>CM060436.1:53757893-55003726 GCA_030545235.1 Helianthus tuberosus
TTGCCTGTTTTGGTGCAACCGCTGCGGGATTCTTTGAAGCTTTACGTTTCTTTGGTTTAGGTGAAGGCTTGGCCTCTGCCTCCTTTAGTGACTCTTGAGTGGCTTCATCCTGGAGACGATACATGGCAATGCCTAAATCCACAGTCTTCAGAATCACTTCGCCCATTCGCTGGGCCAATTTGGCTGTTCGCTCGGACATTTGACCGTTGCTGAGGGGAAGAGACATTCTAGAAGGAAATGAAAGACATAGGAAGAAACAAGTGAAATGTTGTCGGTAAATAAAACAAAATGACAACGCATAGAAATTGCGATCATTTGATTGTTACCTAAGGCAAACAAATGAGACGGTGACTAATCAAAGTAAGCGGGTCATATTAATGTATCGCGAAGACATGCTTTAGCCTATAAGTGGACACTCACCCCAAGAGTTCCCAGGTAAGAGTGACTGGTCCGATTATGTGGATTTGTACGAACACTCTAGCCTTAGACAGAAAACTCAGAGTACAGGTATCCACTCTTCCAGATTGCACGTGTTCACACTATAAGACCCAAACTTTGACGAGGTTTTGACAATTCAAAGGGGTTCAAAACCTTATAACAGAGGGTTCAAAACCTAGTAATCAATCATCCTAGAACAGATGATTAGTTTTCAAAGCGGTTTTGAAATTTGTGTTCTTGTTGAGGTCGTCGCCTAAGGATAGGTGACGGTATTGTTTTATGACTAAACGCAAGTAAACTCGCGTTAGGGTCCTAGGAAGGTTATAGACTAGGTCAAAGCATTACTAATAACCTAATTCCCTATAACCATGGGCTCTGATACCAACTTTTCTGTCACACCCCGACCACGTAGAACAACAAATCGTGGCGGAAACGTCAGGGAGTGTTGTAATAGAATCATTGTTTCATAACACATGGAAACTGAAATATTGTTTTATTGATTAAAAGAGTTACAATGTCTTGACAATCAAAGAAATATAACATAAATAACTAGTCTTGCATCTTTTATTGTCACTAAGGCCCAAGTCCGCCTAAGTGTATCTTGATAAATCCTATGCATCATATCCTGAAACACATGTGAAAATAGGTACGTCAGCATAAAAATGCCTGTGAGATACATAGGTTTTGTGAAAATAAGATTCATGACTTATGTTTAAGAAAATGTTTAGTCATGAACCTTGTAATTTGCTTTGTCTTGTAAATCATTTGAAAAGTGATAAATAAACCAAATGATATATATGTATAAAAGAATAATACATGGTTAAGTAAATAACCAAGTAAAATGAGTTTGTATTAGATAAGTTGTTTGTAAAACAATGTATTGTGAAAAGTATGTTATTTGTATAAAATGTTATATGTCTAAATTGAAATGATTCAAATAACGCTACGATATGTAATACCATACAAGCACTTATATATAGGAAGTACCAGCGGCGTATCCACCATGCTTGTATCATATTACACACGCCTCGTTACTTAAATCACTTACTCAAACCAAACCATCAAAGTAGAATGTTTATGTATAATCAAATGTCAAAATGTTTGTGTGAAAACCATGTCTAATGTCTATGTCTAATGTAAATCATGAATTGTGTATATCAATGTCAAAATGTTTATGTCTAACGTAAATCTTGAATTATGTATATCAATGTCAAAATGTTTATGTATGGTAAGTGAAATATATCAACTAAACCATATGTAAAATGCACAAAAACAAGGTATTGAAGTAAAACATGGTTTAAATCAAAGTTGTGTATTGTGTAATAAATGCATGCTATACTGATATAAACATTTATGCGGTATTGTGAAAACTCATACATCCAAGCCTTGCGACTGTAGAATAAACCCTAGCACAAAGTCTAAGGTCCACCTAGAAATGTATTCGGATTCGGTCATTCATTCCAATCCAAACAAACCCGGGATTTCAGGAATGGGAGTTGTCAAGTCCTATGGTACCACTACCTACTACCGAGCGGCATGATCGGTGTTAATGAATGTACATTGTCCCATTTAAACAAACCAAATGTCATACCAAAAATGTAAGCATGTGATGAATAACAAATGTACTAAGTATGCACACAATGGGCATACATAGCATAAAATGTAATGTAAAACAATGTACTAAGTACGCACACAATGGGCATACATAGCATAAAATGTAATGTAAAACAATGTACTAAGTACGCACACAATGGGCATACATAGCATAAAATGTAATGTAGAACAATGTACTAAGTACGCACACAATGGGCATACATAGCATAAAATGTAATGTAGAACAATGTACTAAGTACGCACACAATGGGCATACATAACATAAACACTATGAAATCATGTACTATAAATGTACTAATGAACATAGCAATTATATGATGTGAAAACAGGAAAGCATGAAAGTAACAAGTAGGCACATGTGTTTCACCCCAAAATGTTTGGAAAACAGTAAAAGAGGGGTCTATGTACTCACTTGAGATTGCTTAGTAGTCCTTGAGTAACAACCAAACAGTGCTAGAGATCACGGATATCAAACGGCACCTAATATAGGTAACTATGTTAATATACCGGACCTAAATCGGAGGATTGGATAGAATGAGGGTTCATAAACCAAATGAGTATGGTTTAACAAAGCCTACATACTAAAATGAAACCTAACGTATGTGCTTACGACCCATTACAACCCGTTTAGGTAGCTTATGCTACTTTAACGCGTCGTTCACGTAAAACGCGTTCGGAACGCCTAACTAGTCCTATGATAAGTAAAATATGCCTTAACATGTTTAATATTGTTACCAAATCAGTTTAGATACCAAAAGTTATGTTACATATGCTTAAAATGAATTTTGGCGTTAAAAGGGCATTTTGGTAATTTACCTAAGGCATATAAACTACCTATCATACAACTACTTAAACGAAGCGACCATAAGGTATAACCTCGGAAGGTTATTCCCTATATACTATGGTCACCTAATGTGTTTGGTCGGATCCTAATGATCGACCAAACGGGTCGGGTTCGAAAGTATAAGCGATTGTTTAGATCGCTTACCCTTACGACCCTAGACAAGCACAAAACTATAAGTGACGAGCTAAGCATGTTAAAACATGCTTAACTAAGTTTAGAAAACAGGTTTGGTATCAAAACAAACGGTTTTGATACCTAAGAGTAGTTTGGTTACAAAATACGCAAGAATGCGCATTTTGGCCGAAACTACGACTCGTCACTGAGCCTAGATAACGTGGTAATCAGTAGGTATAGTCACTAGGGACTATAACCATCGTGATCACGCTCACGTTATGAAGTTCAAACGAACTTCGTGTTGACCATAAACTGGTCAATGCAGAAAGTCAAACATAGTTTGACTTTCGGACTAGAAAAGCGATAAAAGAACGAAGGAACACTTACAAAGGGTCCCCGCTAGTAGAACTTGATCGAATAGCTCAGGTATGAAGCAATGACTTCAACTTAGAGCTTTGAGATCAGATTTGTGGGTTTTTGCAAATGAAAGGGTTGGGTATTTATAGGAAATGGACCACCGTTAGGATCGTTCCTCGAATACCGTGCTTTGATCTTGTCCCTACACTTGTTGGTAACCCCATGTGCATCATATTGGCCCCCCAACATCAGGGATTAACATGTGGCATTGGCCTTTGGAGTGTTTAAGGGCTGTTAACAGCTGAAAAATGACTTTTCCTGATCTGAAAGGGCCTCGCGTGACGCCTAGGGGGCTAGGTGTCACGCCTAGGTCCTTCTGATCAGCAACCAGTTTCCAAAGTTTCCATTTCAGTCCCCGTTGTGTATTAAGGCCATTTCCGACATGTTTAAGGCTCGTTAAATCAACTTTAAGGCCCTAAAATGATGCCTAAACATTGTGGACATGAAACATGCTCAAAAATATGCCGGATGTTGGTTCGTTTGGTCGTACGATCACGATGTTCGGTTAATTACGACGGAATGCGCATAAGCGCGAAAAACAATCCAAATTGCGTGACGAAAGGATTTTTCTTATGCCAAACACTAAAATAAAAATATTTTAGTGCTTACATAAATTTTTGGGTGTCTGGATGTATTCAGAACGTAAGTTATGCGTGAAAGTGCAAACTTATGCACTTTTTGACACTTTTAGTCCCTGAATGAGCCAAAAGTTTAGCACACCGAACCCCTCAAATCCTATTTCTAAGCTATGTAAAGGATATTTATGGTATGTTTAACTTATGGTCATGTTCCAGAATGTCTGTTATAGTTCAAATTGGCATACTTTCACAGTTTGTCGAATTTAGTCCCTGTAAGCGATTAAACTTGATTTTGTCATACCAAAGCCTTCAAAACTTATTTCTAAGTTATGTAAAGGTTATTTAAGGCATGTGAAGCCTATTTCACTATTCCGGAGTGTTCGTTGCATTAAACTGGTTATATTTACGCATCCGTGCGCGTATAACCTTCTAGAAAGCGATTTAGAGCCCGAAATCGAACAAGAATTGATATGTGCAAATGATACACATATTTGTACAAATCCCAAGTATGAAATACAATATTTCATTTGTTTGGTATTTGTTTGATGGTCGCAGTGACCCAGGTGTCACAACAAATAGTTGTTATGGATTCTCCTGGACAATCTGTTTCGCTCAGTGTCACGCCCCGATGTTTCCGTCATCGGTTGGGGTGTGACAATAAAGACAATTGCAATTAATGAAGAAAGAGAAAGAGGATGGACATGGGGCCGTGCCCAATGGACATGGGGCCGTTTCCGGGCTTCTGTGCAGGCTATAAATAGGGGTGCTTGGCTTACTTCAAAGGCATCCCTTGGCAAACCACATCTCTCCCATTTCACCCACACTCCACCACCCTCACAACACCCACATTCACCACCATCATCCATCATCCACCTAGAGTGTGTGTAGTAGTCTTAGGATCCAAGATTGATAGTAAGAGTTCTTGACAATCAAAGGCCATGTTTGCCTAAGTCTCTTACATCACTTGGTGAAGACAAGCATTTATGTAATACTTTTGATTTTTAATCTTTTCGCACTTTTTATTTGGTTTTGTATTAATGACTTTAATAACTAGTTTCTTATGTTGAAGGTGAAACTTCCTTGTCATTTGTCTGTGGTGTCTTGGCATTATTTTACAGTCTATATAAAATAAAAGATTTACACCATTCATATCTCTACGGTCTATATAGAGATATGT
The DNA here is from genome assembly GCA_030545235.1 of Helianthus tuberosus. Taxonomy (NCBI): domain Eukaryota; kingdom Viridiplantae; phylum Streptophyta; class Magnoliopsida; order Asterales; family Asteraceae; genus Helianthus; species Helianthus tuberosus. Next base: position 53,763,076 of record CM060436.1, read on the forward strand.
TGGCTACCTGGTCGGGGGTTAAGGGAATGGTTTGGTAAGGTTCTTGCGTTGTTCAGTGTATAGATCCTGCAAGGACCTGGGTCAAGCTTAGTAGGACCTCCTTCAATACCCACTGGTATTGGATGGCGGGGGTGCGAATGACTTGATCCCTCATATGTAAACTACCATTAATACATGAGCCCGGCTACTTGGGATTGTAACCCTGCTGTCTCAAACCACTTAGCCGAGGGTAACGTCACCTTCAAAAGAGGGGCCTACGATATTGCGCATTAATAAGTTAATTAATTATCTTCCAATATTCCAACCCTTTAGGATTGTATCCTTGCTGACTCAAACTACTGGGTTGAGGGTAACGTCACCTTCAGAAGAGGGGCCTACTACTATAACTAAGATAATCTCTTAAAAAGTGCAAAAGTGCGGAAATCATCAAAGGTTACACTAAAGGCGAGTCGGATCCAAGTGATTCATCTTGTCTATCTGTTTTTATTTTATTTTTATTTTTATTTTTCAGCATTTTTAGTTTTTATTTTCATGATTAAAACCTTTTTTCTAAAACCTTTGAATTGATTAGACGTTGAGGATAAACCGGTACTAAAAGCTCTTGTGTCCTTGGATGACCTCGGTATCTTACCAACGCTATACTACGCTCACGATGGGTGCACTTGCCCATGTGTGTGTTTAGTGTTAGTAGAATATCATGTTTTATAAATTTAAAACTTGATCAACATGCTTAAAAGGGCTTAAAATATAAAGTAAAAAATATAATACACCCGACACACACCATTTGAAAAGCTTTTAGAAAGAAGTATTGATAAAACTTTGGTTTGCACCAGAGTCAAATAATACTTTGGCAAAAATGTCATTAACTAAAAAGGTACCGGCTATCACATCTGGAATCGTCTTAGCTTCTTCAGTTGTTAGAACAAATGCTCTGGCATTCTTCTTGGGTCCTTCAGCTATCTTAGCTTTGTTGGTTGCTACTAGAGCTAGTTTCGGACAGTTCAGTCTAATGTGCCCGGTTTCTCCACAATTAAAACATATCCTATTACTAGGTTTCTTCTTACAGTTTTCTTCCTTGTGTCCAGACATTTTGCAAAAGTTTCAATATATGGAGCACCTTACAGAGTGCTTCCTTTTGCAATACTTACAGTAGGTTGTAGAGGAAGAACCTATACCTTTTCTACGGTAATGAAATTCTTGGGTAAGTTTCTGGGCTAGGTTCTTTTTCTGGTTTTCTTCTTGTGTGTGTACCAATTCATCAGTCAGGGTGTTGGCTAGTTCTACTGCTTCTTCTATGGTTTACGGCCTAGCTGCCTTGACTACGTGTCTAATCTCGCTAATTAATCCCCCAAATGTAACGGGAGATTAATACTGGCTCAGGTGAGGCTAAGGTTGGCACTATACTAGCATATTCAAAGAATATGGTAGTGTAACCCTTGTAGTCTATTCTAGTCATTTTATGATTTAGGAACTTATTGGCGATTTGTTCCTTTTCATGAGGAGGATAGAATTTTCTTTCGACTATTTCTTTAAAATTAGTCCATTCCATTCTATAAACTCTGTCACTTCCCCTAGACTAGAGAATAGTATTCCACCATTCTAAGGCTGCATTTTTGAAAAGATTAGAAGCAAACATAATCTTATCTTCATCTGCACATTTACTTATTTTTATGACTGCTTCTGTCTTTTCTATCCAGCGCAAGGCTGAAATGGCTCCTTCATCGCCTGAGAATTTTACTGGTTTGCAGGCTAAGAATTCTTTATAAGAACAACCGTAAGAGGCGGTTCTTCTTCTTTTAGGAATTGGAGCTTGGATTAAAGGTCTGTTATTATCGTTCACACTGTGACTTGGTTTAGTGTGTTGGCGTTTACTTCCATTTGCAGATTTATTTTCTGCTTCTTTAACAGTCTTGATAATATAAGGCATAGCATTTATAATTTGTTGTGCTACTATGTGTTGGATGACACTGTTATCTATTTGGTTTCCGTTATTCTCATTATTCTGGTTTTCCTGATTTACTTCGTTTTCCATCTAAATTGTGGACATTTATCAGGTATTAATTATCACAGAATAAAATTTAGTACAAATACTTATACACATCACACAAACAGATTGATCAAAAACGTCGAACATTGCGACTTTTACTCTTTTCATATATATGCGTCGATTACAAACTACAACTGGAAAATTAAACACGCTAATAGTTATGCATCGATATCTATTTTAGTCTATCTACTTTATTTATTTATTTATTTATTTCAAAATTACAACACATATATCTAGGTATTATTCTAGTTATCGTTCATCCAGTATTGCATCTCATTCTCATCATATTTCCAAACTAGTTTCTCCCATATCTACCGGATTCTGTTTCCTTCGTTCACTAAATTTTTGCCATACTAGAGGAGTTCTTGCACACATTCTCGACTCATTGGTGGGTTTAACGGTGGTTCTGGCAGTGGTTCTTCGGGAGTATATAGGGCTGAGTACGATCTATTGTCATCTAACCATGGATCATATTCTGAAGAGATTGGGTTTGGGATTCTAGGTAATTCGTTAGGGTCGAATGCAGGTATCAAGAATTTGGTTATCCTGACGTGATGTCGTGGTCACGCAAATTTAATCCAATTACTACTAAATAGATAGCGGTAAGTGGGTATCGAACACAGGGAGTTTGTGGAATGTGTGTTATTTGAAGATTTATCTAAGTTACCTAAAATTAAACTAATTGCAAGAAAAGTAAAATTCAAGAGTTGGTTTGATTGGATTGATTTTAAAAACTAAGAATACTAATTAATTTGCGAAATGAAAGTTGAGTTTGTAAACAATTTGGAGACGAATGACCATCCTAAGTTTCCGGTTTGCTTCAACAATTGTGCTATCATCCACTAGAAAGAACTACATAGACATAGTTCGTGTGTAATTACTTATTGTGATAAAAGGGAACGAAGTACTCAGATTCCTAGAACGTGAGGTTGTTACCCGATGACCAATCAACCCTTACCCAATCCTAATTCTACCCATGATATCTCGATTGCCAACGGCACCAAGAACGTATGGTTTCAAACTAGAATATCATAAGAATCAACAATTTACAAATAAGCAATCACACACCATGATAAACAAGACATAAATAGAGTTTACCATTCTAGAAATATGGAATCAAAACACAATTGTTTCATACAAACCTTCAACCTAGGATGACCATAAAGAACCTAGCCACTCATGGCTTGGACAAACATCATGATAATAGTTTCAATGTTCAAGCGAATCAAAAACATAAAAACAAGAAATTAACAAGTGTTCTTCCACTCCCAAGTCTCCCAAGTTGCTCCCAAAATCGTGTACAAGTCCAAGAGTTTCTAAGTGATGTGTAACCGAAATACAATGATTATTGGCAACATAAAAACCCATCAACATGACTCATTAATGCGTGAGTTACCAAAGTTCTCCAACCGGCGCCAACTATGTGTGTATTGTCGACTTCCTGCCCCAAAATAATGTTGGCTGTTCACGTGGGTAGGCTGCCGTCAAAAGCTTCATGTGCGGCCCAATAGACAAGTTCAAGATGTTGGCCCAATGTTATTGCATGTGCCTCTTATGTCGGCCCACTATTATTGCATGTGCCGCCCAAAGAAGTCAACAACAGCCACCAATTCCTTTATGATGATGTAATGAATTAAGGTTTCAAGATATATGTATGTTGAGGTTTACATGTGCCGCCCATGTGAGTCTGCCTTCAATAATAATAATGATATCCTCTCAATCAAACAAAGATGTGCACGTGATGATGATGTCTTGTGAAAGATGATGATGATTGATGTGAAGTTGCCGCCTACAATTGCCCTCACATGTGATGTCTTGATGTGAAGTTGCCTTTTTCAATTCCCTAGAAATCCACGTGATATTCTCATGATCAATTAATAATCTCCAAATAAGTCCCTTCACTTTAGAATAAAATGTGTGTAAACGTGAATATTGTGACTTTGGATGATGTCTTCTCTGAGAATGATGATGTGATGATTATGAATTAATGTAACATGATGTTGATGTTTTCTTCTTCACATGTTTCGCATATTTTAGTTATCTCCTGACATGAACGACTCCCGTTTAACGTGATATCTCTTTAATAATCACCCGTTCTTGCTCCATTCCATCACTAAGCTCTCTAACTTCGCCGTATTACGCGGTTAACCTGTACAACACACGAACACTCGTAGTTATCACATTCACGATACATAACCGTGCAAAATATGGGATATGCACGTATTTAGCTCATTTAAGGGTTGTCCTACGGACCACCCGTCATGGGTTTAACGGTGGTTCTGGCAGTGGTTCTTTGGGAGTATATAGGGCTGAGTACGATCTATTGTCATCTAACCATGGATCATATTCTGAAGAGATTGGGTTTGGGATTCTAGGTAATTCGTTAGGGTCGAATGCAGGTATCAAGAATTGGTTATCCTGGTTTGGTTGTAGCATTTGTTGATCTGGGAATAAGGGTAATAGTGGTGGTTCAGCTATTCGGTTTAGGTTAAAGTTTACTGTTGTAGTGGCTAGCATATGAAAATCTGCCAACTGTCTATCTAATTCCTCTTCCCACGGTGGCTTATTAACTGTTTCCTAAGTTTGGGCATTTACTTCCCTATTGGCTTTTACTATCGCTCTTTGTTGTTGTAATTTCTTCATCCTCTTTCTTCTCTCATGTGCTCCCTTATTAAACCATCCTCTCTTTTTAGAAATAAAAGGTTCCTCAGACTATGCCTTAAAAATAAATATTCCTTCCTCAGTATTGGCTGAATATCCTAAGGGATTTGGCTGAGATGAGGTTCCTTCATCTTTTGGTGAACTAGCTATATGACGATAAGCATCTGACGTACCTTGCACACTCATACTGTAAACTAACAAATAGTCAAATAACACAAAACAATAATCACATAAATTATTTCCTAACACAAAATTTAAGTGTCGGCAGAACACTTCATTGGCTTAAACCAGTGGCTGTAGCTCTGATACCACCTTCTGTCGCAGCTCCTGATCCCCCTGCCCCGGGAGGCGGGTGCCGCGGCAGCGCGCAGAGTGGGTGGTATCGGTGTTTATTAATTTGGCAGCGGAAATGAGACATCAGGACCGTAGTTAGGAAATATTTTATCAGAGTTAAAACACCAAACGTTGTATGATAAACAAATGAGATAAAACCCAAGTTTTCATTTCAATATATTTAAGGGATAAACCCTAGTTTATCGAAAGACAAAACTCCTATTTATTTAGGTAACTTTTATAGCCACTTTTCCAAGCCTTCAGTGCTCTCCAGCTGGCTTCTATTGGCTCTCACATTTTGTTAACTGAAACGCGTTTTAAAAAGTTTTATCAGCAAGAAATACTGGCGAGTGCATCCCAGTTTAATCAAAACGGTTTTACAACTTTACAATATTGAGGGCATCCGCAATTACATTTGTTTATATCTACTCAATTACTCATTCAGTACTGTCAACACCTGACTTGTGGGTCATATTACTCATTGGCTATCTCATTGTCCAATGGTAACGTCTTTCACATTTTGTATACAAAACACCAACATACCGGCAGCAATTGTAGAATTACAAATACTCAATTACTGTTAAGTTTAATTTAAAACATTTGAGGTTTTGGTAAAATATTTAGACTCACAAAAATGGTTTACAAAAAGAGAATGTACTAACATTGTTTACTTAGGTAAGTCTAAAGCTTCCTGGTGATTCTCCTGGTTATTATCTATTAAAATTAAACAATGCACACGTGTTAGTAAAATAACCCAAATCACATTAACCGTATAGCTCGAGACAGAACTCCAATGACTGAGTCAGGCAGAGCCTTGACATGTATTACGGAGTCCTAGATCAATCGGGTGTAACACGAGACAGAACTCCAACGACTGAGTCAGTCAGATCCTTGGCATGCGTTACGGAGCCCTAGATCGATCGTGTAAGGTAACAAGCAGGGTTATAATACTTACAACGAGGCAGAGCTTTACTTTATAGGGGTATTATATCTCGAGTATTATAATTACCTAGAGAATTTGAGAGATTCCAGAATTTGAACGAGGAACAAATGAGGCCTGAGCCCCTATTTATAGGCCTGTCGAAGGGCAGCTCGCGGCCTATGAAGCACACCCCTGTCTCTTTCGTGGCCCGCAAGACAGGTAGGTTAGGCTCTAACCTTGTCCGGTCATCATACTAGCCTTGACACATGTTAGGACACGTGGCGCAACGCCTTGTCCGGCAATCCAGGTCAGTCGCGGCCGGCGACAGATGCGGCTAAGGGGGTCGAGCCCCGTGAGCGACTCCCAGATTTTGTTTTTATTTGTTTTTTATAAATATTAAGGTATACTAGGCCCGTTTATCGCATACGGGGTATATTTAAGACGTTTAGGGTTACGTTAAAGGTTCTAGGAGGGTTGTTATAGGCACCATATCAATACCGTAATGAACTGAACAAATATCGACTACATTCTCGCCATTAACGTTATTTTTACCACATCTAAATTTCCATTTACAATTTATTAAAAAATCTTGTCGCCCCCACCGTGGAGCACAGGTGTAACCCATTAGTTTAGCGTAATTTAGGTCGTTCAAAAAACAAAAATTTCAGCCCAACAATTTTCAAGCCCAGGCTTCAAAGTCGAAAAATCGAAACTGAACCCATCGTGAAAAACTAAAATCAAATGATTTTTAAAATTCCAAAAACCAAATTTTAGATTTTGATTCACTTTGAACCCAAAACCAATCCATGCACACCCCTATAACTGGCGACAATAAATGTCTCGGTACAATCGCCAATGAGTTTTTAGTTTGGAAAGTCGACTTGGTGTGGGGCCGATTAAAAAAATTTATGCTCTCTTATTTTTTATTAGGTAACTCTTTAATTGTTAAAAACTAGTGCTTAAACTCCTGTGTTGCTCTCTTATTTTTTATTTGGGTAATTCTTTAGTGAAAGTTCAAATGAGAAGAAATTTTTTTGTAAGAAGAAGAAAGTAGAATTTTTAACCAATAAGAATGATTTATTTTGTTTCATTTAATATTTGTATTTAATATTATTGTAAGGGTATATTGGTAAACTTAAATAGATCCTTAATTAGCAGTCTTCCTCTTTAATTAAGGGGCTGTTTGGTAGCCTCTGAATGGTCATTAAGAGGCTACCTCTTAATGGAACTATTAAGAATTTTACCAATGAGAATGTAGAAGAATGTGACATGTGATGATTTACCATTCAGAGGTTACCTCTTAACCATTCAGACTTGAGGTTACCTCTTATTCATTCAGAGGTTTTAAACCATTAAGATGTAGCATCTGAATGGTCATTAAGAGGCTACCAAACAGCCCCTAACTACATTAAATTTGTAACTTATTTTCAAAAAAATATATTTAAAAAATAATAATTTAGAATGTATGATAAATTATGAGATATGTAGGATAAATTACGAGTTTCGTATAATAAATTTCGATATGTGTGGGATACATTCAATATGTGTAGGATAAATTTCGAAATGTGTTGAATGAATTTTGATGTGTGTAGGGAAATTTTTTAATTGTGGAGGATGATAGTTTTCATGACTAATTAATTAGTCAAATATAATAATAATGAATATGATAGAAAAAAGTATTTGTTGTTTTATAATTTTACCCTTTATTCTTTTTCTTGCTTATTAATTTTTCTTATCAAATGAACCTCCCTTAATTCTTTAATTATTATATATATACAATTGATGTAGCTAAGAAGTAGCTTCTTAATGTAGCTAAGAAGTAGCTTCTTAGCTACAGTACTAAGAAAACCTTCGATTGAAACTCATTTACAAATATGTCATTTCTTTGCTTTTTATCATCATCAGAATGATTTGTGTTTATTGATTTTTTTTACTTTTGTTATTCAACTCAAACTCATTTACAAATATGTAATTTCTTTACTTTTCATTAGGGCTGCAAACGAACCAAACGTTCGGCGAACAGTTCGTGAACCGTTTGGCGGGAAGTTCGTTTGTGTTCGTTCGTTTATTAAACAAACGAACACGAACGAGAAATTTCGTTCGTTTAGTTAAATGAACAAACATGAACAGAGGTCGTGTTCGTTCGTTTATGTTCGTGAACGTTCGGTAACGTGTTCGATAGTTTATTAGTGTTTTTGGTTTTTATATGTATTTAGACACTTCAAATTTCCGATAAATTAAATATCTAATAAGTGTTAGTGTATTATATATTTTACTTATGAACGATTGTTTGTGTTAGTTTGATTCTATTTGTGTTCATGAACATTAGTTTGTGCTTATTTTTGTTCGTCAACGTCTGTTTTTGTTCGTTGCCTAAAATTAACAAACGAATACGAACAGGTTCATTTCCTTAACAAACGAACACGAACATAAAATCTCGTTCGATAAGTGTTTGTGAACGGTTCACGAACACATACATTTCTTAACAAACGAACACTAACAAGGTCGTGTTCATGTTCGTTCGGTTCGTTTGCAGCCCTACTTTTCATCATCACGGGAATCGTTTGTGTTTATTGATTTTTTTTTACTTTAGTTACTTTTGCAATTGTAAGTGAATTATATTTTCTGTCTCGTATATTTTACTTTTAGCCCCTTTAAGTTTTGTCTTTTATTTTGGGTGCTTAAGTTAAAGCTTTTTTGTATAAATCCAAGTTTGTCTACGATTTACACCAACCCGTTGTATAAGTTCAAATTTGGCTTTGTCTACGTGTTACGTCACGTGTCAATATAAATTCGCGTTTCAGTTTTACGTTTTTCCCGGCTTTGACCGTCATTTAGTTACTACTAAGCACGAATTTGCGACTCCCGCAACAGCGTTGCGGGGGTGGGGTTCGTACGACTTGTTGAGATTGGCTGAAGATGTGGCTGGTTGAAGGAACCTGTGATAGAGCCAGATTCGAGATTGGCGGTCTCCCAAACAAACTAATAACGAAATTGTAAATAAATAAACTTTGCTGCAATTTTTCTTCTTCTTTTCTTCAAATGCAAACATACAATATAAATAGAGGAAAGTCATGCTATATCCAAATTAGTGGGAACTACTCCTAGAAAATGTAAACGTGGGTATGCATAATGCTTCTACATGCATGAAACAAGGGAAAAGTGCAGTTGGAAAGAAAACATGCAATCTTCTAACGGGTCTTCATGGGTCGGGTTACAGCGGTTGGGTCGTATCAACCTGCTACTTGAGATGGGGGTTCGGCTTGACTTTGAAGCCTTTTTTACTTAGCAAGTTGGCTGGTTACCTTGAATATTAAAGATAAAAAGGATCATCACTCATATTTTGGATTAATGCACCAACCTCAACAAATAGATGTATATATTAATTAACACATAAATACATGATAATAACTGTGGAAAATTTATTTAGATTAAGACAAAAGGAAAACATGATGTGTATTGCTGCTAAAAATCTACGTGTTTTTTACCATTACCAGGCTTTGCAACTCTGATTACTTTGATATTTCCCCATTTCAATATGCATCTAAATGGGTTATCGCAACATCGACAATTTAGTATCCACTGTCTCGTACAATCTAGTAAACACAATCGTTGATATTACCCACTACCTTGACACCTTTTCAGACATAAAAATAAACGTGATTAAATTAACCCGAACTCTCGTTTGACTAGTTCATCCAAATATGAAGCTCCATTTCTCGTGCCCAATGACCGGGTTAAAATACCGTCAAGATTAACCCTATAAATGGTACAAGATTTGAGTAGTCACTTCACAATTGATATGGCTAAACATGGTGTAAATCGAATCCAAGGTTTAGAACATTAAAATATAAATAGAGGTTGTTCTCCATGCATCAACAGATAGAGTAGTTAGTGATGAAACAATGGTTAACCGAGTGGGGTTAACTCACTGGTCTCGACAAGTAGGGTTAATCCCTTCTTTCCGAGGATCGCTGGCTGGATCGTCCGCTGGTTGGTTCCCTGCACAAGGAAACAAGCCGTGACTCGTAACAAGGAGGATGGGGTGGGGGTGCTCCTTGTTACCACTCTCCGGCGTGAGAATCAGTAGTTTGCTTGGGAAGCAAAGTGTGATAGTAGTAGTAGTGAGAGAGTCCAGAAATGATACCTCAAACCTGGTTTGGGATGGGTATTTATAGCCGAGGAGTGAAGGAGGGTGGTTGAGTAGCTAATCTGACATCGCACAGTCTTTTGTAGGTGTGACAGACCTGTCAGTTACGGTGGTGATGCCACGTTTTGCTGTGGTGTCAGACTGTTGCATACACGTGGGCTAGTAGGCGACTGTTCTCAGTACCACTTGCACTGAGTGTCAGACCCACTTGCCTAGTAGGCAGGATGCGGTGCCAGGCCGCATCGCTGCTTGCGGTCACTGATGTTGTTCCCGCGTTCCTTGTTCTATCCAAGATGTATGCGGGATGCGGTGACGTGCCGCGTCGCCGCTTGGTGACTGTTACTGTTGTCCAGATCCCTTGTCGTGACGAAAATGTTCATATGATGCGGTGCCAGGCCGCATCTCTATGCGTGACATGTATTCTTGTACTTAAGGTAAGTCTTCTCATCAATGGACATATTGGTTTCAACCGTTGTGTTCGCGCGTGCCCGCACGGACACAGATAAGTTCTTGCTGGTGGGGGTTTTTTATAAGGGTAATGGTCACTCGCGGTCGTGCTGATGCGAGATCTGGGACCATACCCCTTCAAGTCCCCCCAGTCTAGTGTTCCTTCCTTATGCAAGTTGCATGTGGGAGGGATACTGGACTATGGTGTCTAGAAGGTAGAATATGGGCCATGCGGATGGCTCCTACTTCCAGTAAATCAAGCTGCTGACCTGGTCGTTCGGACCGTTGTCCGGTCGGTAGGTCGTTCGAGTGGATTATTTCTTCCTTTGAGAAGGATGTGTTTGTGTATGATGGTTTGCCTTTTGAAGTTTTCATTGTAGGACTTGAAAACATTGAATTCCGCACCGGTGAGCAAGTTTCGTCTGATGCGGAATTCTCAGCCAAGGATTTGATGCGGTAAGATTGTCTACCTTTTTCTGATGTCATCAGCCACCTGTTGGTGTTTCGAACCAACCTTTGAAACGGTGACTGAAGATGTTAACAGAGTTCGAACCAACCTTTGAGATGGTGACGGAAAGTGTTCCACAGGGTTCGAACCAACCTTTGAGATGGTGACGGAAGGTGTCCGTTACCGCATCTCTAGTTGTAACCTCTGTGTCAGCTTACGCAATGTTTGTAAGTACTTTGCTCAAGCTCTATGTTCAACTGGACATTCAACGATGATCCCTACTTTGTGGGGTGTTCGTGTTCTCCAGTTTAGCTCTCAAGTAACCGCACGCCTGTTGCGGTTTAGCTCTCTAGTAGCCGCACGTCCTCTGTGGCTTAGCTCTCAAGTAACCGCACGTCCTTTGCGGTTACCTCGTTGCTGCACCATGTTGGTCATGTGTGTTTGAGCTACGTGGGGTAGTTGCGTCATTGTTGGCCGTGTTTGGTCGAACAATGTGAATCTGGACTATGGGCAGATAAACATGGTCATAGGCATGGTTGTGCCCACCATTGTTTATTCTATGCGGTCCATAGGTGGGTAACCAGTCATAAGCTGACTTGTTACCGCTGTTCTGGAGTTACTTTCCTTCACGCTTTGGTGGAAAGTAGTTTTCCTTTAAGTAGTGTCGCCGGGGGAGATCGCCTTAGATACTTGGGAAGTTGGTTGAAACTCTTCCGCATTCATTCTGTAACCACTTTCCTTCACGTTTATCTGGAAAGCAGTTTTCCTAGAAATAGCTTTGATAAACCGGGTGGCGGTTTAGTCGTGGCTCTTCCATAGCTACCGTTAGGGTAATTATATTCCGCCGCAGCTACTCGTGAGTGTCTGCGGTTTGCATCAAAGAACTCGCTTCTAGAGAGTTTGACGCTTGGATGTGGCTCTTGAAGGATCAGGAGTCAGGGTTGCTGATGTGCGGTTGCTCAGCATACTTGTCCTTTATCCTAAGGAGAAGCTTTTTGCGTTCCCTCCGTGGTTGTGAACCGGACACGAGGGATTTGAAACTTGAAGAGGCTCGGATGGAATGCGGTTGGCCGCATCCTGAGGAGCGGTTTTTGCAGTCCAAAGAACCATGCTGGTTCTGAGTATCTGACACACCTGTGCGGGTTCGTGTGTGTCATCTCCGCATATTCAACGTGTGCTCGTGGGTATATGCGGTTTATTGTTTATACCCCTTTATATAATGAGATATACATTTTTGCCTTTTTAAGGGGTATGTAAAAAACGACATGCGGTATGGGTTATGGTGCGGTAAACCAGAGAAACCGCATGTTGCTTATGTTTGGATAATGTTGTCGCTTTTGTGCTGCATACGTGGCTAAACGCACGTGTGGGTTGGTGAAAGTTGGTAGGATTTCTGTCATGTGCTGATCTGAAAGGACGTTTGCACTGCCCGAGGTCATAAATGCACTGTAGCAAGTAGTGTAAAGGTCTTTTCTGTCAGGCGCGTGGGCGGCCACGCACGCGTGATAATCGTCAGCGGAAACGTCGCTAAACACGTGGCGACACATGATTGGCCCTTTTTGAACGTGATGAGGCGGTTTACTGCATCGCATTAATTGCGATGGGTATATAAGGGGAAACTGTTTGATTTCTCCTCACTTTGTTCAAAATTTCAAAATTTCTCCGGTGAAAAGAGTGTGCTCTCTTTGTCTTCTCCGATAAGCATTATCTGAATTTCCGGTCGAGTTTCTGGGTTTTTCTGTAAACTCATTCTTCTATCTTCTTTATTCCTAATGGCTCAACCATCTGATCCACACCATTCTGAGGGTGAAAACCCTGAACATTCTTCTCCGGTGGCCGGGGAAGAAGAAGAAGATAGTGGTAGTGCTCCTGGTGGTGGCCTACCGGTATTGAAGTGGTCGAAGGCGTCGTTTAGCCAACTGATGACCAGCATACAAATGCCCAAGGAGTTTGGGGCTCTTTATCCCCAGGAGGGTGACACCGGTGCTAATGCTCCGGCCGGTTATGTCACTATGTGGGCTGATTCATTCGGTGATGGTAACCTTCGTTTACCATTAACCGTGTTTGTTGCCGAAGTTTTGGAGTTTTACAAACTTCATATCTCCCAGATGAGTCCTTTCGGGATGATTCGTATTAGAAACTTTGAGTACACCTTTCGTGCTCTTGGTTTGCCGATTACCGTTGAGAATTTCCGGCGGTTCTACCAGTTAACTGTAAATACTGGGTTTTTTTTCTTTTAGCCAACGGTATGGGAGCACCAAGCTGATGACCCCACCCAAGGGTATCGCAACGTGGAAGAGGAAGTTCTTCTACGTTAAGGCAGTGGCGGTTGTTGCGAGGATGACCTTCCGCAACGTGAACGAGGTGGTCCCTGTAGAGGATATTGATCTTCCCGGTCCGGAAACGGTGGAATGGTTCCCAAGGTTAAGGACCATTGAGCATCAGGAGCTGGACAATACGCAGTTGTGGGTGCTGTGGATGATGTTGACCAGGGCTGATAGGCATGCAAGGCCCGTTGTGCGGGAGAAAAGTGGAGGTACGTGTTTTACTCTTTTGCGGTTTCCTTGCTTAACCATTGTTACTGATTTGTAAATGTACTTATCAGAGGATGCTGAGCTATGGAAAATATTTGATCCGACCTTTGAAGGCAAGCTTGAGATTGTTAAGACTGTGGAAGGTGAAGGTTTTAACTTGACCATTGTTAAGAACTTCCGCGTTCCTGCTCGCGATGTGTTGAACGCACCCCTGCCGCAAGGCGAAGGTATATTATATAATCTTCTTACTTCTTTGTAAAGAAGTTCGTCTTTCTTATTTGCTTGTTTTGTGATTTACACGCAGGTACTCTTGGGGCCCTGGGTAAATTTGAGGTGAATGGTGCTCCGAAGAAGCATGCGGAGAAAGTTCCGCGGGGTCGTGGCAAGAAAAAACCTGAGGCTCCTGTTGTTCCACCTTTGGTGCCGTAGGCGGCAGGTATCTCTCGTTCTCATTTCCGTAGATATACCGATTACGTGGTAGTATCTGACACCCTTGAGGGTTTGGGTGTTCCAGGTGGTGGTGCGGTTGCAGGTGGGACCTCTGCGGGTTCCAAGCCTGCTGATGAGAAGAAGAAGAGAAAGGCAGGGAAGGCTGTTGATGCCGGTGAGAAGAAGAAGCCGAAAATTCAGACCCGACGGACGGCTGTTCTGAAGTCTGTGAAACCTGTAGTTGCTTCTAGTAAGTAATTCATAACTTTTACAAGTATTTTGTCTTTGTACTTGTAGTTTAAAGTCTTTTTGCTTTGATTACAGAACCGCAAGATGAAGGTTTCTCCATTTTTGATGCTCCTCCTTTCCCCCCGCATGACACTGCTGCGGATGTGGGGGTTCATAAAGTTGTTACGCCTGAGCCCTCTGCGCGGGCGTAGGATACTGGGAAGAAGCCTACGACGCGTATTTTTGATACCGTAGATTCCCATGATAATGTTATCACCCCAGAGGATACTGACGAGCTTCACTGGAAGTTTACTGATGGTGAGAAGAAAAAATCCCCTGCTGCTGAGAAGGTTTCTGGTTCTTCTTCTGGGGGTGCGGGTTATACAGGGACTCCTATTCAGCCTGAAGAGTCTGAATTGGAGTTTTATTACCGCACCTATACTGAAGACCGGGCCATGACCTATCACCGCCCCCCATGGATTGTAATGCAAGGGGATGATATTACCGCTGACGCTTCCGCGTGTAGGGAGATTTTGGGTGGTGTGGGCACCCCTTTTGAAGTCAATCGGGCCCGTTCTTTGCCAAGTGAGGTCTAGATTAACCAACTCTCCTCCATGCTTGTGGGGGGTTCCATAATGGCAAATGCCATTATGGAAAAGTACAAGGTGCTAGGGCGCAAGGAGGAGGAGAATACGCGCTTGCGGGCTGAGGCCGAAGAGTTGGTGAAGGCTGCTCGTGATGGTGCGGAGCAGCTTGAAAGGGATAAGGCTTCCTTTGAAAAGCGTAAGCAGACCGAGGAGTGGGCTGCAACTGCTGAGCTTAAACAGGTTCGTACCCTTGCAAAACTGCTTTCTGATGAGCGCAAGAGTTGGAAAGAAACTCTTTCTAATGAGCGCAAGACGCTATCTGATGAGCGCAAGACTTGGAAAGAATCTTGGGCCAAACAGAATGAAATTCTCTTTCATGTTCGTCAGGAGCTTACCAATGCCAAGGCAGCGAATGCTGCGTTGGCTAAAGAGAAAGCCGCAGCTGTTGCGGCTGCCCAAGAGGCCAAGGAAGCAGAAGCTCGCCTTGCCAAGGCTCTTGAAGAAGCAAATGTTAACCGCACTAACTTAACCAAAACTATCCTGGGCCTCCAGGTATAAGTCTCTTTTGTTTTTGAATTTGTACATGTCTTACAAGTATGTTGATTATATTTGTATACTTGTGTTCTCTTTGTAAAAAGGCGGAAGTGCGGAGTCGGGTGGCCACTATTAAGGAGATCAGTGCCCGTCCTGCTGATGCTGAAATGCGGGCTAGGGAGGTTGCATAGGCTAGAGATAGCCTTGCTGCTTCACTTGATCAGCTCAAGGACGATCGCGAATGGATGCGTATGCACGGTATCGGGCATGTAAGTATCCGTTACCTATGCTATCTTTTTTAGGTTTGCCTTTGATAACCGTAGTATTCTTGTTTCGCAGATTGTTGCGTCCATCCTTGACGCACCTGAGAATGTTGCCGGTGTCAATGAGATTAGGCAGCACGCTCGGGATGCTGGTTTTAAAGCTGGCTACAATCGTTGCATTGCTCATATGAATATTATGGCCCAGGGCAAATATACTGACGAAAGGTCTGGGTTCCATGGTGTGGACACTGAAGCGCTTCTTGCTGCCGCTCTTGCGGCGTACAACGATACGTCCATTGCCGCTCTTGAGGAACTTGAGGAATGCCTAGATGCGGAGGACTATGTGGACCGCTTGCGAGTGTTATATGCGGATGAGGAAGATGAGGAAAAACCTACTGTTGAGGGCAAGGATGGTGCGGGTTCCAGCGGTACAAAGAAAGACTAGGCTGGCCTGCGTGCCTTTTTTGTTTCCTCAATGTAAATGTTAAGAACTTTATGTAAATCCCTTGTGCACCGTGTAGGAATTTTTTGAATATAAAGCTTTAACCATTTTGTTCAAGTTGTACAAGTGTTTTTATTACTTGCATGTTTGAACTTGTATGAATTGATGTTATTGTATATAACACAATCTGTATTTGCCTTTTGCATATCTTGGTGATAAGCAAGTATGAAGAACTCTACCCGCTGTAAAGCGCGGTTAAGTATACTCTATACCTTTGTCGTATGAGTATTAGTCAATTCCTGTTTTTATCCCGTTAGGGTTTAGGAATTGTGTAGGCTTTGTGAAAACCGTAGTCGCCTATCCAGCCAGATAGGCGGTTCATGTTTTGCCATTGTTGGCCTATTACAATAGTTGCGTGTGGTCACCACTCTGTGTGGGTATCGCGAATGAAGATTTTGCCAATCTGTTTTTGTAGATACCGCAGAGTGGAACACGCATTTGTAATAGGGGTAAATAAACAATATTGCATTGAATCGTTTATTTATTTATTTGCAAATGGCCTGCGGCCCGATAGGTTACATGGTAAATGTAAAAAACATGGCTTACATATAACAGCGTCGAAGTTGTTGTGCATTCCATGTGCGTGCGATAGTTTCGCCTTCTAATGTTTGCAGTTTATATGCGCCTTTGCCCAGGACCTATTGGATGAGGTAGGGTCCTTCCCACTTGGGGGCGAGTTTCCCTGGGCGTTCCACGTTAGATGCTTCATTGTCACGAAGGACGTAGTCTCCCGGATTGAAGGTACAAATACGGACGCGTGCATTGTAGTACTTTTCAAGTTTGGTTTTATACTTGGCCTCATTGATGGCAGCGTTTTCACGCCTTTCTTCCAGGAGGTTCAAGTCAACCCTGCGTTCCTCATTGTTGTCTATCTTGTTGATAGCCAACATCCTAGGTGAAGGGAGGCCTACTTCTGCGGGGATCATCGCTTCAGTGCCATAGACCAGGATGAAGGGTGTCTCACCGTTACTTGTCTTTGGGCTTGTCCTGTGTGCCCATAAGATACTTGGGAGTTCATCAACCCAGCCGCGTCTGGCTGTTCCCAACCATGCTTTGATGCCTTCGACTAAGCTTTTATTGATACTCTCGACCTGGCCATTCCCTTGCGGATGCGCCACTGAGGAGAATATGTGTTCAATATTTAGCTCCTTTAGCCATTTTTGAAAGTCATTAGCAGCGAAGTTGGTACCGTTGTCGGTAACAATGCACATTGGTAGACCGAAATGGCAGATGATATGTTCCCAGACGAATTTCCTTGTTATCATAGCGGTGGTTGAGGCGAGCGGTTTTGCCTCTACCCATTTTGTAAAGTAATCAACAGCCACTATGATAAATTTCACTGCACCTGGTGCGTCTGGAAATGGTCCTACCACATCGATTGCCCATTTCTGGAATGGCCATGCGGTGGTGACGAGGATCAGGTTGTTCTTGGGGCGCAAGGTTTTAGGAGCGTGCCGCTGACAATTGAAACACTTGCGCAAGATTTTGACCGCATCTAGGTGCATGCCGGGCCAGTAGTACCCGGCGTTCATGATTTTGGCCACCACCATGCGTGGGCCTGCGTGTATGCCACATATTCCCTCGTGAATTTCTCTGATAAGGTATGTGACATCTTGGGGGTTGACGCATCATAGTAGTGGCCCCAGGTATGATTTTCGGTATAAGATACCGTCTCCCATTTGGTAATGACACGCTTTGTATTGCAACTTACGTGCCTCTGCCTTGCTTTCGGGAGTAACACCTGATTGCAAGTATGCAATGATCGGTGTCATCCAGGATGTTGTACCGTACTGGATGACATTGATTTGGCGCAGGGGTACCGAGAGATTTTGCAGAATTTCGATGCGTACCTCTTTTGCCAGGTGTTGGAAGCTGGTGGATGCGAGTTTTGATAGTGCATCCGCGGGTTTATTATCACTCCTGTTGATATGGCGAATATTGAAGGAGGTGAACTTTGATTTCAGTTGCAAGGCTTGTTCGAGGTAGAGGATCTTGATATCCCCTTTTGCGGCATAGTCGCCGCGTATCTGCCCTGCAACCAATAGTGAGTCGACGTGTGCCTCCAAATGTTGGACGTCGAGTTTTACTGCCAGACGCAGCCCTGCCAGTAGAGCCTCATACTCTGCCTCGTTATTTGTGCTTTTGAAATCGAGGCGGATTGCATAAGTAAGCTCTTAGCCGTCGGGGCTGACGAGTCGCAGACCTGCACCTGCACCATCTTCATTGGATGCACCATCTGTATATAGTGCCCAAGTTTCTACGGAGGATGGTGGCGATGCAGGGTTTTGCTCTTCTTCGCATTCTTGAATGCGATTTGCTGGTACTTCAGCAACGAAATCAGCCAAGACTTGGCCTTTGATTGCGGGGCGCGGCTTATAGTTCAGTGAAAGTGCGCCCAGCTCAATTGCCCATTTTGCTAATCGACCAGAGATGTCGGGTTTTGATAGGATCGGGCCGATCCTGTAGTTGGTTAGCACCGTAATGGCATGGTTTGCGAAATAACGTCGCAACCGTCTTGACACGTGTACTAGTGCTAATACCAACTTCTCCATGATGGAGTACCTCGTCTCTGGGTCGTTGAGCATTTTGCTGATGTAGTAGATGGGTGTTTGAACTCCTTCCCGTTCCACTATGAGTACCGCGCCTACCGCGTTATCCGCGGCAGACAAGTACAAGATAAGTGGCTCATCCTTACGTGGTGCGGTTAGAGTTGGGAGTTGAATCAAACACTCTTTCATCTCCTGGAAAGCTTTTTCGGTATCTGCGGTCCATTGGAATTGTTCCTTTTTTAAGCAGATCCGCAGGGTCTTGATGAAAGTATAAGACTTAGCTGCATGGTTGGCTAAGAATCTATTCAGTGCGGCTAGCCTGCCGGCTGGTCATTGCATTTCCTTCATCGTAGAAGGCGATGGCATGCGTTCTATCGCCTTTACTTTTTCCGGGTTCACCTTGAATCCATCTTTGGTTACGATGAATCCAAGGAACTTCCCTTCTTCCATTCCAAACGAGCATTTCCCTGGGTTGAGCTTCATGTTGACGCTTCGCAAAGTTTGGAATGTTCTTTCAATATCATTGAGCATGGTGTCTTCCTCCATGCTCATGACGACCAGGTCGTCCATATAGATTTCGACACTTTTGCTGATTTGACCGCAAAAAGTGTCGTTCATCAACTTTTGATAGGTTGCGCCCGCGTTGCGCAACCCGAACGGCATTTTTGTGTAGCAGTAGTTCCCGGTAGGAGTGCGGAATGCCGTTTTATCTTCATCCTCGATTGCCATGTGCACCTGGTGGTAGCCTTTGTAACAATCGAGGAAACACTTCCATCAAAATGGTGCGAGGTTATCGACCTTTTCGTCGATCTCTGGAAGTGCGTAACAATCCTTGGGGCAGGCTTTGTTGAGATCTTTATAATCGACGCACATGCGCCAGCCCCCGGATGATTTTTCTACCATGACTGGGTTTGACAGCCAAGTCTGGTATTTGACTTCCCGCAGGATGCCTGCGGAGAGCAGCTCTTGGACCTGCTCATGCATCGCCTGGTTCTTTGCTGATCCAAGGTGGCGTTGGCCTTGGATCACCGGCTTGATACCTGGCATGGTATTCAAGAAGTGCTGCGCGATTTCACGTGGTACCCCTGTCATATCTGCGGGTGTCCACGCAAAAATATCCTGGTTCCTGAAGAGGAGCTGCTTCAGGTGCGCTTTGATAGTAGGGGACAAGGCGTGGCCCAACGTAACTGTTTGCTCTGGGTGTCTTGCGTTAAGAACCCATTTTTCCGGTTGAGTGTTGGGGGTAGGCTTTGCTACCTTAGCCGGATGCAGCTCGTCCGTAGACATAACTTCTCTCCGGGCGTATATGATCGCGATCCCCGTCTCGGTTGGGAAACCGATGGCAGAGTGGGGGACGGATGTTATCATGTTGAAGTCGCCCTGGGACTCCCTCCCGAGAAGTACGTCGTATTTGGAGGTGTGAGGTAAAACCATGAAGTTTACCTCCTCCGTTCTTGTGTGCCTTCCGTTGGTGAGGCGCACAGGGAAAGTAATCTGGCCCAGGGGGAATACTGTTTCCCCTACAAACCCGGCCAACGGGTAATCCACCGGCTGAAACGATCCTTGTCTTCTTGATCAAATTGGTTGAAGCACTGCTCGTATATAATATCGGATGTACTGCTCGGGTCGATGAATAATCGCTCGGTGCAGTAATGAGCCAGGTGACCTGTGATAACCACGGCGCGCCTGCCGCGCGGTCCGCCTCGTACTTTTGGAAAGACGACTTGCTCGTCTTTCCAGTCATTTTCCGGTCTTCTTGCCGCCTTGCGCGGCCTTCCTCGTCCTCCACTAATCATGTAGGTTGAGGCCACGTACATGGCCCTTTTACCCATGGAGGTGCCCTCGTTGTGGGGAGTGATGTGCTTGGTAGGTTTTTGCGCGCCTGCCAACAGGTGTTGCAGTTTCCCCTCTTTTAGGGCTCGCTCAATCTCTAGTCGGAGACTGATGCAATTGTTTGTTGTGTGGCCTGAGTCCTTGTGATATTCGCAATAGAGTGCGGGATCTTGGTTCTTCTTGGACTTCATTGGTTGGGCCAGTCACAGGAATTGTGCGTCCATGAGGAGGACGTCGCTTGGCGACTGGTTGATCTCGGTCCATCTACGGTCCCGAGACTCCTTCTTCGACGCCCGGTTTTCACGCTGGGCGTTGATTGTAGCCCTTGCGTCAGGCTGGTTGTTTCGCGGGACATATGGTCTGGGATCACTGCCGCGATTCCATGTGTCCCGGTTGCGCTTGTTGTTGCGTTTGTGCTCTTGGTGGGAGGACTGGCCTTCCGTTTGGGGCTGTGCCTTTGAGACGTACGGTTTGAGGGACCGCTGAGTCTGGGCGTATGTCTTGACCGCAGCCATGACATCTTCCCATTTTTTCGGCAAACCTTCCTTGCCGGAGATAGTCATAACCATTTGTTCGTCTTTAACGACAACAATGAAATGGTTACGTGCCATTTGGTCTGCAACATCGCCTATCTCTAGGCACTTTTATTGTAACGGACAACGAACGCTTCAAGTGATTCGTTGTTTCTGCGCCAGATGTTCATGACGTCCATAGAATCACGTTCATGACGTCGCTGCTGGCAAAAATGTGCGAGGAACTTTGCTTGCAAGTCCTCGAATGAGGTCAGTGACCCCGGTGGTAGGGAGTCGAACCATGCCCTGGCTAGACCTGTTAGGGTCTGCGGGAAAAATTGACACCAAGTGGGTTCATCCCACCTGCCGTTGCACCAGGCGCCGGTGAAGATGTTCATGTGGTCATCCGGGTCGGTCGAACCGTTGTATTTCCCAATGTTTAATGGGAATTTGGTGGTGGTAACATCGGCGTTGGCAATCTCTGGGACAAACTTGGAATTTTCGGCCCCAGATTTCGGCCTGTAGGGTTGGCTCTGGTGGCGCTTTGCAGCGCGAAGGTATGTGGTGCGGGTTTGAGTGGGAGGGACATAATTGCGTCCTCCCGGTCTACTGCTAGTAGCATGAGACTCCCCGCAGTATGTACCATCGTCCGGATCGGTACGGCCCTGCCCTTCATGGTGGGACTGGGGTCCCAGTCGGCTGTGTATGCCGGGGCCGTGGTGGGCTGTAGACTGCCGCCTAGTTTCGCCATGGGGGCCTAGGCGGCTATGTATATGGCCCCTGCGGTGGGACCCATACGAGGAATCGTCTTCATCAAGCGTGCGGACGTCGCAGTAAGAGGAACCGCGATCTTCTTGCCTGCTTCTGGAGACTGGGTGTGTTGGGGTCCTGCCCTGGTATTGTAAAATACGACCCGCAGGGGTATGCGGTGCTGAGGTAGGCCCCGCAAATACTTGCGCTTCTGCGCAAGCTCTGTTGTATGTTGCGGCCAGCAGAACTTGTTGCTGGTCGTACCAGGTATGAAGGTTCATGCCTGGAGGTATCAAAGAAGCGTACTGTGATAAATCGTGTCCGAACGTAAGGGATGCGCCCCCTTGTGTTGATGTGCCAATATGTTCAACGTTTGGGGCTAGGGGAATGGTCCCCGTAGGCCCTTGATTTGCGGGGTTTAGGTTATCCCCAGTAGTGTTGTTTAGACGATCAGACATGTTTTTCGGAAAGAAAAAGATGGTGAAAAAAGTGCTAAGAGTAGCGGTGGGCGCCAATGATGAAACAATGGTTAACCGAGTGGGGTTAACTCACTGGTCTCATCAAGTAGGGTTAATCCCTTCTTTCCGAGGATCGCTGGCTGGATCGTCCGCTGGTTAGTTCCCTGCACAAGGAAACAAGCCGTGACTCGTAACAAGGAGGATGGAGTGGGGGTGCTCCTTGTTACCACTCTCCGGCGTGAGAATCAGTAATTTGCTTGAGAAGCAAAGTGTGATCGTAGTAGTAGTGAGAGAGTCCAGAAGTGATACCTCAAACCTGGTTTGGGATGGGTATTTATAGCCGAGGAGTGAAGGAGGGTGGTTGAGTAGCTAGTCTGACATCGCACAGTCTTTTGTAGGTGTGTCAGACCTGTCAGTTACAGTGGTGATGCCACGTTTTGCTGTGGTGTCAGACTGTTGCATACACGTGGGCTAGTAGGCGACTGTTCTCAGTACCACTTGCACTGAGTGTCAGACCCACTTGCCTTGTAGGCAGGATGCGGTGCCACGCCGCATCGCTGCTTGCGGTCACTGATGTTGTTCCTGCGTTCCTTGTTCTATCCAAGATGTATGCGGGATGCGGTGCCATGCTGCGTCGCCGCTTGGTGACTGTTACTGTTGTCCAGATCCCTTGTCGTGACGAAAATGTTCATATGATGCGGTGCCAGGCCGCATCTCTATGCGTGACATCTATTCTCGTACTTAAGGTAAGTTTTCTCATCAATGGACAGATTGGTTTCAACCGCTGTGTTCGCGCGTGCCCGCACGGACACAGATAAGTTCTTGCTGGTGGGGGTTTTTGATAAGGGTAATGGTCACTCGCGGTCGTGCTGATGCGAGATCTGGGACCATACCCCTTCAGTTAGATATGGTTGAGGCCAATGTTTAGCATATATAGAAATAGAGAGTGTCAAATTATTCTTATACTTATATATGGTTAACCTGATATGACCCATTCAACACAACATTTCCACTTTAAGCACAAACAAACAAAGAGGTGTATAGCAATAACAAAAAGAAATATTTTGCACCCTTTATTTAAATGTTTCTTATATAAACATGAACTTGCAGAAACATTATATGTAGTATCGCACCCAAAAAACTAATATGCACTTCTTATGATCACCATATTAATGCACAGGGTACATATCTTATATGCACATTTTTATGCCCTTTTTAGTTTTATTTTTTAATTTGATTCATCCTTAATGTAGCTATCAGTCTCATCAAATGAGAACACGGTCTTTCTACACCAGATTGATAAATGATAGTCCTCTAAACGGGTATTTTAATAAATCTAAGTTAAAAAAATGTGTCAAAAACCCTTGGTACCTCCTATCCGTTGCCATGGTGAATGTTAGATGAAAAGCAAATACAGCTGAAGAAGCTACAATTAACCCCAGTGAGACCCAAAGTGCATGCCAATTCATACATGTAATCTGGAAATAGAAATGCAAATACAGAAAACACCATACCTCAAATTGTATTAAAACTGAAGCCCTAATTGTAGACGCAAAATTGAAGACTTACCCAAAACATACCTGTCATAGCCCTAATTTTTGAGACGCCATGTATCAAACGTGGATTCCGATGGAGAGTTTGCCAAAATCGATACTGAATGGAGCGACGTTTCTTAACAAAGATAAGAGAGATGTGGTAGGGGTCACACGTGGTTTCTCTTTCGTCAACTACGTTCTCTAACAGCGTTATTTACAGTAGCTAAGAAGTTACGTAAATTGTTATATATAGATAACGAGTTTGTTAATCCGTGCATTGCAATGAGATATTGATTATAATTTCTCATTTGCCATAGTGTTTGGTACGAAAAAAATTACGATCAATATCTAAAAAATACATTGAGTTTAGATAACCAGATTTAGCGACTACCAAGTACTCCTTTCAATTTGTCGTGTATGATGTCGGAACCAAAAAGTTAACTCGATTTGACATGCCGCTAAAACATAGACTATATATTGTTACACCAAAGCACAACCCATTAGTGACACAATGAAATACCAATTGATTGTTAATTTCGCTTTATTGAATATCGTTGAGAATACAGCACAATATTCTTATATTGATTTACCTTTCTTTATAACAGTTTGAATATTGTTTATTTAACATTGGTTCTTAATTTTTTTTATCAAACTAACCGATTGATTAAAAGTACGCAGCGTGTGAAAGTCTGTTTAATTTATAGATTTATAAAAGGAATTGTGATAGCTGCTATATATAATATTAATGGTTCATTTTCGAACTGTTGGGACGCGGAATTTGTGTTGGTTCAAAAACGTGTATTTCGAAGTGGTACGACATTTCGCATTACCATTATAAAACAATAAACAATCAAAGAATAGGGTATGTCGGTTGATGAATTTTATTTACTTAAAAAATTGAACCGTCACCTTTTTTCCAATTTACGTTGATTATGTGTGTTGGACCTACAAAAAAACAAATGATATTCAAAAGCCAAAACATGATCAAGTGATCAAGAAATAAATAGAAGATTGAACAGATTCCTCCCAAAGATAGTGAATCTTGAACACCTGGATCAGAGCATCTGTTGAAGACATGTTATCCATTGTTTGAAGCCTTAGAACCGATGTTGATGAAGAAACAAGGTCTGTTCATGACTAAAGCTCTGTTGAAGACAAATGTCTGCTTATGAAGACCAAACATCTGTTTGGAACAAAGCAACAGAGGATTGAAGAATACATGTTTCCTAATGTAATAGTATTAGCTTATTTAACAGTGTTTAGCATAATTAGTCAGATGTTTGATTCCCATAGATGTTTGCAACATCCGTCGAATATTTTCTGTTAGGAATGTTAGATGTCATTATCAGGGTGATGTCAGCCAATCACAAACAATCCTTTTGTACCTAGTATAAATGATCTCACATGTTAGAGATCTATTTTCACACATCACCTTTTCTTTCGTACCAACAGAGTTGTTTATGATCAGGATGAGAGAGAGTTTGTAGAGTCAATATTTCTGTAAAACTTGTAATCATTGGATTCAATGGGAAACGGTTATTGACGATAATTCCTTGCTTGTGATTATTATTTTACTTTGCAATACAAAATTGTTTGTTCTTAATTGTCATTAGTCACAGGCCTTGTAAACTCGGACCTAACAATTGGTATTAGAGATTGGTCACGTTAAACTTGATTTCACAATCAGTTTAACATACAAAGATCAGCTCACAAAAGATCCAAATATGTTCGTAGCTTAGAGTAGTAAAGTGTAGAAGTCAAAAGTGTCTAACACATACTCTGTTGTTTTTTCGAAAGAACAAAAGAAAATGGCACAAAATGATCCCCATAACATCGACTTCAGTAATAAGCCTCCCATGTTTGTCAGATCTTGATTAAATATCTCGCAACGTAGGATGGCTCATATACCTTCTCAACAAAACACTGAGTATTGGAAGTTTATTATATACGGACCTCACATTCCAATGGTACTTAGTGCCGAAAACCCCGAGTGTGCAAGAGCCAAAGAAGTCGGAAAATTACTCAGAGCAACATTTCCAAAAATTCAAGCTAGATGCCAAAGCCTTTATCATTGGGGCCATGGCTCTGTGGAATGAAATCTATAAAGGCATGTTACATTGCAACAATGCCAAAGAGTTATAGGATGCATTGAAAGAGCATTTGGGTGGAACGGAGGGCGTTATTGAGAACACTCGAGAAATACTTAACCAACAATACGAGACTTTCACACACGTCATGGGAGAAACCCTTACACAGCAGTTTGAACGGTTTTCATGTCTAATCAGTGAATTAAAGTTGGTAAATAAGGAATTTTCAAAATCGATTTTAAGTAACCGATTTTTAAGATCTCTCCCTGAGAAGTGGGATATTATTGCTATAGTGATGAGAAGATCCCCTAACTTCAAGGACATGACCCTGACTCAGCTTCATGGAAAGCTCTTAACATTTGAGAGAGAGCTTGTCTAGAAAAAGAAGCTCTATGAAACTGGAAAAGTGTCCGACAATTATGTTTTCAGAAATACGACATATCTGAGTCAGGAAGGATCATTCTCAGGAATGATAAATGATCAGAGTTTTGATCACAATATTGATATTTCAAGTGGAATCAACTCTGATCAACATTCGTCAAATTGTGTATTCACAGCGAATGATGATAATCATGGCCCTGATAGTTTGTCATTTGTCCTTGATGATCTAAAGCATATAGACCCAACTGACCTTGAGGAAATGGATATATTGCACCAAGTGGCACTACTAAGTCTGAGAGCAAATAATTTTTACAAAATGACTGGTAGGACATATCCAGGGTTAAATGGGAGGCCAAAGGTGGAGTTGGATAAATCTAAAATCAAATGTTTCAAGTGTAATAGATTAGGTCACTTTGCAAGAAAGAGTAGGAGTCAGTCAAACAACTCTGCACCATTGATCACATATCCTAACCAAAGACCTCAATCTAATACACAACAACAGTTTTATCAAAATACCAAAATACCCCTGGACCAAGTGTACGAAACACAGTCCATTTTGCACAAAACATGAACCCTGTGCCTGTGCATTATGTTCAAGCAACTCATGTTCCTTAGGTTCAGTATGTTCAAGTGCCTGTTGCACATGTTCAAGCACCACAAGTTGTTCCTGCTCCTGCACCTATGAAGCCTAATCAACAAAGCATCTTTACTCAAGGCTATGTTAATTGGATAAGATTTCCATAAAACTTAACTGATGAAAATTTTGCATTAATAGCAAATGATTGTGATGAACATGGAATTTTTTGTTTTATGGCATTTGAACATATCTCAGGAGGAGAAGATCAAAATGTTTAAACAACTGTTGGTGAGAGTCTTGTTGAGGAAACTACTAATAGCTCACGCCAAAAATATTTCTGTGACAAAGGGCATTCAGAGAGGATTGAAGAAAACTATCCAAAAAGTTTCACTGAATGCATCAATGTTGATCAAGTACAAATGGCTGCTTCTAAGATTCTGGTCACTCATCATCATGATACGATCTTCTAGGGTTGCTGTAGATCTTGATTGCATGAAAGATTGATGAAAATCAAGGTTGGGAATTTGGAATTCGTCATTGGGAGGCCAAAAACGATTAGGTTTGAAGGTATTTGCGTTTGGGGTTGGGGTTGAAGATATCTTTAAATAGGGTGAGAACCTGAATTTTCGTGTGTATATCTGCTACCTAGCGCAAGGTGGCGCCCCTCCTATCACAAGGTTGTGCTAGGAGCTGAAATTCTATTGATTTACTGTTACAACCCTCATAATTCCATGTATTCAGTACAATTTATTAAAGATAATTAATGTGCTTGACGACTGTGTGGAATTACTTAACTGCTTTCTGATATCTGTGTTATACTTACATGTGCATGTTAACATACTAGAAGTATACAGAAAAGTTACTAAAAAGTCCTGTGTGCTTTCCTGAGTTTTGAAAAGTAAAAACGTTACAAAAATATATAAATAGGACGCCTTACAGATTAATTAAGCAGTTTAACGGAACAGTTTCGAACCGAACAACCGGACTTTACCCGGAACATAAAAATATTGACATGGCATTGTTTTTCTTTTTCTGAGCCAGTTAGGGTCCCCGAATACCCTAACACCCGTTATAAACTATAACACACAAATAACTAAATTAAACTCCTAACTTTCTTAACTAGACACTAATCATCTAGTTCAAAACCAACCCAATTACCCCCCCCCCCCCTGTAACCAATTCGGTCCCATGAGGGGACACCCTCTTACACATTTGACTAAATTAATCTAACTTGCTTCATATCTAGTGGACATAAAATCCCATGGGTAATTATGTTGAAGTGAATTATAAATATAACTCAAGGGTCCATAACATTCATTTCACAACACTTAAGCAAAACTTGGCTGTCTCTCCCTCCCTTAACACTCTCGGCCGAACCCCCCTAACAACACCCCACCATTTTCAAGTTTGGATCAAGGCACTCTACTAACATACACAGGTGAAGGATCTCATACAAGGAAGCCCGGTGCTCACGGAATCAAAAGGACCTCTCTTCAACGCTATTATCCACCTATTTTTCGCCTAGATTCTTCCCTAGCCTTGTTCTAGTTGTAAGTGATTCTAAACACTCCCTTGTTCTTATTTAAAGTGGTTAATAAGAGAATTGTTGGATAAAAATCATAAACACTAGAGAACAAAACTTAAAGTCTAGTAAAAATGATGAACATGGTGGTTAAAGAGTAAATATTAGTGTAAAACTTATGAAACTTGTTTTGTTATGATTCTTGGTTGATTATCTGATGTGTTGCTGATTAATATTGATGTTTGATGTTGTTATGATCACTAAACATGCTAACGGAATCAATCGAACGCGTCTTAGAAGATTAAAGAATGAAAACAGAATCTGTCCAAGTTTTACAGCCAACTTCAGTTGGCTGTAAACAGGTCATAAACTCTACGAAAAACTAATATTTTGAGTCTAAAACGTGTTATTATGAAATACGGTTCTAATGGCACCGGAATCATAATTTTTGGACTTCGTTTACTATTTTTAAAGCGTCATTTCGTAACAGCAGCTGGAGCTGCATTTTTCTGCTGAAAATATGTGTTTTGTTTTCTGTCATAACTTGGGTTCCGTGTAGAGTTGGATCATGAAACTTGTACTGTAGATGACCACCAATGTATTTGTAATTACCCCACTGGAATTTAATAAATCAGACGCTCGATGAATTTTAAATAAATTATCCCGTGGACTGTGGTCAGAAAAATATAAATCTGAATTCATTCTGGAAAATGAATTTTTATAAAATATTGGTAATGAACCGGACCCCGATATTTTTTCACAATAAAATTTAGAACGTTTAAGACATTTTGTAAAAATTTGGAAATTTTTTGAATAAGTTAACTATTTTATTAAAATGTCCGAAAACAGTCCGGTTTTGATTATTTATGCTGAAATGACATAAGCTGTAATTTGCGTGTCTAAATGTCGAGTATGCTATCTGTAAATGATCTAACATGTTATATGTGTTTTTTGCATTATCGTATGTTTGTTTATGAATGGGGAATGGATGGGAAACTTATATGGGCATAAACCGTCAAAGTGATGCATGTTGTGTGATAGATACGTGTAGGAACTTTGTGCTCTATTTGAAAGCCACTAAATGACTAACTGGTAAATCATACTAGGACGTGATTGACCGACCTTGACTGTTAGCTATATTTGAGAATCTAACCGAGCAAACCGAGGTGAGTTCACACTTTCTACAAGGCATGGGATTCCCGATGGTTTGGGAATGGGTTAAAGAATTTAAAACTAAATCTACATATCCCCTTGGGAAGATATGTACAGCCATCCTCCTTAAAGAGGATGCCAATATCAATCCTACGAATTCTCCTGGTGCAGAATACGTACGTTCGTCCTCCTGGTGCAGGACAACAACCTTAAAACTAGCTAGACAAAACTCTATCAATAAGTCCCTCTTCAGTATATCGACTTAATCGCCGAGGCCAATGGCGAGCGGGTCATTAGTTAATAGCGCTATTAGGTTTAACAAACCTAACAAGTCCAGATGCTCGGATTGGCAGACGCGAATGCCACCCATTGGAGCGACTTTAAGGATTTGATTAAGGAAGAATTCTGCCACCTGGACGACATCCTGGAACTTGAAACAGAGTATTATGGTTTGAAGATGGAAGGATTAGAAATTGAGGCGTACACAAAGAGGTCCAACAACTTGGCTGACTTATGTCCTAACTTGTCACGACCCATATCTAGACGGATCAAGCTATACCTCAGAGGCTTAGTTCCGGAAATCCAAGGGTCTGTAATGGAGGCCAACCTTTCCACAATCCAGCAAGTCATTCGTTTGGCGCACCGACTCACCGATCAGGCGGTGGAAGAGGTCAAGTTGCCCAAGCGTGTTAGCACTACTGCTACTGGTGCTCCCAGCAGTGACAAGCGCAAGTGGGATGGAAATTCGGGCAGGGGTTCCACTCCAGTTCAGTCCTAGCCCCAGCGACGAAAGACAGATGAACACCGGAGCCCCAGTCAGCAGTTTTCTGGAAAACAAGGTCAAGGTGGATACAGGGGAAATCACCCTAAGTGCAAACGATGTAGTTTGCACCACAGCTGGCCGTGCAACAAGGATCGTTGTCAGAGATGTAACAAGCTTGGACATAAAGCCAGAGATTACAGGAGCTCACGTCCTGCGAATCAGAATCGGCAACAGCAGCCACAAGCCCCACAGAACCAACAACAACAGCAGGGTAACAAGGAATGCAATCAGTGTGGTGCTGAAGGTCACTTCAAGAGAAACTGTCCCCAGTTGAACCGGAAACAGAAAAACAACAACAACCAGGGGAACGAAAACAATAATGGGGGAAACAATGATGGCAATGGAGCCAGGGAGCGTGCGTTCGTGATTGGGCAGGATGATGCAAGGAACGATCCCAACGTTGTGATGGGTAAGTTTCCTTCTGGATGATTTCCTTGTTACTGTTTTATTCGATTCGGGTGCCGATACTAGTTATGTGTCCTTAAAAGTTAGTCAAATGCTTAAGCGCACTCCAACACTTCTAAACACCAAGCACACGATAGAGCTAGCAAATGGTAAAAGTCTTGAAGCCACACACGTAGTTAAAGGTTGTAACCTCGTCTTAGCTGGTCAGACTTTCTCTATCGATCTTATTCCTATCACACTTGGTAGTTTCGACGTCGTTATTGGGATGGATTGGCTATCTCATCATCAAGCGGAGATTGTTTGCAAGGAGAAAATCGTCCGCATTCCTCGTCCTGGTGAAGAAACTCTGGTGATTCAGGGCGATAAGAGTGGTGCTGTTGTAGGCATTATTTCTTTCCTTAAGGCCCAGAAATGTCTGCGAAAGGGCCACACTGCCATTCTAGCACTCGTTACTGACACATCAACGGAAGAGAAGAGAATTGAAGACATCCCTATTGTGCGTGATTTTCCCGAGGTATTTCCTGAGGAATTACCTGGTCTTCCGCCTCATCGCCAAGTTGAGTTTCAAATCGAGCTAGCTCCTGGAGCAGCGCCAGTAGCTCGAGCACCATATCGTCTAGCTCCATCAGAACTTGAAGAACTATCCACGCAACTACAAGAACTCTTGGAAAAGGGTTTTATACGTCCTAGCTCTTCGCCTTGGGGAGCTCCAGTCTTGTTTGTGAGGAAGAAAGATGGTACTTTCAGAATGTGTATCGACTACCGCGAACTCAACAAGGTGACTGCGAAGAATCGTTATCCTCTTCCACGTATCGACGACTTGTTCGACCAGTTGCAAGGGTCGAGCTATTACTCCAAGATTGATTTGAGATCGGGATACCATCAGCTGAGGGTCCGAGATGAGGACGTCTCCAAAACAGCATTCAGAACTCGTTACGGCCATTACGAGTTTCTGGTCATGCCCTTCGGGTTAACGAATGCGCCAGCGGTCTTCATGGATCTCATGAACCGAGTATGCAAACCTTACCTGGATAAGTTCGTTATTGTGTTCATCGACGATATCCTGATCTATTCTAAGAGTCAGGAGGAACACGAGCAGCATCTACGACTTATGCTGGAACTTCTTAGAAAAGAGCAGTTGTATGCCAAGTTTTCAAAATGTGACTTCTGGCTTCGCGAAGTCCACTTTCTAGGCCATGTGGTAAACAAGGATGGAATTCATGTGGATCCATCTAAGGTAGAATCGATCAAGAACTGGCCTGCACCCCGCACACCAACAGAAATCCGCCAATTCTTGGGTTTGGCAGGATATTACAGAAGGTTTATCAAAGATTTCTCCAACATTGCTCAGCCTCTCACTTCACTGACTCAGAAGGGTGTCACCTATCGCTGGGGTGATGCACAGGAATCTGCGTTTCAGCACTTGAAAGATAGACTTTATAGCGCGCCTATCCTCTCATTGCCTGAAGGTACAGAAGATTTTGTGGTTTATTGCGACGCTTCCATCCAAGGACTTGGTTGCGTATTGATGCAACGTGACAAGGTCAATGCCTACGCATCGCGCCAACTTAAAGTTCACAAAAGGAACTACACTGCGCATGACTTGGAGCTGGGAGCAGTTGTTTTCGCGCTTAAGATATGGAGACATTACCTGTACGGTACCAAGTGCACCATTTACACCGATCACAGGAGTCTCGAGCATATCTTCAAGCAAAAGGAGTTAAACATGCGTCAACGCCGATGGGTTGAACTTTTGAATGATTACGAATGCGCGATCAAATACCATCCGGGCAAAGCTAATGTTGTGGCCGACGCCCTCAGTCGAAAGGATACTATACCTAAGCGTGTGCGTGCGTTACAGGTTACCATTCACTCCATCCTTCCCGCTCAAATTCGTGATGCTCAAGTTGAAGCATTGAAAGCAGAGAACATCAGGGCTGAGTCCCTATGAGGATCGAGGCAGCAGCTAGAACAAAAGGAAGACGGCGCTTACTATGTAACAGGGCGCATCTGGGTTCCACTTTATGGAAACTTACGCGAGCTTGTGATGGACGAAGCGCACAAGTCTCGTTATTCGGTACATCCTGGTTCGGATAAAATGTACCATGACCTCAAGACTACGTATTGGTGGCCTGGCATGAAAGCCCACATAGCAACCTACGTCAGTAAGTGCTTGACTTGCACGAAAGTTAAGACTGAATATCAAAAACCATCAGGCCTACTTCAACAACCAGAGATCCCGAAATGGAAATGGGAGCAAATTTCCATGGATTTCGTTACTGGTCTGCCTAAATCTCAACGCGGAAACGATACCATTTGGGTGATCGTAGATCGACTGACCAAGTCTGCACATTTTTTGGCTATCAAAGAAACGGATAAGTTTTCTACTCTTGCAGACATTTACCTAAAGGAAGTGGTATCAAGGCACGGAGTGCCAACCTCCATCATTTCTGATCGTGGGGCGCGTTTTACCTCCGAACTGTGGCAAGCCATGCATAAGTCTTTTGGCTCACGTTTAGATCTGAGCACCGCTTATCACCCACAGACGGATGGGCAATCTGAACGCACCATCCAAACCCTTGAAGACATGCTTAGGGCATGTGTAATCGATTTTGGTAATCGCTGGGAAAAGCACCTCCCACTAGTGGAGTTCTCATATAACAACAGTTA
This sequence comes from Helianthus tuberosus, assembly GCA_030545235.1. Lineage (NCBI taxonomy): Eukaryota > Viridiplantae > Streptophyta > Magnoliopsida > Asterales > Asteraceae > Helianthus > Helianthus tuberosus. Next base: position 53,796,415 of record CM060436.1, read on the forward strand.
CCACACCAGCTTCCAAGCCGCTCCATTCGAGGCATTGTACGGATGCAAATGCCGATCACCTCTCTGTTGGGCAGAAGTTGGTGACAGCCAAATCACTGGCCCAGAACTTGTGATAGATACCACCGAGAGAATTGCTCAGATACGACAGCAAATGGCGGCAGCTCGTGACCGTCAGAAAAGCTATGCTGATAAGGGAAGAAAACCACTCGAGCTCCAGGTTGGGGATCGAGTGCTACTCAAAGTCTCACCTTGGAAAGGTGTAGTCCGCTTTGGCAAACGAGGCAAACTCAATACGCGTTATGTCGGACCATTCGAAGTCATTAAGAAAATTGGCAAGGTAGCCTACAGGTTGAATCTACCCGAAAAACTCAGCGGAGTTCACAACGTATTCCACGTGTCAAATCTGAAGAAGTGTCTGTCAGATGAGACCCTCATAGTTCCTCTCAAGGAACTCACAATCGACGACCAGCTGCGATTCGTCGAGGAACCAGTAGAGATTACGGATCGAGATGTTAAGATCCTCAAGCATACCAGGATACCTCTGGTCCGAGTTCGTTGGAATGCTCGTCGTGGCCCAGAGTATACCTGGGAACGAGAAGACCAAATGAAACTCAAGTATCCCCAACTGTTTAAGAAAAACGCAACCACTACTGAGGCTGAAGCTACTGGAGAATTTCGGGACGAAATTCCAAATCAACGGGGGGATGATGTGACACCCCAGGAAAATCAGGAAAACAACGCAACTTAACTAGCTTCCTCAGTAACCACGCGCTAAATTTCGGGACGAAATTCTCTTAACAGGGGAGAATGTGACAACCCTCATAATTCCATGTGTTCCGTACAATTTATTAATGATAATTAATGTGCTTGACGACTGTGTGGAATTACTTAACTGCTTTCTGATATCTGTGTTATACTTACATGTGCATGTTAACATACTAGAAGTATACAGAAAAGTTACTAAAAAGTCCTGTGTGCTTTCCTGAGTTTTGAAAAGTAAAAACGTTACAAAAATATATAAATAGGACGCCTTACGGATTAATTAAGCAGTTTAACGGAACAGTTTCGAACCGAACAACCGGACTTTACCCGGAACATAAAAATATTGACATGGCATTGTTTTTCTTTTTCTGAGCCAGTTAGGCTCCCCGAATACCCTAACACCCGTTATAAATTATAACACAGAAATAACTAAATTAAACTCCTAACTTTCTTAACTAGACACTAATCATCTAGTTCAAAACCAACGCAATTACCCCCCCCCCCTGTAACCAATTCGGTCCCATGTGGGGACACCCTCTTACACATTTGACTAAATTAATCTAACTTGCTTCATATCTAGTGGACATAAAATCCCATGGGTAATTAGGTTGAAGTGAATTATAAATATAACTCAAGGGTCCATAACATTCATTTCACAACACTTAAGCAAAACTTGGCTCTCTCTCCCTCCCTTAACACTCTCGGCCGAACCCCCCTAACAACACCCCACCATTTTCAAGTTTGGATCAAGGCACTCTACTAACATACAAAGGTGAAGGATCTCATACAAGGAAGCCCGGTGCTCACGGAATCAAAAGGACCTCTCTTCAATGCTATTATCCACCTATTTTTCGCCTAGATTCTTTCCTAGCCTTGTGCTAGTTGTAAGTGATTCTAAACACTCCCTTGTTCTTATTTAAAGTGGTTAATAAGAGAATTGTCGGATAAATATCATAAACACTAGAGAACAAAACTTAAAGTCTAGTAAAAATGATGAACATGGTGGTTAAAGAGTAAATATTAGTGTAAAACTTATGAAACTTGTTTTGTTATGATTCTTGGTTGATTATCTGATGTGTTGCTGATTAATATTGATGTTTGATGTTGTTATGATCACTAAACATGCTAACGGAATCAATCGAACGCGTCTTAGAAGATTAAAGAATGAAAACAGAATCTGTCCAAGTTTTACAGCCAACTTCAGTTGGCTGTAAACAGGTCATAAACTCTACGAAAAACTGATATTTTGAGTCTAAAACGTGTTATTATGAAATACGGTTCTAATGGCACCGGAATCGTAATTTTTGGCCTTCGTTTACTATTTTTAAAGCGTCATTTCGTAACAGCAGCTGGAGCTGCATTTTTCTGCTGAAAATATGTGTTTTGTTTTCTGTCATAACTTGGGTTCCGTGTAGAGTTGGATCATGAAACTTGTACTGTAGATGACCACCAATGTATTTGTAATTACCCCACTGGAATTTCATAAATCGGACACTCGATGAATTTTAAATAAATTATCCCGTGGACTGTGGTCAGAAAAATATAAATCTGAATTCAGTCCGGAAAATGAATTTTTATAAAATATTGGTAATGAACCGGACCCCGATATTTTTTCACAATAAAATTTGGAACGTTTAAGACATTCTGTAAAAATTTGGGAATTTTTGGAATAAGTTAACTATTTTATTAAAATGTCCGAAAACAGCCCGGTTTTGATTATTTATGCTGAAATGACATAAGCTGTAATTTGCGTGTCTAAATGTCGAGTATGCTATCTGTAAATGATCTAACATGTTATATGTGTTATGTGCATTATCGTATGTTTGTTTATGAATGGGGAATGGATGGGAAACTTATATGGGCATAAACCGTCAAAGTGATGCATGTTGTGTGATAGATACGTGTAGGAACTTTGTGCTCTATTTGAAAGCCACTAAATGACTAACTGGTAAATCATACTAGGACGTGATTGACCGACCTTGACTGTTAGCTATATTTGAGAATCTAACCGATCAAACCGAGGTGAGTTCACACTTTCTACAAGGCATGGGATTCCCGGTGGTTTGGGAATGGGTTAAAGAATTTAAAACTAAATCTACATATCCCCTTGGGAAGATATGTACAGCCATCCTCCATAAAGAGGATGCCAATATCAATCCTACGAATTCTCCTGGTGCAGAATACGTACGTTCGTCCTCCTGGTGCAGGACAACAACCTTAAAACTAGCTAGACAAAACTCTATCAATAAGTCCCTCTTCATTATATCGACTTAATCGCCGAGGCCAATGGCGAGCGGGTCATTAGTTAATAGCGCTATTAGGTTTAACAAACCTCACACCGTGCCGTTCGGACGGGCGTGTACTAATGGACTATGGCAAACTGTCAGTGATGATAGACACTGATGTAGGGCACAACTATTGTTCGTAGTAGTCGATATCATACCGTCTAGTAGTTCACACGGGGAAGGCCCCCACTGATTATGGTTATGGTTTGGGTAATGAAAAAGGAACTGGTTAAACATACTTTCAACTACGGGGTAACCCCCACGGCAATTAGCCAACGAAAGTCAAACCACGTTTTCAGAAACAACTTAAAACTAAACAACCAAACGTGAACTCACTCAACTTTGTTGTTGACTCGTTGTTACATGCCTTACAGGTCGCTAGATGCTTTTGGAGCTTGCATGAGGAGAAGGTTGTTGTGGAATATGGGTTGTTATGTCCCATACTTAATAATTGAACTTTATAAACCTATGGAACTTATGTTTGAGACTTTAAACTTATGAACTGTTAACTTATGTTTTGAACTTACGTTTTATGCTTCCGCTGTTATCTTAAAATCGGTCACCTTCTTTAGGTCACCAATCGTATTGTAGTTGGTTTCATTTACTTAATTGTGTTTAGGGGTGAGCAAGAAAACCGAAATAACCGAACCGTAACCGAATAACCGAAATAACCGAACCGAAAAAACCGAAACGAAACAAAAACCGACGGTTCGGTTTTCGGATTTTTAATAACCGAAAATTTCGGTTCGGTTTTCGGATAAACGTTTTCAATAACCGAAAAAAACCGAACCGAACCGATAAGTTACAATCCATATATTTTTATGTTTAAGTTTAAATTGTTTAAGTGTTTAACCCAATGCTAGTAGAAAATGTTAATTTTATTCTTGAATGTAAAGTGTTTATAATAAAAACATTATAACTGAAATGATTTATTGTTACCTATAAGATATAACAAAATTTAATATAAAAATTAAATTTAATAAAACTTTGAAGAAACATAAAAATATATTAGAATGTTAGGTTTATGTAAACAATACTAATTAAAGAGGTGAACTATAATAACTTAAATATAAACATATAAAAAGATTGTTATAATATAAAGAGTTAATTGCCAAAATCGTCCCTGGGGTTTGGGCACGTTTGCCATTTTCGTCCAAAATGACACTTTTGTACCAAATTGCCCCCAACGTTTGTAACTTTTTGCCATTTTCATCCAAACCACTAACTTAGAGTTTCCTCTAAATAAATTTATACCAAGAGTTTCCATTTTCATCCAAACCATTTTCATCCAACGTTTGTACCAAGAGTTTCCTCTAAATAAATTTCGGGACGAAATTTCCACAAGTAGGGGAGACTGTAACATCTGTGCTTGTAATCATTGTGAACAGTACAATTATCAATAAAACAATGTTATTTGATTCCAATGTTTGTTTTGTTATGTTTTACATTTTTCATGTTTTGACTTTTATTCAATTTCAAACTCTACAAAGCTTTCTGGAGAGTTATACGCAAACTGATGCGTAAACGTAATCAGTTTAATGCGAGAAATACTCCGGAACATCAACATATACTTAACATACCTTAAATAACCTTTACATAACTTAGAAATAAGGTTTGAAGGCTTTGGTATGTCAAAAACAAGTTAATTCGCTTACAGGGACTAAACTTGACAAACTGCGAAAGTATGCCAATTTGAACCGTAACGAACATTCCGGAACATGACCATAAGTTAAACACACCTTAAATATCTTGTACATAGCTTAGAAATAGGCTTTGAGGGGTTCGGTGTGCTAAAATAAACTTTTGAGTCATTCAGGGACTAAAAGTGTCAAAAAGTGCACAAGTTTGCATTTTCGCGCATAACTTACGTTCTGAATACATCCGGACATCCAAAAATTTATGTAAGCACAATAATAATTTATTTTAGTGTTTGGCATGAGAAAAATCCATTCGTCGCGTCATTTGGATCGTTTTTCGCGCTTGTGCGCATTTCCGTCGTAATTAAGCGAACATCGCGTTCGTACGGCCAAACGAACCAACATCCGACATATTTTTGAACATGTTTCATGTCCACAATGTTTAGGCATCATTTTAGGGCCTTAAAGTTGGCTTTACGGGCCTTAGAAGTGTCGGAAAAGGCCTTAAACACGTGCAGGGACCAAAACTAACATTTCTGAAACTTGTTTCTGATCTGCAACTCTCAGGCGGCCCGCCTGAGTTTCTGCATATCCTGAAGCGGGCTGCGTCCCACTTCCTGACCAGATTAACTGCATTTAACAGCAGTTTGCAGCTGGTTAATCCACCACCACACATTCACACATGCTTAGTCAGCTGATAAGGATCAATTTGAGCTACCATAAGGTCCCGACACTTGTACGGGTGGGATTAAGGCACGTTTTCCATGAAACGATCTTAACGGTGGACCGAATACTATAAATACCCCACCCCCCATGCTTCAAAATCACAAGAATTTTGATTTGAGAAACTCTAAGTTGAAACCTTTGTTTCATACCTGAGATTTTTGAATCGAGATTAGCATTCGGGGACCCTTCGTAAGTATTCTTTCGTTCTTTTCCTTATTTTATTGCTTTTCGAGTCAGAAAGTCAAACTTTGTTTGACTTTCAGCGTTGACCAGCTTATGGTCAATGCGAAGTTCGTTTGAACTTCGCAACGTGATTGTAATCACGATGGTTATAGTCCCTTGGGACTATGCCTACTGATTACCACGTTGTCTAGGGTCGTAGGGTAAGCGATCTAATAAATCGCTTATACCTTCGAACCCGACCCAGTTTGGTCGATCATTAGGATCCGACCAAATACATTAGGTGACCATAGTGTAGGGAATAACCTTCCGAGGTTATACCTTATGGTCACATCGTTTAAGTAGTTGTATGATAGGTAGTTTATATGCCTTAGGTAAATTACCAGAATACCCTTTTCATGTAGAATTGGTAATTAAGCATATGTAACCTAAACTTTTGTCACATAACTGATTATGCAACATGTTTAGGCATATAACACTTGTCATAGGACTAGTTAGACGTTCCGATCGCGTTTCACGCGAACGACGCGTTAAAGTAGCATAAGCTTCCTAAACGGGTCGTAATGGGTCGTAAACAATTATGTTAGGTTTCATTTAGTATGTAGGCTTTGTTAAACCAAATGACACGAGTCTCTACACTCGTTTGGTTTACGAACTCTCATTCTATCAGATCTTCCGATATAGGTCCGGTTTATTAACATAGTTACCTATATTAGGTGCCGTTTGATTCCGAGATCTTTATCATTGTTTGATTGTCACTCCAGGACTACTGAGTAATATCAAGTGAGTACATAGACCCCTCTTTTACTGTTTTCCAAACTGTTTTGGGGTGGAACACATGTGCCTACTTGTTACTTTCATGCTTTCCTGTTTTCACATCATATACCTGCTATGTTTGTTAGTACATTATAGTACATGATTTCATTACATTTTTATGCTAGGTGTGCCCATTGTGTGCATTACTTAGTACATCGTTTTACATTACATTTTATGCTAGGTGTGCCCATTGTGTGCATTACTTAGTACATCAGTTTACATTACATTTTATGCTAGGTGTGCCCATTGTGTGCATTACTTAGTACATCGTTTTACATTACATTTTATGCTAGGTGTGCCCATTGTGTGCATTACTTAGTACATCGTTTTACATTACATTTTATGCTAGGTGTGCCCATTGTGTGCATTACTTAGTACATCGTTTTACATTACATTTCATGCTAGGTGTGCCCATTGTGTGCATTACTTAGTACATCGTTTTACATTACATTTCACGCTACGTATGTTCATTTGATTACATACTTAGTGCATCGTTTTCACATGCTTACATTTTTGGTATGACATTTGGTTTGTTTACAATGGAACAATACATTCATTAACACCGATCATGCCGTTCGTTAGTAGGTAGTGGTACCATAGGAATTGACAACTCCCGTTCCGGACATCCTGGGTATGGGGATGAAAGGAATGACCGAATTCGATATACATAATTTAGATAAACCTTTAATTTGTTTAAGGGTTTATCGCCACAGTCTCAAGGCTTGGATGTATGCATTATAACAATACCGCATAAATGTTTGTATCAGTATAGCATGCATTTGTTACACAAAACATGACTTTGATTTAAACTGTGTTTTACTTCAATACCTTGTTTTGTGCATTTTACATATGGTTTAGTTGATACATTTCACTTACCATACATGACAGTTCTGGTTACACATTACATGATCTACATTGAACATAAACATTTTGACATTGATATACATATTTGGTGGTTTACATTGGACATAGACATTTAGATATGGTTTACACAATAACACTTGGCAATTGGTTTGTACATGAACAAGTTACATTGGTGGTTGTTTGGGTAAGTAATTTGAGTAACGAGGCGTGTGTAATATGATACAATCATGGTGGATACGCCGCTGGTACTTCCTATATATAAGTGCTTGTGTGATATTACATGACGTAGCGTTACTTAAATCACTTCAATGTTTGACATATTACATGTTACATAAACAACTTATTTCTCACAAGACATTGTCTTACAAAACCGTTTATTTTATACAATTCATTTTACATGGTTATTCATTTAACCCTACATTTATTTATACATATCAACTGATATTATCGTTTTTCAAATGATTTACAAGACAAAGCAAATTACAAGGTTCATGACTAAACATTTTCTTAAACACAAGTCATGAATCCTATTTTCATAAAACCTATGTATCTCACAGGCATTTTTATGCTGACGTACCTATTTTCACATGTGTTTTCAGGAGCTTTTCCGTAGGATGTTGATCACGATACTAGGGCGGACCTGTGCCTTAGAGACTAAAAATGGAGATAGACTTGTTTAATTATGTTATAAACTTTTAAATTACTGTTTTGAGACGATGTAACTCCTATGTTTATAAATAAAATACAACTTTGAATGCCATGGTTATGAAACAATTAATTCTGTTACAACACTCCCCGACGTTTCCGCCACGTTTTGTATGTTACACGTGGTCGGGGTGTGACAGAAGAGTTGGTATCAGAGCCAATGGTTATAGGGAATTAGGTTATTAGTAATGCTTTGACCTAGACTATAACTTTTCTAGGACCCTAACACAAGTTATCTTTTGTTTAGATCTTAAAACATGTACATCACCTATCCTTAGGTGATTAACAAAACAAGAACCAAAATTTTTCCGAAACGATTTTTGAAAAACAATCATCTGTTTTTGAATGATTTATTACAAGGTTTTGAACCCTTTGTTATATGGTTTTGAACCCTTTTCAGTTTGGTTTTTGGCCTTGTGCCTTCAAATTTTCAAAAATCTCGTCAAGGTTTTGGGTTTTAAATAATGTGAACACGTGCAAACTGGAAGGGTGAATGCCTGTATTCTGGGTTTTCTGTCTAGGCAAGCACTTCGTATACATCTCAACCAGACGCGAGACCAGTTGTGCTTACCTGGGAATTCTTGGAATGAGTGTTCACTTATAGGTGAGCATGTCTTCGAAATACATTATTTTGACCCATTTACTTTGATTAGTCACCGTGTGTCGTTTGTTTGCTTTGTGATACGGACGAATGACCACCATCTTTGTCATTTGCAATTCTTGTTTTTATCATCTCTTTCTTTTCATCCAAATCATCTCACTCGTTTCCTTTCATGTTTTCCTCTTTTAGAATGCCTCCTCGACGCGAGAACCAGATAGCAACTGCCGAACTGGCAGAAATTATTGCGCAGCAGATGGCTGCTCAGTTTCCAAACCTCTTTGCTCAATGGAACCAAGCCAACAACAATAACAATGTTCCATGCAAATACAAGGATTTTAATCAGGCTAAACCACTCAAGTTTAGTGGTTCTGAGGGAGCGACTGGGCTTCTTCAGTGGTTCGAGAGCATTGAGAATACATTCCGCCACGTGCAGTGTCCGGATAATCGCAAGGTCGAGTTTTCTTCGAGCGTATTTCAGAAGAGGGCTTTGACATGGTGGAACGGGGTTATGAGAGACAGGGGTGCAGAAATTGCTCTCGCACAAACATGGGCTGAACTTAGGGCCCTTATGATGAGGGAATTCTGTCCTCGTCATGAGCAGCGAGCTTTGGAGAAGGAATTTGATGATTTGAAGCAAGATAGTGGTGAGCACAGGGCATATACTGATCGGTTTGAAGAGTTGAGTCTGCTTTGCCCGACAATGGTTACCCCACTCGACAAGGCTATCGAAAGATACATCGACGGCCTACCTGACTCAGTACAAGACATCCTTACTGGTAGTAACCCTACCACACTCCGTCAGGCAATCGAATTATCAGCGACATTGACTGAGTCGCAGATTCGGAAGAACAAGTTACACAGGAAGGGTGACAAGGGCAAGAAACAGTCGGCTGACAAGAGGGATAGCAAGAAAGGTCAAAACATGAGTGGAAAGAATGCTGGTTCATCAAAAAGGGCAAGGAAGCGTAAGGCTTCCCAAAACTATGCGGTCACTGCCCAAGCTAACCAGGCAGCTCCCAACCAACCCGCACAGCCTCCAGCGAAGAAACCCTATACAGGGAATGCACCTTTGTGCAATAGGTGCAACAGTCACCATCAGCCGCAACATCAGTGCCGTTTCTGTACTAGCTGTGGGAAGTCAGGTCATCTTGCCGATGTTTATCGGTTTGCTCAAAATCGCGCAGTTCAGAACCTGGCTCAACAAGTTGCTCAGCCTCCTGCTCAGCAACAGGGTCAAGCTGCACGACCATATTACCCACCGGGTGCCTGTTATAATTGTGGGGATCTGACCCATTACAGAAATCGGTGCCCAAGACTGGCTAACCAGAACCAGAACCAGAATCAAGCTCAGGCTCGAGGGCGAGCTTTTAACATGAATGCCCAAGAGGCGCAGGCGGACGATAATGTGGTGAACGGTACGTTCTTTATTAATAATCAGCCTGCATCTGTTCTTTTCGATTCTGGTGCCGACAAGAGTTTTGTGTCATTGTCTTTTGAGCCAATGCTTCGCGTGTCTAGAACGAAACTAGGAAAACCTTTGACAGTAGAAGTTGCTAGTGGTGAACCCATTATTCTTGATTCTGTTCTTCGCAACTGCCAATTGAATCTTAATGATCATCTTTTTCCTATCGATCTCACGCCTATGCAACTTGGAAGCTTCGACGTCATTGTGGGTATGGATTGGTTATCCAAGCATCACGCAGAGGTAGTTTGTTTCGAGAAGATCGTTCGTGTGCCGCTTTCGACAGGCGAGATCCTGCAGGTTCAAGGTGAGAAACCGTCTGGTGGTCTCAAGCTCATGTCCTGTTTTAAAGCTCGGAAATATCTGCGGAAGAACTATGTGGCTTTCTTAGCACATGTTACAGAAGATAAAGGCAAGGGTAAGTCTATTTCAGATATTCCTGTCGTTCGGGATTATTCTGAAGTTTTCCCTGAAGATTTACCTGGTCTGCCTCCAGCACGCCAAGTCGAGTTCTGCATTGATCTCGTACCTGGAGCAAATCCTATTGCCAGAGCTCCATATCGTCTTGCACCGTCTGAGATGCAAGAGTTATCTAAACAGCTTCAGGAGCTCTCTGACAAAGGCTTTATCCGTCCTAGCTTTTCACCTTGGGGTGCTCCCATTCTTTTTGTCAAGAAGAAGGATGGATCCTTTAGGATGTGTATCGATTATCGTGAGCTTAACAAGCTTACCATCAAAAATCGATATCCCCTACCTCGCATAGATGATCTCTTTAATCAGCTACAGGGCGCTTCCTATTTTTCGAAGATTGATCTACGTTCTGGGTATCATCAACTTCGGGTGCAAGAAGAAGATATTCCCAAGACAGCGTTCCGTACTCGTTATGGGCATTATGAGTTCACAGTCATGCCATTCGGTTTGACTAATGCTCCTGCTGTTTTCATGGACTTAATGAATAGGGTCTGCAAACCTTATTTGGATCAGTTCGTCATTGTTTTTATTGACGACATCTTGATTTACTCAAAGACGCGAGCTGATCACGAGCAGCATCTTCGTCTTACTCTGGAACTCCTGAAGAAAGAGCAACTTTTCGCCAAATTCTCCAAGTGCGAATTTTGGCTTAAAGAAGTTCAATTTTTGGGACATATTATCAACGAACAAGGTATTCATGTAGATCCCTCCAAGATCAGTGCGATTAAGGATTGGGATACACCTACTACTCCTACTGAAGTTCGTTCTTTTCTTGGTCTAGCGGGTTATTATCGCCGCTTCATTGAAAATTTCTCTAAGATTGCAGTTCCTCTAACTGCTCTAACTCAGAAGAACAAACCCTTTGATTGGGGATTCAAACAAGAGAAAGCTTTTCAACACTTGAAGCAGAAGCTTTGCGATGCGCCTGTTCTATCATTGCCTGAGGGTGATGATGATTTTGTCGTGTATTGCGATGCATCTAAATTAGGCCTTGGTTGTGTTCTGATGCAAAGGAACAAAGTCATAGCATATGCATCGAGGCAGTTGAAGATACATGAGAAGAACTACACCACTCATGATCTTGAGTTGGGTGCAGTTGTTTTCGCTCTCAAGATCTGGAGACACTATTTGTACGGTACAAAATGTGTGGTTTTCACAGACCATAAAAGTCTTCAGCATATCTTCAATCAGAAAGAACTCAACATGAGACAACGACGTTGGGTTGAGCTACTAAACGACTATGACTGCGAAATTCGCTACCATCCTGGTAAGGCGAATGTCGTAGCTGATGCATTGAGTCGTAAGGAACGTACTAAGCTTCATTGTGTACGTGTTCAATCTGTTATTCAAGCTCGATCCGATATCCAAGCACGCATTTCTCAGGCTCAACAATCTTGTGTTTCACAAGGTTTGATGGATAAGGAATTTCCCTATCACATAACACCTGCTCAGGAACTGAAGGACAATGGATCGTATTACTTCATGGACCGTTTGTGGGTCCCAAGCCAGGATGATCTTCGTACCTTGCTTATGGATGAATCCCATAAGTCTCGTTATTCAATTCATCCGGGCTCAGATAAGATGTATAAGGATCTTCGTACTCACTATTGGTGGCCAGGTATGAAGAAAGACATTGCCTTATACGTATCAAAATGCCTTACTTGTCTTAAGGTTAAGGCTGAACATCAACGTCCTTCGGGTTTATTGGTGCAACCAGAGATCCCAGTTTGGAAATGGGAAAACATTACTATGGATCTCATTACTAAACTTCCACGCACAAAGAAAGGTCATGATGCCATCTGGGTAGTCGTTGATCGTCTTACTAAGTCAGCGCATTTCTTGCCAATCCGTGAGGATTTTCCTGCTGACAGACTTGCTCAAATCTATGTTGATGAAATTGTAGCTCGACATGGTGTTCCTTTGAACATCATTTCTGACAGAGATGCTCGTTTCACTTCTCATTTTTGGAGAACCATGCAATCTGCTATAGGGACCCAACTTAATCTGAGCACAGCTTATCATCCGTAAACGGATGGTCAATCTGAGAGAACAATCCAGACTCTGGAGGATATGCTTAGAGCTTGTGTGATCGATTTTGGTGGTAGTTGGGATTCACATCTTAAATTGATTGAATTCTCCTACAACAACAGTTATCACACCAGCATCAAAATGGCTCCTTTCGAGGCTCTCTATGGTCGAAAATGTCGTTCACCAGTCTGCTGGAATGAGATCGGCGAGGCTCAAATTACTGGACCTGCCCTCATTTTAGAGACAACTGACAAGGTCAAGAAAGTTCGCGATAACCTTCAGACAGCAATGAGCCGTCAAAAGAGTTACGCGGATCCAAAACGCAAACCCTTGGAATTTCAAGTCGGTGATCGTGTATTACTTAAGGTCTCACCTTGGAAAGGTGTGATCAGATTTGGAAAGAAAGGAAAACTTGCACCTAGATACGTTGGACCATTCAAGATCGTCGAAAGAATCGGTAAGGTAGCCTACAGACTTGAGTTACCTCCTGAACTTGGAAATGTTCATCCAACTTTTCACGTATCCAATCTCAAGAGGTGTCTAGCTGATGAGAACCTCCACATACCACTTGACGAAATTCGTGTTGGCAAAACACTGAAATTTGTTGAGAAACCAGTGGAAATCATGGAACGTGAAGTCAAGTGGCTTAAACGCAAGCGCATTCCTTTGGTCAAAGTTCACTGGGAAGCTAAACGTGGACCCGAGTTTACTTGGGAACGCGAAGATCAAATGAAGGCGAAATATCCACATCTTTTTCCAAGAGTTTCCTCTAAATAAATTTCGGGACGAAATTTCCACAAGTAGGGGAGACTGTAACATCTTTGCTTGTAATCATTGTGAACAGTACAATTATCAATAAAACAATGTTATTTGATTCCAATGTTTGTTTTGTTATGTTTTACATTTTTCATGTTTTGACTTTTATTCAATTTCAAACTCTACAAAGCTTTCTGGAGAGTTATACGCAAACTGATGCGTAAACGTAATCAGTTTAATGCGAGAAATACTCCGGAACATCAACATATACTTAACATACCTTAAATAACCTTTACATAACTTAGAAATAAGTTTTGAAGGCTTTGGTATGTCAAAAACAAGTTAATTCGCTTAGGGGACTAAACTTGACAAACTGCGAAAGTATGCCAATTTGAACCGTAACGAACATTCCGGAACATGACCATAAGTTAAACACACCTTAAATATCTTGTACATAGCTTAGAAATAGGCTTTGAGGGGTTCGGTGTGCTAAAATAAACTTTTGAGTCATTCAGGGACTAAAAGTGTCAAAAAGTGCACAAGTTTGCATTTTCGCGCATAACTTACGTTCTGAATACATCCGGACATCCAAAAATTTATGTAAGCACAATAATAATTTATTTTAGTGTTTGGCATGAGAAAAATCCATTCGTCGCGTCATTTGGATCGTTTTTCGCGCTTGTGCGCATTTCCGTCGTAATTAAGCGAACATCGCGTTCGTACGGCCAAACGAACCAACATCCGACATATTTTTGAACATGTTTCATGTCCACAATGTTTAGGCATCATTTTAGGGCCTTAAAGTTGGCTTTACGGGCCTTAGAAGTGTCGGAAAAGGCCTTAAACACGTGCAGGGACCAAAACTGACATTTCTGAAACTTGTTTCTGATCTGCAACTCTCAGGCGGCCCGCCTGAGTTTCTGCATATCCTGAAGCGGGCCGCGTCCCACTTCCTGACCAGATTAACTGCATTTAACAGCAGTTTGCAGCTGGTTAATCCACCACCACACATTCACACATGCTTAGTCAGCTGATAAGGATCAATTTGAGCTACCATAAGGTCCCGACACTTGTACGGGTGGGATTAAGGCACGTTTTCCATGAAACGATCTTAACGGTGGACCGAATACTATAAATACCCCACCCCCCATGCTTCAAAATCACAAGAATTTTGATTTGAGAAACTCTAAGTTGAAACCTTTGTTTCATACCTGAGATTTTTGAATCGAGATTAGCATTCGGAGACCCTTCGTAAGTATTCTTTCGTTCTTTTCCTTATTTTATTGCTTTTCGAGTCAGAAAGTCAAACTTTGTTTGACTTTCAGCGTTGACCAGCTTATGGTCAATGCGAAGTTCGTTTGAACTTCGCAACGTGATTGTAATCACGATGGTTATAGTCCCTTGGGACTATGCCTACTGATTACCACGTTGTCTAGGGTCGTAGGGTAAGCGATCTAATAAATCGCTTATACCTTCGAACCCGACCTAGTTTGGTCGATCATTAGGATCCGACCAAATACGTTAGGTGACCATAGTGTAGGGAATAACCTTTCGAGGTTATACCTTATGGTCACATCGTTTAAGTAGTTGTATGATAGGTATATGCCTTAGGTAAATTACCAGAATACCCTTTTCATGTAGAATTGGTAATTAAGCATATGTAACCTAAACTTTTGTCACATAACTGATTATGCAACATGTTTAGGCATATAACACTTGTCATAGGACTAGTTAGACGTTCCGATCGCGTTTCACGCGAACGACGCGTTAAAGTAGCATAAGCTTCCTAAACGGGTCGTAATGGGTCGTAAACAATTATGTTAGGTTTCATTTAGTATGTAGGCTTTGTTAAACCAAATGACACGAGTCTCTACACTCGTTTGGTTTACGAACTCTCATTCTATCAGATCTTCCGATATAGGTCCGGTTTATTAACATAGTTACCTATATTAGGTGCCGTTTGATTCCGAGATCTTTATCATTGTTTGATTGTCACTCCAGGACTACTGAGTAATATCAAGTGAGTACATAGACCCCTCTTTTACTGTTTTCCAAACTGTTTTGGGGTGGAACACATGTGCCTACTTGTTACTTTCATGCTTTCCTGTTTTCACATCATATACCTGCTATGTTTGTTAGTACATTATAGTACATGATTTCATTACATTTTTATGCTAGGTGTGCCCATTGTGTGCATTACTTAGTACATCGTTTTACATTACATTTTATGCTAGGTGTGCCCATTGTGTGCATTACTTAGTACATCATTTTACATTACATTTTATGCTAGGTGTGCCCATTGTGTGCATTACTTAGTACATCGTTTTACATTACATTTTATGCTAGGTGTGCCCATTGTGTGCATTACTTAGTACATCGTTTTACATTACATTTTATGCTAGGTGTGCCCATTGTGTGCATTACTTAGTACATCGTTTTACATTACATTTCATGCTAGGTGTGTCCATTGTGTGCATTACTTAGTACATCGTTTTACATTACATTTCACGCTACGTATGTTCATTTGATTACATACTTAGTGCATCGTTTTCACATGCTTACATTTTTGGTATGACATTTGGTTTGTTTACAATGGAACAATACATTCATTAACACCGATCATGCCGTTCGTTAGTAGGTAGTGGTACCATAGGAATTGACAACTCCCGTTCCGGACATCCTGGGTATGGGGATGAAAGGAATGACCGTTCGTTAGAAGTTCTGATTTTGAAGGAAGAGAGAGAGAGAGAAAGCTTGTAATCGCAAGTTATATATGGTAGTTTCTGATTTCAAAAAAAGATTAATTACCATTCTACCGTATGCTCCTCAATCAATAGCTATTTAAATAACACTATGTACAATTTTGCCAAAGCTAGATCTTAACCACACATTAATCCATCCAATAACCCAAAATACTTCTCACACTTAGATAAAACCCCCTTTGTATGATAACCCCACCCTATACCCCTCTCTCTCTCTCTCTCTCTCTCTATATATATATATATAGGATAAGGATCATGTGAGAAGTAGTAGGCTAAATGAGAAACTTGAGAAGCATTCTGGACCACACATTTTCCCTAAGCAAAAAAATGCAAAAAAAAGTAAATTTTTTTTTTTTTTTTTTGGAAAAATCGCAGCTTTCTCTTTAAGAATTAAATTTTTTTTTTTTTAAATTTTTTTTTTTTGGATTTATACACATGTGTATATTGTTAATCTTTTAACTATACATATATGTATATTGTCAATTATACATATATGTATATACATGTTTAAAATTGAAAAATAAGTGTTATTTAGGGTTTAGCATTAGGGTTTAGGGTTTAGCTTTATGGTTTAGGGTTTAGCTTTAGGGTTTAACATTAGGGTTTAGTATTAGGGTTTAGCAATAGTATTTAGGGTTTAGCATTAGGGTTTAGCTTTTGGGTTTAGCATTAGGGTTTAGCTTTTGGGTTTAGCTTTAACTTTTGGGTTTAGCTTTATCTTTAGGGTTTGTATTAGGGTTTAGCATTAAGGGTTTAGCTTTAGTGTTTAGTTTTAGCTTTTGGGTTTAGCATTAGGGTTTAGAATTAGGGTTTAGCTTTAGGGTTTAGCTTTAAGGTTTAGAGTTTAGGGTTTAGCTTTAGGGTTTAGCTTTAGTGTTTATGGTTTAAGATTAACAATATACACATTTTTTCAATTTTAAACATGTATATACATATATGTATAATTGACAATATACATATATGTATAGTTAAAAGATTAACAATATACACATGTGTATAAATCCAAAAAAAAAAAAAATTTTTAAAAAAAAAAAAAATTTAATCCTTAAAGAAAAAGCTGCAATTTTTCAAAAAATAAAATAAAATAAAATTTGCATATTTTTCACCTTTTTTTTGCATTTTTTGCTTAGGGAAAATGTGTGGTCCAGATTGCTTCTCAAGTTTCTCAAATAGGGTGGACTTCTCTTAGAATCCCTACCCTATATATATATATATATAGGGGGAGGTTCATTTGAGAACAAAATTTAGTTGAGAAGAAAAAGAACAAAGGGTACAATTGTAAAATATTAAGTAGTTATTCTTTAATCTCATTTATTACAATCTTTAAGTAATTAATTACTCATAAAGACTATTATTGTCTACACTAATTTTCATTGCCTACACACATAAAAAATTATCCTACACATTTTGAAAATTATCCTACACATGCTCAAATTTATCCTACACAACTCATAATTTATCCTACACACCTAGTAATTTATCCTACACTCTAAATTATTTTTTTAATTTTTGAAAAAATATATATTTTTTAAAAATAAGCTACAAATTTAATGTAGTTAGCTATTAAAAAATAAGACTAGATATTAATGATCTATGTGACTTTACCAATATACCCTTACATTAAAATTAAATGAAAATATTAAATGAAGTAAAATGAAACATTCTTATTGGTTGAAACTTATTCTTTTTTTTCTTACAAAAAAATTCTTCTCATTTGAACCTTACACTATATATATATATATATTTATAAACATATTGGGTGCCATATGTTAGGCTTATTACTTTTCCTCTCCTATAAAAAGATAACCCTTTTCCTCGAGTCCCCCCTCTCTCACATAGCTAATACATTATTACTCTTCATAACATATATCCATTTGGATACAATAGTTTATACTCATGATCCATACACTCGAATACACATAGTTTATAACTTTATATACATATTTAATCATCGGAGGTGTTCCCGAGGCTAAAGTCTCAGGACCCATTTTTGCGGAATCTTTTTGTACTTTGTCTATGTGATCATGACAACAAGGAATGGATCCAATGATTATCAAGAGTATCTCGACATATTTATGCTTCGACAAGGCCTGGTCTATTCGCACACGCGCTTGGTCTATTTGCACACTCAAAGCGCCCCGCTATGGCCAAAGCGGGGCGCTTTGGTGTAAAGTCAACCGACAAGGACTGACGCGGTCAGACCTTGTCTGTTGCTTTACATCAAAGCGCCCCGCTATGGCCAAAGAGGGGCGCTTTGGTTTTTTTTTTTTTCCAAAGCGCCCCGCTTTGGCCTAAGCTCGGCGCTTTGGGTTTTTTTTTTTTTTTTTTTTTTTTTTTTTTTTTTTTTTTTTTACATTTTGGGCGTATTTTTGACTGGTGACTGGTCTACGTTTAAGTTCAAATTTTACATTTTTGATCCAAATTTTACAATATTTAATTTGTTTGTGCAAATAGCATGACCCATTAAATATTTTTGACTGTTGTTTTTGGCGAAACCAAGGCAATATCAACGAAACCTAAAGTTGAAATGGGATTTTAGTCAATAAAGGATAAGATAAAGAAGTTGGTGAGAATTTGGTGTGATATTTCAAAGTGAAGTCTTATCTTCTCTGACAACTACACTCTTTTCAACTCACCCCATACTTATCTTACTAACTCAAACAAGAAACCATCATTTTTTTAAACCGAATATGTTTTTTTTTTTTTAAATTCACAAACAATTTCAACAGTAGATTTAAAAAGGATCAAATATCTATGTTTGATCTGTCTATAGATCAAGATGTTAAATGTTAGCATAAATAATAATAATAATTGTAATATATAAATTAATTATTTAACCGCATACACCCTCTCTCTTTTTAAAGTAACAAACCACTACATTTATACATAGTATGTAACTAGTTGGATTTTCGCGCTTCGCGACGGGTTTTTGACCTGCATCGACTCGGCTCTTTAAACTATAGGTATGATACATGTACTCGGTATAGCTACCAATAGAGATACGCCCAAAAATATATCGACACGTGTTTTACATTGATCGAAAACTATAGAAACAAATGCCGCATGTTATTCGGGTGGGCATTGGTTCGGTCGGTGTGACTCGCTATAGCATAAGGTAGTAGAGTACTAAAAACATTCTATTACCAATACAACTTTACAGCTTTCAAAAAGTTTGATGATATTAATATTAATTTGATGATATTAAAAAAGAAAAAAAAGTTTCCTGTATTGTCCCATCATTTTTTGAACGGCAGCCGTTTGGTGTTGTGATGATGATGATGGTTGTGACAGGGATGGGTACATCATCTCTCTTGTATTGTCCCATCATTTTTTGCAATTTAATTAAAAGTAATAAACTATTAAGATAAAAAGAAAAACGATAAACATAAAGGTAAGAAAGTGTTATCAATGGGTTGTAATACGCACTTGTACGACCCAAAATGACAATATACATCATAATACTACAATTAATGAAAAAATACGTCATGTACATGTACGGTAGGCGACTGATACACATAAAACTACTCATAGGAGTACTTGTGCTTTCAAACCAAAATGATACGATATAATGGAATACGACGTCACACGTAACTGATTTGATCCGGAACTTGCAGTATAGTTCATATATATTAAAAAATGATGTATAATGGAAAAAACGTAAAATTTAGACTATTATCGACGCGTTTGTGAATTAAAAACAATTTTAAAAAATTTAAAAAATGCCCTAAGCGCTGCGCTTTGACCTAAGAGGGGCGTTTTGCCCCCCCCCCCCCCCCCCCCCAAAAAAAAAAAAAAAAAAAAAAAAAAAAAACCAAAGCGCCGCTCTATGGTCAAAGCGCGGCGCTTTGATGTAAAGTCGACAGACAAAGCCTGACAGGCTCAGTTCTTGTCGGTTGACTTTACCCCAAAGCGCCCCGCTTTGGCCATAGCGCGGCGCTTTGGGGTGTGAAAATAATTTTCTCCGTGTGTAAATAGCATGACCCTTCGACAATCCACTTTAAATCCATGAAGAGGCCCATATCGACACCAAATAATTTGCTTTATGCATATCATGACATAAAACTAGAAAAGAAAATAGAAATATTTATATATAATAAATATAGATAGATAGAGCCAACCATTAATAGGGTTGTAAACGAGCCAAGTCGAGCCGAACTCAACCCAACTCAAGCTCGGCTCGAACTCAATTCGAGCTGGCTCGGCTCGAGCTCGAATTTCAAATCGAGTTGAGGTTTGAGGCTCAAGCTCGACTCGATTAAAATTCGAGCTAGCTCGGCTTGGCTCAATCTAGCTCGAACTAACAAAGAACCACAAAATTTATTACTTAAAAAGGCCTAAAAGATTAATCTTTTCATAAACTAAGAGCCATATTTGCAATTTAACTTAACAAAATGGCTAAATATGCAAGTACAAATAGTTAGCTCACCTTGTACATTGTCTTTACCTTTTTTTATAGAAGAGATACTCCCTTATGTTTTGTCTTCTGAGCGATGTGGGACAAAAAAAATAAAGAATGTAAACCTATCAAACCAGCTCACGAGCTCTCGAGCCGAGCCGAGCCGAGCCAAGCCAAGCTCGAGCTCGACACGTTTATAAACCGAGCCGAGCCGAGCTGGCTCATTTACAACCGAGCCAATTTCAAGCGGAGCCAGGCCAAGCTCGAGCTCGACACGTTTATAAACCGAGCTGAGCCGAGCTGGCTCATTTACAACCGAGCCAATTTCGAGCTGAGCTTTTTTCGAGCGAGCTGCGAGCCACGACTTTTTTGAACACCCGTACCAGCCAATGATAAGCGGAAGCAAACTGTGTTATATATAAATAATAAATATAGATAGAGCCAGCCAATGAGACTAAAGGGTATGGAGAGGATGGGCTCGGATGGGTTGAGCCGCCACGTAGGCGCCACGTAGGAGTGGCTTGGATGGGATGAACCTAGAGGGGTGGAGAGGGATGGAGGATGAGGCCCCACAACAATAAAAAAATATAAAATTTTAGAGAGAGATAGAGAGAGAGGGATGGAGGATGAGGCCCGTTGTCACACCCCGACCACGTAGAACATACAAAACGTGGTGGAAACGTCGGGGAGTGTTGTAACAGAATTAATGTTTCACAACAATGGAAATTAAAGTTTCGTTTTATTGATTAAAAGTGTTACAATGTCTTAACAAACAAGGAAATACAACATAATTAACTAGTCTTGCATCTTTTATTGTCACTAAAGCCCAAGTCTGTCTAAGTGTATCTTGATCATCTTATGCAACAGCTCCTGAAAAACACATGTGAAAATAGGTACGTCAGCATAAAAATGCCGGTGAGATACATAGGTTTTGTGAAAATAGGATCCATGACTTATGTTTGAGAAAATGTTTAGTCATGAACCTTGTTATTTGCTTTGTTTTGTAAATCATTTGAAAATCGATAAGATCAGATGATATGTATAAATAATGTATAATGTATGGTTAAATGAATAACCATGTAAAATGAGTTTGTATTAGATAAGTTGTTTGTAAATCAATGTCTTGTGAAAAATATGTTATTTGTATAAAATGTTCTATGTCTCAACCTGAAATGATTCAAATAACGCTACAATATGTAATACAATACAAACACTTATATATAGGAAGTACCAGCGGCGTATCCACCATGCTTGTATCATATTACACACGCCTCGTTACTTAATCACTTACTCAAACCAAACCAACAATGTACAATGTCTATGTTTAAACCAATTGCCAAAATGTAAGCATGTAATGAATAATAAGTGTACTAAGTATGCAACAACATACATACATAGCATGTAAACTGAAATATCTGTACTAAGTATGCAACAACAGACATACATAGCATGTGAACTGAAATATCTGTACTAAGTATGCAACAACAGACATACATAGCATGTGAACTGAAATAATGTGTCCATATGCTGAGTAAACATATGCAACAGAAATGTAATGTAAAACGATGTACTAAGTATGCTAAGTTAACATACAAAGCAGAAAAGTCATGTAAATCAATGTACTAATAGTGTACTAATGAACATAACCAGTATATGATGTGAAAACAGGAAAGCACGAAAGTAACAAGTAGGCACATGTGTTCCACCCCAAAACGTTTGGAAAACAGTAAAAGAGGGGTCTATGTACTCACTTGAGATTGCTCAGTAGTCCTTGAGTAACAACTAAACAATGCTAGAGATCGCGGATATCAAACGGCACCTAGTATAGGTAACTATGTTAATAAACCGGACCTAGATCGGAAGATTGGGTAGCATTAGGGTTTGTAAACCAAACGAGTGTAGAGACTCGTGTCATTTGGTTTAACAAAGCCTACATACTAAATGAAACTTAACCTGAGTGCTTTCGACCCATTACGACCCGTTTAGGTAGCTTATGCTACTTTAACGCGTCGTGCGCGTAGAACGCGTACGGACCGCCTAACTAGTCCTATGACAAGTGTTATATGCCTATACATGTTACATAATCAGTTATGTGACAAAAGTTTAGGTTACATATGCTTAATTACCAATTATACATGAAAAGGGTATTCTGGTAATTTACCTAAGGCATATAAACTACCTATCATACAACTACTCAAACGATGTGACCATAGGGTATAACCTCGGAAGGTTATTCCCTACACTAAGGTCACCTAATGTATTTGGTCGGATCCTAATGATCGACCAAACTGGGTCGGGTTCGAGGTATAAGCGATTTATCAGATCGCTTACCCTACGACCCTAGACAACGTGGTAATCAGTGGGCATAGTCCCAAGGGACTATGACCAACGTGATTACACTCACGTTGCGAAGTTCAAACGAACTTCGCATTGACCATTACTGGTCAACGCTGAAAGTCAAACAAAGTTTGACTTTCTGACTCGAAAAGCAGTAAAATAAGGAAAAGAACGAAAGAATACTAACCCAGGGTCCCCGAATGCTAATCCCGACTCAAGAACTCAGGTATGAAACAATGGTTTCAACTTAGAGCTCTCAAAATCAGAATTCTTGTGAGTTTAAGCAATGGGGGGTATGGGGTATTTATAGTTTTCGTTGAACCGTTAAGATCGTTTCATGGAAAACGTGTCTTAATCCAAGCCGTACAAGTGTCGGGACCTTGTGGTAACTAAAATTCCATCCTTATCACATGACTAGACAATTAGGAACATGTGGGTGAGGTTAAAACAGCTGCAGCCTGCTGTTTAGAAACTCTGAATCTGGTCAGCAGACCCCTAGCGCACCGCTACGCTAAAAGTGTAGCGCACCGCTAGGCCTAAGTTTGGCAGAATTACAGTTTTAGTCCCTGTTATGCAATAAGGTCATTTTCGACACGTTTAAGGCCCGTTAACCCCATTTCAAAGCTCTAAAATGAAGTTAAAGTATAGGGAACTTAAAATGTGTTCAAAAATATCTCGGATGTCGGTTCGTTTAACCGTACGGTTGCGATGTTCGGTTAATTACGACGGAATGCGCATAAGCGCGAAAAACGATCCAAATGACGCGATTAATGGATTTTTCTTAAGGCGAACACTAAAATATAATGTAGTCATGCTTTCATAAAATTTTGGATGTCCGGATGTATTCAGAACGTAAGTTATGTGCGAAAATGCAAACTTGTGCACTTCTTGACACTTTTAGTCCCTGAATGACACAAAAGTTTATTTTAGCATACCGAACACCTCAAAGCCTATTTCTAAGCTATGTGAAGGATATTTATGGTATGTTTAACTTATGGTCATGTTCCGGAAAGTCTGTTACAGTTCAAATTGGCATACTTTCGCAGTTTGTCAACTTTAGTCCCTGTAGACGAATAACTTTGATTTCACCACACCAAACCTTCCAAAACTTATATCTAAGTTAAGTAAAGGTTATTTAAGGTATGTTAAGCCTATTTCACTATTCCGGAGTGTTCGTTGGATTAAACTGGTTATATTTACGCATCAGTGCGCGTATAACCTTCCAGAAAGCGATTTAGAGTTTGAAATCGAACAAGAGTTGATATGTGCAAAAGATACACATATTTATACAAGTCCAAAGTATGAAATACAATATTTCATTGGTTTGGCATTTGTTTGATGGTTGAAATGACACAGGTGTTACAGTCTCCCCTACTTTAGGAAATTTCGTCCCGAAATTTAATTTTAGGAGAAACTTGTGGAGACAGCTGTGACGGTTTTGCCTTCAGACAAATCCATTGAGCCCTTAAGTAAAACTCTGGGCCATGTTAGGATTCTTAGCAACGATGTCAACCCTCAAAGTGAAGTCATTGTAGTAACAAAACATGGAGTTTTGAACTACGGACAGAAAAACGTTTCTTATGAAGACTTATCATAGGAAACTGTGTGTGTGATTGAGATCAGAATTGGGTAGTGTGAGAATAAATGACATTGGTCGAAGTCCAAGACTTCTCCCGTATCATTACTCTCTTCACTGTAAGTCTTAACACATGACAAAACTTCCTGTGGTTTCTATGCACTGAATTCCATAATTATGTAGGCCTCCATAATTACGTAGTTCCTTGCACAGTCCGCACAGTTCGTTTCATAACATCTCTTGATTTAGACCACCCGAGGGCCTATTTAACTACACCGACGTAGGATGTATTTAACTCTAGATCGATGGAGGATCTATTTAACTTTAGATCAACGTAGGATCTATTTAACTCAGCTACCTAAGAGAAAAATTTAACTACACCGACGTAGGATGTATTTAACTTTAGATCGACGTAGGATCTCTTTAACTCAATAGATCGACGTAGGATCTCTTTAACTCAACTATCTAAGAGAAACATTTAACTACACCAACGTAGGATGTATTTAACTTTAGATCGACGTAGGATCTCTTTAACTCAATAGATCGACGTAGGATCTCTTTAACTCAACTATCTAAGAGAAACATTTAACTACACCAACGTAGGATGTATTTAACTTTAGATCGACGTAGGATCTCTTTAACTCAATAGATCGACGTAGGATCTCTTTAACTCAACTATCTAAGAGAAACATTTAACTACACCGACGTAGGATGTATTTAACTTTAGATCGACGTAGGATCTCTTTAACTCAATAGATCGACGTAGGATCTCTTTAACTAGATTGTCGAACCAATCTCTTCAACAAAACTACCCATGAGGAATATTTAACTACACCGACGTAGGATGTATTTAACTAGATTGTCGAACCAATCTATTTAACTTAGATCGACGTAGGATCTCTTTAACTAGATTGTCGAACCAATCTCTTCAACGAAACTACCCAAGAGGAATATTTAACTTTTTGAATAGTACTTTATAATCCAAGGGACTTAACTACAACGTAGAAGTCCATTAAAGATTTTATGTAGTACCTTTGGGTATCCTACTATGAATCCCTTATACGAAGATATGGAAGATTCTACGAGGATTTGGATGACAAAACTTGGATCACACAAAAACATAAAAGGAAACACATAAGCACATAATCACATAGTTGTTTAACTTGGTTATTGATTTGTTATCTTTGGACGCGGATACTTAAAGTACACCAGGAATCCAATTCGTGGATTTCATTTGGCACTTTAATCATATCAAGAATCTATCTATGAAGATAGGATAATCTTAAAAGGAATTCGGCTTTATCCTTATTGAATTGTGATGTACGTATTGAATCATACAAAGAATTCAATTAAGGACTCCGATGAATGATACCCATCCACAAGGATCTAATTATGAGGATAGAAAGATCCTACATGGATTTTTGGAGTTTGTGTAACGAGAGTGTTCCGACACCTTGCACTAGGCGTGCTTACGTCGATACACAAGGTAGAAAGTTCATGAGGTTGAGGCGCCAGATATGCCAAGCGACATATGAAGCAGAGTTTGAAGGTTGAGCAGCAGCAGGATTTTTAACAGCTTTGCTTTGGATTGCAAAGCGGCATATGTTAACCAAATGTCTCCATCGTCCACCGTGGGTACATTTGAAACAAGGTATTTGATTTGAATAATGACGATGGCATTGATTGCACCAAGGAGCAGTTCCCTTATACAGCTTCGTCCCTGAGGCGAGTCATGGTGATAGATAAGTCAACGGTCCTCCGGAGTACGACGCCTATTCACTGGGTAATTGCAGCACCTGGTTCGGACATTGTTGTTGCGATGAAGAAGCATCTTGAAGATAACGAAAGGCATAGGAGGAAACAAGCGAAAGATAGTCAAAAGAAAATGTCAAGGCATGTAGATTGTGACCATTTGTTTGTTACCAAAGGCAAACAAATGAGACAATGACTAATCAAAGTAAGCAGGTCAAAAATAATGTATCGCGAAGACATGCTCGCCTATAAATGAACACTCATCCCAAGAATTCCCAGGTAAGCACAACTGGTCTCCCGTCTGATGAGATGTATACGAAGTGCTTGCCTAGACAGAAAACCCAGAATACAGGCATTCACCCTTCCAGTTTGCACGTGTTCACATTATTAAAAACCCAAAACCTTGACGAGATTTTGAAAATTCAAAGGGTTCAAAACCTTATAACAGAGGGTTCAAAACCTTATAACAGAGGGTTCAAAACCTTGTAATAAATCATCCTAGAACAGATGATTAGTTTTCAAAGCGGTTTTGAAATTTATGTTCTTGTTGTGGTCGTCGCCTAAGGATAGGTGACAGTATTGTTTTATGACTAAACGCAAGTAAACTCGCGTTAGGGTCCTAAGAAGGTTATAGACTAGGTCAAAGCATTACTAATAACCTAATTCCCTATAACCATTGGCTCTGATACCATCTTTTCTGTCACACCCCGACCACGTAGAACATACAAAACGTGGCGGAAACGTCGGGGAGTGTTGTAACAGAATTAATGTTTCACAACAATGGAAATTAAAGTTTCGTTTTATTGATTAAAAGTGTTACAATGTCTTAACAAACAAGGAAATACAACATAATTAACTAGTCTTGCATCTTTTATTGTCACTAAAGCCCAAGTCTGTCTAAGTGTATCTTGATCATCTTATGCAACAGCTCCTGAAAAACACATGTGAAAATAGGTACGTCAGCATAAAAATGCCGGTGAGATACATAGGTTTTGTGAAAATAGGATCCATGACTTATGTTTGAGAAAATGTTTAGTCATGAACCTTGTTATTTGCTTTGTTTTGTAAATCATTTGAAAATCGATAAGATCAGATGATATGTATAAATAATGTATAATGTATGGTTAAATGAATAACCATGTAAAATGAGTTTGTATTAGATAAGTTGTTTGTAAATCAATGTCTTGTGAAAAATATGTTATTTGTATAAAATGTTCTATGTCTCAACCTGAAATGATTCAAATAACGCTACAATATGTAATACAATACAAACACTTATATATAGGAAGTACCAGCGGCGTATCCACCATGCTTGTATCATATTACACACGCCTCGTTACTTAATCACTTACTCAAACCAAACCAACAATGTACAATGTCTATGTTTAAACCAATTGCCAAAATGTAAGCATGTAATGAATAATAAGTGTACTAAGTATGCAACAACATACATACATAGCATGTAAACTGAAATATCTGTACTAAGTATGCAACAACAGACATACATAGCATGTGAACTGAAATATCTGTACTAAGTATGCAACAACAGACATACATAGCATGTGAACTGAAATAATGTGTCCATATGCTGAGTAAACATATGCAACAGAAATGTAATGTAAAACGATGTACTAAGTATGCTAAGTTAACATACAAAGCAGAAAAGTCATGTAAATCAATGTACTAATAGTGTACTAATGAACATAACCAGTATATGATGTGAAAACAGGAAAGCACGAAAGTAACAAGTAGGCACATGTGTTCCACCCCAAAACGTTTGGAAAACAGTAAAAGAGGGGTCTATGTACTCACTTGAGATTGCTCAGTAGTCCTTGAGTAACAACTAAACAATGCTAGAGATCGCGGATATCAAACGGCACCTAGTATAGGTAACTATGTTAATAAACCGGACCTAGATCGGAAGATTGGGTAGCATTAGGGTTTGTAAACCAAACGAGTGTAGAGACTCGTGTCATTTGGTTTAACAAAGCCTACATACTAAATGAAACTTAACCTGAGTGCTTTCGACCCATTACGACCCGTTTAGGTAGCTTATGCTACTTTAACGCGTCGTGCGCGTAGAACGCGTACGGACCGCCTAACTAGTCCTATGACAAGTGTTATATGCCTATACATGTTACATAATCAGTTATGTGACAAAAGTTTAGGTTACATATGCTTAATTACCAATTATACATGAAAAGGGTATTCTGGTAATTTACCTAAGGCATATAAACTACCTATCATACAACTACTCAAACGATGTGACCATAGGGTATAACCTCGGAAGGTTATTCCCTACACTAAGGTCACCTAATGTATTTGGTCGGATCCTAATGATCGACCAAACTGGGTCGGGTTCGAGGTATAAGCGATTTATCAGATCGCTTACCCTACGACCCTAGACAACGTGGTAATCAGTGGGCATAGTCCCAAGGGACTATGACCAACGTGATTACACTCACGTTGCGAAGTTCAAACGAACTTCGCATTGACCATTACTGGTCAACGCTGAAAGTCAAACAAAGTTTGACTTTCTGACTCGAAAAGCAGTAAAATAAGGAAAAGAACGAAAGAATACTAACCCAGGGTCCCCGAATGCTAATCCCGACTCAAGAACTCAGGTATGAAACAATGGTTTCAACTTAGAGCTCTCAAAATCAGAATTCTTGTGAGTTTAAGCAATGGGGGGTATGGGGTATTTATAGTTTTCGTTGAACCGTTAAGATCGTTTCATGGAAAACGTGTCTTAATCCAAGCCGTACAAGTGTCGGGACCTTGTGGTAACTAAAATTCCATCCTTATCACATGACTAGACAATTAGGAACATGTGGGTGAGGTTAAAACAGCTGCAGCCTGCTGTTTAGAAACTCTGAATCTGGTCAGCAGACCCCTAGCGCACCGCTACGCTAAAAGTGTAGCGCACCGCTAGGCCTAAGTTTGGCAGAATTACAGTTTTAGTCCCTGTTATGCAATAAGGTCATTTTCGACACGTTTAAGGCCCGTTAACCCCATTTCAAAGCTCTAAAATGAAGTTAAAGTATAGGGAACTTAAAATGTGTTCAAAAATATCTCGGATGTCGGTTCGTTTAACCGTACGGTTGCGATGTTCGGTTAATTACGACGGAATGCGCATAAGCGCGAAAAACGATCCAAATGACGCGATTAATGGATTTTTCTTAAGGCGAACACTAAAATATAATGTAGTCATGCTTTCATAAAATTTTGGATGTCCGGATGTATTCAGAACGTAAGTTATGTGCGAAAATGCAAACTTGTGCACTTCTTGACACTTTTAGTCCCTGAATTACACAAAAGTTTATTTTAGCATACCGAACACCTCAAAGCCTATTTCTAAGCTATGTGAAGGATATTTATGGTATGTTTAACTTATGGTCATGTTCCGGAAAGTCTGTTACAGTTCAAATTGGCATACTTTCGCAGTTTGTCAACTTTAGTCCATGTAGACGAATAACTTTGATTTCACCACACCAAACCTTCCAAAACTTATATCTAAGTTAAGTAAATGTTATTTAAGGTATGTTAAGCCTATTTCACTATTCCGGAGTGTTCTTTGGATTAAACTGGTTATATTTACGCATCAGTGCGCGTATAACCTTCCAGAAAGCGATTTAGAGTTTGAAATCGAACAAGAGTTGATATGTGCAAAAGATACACATATTTATACAAGTCCAAAGTATGAAATACAATATTTCATTGGTTTGGCATTTGTTTGATGGTTGAAATGACACAGGTGTTACACCCGTGTATTACACGGGTTGAATGACGAAAAATGTAAATTATAAACTTGTATATAATCCTTATTAATGAAATGACTTATATAGATAAATTAGTTAAACAAAAGAACAGTTATATTTTCGTTACTTGGACATGTGATTTGATACTTTATTAGTAATTATTGTTTATATCCAAATAATATATTTTATCTTAACAAATATATATGGTTAGGGTAAAATGAAAACTTCTACGGTTTATGAGAACTTAGAGAACTCAGCCTTATAAAAGGTTTTTTGAATTTTTTATAGAGGGTGTTAATGAGCGGTTAGAGACTCAATGTGTTAAACTTTTTGATTTTGTATTCAAGTGGTTAAAATCACTAAAACATAGAGACTCAAAAAGTAATTTACTATTAGTTAAATTTGAAATTATACGTTTCATCTCTAACTATATTTAATAATATTATACTTATTATATTATTTGATACATTTACATTTGTTATAGATAATTATAAATTAAATTTGAATTTAGACGTTTATCTCTAACTACTTGTATATAATCCTTATTAATGAAATGACTTATGTAGATAAATTAGTAAAACAAAAGAACAATTATATTTTCGTTACTTGTACATGCGATTTGATACTTTCTTAGTAATTATTGTTTATATCCAAATAATATATTTTATCTTAACAAATATATATGATTAGGGTAAAATGAAAACTTATACGAGTTATAAGAACTTAGAGAACTCAACCTTATAAAAGGTTTTTTAAATTTTTTATAGAGGGTGTGAATGAGAGGTTAGAGACTCAATGTGTTAAACTTTTTTTATTTTGGATTCAAGTGGTTAAAACCACTAAAACATAGGGACTCAAAAAGTAATTTACTATTAATTAAATTTGAAATTATACGTTTGATCTCTAACTATATTAAATAATATTATACTTATTATATTATTTGATACATTTATATCTGTTATAGATAATTATTAATTAAATTTGAATTTAGACGTTTATCTCTAACTATATTAATTAATATTATATTATATTTTGTGTATAAAATTAATATGTAATACTATTATTAAAAGGGAGGAGACACCAGATAGTGACATGTGTACAAAAAGATTTTTATTTATTAGTCACTCTAGATCTAGATTCACAATTTACATAAGGTCAGACCAGGAATTTTTGCCCTGAATATGCAAAAAATAGATAATCATAAAAACATTTGTTTTAGACAGACTAATGATTTGTTGACTTGAATCATGGCTGTTTTTCTGTTTTTGCATCTTTCTTTTCATAATATATTTACTACATAAATTCATGGATCATCTAATTAGATAACCCGGTGCCCCTATTAGATGCGGGGCACTAAGTGGGGGAAAAATCTTAGGAACCCTCGTTGAGTGACACCTGTCCAAAACTTGGTTTCTTTTATTATAATAGTTAGATTAGCTTAAAAATAGATGTATTACATCGGTTGAATAATATTTTCTTGATGCATTCAAATTATGAGATACAATTATTTTAGTCAGTTTTAAGGACCTTCATGCTTGTTTGTTTATTTTGATAGATAAAACACTCGTCTCAATTTTGTATTCAAGAGAGTTTATGGTACAAAAAGGTGGAGACCGATCCCCACATTTTTATGTATTTCATCATTTTTTTATGAATTATACCGTAAGAAATAAATTCTCTTTGAGTGGAGTATAGAATTGTTATATTTTTACAAATGATGTTCTTTCTAAATGTTGATGCAATGTGCGATGAATGATGGGTGTAAACCAATTATAACACCACGTTTAACATTACAAAGGTGAAACTAATTTGTCTAAATTTGACATTTGAAAGAATTGTACGACTATAACGGCGAGTCCAAACTATTATAGTGATGCATTTAAAAACACTTATAGTTTGATAAAAACATATGCCCTGGACCTAGAATTATTTAATTATAGGGAAAGAAAAAACAATAATGCAATCTAATCTAATCTAATCTAATTCTAATAAAGAATTCCAAATAATGTCACGTGGCGCTCTCTCCTTTAATTTAATAATAATATTATTAATAATGATATATTAGATTATTATTATTGTTATATCAAACTAATATTGTTAATATATAATCTTTATCTTTTATCTTTATTATTATTATTTAATGTTATTTATTTAATTATATTGTTAATGATAAGCCGTAAAAAGTTTTTTAGTATTGTTTATTTTTTAGTATTGTTGTTATTATTATTAACATTATTATTATTATTATTATTATTATTATTATTATTTTATCGTTTATATAGTAAATGAAAATCTTTTATAAAAAAGGTGTATCCTTATCTAAATTTTTAAGCCGTAAAACGTTTTTTAGTATTGTTTACTTTTTATTATTGTTGTTATTATTATTAATATTATTATTATTATTATTTTATCTTTTATATAGTAAATGAAAATCTTTTATAAAAAAGGTTTATCCTTATCTAAATTTTTGTTTAAAATTATTTATAGAAAAACAAATATTTATTCTTATCTAATTTTTAGTTTAAAATTATTATTGTTATTTAACATAGATAAATAGGAAAGTAAGGTGAGAAAGCATGAGAAAGTGAGACGTGTCAAAAAAGATTTTTGTTTATTAGTATAGGAAGATAGGAAGATTATTCATCTATTTTGTCAGTGTTAAGTCCATTTTTATCTGATGATTTAATTCAAAAGTTTAAATGTTGCATCTAGCACGTTGTGATCCTAAAAGCTTATCATATTAGTTTGATGACTAAGACCATCCAATTTTTCTGTTGAAACTAATTGGTATTTTAATCTTTTTCATATGAGGCAAAATAAAATATACTCACAATGGATTAACACTTTTATTCATATACATCTATAAATAATTTTAGTATGTATGTGTATAACTTTATATATTTCATAACATTACATATATTATATTATTAGTTATCATTATCACAATTATAATTATGCATATAATAGTATTTGTTATGTAGTATGCATTTATTAAAATAAACAGAAGCTCTTATATTTATTTAAGCTTGGTGTATAAAACTCGGCTTAAACGCATATATTAATTGAACTTCAAGACTCAAGTTTGAGATCAATTATCTTTAAGTTTTAAGTCACTTTAAACATCTTGTGAGGTGATCTCCAATAGCAAATGAGCATGTTGATTTGTTTACATCCACTAACTAGAATTAGTAGGGATATGTTCTTTTCAGAAACAGTATTATAGAGAGAATCGTCATAAGCACATAATACAATTCATTTGTATATAATGTATAAAAGATAAATATAAGTGGTAGATCAAGAAAGTGTATCAAATTCAAAGCAATAGATATATATACAAATTACAATTGTAAAACATTTTGTTGGTTATTAAATGGACTTCATTAGAGCATTCACGTTAGATTTAGTATGTTGAGTCTTATCTTTAAAATTAAGGAAAAAAATAAGATTTAGATTAAAATGGCCTACATCCCATTCTTTATACCCAAATCTTATCCATATAATAGTATGGTATTCTAAAGTGAATTGATAAATATATACCAATCCACTATTCGACCCACGTATGGTATCATTGATTATTAGAGGTCAATTATAAAACAAAATAGTTATTACTTAAAATGATAAATGAAAGAATGAGAGAAAAAATAATGAAAAAAAAAAATGATACAAGGATAGACACTACTAGAAAAGTGGTCATTTTGCTACGGAAATTTCCTACGCAAAAAAATACGTCGCAAATTCTGACACATTTACTACGCATTTCCTACGGAAAAAAGACCTTGATTTTTTTGGGCAATTTGTGACACAATAGTGACAAATATACTAATTCTAAGTATTGTGTCGGAAATGCGTAGCAACTTGCTACGCATTTCCGACGGAACCATTATTTATTTGTTGGAATTAGATTTATATGTTAAATTCATTTAAATATTAATTGTTGCGTCAGAAATGCGTAGCAACTTGTTACGCATTTATGATGGAAAATTTATTGTGTAGGAAATGTGTAGCAATTTGCTACGCATTTGTGATGGAAAATTTATTGCGTAGGAAATGTGTAGCAACTTGCTACGCATTTGTGATAGAAAATTTATTATCATATTTAAATATTTAACTAGTTTTATTATTATCATATTTTATTATTACCATACATCTCTTAATGCCCTTTCAATCATTACTATCCACCATATTAATAATAATTATGTGCCACCATATTAATAATAAGTTTAAAAGTTTTCAAATTTCATCCTTATAAAAATCCTTAATCTTTTTATGAATGGTTTTATTTTAAATGAAAAAGGATTCAAATTATTTTCTGTATGGTCGAGTCCGGAACATCATAAAGTACAAAATCAAATCAAAAATAAATATATATAAACATTAGTAAACACTCAAAAGTTAATGGCTTTCTTTTCGATAATAGTTTCATTAACCTTAAACTTCAAGTTTTAACAATACTAAATCCCTAAATTTATATTCAAGCACAAAATTCAAGCGCCTCATCTAACTCACTGCTAAAAGGGAAAACCATAAATTTGTATGATTTGTATAAAATGCATAACCATGATTTGGTAATTGTAAGCTACCCGAGTACCTGTTGTGCATTGCATAAAATAAATGGCAAACACCACGACAAGGCTGGGTTTAACAAGAAATGAAAATAAGTTATCGAAATTGGAAATCATAAAAATGAATACATGTACCTCGAGTACTATATTGTTTGGCCGGTATCGGTTAGGTTTGGTACGATATCGATTCATTGAAATCGAAACTGAAACCATATAAGGTACCATACAATATCATACTGAACATTTTCTGTACCGGTAGCCATATTAGCGATTTTCGATACCGGTACGTTCGGTAGCAAGCTCATCTGTAATCATATATGTATTGAGCAGGTATTAATATAATATGTATTATTAAGTCTTACAGTCCGGTCTGGTTTTATACGATAGGAACTGTAAACCAAAACGTTCATAATTTATTTGCTCCTCATTTGGCATTATAATATAAATGCCCGTATCTCTTCATGCCCTTATAACGCACAAGAGGACAGGGTTGGAGTGTTATCAAGCTTCTTCACGTCGAAATAGTGCCCTTACACATGACACTATTTAAACGTATAATAAATATAAGATTTTAAACAAATTATAAACATGAATTGAAAACATATTTAATTGTATAATAAATATAAGATTTAAAAAAAATACTTCGTCCATGTATATAGTATATAGAATACAATTTTTGAAATATATAGTTTAAAAAAATGTTTTATAAAATATATTGATAATTTATGTGTAACAATAATAAAACTTATAGATTCAAATTTTTAACTAAAAAGAATATGATGGAGGCATATGAAAAATAAATCTCTTTCAAATTTAAACATGTGAACCAATCAAAATGCTTGATTAGTCATCACATGGATCACAATCCTAGGGTGATCCATTGCCCACATCCTTTTAAATCAATGGATAAAAATACACTTCAAAAAACACAAAATCTTTATAATAAACATATACACATAAAGACAAATTTTCCTTTCCCCTCTCATGTTTCTCCCTGATACTTATCCTCACACAAAAATAAAAGTAATTCATCTCATCTTCATACACACACAACTACCAGACCCTCTTCTCTCCCTATCGATTTCATCTCTGACAAACACATCGGCCGGATGCCGGCCGTAATTCCGGCGGCGATTTCCTGCAAGCACGTCCAACCACCTTCACTATTCTCTCTCTCCACTCGTGCTCGTTCTCTCTCTCTGGCGAACATCAGATTGTCGAAGCCGGCGTCAACTTCCGACGACTGTCGGCAGATGATTGATGATGATGACTGATGTCGGTGATGATGGTGATGACGGCAGCAGCGGCGCCGCAGTCTGCGGCGGTGGACGACAGTGGAAGCCAGCGGCACCGGTCAGACGAACCGGCACCGGCGATGACGAGGTAATAGGGGTGCTAAAGGTCGGTTATGGATCTTGGTTTAGCAGCTGAAAATGATGAATCGGGATGTTGAAGAGATAGAGCAATCTAATGAAGCAACTATTCGGAGAGCTAGGGTTTCTGTTCGAGCTCGGGTGCGGGTTACAAAGAAACGAGTTGAAAAATGATAATCGGGATGTTGCTTTGTAATGGTTAATTTCTAGATTTATGTTATTGTATTTGAGGTGAATGTTGTAAAATACACTTTCTAAGTTATTATAGATTTTTTCTATGTAATTTTAGCAGGAAAATTTGGATTTTAATTTTTTTTTATTATTTTTTTTGTTAAAAAGATTAGTTCATCATAAAAGTGTCATAAAATAACAGAGTTTATTTCTATTTTTTCTATTGGAAATGTGTCAAAAAATTCTAGATTTTTTTTTAATTTTTTTGTTCGTCAGAAATGCGTCACAAACAAATACATGATTTTTATGTTTTTTCGTAGGAAATGTGTCACACAAAAAAATAGGTTTTTATATTTTATTTTTTTATTTGTCGGAAATGTGTCGATAATAAAAAAATATCAAAAATATTTATTATTGTATTTTCATTATAAATAATATAAGTATAAATGATAATTAAAAAAAGTGGTAGAAAATGCGTAGCAATTTCCGACTCCCATTTTCTGTCAGAAATGGGTAGAAAAATGCGTAGGAAATGCCTAAGAAACCAGTTTCCTACGAGGGGTTTTCCTACATCATGTATTTGTCACAAATGCGTGGGAAAGCCCGTTTTGTGACGCATTTCCTACGAAAACTAGTGTAAGAAGTTTAAGATTTTCTAGTAGTGAGATGTTAAGAATGAGAGAAAAATAATGAAAAAAATGATACAAGGATAGATGTAAAGAATGAGATGTGGGAGGTTCTAGATAATTATCTAATAGAAAAAGTTATAGAATGGTGATTGTTTTTGTTAAATTATATGATTAAAGAGAAAGAATCCAATATGAATGCTCTTATGTCACTTGGATTGTAACCAAGTGATAAGAGACATCACTAAGGTTATGTGGTGCGATGATGCTTCTAATCACCATCACCTTTCATATAGGCGCCATATTACTCAACCCTCATCCACCATCCTCGTCCACCACTATATATGGTGTGGTCCATGATCCCACCATCCTCCACCACCAATCAATTTCCCCTAGCTAATTCGAGGTGGCTCGCGGTCTCCATGAAAATATCCACACAAATCACGATGGATTTAGGAGGGGAGAGGTGTTCCACGAGATTAATCTCACGCATGACAATCCATGACCCAAACCACCATCTAGGGCTGTTCAAAAAGTCCGTGGCTCGGGGCTCGCTCGAAAAAAGTTCGAAAAAAGCTTGGTTCGAAGTCAGCTCGGTTTTAAATGAGCTCGGCTCGGCTCGGTTTGTAAATGAGCCGAGCCCGAGCCAAGGTAGGTTTGATTCGTGGCTCGGTCGATAGTTGGCTCGTTAGTTCACACGTTTAGCTCGTTTAAATTAAACCTCAAATTATACATGTTTGTGTATTCTAATATATTTAAGAAATGTTGTTTAATTAGTAACATGGTTATTTTTTATCAAAAGAAATAGATTGTTAAGCTATAGTTTTAATTAGTAATATTGATTTAAAAAAAATATATATTACGGTAAGTAAAATAGAATCTTTTCTTGTTCGTTTTATTTATAGTTTGCACAAAATTACTATTCTATTAGCCTAAATAATGTTTTAATTATTGTTTTCTGTTTTTATGTTGTCACACCCCAACTGACGGCGGAATCATCGGGGCGCGGCACTGAGCGAAACAGATTGTTCAAGAGAATCTACAACAACTATTACATTACCAAATCGTTAATGTTAATATCACATACTACTAACAGATAAAGCAACCATAGTTATTACAGATAATTGTCTCAAAAACAAGCAAATTGTTCCGACAACTCAGATTTTATTTAGTTTGTTTCTAGACTCCATCCTAGCTCGATTTCATCAAACAACAAGCAAACATCCTAAGCACATGTCACATACGTTAAAATAGAGGTCAATACACATAGTGTAAATGTGAGCATACAAGTTTGATAGTATAGTAGAGTTCGAAATCGTTTACTGTTGGTGCATATGTCTGTCGACTTCGTCTTGTATCGAGTCTTGTATCTAGAATGATAGACTAGGACACGTAGTTCGAGAAAATCAAGAAACAGGTAGGGTATGTCCATTCCATGCGAAATGGGTATGTCCATTCTACACGAAATGGCACATGTCCATTCCATGCGAAATGGATCTCCTATAAATAGGTGACTTTGAGATTTCATTTGTAACTTTTGCAATTCCGGTAGCGAAGCTCTGCCTAGGTGTCAAACGGTCTGTAAACTTGTCAAATCAATGCAGAAGACATTTAAACTACTTCTACATGCAAATCAAGCTGATTCAACATCAAAAGGTCTGTTTCCGCCTCTCTTTTTGATCAAAAACTCTTCTGATCGACTCATTTGGTCGTCACAATGATCCTACATTTACGCATAACCAGCATGTACAATGTATAATGTGAAGCATGTAAGTTATCGACAAAGATCCTATCAATACCAATGACTGCGATTTGACTGCGAGTAGCGAGTGCGCATCACATGTTCACCACTGCGAACATGTGAAGTAATGTCCTTAACAACCCCTGAGTGAACAGGTGCTGAGTTTAAACTATAGTACCAGCAATCAATGTGTAAACATAACAAACAGGCATTCATCGAGTCAAGTATAACATGCAATAACGGTCAGCGTATAAATAGTGTTTGCGTTGTGTGTTCGATGTGATTTAGAAAAAGTAACGTATGTAACACCCAAAAGTGCTTAAAGCAAAAAGGGATCGAGTATACTCACAGCGATGGTAGTTAATGGATTGAAGGGAGCGCTAGAGTGAGATTAGCCTGATCAGAATGATAGTATAAACGATGAGCGGCGCGTAAAATGATGCTAGTGAAACAAGTTAGCGAGTGGTCATCTGGCCGGATGGCGATCCGAATGGATGGCCTCGATTGGATGTCAATCCGTTCGGATGGCCATTCGGGCGGATTGACACTCGTTTGGGATGGATGTGTTTGTGTATGATGGCTTTGAAGTTTTCGTTGTAGCATTTTGAAAACAGAGAAGTATCCCTACCTTTCAGGTCGTTCGATCGAACGGTGGTTCGATCAAACGGCAATCCGTTCGGCGAGGTATTTCTCAGAGAACAAGTTCACAGCAGGATCAACAACCAATCGGATGGCCTACCGATCGGGTGGCAATCCGTTGGAATTGACTATGCATTGAACATGTTGAAAATTGTTTAAGTGCTGGACCTCAAGTGCAATCCGATCGGGTTACGGTTCGATCGGACGGCAATCCGATCGGACGGCAATCCGATCGGACGGCGATCCGTCCCGCGATCTGATCCTTTGCAACTTGAAGATTTGTTAAGTTTGGAAAGTTTTACGGTTTGATCGAGACGGTATAACAACGTGCTAAACAACAGAAACCCCATCATGACCTAAGTTATCCGATTGAACAGGGATCACCCTAGTCTGATTCGTTTACTGGTTCGTGACGATTGTTCATGTTTAACCCGGAATCAGTTATCCCTTAGATAGAAATCAGATCTTGAACCAACACTTCACTAAGAATGAGTAGAAGATCAGAACGAGCTCCGATTCTATCGATTTTGAGTGCATTGAGTGTAAAAGAGTTGAAAGAAAGTTTAAAAAACATCTTTCAATCCCTCTTAACCTTGAAAAATGTGCAGATCCATGCAAGATCTTTGTTGATTCATGTGGAAATCTCTCAGATCTAAGTTGTTCTTGGTGGAATGAGGCCAAAACTTGAAGTTCATAAGAACTCCATGATGATATCACCCTAGAACACCTCAAATCCAGTGATTTCACGGTTAAAAGTTAAGATTCAAAGGTGAAAAAGGTGAAGAAGTGCGTGTAGATCATAGAAATACAAGATTTGAGTGGAAAACTTACAAGAATCGCGAGAAATCGAGAGAAAGAAGGTCTTGAGTGAGCTGGTCGAGTGGAGGAGCTGTCACATCACAAATGATGTGACAGAGGGGTATTTATAGGGTTTCCAAAAGAGGAAATGGAGCACAGGACCACGGATCGGATGGCCATCCGATCGGATGGCCATTCGATCGAAGTGGCTTGGCGAGTTGGTTTACGTGTTTTCGTTTCGTGCGTTGAGCGTTGCGATGCGTTTCGAGCGAGCGATGTGATAGTATTACCCATTAGTTACACAAATCACCTAACTACTATATCTAACATACAATCACCATAAATAACTTGCGTTTAGCGATTGCGATTAACACCTCAATCATAAACATAACATGCACAAGTAACAAATAATAAGCACACACACGTAAAACAATATCCAGAACGCATAATTCTGGTTGTGAATACGATTAGCGATAAGTCGATTAGCGATTTATATGCGATTAAGTAGCGATTTATTAACATGTACTCCACATAATACAACTAAAGTAATTTAATTACAAAACTGGTTATAAGTCAAGGTGGTCAAATCCGTAGTTAAGCAAGGAGTGACAGATCGCAATTAGCAATCTTTTCTTCCTTTGACTTTGACCTTGACTTTGACTTCCGTAACACGGGTTGTTACAGTCTCCCCTACTTAAGGAAATTTCGTCCCGAAATTTAAGAAGTAGTCGTAACGAACAGTTGCGGGTACTTTGCCTTCATGTCACTTTCGAGTTCCTAGGTAAACTCGGCGCCGCGTTTGCCTTCCCAGCGAACCTTCACAATGGGAATGCATGAGCGTCTGAGTACCTTGGTCTCTCGGCCCATGATCTCGACAGGCTTTTCCACGAAGTGTAATGTTTCGTCCACTTGTAAATCCTCGAGAGGGACATGTAATTCCTGTTCGGCTAGGCACTTTCTGAGGTTTGAAACGTGGAAAGTCGGATGACGTTACTCAGTTCTTCCGGTAGTTCGAGTCTGTAGGCCACTATGCCAATTCTCTCCAGAATTTTAAAGGGTCCAACATATCGAGGCGCGAGCTTGCCTTTCTTGCCGAATCTGATCACCCCCTTCCAAGGTGCAACCTTTAGGAGTACGTGATCGCCAACGTCAAATTCAAGGGGCTTGCGGCGTCTATCGGCGTAACTTTTCTAACGACTCCGAGCTTTCAGTAGATTGTCTCGAATTTGGAGGATTTTGTCAGCCGTTTCTTGCAACAGCTCGGGACCGGTAAGTTGCGCGTCTCCGATCTCATGCCATACAATAGGCGATCGACACTTTCTCCCATATAATGCCTCAAATGGTGCCATTTGGATGCTAGAGTGATAACTGTTATTGTACAAGAATTCGACTAAAGGTAAGTGCGTGTCCCAATTACCACCGAAATCTATGACACACGAGCGAAGCATGTCTTCAAGGGTATGGATCATGCGTTCAGTCTGACCATCGGTCTGAGGATGGAAAGCGGTACTTAGATTAAGGGTAGTACCGAGAGCGGATTGAAATGTTTCCAAAAGACGCGAAGTGAATCGACCATCGCGGTCAGAGATGATATCACGAGGTGTCCCGTGTTAACAGATAACCTCGTCGGTGTAAATTCGTGCTAATCGTTCTACCTTATAGTCTTCTCGTATTGGTAGAAAGTGAGCGGATTTAGTGAGACGGTCAACGATAACCCAGATGCTGTCATGACCTGATGGCGTGCGTAGAAGATTCGTTATGAAGTCCATAGCTATACTCTCCCATTTCCACATAGGGATCTCAGGTTGAACGAGTAAGCCAGAGGGTCTTTGATGTTCAGCCTTGACCTTCGAACAGGTTAGGCACTTCGAAACATAAATTGCGATATCCTTCTTCATGCCCGGCCACCAGTACTTGTAGCGCATGTCCTGGTACATCTTGTCGGCACCGGGATGAATGGAGTATCGGGATTTGTGGGCTTCGTCCATTAGAAGTTGTCGTAAATTGGTGCAATTGGGAATCCAAATTCGGTCCAGATGATGAAAGATACCGTTTGATTTATTCTCGAGTTGAGCACCGTCGTTGAGAATTCTTTCCTTCTTTAGGGTTCGTTCGGTAAAACAAGCATGTTGCGCGTCGCGGATGAGGGTTTCGAGATTATGCTGGGCTTGAACATTACGAATGCTATGCAAATAGCTTCGTCGACTGAGAGCATCGGCGACAATGTTTGTTTTGCCTGGATGGTAGCGGATCTCACAGTCGTAATCGTTGAGAAGTTCTACCCACCGGCGTTGGCGCATGTTTAGTTCTTTCTGATCAAAGATGTGTTGTAGGCTCCTATGATCGGTGAAGATCGTACACTTAGTTCCGTAAAGGTAGTGTCGCCAAATCTTTAACGCAAAAACAACTGCACCAAGCTCGAGGTCGTGTGTGGTATAGTTTTTCTCGTGGACCTTGAGATGTCGAGAGGCGTACGCGATAACCTTGTCTCGTTGCATGAGTACACAACCAAGGCCGAGGTTAGAGGCATCGCAGTAGACTACGAAGTCGTCATTTCCGTCGGGGAGTGAGAGCACGGGAACGTTGCAAAGCATTGCCTTGAGAGTCTGGAAGGCCTCCTCTTGTTTAGTTCCCCAAACAAAAGGTTTGTCCTTATGTGTAAGCGAGGTAAGCGGTACAGCGATTCTAGAGAAACCTTTGATAAATCGGCGATAATAGCCTACTAGTCCGAGAAACGAGCGGACTTCAGACGGATTTTTGGGTGTAACCCAGCTCTTAACTGCTTCAATCTTCGCAGGATCGACGTGAATACCTTGACTATTGACAATGTGACCCAAGAATTGGACCTCCTCCCGCCAGAATTCACACTTGGAGAACTTGGCATAGAGACGGTTTCCCTGGAGTAACTCAAGAACCAAACGTAGATGTTGCGAGTGTTCGGCTTTTGACTTGGAATAGATCAGAATATCATTGATGAACACGATGACGAAGCGGTCAAGAAAGGGTTTGCACACGCGATTCATTAAATCCATAAAGACTGCGGGAGTGCTGGTCAAACCAAAAGGCATGACAACAAACTCGTAGTGACCATAGCGGGTTCGAAAAGCGGTTTTGGGTATATCTTCCTCCTGGATTCGTAGTTGGTGATAGCCTGAGCGTAAATCAATCTTCAAAAAACATGTAGCACCTTGTAATTCATCAAACAAATCTTCAATTTGAGGAAAGGAATATCAATTCTTGATGGTAAGCTTATTCAATTCCCTGTAGTCGATGCACATCCGGAACGACCCATCCTTCTTTTTGACGAAAAGGACTGGTACACCCCAAGGAGAGGTGCTAGGGTGAATGAAGCCTTTATCCAGTAGTTCCTGGAGTTGACTCGAGAGTTCGCGCATTTCAGAAGGAGCGAGGCGATAAGGTGCTCTAGCAACAGGATTTGCTCCAGGAATGAGGTCGATTCGGAAATCGATATCACGAGCGGGAGGTAGTCCCGGAAGGTCGTTAGGGAAAACGTTAGGAAATTCACGAACAACAGGGACATCTTTCATTCCGGTATTCCCTTTCTTTTCCTTCTCCGCT
This sequence comes from Helianthus tuberosus, assembly GCA_030545235.1. Taxonomy (NCBI): domain Eukaryota; kingdom Viridiplantae; phylum Streptophyta; class Magnoliopsida; order Asterales; family Asteraceae; genus Helianthus; species Helianthus tuberosus. The sequence goes on from CM060436.1 coordinate 53,839,778, forward strand.
ACTACGATGTGTGCCAAGAAAGCTTGGTATTCCTAGCGGAGATACTTGCTAGCTTGGACACACGACATGAGTTGCAATCTCTTTGAAGCAACTTCTCCATAAACACACAATTGATCACCATTCGCGAGAGAAAATCGAATCATCTTATCAAAGCAAACAATTTCGGCATGATTTTCCTGAAGGAAATCGATACCTACTATGACATCAAAGCTACCAAGTTGCATCGGGATGAGATTAATAGGGAAAACGTGACCGCTGAGATCGAGAGTACAGTCACGTAGAACAGAACTGCCGGTGACGGTTCTTCCAGTGGCAACTTCTACGTCAAAGGTTGATGGGAGGTTAATGCGCTTACGACTTAGGAGCCTTTCGAATTCGAACGATACAAAACAGTTATCGGCTCCAGTATCAAATAAACACGAAGTATATATACCATTTACGAGAAATGTACCATTAACAACGTTGTTGTCTTCCTGAGCCTGGCGGGCGTTGATGTTGAAGACTCGCCCGCGGGCTGCTTGCTGCTGTTGCTGCTGTTGTTGATGTTGTTGTGGCTGTTGCTGGGGCTCTTGTTTCACTACCCTGTTGGGGCACATGTTTGCAAAGTGGTTGGGATCACCACATGCAAAGCAAGCTCGAGCGTTAGCTGCGGGTGCAGGAGCTGCTTGATGGCCTTGAGGAGCAGGGAGTAGAGCTTGTGGTGCAGGAGCTTGATCTTGAGCTGGAGCTTGAGCTTGTCTAGAACCAGTACGGCAGTTTGCGGTGAAGTGGCCGTACATGTTGCCCAGAACCGGCATGCGATACCAACCGGGTGATGATTAGTACAAGTAGGGCAGAGCGGATGTGGCCCAGTGTATGCACTCTTTGCTGGCTATGCATTAGCCACAGGAGCCGCTACTTGGCGGTGTTGAGGTTGCGGTTGGGCAGGTACCGTTTAAAGTGGTGCGGCAGTAACTGCACAGTTCTTGTTGCTAGAACTGCTGTTGTTCTTCCTCTTACGGTGTAAGAGCTTTGAAGATTGCGGTGCGGCGGTAGTTTCAGCGGGTGTAGCAGTGGTGACTTGATGTAGACTCTTTGTAGCTTTATCGAAGTAACCAGCCTTGACTCGTTTGTCGTTTATCTCAGCAGCGAGTAAGAAGGTTTCCCTCGATAGTTGTCGTCTTTGCAGCGTGAACGAAATCAGCAACACAATCCAGAAGAGCACGGATATACTTCTTGATTGTGATCTCAGGGGTAGTAACTTGACCAGGGTAGATGATACTCAACTGCTTGAAGCGAGCAGTTAAACCAGCGTTATCTCCACCATCCTGCTTAATGTGCCAGAATTCGTCCTCGAGCTTTTGGAGTTCATGGGGAGGACAGAACTCTTGCATCATGATGTTCTTCAACTCGTCCCACGACAATCCGAAAGCTGCATCGTTTCCTCATTTGTTCCTCTTGGCCGTCCACCAATCAAGAGCGCGGGATTGGAAAATGCCGGTAGCATTGACAGTGTGGAGGTCTTCTGGACAGCCACTCTAGCGCAGGGTGACTTCGATAAAATCAAACCATTGAAACATGGCCGTAAGCCCATCTTCGCCGGTAAATCCTTTCGGTCCACAGGCTTTGAACTGCTTGAAGCTAAAAGTAGCTTTAGGAGATTCTGTCCGGGATTCTTCCCAGGACTTGCTAGCATTTTCATTTAACTCACTGACGATTTGTGGAATCACTTTAGCGATTTGAGTTGCGACGAGAGAAGCGAGTCGCTTGTTAGCATGCTTGCGTCTAGCAGCTCGGGAGTGTTACGATCCAAATGACGACATTGTCTGCAACAGACATCGTCACAGGACTCAAACTCAATTTCGATTACCTAGTATAGTCTAGCGATTCACCATAAAGCTCAGGAACACGGTCATTCACAAAGTTCACGTAGGCACATAATCACAGAATCATGTAAGCACAGAATCACAAAAGCGCATAAGCACATAAGCAGATGAGCACATAAGCTAACCTAAACACGTATTTTGCACGTATTCAACTATCCTTCGCAACAGCGTATAGCGATTTAAGTATAGCGATTGCGTTTAGCGAGTAGCGATTGCGAACAGCACTAGTGATTTGTTGGCGTGTTGTTAGTCGTGCGTGGTTTGGCGGAGCGAGAAACGTGAAATCAAATCCATCAGTACCACCGTACTATTTATCTCAAAATGCTAACAAATAAGCATATGAAACACATAAAATTTCACATAAAATCGATAAATCACAGAGTCAGCGGCGGCAAATCCAGAATCGAAACACATAAAATCGAGAATAGATTGTCTGCGGCTCGATAGACATCGACTACCCAAAGTGATTTGACTATTCACAAGGACTCGCAGTGCACACTAGGGCCTTCAGGACGGTGCTCCTGCCTCAATTCGGGCAAATCGACACGCATCCCTCCAGTTACAATGTGACTTCAAGTCGTTGGAGTCCGTTGAGATTTTGGAGAGAGTTTTGCAAAACCACAATAGTAGAGCGGAATAAGTCATCAAGGTTCGGGTCTCACCCCTAACTCAATGACTATGTTTCCTATTTTGATGAAGTAGAGGGGAATTTATGTCGAAGTACGGATTTCACTCCTGATTCAACGCAAATTCTTGCGTTTATAATAATAAAAATAGCGATTCGAACGAGTGATCTGGTCGAGAGTTTTTGGTTTTCACACCTAATCTTAACCAGATCATTCACTTGTGTGTGTAGCCAGCCTTAGGAAAGGCTGGTCTTGCGTGGAACTATATTATGCGGTGTTTGCGCAAGAGTGTAGAGTACAACGAGTTCGAGCGAGAAATAGCGAGTATGCTCGTACAAAACCCATACTGGGCATGCGCAAGTCGGTCTATTGGCGCTTAGACTATAGACTAGGTCGTTTCTAAAACATCGACCCGGACTAGGTTGAGTCTTGCCTAATTCCCTATAGTTATGGCTCTGATACCAATCTGTCACACCCCAATCGACGGCGGAATCATTGGGGCGCGGCACTGAGCGAAACAGATTGTTCAAGAGAATCCACAACAACTATTACATTACCAAATCTTTAATGTTAATATCCCATACTACTAACAGATAAAACAACCATAGTTATTACAGATAATTGTCTAAAAAACAAGCAAACTATTCCGACAACTAACAACCCCTGAGTGAACAGGTGCTGAGTCCAAACTATAGTACTATCGTTGCTAAGGCAGGTAGAGAGCATTCAATGTGTAAACATAACAAACAGGCATTCATCGAGTTAGGTATAACATGCAATAACGGTCAGTGTATAAATAGTGTTTACGTTGTGTGTTTGATGTGATTTAGAATAAGTAACGTATGTAACACCCAAAAGTGCTTAAAGCAAAAAGGGATCGAGTATACTCACAGCGATGGTAGTTAATGGATTGAAGGGAGCGCTAGAGTGAGATTAGCCTGATCAGAATGATAGTATAAACGATGAGCGGCGCGTAAAACGATGCTAGTGAAACAAGTTAGCGAGTGGTCATCCAGCCGGATGGCGATCCGAACGGATGGCCATTCGATCGGATGTCAATCCGTTCGGATGGTCATCCGTTCGGATGGCCATTCAGGCGGATTGACACTCGTTTGGGATGGATGTGTTTGTGTATGATGGCTTTGAAGTTTTCGTTGTAGCATTTGAAAACAGAGAAGTATCCCTACCTTTCAGGTCGTTCGATCGAACGACGGTTAGATCGGATGACAATCCGATCAGACGGCAATCTGATCGGACGGGAATCCGATCAGACGGCAATCTGATCGGACGGTGATCCGTCTCGCGATCTGATCCTTTGCAACTTGAAGATTTGTTAAGTTTGGAAAGTTTTGCGGTTTGATCGAGATGATATGACAACGTGCTAAACAACAGAAACCCCATCATGACCCAAGTTATCCGATTGAACAGGGATCACCCTAGTCCAATTCGTTTATTAGTTCGTGACGGTTTTTCATGTTTAACCCGGAATCAGTTGTCCCTTAGATAGAAATCAGATCTTGAACCAACACTTCACTAAGAATGAGTAGAAGATCAGAACGAGCTCTGATTCTATCGGTTTTGAGTGCATTTAGTGTAAAAGAGTTGAAAGAAAGTTAAAAAAAATAAACATCTTTCAATCCCTCTTAACCTTGAAAAATGTTCAGATCCATGCAAGATCTTTGTTGATTCATGTGGAAATCTCTCAGATCTAAGCCGTTCTTGGTGGAATGAGGCCAAAACTTGAAGTTCATAAGAACTCCATGATGATATCACCCTAGAACACCTCAAATCCACTGATTTCACGGTTAAAAGTTAAGATTCAAAGGTGAAAAAGGTGAAGAAGTGCGTGTAGATCATACAAGTACAAGATTTGAGTTGAAAACTTACAAGAATCGCGAGAAATCGAGAGAAAGAAGGTCTTGAGCGAGCTGGTCGAGTGGAGGAGCTGTCACATCATAAATGATATGACAGAGGGGTATTTATAGGGTTTCCAAAAGAGGAAATGGAGCACAGGACCACGGATCGGATGACTATCCGATCGGATGGCCATCCGATCGGATGGCCATTCGATCGAGTAGTCATTCGATCGAAGTGGATTGGCGAGTTGGTTTTCGTGTTTTCGTTTCGTGCATTGAGCATTGTGATTCGTTTCGAGCGAGCGATGTGATAGTATTACCCATTAGTTACACAAATCACCTAACTACTATATCTAACATACAATCATCATAAATAACTTGCGTTTAGCGTTTACGATTAGATTGCGATGCGATAGAATTGCGATTGCGATTAACACCTCAATCATAAACATAACATGCACAAGTAACAAATAATAAGCACACACACGGAAAACAACATCCAGAACGCATAATTCGGGTTGCGAATGCGATTAGCGATTTATATGCGATTAAGTAGCGATTTATTAACATGTACTCCACATAATACAACTAAAGTAATTTAATTACAAAACTGGTTATAAGTCAAGGTGGTCAAATCCGTAGTTAAGCAAGGAGTGACAGATCACAATTAGCAATCTTTCTTTCTTTGACTTTGACTTTGACTTCCGTAACATGGGTTGTTACATATGTATATCATTATGTGTAAAAAAATACAAAAACATAATTCTTTTTAAACAAACATGACGGCTCGATGAGCCACGAGCTGGCTCAAGCTTTTGATGAGCCGAGCCCGAGCCTAACTTTCCAGCTCGTTAAAAAAAATGAGCTAGCTCGGCTCGATTTGATTTTTAAATGAGCCATGCCTGAGCCCTTCCTGGTTCGGTTTGACTCGGCTCGTTTACAGCCCTACCACCATCATTATACCCTTCAGCCTAAAAAACTCGGGTTTAAACCTGGGTATATATGGTTAGCCGTTCAAAGAATATAAAAAGTAAAAACCCTTATATAAAGGTAAATATTAATAGAATAGTCATGTGATGAAACTCATTTAATGAAATACTGTTTAACATTAAATATTGTGTAAATGAAATTACTTAGGAGCAGATTAATTTATCAACACAGAAGATGGTATTAGAATATATTTAGGCCGCCCGTAGTGGTGTATTATATCACGGTAGTAGTAGGTATAGCGCCCTATAGCGTCGCCCAACACCACTACGTCGGGCACCATAGGGGTTAAATTTTGTGTTCCCGTGATGTACATAGCGGTGTAAGATTGTTGTTTACTTTTGTTTTTATACCAATAACCATCAAAATAAACCGACAAAACAAAAATAAAAACTTGCAACACACTAATCTCACCGGCCAACCTTGCCGGCCCAATGAAGTGAAGAAGAAGACGCCGATGTGAAGGTCGTCGGAATCTCCGATGAAGTGATCGGAGAAGATGACCGAAAAAGGATATTATCTAAAGAAAAAACATGATTTATTATGTGTCCCCATTCATCGGAGTTGATATATAATAATACTACTATATCATTTGTTAGGATCTGAGTTTCCTTTGATTGTGCTAGTTTGATTAGAATGAAGATGAAATAGAAATAAGTGCAGCGGAATTAAATGAAGCAAACTTTCAATACACAATCAACAAGAGAATTGTTTTCAGCAAACATGTTTAACATGAAATAGAAAGATTATATTTATTACAATCTTCAACTACAATGCATGCAAGCATACAATCTCCCTCTCAGCCTGAGCTCACAGTGATTGTTCGTACAGAATGACTTGGTGATGAAGACAGCTAATAGAACAGTACAGGGTACTGTTCTATTTATAGTATAGAACAAACCACTGTGGCATCTTTGCTGACGTCACCATGAAAGTGACATCTAACCTCCTAACAACCTCTAACCACTGACTATTACAACCACTACTTACAAAACACTGATTACAAGTATAAACAAAATACAAAGCAAACTACTACTTCTCATTCCACTGTTGTAGCTCCAGCAGTGCTTTGTGTCTTCAGCAGTACTTGATCCATATCAGTAGATTGAGCATCAGTACTTAGAGGACATCAGATGTTAGGCCACTTTCAAGGGGAAAGACTAATGCAAACAACTGCTTATTCTGGATCCACTGATCTGATCCAATTTTGGCTTTAATCAACTGTTCCTTTGGTAGGGTTCAATCCCAACAATCCCCCCTGGAACAGATGATGTCAAAACTCTTCATTATGCTGGATCTTTATTGCCTCATCAATAATTCCCTGACTTGTCCTTTGAATTATAAATTCAAAGTTCATGGAATCTGTATCATCCTCATCCCTGCACAGTGTAAGCTCAAGGAGATCTTGTAGATCTTCAACACCCAGACCCAGTGCTTGTTCCCATGATATATGCTCCACTTTCCCATTGGATTTAAGCAAAGTCAATACGTGGGTCTTTTGATTAGATTTCTACTTTAGTATTTTTTAACCCAATGGGTTTCTTGGGAGAGTTTTTATTGTTGATGAGTTTGGAGATGGAGGCCTGCTCAGAACCCTTTTGGCTAAATCTTCAAGTACTGCTGAGTCATCCTCCTCTAAATCCATTTTCTTGATAGCCTCTTTGAAATACACAGCTTCTTGTTCTTTTTCTTCTGCATCAGTCAATTTTTGTCTTTTTCTTTGATTTACCTCAATGATAGAAGTGTCAGAAGATGTGAACAGTGGTTCAGAAGTGTGGGCCTGTTTCTTTGGTTGATCAGTGGTCTTGTAGATTGGTTTCTTTGGAGCAGTGGGGTCTTTCTTTCTTAGTTCTTCAAGCCTTTTGTAGGTTTGATTAATAGTTTGTTTTGACCACCTTGCTATCTGCCTGGCTGTTCCATAATCTGCTGCAACCAACTCTTGTCTTTTCCTCTTATATTCCAAGGTAAGATCAACAATTTTCTTACTATATTTGCTCCAATTAGGTGCTGTTCTTTTCATACCTGGAATATTTTTGATTCTTTCAATTCTTTTCAATTCTCCTTTGAGAGCAATGAATGGCCAGTCTTGGAAAAAATCAGCTTTTGCAGAGTAAAATTTTTCACTCATGATCAGCTTGATGAGGTATTCTTTCAGATCTACTTGTAAACCAGCCTCTGGTGGCAAGTTGGACATTTCTTTACTCAGGTCTCTTGCATAATCTTCCATTTGTTGGACCTTGGTGAGCAAGAACTGCATCCTACTTGAAATAGCATTATCACCTTGCCCTTTGCATTCATATTTGGCTCTCCATTCAGCTTGCTTGCCTTTGAGTTTTAGGTATTCATCCATGTTCTTAGGATCTCTAAAACCGGCAAGGGAAGGGAATTTTCTCTTTGAAGGATCATCCACTAAGTAGAACTGTTTCATTTCTTCTTTTACTGCATGAAGTTCTAGTGGATAAGTGGCTGCTAGTGGTATAAGATCAGCAGGGTTAAATCCTTCTAGAATTTTTGGATCTTTGATAGGATTGACCAATTTTGAAGGAATGTAAGGTTGGGGTTTGATAACATTGTAAGGTGTAGAGGATAAAGGAACAGGTGCTGGTATATCATCATCATTCACCTGAAACTTCCTTTTCCTTGTATAAAACTTTTTGGGTGAAGGGGATTTTGTTGGTGGTTTGGAAGTAGAGATATTTGGAGTGATGGGTGACTGACTAACAGTTGTTGAAACAACTGGTGTTTCAACCACTATTGCCACTACAACAATTGATGTGTCAACTGTTGTCTTCTGCTCTTTGGCAGGTGGTTTTTGTGTGGTGGTTTTGTTTGTGATGTGGCAGTGGGTTGTATGGTGGTTGTTGAAATGGTGAAGGTAGTGGTTGAAGTAACATCTATTGGAACCTCTGAAGTATTAACAACTGTTGATATAACAGGTGTCTCAACATCTGTTGGTTTGGAGGTTTGATGAGAGGAACTTTTGGGGATTTGAGAAGTTTATTTGATTGATGGTTTTGGAAGGTGTGGTTTTGGGTTGGCTTACTTTTCTGGTAGGTTGTCTTCTTTTAGGTCTAGAAGTACCCTGCTCTTCCTTTTCCATCAATACTTTCTTCTCCTGAGCAAACCTTTTTGACCCTTTTATTTCCATTGACCCTTTCATGTTTGCTTTTAAATCATCAAATGCATTTTGAGTCTCATCAACCTTTTTGGAACCATCTGGCCTTGGGATTTCTACAACAAGTTTTGAAATTGGATCTGGTGGCAGATGTAAACCTTCTTTTCCCTTTTTACCCTTCTCCCCCTTTTTGGCATCATCAGGATTTTCAACAAAAACAACTGTTGGAGGAGAGGTGCCAGTGGTTTGCATCAAATGGGCCTTAATTGCCTTGATATCAGCTTGTGTATCTTTGTACCTAGCTTCGATTGCATTTCTGACCATCTGAAGTTGAATCTCGTGTTGTTGATCAGCATATTGTCTTTGTTGAAGAAGCATAGGTTGAAATAAATTCCAAAGCTCAGTGGAAAATGGAGCAGATGTTGCAGCAGTGGGTGTAGTCTTTTGAGATTTTAACAACTGTTGCAACATATTTTTGATATCTGCAATAGATGTTTCAATGTTGTCAACCCTCTCCGTCAATTCTTTGTATTTCAAACCATCACCCAACTTAATGGGATCATCTGATTTCCCACTGGCAGTGGTTGTATCAGCAGTGGACTTAGGGAAAGTTTTCCAAAAGTCATTGATGTGTGTCGGTGTGAATATATTTTTAGTTATATTTTAAGACCTTTTTAACACTTTAGTCAAGTTTTAAATTTATAAAACACGATATTTTACTAACACTAAACACACATATGGGCAAGTGCACCCATCGTGAGCGTAGTATAGCGTTGGTAAGATACCGAGGTCATCCAAGGACACTAGAACTTTTAGTACCGGTTTATCCTCAACGTCTAATCAAATCAAAAGTTTAGAAAAAGTTTTAAACATGAAAATAAAAACTAAAAATGTTGAAAAATAAAATAAAATAAAAACAGAAAGACAAGATGAATCGCTTGGATCCGACTCGCCTTGAGTGTAACCTTTGATGAATTCCGCACTTTTGCACTTTTTAAGAGATTATCTTAGTTATAGTAGTAGGCCCCTCTTTTGAAGGTGACGTTACCCTCAACCCAGTAGTTTGAGTCAGCAAGGATACAATCCTAAAGGATCGGAATATTGAAAGATAATTAATTAAGTTATTAATGCGTAATGTGGTAGGCCCCTCTTTTGAAGGTGACGTTACCCTCGGCTAAGTGGTTTGAGTCAGCAGGGATACAATCCCAAGTAGCCAGGTTAATGTATTAATAGTAGTTTACATATGAGGGGATTTAGCCATTCGCACCCCCGCCATCCAATACCAGTGGGTATTGAAGGAGATCCTAGTAAGCTTGACCTAGGTCCTTGCAGGATCTATATACTGAACAAGACAAGAACCTTACCAAACCATTCCCTTAACCCCGACCAGGTAGCCAACATATCTCTATATAGACCGTAGAGATATGAATGGTGTAAATCTTTTATTTTATATAGACAATAAAATAACGCCAAGACACCACGGACAAATGATAAGGAAGTTTCACCTTCAACATAAGAAACTAGTTATTAAAGTCATTAATACAAAACCAAATAAAAAGTGCGAAAAGATTAAAAAACAAAAGTATTACACTAAATGCTTGTCTTCACCAAGTGATGTAAGAGACTTAGGCAAACATGGCCTTTGATTGTCAAGAACTCTTACTATCAATCTTGGATCCCGAGACTACTACACACACTCTATGATGGATGATGGTGGTGGAGTGTGGGTGAAGTGGGAGAGAAGTGGTTTGTCAAGGGATGTCTTTGAAGTGAACCACACACCCCTATTTATAGCCTGTACAGAAGCCCGGAAACGGCCCCGTGTCCATCCACTTTCTCTTTCTTCATTAATGGCAATTTGTCTGCATTAGCTCCACACGCCCCGTGTCCACTGGGCACGACCCCCTGTGCAGAAGCGTATCTGTATTATCAAGATTTTCTTGGATTCTGCGAATCTTAGCGTTGACCATGCCCCGTGTCGAGCTGGGTACGCCCCCGTGTCAGGAATAGAAGCTTTTATAGCTTTGTCCTTTCTGCAGACATCTGGCCACGCCCCCATGTCCGCTGGGCATGGGGCCGTGGTCAGCCTTCTGTCTTCTTGTTTTTGCTTGGGAAGATGATGTCGAGGGGTCGGGCATGCCACGTTTATTCCTTTTCTTGTAATTATGTTAGATTTTGCTGCATATTTGCTTCTTTTGTTCATTTACGCTCATTTAATCCTGAAAATACAAAAGGAAGACAAAAGCACACTTTTTCCAACATTGGTACTAAAAAATGGTTAGTTTTATGCCTCATTTGATGTAATTTATATGTTGCATTTTACGCACATCAAATACCCCCACACTTGAATCTTTGCTTGTCCTCAAGCAAAACTCTTTATAATGTGGCTTACCCTCCCAAATGGAATGGGTAGAAAAGAAGTTTTGGGCTTGTCTTGAGTGTCGGGAATCCAAGATCTTTATTAGGCTTTATTTTTATGTTATTTACAATCCTATTCGTTATGATTTATTTTGAACGTTTCATACGAGAAATTACTTCTTTGGGCATAACATGCCTTTTTAAAATTCAATTTATATACAAGTTCACATACCTCATGGGAGATCACTCAACACTCGGCCGAAGATGTATTTTTGTGAAACACTCGAGACCGGCATGGAACTTACTTCTACCATATGCTTGCCAAGCAATCAATCCTCCTCCTTTTTAACTATACACCTTTGTAAATATCAAGAGGACTTGGGGAAGGGTTAGGCTTGGGTTAAAGGTAGGTGATTTTGGGTTAGTGGTTAGTAAAAAGGGCGAAAAGCGTAAAAAGCGTCGGTCGTTGTAAAACTTTTTGTTTTTGTGACTTTTATTCAAACAAAGCATTTTTAAACAAAGTTTCTTTTGAGGAACTTGTTTGTTTATTGCTAGACTTCATTTTTTATTTATTTATTTATTTTTTGATAAGGAACGTCACATGAAGACCGAGCTTTTTACTAAAAAAAGGGTTAAAAATAAAAAAAAGATTTTGGTGGGTAAAGGGTGTTTGTTTTATGGGTTTAGAAATGAAAAGGTTTAGGCTCAAAGGGGTTAACTTGGGGGATTTTGGGTAGGTGGTAAAAAAAAGAAAAATAATGGTGTAGAAAGAAAAAATGGTTAGTCCTAATGCCTCCATCATTTACTTACTTGGGTTTAAGTTGGTAAGGACCGGGAATGTATCGCCATGGCAAGTTCTAGAGTTGTAAGAAACCAAGCGACTATTCACACAAGAAACAAAAAATGAGCATTTAATCTAAAGATGTGTATTTGTATGCTCAATAAAGGCTCAAAACTCACTTTTTGTGGGAATGGGTTTATAATGTGATCAAGTATATATAATCAAATTTTAACTAGATTTGTCATGTCGTTTCATAATTTTCTTATGTTGGTTCTTTTTATCACGACGCTATCGGTTGTAAATTTGTAAAAATATAACCTTTTTAGAACTTGTAATTCCCAAATTAAACCAAGACAAGTAAAAAAATGATAAGTTTTTGAAAAAATTTGGGGTGATTAGCGGTTCCAATAGAGTTTTGTGTAAGGCTTGTTATCAGGACTTGCAAAAATTTAAGATTTTAGCATCCCCCCACGCTTAAATTACACATTGTCCTCAATGTGTCCCAAAAATAAGTTTTTAGGTTGATTGAATGTGTAAAAAGGTGTTAAAAGCAAAATTTTATGTTACTGAACATCTGGACACGGCCTCGTGTCGAATGAGCACGACCCCGTGGTCAGATTGCCGGTAACGAAAACTTACCGAAGGTGGACACGGGGGCGTGTTTGGTGAACACGCCCCCGTGTTGGGCAGGCATAAAACAGCAATCTGCAGAAATTAAACAAACAACAGGTTCTAGCCGGCACGCCCCCGTGTGGACAATCTGCAATTATTGAAAACAGGTTTCGGCTTTCGCTGCTGCTTTCCTGGCTTTTGTAGCACTAATATTTAGTGCTTCAAGCCTCATAGGTACCTGTTTTACTAATAAATACCACACCAAACAAAATAACAAACATCCTACTTTACCATAGTTTCATCATCCACAACACAAACTAAAAAAGAAAAATGTAGGAAATTAAAAGAGTTACGGAAAGTAAATTGTCAACAAGTGGCACGCAGGCCATGAAATTGTTTGCTAGGGATAAAGGGTTAACCTGTTACGACCTCCAACCATGTTACATTACCTCCAACGCCTCCAGCTTAATCCATGTCGTCATCCTCGTCATCATCTCCCCCTTGGCCCGCCATGTACTCCCGGATGTTGCTGATGTCATCCTGCATGTCGGACATGTTCCTTTCTATAACTCCGACCCGGGTGTACGTGTTGTTGGCCATATTGTAGGTGTTCCGGGTGCACATGATATTTTCCTACAACAAATCATGTAAACTTTGAAAGTTAGGAAAACCACCTCCTTGAGAGGAGGATTGGCCCGGATCACCATGATGCTGATACTGGTACTGGGGAGGAGTACGGATTTGTGGAGCGTGAACCTTGAACCGTCTGAAATCTGATCGTCCCGTCATCTACTTCGTTGATTAGGTTAATGGAGCGACATATGACAAGGTCCACTTTTCCCGACCATGGGCCCTTCTTGAAGGACCTTGGCATCCTTTGCACAAAATGCTTGAAGAGGCGGTAGATCCATCCTCCACAAAGGATAGGAGTCGGGGGAGTAGCAAGTTGGTTCAAGTGCACGTTGCGGAGTAGTAGGTGTGGAACATCGAGGTTTATACGGTTGTGAATGCAGTGGAGGACTATCAGATTACGCAAACCTACAACACCACCACTGTCATGCCTCTGGCAAAGAGTGTAGCTGAGGACCCTATGGATGTAGCGGTAGAGAGGGTCCCTCAACTGTGTGCTCTTGGTCTGGCTCGGGTTATAGTGTCCCTCCCCAATCTGAGCCCATGCAGTTTGGCGTTTTTCTTGTGGAAGTTCTCGGATACCACCTGTTTTGGTCAAAAATTACCGAAGCAATTAAGTGATCAAATTAGTTAATTGAGGTAGTGTGCTAAGAATGTGTATCGGAAATATGCTGATTAAGTTGTTTGTAAAAACAGTTTTCAGGATACGGCTCAGGACATCGAGCTGTATCTAAAATCAAACAATGAGCAAAAATGTAAAGGGTGACACAGGATGTACGAGGAAAGCCCTTGATCAATCTAGATCGCCGGCATAAAACCTCAGGAGCTGACAATCGCAGCTGCCTTGTTCTTCTTATTGCTTCAAATATCATGATACAGTGCAGGATATGATGCGGATCAACTAAGTGTTACAATGTGATTAAGTGTAAGTGTGTTGTGAGTGTTTACAGCTAGAGAGAAAGAGTGTACGAGAGATTGTGTGTTCTAATCTGATCTGATCAATCATTTTTATAGTAAAAGAAACTAACTAACTATCCTATTATTCAGGGGTTTAACGAATATTCCATATGTGAACGTTGTAGTCCACGTCTTCCGGCTTCAACGTCCATAATCTAACAGATTTGCCCGAGTCTTGCGAAGAAGAAGTCCACTTGAACGTTAGAGACTTGCACCATTTAATCTGCACGTGAGTTAAGTAGTTACTACCAGGATATTGCATCAGGATGTTACCAATATCCTGATCCGGTATCCTGGTCACAACAAAACAATCATAGTCAGAATATTAGTCAAGATAAATTAGCAGAAAACCACCCATAACACCACCAGTGTTCTCTTCATCTCCAGCATCCTCTTCCGAATACAACCCGACGATTGCCCCAAACTGTGCAATTGAGATTGAGTAAGTATCTCCTCCACAACGGAATTCCACCACTTCATTGTCAAACGGCCCCGCTCTTGCCTTTAAAGCAAATGTGCTATAAAATTCCATGTTATACTCATGCACAGAGTGAAGCCGAGTGCAAAGAGCTGCTCGTAGCGGACCAGTAACAAGGTTATTGAAACGGTCGATTTGGCCTACTGCTTCTAGAATATCCAAGCAAATTTGTTGGGGATTTTCTTCAGGTCTTGTCTTGAGAAGTTCAAACCGTGCTTGAGCCACATACTCATTCGGGTTGAACCTAGTAAACTTATTGGCCATCTGAAAGAAAACACCAAACAATTAGCATGAAACAGTAAAATTTTCGAAGAAAACTGAAAGCAGTAAGCTGAACACGACCCCGTGTTCAGTGGACACGCCCCATGCTCGCTGGAAAATAGTTGGGTACTCCCCCGTGTTCACCGAGCACGGTCCCGTGCTCAGGCGTCTGTTTCCAAAAAAATTGATTTTTTGACCCGGTTTTGAAAAGTTGAAAATTTTTGGTCCAGTAGGGGCGGTTTTCCCCGAAAATGAAACCCCAAGTGCCGTTTTTCCCAAAACAAACCGTTTACCCTTTAAATTTCATCTTTTTCGGTTCAAAACAAGGGTTTTGAGGTTTCTGTGAGAAATCGGGCAAATCCGCAAACAATTCAAGTTGATTTACTTCTTATAACATGCATCTACACTAATACTAACAGATCTAAGCAAAAATTTGAGGTTTGATTCGGTTCAAGTTGAAGAACCCTAGATTTTTCCCAAATTTTTAATGTTAAACTACATGCAAGTGATTAATCTAACTAATTATAATGATAGAATCATACCTTGACGTTGTTAGGAGTTGGGGGAACGTGAAAATCTGCAGAAATTTCCGGTGGAACCAGAGAGTTTTCGGGGAAACGGGGCGTGTTGAAATTAGAAAACGAAAGAATAAGGGGTTTTATCCCCGACAGTTGCGCGGACAAGGCCCCGTGGGTGGGCAATTTTAATTTTTTTTAAGTGCTCGTGTGAGTGCCCTTGTTTCCCGAAGCTTGGTTTTAGAAATCTTACCGATTTAGATGCTTTCCCGATGTTCGTAACTTACAAGGTATGATGTTGATGCTCAAACCTTTGTTTTATTCTTCGGCCGCTTGTAGCGGGATTTCTTTCTCTTCATCCTCAATAAATCCTTGATAAAGCTTTAGCCGTTGGCCATTGACTTTGAATGGAATTCCATTCTGAGATTTAATTTCAATTGCACCGTGTGAAAAAATGTGGGTGATGGAAAAAGGTCCTGACCACCTAGACTTTAATTTACCAGGAAATAATCGAAGTCGTAAATTAAACAATAGAACTTGATCTCCTACCCGAAATTCATTAGGTTTAATGTGTTTATCATGCAAATTTTTCATTTTTTCCTTATAAATTTCAGAGTTAGAATACGCGTGATTTCTTAATTCGTCTAATTCATTTAATTGACAAAATTGATTTTTATCGGCAATTTCCAAGTCTAAGTTTACGTTTTTAATTGCCCAGTAGGCTTTGTGTGCTATTTCTACCGGCAAATGACAACTTTTTCCATAGACAAGCTTATATGGGGTTGTACCTATTGTTGTTTTATATGCAGTTCGAAAAGCCCATAAAGCGTCTTCTAACTTATCAGCCCATTCCTTTTTATTTCATCCTATGGTTTTTTCAAGTATTCTTTTTAAACCTCGATTAGTCACTTCGGCTTGCCCATTTATTTGAGGGTGATATGCTGTTGAGACCCGGTGATAGACCCCATACCTTGTTAAAAAAAATTCAAGTTGATGGTTACAAAAATGGGTGCCTCTATCACTTATTAATGCTTTTAGAGTTCCAAAACGAGAGAATAAGCGTTTCAGAAATCTTACCACAACCCTTCCATCGTTTGTTGGAAGTGCTTCGGCCTCAGCCCATTTAGACAAGTAATCTACCACCACAAGTATATATTTGTTTCCTTTTGACGGAGGGAAAGGTCCCATAAAGTCGATTCCCCACACATCAAAAATTTCACAAACAAGAATGCCATTTTGTGGCATTTCGTTTTTGGAAGAAATATTACCTGATCTTTGGCAAGCGTCACATGTCTTGATAAGACTTTGAGCGTCTTTGTAAATGGTTGGCCAATAAAATCCTGAATCAAATACCTTTCGTGCGGTACTAGCGGCACCATGATGTCCTCTGTATGGACCTTCATGACAATGGCGGAGAATTCTTCTCGCTTCACTACCATGTACGCATCGATGGATAAGTTGGTCGGCACACATTTTGAAAAGATAAGGATCTTCCCAAAAATAGTGTTTTACATCGGCAAAAAACTTTTTTCTTTGATGATGTGACCATCCATTTGCGACTATACTGCTAGCTAAGTAGTTAGCATAGTCGGCGTACAATGGCTCTTCTCGGTATTCCACCATTTCTAGGGACGCCGTTGGGAATTTTTCGTTGATTAGCTCGTCCCTAGTTACCTCCAAAGTTGGGTCTTCCAGGAGGGAAAGATGATCTGCCGCGGTGTTTTCTGCTCCTCTTTTGTCTTTTATTTCAATGTCGAATTCTTGGAGGAGTAGAATCCACCGAATCAAACGTGGTTTAGCATCATGTTCCTTAAAGAGATATCGAATGGCTGCGTGGTCTGTATAAACTATCGTTTTAGAAAGAACAAGATAAGAACGAAATTTATCAAAAGCAAATACCACAGCTAGTAATTCTTTTTCTTTTGTTGTGTAATTTTCTTGTGCATCATTAAGTGTTTTACCAGCGTAATAATTGGGTGAAAATTCTTATCTCTTCGTTGTCCAAAGACAGCTCCAACTGCAAAGTCACTTGCATCACACATGATTTCGAAGGGTAATTTCCAATCAGGTGCTATCATGATAGGTGCATTGACTAGCGTTTCTTTTAGTTTTAGAAATGCTTAGTTGCAATCCTTGTCAAAGATGAAAGGGGCATCTTTTTCAAGTAATTTTGTTAGAGGCCTTGAGATTTTTGAAAAGTATTTGATAAATCGTCTGTAAAATCTGGCATGCCCAAGAAAACTTCTGATAGCTCTAACAAAGGATGGGGGTGGTAATCGAGAAATAGTGTCTATTTTTGCTCGATCAACCTTCATTCCTTCGCTTGAGATTTTATGACCGAGTACTATTCCATCCGTTACCATGAAATGACATTTTTTCCCAGTTAAGGGCGAGGTTAGTTTCCTCACATCGGGATAGCATTCATTCAAGGTTATCGAGGCATTGGTCGTATGAATCTCCAAAGATAGAAAAGTCGTCCATGAACACTTCCATTGTCTTTTCTATCATGTCATGGAAGATGGCCACCATGCAACGTTAAAAGGTTGCGGGGGCATTACATACACCAAAAGGCATGCGTCGATAAGCAAAAGTTCCGTAGGGACATGTGAATGTTGTCTTTTCTTGGTCTTTGGGTGCTATCGGTATTTGAAAGTAACCTGAAAAACCATCTAAGAAACAATAAAATTTGTGACCGGATAATCTTTCTAACATTTGATCAATAAAAGGTAAAGGAAAGTAATCTTTCCTTGTTGCTTCATTTAATCGACGATAATCTATACATACTCTCCATCCTGTGACGGTTCTTGTTGGTATTAATTCATTTTTCTTGTTAGTTACTACCGTCATACCTACTTTCTTAGGAACTACTTGGACTGGACTTACCCAATGGCTATCGGAGATTGGGTAAATGAGTCCGGCGTCAAGTAATTTGATGACTTTGTTTTTAACCACTTCTTGGATGTTTGGATTTACTCTACGTTGTGGTTGTATTACCGATTTATAGTCATCGTTCATTAAAATTTTGTGCGTGCACATGGAAGGACTTATTCCTTTAATGTCTACAAGCTTCCAAGCGATCGCGTTTTTGTGTTTTCTCAAAAGTGTGACTAATTTTTCTTTTTCTACACTAGTTAATTTTGACGAAATAATTACAGGTGATTTACCATCTTTGTCGAGAAAAGCATATTCCAAATCTTTTGGAAGTTCTTTGAGCTCAATAGGTGGGTCTTTAGGAGACTCCTTATTTGGTTGCTCACTTTGGTCAAGAACCACAAAGGTTTGTTCTATGGAGACCTCTTCTTCAACAAAGTGGTCAATTTCTTCTCTTGTATCGGGTTGTTCATCTTCATCTTCAATTAGGGGGTCATCATTGCCGAATGGATATTTCATTGAACGCTCAAGATCGACACTTTTTTTGAATGCCCCTAATTGAATGGGTAGATTGTTATACTTCCGATTTTTCAAAGCTTCGTAGGTCTTTACAAAAGGTTGTCCCAACACTAGTGGAGTGTCATCAAGGATGACGAAGTCGGTTGGGATTACCAATTGATTAGACTGGACCAACACATCCTCAACTATCCCTATTGATTTTATTATTTTCCGATTAGATAGAAAAATAGGTATTTGAAGTGGAGAAAAATCACTAATACTTATTTTTCAAAAATGTAGTTTGGCATTATATTAACACAAAGATCTTTATCAATTATAATGTTATCAATAAAGGAATTTTGAAAACAAAAACATGGAACCGGTGTAATGTTAATTTCAAATGGATCTTCTTTTATTAGCGTAGTCTGATCAATTGTTAACTTAATTTCGTCAATTTTAGTGTTAGTGTTTAATTCTTTTAAAAACTTTGCATGAGTGGGTACTAAACAATGATTTTCGAAAGAAGGTGACAAGAGATTAATTTCTTTAAAATTTAGACTTTTCTTGAATTTTAACGTTGTCGGACTCACCTTTTTCGTTGTTTAACTCATGTGTCGGTTTTTCACTTACTTGCTCTTCCATTTTTACCTTTTCAACTATCTCTTCTTTATTACATGTTAATTTTTCCCTTGCGCGGGCTTCTTTTATATAGCGCTCGATAGTTTTAAGGTGTTCTGTTATCTTTTCGGCCACGGGTGAAATAATTGGTGGTTTGTCAAAGTGAGTTGAATAGTTATCATCAAAGCTTGAATTCGGAAGTTCGATCCTTGATTCCTCATAATACTCATATGAGGTAGATGGTTCAAACCATTGTTCCTCATTGTAAGTATATGGTGGATAAGGGTCGTAACTTTGTTCTTCATAATACTCATATGAGGTGGGTTGTTCACGCAATGGTTCCTCATAGTAAGTATATGAAGGTGGAGTCTCATATCTTGGTTCATCAAAGTATGAGTGTGAAGGCCCGTACCTTGGTTCATCAAAATATGAGTATGAGGGAGAAGGTTCATACCTTGGGTCTTCATAGGATGTATATGAAGTTGATGGCTCGTACCTTGGTTCCTCATAGTGGTTGTATGAAGTGGACGCTTCAAAGAGGTCACAATATTGTACCGAGTGAGGGTTACCACAAATGGTGCAATAGTCTTCCCTATAATCATCCTCCTCATAGTGGTAGTTGTAATCTCCTGAGTATTGATCCATAAGAATCACTCAGCAGACCATAACAGAGTCTCGGGACCAGAAAACAAAAATAAAAACGGAAACAGAGGCTGGACACGGCCCCGTGTTCAGTGAGCACGGCCCCGTGTTCAGGTTATGTATCTGGGCGTTTTAATAAAAGTGATTGCTTTTGTGCAGCACGGGGGCGTGTTCAGCGAACACGACCCCGTGTTCAGACTCTGTATCTGGGAGTTTGTTTTAAAAATATGCGGCACGGCCCCGTGTTCAGTCTACTGTAAATGCAAAAACTAACTAAAATGCAAAAAATGTGCGTGCGATTTTAAAAGGTTTTGAAAAACAGATTAGGCCGTCGATTTTAAGATTTCTTAAAATCCTTGTGTCCCCGGCAACGGCGCCAAAAAATTGATTTGTGTCGGTGTGAATATATTTTTAGTTATATTTTAAGCCATTTTTAAAACTTTAGTCAAGTTTTAAATTTATAAAACACGATATTTTACTAACACTAAACACACATATGGGCAAGTGCACCCATCGTGAGCATAGTATAGCGTTGGTAAGATACCGAGGTCATCCAAGGACACAAGAGCTTTTAGTACCGGTTTATCCTCAACGTCTAATCAAATCAAAAGTTTAGAAAAAGTTTTAAACATGAAAATAAAAACTAAAAATGCTGAAAAATAAAATAAAATAAAAACAGATAGACAAGATGAATCACTTGGATCCGACTCGCCTTTAGTGTAACCTTTGATTAATTCCGCACTTTTGTACTTTTTAAGAGATTATCTTAGTTATAGTAGTAGGCCCCTCTTTTGAAGGTGACGTTACCCTCAACCCAGTAGTTTGAGTCAGCAAGGATACAATCCTAAAGGGTCGGAATATTGAAAGATAATTAATTAAGTTATTAATACGTAATGTGGTAGGCCCTTCTTTTGAAGGTGACGTTACCCTCGGCTAAGTGGTTTGAGTCAGCAGGGATACAATCCCAAGTAGTCGGGTTAATGTATTAATAGTAGTTTACATATGAGGGGATCAAGCCATTTGTACCCCCGCCATCCAATACCAGTGGGTATTGAAGGAGGTCCTAGTAAGCTTGACCCAGGTCCTTGCAGGATCTATACACTGAACAAGGCAAGAAACTTACCAAACCATTCCCTTAACCCCCGACCAGGTAGCCAACATATCTCTATATAGACCGTAGAGATATGAATGGTGTAAATCTTTTATTTTATATAGACAGTAAAATAACGCCAAGACACCATGGACAAATGATAAGGAAGTTTCACCTTCAACATAAGAAACTAATTATTAAAGTCGTTAATACAAAACCAAATAAAAAGTGCGAAAAGATTAAAAAACAAAAGTATTACACTAAATGCTTGTCTTCACCAAGTGATGTAAGAGACTTAGGCAAACATGGCATTTGATTGTTAAGAACTCTTACTATCAATCTTGGATCCCAAGACTACTACACACACTCTATGATGGATGATGGTGGTGGATGTGGGTGTTGTGATGGTGGTGGAGTGTGGGTGAAGTGGGAGAGAGGTGGTTTGTCAAGGGATGCCTTTGAAGTGAACCAAGCACCCCTATTTATAGCCTGTATAGAAGCCCGGACACGGCCCCGTGTCCGCTGGGCACGGCCCTGTGTCCATCCACTTTCTCTTTCTTCATTAATTGCAATTTGTCTGCATTAGCTCCACACGTCCCGTGTCCGCTGGGCACGGCCCCGTGTGCAGAAGCGTATCTGTACTATCAAGATTTGCTTGGATTCTGCGAATCTTAGCGTTGACCATGCCTCGTGTCGAGCTGGGCACGCCCCCGTGTCGGGAATAGAAGCTTCTATAGCTTTGTCCTTTCGGAAGACATCTGACCTCGCCCCCGTGTCCGCTGGGCACGGGGCCGTGGTCAGCCCACGGGGGCGTGTCAGCCTTCTGTCTTCTTGTTTTTGCTTGGGAAGATGTTGTCGAGGGGTCGGGCATGCCACGTTTATTCCTTTTCTTGTAATTATGTTAGATTTTGCTGCATATTTGCTTCTTTTGTTCATTTGCGCTCATTTAATCCTGAAAATACAAAAGGAAGACAAAAGCAGACTTTTTCCAACATTAGTACTAAAAAAGGGTTAGTTTTATGCCTCATTTGATGTAATTTATATGTTGCATTTTACGCACATCAGTCATCCACTGATGCCCCTTTTTCTTGGTACTGGGGACTTCTTTCCTCAGCAGATGTTACCAATGTAAACACACCACTTGGTATAAGATACTCACTAGTAGTCACTTTGGTTCCAAAAGAGGAAATTGCCTTCAAGGGAGTCTGAGTAATGAAACAACTGGCCAGGTGTAAATCAGTGGATTTAACACCTGTAGTTGCTGCTCCACTTGAACTACCACCAAGAGTTACTTGTAACTCAAGGGGTGTAGCCTCCTCAGTTGTTGGTGGGTTAGCAGAGATAGGGAGCCCAGACTCAATCACTTGTTGAGGTATATTCTCATTTACAGGTGGTTGAGAAGAACTGATTTCTATCTGGGCTATATCAAGTACATCCAACAAAGGTAACTCAAGGGGTGTAGCCTCCTCAGTTGTTGGTGGGTTAGCAGAGATAGGGAGCCCAGACTCAATCACTTGTTGAGGTATATTCTCATTTACAGGTGGTTGAGAAGAACTGATTTCTGTCTGGGCTATATCAAGTACATCCAACAAAGGTAAGATTTGTGGTGGAATTTGGGCAGTGAGGATGGGTGTAGAAAGGGAATTTGCCCCGGGAGCTGGGCTGTGGAAGATAGATTCAAGTGAATCCATTGCTTCATATTGTGGTGTCCCTATGGATACAACCTGGTCCTTTTGAGAGGATGCAGAAGGAGTTTTAGGCTCAGGTTGAGATCTTTCTTCCAACTGCTATGAGGAAGTAGCAGCAGTGGTTATTGGTAACTTTTGTGTTGTCACAGGTATAACCTCTGGGATCTCATATTCCAGAGTTACCTTTTTGGTGGGTTTGGGGTGCTTTTGTGATTTTTTCTGTTTGGGCTTTTTGGTGATTTTAGGTGTGTGTTTCACAGCAGTGGGTCTGCTACTGTGATCACCTTGAGCAGTGGGCTCAACAGCCGTTACCTGAGGAGTAGTTGTTGCTGCTAAATTCTGCTCAGGTTCCTCTGTTTGTGTTTTTGAAGGTTTCAGAAGATAGGCTGTTGATTTGAATAGGATTTCCTTGGATAAGCACATGAGCACTATCTTTTGGAATCTTCTTTTGCAAATAAAAACTAAAAAACCTTGGAAACAATAGAAATGGTTTTTTATTTTCTTTGATATTATTAACATTTTTGACCATGTCATTAAAAATCTCTTAAGAGTAATTAAAATTTTCGTTTTGCATGATAGCATATCCCAAGTATTGGATTTTTAATGGAATTTCATTAAAAGTTGTGGTCTTGTTTGAAACACACATGAGGAGGGTATGGAACAAAAACCTCATAGCAGGTGGAAAACTGCCCTTTTACAAAGTATCTTTTTTCATTTCTTCTGCATACCCTCTCTCTATGGAATCAGTTTAATAGTCGGTTTTCGGGAAAGAGGTTTTACCTGTAATATCATTCATTTCAAATACATCAGAAATGTCTTTCGGTGTGACACCAACCTGAATTCCCTTTACCGTTGAAGTAATAGCCCATGTCTTTTTGTCCTGACTTTCTATTTTTGCATTTTTCCAAAAATCACGAAGGGTATCGAGGTATATAGATGGGTTGCAGGTCAACAAAGTTTTGTACCTTGAAGACGAGAGTGCGTCAATAACGGAGTGAAATGTAGTGCTTTCACTTGGTTTTTCAAGTATGCACAGGTAGTTATGAGGGGTTTTGAATGGAAGTGCCATGGGGAATCGTGATTTGTGAAGGAGGATGGATGAACAAGATGAAGAATTTGAAGAAATTTGATGATAACTGCTTTTGAAAGGAATTTTGAATTCGATTCGACAGTGAAAACCCTGTTTGGGGTTTTGATCAGGGTTTTATAAAGTAAAAAAGTGAATGCTGACGTGGCAGCGGTTACAAAGATCTGACGGCTAAGTACTGTCCACGTGCCAACCTCTGATGGAAAAATGAATAATGGAAGACAGTTGTTTAGGAAACCATTGATGGATCAATTATCCATGGTTTACAGTGGTGAAAATGAAACAGTGGCTGACTTTTAACTATCAGTGGGTTAAAACACTGATTTTGGACAACAGTGATTAACAAGGAGAATGAAGGAACAGAGGTTGACTTTCAGCAGTGGAGTGTATCAACAAAACAGATGTTTGAACCAAAATAGTGGTTATGGCAGACTTTTTAAGGATTAATGAAAATTTTCAATTTTTAGCTATTTTTAAGGATGAAATTTTGATTTTCTGAAAACATTTTAATGCTTTTATTCATAGAAAAACAGGATTTTGCCTGTTATTCCATGTTCAGCATGCCAATCCTAGAGATCAAGCTTTCAAAGGTGGATGTATCTAATGCTTTTGTTAGCACATCTGCCAGCTGATCTTTAGTTGGAACATGATGCAGAGAAATCAAACCTTTTTCATAGCAATCCCTCACAAAGTGATGTCTGATATCAATGTGCTTGGTGGTTGAATGTGAAACTGGATTTTTGATGATATTTTCTGCTGCCTGACTGTCTAACATGAGAGGTGTCTTTAGGGCAGTGATACCAAAATCCAGCAATTGATTTTGAAGCCATAACAGTTGGGCTGTACAGCTTGCAGCAGCAATATACTCTGCCTCAGCAGTGGATGTTGAAACAGCTGCTTGCTTTTTGCTTTGCCAAGACACTAAGAAATTGCCTAGGAATTGGCACCCTCCTGAAGTGGACTTCCTTGTTGTATTGCATCCAACAAAGTCACTATCTGAGAAACCTGAAAGCTTGATATTTCCATCAGCTGGATACCAGATACCAAGTGTAGGAGCACCGTTTAGGTATCTTAATATCCTTTTTACAGCAATAAGGTTTGACTTTCTGGGGGCTGATTGGGATCTTGCACAAACACATGTTGCAAACATAATGTCTGTCCTAGATGCACTTAGGTACAATAAAGACCCAATCATGCTTCTATAAAGTGTTTGATCAACCAAATCATCCTTTTCATCAGACATGACTATTTTTGTGGTTGTTATGGGTGTACTACATGGCTTGCAGTCATCCATCTCAAATTTCTTTAAAAGTTCTTTGGCATATTTGCCTTGATGGATGAAAGTACCATTTTGCAGTTGCTTTACTTGGAGACCAAGAAAGCACTGTAGTTCACCCATTGCACTCATCTCAAACTCTGCTGTCATGAGTTGTCTGAACTCTTCACACATTTTAGAACATGTGCTTCCAAAAATGATGTCATCCACATAAATCTGGACAATTATCAAATCTTTCCCTCTCCATTTTAAAAACATTATTTTATCAATTTTACCTCTTGTGAAACCAATGGAAAGAAGAAAAGTGGAAAGAGTTTCATACCAGGCTCTAGGTGCTTGTTTCAAGCCATACAAAGCTTTTGTTTAGCTTGTAGACATGATCTGGATTAAATGGATTCTCAAAACCTGGAGGTTGACAAACATATACCTCTTCTTGAATTTTACCATAGAGGAATGCACATTTGATATCCATTTGATACACCTTTATGTTGTGATTGGCAGCAAAGGCCAAGAACAGTCTGATAGCTTCCAATCTTGCTACAGGGGCAAAAGTTTCATCATAGTCAATGCCCTCTTCCTGTCTGAAACCTTGAACCACTAGCCTTGCTTTATTCTTGACAACAATGCCCCTTTCATCAGATTTGTTTTTGAAGACCCACTTTGTGCCAATAGGACTAACATTCTCTGGCAGTGGTACAAGCTCCCATACTTGTTGTCTTTTAAACTGTTGGAGCTCCTCTTGCATGGCTTCTACCCAGCTGTTGTCTTTTAGTGCCTCTTGGTACTTGACTGGCTGATGAAGTGATAGGAAACCAGCAAAAAGACAGATGTTTTAGGATTGGCTTCTTGTGAGCACCCCTTCACTGATGTTGCCAATGATTTGGTCAGGTGGATGAGACTTCAAGAAGATTAAATCTCCTTTGTATGGAATAATGGCATTTAAGGGTGAAGGCTGCAGATGTGAATCATCTGAGCTAACCACTGTTGGTGACTTTGATTATCCAACAGTGACTTGAAATGGAGGTGGAGGAATAGGAGGAAGTGGTGTGGAAACATGTTGATTTTTATCCACTGTTTGGGGATCTTTATCAACAGTGTTTGATGATGTGGAAGCAGGGGTTAAAGTGATACTTTAGTCAACAACTGTTGAGGTAGCAGTGGTTGAGCTTTGACAGCTGTTTTGAACATCTGCTGCTCTTGCAATGATTGCAGACTTTTGTTGTGGAATG
The DNA here is from genome assembly GCA_030545235.1 of Helianthus tuberosus. Lineage (NCBI taxonomy): Eukaryota > Viridiplantae > Streptophyta > Magnoliopsida > Asterales > Asteraceae > Helianthus > Helianthus tuberosus. The sequence continues at coordinate 53,865,818 of CM060436.1, forward strand.
ATGACTTCATATCCATAGTCTGATGGAGGATTTTGAGATGGACCTGCACTGTTAGTCTTGACAGAAACATTTTCAAAAGTAAATTTATCAAGATCAAATAACTCTGCAGGATTTGCAGGGATTTTCATTGAAGAAAGTTCATTAAACTTCACATTCAAAGTCTCTTCCACTGTCTTAGTCCTGGTGTTGAACACTTTGTAGGCCTTAGCAGTGGTTGAGTATCCCAAATGATAACCACAATCAATTTCGGCTGCAAACTTTGAAATGGAATCTTTTAAGTTTAAAACGAAGCATGGGCATCCAAAAACTTTGAAATATGAGATCAGTGGTTTGATTTTATACAGAATTTCATAGGCAGTCTTTTGATGCCTGGGGTTTATTAAAACTCTGTTCTGGACATAGCAGGCAGTGTTTACAGCCTCTGCCCAGAAAGTTAATGGCAAACCTGAATCAGCAAGCATGGTCCTGGCAGCCTCAATCAATATTCTGTTCTTTCTTTCAACAACCCCATTTTGTTCTGGTGTCCTTGGAATGCTGTACTGCCTTACAATTCCTTTTAACACACAAAACTCATCCAACTCCCTATTTCTGAATTCTGTGCCATTGTCACATCTGAAGACTTTTACTGGCAAGTCAAACTACTTTTCAACCTATTTGACAAAGTCTTGCAAAATCCCTGCAGTCTCATCTTTGGAATGTAAAAAGTAAGTCCATGTAAACCTAGAAAAGTCATCTACAATAACCAAGCAATATCTTTTCTTCTTAAGACTCATGACTTTTACTGGGCCAAACAGATCCATGTGAAGCATTTGCAAGCAATTGGTTGTTTTGGACTCTTCAATGGACTTAAATAAGCTTTTATGTTGTTTTCCTTTTAAGCAGGAAACACAATGCTCAGGACAGGTGAACGGTTTTTGAGGAAGACCTCTTACAAGTCCCTGTTTTGACAAAGCAGAGATTGTCTTGAGATTTGTGTGCCCCAATCTCCTGTGCCAAAGTTCTGTCTCTTTGTTAGAGGCAGCTGAGAAACAGACAGGCATCAGTCCTGGGGCTCTCTTTTGACAGATCAACTACATAAACATTGCCACTTCTTTGAGCAACAAGTTGGGTTTTTCCATTTTTTATTATTTCTTCAATCTTTTTAACCATTTCTGGTCCAACAATCCTACAACACTCCTTAGTAAAAAATGATCCATAACCTTTGTCACTCATTTGAGAGACACTAAGGAGGTTGAATTTTAGATTGTCTATTAGATTGACATTTTCAAAATTAACATTTCCAGACTGTACTGTACCAGAACCTATCACCTTCCCTTTACTATTATTACCAAAAGATATATCACCCCCTCCATGAGTTTTGAATTATTTGAGTAGGGCTCTACATCCAGTCATGTGCCTGAAGCCTCCACTATCTACATACCAAAGACTATCTAAGCATGCAGAAGCTCCCTGTACATCAAGTAAATAACTAGTTCAGGAGGGTCTCCAAAGCCAATAAGGCTTTGGATGGGGTCTCAACATTGTCTATGTTAAGGTCAGGAAAATGGATAGTGGTTAGATCAGGGGATTGAGCAATTTTTTAAACTTGTTTCTCTAACCACTGCTGGGAGCCATTTCCTACCAATTCTTGATATCCATAGGGATGCCTGTTCACTCTTGGTTTAGAAGGCCTTTTGTAGGCTTCATAAACATGTGGGACCCTAGGGTATGGTGGTTGACCTTTACCTCTTTGGGATTGGTTAGCAGGGGGTGCATCAGTCACATGAACCTCTCTTTTGACAAAGGTTTGGTTCAGCTGTTTTGTAACAGCTGATTGAACTGGCACAAACAGTGGTTGTTTCTTGACTTGTGGTTTTGATGAACTCAGTTGTGTTTTTTTGAAGTGTACTCATTCTTTTTTACATCGAATGATTTGAGATACACACACTCCTGAGTGAGATGGTTTGATTTGCCACAGATGGTGTAGCTCTTTGAAGGCTCAATGGTGCTTGTTTTGTTAATGTCATATGCTTTTAGATGAAAACAATCTTTGGTCAAATGATTTTTCTTCTCACAGAAATCACAAAACAAGTTTTTAATCTTTTCTTTTCTTTTCTTCTTTTCAGACTCATTTGCAACAGAGTTTTGAACCACTGTTGGGATGTCCTTAAGAGGAATTACAGTGGCCTTAGGAGCTTTGACAACATCCATAGTTGTAAAGTCCATGGGTTTGAAATTTTCAAGGATGTCACACTCATCAGACCATGTGGGTTTAAATTGATATTTCTCAATCTCCTCAAAAGTTGAAAAGTCCACTGATCTTTCAAAAGTGATTTTGTTGCCATTTTTATCAGTTATTTTAATTTCTTGACCATCCTTGTTAGTGGGTATGATTTCAACATAACCAGATTCATTTGCAGCAGTGTTTTCAACTTGGTCATGTTTTCTAACACCTACACCAAATTTTACATTGCTTTTGATCTGTTTCTCAAGCATAACTTCATAACCTTTGTAGGATTCCACCCATTTTTCACAAGTGATTTGGGTAGATTCCAACTCCTTTTTGCAGACCTGGTATTTTTCTATCATTGTTTGAAGTTGGTCCTTGGTTATGCTTTGTTCTTGTTTGATGCTGCAAATCTCTTTATCTTTTTCTGACAATTTGTTTTTCAATTCTTTTAAGGATTTTTCAAATTGCACTTCACCATTTAACAATCTATCTCTAAGGTTTTCATTCACCTCCTTAATGTTTGCAAATGCTATGATGCATTTGTCTGAACAAAAGTTTTTAAGAACCTGGGGTGATACCTTAGTTCCAGCCATCATGGCACAGTCACAGGTATGCTCACTTTCTTCTTGAAGTTTCTCTTCTTTTTCACCTTGTTTCTTCTCCTCTTCTTCAGACCAGGGGTCAGACAGTGGTTCCAACAGGGGTTCTGAATTTTCTCCCAGCAGTATTTCACCAGCAACAACAGTAACCACTGCTTCAGCAATTGAATCCACTGTTTCTTCACTTGACTATCCTTCTTCAGCTTCCAGCCCTTCTGGTATAGACTCCAACTCCAATGCTACAAAACAAAATTCATCACTAGAAACATTATTTTCAGCATAGAGTGCAAAATTTTCATCTCCTAACTCCTCAGGTAAGCTACTACAATCAACAAAACCTTGGGTGAAAAAGCTTTGCTGATCTGTTTGAACCACTTGTTGAGGTGCAACTTGTTGCACATGGAGCTGGGGCCTGGACATACTGTATCTGAGGAACAGTGGTTTGGACATAGTGAACAGGAACAGGGGTTGCAGGTTGTGTAAAGTGAGCAGTGTTTACATGAGCAGCGGGGATATATTGGGTATAATGCACAGTGTTTTGATTACTTTGTGGTCTAGGGTTTGAGCTAGGATGTGTGATAATTGGTCCACCAGTTTGACTCCTGCACTCTCTAGAAAAATGACCTAACCTATTACACTTGTAGCATTTAATCTTTGATTTATCCAACCCTACTTTTAAGTTCCCATGTAATCCTGAAAATTTTCTCCCTGTCCTTTTATAAAACTTGCTGGTTTTAACACTCAGCAGTGCAAGTTGGTGCAAAATGTCCATTTCCTCTAAGTCAGTTGGATCAAAATGTTGTAGATCATTGAGTTCAAAAGATAGGTTATCAGAGATCTGGTTTTCACTACTAGCTATGAAAGCATAGTTGTTTGAGTAAGAATCAGAGTTATTAAAAGCTCCACCAGCAGTTATGTCAATATAATGATCATAACTCTGATCCTTACTACTACCAGACTCCTCTTGACCCAGAAGTGCTGTGCTACCAAAAGTATAGTCATCAGCAACCTGCCCTGACTCTTGTAACTTCTTTTTCTGGTTCAACTCCCTTTCATAGGTAAGAAGTCTACCATGAAGTTGAGTCAGTGTTAGATCTTTGAACCCAACAGAATTTCTGGTTACAAAAGCAATTGTGTCCCATTTTTCAGGAAGTGACCTTAAAAACCTGCTGTTTAAAGTTGATTTAGTAAATTCAGATTTAACAAGTTTAAGTTCACTTATGAGACAGCTGAAACGCTCAAACTGTTGTGTTAATGATTCACCCTTAACGTGACAAAAGGTTTCATACTGCTGATTCAAAACTTCCATGTTATTTTCAATTACTTCTTCAGTCCCCCCAAATTGTTCCTTAAGTGCATCCCACAATTCCTTGGCACTGTTACAGTGTAACAGCCCAGCATAAATTTCAGTTGGTAATGCAGATGCAACGATTCTAAATGCCTTGGCATCCAGTTCAATTTTCTGAAAATCCTGATCAGTATAGTTTTCAATTTTTTTAGGTTCAAAAACTTTTGGATTCTCAGCACTCGGCACCATTGGAACATGTGGTCCAAAGACAACCGACCTCCAATATCCGGTATTCTGTTGAGCAAGGATGTGACCCATCCTTCTCTCCCAGATGTTGTATTCAGATCTAACCAACATAGGTGGTTTGAAGAGAGAACCAATGTTATTAGAGTTATCATGTGATTGTGACGTCATTTTGGTTGTTTTACAGGCACTGATTAATCAAGTGTGCTCGTGATTAAACCTTACTCTGTTTTTCAACGAAACGAACAATTAAAAGTATCAACGAAATTGAGCTGAACTTTTACGTCAAAATGATTGTTAGATCAAATTTGACTGTCCTAGCTCTGATACCAATTGTTAGGACCTGAGTTTCCTTTGATTGTGCTAGTTTGATTAGAATGAAGATGAAATAGAAATAAGTGCAGCGAAATTAAATGAAGCAAACTTTCAATACACAATCAACAAGAGAATTGTTTTCAGCAAACATGTTTAACATGAAATCGAAAGATTATATTTATTACAATCTTCAACTACAATGCATGCATGCATGCGTACAATCTCCCCCTCAGCCTGAGCTCACAGTGATTGTTCGTACAGAATGACTTGGTGATGAAGAGAGCTAATAGAACAGTACAGGACAGAACAAGCCACTGTGGCATCTTTGCTGACGTCACCATGAAAGTGACATCTAACCTCCTAACAACCTCTAACCACTGATTATTACAACCACTGCTTACAAAACACTGATTACAAGTATAAACAAAATACAAAGCAAACTACTGCTTCTCATTCCACTGTTATAGCTCTAGCAGTGCTTTGTGTCTTCAGCAGTACTTGATCCATATCAGTAGATTGAGCATCGGTACTTAGAGGACATCAGATGTTAGGCCACTTTCAAGGGGAAAGGCTGATGCAAACAACTGCTTATTCTGGATCCACTTATCTGATCCAGTTTTGGCTTTAATCAACTGTTCCTTTGGTAGGGTTCAATCCCAACATCATTACTATTATTACATTATATTTTTATTATTATTTTATATGATATAAAAAGAATAAAAGATAAAAAAAATTAAAAATCACTTTGTTTGATCATTTATGTCTGACGCAAGTAGTTATTAATTATAAAAAAAATTTGCCAATGACATCTAGCTCAAGTGATATGAGTACTTGAGTTCTTCTTTAAAAACTCAAAGTTCAATTTTCATTTGGTGCAAAAAAAAGAGTGAGGCACTGGTGGGCAGTGATAGAAGACCTAGGAAAACCTAGGTTCGATCCTTGAGCCAAACGGGTTTTACTGGTAATTTACTGTCGTGCCTACGGGCGGGTGAGTTACCAGGTTTTCCCCAGAACTGGTGGTGGACGACTCAGATTACTATCGGAGTACTCCGTTTGGGTGCTCCGAGATTGCTCGAGATTTATTTGTTGGCCGTTCAAAAAAGAATTATAAAAAAATAGAAAATTAATAATAGACTAATGATAAGTAAAGGGCTTTATGACTAAATGCTCTTGTGATATAAAGCCCCATAAAACCCTATTTATGCACTTTTTGACATTTGCGTATAATACCCTAAGAGGCTTTATAACTACACATGATCCTATAGTCACTTAACATTTGGAACATAGGTTTAAATATTGTAAGAGGCAAGTATAACAGTATTTTTGGTATAAGGGTATTTTAGAGTAGATTAGTTATCGTTAAAATAAAAAGTAATTATCACGTATTGCTAAAAGTAATTGTAACGTATTGCTAAAACAGAGAGATTTATTAATTAAAACAAAATACACCACAATTATTTACATCACTGCCCTTGTACCTTAAAACCACTACTCCAAATCATCAAGAAGTTAGGTATTAAAACTACCGGACCATCCACCACCCATCATCAACAATCTCCATCCGGGTCTTCGGGTTCGGGTTTCTTATTCAAATCAGGCTTTTCTTGAAACCAACAAGCCTTCTTCAACTCAGAACTCGAAGGACAATTATGATGATGCTCAAACGTACCACTCTTATGCACCAACGTACAACACGTCTCTGCATCTACTCTAGCCCCAACTTCAATAGCTTTTTTCCTAATAGAAGCCGTGCTCAGCTCATCCAAGCCGCCATCAGAAGCCATCAACTCCGGGAAGTTAAGCCGAGCCGACGGCCCCCGTAGGTAGTACACGGCCGTGTCATACGCCCGTGCGGCGGCTAAGGGAGTCGAATACGACCCGAGCCATATCCTCGACCGCTTATTCGGCTCCCGAATTTCGGCTACCCACTTCCCCCACTTTCTCATCCGGATCCCTTTGTACGGTCTTTGATCGGACTTTCTTTTTCCAGCCGCCGGAGAATAGTTTAAGTCGCCGGAGACGCTGCCGGAGAAGGGTTTTCTGGCTTCCATCGATTTAGTGACGGATCCAGGAATTTTTTTCTATATAAAAAAATTATATAAGTTCTCGTAGGGTTTTTAGAACCCGAAAACTATGGGTAGATCCGGCCCTGATTGGATTGGGAATTTGTTGTTTGAGGGTTATTGGGAGGGGGGTTTCATGGTGGAGTTTTATGGAATAATAATATTGATAAGAGGAGATGAAATCAGGAAAGGTGGGTACTAAAAGATGATCTCAAAGGCACCGACACCTTAATTTTAGCTCAATTTATGTTTCTCTCTCTATATATACAGGTTGGTGTGTGTGAAATTGTTTCTCTCTCTGTATGTATATACAGGTTGGTGTGTGTGAAATATAGATATAGGGGTGTTGGGAAAGGTTTAAATGGCGACCATAAATAGCAAGTGGTGGAAATGCTTTTATTTGGGATTTAATGGATTATGGACTTATGGTTATTATTTTGTTTGTGGTTAGTTTATATATGTAACCGGCCATTTGTTGGTTAGTAAATAGTTTTGTGGCCAATAATATATTAGCTCGATTGACATTGGAAGAAAAAGTAAAAGATTTAGGTTTGAGTTAATAGGTCTTAGGGTGAACGGGGCGTACAGCGGGGAGGGCATCGGTGACCCTATCCACCGATCGGGAACACCGCCGCCATCCCTGCGGTGACCCGATTCGGGGAAGGGATTCGGGGGGAGTTCACCGAAGAAGGGGAGGGTTGTTGGTGGGGCCAGCCTCACTTTCAACCAATCACTGATTTTTTTTTTTTTTTTTTTTTAAATAAAAAAAATAAGTCACCTAAGAGGGGAGTGCCGCCATCAAATTGGGGTGTGAGGGGAGTTTAAGAGGGAAGTTGACGTGGCATAACCTGATTGGGTGTGCGTAAGAGAGGGGACTCCCCTCTTAGGGGAGTGCCCCGCTCACCCTTAAGTTTAACTTCGATTATCAATGAGATAGTGGTTCATTGATAAGAGCAAAGTCTTTAAATACTTATGTTTGAGAGGGAGAGATCTTGGGTTCAAGTCCTACCAACGACAAGGATTAAATAGACGCAGCTGTTTCATATCAACTCTTCCAACTCCCACACATTAAAAAGTTCTCTCTCTGGGTGACTGCCGGAGGCTCGACGAACCGGTGCATATTCGGTTAGCGTGATAGGTCGCCGTTGCTTCGTGCTTGACCTTACATTCTAACGGTTATCGCCACCGATTCCATTCGTCGTCCGGGGTTGGCCCCTTCGTATTCTGCTTCTATTTTGCTTTCATTTCCGCCGGCGGCTCGACGATCGATTTAGAGTTGGGATAGGGTTTCAGGTTTAACGTGTATCACATATCGATTGTGGATCTAACTTAACCTGTCCCTCTATCTTGATTGCTTCTTCTTTCCATTCGCTGCTCGGGCCGTATTTCTCCGCTGAAATGGATGAGGATGGACCATGGTTGGACCCTCATCAAGTTAGGAAGAAGGGCAAAGATAAGGCTTTTAAGAGCTCGTCGAAGGAACACATAACAAAGTTCTTTATCTCTAATCTCCCTATCGGTTGTAGACCCTGGGATGCTGCAGATTTTTTGGGACGTTATGGCGAGGTGGCGGGTATGTACATCGCGAGGAAGAAGAATAAGGAAGGAGAAAGATTCGGTTTTCTTAGTCTGAGGAACGTGAAGGACGCCAGAGCCACAGAACGGGAGTTAAATGGTCTGAAGTTGGGGGGCTATTGTCTTCGGGTAAACATAGCTAAATTCGCGGCAGAAAATGCGGAGTTATGGGATGGGGTAGCTAAAGAGAATAACGTAAGGAAAGACGAGTGGGTGAACGATAGGATCCCCCAAAGGAATACAGGAAATATTAACAGGAAGGGATTCAATGACGGTTGGCTGAGAGATGGGCTCTCCTTTAAAGATACGCTGAATCAAGGATGTAGCAGTAGTAAGGTGGATACTAAGGACAAGGAGATTGAAGTTCACAGGGAAACGGCGGCGTTCTTTGATCTTCAAGGTAGGGCGGTGATTGGAAGAACTGTCGATTTGTGTTCGCTCAGGAAGATGCATGTACGCCTCAAAGAAGCAGAAGTTTCTTACTCCAAGATCCAATATCTAGGAGGCTTAAACTTACTGATCTCGTTCGAGGATGACACTGACGCGGCTGATTTCTTATTGGATGTTGAGAAGTGGAATAGTTGGTTCTCATCTTTGGATATGTGGGTTGGGCAATCGTTGCAGTACGAAATAGCGGCATGGTTAAAGTTTCACGGTGTGCCGTTACATCTTGCAGAGAACAAAGTTTTTGACGATGCAGCAGGGCTATTTGGCAAAGTGATTTTCAAATCTCAATTATCGGTGGTGGATAAGGACTTATCTGTTAACTATGTTGGAATTTTGGTGGATCACGGCAAACGAATTGATGATACTATTACGTTAGTATGGAAGAACAAGAAGTATAAAGTTTGGATTACCGAAGAAAGGGACGAGTGGGCTCCCGACTGCTTGTCGGAGGAAGAGTGGCCGGAGTCTAAGGATGATGAGGTGTTATCGGAGAGTTCCAGGGATCAGAATTTAGGAATGCCGGAGGTCGGAACCGGAGAAGTTGAAAAGCCGCTGGAACAGTCGTTGGGGGACGAGAATCTCGAAAAGAATGTAGCTGCAAACGAAGGGGAAAAGTCAGAAGGGCTGTTGGGTTCTCAAAAAGGTGGCGGTGGAATAAATTCTTTTTCCTCGAATGCTGGTAATTATACTCGTTCAAGGAAAAAACCTTTTGATATTACCAAAATTAAACATATGGCTGTTCCTAAGGGTATAAGTCCAGAAGTTTGTAATAGGCCCAAGAAAAGAGCCAGGCCCGATATGGAGGAACCTTTTGAAAATTTTGGTTTGCTGGGTAGGCCCAATGAGGAGAATTTCAGGGGAAACTTAATTCCGGCTCATTTGGATAACTCTAGCAGGAGACCTTATTTTGATTTAAATAAAAATGTTAATCCAGTAGGAGAAGGAGGAGGAACGAAGGGAGACCTTGAACCAAACTTTCTTCCTTCTGCTTTGAGGAACGAAGAGGAAGTAGGTGACAAGGAGGATGGGGGAGAGGACTTATTTAAGGAGATCGAAGAAACGGTGTTAATCGGCAACAGTATCGGTGTGGATCTGAGGTTTCACCACGAGTTGGTTGAGGAATCAATTCGGAAAGAAGGTAATAATGTCGTTTACCCATGAATTTTCTCTCTATCAACGTGTGTGGATTAGGGGGGCTGGTAAAGATGGGTGGATTAGGGGGCTTAAACAGGAGCATGATATTGACTTTATTATGATTCAAGAAACTGAAAAAGAGGAACTTTCCCGTGTAAATTTATCTAATTTCTGGGGGGAAAAAGGAATATGGTATGGAGTCCGTCAGTTCAATTGGTTTTTCAGGGGGTCTTTTGTGTATTTGGGACCCAGTTATGTTTGAGGCGCTGACTGTTATTAAGAGTAATAATCTCTTGGTTGTGCTGGGTAAACTCAAGGGTAGTGGAATGCTGTTAAATGTTGCTAATATATATGCTCCTCAGCTGGTGAGAGCGAAGAAAGAGGTTTGGGACGAATTAACCTCCATCATGGGATTGCATCCTGGTATGTGGATTGTGGGTGGCGATTTTAATGCGGTTAGGGATCCGAGTGAGAGGAAGAACTCCAGAGTTAATAATTCTTGTATGTCTAATTTTAATAGCTTTATTTACAACTCGGGCCTTATCGAATACGATTTTAAAGGAAGAAGATTTACCTGCGTTAGGGGGAACAGAAGTAAACTTAGCAAAATTGACAGATTCTTGGTTTGTTCTGAGTTTTTTAATCGATGGCCTGACGCAACATTCAGGGCTCTTCCGGTTAGTTACTCTGACCATGGCCCTATTTTGCTTATTACCCAACTCAGAAATTTCGGACCGAAACCTTTTAGAGTCTTTAATTCATGGTTGGAGAAAGAAGGTTACAAGGAAGCGGTTGAAAAAGCGGTGGAGGGAGCTAGAGTGTCGGGTCAGCCGGACTCTATGCTAGCTCAGAAATTCGCGGCTATTAGGAAAGGTCTTAAAGAGTGGAGAGATGACATGAAAAAGAAAGAAGGGGAAGAGATTAGTAGAGCGTTGGAGGAAACGGAGGAGTTAGAAAGCATTATGGAGTCGAGAGTTTTGACGGAAAAAGAAGAATGGTCATTCCTGGAAAACAAGAAGGTTTTGCTGGAAATCGAAAAAAGGAAAACGGCTGACCTGAATCAAAGATCTAGAACTAAGTGGGCTTTGGACGGTGATGAAAATTCCAAGTTTTTTCATGCGCATGTCAATGCTCGAAAAGCGGTTAATAATATTTCGGGTCTTTACATTGGTTCGAATTGGGTTTGTAAACCTTCGGTGGTCAAGTTGGAAGTTTTGAAGTTTTTCAGATCTAGATTTTCGGAAGAGGTGTCTGACAGGCCGAACTTGGCTTGTCATAACATAAAGCAAATTTCTGAAGTGAATAAAAGCATGCTTATCGAGCCTTTTACTTTAATGGAAGTGAAGAATGCGTTGAAGGGATGCGGAGATGATAAAGCGCCAGGCCCTGACGGTCTAAATTTCAAATTCTTAAAAGTTTTTTGGCACCTTTTTGAGGAAGATTTCATGAATATATTTGCGCGGTTTTATGAGTTCGGTACTTTTAGTAGAGGATGTAACTCCTCCTTTATCACCCTTATCCCTAAGATTAAAGACCCGGTGGAGTTAAAAAACTATAGACCCATCAATCTCGTGGGGATTATTACTAAATTGATTTCGATGGTTCTTGCCAGCAGGTTGAAAAAAGTGATTGGGTCAGTGATTTCGGAATCTCAATCGGCTTTTTTGAAGGGAAGTTATATTCTAGATGGGCCGTTGATTATTAACGAGTTAGTCAACTGGGGCAAGAAGACCAAGAAAAAATTATTTTTTCTTAAGATCGATTTCGAAAAGGCTTATGACAACGTGAACTGGAAGTTTTTATTGTCTATTATGGATCAAATGGGCTTTCCGTCGAGATGGTGTAATTGGATTAGAGGAAGCATGGAATCAACGAGATCTTCTGTTTTGGTGAAGGGCTCGCCCACTTTTGAGTTCAATTGCTCAAAAGGGATTAGACAAGGGGACCCTTTGTCTCCATTCCTGTTTATCTTGGTGATGGAGGCTTTATCATTCATGATAGAAAGAGCGAAAAGTGATGGCTTAGTGAAAGGCATTAAATCCCCGTTGGATGGTCCGATCGTGACTCATTTATTTTACGCGGACGACGCCATTATTATGGGGGAATGGGAGAAGTCGAACATTGTCAACGTGGTCAGAATCCTTAGGATTTTCCACTTGTGCTCCGGTTTAAAAATTAATTTATTCAAATCCAATCTTTTCGGGGTGGGAGTTAATAATGGGGAATTGGAGGATATGGCGAATATCATAGGATGCAAAGCTGAGGCTTTTCCGTTCAGATACCTCGGTTTGACGGTCGGAGCTAATATGAACAGGATTGTAAACTGGAAGCCTGTGTATGACATTTTTGACGCGAGACTCGCTAAGTGGAAAGCGGTATTGCTTTCAATGGGAGGTAGAATTACTTTGATCAAGTCGGTCCTCGAGAGCCTTCCGACGTATTTTTTCTCTCTTTATAAAGCTCCGGCCCAGGTCATTAAGGATCTGGAATCCAAGATTAGGAATTTTTTGTGGGGAGGCAGCAATGAATATAAAAAAATTCATTGGGCGGCATGGGATCGGGTGGCTTGCCCAATAGATAAAGGTGGTTTGGGCCTTTGCAAACTTAAACATATCAATTTATCTTTATTGGCTAAATGGGGTTGGCGGTTTAAGGAAAATAAAGATAGACTCTGGGTTAAGGTGATTGAATCGATTCATAAGTCCAGATCTAATTGGGAATGCTTTCCGGTTAGAAGAGCTTTGGGGGGAGTTTGGTGTAACATCGTGAACTTACTGGATAAGTGTGTGCTGGATAACAAGCCTATTTATCAATGGTTTGTAGGGGAGGTGGGTAACGGGGAGTCGCTATTGTTCTGGATCGACCCGTGGGTGAGCGCTGGTCCGCTGAGACTGCTGTTCCCATCTTTGTTCTCGTTGGAGCAAAATAAAAATTGTACAGTAGCCGAAAGAATGGTCAGCAATGGAGGTAATTCCAGATTCTTTTGGCAGTGGGTTAGAACTATAAATTCTGGGCAGGAAGGGAATGAGCTTGTCGGGTTATGTTCTATGCTTTTGGATGTGGACCTGAATGCAGGAAAAGACAAGTGGCTATGGTCCGGTTCGGTAGACAAGGTTTTTAGTGTGGGATCGGTCAAGAACCTGCTGATTAAAAACGATGGCATCCAGGGGAACTATTTTCCGAGTATTTGTAAATGGCTTCCTAGAAAATGCAACGTTTTCATTTGGAGACTTGGTTTAGACAAACTGGCGACTATGGAGGCGCTCAAGAAGAGGAACCTGAATATCGGTGAGTTGGCTTGTGTCTTTTGTGGAGAACGTGATGAAAGTGCGGATCATTTATTCACTTCTTGCAGCCTTACTTCTTCTGTTTGGTCGATTGTTAGTCAGTGGTGCAAGATCCCTCTAATTTGGGCGTTTTCGGTGAGAGATTTGCTGGAATATCACGAAGTTCTAGGCATTAAAGGGAAGAAAAAAGTCATCGTTCAAGGTATCATTAGAGTTGGGTGTTGGAGTATTTGGAAGGCAAGAAACGAGGCTAGATTTAACAACAGTCCGGTCAAACTGGAGGGGCTTATAAGGGAAATCAAATCCATGGGCTTTTTTTGGCTAAATTCTAGATCTAAGGACATTGTTGTCAACTGGGAAGAGTGGTGTAGTTTTGTTATTATGTAAGCCTGTCTTTTTGTCGGTTTTGTTGGCCGCCCCTCTTTGGGGTTTTGGCGTTTGTTAATGAAAGTTGCTTTTCAAAAAAAAAAAAAAACGACAAGGATTAAATCCGAACTCAACCGGGTTTTACCGTAATGGTCCTTCGAGCGGTGGGGTTTCCCTGGAACTGGAGATTGTGTGCTTTGGGTTATCCAGCGTTGTCTGCTCACAGACGTATGGGGTTGGCTTTTTGTCATTGGGTTTCCCCAAGTAGTCGGGCTTTTATTTCGTTGGCCTTTTAAAAAAAGTAAGTAGTTTTTTGTGTTGATCGTATCTTAAAACAAGTATATAAGGTGAGAGTTAGCTACAAAGTCCATTTCTCCTACAAAGTGTAAAAAAACATAAAACACCATAATGTCAACCATAAAACACACTCAAAACCCACACATTAGTGAAGATTACTAAAACACCATATTTGTGGGTTTTCTATTGTGTTTTGGATGATAAGGCTTTGATTATCGAATGCCTAACATTAGTGTGTTTTATGTTGATTATCATGTTGTGTTTTATATTCATAGTTCTACGATGGTGTGTTTGAAGTTTCTAAGGACTATTAGGGTTTGGATATTGTGTTTTAGTGATCTTCACTTTGCTATTTGTGGTGTTTGTGTATGTTTTTATGGCTGAAATTGTGGTGTTTTATGACTTTGTACATTTTGTAGGAAAAATGAACTTTGTAGCCGAACCCCACCCATATATATTATATTATTTTTATTAATATGTTTTCATTATAGATTCTGTTTTGATGTTGTTAGCTTAGTATCTTGTGACGTGTGCTAGTCGGCGCATGTAAGTTTACTTGTTTGAGATCATATGTCTTCATCACCTTAAAGGACTACCATCGATGTACTCACAAGTTGTTTGGCTAACATACTACACGAGTTGTATAGCTAACATGACGTGAGTTAGTGTTCAAGAAAAGTGTAAAATCTACAATATGTGTACTTAAAAATGAAAAGTCTTCGTGGTATTGAGTGGATGTAGGCCTTCTGACATGTGTCGTATTCCGCTATATGCTTTTATATCAGACCGTTCACATGTTTCGTGCTTCTTGTACATAGTTGGTTCACTTGAATGCAGAACATTTGAACATGCCAATGAATAAATACACATAGCTACCTTAATATGAGATTTGTGTTGGTTTTTTGTAATTGTTGGTTCAAAGTGATTACTTTTTTTTTTGCAAAAGATTCAAAGTGATTACTTAAATTGTTAAATTCTGTAATCAATCTTTGTAATCCGGAGTGTGTTATCTAGTATGTATGTTATTCAATTGTTAGTGTTCAAGCTTTTAACTTTCAATAACATGTATCTATGTGCTATCTAACTTTGTTCAACTTCCATAATATAAAATCAACAACTCGTATCAAGCAATGATGGTATCCTTATAGTAGATTTGGTCCTTTATTACAAACTATTATGGATATCGGTTTATCTTAAAACCTCACTCCTAATTCATGTCATACCTTCGATAGAACCTTTTGCTCTAAATGAAAAGGAGAAATGATAAAATAAAAGAGATAAACCGAAAGGTAACATAGCAACAAGGAAATAGCATGTGAATTGCTCAAAAAACAAATCATATAAAAACATGTAGTGTAAGCATACAATATATAAATAAAGTTTCAAACTATATACGTCATTTCTTGTGTTTTTCAACAAGTTGTTTTAGTTGTGGCTTAACTTATTTTATAAATGCTCCTAAAAATAAAAAAAGTATATAAAGACACAATGTATGACACAAGATGACACAATTTCGAGCAAAATATAACACACTGTCGAAAAATATAACAAAATTTCCAGGAAAAAAGACACATTCAGTCGCAAAAAAGACACAATGATGCAAATATAAAAAAGACACAATGATAAATAAAAGACACAATTATAATAAACAAAAATTCTAAAATCTACAACCTACAAATCCAAAAGTGCAAACCTAAAATCTCAAATTGTAGAGTTCGATTAGACGGTTCCAATATCGGTTGAATGAGACCAATCAGATTCCATTTGATATCTTTTATACGACTTCTTATTATTAGAAGCCTTTCTATTTGATCATAAAATGTCACCGCACACACTCTTTTTTATCTAAAAATCAGGCGTGCAGACGTAGTCAACAACTTTTATCAAATTTTGGGAAATATATAATTGAGTTAAATGCGATTTTAGTTCCTGTGTTTGGTCCATTTTACCAGTTTATTTTAAGGCCACCCAGGGTGGTGCAAAATTTGTGCGTGATAGATTTTCTTCACGCGTGGAACAAGGCTTAACACCACCGCCACCCCTCTAAGATAACGAGTGAAACTTAATTTGCGTTATTTTTTTGACGCGTTATAACTTCTTAAATCAACCGTTTTGCATGTTTTGTTTAATTAAAAAAAACCCTTTAAACAAGTGATGTGCATTTCCACTAAAAAATGTTGTGAGTGATGGAATAAAGCTCGATGACGTGGCGGAATTTGATCTTAAGTTGTGAGTGATAAATTGGTGGTGAGTGATGACCACCCCTACCCCCCTAAAGGTTTCACTTTTCGCCTGTGGGTCCAAAAATGTTTCACCATTGCCATTTTAGTTCACTGGGTTAACTTCATCCATTATTTTTGTTAACGAGAAAGACAATTCAGTCATTTTATATGGTCGAATTGTCCTTCTAATTAACAGAATTACATTTAAAATGACCGAATTACCCTTCTCGTTAACAGAATAAATGAATGAAGTTAACCCAGTGAACTAAAATGGCAACGATGAAACCTTTTTGGACACACAGACGAAAAAAGAAACATTTGGACTAAATTGACAAAATGGCCTAAACCACAGGGACTAAAATGAGGTTTAACTCTATATAATTTAAAGAATAATAACCTAGTGACATCTTTGTGATGGGATAAAGCTTTGGAACCAATACGTATTATGTTTGATTCCCACAAGGTGGATTTTCCCATATTTATTGGGTTTCTTCCTTAATTGATGTATAGTCATTATGCCTAGTGGAGATGGATATGATCGGACGATTTCGCTAGTGACATGATAATACTTCAGTGGTCCGTCAGTGATCTAAATCCATAAAAAAAAGAATAATATAATTATCATCCTATTAGATTCCTCTAATTTTGATTAAATTTTGTGTTAACCGACAATATAACCTAATAAATTTCGTTATCATCTTTGCAATTATATATTAGAGGCCCTATTTACATCATCGCTTGCATAGGAAAACAATATTAATATCACTTGCATATGAAAACAAATATTAATATTAATTTGGCGCGAATTAGGGTGGAGGTCGGTGGTCGGTGGTCGGTGAAAGATACCGACTTGTGAGCTTGACTCAATCATGGACTTCAAGCAAAAGCCATCCATAGTTTGTTGGACACTTTTGCCCTTCATGAAATTCGTTGGTCTAGTGTACTTCCGGGGTAGTATTGTCATTTGGCTTTTAGAAATATCATCCACCACTATTATTATTTAATTTCCATAAATGTTCTTAGAAAATATGTTGAAAAATAAAGTCACGTCATTTAAAAAAAAAACGTCATCATCATACAATTAAAGTTTATCGACTTTTATTTTATTACAATATTAAAACGTATATTTTAAAACATCGCGTGAAGCAAACATGATTTCCAATTCTTAATTACGTTTCTATCATCATTTCTATGCTATTAGAAACATTATATTTCGTTCTAGCATAAACATTTGTATTTAAATAGTCGTATTTGCTTATTTTTATAGTTTCTTAATAGAATAATAAAACTTAAATTTCTGGATGTTGCATTTCTTTAAACGGTGTAATATTTCATCCTAAATCTCATTAAACAAACGCGTTTAAGGCGTAAATCTTGTCATCTTACCTTTCATCTTCTAGGTAGTGTCGGATTCTCAACCGATTCATAAATTACAATGTCTTAACTTGTGTATGAGATACACTCGAAACACATCATGTCGTCATTCAAAATGTCTTAACTTGTGAAACAATATCTCATTCATATTAACTTTAATTTAAATACATTGCATATTAGCATCTTGTGGCCGGTGAGGTTCTCTTTAAAGATAACAATCTCATAAAACAATATATACGTATGTGTGTCTAGTTGATAGTGCATTGCTTTTCAATATTCTATTTTCTACGAACAAATTTACCCAATTCAGGACTAAGTTATGTTAAAGGTCTATTTCAAACCAAATTCTTGGTTTAATCGGATTTAATCAAGATTCGCGCAATCATCCTATTTTTATCAATCAATTCATGAGTCGATCACGACTCCAACTATTAGAGCATCGCTAATGTGGTGGTGACTAAAGTTGTTTATACTCTAATTAAGATGTACAATGGTGGTAACATATGCTTTTATCTTGAACTTTAGTGATCTATAAATCTGCTTTACAAAAGATATGATTCAAGCCTCTAATTTCCAAAACATAAAATCTCTTATTTTTATATTTCATTTTTTTTTAATCATTAATTGGGAAAATCGAGACAAATAGGCAACATATATATAAGAATTAAAATATAAAAATAAAAGATTGTGTAGTGAGTGAATCTTAACTAAATAAACAAACTTGAATTGAAATGGCCGTAGGCGAAGGAAATAATGACACAATAAATAAACTTAAATATGGCTGTTGGCTGTTGACTTTTATTATGTTGAATTTATTGGAGCTATGAAAATAGACTTAATAGTTTTTTTTTTAAGGCAAGGAACGACGTGTCATTTACGGTGAGATCGGGCGTTGTGGCCAATGTCGACTACTCGACCGCCATCAGCCCCTTGGCTCTCCTAGATGTGCGGAAACCCGACCTTCACCCGCCCGAAGGCACGACAGTGGAATAATTGGTAAAACCTCGTCTCCCATCCAAGACGAACCGGCGCCACCCGTATTCGCCCTTTACTAGGATGCCGCAGAAAATAATTGGAAGAGTGGGAGTCGAATTTAGGTCATAAGGAACAACAAGTCTTTCCCCAACCACTTAATAGTTAATCGGATTATGCTTTTTGCTGCCGCAAATACAATTAACCCGTTTATATTTCACAAATATAATAATAACTTTAATTTAACCCGTTTATATTTAACAAATATAATAATAATTTTAATTAAAAATATATCAACTTTTATAAATATACTTTTTTGAATGAACACTTTGTATTTAAAGTGGTGAGGGTGAGGGTGAGGGTGAGGGTTTAGGGATGGTAAAACAACCAAGGGTATGTTTAGTACTGGGTAATGGAATTAACAAGTTATTAAAATAAATTAAAGAATGAAATGAATCATTGCCAATTTGTAGTCTTGTTAAGTTCCCATGTGAATGAAATTAATCATTACTTTATGTTCTTTGATAAGTAGGAAAAGAAAAGGAATAAATTTGGTGGTGAGCGGCATGATGGTGGTGGTGGTGGGTGGCAGCAGAAGCGTCTCTAAAAATCCATATACTCTGTTTGAGCTCGAAAAAATGTGTCATTTTGTAATGTTTTTTTACTATTATTTTTAAAATCAAATGGGTATTCGACTCACTAAACCTAATGCCAATATGCTTACTTCTAAACCATAAAAATTGTTTTGTAAATGGGCCTATTTTGGAGTTGCTATGGTGTAACACCCCAAAAATTTAATATATATTTATATATAAGAAATTTACATGTTGGTTAAAGTTTATAAATATTTGGTAAAATTCTAAACATGAGATTAGAACTTAATATTATGTTTAAACATACATTCAAACAAGAGGGATCAAATTGAGAAAGTTGTAAAGTAGAAACAAATAAACAAAAAATTTAACACACACACCTCAATGTGTGTGTGCGCATCGACCTGGGCAAGAGAAAGGGGGAGGGGGGGGGGACCCTCAAACACTGAAGTTTATCAAAATTGAAGAGAAATTGAGGGTAAACTTAATGCATGAATCTTATTACATGATCATCTAAGCTGGCTTAACGAATAGTAAGTTGCAATTTTTGATTTGGTTGTTCTTGATATGATGAGTAGATATGAAATTGGCAACCTGCTTCAATGTGTTAGTGTTATGGTGTTATATGTTGAAAGATACATGATTAGAATCAATGGTGGGTACTAATTTTGAATGAAATTTATATGGTTATTGTTTTGATGAAGAACCTTCTTGCATCTTGAAGTGGGTTTTGAGTTATAATCATAGATCATAACGTTTTAGATGAAAGTTATGTTAGCTAATTATCATGATTTCAGATTTAAGGATTTTTGTTGAAAATAGTTGTATTAATTAGCATAATTATCATGATTTCACAAAAAAATCAGCCAAACCACTACAAAATACACATCAACATTCGCGGAGAAAGGACTGTTAACCTAAGTTATCATTCTCATGGAGGTTTAAAACATACTAGAGAAACAAAAAAACAAGACAACCTGTCGCGAGTCAACTCCGTTTAACTATGTTCACAAACAGAAAACAGAAAAAAGAATTTTAAAACAAAAAACAACGATGTTTGACGGAGATATACTATCATTTTCGTTGACTTGAATCCCTTGGTCTGCAGAAGTATTGAATGAGAACGAAGACGAGCCATGATCAACATTCAACGGGGTGTGTGCTTCAGGTGATACTTGGCTACAAACATGCCTTTCAGCTTAGACGAAGATCTAATGGTCTGCTGTTGTTCGGAGAAAGTGATGAAGACCGGAGAACATATAATTCATAGGGGAATGCCATCACCGGCGGCAGGGGACCTCTTAGACATGTGGTGTGAGATAAAAGGAAAGGGGAAGGTGTATCACCGTCGAATCGTCACCGGTGATGGATTGGCTCTGATACATGGGTGAGTTACGTCTGTGAAGATAAGAAGGGTTGGAGTGAAATGCAGAGGAGAAAGGGGGAAGAACGAGTATATTGGAGGGAAAAAGTGTATTGGGATTGTTGATTGCAACAGGGTTTCTCCCATCATCACCCCCTGTCTTATGTCAAGAAAGGAACGGCGGCTGAAAAGATGATTTGAAAACAATCAGGAGTCCACCGTAACAAACAAACAAAATTACCAAAATACCCCTCACATTAAGTCACATGATGATATGACGTGGCATTCTATGATTGGTGCAAAGTGGTTCCTACGGTTCTCGCAACTCGGCTTGGTTCTCGATTGAACTGGATCCTCTCTCTCTCTCTCTATATATATATACACACACACACACACACACACATATATATATATATACATATATACATATAAGGGAAGGTTCATTGGGGAACACTAAAAAAGTGGGGAACAGCGGGGAACCGACTCAAACGAACTCCGATTGGACTCATTCCAGCGGCGTTGGAACCGGCTCGTCGAACCCTAACTAAGATCTCTTAACCCAAAACCCTAAATCCTAACTTCTAAACTCTAAACCCTAAAGCTAAAAAAATAAGGCTAAAACCTAAGCTAAACCGTAAAATCTAAACTATAAACCCTAAAAGCTAAACCCTAAAGGCTAAACCTAAAGCTAAACCCTATAGCTAAACCCTAAACCCTAAAGCTAAACCTTAAACCCTAATGCTAAACCCTAAAGCTAAACCCTAAGACTAAACCCTAAAGCTATACCCTAAAAGCCAAACCCTAATATATTTAGGGTTTAGGGGTTATGATTTAGGGTTTAGGGTTAAAAGATCCTAGTTAGGGTTCGACGAGCCGGTTCCAACGCCGCTGGAATGAGTCCAAACGGAGTTCGTTTGAGTCGGTTCCCCACTGTTCCCCACTTTTTTAGTGTTCCCCAATGAACCTCACACTACACACATATATATGTATATATATACATATATATATATACATATATATATATATATAACTTGTCCGTTTGTCCGATTTATTCCACATCCTTGTCAAGGGTATAAGTATATGTATTTCTTGTGTCTTATCCAAGTATCCTTGTAAACATATGTATATGTGTTTAGGGTGGGGTTCTAGAGTTAACACTAGTGTATTTGTGAACTGAGTGAACAAATCCCGACCATTGATTTACATCATCAAATCGTAAAATACACTAGTGTATTTTCATCATCAAATCCTGGCCATTCATTTACACATGTGTATACACTTGTTTATTGATAATCAAGGGCTAGGATTAGTTTACTAGTGTTCACAAGCAAGGGGGTTGTTCACTAATGAACCTAACCCTATGTGTTTATGTGTATATATTTACTTGTCATGTTTTTGTCCCTTGAATTTCGTAGTGTGTTATTTCACTTGGTATTTAGTTAGACAAGTTTCCTATATACTTCTACTAAATACACATAACACAAATAATATACACAAATATTCACTTTTACATGCTTGACTATATACATATTATAACAACTCTCCAAAATAATTCCGACACCCTAAAAATATTTAAAATGTCCCAATACGTCCTAAAATACACCCCGTATACGAAAACAGGCACCGAATACCTTTATTTTATTAAAATTAAATAAAAACGAGTCTGTCACGGGCCGCGACAGACTACCTTTCGTTCTACGCGGGCCGCGAGCGAGTGGACATGAGGCATCACCCGGAGCCGCCACGTGTCGGGATCGTGGCAACCCTACTCGATGAGCGGTTAAAGCTACGCCGTAGACCCCCTATGTCGCAGGCCGCGAAGGCCCTGCCTTCCTTCGTCACGTGGCGCGACGGACCTGTCGACCAACCCTATAAAAGGGGCCATCAGCTTTCAGTTTTCGTCGCTCATTTATTTCTAATTCTCTCTCAATTCTAAAGTGTAGAAGTAATACCCGGGCATTATACCCCCTAAATAACGAATTTCTGCCTCGTTGTAAGTATCATAACCCCCGGTTACGTATTAGATACGCTGCCCGATTGATCTAGGGTTCCGTAAAGGCTTTCGTGGTTCTGCCCGACGTAGTCGTTAGAATTCTGTCTCGGGGAGGGTATTACTAATGTAAATATTGGGTTATTATACTAACGCGTGTGCATTGTGTAATTAATAGATAATCACCAAGAAATCCTAAAGGAAAACCCTAAGACAGCAATGTGAGTAATCCTTTTTTTTTTGTAAACCTTTTTGTGAGTAATCTCCTTTTTGTAACCTGTTTTTACAAAACCTCAAATATTAAGCATTATAATAAACAGTTATTGAGTATTTGTATTCTACAATTATCGTCGGTATGTTGGGGTTTTGTATACAAAATTTGTTACTACACTGTGAGTAGTAACATGACCACAAGTCGGGTTGACAGTACCGTGGGTGGTAATTAAAGAAGATGGAAACAAATGTAATTGCGCGACCGCCCTCAATACTGTAAAATGGTTTTATCTGTCTTGATTAAACTGGGATTCACTCACCAGTATTTCCCACTGACAAAATGTTTTTAAACGCGTTTCAGGTAACAAAATGTGAAAGCCAAATAGAAGTCAACTGGACAGCACTGAAGGCTTGGAAAAGTGGCTATAAAGTTACATAAAATAAAGAGATGTTTTTATTTAAATAAAATTTGGTTTATCCCTGTAAAAATGTGTACTAAAAACTTGGGATTTTCCTACGTGTTTAATATTATACAAGTGTGGTATTTTACTCTGATAAAATATTTCCTAACTACGGTCCTGATGTAATTTCCGCTGCCAAATTGATAAACACCGATACCACTGAAACTGGCTGCGGCCGCCCATTCCCGAGTAGTTAGGGGACGGGGGTTGCGACACATATAGGCCGGTTATTGTACAATATGACTTAACGTACGAAGCGTGCGAGATTCAGTATCAACGTGCTAAAATTGGTTTATAACATGTGATTTTGTTATTTTTTAACATCATACGGATTTTCTTTTTTTTACTAACATGCGAAGTTTGTTTTTTTTATAAACATGTGATTTTCATTTTTTTAACATAACGTGCGAATTTGATATTGCGTACGCTTTGTATGTTAAGCCATATTGTACGATACACTTTTCTATATTTATATATATACACACACACATTCCCTAAAAATATATATTTATATACATTTTAGATTTATGAAAACTCTATTTATTTTAACTTTCATTTTTCCACCAAAACTTTGTATAAACATGTTTAGGGGCACTAATCCATTTTTAACCTTGTAAATCCTTGTTTAAGCATGATTAATCATACTTACATTTTTTGAGAAATTTTGCCATAGTTTCTCCTAAAATATCATGTTTTCCTTGTTTAACAACATCTTTAATTCAAGTTTCAAAACTCTAACATAAACATAATTTAACACCAAGATCAATAACTTTTCAAAAACTTCAACTTTTCAAGAACATCAACTTTTCAAGCACAACATCTATGCATTTTACAACAATTAAGCTCATGAACTTTTATCAAAATACTAGATCTTTTAGATTATCAACTTTGCATGTTCATATACTTTTAAAAACATATGAAAGGTAAACAACCTTTAGATACTTTTATGATCAGAATCATGAACATGGTGTTTATGAAAATTTATAAACTTTAGTATACTTTAAAAATCATGTAGAAACCGTTTAACATGTTCTTAATACTTTGTTGATGTAAGTTACTAGTTCTACACTTATACTTTGTCAGATCTACTTTTTAACCATCATTTTGACAAGTTCATTATCTTTACATCCTCATCAACATCAAGATTAACACAAAAATCTACTAGTATTGTTTAGATTATAGTGTTTTCTATAGGGTTTTGTTGTATTTTTAAGATGAGTTTCTTGATGATCAACTATACGTCTTAGATCTTCTCATAACAAGAAACAAAAAGAGATGTGTTATGGACTTACCACTAGCATTAGTGGTTAGGGAAGATCTTTGATGAAGAAAAGATGAGAATAAAGCTTCCACAAAGTGTAAGAATAAATCCTTGTTGATCTTCAAGCTTGATACCACCTTTAGATCATCTTACCATGCTTTTGAATATCCTTGAATCAGGTGTTTGGAGTTTGAAAAGAAGAGAAAGAGTAGAGAGAGATAGGGCCGTAAGTTTTGGGATAGATGAGGGAGCTTGTGAGTTTGATTTTTTTTGAAAGTGAAGTTGAAAAGGATAAGGTGTTGTTCTGATGTTATCTTATAATCATCATCATCTTTCTAGTTAACAAGAGATCTTGCAAGACCCTACCTATCTATCTTCATCATCAACACAAGGTGAGGGCAAGTGCGGCCCTCACCAAAACCATATGCAGGGGGTGTAGAGTATGGTGTGTTGATTTGTTTAAAATTTAGACATGTGATGTAAATGTAAATGTATATGTTAGATATTTAGGTAGTTAATGTTAATTAGATGTTTAGGGCTTTAAAATGATCTTACACTATCATTAGGATGTTAAACAATGCCTAACTAGTTCATTAGACATGTTTAGTTATTGTTTAGAATTTACATTGGCACTAGTTACTGTGAAAGCGGTTGAGTTTTCTAGATCGATAACATACAACATCCATTGCACTTGAACAAGACATGAAACCATAAAGCATAGAAGGAAAGTGTAGAAGATATCCAACGGTGGCTTCGGAGGTGGTCCTTGCGAACGAGTATGGGGCATTCACTGCAAACACAAACACACGAAACAAGTGAGAAGACTCTAAACACGACTAAAAGACTCAAAGCAAAACAAAAGGACACAAGCACAGATATAGCAACAAAGTAAAATCAAAGCGAATAAACGCAATCGCCAAGAGTCCCCGGCAACGGCGCTAAAAACTTGATGTGCACGAAGTGGTCAAATAAAAACTAACTAATATTAACCTAAACTTGACACGCTAAGTTTTAAATTTATAAAAACAGACTCTCTAAAACCTAGACCACACAATCGGCAAGTGTACCGATCAATGCAGTATCGCCTAAGTAAGTCCGAGTATCGAACCTACAAGACTCTATAATTTTTTTGAATGACAAATTTCTTTTATTCCTTGATGTCTGTGGGACTTGAAACCAAGACCTCTCCCTCCCGAGGTGTTTAAAGGTTTTGCCTTTACCAATAGACCACTACCCCATTGGCACGAGACTCTCGAATTATGTTGACTAATTACTAGATTGACTCAACTTAAATGTTTTATTGATTGGGGGGTTTTCTATCAAACTACTGATATTTACTAAATTAACTAAAACTGACTAAACACACGTGCTAAGACTGAGATTTGATCAGATGATGGGAAACACACTACCTAGGTCTGAATCCTACACTTGAATGACGCATTCTAACGGTTTTGGAACTAATGTGGAAACTGTAACGCCCATATTTCTTACTCCAAAATAAGTATTATTATTTACAAAATTCGGGCATGACCCGTTCGTATAATGAACGATTCCCTGTAAGACCAACTTGTAAGAACTTAAATATGACACAGCGAAAAATACGAGCCCAAAAATTTCTTTCTTATTTAGACACATTACTTACTTAAAGGCTCAAATACAAATGATAAACATTTACAAAAGGGATTTACAATAACCACATTAAATTAACGCTTCAAGACAATACATATTTCCGTACAACCCTTGTTCCGTGACTCGATCAACGCTTGCTTATCTTCGGTAGTAGTAGCGGTAATCCGTGCAATACCTGTGGACATCACATACATCATAACCATTAGTCATTAACAACATCATACGACATGATTCTCATATAGTCCAATATTGAATAACATTTAACAGTAGGAACTTTAATTCATTCAACTATCCTTTCGTATTTTCTTGTTCCGAATTCGACTTCGATACTTCATGAACCCGGTGTTCATGTACCTGCATTTCATTCCAATCTCAAACACACGATTAGCAATCATTAATGCTAGAACATAATGAAACCAGTCCAAACCATTCCTTCATATACTTATAACATCTCGCATCCACAAACGTATACGTTCCTAATTCCTACATACATACAACATATACACCTACATACATACGCACACATTCACATACACACACATAGACGCGAGCCCTCGCTTACTACTTTTATTCACTTAATCTCGCATTTCTTATTATAATCACAACTTCCGTGATATAAGTTTTATACTTACCATACTGCATGCCCACTCATTTCTAGTCTCGATTACTTATAATCTTTCTTCTCTAACACTAAAGAAAATACATACTTTCACTATCCGGAGGCTCATAACATCACTTGTGTTTCAAACCGGCTTTAATATAAGTTAAGGGACATCGACAATCATTAAAACATCGAGTCCGGATGCGAAATCAAACAAGAAAACCAAAATTTGCCAGCTGACTGGCGCTCGCGGGGCGCGAAAGCCCCTACCCTGGGCGACCGCAGGGCGCGACAGTCGACAGAAACTTTCAATTTGCTGCTGTAAATTCCCAGCTATGAATTCCAAGGGTATTTTCGACTTACAATTTGCATAACTTTTGATCTACGAATCCGATTAACATGATTCTTTTTCCTATGCGTTGGTAAATCGATTTTCTAACATATGAGCTTGTAATATAGCATCCAAACAAGGAAAAATCTTAACTTAAAGCCTTCGGCTCTACATACTCGTTTCGACTATTCAACCCATTCATATTTTTATTATTAAAACTTGCGTATCTCGTACATTCCTCAATCAAATTGCTCACAATTATTTCTAGTTGTCCGTAAGACTTGTCCTTACATTATGGGCTAAACGTCCTTACCTGGGTCCTTAATCTTTACGCATTTCATTAGCATTATGAGGTTTATGCACATTTATTCGACCCGTTCATATTTTGTTAAACCATTCTTTTATTTAAGGTCAAATGCTAAGTCTTTTGACCATTAACCTAAGTCCCCATTCTCGGTTGGTGCACTTATGTGCAATTCTACCCATTACCCGGTTACAATACCGTAGCATTACTTAGACATCAATCCGTCATATCATTACAACTTTATATTGTCCCGTTCGGTCTACTTAGCTAAAATTACCGATTTCATACAACCAAAACCATATCAAACTTCAATCATCACCATGCTCAATTAACTAACGCTACCTTACTTAAACAAAATAAGAAGTGATTACGGAAATCACTTACCTCGTGCGTCCGAGTTCATGCATAGCTTCCGTATTTACCTTTGACCCATTACCCTTCAATGCTTGTGTCCATGTTGACATGGCTCCTACGCTTTCAGGTTATCATCAACACATTCTTGTTAGCATACATCATTGTACTTGATAACGAGCATACATTTGCATAATTTCATATTCAACTTGCATTAATCATTCATTCACTAACATGTATAGCTTATTTCACTGAAAATAGGCTGTTTAGGGACGTCCGTTTACTGTACTTAGGAGCTTGAAAAAATTACAATCTTTTTATGCGACGTGCCCCTCGGAGGGGTTATCCTTGTGTTGAAGTTTTAGAGTCTAACTCTCTACCAAAAATTTATAAAAATTCATTTACTAAGCTGCAATCAGATTCGTCACTTCTGACTGCAGCTTACGGAAAAATTCATTTAAAATTCTTCGTTTATCCGATTGACGAAATTCCAGTTGGAGCTTTTTCTAATCATCTGAAGCTACATACAGTTAAAATTTGAGATCATAACTCAATTCCTAAATTGAGTTATGACATTCGTAATGGGCTGCAATTCTGCCAGAAAAAGCAGCCTGACCTTCGATACGGAAAAATTCATAAAACGTTCATTTTTTGTCGAAAAAATGCAATTCCAGTTGGGTTTGAAAGGTTTTTCCTGGAAGTTCATCAAAAACTCAATAAACATCAGTTTTTGACCAGATTTGACCCGGTTACAACCGATTACATTCGGCTGTAACTTTCTGGACAGATTCTATTTCATCAATTCTCTTCTAATAATCTCGCCTAAGCATTTCATCAAACACTTGGTGTGCACATCATTAACAAGGCATAAGGTACAAGTGTTCAAAGCATTGTTCTTCTAGCTCATTACATGGATTATCAAAAACAACTTAAATTCATACATTTCTTTTATCCTACATCAACTTACCCATCTATTCAAAACTACATGGTTTATCATTGAGGCATTTTGTGAAACACTTGATGTGCGTACAACATTTTAAGCATCATGTACATGAGTTTTATGCATAACCCATTAGTAAACCACAAAAACTCAATCATTCAACCAATTTCACATGATTCATACATCCTACAACATGATTAGCTAACAATACATTAGTACATAATCATTCATTCATCAAAATTACTTAACTTATACAACTACAAGATTACCATGCTACTTGAACAAGTGGGTTTCTCCTCAAATCTTCAATATATTCAAATTCAAGCATAAGACATCTTCTATATGGTGAATCTAACATATATACATGTTCAATTTCATAAGATTTCACGAATTGACTAAACCCACTTCATCAACTATCATTAAAACACATAATTTAACTTACTTGATGTTAGGAACACTTAGGGGATCATAGTGCTTAGTTCATGCATTCGTTTAGCCCTCAAATTCCTTTCCAATTTGACTGATTTTGTGTTGTTAGGGTTTTGTTCTCCCCCTTTCTCTCCTGCTCTTCACGTCGCACGCACACACACATATGTGTGTTTTGTGTCTATTTTTTTTTTATAAAATCAAGTTCTCCTTTTTACAACTATGGTCCCTTAAGTTTGCCATTCATTTTTTTCTTGCCCCATCATTCATTCTTTATTTGTTTTGGGCTAAATATTTTAACTAGGTCAATTAGTCTAATTATTGTATTTCATACCATAGAATATGGACACATATTAGCGAATTAAACAATTCGAGTTTTGGGGCATTACATATTATAGCATACGAAATTTGGGGTGTTACAAGTCTACCCCCCTTAAAGAAGGTTTCGTCCTCGAAACCTTGTTCATTCCTACTAGATAATACCCCCTTCACCTTCCGATTATTATTTTTAACTCTTCCGCTACATGGAACTACATATACCCTTAGGTTAAATTTCCGATTCATTTAGTTCATATGCTCTCAACTTATCCATGCATTTCCTTAGTTCGTATTCAATCTACCAATTCACGCTTATGATTCATGAGTTAGACGTTTTACTCACCAAGAGTTCTACCGTTCTTTCCTATAAAATGGGTGATTAGCACCTTTCATTCTCATTCTTTCGAGTATGGCGTTAATTAAATCCTCTTGTTTACATACTAGTCATTTCTAGATTCTTTTTAAAATTGTAGATATTTTGACTTATTCATAGTGGGTCAATACATGACCATTCTCTAACATTTTAATTTCTTTATTCTCCTCATTCATAACAGGTCGATACATATTCATTCCTTGGCATACTATTTCTACTCGGCCCTTCATGGTATTCAGTGTTGAATCACCTACTAAGTTATTCTAATACCGGTTTATAGGACTCCCTCACAGGCTATCCTAGTGTAATGATAAAGCATCCTTAAACACTCTACCTCACTGTTTTGGTCAAAAATTACCGAAGCAATTAAGTGATCAAATTAGTTTTGTGAGGTAGTGTGCTAGTAATACTTTGTGAAAAATATGTTGGTTTGTTAGTTTGCAAAAACAATTTTCAGGATATAGCTCAGGATACCCAGCTATATTAATAATCAGACAATGAGCCAAAAATGTAAAGGTTGACACGAGATATAAGAGGAAAGCCCTTGATCAATCTAGATCTCCGGCATAAAACCTTGGGAGCTGACAATCGTCGGCTGCCTTGTTCTTCTTATTGCTTGAATAACCAGGATACAGTGCAGGATAATGCTCAGATCTCTACTAAGTGTTACAATGATTGCAAGTGATGAGTGTTAGTGTGTGATTGCAAGAGAGAGTGTAAGTGTTCGAGAGTTAGAAGTAGAGTGAGTTCAAGTGAGGTGTCCTACGAGATCTAGCCATCCATATTTATAGTTACAAGAACCAACAAACTATCCTATTATTCCGGGATACTTTGGAATATTCCTTTATGAACGTTGTAGACTATTTCTCCTGGCTCCAACGTCTCTTTTCTAACCATTTAGACCGAGTCTTCAGGAAAACAAGTCTTGGTGAACGTTACAACATTAATAGCATTTAATTAGCTTCCGTAACTCCCGAAGAATATGCCTTTCTTCAATGCTGACCGTTACAAGAGCTACTCTTCCGCCATCAACGTCCTTATCCTGACCAATTTGAGCGGGTCTTCAGGGTGACTTGGTCCTCATGAACGTTAGTCCCTTGTAACCAACGTTTACAAGCAAATTGTTAGTAATAGTCAGGATACTGCCTCAGGATGTTACCAATATCCTGATCCGGTATCCTGATCGTAATAAGCTATCATAAAATCAAGATATAGTGTCATATGGGCTCAGAATTTCACCCATAACAATTGTCCCAAAAAATATAACTGTTGGATATCCCGATTCCAACGGATATATTTTTCAGTCGTTCAACATCCTTAATGAGATAGAGACGTTGATGCGACTTCGTGCAACTTCCAAGGTTATACTTTCTCATATGTAGGTAATCTTCTAGCATGTCTGGTAAGGATATCTGTTTTAAATATTCCTGCATATGTTTGGTTACTTCAGAATATTATCATGTAATGAAATTAGAATTACTCCCTTTTACGCAGATTCCACCAAGGACCCTGCTATTTTCGATCTAGAGGAGCTTGACAACTTTTCTAAGCCTGCCTTGGTGAAAAAGGAGCCATCTGTTGCCACCAGCTCTAAGCCCTCTGCTACTGCTGCCGAAGGTTTCTCTTATGATGACTTTGGCTTCGTGGAATCCATCGAGCCCATGACCTCCTTTCTTAATAAGGTAAATATCCAGATCCTGTATCCTGTACACATATACTAAACATGTATCTTGGTTTGTTTTTCTTTAATGATACCTGTATTTTTCTTTGTAGGGTCTGAATCATCTGGTCGTCCTGTACTCAGAACAATTTTAATTTCCTGCAAGTAGAATAGTATGACAGTTGAAGGTGGAGAGATCTTGTGTTTTCAGGACGAAGCCTTCAACTGTTTATGTGAGTATGTTTTTAGAACTAGTTATATTCTTGGTGGATGGGTCTCGGTTTGAGATGAAGCCAAGAATGTAATCTTTTGAATCGTTAATATCATGCTAATCTTTTCGACCTTATCTCTGTGTTATATGTTATTTTGAAAAATTTGTTCTGAATATCCTGATCAGGATACTTTCATTCAAAATGCTTTATAAAAACTTAGTAAAACATAACTTTTCATAAAAAATCTTACTTATGTAGATAAGGCCTTCAAACTTAGGAGAATTAAGAATCCATACCAGAAACACTTAGGTAGTAACCTTCATTCTTAACCTTAGGACCATTCGCAATGTCCCCGACATAGATGTCCCCTGTCTGTGCAGGATGTTGCATCAGCATATAACCTGCCTGTGTTTTTCTTGACTTAGCGATTGAGCTTTGCAATTTTTTCAAAGAAATGTGTAGGAACACGATTGTGATTTATCACAACTTTGGAAATCATCCAAAATTCCATGTTTAACTAGGGATAAACCCATAATTTGCTGGGGATAAACCCTTAATATCCTGGGGATAAACCCTTGTTTTCGTGCGCTACAGGCGGGAGTGTATAAACTCCAAGACTTAGAAAGGTGAAAACCTTTAAACCTTAGAGAGTATGAAAATATCCTTTCGTGAGAGAGGGTGATCAATCCTCATATACCTTAAGGATCCAGGATATAGCCAATAATAACGAAATTGTCAGCCACTGTTACATGAACTGGTCCCGCTATCTTGAATTATTCCTGGATAACTTACGCTCCAGACGGGGTGTTTAAACCCAATTCGATAGAAAGGTGGATACCTTTAAACCTTTGAAGGGATAAGGATCCCTTAAACGTGAGAGAGGGGGCCAATCCTCTAATCTTTTGATTCAACTTGAGCATATATCCTGGAGTAACATTCTGAAGCATATCCTACAAAACACCTTCAAACTAAGGTGGGTGTTAGCTTGGATAACACCCCTCCGATGCTTAAGTTAGTACTGGGTTCAAAAGAATAAATAAATTCAAACATATTTAAAAGGGATAGAATTCATACCATCTTGAGTTATAAATTAAATTCTAAACTCACTGGAAATAGAGCTTAAGGTGTATGGCATTCCAGGATCTTGATAACATATCTCCTTCCATATTCTTGAGTTGGTATGCTCCTTTCCCTGATTCTGATTCAACTTCATAAGGTCCTTCCCATTTTGGGGCAAGCTTCCCATCAGCAGGATTAGTAGTATTCTGAAAAGCCTTCCTTAACACCCAATCTCCGACTTGAAACCTTCTAGTCCTCAAATTCTTGTTATATGCTCTGGATATCCTCTGTTGATATGCTGCCATTCTTAGCTTTTCCTCATCTTTTGTCTCATCCACAGTATCTAATTCTTGACACAGGGCTTCAGGATTTGCCTCAGGATCCCGGAGGCTCGATCTTGCTGTAGGTATCACCATCTCTGTCGGGATCACTGCTTCTGCCCCAAATACTAAAGAAAATAGGGTCTGACCAGTTGCACTTTTTACTGTCGTCCTATCAGCCCATAGGACAAATGGTAGTTCCTCTGCCCATCTTCCTTTTTTAGCACCTAATCTCTTCTTTAAGTTGTTGACAATTATCTTGTTTGAGAATTCTGTTTGTCCATTTGCTTGAGGATGTACTGGAATTGACGTGATCATCTTGATCCCCCAACTTTTGCAAAAATCAGTTGTTCTCTTGCTGATGAACTGAGAGCCATTATCACAAATTATCTTAGCTGGTACCCCAAACCTAGTCAGGATGTTCTTTTTTATGAAAGATACTACTTCTTGATCTCTGACTTGAACAAATGCCTCAGCTTCAACCCACTTGGAAAAATAGTCTGTCATTGCCAGCATAAAAACTTTTCCTCTGGGAGCTTTTGATAATTTTCCCACTATATCCATACCCCACTTCATGAATGGCCAAGATATAACGGCTCAGCAGGCTGATGTAGTATATTGCTATGCCTCTGACATGCATCGCATCTTCGAGCATATTCTGCTGCATCTTTCCTCATAGTCGGCCAATAGTATCATGTTCTTAGCACCTTCGAGAATAGTGATCTGCCCCCAGTATGGTTGCCACAATCTCCTTCATGGATATACTGAAGTACCTCCTTTGTAAGGACCTGCAAAATTGTCCATAAACGACCCGTAAGTAAAAACCCAGACCCCTGAAACCCTAATCCTAATGAAAAACCAAGAAAACAAGAAAATTTGGTTTCACGCGGGCCGCGTAAAACGTAAGATTAGGCTTACGCGGGCCGCGTCAACTTAAAGTTGACCGGATAAGTGTTCCGGGCCACGTGTCACACACGTGGCAACCCTACTCGTGACACACCAGCCCTACACGTAGGATAGGGGTCCTCGCGGGCCGCGTAAAACTTAAAATGTTGCTATAAATTGCCTGTGCATGGGACTTGTTTCTGCATTAGAAAATTTAGCTTCAAAACGTCCAAATTCTGCAGAAAACGAGTCTTTAGGTGTCACGACGCTGCTACGATACAGGGTATTAACTCGATCACTGCTACGATACAATGTCCGATTGATTGAAACCGATCCGATGGATGTTTAAGTGCTGCCCAAATCAGGGCTATACTTTGTCATTCGTCTTGAGGGTTTTGATTTCGTGAGCTTATCGTAAAAGTTGTATTAAGT
Organism: Helianthus tuberosus; assembly: GCA_030545235.1. NCBI lineage: Eukaryota > Viridiplantae > Streptophyta > Magnoliopsida > Asterales > Asteraceae > Helianthus > Helianthus tuberosus. The sequence goes on from CM060436.1 coordinate 53,899,931, forward strand.
TACTGACCTAGTTTCGTGTGCATTGTTATTTAAACTAGGTTACACGGCTAAATCAGTAGGCTAAACTCTGCCCGTCTAAACTTGCAATGAGAGTCATTCTCTTTTTATCAACAATGTTTTACAATACTTAAATTATTTTCAAAAGTTATAGTTACAGGGATTAAGTCATGGTTATCTTGAATCACTGGCAAGTGGGGTATTGTGCACATTACTAATTTCTCACGGTTAGGTAAACAAACCTAACAGTGATAATCATCACTATTTGGGTGAAAGGACCCAATAGTGGTATGGCCATCGTCACCAGGGTGTGACACGGCACCAGATAAAAATAAGATAGTAGCCATTGTAATCGCTCTTATGCTTTAATATATAACTAATGTGTCGTTTTATTTAACCTGAATGACTCACCAGTATTTCCCCACTGATAAAATATTTTTTAAACATGTTTCAGGTGATTTACTGTGAATCAAGGAAAAGTGCCACGGAGCACTAACAAGCTTGAAGTAGTGGCTCAGTAAAATAAATAAGCATGTTTTGTAAAACAGGGAATTTCCTCGTGAAATTCCTCTATTTTAAATTACGGGGTTTGCACCAAATTATGAAATAAAATAATTGGGCATTTTTAAGTTTTAAAAGATCCTATTAAACTTCTGCTGTCAACCACGGGTTTTCTGTCCCGCGGCTCCTGGACCAGGTAACACCGGGACGGGGGCCGTTACAGAAAAAGGTGGTATCAGAGCCACTGATTTAAGCCGATAAATGAAATTCTAACTTAGAACTGTGTGTATGTTTCTTCATGTGTGCTAAGCTCTTCAGAATCTCACTATCTATCCTACTGACATGGAAGTTTCCGAGGGCTTTTCCGGTTATTGGGCCGACACTGAGAAACCTATGGAATTCCAAGCCCAACCTCAGGAGAAACCCAAGTCGAAAAAGAGAAGGAGAATCGTAGGCTGGAGACGCGCACAGAGGAAGAAGCCAGCCTCATAGAGGGTTAAAAAGACTGAGAACCCAAATGATAAAGGCAAAGGAAAGGAGATTGGGGAAAGTTCAGGGCAAGCCCAGGAAATGCCACCCTAGGAGGAGCTTAATCGCAAACTGGCAAATTATGACCTCATTGGACCTGCCAATGAAGACCTCTTCAATTACCCCGCCGAATCACAACTTCCAGTTAACTTAGCACCTGCTATCCCAGATCCCATTGTCAACCACCAACTTATGCCCGGAGAGCTGGAGGAATGGTGGACAAGTGATTGGCAATTTCAGAATCTCTTGAATAACCCTAACACCTTTTCCCCCCCCAGTTTGACCCAGAGCCTGCACCAAACCCACCTATGAGCACTGAAAACTTGGCTGAACTCCGCCACTATGGCGAGGAGCTGGTGGACGCAGGAAACAGAATCCGGGAAGTAGGGGAGAGGATATCATGGAAATACGATGAGAAGGAACGTCGTTTCTGAAGTGCCAGCTAACGGGGATAGTATGTGGTTGCGTGATTATGTGTTTAATAATAATAAATATTAATCAAAATATAATCATGTAAAATAACTTAAAAATAAAACTTTTGTAATATAACTGGTGTGTATGGATACATACTAATATATAAAAATATCAACGTCGCAAAGTCGACAATTTTGGCTATATGTGTTGACATGATTATGTGTGATTATTTTATTGTGACTGGTTATTATTTAGTCTATTTTGTGCAAATAATTTATATATTGATAATTATCAGATAGAACACGCCGTCAATGAGCTAGTTAACGAAGTTAATCAATCCGAACAAAACCATGAAGATCAATTTCTTAATAAGCAAGATATAGAAAACATCGTTGCCCAGGGAATAGCAAATGCTATTCCAGCAATCCTTGCTGCTGCCCGAAATCCTGCTGAACCTAAACCAACTACTCCCAGCAAACGTACTCACGGCGACAATTTCAGTAATAGTGTAAATGGAGGCGGCAACATTAATAATAATGATAATGATGTGATGCAAGCCCCATTTCTTAAGAAAATGAAAGCTGCAACGCCTGGTTGCACTTACAAGGAATTTCTTGCCTGTAAACCAATCGAATTTGCAGGCAATGAAGGGGAAACTGCTGCACTGCGTTGGTTAGAGAAAACCGAAGCAGTAATTAAAATAAATAAACGTGCCGAGGAAGACAAGGTCATGTACGCGTCGCATCGTTTTAAAGAATGGGCACTAGAATGGTGGAATACGGTACTACAAGCCAAGGGAAGCGATGTGGCTTATGCCATGAATTGGGAAGAATTTAAGAGACTAGTAGAAAGAAAATTCTGTCCCGAATATGAAAAGGAACAAATGACAAATAAGTTCCTAAACCACCGGATGGTGGATGTTGATTGTCGAGGGTATACTACGACATTCTTCGAGTATGCTAGAATTGTACCTACCCTGGCATCGCCAGAACCGGTACTTATTTCTCGCTATATTTGGGGTTTAATTAGCGAGATTCGTGATATTGTCAAAGCTGCGAGACCCCGCACAATTGACGATGCAGTAGAATTAGCCAACACCTTGACCGACGGACTGGTACGCACAAGAGAAGAAAACCGGAAAAAGGAAGTGGCCCAAAAGATTACCCAAGGATTCCGTGTGGGTAATAGTAGTAATTTCAAGAAAAAGGAACCGGGCAACCTTCCACTGCTCCATTCTACGGTACCTGTAAAAGAAAGCATTTTGGAAGATGCAAAGGATATTGCAATTTCTGCAAAATTCCAGGGCATCAAGAAAAAAGATTGCTGGAGGAAGAAATCAACAATCTGCTTCAACTGTGGAGAAGCTGGACATTTTAGACCAGACTGCCCCAAATTGGTCAAACCAGCTGACAACAAAGCCAAACCTGCAGAAGGAACTACCAAAAAGAATACAAGAGCATTCCAGTTGACTACCCAAGAAGTAGAACTCATCCCAGATGTAATAGCTGGTATGTTCCTAGTTCACGACGTTTATGCAAAAGTATTATTTGACTCTGGTGCAAACCAAAGTTTTATAAATACTTCATTCTGCCAAGCTCTTAAACTACCCTTAAACAAACTTAGACAAGTTTTTACTGTAGAAACGGCAGATAGAAATTATGTTAACATAGATAAGGTCTTGCAAGAAGAAAAGATAGAACTCTTAGGCCATAAGTTTTCTGCAAACCTGTTACCTATGAATTTAGCCGGATTCGATGTTGTGTTAGGAATGGATTGGTTAGTAGCCAACCATGCTCGAATTCTCTGTGATAAGAATTCCATAGAAATTCATGCACCCACAGGAGAAGTAGTAATGATTACAGGAGATAAGCCACGTAAGCCAATGAAGTTCATTTCTGTAATGAAAGTTGCTAGTTATTCAAGAAAACAAGGAATAGTGTATATGATTTCGGTAATCATTAACACTAAAGGTAAGGAACTTAAGGAAATTCCAGTAGTATCAGAATACTCAGATGTATTCCCAGAAGAACTACCTGGATTACCACCCGATAGGGAAGTAGAATTTAGAATTCATCTAATTCCTGGAACTACACCGATAGCTAAGGCACCTTATCGGTTAGCACCCACCGAAATGTTAGAATTGAAAAAGCAATTAGATGAATTGCTCAGTAAAGGATTCATACAACCTAGTTCATCCCCTTGGGGAACACCAGTGTTGTTCGTAAAGAAGAAAGATGGTTCGATGCGAATGTGTATCGATTATAGGGAATTGAATAAGGTTACAATAAAGAATCGATACCCATTACCTAGGATTGATGATCTTTTTGATCAACTTCAGGGAGCTAGATATTTTTCTAAGATAGATTTACGCTCCGGATACCTTCAGTTGAAAGTACAAGAAGAAGACATACCTAAAACTGCCTTCAGAACTAGGTATGGTCATTACGAGTTTACAGTCATGCCCTTTGGATTAACAAATGCTCCTGCAACATTCATGGACATGATGAATAGGATCTGTAAGCCATACTTGGATAAATTTGTAATTGTCTTTATCGACGATGTACTCATTTATTCTAAAAGTCAGGACGAGCATTGTGAGCACTTACATGCACTCTTAACTTTGTTAAGAAAAGAGAAGCTTTACGCCAAATTCTCGAAGTGTGAATTTTGGCTACAAGAGGTGCAATTTTTAGGACACATGGTGAATCACGAAGGTATTCACGTAGATCCCTCCAAAATAGAAGCAATCACCAAATGGAAGGTCCCGCAATCCGCTATGGAAGTTAGAAGTTTTCTAGGGTTAGCCGGATACTATAGACGATTTATTAAGGATTTTTCCAAAATAGCTATACCATTAACTAAGCTAACCTGTAAAGCAGTGAAATTTGAATGGGGATCTAGACAAGAAGAGGCTTTTAAAATTTTAAAGCAAAGATTAACAAACGCCCCAATTCTTGCCTTACCAGAAGGGACAGAAGATTTTGAAGTTTATTGTGATGCTTCTAAGCTAGGATTAGGATGTGTGTTAATGCAACGCAAGAAGGTGATTGCGTACGCCTCAAGGTAATTGAAGAAGCACGAGGAAAATTATACGACTCATGACTTAGAATTAGGAGCCATAATTTTTGTCCTTAAGATTTGGAGACACTATTTGTATGGCAGTAAGTTTACAGTCTATACAGATCATAAGAGTTTAAGATACATATTTGGGCAAAAGGAATTAAATATTAGGCAAAGAAGATGGATGGAAATTCTAAGTGACTACGACTGTGATATTCAATATCACGAAGGAAAGGCAAATGTAGTAGCAGATGCCCTAAGTCGTAAGTATCATGAGAAACAACGATGAGTTCGTGCTCTTAGATTAAATCTACAGTTAGATTTAATGGAACAACTAAAAAACATTCAAGAAACAGCCATTCTGGATGATGCTGAAGGAATGAAGGGAAGGATAAAAGACTTAGAGCAAGGAGCTGATGGAATTTGGAGATTCCACAAGAAAAGGGTTTGGGTACCTAAGCAGGGAGAGTTAAGAAATAAGATTCTAGAGGAAGCCCATAAATCTAGGTATGCCATGCATCCTGGTAATAATAAGATGTACCAAGATTTAAGAAATAACTTCTGGTGGATAGGAATGAAAAAGGATATAGCTAGATATGTCTCTAAGTGCCTAACTTGTTCACAAGTTAAGACGGAACACCAGAAACCCTCAGGTCTACTACAACAATTAGAAATGCCTGTATGGAAATGGGAACTCATAACCATGGACTTTGTTACTAAGTTGCCCAAAACCAGAAAAGGTAATGACGCGATTTGGGTAATTGTGGATCGATTAACCAAATCAGCTCATTTTCTACCCATGAAAGAAACCTTTAGTATGGAAAGGTTAGCAAAGTTGTATGCAGACGAAGTAGTATCTTTACATGGAGTTCCACTCTCCATTGTATCGGATAGGGATAGTCGCTTCACTTCACTTTTTTGGACAAGTTTCCAAGAAGCAATGGGAACCCGATTAAATTTAAGTACAGCCTACCATCCCCAAACAGACGGACAAAGTGAAAGGACGATCCAAACCCTGGAGGACATGCTCAGGGCATGTGTGATAGATTTTGGAGGAAACTGGGACAACCATTTACCTTTAATTGAATTCTCCTATAACAATAGTTATCATTCAAGCATCGAAGCTGCCCCGTTCGAAGCACTGTATGGACGAAAGTGTAGAACTCCAGTTTGCTGGGCAGAAATAGGAGAAAGCCAGTTATTAGGTCCTGAAATCATACAAGAAATCACCGACAAGATCACTCAAATCAAGGAAAGACTAAAAACAGCTCGAGATCGCCAGAAGAGTTATGCAGACAATCGACGCAAGCTACTAGAATTTCAAGTTGGAGACATGGTACTCTTGAAAGTTTCTCCTTGGAAAGGAGTAGTTCGGTTTGGTAAGAAAGGGAAACTGAGTCCAAGATTCATAGGACCATTCCCAGAAGAGCTAGCAGGAGTACATGATGTATTTCATGTATCTAACCTCAAGAAATGTCTATCGGACGAATCACTAGTAGTCCCTCTTCAAGACATACAGGTGAATGAAAAGTTGAAGTTCGTGGAGAAAACGCTTCAAATAGAAGATAGAATGATTAAGTTTCTCAAACACAAAAGATTGGTACTTGTCAAAGTCAAGTGGGATTCAAAAAGAGGACCGGAATATACCTGGGAGCTGGAATCGGAGATGAAGCGAAAATATCCACACTTATTTCAGTAAATCTCGAGGACGAGATTTTAAATAAGGTGGGGAGGATGTAAGGACCTGCAAAATTGTCCATAAACGACCCGTAAGTAAAAACCCGGACCCCTAAAACCCTAATCCTCATGAAAAACCAAGAAAACAAGAAAATTTGGTTTCACGCGGGCCACGTAAAACGTAAGCTTAGGCTTACGCAGGCCGCGTCAACTTAAAGTTGACCGGATAAGCGTTCCGGGCCACGTGTCACACACGTGGCAACCCTACTCGTGACACACCAGCCCTACACGTAGGATAGGGGTCCTCGCGGGCCGCTTAAAAGTCATCTTAAGGCTTACGCGGGCCGCGTAAAACTTAAAATGTTGTTATAAATTGCCTGTGCATGGGACTTGTTTCTGCATTCGAAAATTTTGCTTCAAAACGTCCAAATTCTGCAGAAAACGAGTCTTTAGGTGTAACGACGCTGCTCCGATACAGGGTATTAACTCGATCACTGCTACGATACAATGTTCGGTTGATTGAAACCGATCCGATGGATGTTTAAGTGCTACCCAAATCAGGGCTATACTTTGTCATTCGTTGTGAGGGTTTTGATTTTGTGAGCTTATAGTAAAAGTTGTATTAAGTTACTGACCTAGTTTCGTGTGCATTGTTATTTAAACTAGGTTAGACGGCTAAATCAGTAGGCTAAACTCTGCCCGTCTAAACTTGCAATGTGAGTCATTCTCTTTTTATCAACAATGTTTTACAATACTTAAATTATTTTCAAAAGTTATAGTTACAGGGATTAAGTCGTGGTTATCTTGAATCACTGGCAAGTGGGGTATTGTGCACATTACTAATTTCTCATGGTTAGGTAAACAAACCTAACAGTGATAATCATCACTACTTGGGTGAAAGGACCCAATAGTGGTATAACCATCGTCACCAGGGTGTGACACGGCGCCAGATAAAAATAAGATAGTAGCCATTGTAATCGCTCTTATGCTGTAATCTATAACTAATGTGTCGTTTTATTTAACCTGAATGACTCGCCAGTATTTCCCCGCTGATAAAATATTTTTTAAACATGTTTCAGGTGATTTACTGTGAATCTAGGAAAAGTGCCACGGAGCACTAACAAGCTTGAAGTAGTGGCTCAGTAAAATAAATAAGCATGTTTTGTAAAACAGGGAATTTCCTCGTGAAATTCCTCTATTGTAAATTACGGGTTTTGCACCAAATTATGAAATAAAATAATTGGGCATTTTCAAGTTTTAAAAGATCCTGTTAAACTTCCGCTGTCAACCACGGGTTTTCTGTCCCGCGGCTCCTGGACCAGGTAACACCGGGACGGGGACCGTGACATCCTTGGTCTCAGGATCCTTCAAGCACCTTAAGTATGGTCCAGCAAGAGACTTTTTATACAAAACATCATTTATAATAGTAAAACGGGATACCTTCATCCTGAAAGCCTTAGGATTCTCATCCTTTGGGATGTCTCCTTCTTTAAGGTATTTTATGATCGGAGCTGTCCATGACTCAGGATTCTTCTCAGGATATTCATCGTCAGGATCCTGGATACTTGATACTTCCTTATCCTGAGGCTTGAAGTGTTCCATCGCAGGATACAGGATATGTAGTACTGGTATTTGAGTTCCTTCCGGTATCCTGACTGTAGATCCCAAATTTGCCAAAGCATCTGCCTCAGCATTATCCACTCTTGGTACCTGTTCAAGTGTAAAAACTTCGAAGTATCCTGCTAATTTTTTAAGAATTTCAAGATACTCGATTAACCTTTCACCTTTGACAGCATAGGACCCATTGAAATGGTTAGTAATTAACAAGGAATCAACATATACTTGCAAACTTTTAATATTCATGCTCCTGGCCAACTCTAATCCTGCAATCAAAGCTTCATATTCTGCTTCATTATTAGTGGCAGGAAACTCACATCTTATAGCCTGGGGTAATATGTCCCCCTGTGGCGATTTTAGTAGTATTCCCAATCCTTCACCTTTCACATTAGATGCACCATCGGTATATAATGTCCAGGATTCTAAGGTTTCTCCTAGTTGTTGTACTTCTTGGTCTACTTCATTTTGAATATCACTACTGAAATCAGCCACAAAGTCTGCTAGAGCCTGAGACTTTATAGCATTTCTAGGTTCATATACTAGATCATAGGCACTTAATTTTACTGGCCACTTAGCCATTCTACCCGACATTTCAGGTTTCCTAAGCACATTTTTAACAGAATAATTAGTTTTAACATGAATCCTATGTGTTTCAAAATAATGTCTGAGCTTAGTTGATGCCATAACTAGGGCTAATATCAATTTCTCTAAGTGTGAATATCTAATTTCAGCATCTAATAAACTTTTAATAACATAATAGACAGGATACTGCTGACCTTCGTGATCCTTGATCAAAACACCACTTACTGCATTCCCTGATACTACAAGATACAGGGATAATGGTTCACCATCCTCGGGCTTCATCAATAAAGGTGCAGTTGAAAGATATTGCTTTAACTCCTGTAAGGCTGCTTCATGCTTTTCTCCCCACTCGAATTTCTTATTTTTCTTCAAGATATCGTAGAATTCTTTACATTTTTCTGAGGATCTTGATATAAATCTGTTCAACAGTGCTACTCGTCCTGTTAATCTTTGTACATCTTTCATGTTGGAAGGTGACTTGATGTCCAGGATAGCTTTGATCTGTTCCAGGCTTGCTTCGATCTCCCTTTTAGTCACCATATATCCTAAAAACTTTCCTGCCCCCACTCCAAAATGGCACTTGGCAGGATTTAGCTTCATGTTATACTGATCCAAGATATCAAATGCTCCTTCAATATCCTGGAGATGATCCTCAGCCTTCTTGGATTTTACTACCATATCATCAATGTACACCTCCATTGTGTCCCACAGTATTCTTGACCTCTCGACTGAACCCGACAAGTACAGTGGATTTTGAAGTGATCTCCATCGGGGAAATATTCATCCTTTTCAGCGTTTCTAGTTTAATAATGTTGACGGAGCTGCCATTATCCACCAGTATCCTGCGCACAAAATGATTAGCAATATATAAAGTTATTACCAAACCATCATGATGGGGATCCTGGACACTATCCCTGTCATCACTATCAAACGTTATCACTTTATCGGTTGTGAGGGTTGTCATCCTGGTCGGCTTGTCTCCTCGTTCTGCCTTAGCCTCCTTTGTGTGTCTCTTTGCTGCAGAATAAGAGGTTCCACAGATGTCGAATCCTCCTGAAATAAAATTAATTATCTTGGCATCGGCTTGAGGTGACACTGCTCGTTCAGGATCCTTCTCAGTATCCTGACCCTTATTCTTCTTTCTGCCCAGAAGATCCTTCAGATATCCTTTGCTTAGCAGGTAGCTTATTTCCTTCCTCAGGGCTATGCAATCTTACGTGACATGTCCAAAATCCTCATGGAAGGCACACCACTTGGATTTATCCTTCCAATCGGCCTTTTGTTGGTTCTTTCTGGGCCATCTCGCTTTATCTCCCAAACCATGCATAGCATACATTAGTTCAGGTATATTAACAAAAAAACAATATTCTGACAATTCAGGATACTCCTCAGGATCCTCATCCTCAACAGCATTCACTTTCTTATTATCATTCCTGCCATATAGCTTAGAATGATATGGTTTATATGAGAATTCTGACTTCCTGTTAATTGATTCATATGTTGAGGATGAATTCATCCTCTCTTGCATTTTCTTGTCGTCTTCCAGTCTGAGATATCTTAAAGCCCTGTTTCGAGCTTCATCCAGGTTCCTGAAAGGATTCATCACACGATCCTGATAAAATTGAGAATCCTTTTGCAATCCCATTTTGAAAGCCTTCACAGATGTAGCAACATCAAGATGTGGGATATCTAAGGACTCCCTGCTAAACTTGTTCACATAATCCCTTAAGGATTCTTGTGGACCTTGAGTTATCCTGTAGAGATCACTGGTTAGTTTCTCAAAACTTATACGGCAAGAAAATTGACTATTAAACAAATTAACTAAATGAGCAAATGATGTAATTGAATGAGGTAGAACATTTAAGAGCCATTTTAAGGCAGATCCTGTCAAAGTAGAGCCAAAACCCTTGCAGAGGCATGCTTCCTTGAGGTCCGGAGGAATAGGGTTAATCTCCATCCTCTCCCTATACTGAGCAATATGCTCTTCAGGATCCGTAGTCGCGTCATAGAGCTTCATGTTGGGAGTTTGAAATCTTTTTGGAATTTCAGCATCACAAATAGGATGTGCAAACCGAGATATCCTGTGACTATCCTAGGATACTTCTGGAATCGGTTGGACTGCCCCAGGTACACTGGATATCATATCCTTCAACTTCTGAAGCTCCCTAGATAGTGCCGAGGTTACACTTGTATCCTGCAAGGATCCAAAACTATTAGTAGCAAGAGTATTGAGGGTATTAGACACATTACCAGCTTGAGGATTCTGGCCATATCCTAGAGCATATCCTGAACTCCTCATAGTTGATACCCTGACCAATGAAGGTATCTCAGGAGTATGACTCTGGGAATGGCTTGGTACAATATTGCCCCGGTTATCCTCAGTATATACTGCCGAGCTGAAGTTCAATGCCCTGGGCTGCAAGGGAGTGACCCATGGCCGTGGGGAACCGGTCAGCCAGGTGGATCCACGCGAAACCTGTGACACAAAACGAGTAACACATAGATGCACGTAAAGAGAAACAGTATAAATTAGCAACAAGTGACACATAGAAACACATCGAATATTATGTTATCAATTTAAATAATAAATTTAGAATAAAACACGAGATACACCCCAAAAAGAGTTAATGGCAAAAAGCGGAAAAAGAGTATCGAATCTACTCACAAGTTGCGTTCCTACTTAACCTTGTTGAAATACCGCACGATATGGAAATTCCACGAAAGATGAAGAGTCGCCCTAATATATGTAGTAAAATAAAATGCTAAATATCTCATAAAAATAACCCGATGTTAAACTCCACGAACCCGATGTTGTTCCGGAAACACAACCCTAAGGAGCGGAGACACAAAAAGGAAAAGGAAAAGCAAAACGGCCACATAAAAAGAAAGCGGAAACCACCACCCGAGCGAAAAAAAATGAGATACCGTGGGAGTCCGATGAGGAGTATGCGTTAACCCGCGCTTTCATCGATGTGTCGGAAGACCCGGTTATTGGTATATTTTTTAAATTTCTTTATTTTTTTCTGTTTTTCCGTTTTTTTTTCTCTGTTTTTGGCAGTTTTTTTAATTATTTTCTGTTTTTATTTGAGTTTTTTTTTTTATTTTAGACTAATTAATTATATCTTTTTTTTTGTAGCAAACAATCAAGATAAATCAGTTTTTTGGCGCCGAATACGAGCGCTTTTTTTCGATCTAATGGGTAAAGGAGACGGATACCGCCCACCGGACTCTATATCGGGCAAGTGGACCGATATAAACAAAAAATGCACGAACTTTCAAACCGTGTACCAACGCACTTTTGCCGGATGGAAAAGTGGAAGCAAGGACGAGGACATCACGCAAGCGGCGTTGATCGAGTATACAGATGGTAATGGCCATTTCCCGTACATGAGGTGTTGGCAAATCCTTCGCCATAGCCCCAAATGGGCCAACATCTCAACTCCAAGTGGTCGGTCGGAAAATAAACGGCCGTCAAAGTGGTCCAAAACAAACGAGTCGGGTGAACCCGAAACGCCAACCTCCGACGCTCGAAACACCGAGGTGAACGAGGATATTCCGGATGACGAGCCGGTGGAAGAACTACCAAGACCGCCCGGAAGAAGTAGGCGGCCGAAGAAGCCCGAGTCGTCGTCGATGTCGATGGGAACGGAAATGAGTGACTCATTTTCGGAGGTAAACCAACGCCTTCATGATATACACGATCTAGGGAATAAACGTTTGGAGGAGAACCGGGAAGTGACCGAGATTATGCGGGATAGGCAATGGCAGCTCGACTTTGAATTCTACACCAAACCGCACGACCACCTTACCGGAAAAGCTTTGAAGATGGCGTTGGCCCAAAAGGAAAGGATCGAAAAAAAATATAATCTTTGAAGTGTTTTTTTTTATTTTTTTAGTCCATTTTTTTTTTAGTGGAACCGTTTTTTTTATGTTACTGTCATGTTTTTTTTTTAAGTGTAATGTTTTTTTTTTATTTTAGTGTAATGTTTTTTTAATTTAATGAAATGAATTTTAATTTTATAAAGTTAGAAAATAATTATTAAAAAATAGAAATTAATAATTGAGTAATGATTAGGCGGGGGCTTTATAACTACGGGCTTAAAATGCATAACGCCCCATAACGCCCACCCGCACACGTGGCGCGCCACGTGTCGCATAACGCCCACAAAGGGGCGTTATGACTACACATGGCCTTAACCGGAGAAAAACCGACCCTGTTAGATTGTCAGAAAATCGTCAAACCAAAACTTGAACTATCCATGGAGTTAAATTAGACAATAGTTTGATTTAACATACTTCATATTTGAGCGGAGTTAACTAACAAATAGAGTATAACCAAACCTTAGTTCTAATCATGTGTATACGGGGTTATAAATTATAGGCGGAAGTTATATCAAATGTAGTTTAATAAACAACCAATTTCGCTAATGAGATCCTTAGTCGCCGGAACAAATCAGTGAACGACCTTAACTAAACGAAAGAAGAAGAAAAAAAAATAGAGGGTCAAATTGTTACCTTCACTGACGAACGAGTAGAACAAATTAACGTGGCCAACTACAAAACAAACTGATGGTGGTGCCAATAAATCACTGGCTCATAGCGGTGGTAGTGGTGAGAACCGGCAGCTACTGTTGGGTAAGGATCCAATGTTCATGAGGGTGAGGCTTTCATCATATTCATGGGAGTTTATCTAATCATACATTCTCACATTAAATCTCTCATATTTATGTATTTAATAATTATGACACCCATTTAATTTAATTATATGCAATGTGATAAGGATTTTATACATTGAAATTATTAAATTCTTAGTTATGCTTTATAATTTCACCCAAAGTATTATTACTAAGCAATGACATAAAGAAAATATGGATATGGACTTTCGTGTTTGAAGTTGTAAAATATTATATAAAGATAATTTGAGATACCTTAAATATATAAGAATTAGAGTAAACTGCAATTTTACACCCTGAGATTAGGGGTCATTGGCATGTCTACCCCCCCTAAGGAAATAATTCCAATTTTACCCCCCACTGTTTGGGGTTATGTCGCAAGATTACACCCGGAGTCAATTTTGCTTAACAGTCAACATAACAAGGGTAAAGTCAAAGGGTAAATAGGTAATTTTGCCAAACCATTATTATTATTATTATTATTATTATTATTATTATTATTATTATTATTATTATTATTATTATTATTATTATTATTATCTTTTGTGTCATCTTCTCCATTTCATCATAACATTCAACCTCCAAATCCCCATTTTCCACACCCAATTCCTTCAACCCACCCCTGTTTTTTCCTTCATCTTCCACTGCCACACACACAGATCTCATCTCCATCTCTCAACACCATCAACCGACCATCACCACCATTAACCCACCTGCCACCGCCACCACCATCAACCCCTCTGTCACCCCGGCGGCGACCAGACGGTTTCGTCTCCGTCTTGAACCCCTCTGTCACCACGGCGGCCATCAACACAACCTCCGTCTTGAACCCCTCGTGGACATCTGTAAATTTAGGCAAACCTTTGAACTTAGAGCTCGAATCATTAGACACAGCAAGATCGTGCTGATAACTATACAGCATTGAGATCTGATGATGATGATACAGAGGGCATTTTGGATGATGAAATGGAGAAGATGACGATGATGGATGAATATACATTTGGTGGATTTGTTGGTGATTAGTTAGGGTTTTGAATGGAGAAGGAGGTGGTGGTGGTGGTGATGAACTGATGATGATGATGATGAACCTGATGATTATTTTCGATGCTTAAAGTATTGACATAGTTACATAAAGTGATTTTAGGTATTCAGATCCGGACAGTGCTCTATCGTCATTTTCGATGCTTCTTGGAGATGCTCCACACCTTGACCACGAAGTTTGCTCGTTTGCGTTTCTTAAAAACTTATGCAAATGATTTTTTTTGGGATAATAAGAGTGGTGGGATGAGTATTTTGCTTATTCAGTTTTCCGGTTGATGGTGGCGGTGGTCAGAAGAGGAGAAGGAGGTGGTGGTGGTGATGAACTGATGATGATGATGATGATGATGAACTTGTTTCGTTGATTTTGTGATTTGTGTTGTGGATCTGGATTTGTTGTTGTTATTAGGGCCCTTAGGGTTGAATGAATTATGAGAGTAATTGTTTGTAGGTGATTTGTGGATCTAGCTTCCAACACCCAGAATGAACTGCTGATGATGATAATGATGATGATGAATGAACTGCTGCTGATGATGATGAACTTGTTTCGTTGATTTTGTGATTTGTGTTGTGGATCTGGATTTGTTGTTGTTGTTAGGGCACTTAGGGTTTGATGATTTGTGTAAATTTGATGTTGAATGAATTATGAGAGTAATTGTTTGTAGGTGATTTGTGGATCTAGCTTCCAACACCCAGAATGAACTGAGGATGATGATGAACATGAATCTTGATTTTTTTATATAATTTTAATAAGACAGGGGCAAAAACGACTTTTCACACATTATAACAGTCAAAACAAACGTTGACTAACAGAATTGGGTGTCAGGGGGTAATCTTGCGACATAACCCCAAACAGTGGGGGGTAAAATTGCAATTATTTCCTTAGGGGGGTAGACATGCCAATGACCCCTAACATCAGGGTGTAAAATTGCAGTTTACTCTAAGAATTATAATAGTATAGTTTAAGTTAGAATTTGAATATATAGATCATACTACATCATTCTTAATGGTGGTACGTTACGACTAAAACAATTCTTATTCTATAGCTTGAAATTTAATAGTTGCTAATAATAACTTTTGACAATGATGAAAGTATTAATGATCATAATACCTTTTGATGTATTTTAATAGTGTTCTAGCAACAGATTTCTTGGTATTTGAAAGTAAAAGATAATGAGTTCATGCACAAGATTTATGAGAGTCCTTTGAGGGATATCTTCGCTACCCATGAAAATTCATAGTATATTATCTAACAATAATAATTCTAGGGCACCGTTTGCTCCAAATTAATACGTTAAAGATAACTCAAAATATTTTTCTCAGCTATGTATGTTAAGTTGTAACCATCAAGCAAATTAAAATCATAAAAAAAGAAACTAGTAAACTAACTCATATGAAATTACATCAACTACTTTAATGGCCCTTTTATTATGGTTAATTGTGATGAAAGAATTTAAGAACTCAATTTGACTTGTAAATTAATTCTTACATTAATATTTTAGCCATTTCGTAACCTATGTTGTTCTAAAAAAAATTAAGACGTTTTATTAAATTAGACAGGTGTATAAGCAAAATGGTAACTAGACTATATGATGAAGCATAGCGGAATTTTAAAACTCCTTTGCAAACGCAATTCTCTCTGTCTCCTCGTCTTCCCTTTTCCGGCAGCCGGATTGGCTCGACGAAGCAGTGGTTATAGGGTTAGCGTGAAAGGTCGCCTATCCTTCCGGCTTGACCTCGCATTCTAACAATATCTCCATTCCTTCCATTCGCCGTCTGGGGCCGGTTCTCGGGGTGTTTGGTTACATTGGTGAACATTACGCCGGTTGCTCGACGAAGGAGGGGAGCTTGGGATAGAGGTGGAGGTTCAATCGGATTCACATATTGGTTGTCGAATCCATCCTAACCTGCTTTTCTATCTTGAGGTTTCTCTCGTTCCATTCGCTTCCCGGGTAGTGTTTGCTCCGTCTTATGGAAGAGGAAGGGCCATGGTTGGATCCTCATCACCATCGTAATAAAGGCAGAGGTAATCGCAGCAACATGGTGTCAAAGGTGGATGTTACGAAGTTTTTTATCACAAACCTTCCGGAGGGGTGCAGGCCGTGGGATGTGGCTGATTTCGTGGCTGGATGTGGAGAAGTGGCAGTCATGTACATTGCGAGAAAGAAGGATAAAGTAGGTAGAAGATTTGGTTTCTTGAGTCTTAGAAACGTGAAAGACGCCAGGGCAACGGAAAAAGCTCTTAATGGTTTGAAGATGGGGGGATATAATCTCCAGGTGAATATTGCTAAATATGCTGTGGAAAACGCCGAGTTGTGGGTTGAGGAAGATAATGGTATGAAGAAGGGTAAAAAGCCAGTGATCGGTGACCATCCGTCCGTTGGAGGTGATGGTTTGAACTATAGGAAGAGTGTTAATGATGGTTGGGTGAAAGAAGGGGTTTCTTTTAAAGACATGTTGAAGAAGGATGGAAACTGTGATGGTGGGGAAGTCTCGGAGAAGACGATTGAGGTTCACAGTGAAACAAGTGCTTTTTTTGACCTTCAAGGGAGAGCCGTGGTCGGTAGAGCTTTAGATATTTATTCGATTACGAAGATGAAGACGTTTTTTATTGAGGCGGGTATTACCGGTTTTAACATCCATTATCTAGGTGGGCTATGTTTGTTAATTTCGTTTGAAGATGACATAGATGCTGCGGATTTTTTGTTGAATGTTAGTATTTGGAGTAGATGGTTCTCGTCGGTTGATATGTGGGCCGGGCAAACCATGCAGTATGAAAGGGTGGCTTGGCTTAAGTTTCACGGGATGCCGCTTCACCTAGCAGAGAATAAGGTATTTGACGATATAGCGGGTTTGTTTGGTAAGGTGATTCAAAAATCTCAGATGTCTGTGGAGGATAATAACCTTTCGGTGAATTACGTGGGAATTCTTGTTGATCATGGTAACAGAATCTCGGACTCGGTTACGGTAAAGTGGAAAGATAAAAAATACAAAATTTGGATCCTTGAAGAACGGGATGAATGGGTGCCTGATTGTTTATCGGAAGATGACTGGCCGGAGGATAGCGTCAGAGACGATGAGTCGGTTGAAATCCCTAAGTCTGGTAATGAAAAGTCAGAAAATGCGGGAGTAGAAGTTGAAGAGCCTGTGGTTCAGGACCAAAGGAATGTTGATATCGAGGGGACTAGTTATTGTCACGAGGTGGGAAATTCGGCAGGTGGAGGTAATTCCCAAGATATTGCTGGTGGGTTTATTTCTTTCTCCTCGGTTTCTGGGGATAAGTCTCGTAATAGAAATAACCTTTTAATATTATTAAAGATAAACATAAAAGTAAGCCCATTGTTATAAGCCCAGATTTACATTCCAGGCCCAAAAAAAGAACTCGTTTGGACTTGGAGGAATCTTATGAGAGTTTGGGTATATTGGGCCGCACCTCAGTGGATAACGACCAAGTGGAACATCATTCGGGGAAGTTAGTGGAGAACAGCGATAGAAGCAAGTTGGACCTGAATAAAAGTGGTAGTGAATCCGGTGGTGGTGAGAACTGGGGAGAGGAGAATAGACCGGAATCTCAGCCGAATGATAATGGGACTGTGGAGGCTACGGCAGTCTTGGTGGATGAAGGCAATGAGATCTTGAAAGAAATCGAAGCCACGGTGTTGCTTGGCAATTGTATTGGAGTCAATCTGAGGAATTATAACTCGCTGGTTGAGGAGGCGATCATCAAAGAAGGTAACAATGCTGTTAATCCAAGAATTTTTTGTCAATCAATGCTTGTGGTATTGGAGGGGGTGTTAAGGATAGGTGGATTAGGGGGTTGAAGCAGGCCCAAGATATCGATTTTCTGTTAATTCAAGAAACTAAGAAGGAGGATTTATCTAGGGTCAATATCGCTAATTTCTGGGGGAATGGGGAATTTGGTATGGATTTTGTTAGCTCCGTGGGGCTGTCGGGTGGCATCTTATATATTTGGGATTCTGGGAAGTTCGAAGCCCTGTCTGAGGTTAAGAACATGCATTTTCTTATCGTTGCTGGGAAGATTAAAGGCAGTGGTTTAGAGTTAAATGTGGTTAACGTGTATGCTCCGTAATCGGTGAGTGCTAAGCAAGTGGTTTGGTCCGAGCTCCTGTCGGCTATGGAGGATCTCCCAGGTATGTGGGTTGTGGGAGGGGATTTTAACGCGGTCAGGGTTCCTAGCGAGAGGAAAAATTCCAGGTTTAACAATTTGTGTGCCTTGAATTTTAATAATTTTATTCTGAATTCGGGTCTTATTGAGTATGATTTGAAAGGAAGAAGGTTCACGTGTATTAGAGGAAACGGTAAAAAGTTGAGCAAAATCGATAGATTTTTGGTTTGTCCGGAGTTTTTTAATCGATGGCCTAATGCTACATTTAGGGCTCTCTCGTCCAGTTATTCCGATCATGGCCCTATTGTTTTAATTGCTCACTTAAGTAACTTTGGTGCTAAACCTTTTAGAGTGTTTAACTCTTGGTTGGAGAAAGAAGGGTATAAGGATGCGGTTGAAAAGTCGTTGGAAGGTTTTAATGTCACCGGTCCTCCAGATTCAGTTTTGATTCAGAAATTAGCGGCCATCAGAAAGGGTATTAAACTTTGGAGAGATGAGATGAATAAGAAAGAAGGGGAAGCAGCTAGTAGGGCTTTACAAGAATTGGAAAGTATTATGGAAGCTAGAGAGGTGACAGAAGAAGAAGAATGGGCCTTTATGGAAAATAAAAAATTATTGTTAGAAATTGAGAGGGGTAAGTTGGTGGACTTGAAACAAAGATCTAGAACGAAGTGGGCTTTGGATGGAGATGAAAACTCAATTTTTTCATGCTCATGTTAATGCTAGGAAAGCCGTTAATGGTATCCCGGGTTTAATTATTGGGTCGACTTGGATTAATAAACCGTCTTTGGTGAAGCTGGAAGTTTTGAAGTTCTTTAGGAGCAGATTCACGGAAGTGGTTAGTAATAGACCGGGCTTGGTTTGTCATGGTGTCCGTCACCTGTCGGAATCGGATAAGGCTAGTCTTGTGTTGTCGTTTTCTTTATCGGAGATTAGGTGTGCTTTAAGGGATTGTGGCGATGATAAAGCGCCCGGGCCGGACGGCTTTAATATCAAGTTCATTAAGGCTTTTTGGCACTTATTTGAGACGGACTTTGTGAAGGTTTTTGACCGGTTCTTTGAAGATGGGATTTTTAGTATGGGTTGTAGCTCGTCGTTTATTACGCTTATTCCCAAGATCAAAGACCCGGTGGATCTAAAAAATTACAGGCCTATTAATCTTATTGGAATTGTTAGCAAGTTGGTTTCCAAGGTTCTTGCGAATAGATTGAAATGAGTGATTGGGTTGGTGATTTCGGAATCCCAGTCGGCTTTTTTGAGAGGTAATTACATTCTAGATGGCCCGTTGGTTGTTAATGAGCTGTATAATTGGAGCAAAAAGTTTAAGAAAAAAGTGTTCTTTTTGAAAATTGATTTCGAAAAAGCATACGATAACGTGAACTGGAAGTTTTTGATTTCGTTTATGGAACAAATGGATTTCCCGTCGAGATGGTGCAATTGGATTAAAGGTTGTGTGGAATCGGCTAGGTCGTCCGTTCTAGTTAATGGTTCGCCTACTTTCGAATTCAAGTGCTCTAAAGGGTTAAGACAGGGTGATCCGATTTCCCCGTTTTTGTTTATTTTGGTGATGGAAGCTTTATCTTCTATGATCGAGAAGGCGAAAAATGAAGGTTTAATGGTTGGAATTCAAACCCCGTTGAATGGCCCGATGGTGTCTCATTTGTTTTATGCGGACGATGCTATAATCATGGGGGAATGGTCAAGGTCAAATATTACCAATGTGGTTCGTATTCTTCGGGTTTTTCATCTCTGCTCAGGTTTGAAGATAAATTTAGAGAAGTCAAATTTGTTCGGGATTGGAGTCAACAATGGGGAATTAAATGACATGGCGAACCTAGTTGGGTATCAAGCGGAGGAATTCCCGTTTAGGTATCTTGGTTTGTCCGTTGGAGCTAACATGAATAGGGTTGTTAATTGGAAACCGGTTTATGACATATTTGATACTAGGCTTGCGAAATGGAAAGCGGGGATGCTCTCGATGGGTGGGAGAATCATTTTAATTAAGTCGGTCTTGGAAAGTTTGCCGAATTACTATTTCTCTTTATATAAAGCTCCAGTTCAAGTTATTAAAGATTTGGAATCAAAAATTAGGAATTTTTTATGGGGAGGAGATACCTCGAGTAACAAGGTTCATTGGGCGGCATGGGATCGGGTGGCGCTCCCGGTGGATAAAGGCGGTTTGGGGTTTTGGATAAAGGCGGTTTGGCGGCATGTGTAGTGTTCTGCACGGTTTGGAGTTAAAGGAAGTTCCAGATAGATGGCAGTGGTCCGGTTCTGAGGATAATCAGTTTAGTGTCGGTTCGGTGAATACCTCTCTGATTCGTAAGATCGAAACTCCAGTGGATTATTGGCCAAGTATATGTAAGTGGATCCCTCGGAAGTGTAAGGTGTTTATTTGGAGACTCGGTTCGAACAAATTGGCTACTATGGATGCCCTTAGGAAAAGAAATATTGTTATGGAAGATTGCTCTTATGTGCTGTGTGGTGATGCGGACGAAACTGTGGAACATTTATTCACCTCATGCGGGTTTACGTCGACGATTTGGGCCTTAGTTAGTATATGGTGTAAAATCCCGAATATTTTCGCTTTTTCGGTCAAAGATCTTCTGGAAATGCACGAGTATATTGGCTTAAATGGTAGGAAAAAAGAGGTGATTCAGGGCATTATCAGGATCAGTTGTTGGTGTATTTGGAAGGCGAGGAACGAATATAGATTCAACAATAAAGATATAAAAGTGGAAGGTATAATTCGGGAAATCAAGTCGGTAGGTTTTTTTTGGTACAACACTAGATCGAAAGGTAGTGAAGTTAGCTGGGATATTTGGCGTAATTTTGTAAATATGTAATTTTGTGTTTCTTGTGTGTTTGGGCCTCCTCGTCTTGAGGTTGGTGTTTGTTTAATGAAATTCTCCTTTCAAAAAAAAAATGAAGCATAGCGGAAAATTGTTGGATGTTACATTATGTGTCCAAAACCGAATAAACAAGATCAAACAAGCATATTCATCATATGACCTAGATAGTGACAATAAAACTAGCCTAACAATGTCATGAAATCAAGAACAATCTTCATGAGTTTAGCAAACATGTCAAAAGAACCGAGTAATAAGATGCTTAACACCTGAAAGATTGGATCCCAGGCTTCAATTCTTCACTCCCGAGCTCTCTTAATCTTCAAAATCTCCCTTTTTAGCTTCTTAATTCGTCTAGGGTTGTCCGTGATATGTTTAGGGTTAATTATAGGCTGAACTCTGAAGATTGAAGTTTTACATGCTGACCATGTCCCCGCTCGCGTCGCATGAGCTCCTTAGGCTTCATGGTCGTGCGTCACGTGGGCTCTTTAAGGCTTTGTAGTCACACGACGCGACCAACCTCCATACTGACAAAACCATTTTCGTCATAACTTCTTCGTTTCAACTCCGTTTTCTTCACCATTTCTGACTACGTCTTCGTAATTCAACTCTCTATCATCTCATCTTCTTAAATATCCATTTCCATTCCATGAGAATCCTTCACTAAGCCCAAACCTTCTCATGTGTGCCATTTTCTTTAACGTTTTAGCTCGTTTTTACTTCCGAAACCCTGCAAAACACACAAGACATGATAATATAAAAACCTAATAGCAAAATGACTCAAATTATTATACAAACTATACATGGAAACACTCAGTTTTCTCACTATGTGGCTCGTTTTTCGTCCTTTTAAGCTATTGTCATTGCCCCAAGACCTGGAAACGCAAACCAATCAGCAATATACAGATTCATCTTAAAAACGACGCAAATGGACTCGAAAACTGTACAAACTATACACGGACCCTGGATGTATTTTGCAATACATCAAAGAATATTGGGAATCATGTAAGAATGTATAAATAATGGTAGTAGTAGTAGTAAGGCAGGTATTGTTGTAGCGGTTCAAGTGTAGTTAACTATGTCAGAAACTAAATGGTAGAAAACAAACGGGTCAAAATCTCGAAAGTAAGATAATAAGTATAGGTTATGGTTATGAGGAGGTTTTAGTGTTAGAATGATTTTGGGGGCTTGGAAAAATGTTATTTTACAATTTGGGACTTTTGGGATGCATGAACGGGAGTCAAAACGAGAAAAAACAAAATTCGGGTGTTGGCGCTACAGATGGAGTCGTCGATGCCGTACCATGGATTCGTCGATGTCGTAGGGCTGGTAGACGCTCTAGGAGGTTGTCTACGCCCTTGTCGATGCTGGGAGAAGCCGTTTCTTTGTTTTTTTCGATCATGGAACCCGTAGACCAATTCCCAAGCCCATTTAAACCTCTGAAATGCACCCTAACCTTACCATATAGTTGTGTGAGGTACGAGATAGTATGTGTCACAGCCCCCGACCCCACCCTGGGAGCGAGAGCCGTGAACCAGCCAGATGGTATCGGTGTTTATTAATTATGCAGAGGAAAATTTTTCATCAGGATCGTAGTTAGGAAATGATTTCAGAGTTTGTAAAACACCAAACTTTTAATATTAAACAAATTGGCTAAAACCCATATTCAATTCAATTGTTTTTATAGGAATAAACCCAAATAAATAAAACATAATTTTTTTCTTTTATTCAGGTATTTATAGCCACTTTATTTAAACCTTCAGTGCTCCATAGCTGGCTTCTATTATCTTTACAACAATTTACCAGAAACATGTTTTGAAAACATTTTATCAGTAATAAATACTGGCGAGTTCATTCCATTTTTATAAAAATATATTGTTATACTTTACAGCATCAAGGTTTTTATAGTTGTTTATATTTACCCAAAAACTCAATCAGTATTTGTCACATGGTGGCAGTTCAGATGTGACAGTGGTCATATCACTCATTGGCTCACTTTCGTCCAATAGTGAAGTTTATCAAGTAATAGATATATAGTATATCTTACTATTATATTGGTCACTAGGCGATTCCTGTAACGGTGGTCAAATCACTGTTGATCATTCTTTCAACTAGTGACTCGGGTCATATTACTGTTGATCATTCTCTCAACTAGTAATTGTGGTCTTATCACTGTTGATCATTCTTTCAACTAGTGACTCAGGTCATATTACTGTTATCATTCTCTCAACTAGTAATTGTAGTCATATCACTGTTGATCATTCTTTCAACTAGTGACTCTGGTCCTATCACTGTTGATCATTCTCTTAACTAGTGACACTTATCAAATAATGTATACCAAATTTCACATACCGATAATAATTGTTGAATACATAAACCAACTATACATGTATAGTAATAGATTACCATATAATAAATAGAATATAACGTATTATATATATATAAATACATATTTCATTTGTCCATTAAAATATTATTGTAACATTATAATATTTAATGTATTTTATTATTATAATTGCATGTTATGTTTTAACATTACAGGTTATGTTTACCCCGTATACATCGTTAACGATCCCAAATAACATTTTATATATTTTTATGAACAATAATAAACTTATACATAAAAATCTATTTTAGTTTAATTAACCATTAAATATAAGTAATTTGTTTAACATACATGAATGTAGACTATTCATAACATGTAATATAACTAAATATAATAAGTGTATATATTTAACATTACATGAATATATTAAAGACACGAAAATATCACACACTTAAATATATTTTCTTTTATTTATATATGCAATTAGTGATAAACATTTACTCAACTTCGTATCTGAAAATTTTGTAGTCTATTTTCAAATTACTATATTACTTGAGACAAAACTCATCATATATATATAGATATATATATAGGATAAGTGTAACAACTCCTGCTAAAATTATTAATTCTTATTTTAATAATGTCCACTAGGAAACCCTAATTGAGACCCTCAAGTAGTATGGCACGACCCATAAATTTTTAAAACGGTCAAAGCTAGGATCAGGGCCCCCTGAAACTCGAGGGGGGTATCCCCTAATGGATAATTATCCTCGAAAACGCATGTAAATCACGAATTTCGTTTGCTGTTGACTCAACTGGGCTATGTGGGACACGAGGCCACCCTAGCCAAAATAGGTGTGCCCCGGGTGTCGCGCCAGGATCCCTGGCAGCCTGCGCGACACCCTGGAGGGACCAATATCCAATATAAGAGGCAGGGGTTTGGCACTTGCATGGCTGTTGTGTTTCGACGTAAAAATTCCTTTCGTATGTTACTTTGTGCTCCGATCTTTCTAAAAACAATCAAAATCTCGAATCTCTGCTACGGAAACAGGGTATTAACTCGATCACTGCTACGATACAATGTCTGATCAATTGAAACCGATCCGATGGATGTTTAAGTGCTGCCCGAATCCAGGCTATACTTTGTCATTCGTCGTGAGGGTTTTGATTTCGTGAGTTTGTCGTAAATGTTGTATTAAGTTACTGATCTAGTTTTGTGTGCATTGTTATTTAACTAGGTTACAAGGCTAAATCAGTAGGCAAGGTTCTGTCCAATTAAACTTGCAATGTGAGTCATTCTCTTTTATCAAAAGTATTTTACAAATACCTAAATGTTTTCCAGTTATATGTTACATGGATTAAGTCTTGGTTATCTTAAATTACTGGCAAGTGGGGTATTGTGCACATTACTATTGTTTCTCACTTTTAACAGTGATAATCATCACTATTGGGTGAAAGGACCCAATGGTGGTATGACCATCGTCACCAGGGTGTGACACGGGGCCAGATAATTATAAGATAGGGGCCATTGTAATCGCTCTTATGCTGTAATCTATAACGAATGTGTCATATTATAACTTGAGTGACTCGCCAGTATTTCCCCGCTGATAAAATCTTTTTAAACATGTTTCAGGTGATTTACTGTGAACCAGGAAAGGTGTCGCATAGCACACCAGCTTGAAGAATATGGCTCAGTAAATAAAATAAATAAACATGTTTTTGTATAAACATGGAATTTCCCTGTGAAATTTCCTTTATTGTAAATTATGGGGTTTGTCCCAAAAATGTGAAATAAAATAATTGGGCATTTTCAGTTTTAAAAAGATCCTGTTAAAATTTCCGCTGCCAAAATAAACAATACCACGGGTTTCTCTCCCGCGACTCCTGGAACGGGTAAAACCGGGTCGGGGGTCGTGACAGAAAAAGGAGGTATCAGAGCCACTTATTTAAGCCAATTAAGTATTTAGAAATACTTAATTTTTCTGATTGACATTCTGTGATCCGGTGAAAATTTAGTTTACAGTAAATAAAATTTTAACTTAAATTTGTGTGTGTTTCTTCATGTGTGTTAACAGTATGAATGAACTGTCGGAGGCACTCCGAAACTTTACTATCCATACTACCGATATGGATACCATAGGAAAACCATCTGGCTACCTGGCAGATACGGAGGAACCACTAACATTCCAGGCCCAGGCCCAGGAGAAACCAAAGCTGAAAAAGAGAAGGAGAATCTTGGACTGGAAACGTGGGCGTAGGAAGAAGCCAGCTGCGCAGAAGGTTAAAAAGACTGAGGATCCGAAAGATAAAGGGAAAGGAAAGGAGATCGAGGAGAGTTCCGGGCAAGCCCATGAAATGCCACCATGGGAGGAGCTTGATCGCAAACTGGCAAATTGTGACCTCATCGGACCTGCCGATGAAACCTCTTCAATTTCCCTGCCCAATCTGAGCTTCCAATAAATTTGGAGCCGGCTATCCCAGATCCTATTGTCAACCCCCGACCTGTTATAGGCCAGCTGGAGGAATGGTGGACAAATGACTGGCAGTTTCAGAATTTCATGAATAACCCCAATGTCTATTTTCCTCAGTTTGACCCTGAGCCTGCACCAAACCCACCTATGAGCACAGAAAACTTGGCTGAGCTCCGTCACTACGGCGAGGAACTAGTGGATGCAGGAAATAGAATTAGGGATGTGGGAGAGAGAATCTCATGGAAATACGACGAGAGGGAGCATCGTTTCTGAGGGGCTAGTTATCTGTGGTTGTGTGTTTAATAGTAATATAATAATAATGAAATAATAATAAATAATAAAAATATAATCATGTAAAATAACTCCAATAAAACTTTTGTAATATAACTGGTGTTTATCGATGCATACTAATATATATAAAAATATGAAAGTCGCAAAGTCGACAATTTTGGCTATACGTGTTAACATGATTATGTGTGATTGCTTTATTATGTTAGATTATTATTTAATTGTGCCAATAATTTATATATATATTGTTGATTATCAGATGGAACACGCTGTTAATGAGCCAGTTAACGAAGTTAACCAATCTGAGCAAAACAATGAGGATCATTTCCTTAATAGGCAAGACATAGAAAATATCGTTGCCCAGGGAATAGCCAATGTTATCCCGGCAATCTTCGCTGCTGTTAAAAACCCTGTTGAGCCTTCGCAAGCCAACCCTAGTAAACGCACGCGCGACGACAATTTCAGTAACAGTGTAAATGGAGGCGGAAATAATAATAATGATGTGGTTCAAGCCCCATTTCTTAAGAAAATGAAAGCTGCAACGCCTGGTTGCACTTACAAGGAATTTCTCGCCTGTAAACCGATCGAATTTGCAGGCAACGAAGGGGCAACTGCTGCACTACGCTGGTTAGAGAAAACCGAAGTAGTAATTAAAATAAGTAAATGCGCCAAAGAAGATAAGGTTATGTATACATCCCACCTCTTCAAAGAAGAGGCATTGGAATGGTGGAACACGGTGTTGCAAGCCAAGGGAAGTGACATGGCTTACGCCATGGGTTGGGAAGAATTTAAGCGATTGGTGGAAAGAAAATTTTGGCCTGAGTATGAAAAGGAACAGATGGCGAATAAGTTCCAGAGCCACCGGATGGTAGATGTTGACTGTCGAGGGTATACTTCGAAATTCTTCGAATATGCTAGGATTGTACCAAATCTGGCCTCGCCAGAACCGGTACTTATTTCTCGCTATATTTGGGGTTTAATTAGCGAGATTCATGATATCGTCAAAGCTGCAAGACTCCGCAAAATTGACGATGCGGTAGAATTAGCCAATACCTTGACCGACGAACTGGTACGTACGCGAGAAGAAAACAGAAAGAAGGAATTGGCTCAAAAGATTACCCAAGGATTTCGTGGGGGTAATACTAGTAGCAACTTCAAGAAAAGAGGAACTGGGCAATCCTCCACTGCTCCATTTTGCAGTACCTATAAAAGAAAGCACTTTAGAAAATGTAAGGGGTATTGTAATTTCTACAAAATTCCGGGGCACCAAGAAGAAGAATGCAGGAGAAAGAAATCAACAATTTGCTTCAACTGTGGAGAAGCTGGATATTTTAGACCAGACTGCCCTAAACTGGTCAAACCAGCTGACAACAAGACCAAACCTGCTGAAGGAACTAATAAGAAGAACGCCAGAGCCTTCCAGCTAACAACGCAAGAAGCAGATCTGATTCTAGATGTGATAGCGGGTACGTTCCTAGTCCACGACATTTATGCAAAAGTTTTATTTGACTCTGGTGCAAACCAAAGTTTTATAAATACTTCATTTTGCCAAGCTCTTAAGCAACCCCTAACCAAACTTAGGCAGATTTATACGGTAGAAACGGCAGATGGAAATTCTGTTAAAATAGATAAAATTTTGCAAAAAGGAAAGATAGAACTCTCAGGCCATAAATTTTCTGCCAATCTTTTACCTATGAATTTAGCTGGATTCGATGTCGTGTTAGGAATGGATTGGTTGGTAGCCAACCATGCTCGAATCCTCTGTGATAAGAATTCCATAGAAATCCATACACCCGCAGGAGAAACAATTGTGGTTATAGGAGATAAGCCACGTAAACCACTAAAGTTCATTTCAGTAATGAAAGTTGCTAGTTATGAGCGAAAACAAGGAATAGTGTATATAATTTCGGTAATCATTAACACCAAAGGTAAGGAACACCAGGAAATTCTTGTAGTATCAGAGTACCCAGAGGTATTTCCAGAAGAGCTACCAGGGTTGCCACCAGATAGGGAAGTAGAATTCAGAATTCATCTAATTCCTGGAACTACACCAATAGCTAAGGCACCCTATCGGTTAGCACCCACCGAAATGTTAGAACGGAAAAAGCAATTAGATGAATTGCTAAGTAAAGGATTTATACAACCTAGTTCATCCCCTTGGGGAGCACCAGTGTTGTTCGTGAAAAAGAAAGATGGTTCAATGCGAATGTGTATCGATTATAGGGAATTAAATAAGGTTACAATTAGGAATCGATACCCATTACCTAGAATTGATGATCTTTTTGATCAACTTCAGGGGGCTAGATATTTTTCTAAGATAGATTTACGCTCCGGATACCACCAGTTGAAGGTACAAGAATAAGACATACCTAAAACCGCTTTCAGAACTAGGTATGGTCACTACGAGTTTACAGTCATGCCATTTGGACTAACAAATGCTCCTGCAGCATTTATGGACATGATGAATAGGATCTGTAAACCGTATTTGGATAAATTCGTAATTGTCTTTATCGACGATATACTTATTTATTCCAAAAGTCAGGGCGAACATTGTAAGCACCTGCATGCACTTTTAACCCTGTTAAGAAAAGAGAAGCTTTACGCCAAATTCTCAAAGTGTGAATTTTGGCTACAGGGGGTGCAATTTTTAGGACACATGGTGAATCACGAAGGTATTCATGTAGATCCCTCCAAAATAGAAGCAATCACCAATTGGAAGGTTCCACAATCAGCTACCGAAGTTAGAAGTTTTCTAGGATTAGCTGGGTACTACAGACGCTTCATTAAAGACTTCTCTAAGATAGCTGTGCCATTAACTAAGCTAACCTGTAAGACAGTTAAGTTTGAATAGGGACCTAGGCAAGAAGAGGCTTTTAAGATTTTAAAGCAAAGGTTAACAAACACTCCAATTCTAGCCTTACCAGAAGGAACAGAAGATTTTGAAGTTTACTGTGACGCTTCTAAGCTAGGATTAGGATGTGTGCTAATGCAACACAAAAAGGTAATTGCGTATGCCTCAAGGCAATTGAAAAAGCACGAGGAGAATTATACGACTCATGACTTAGAGTTAGGAGCAATAATTTTTGCCCTTAAGATTTGGAGACACTATCTGTATGGAAGCAAGTTTACAGTCTATACAGATCATGAGAGTTTAAGGTACATATTTGGGCAAAAAGAATTAAACATGAGGCAAAGAAGATGGATGGAGATTTTAAGTGACTACGACTGTGATATTCAATATCACGAAGGAAAAGCAAACGTAGTCGCAGATGCCCTAAGTCGTAAGTATCATGAAAAACAAAGACGAATTCGTGCTCTTAGATTAAATCTTCAAATAGATTTAATGGAACAACTGAAGAACGTTCAAGAAACAGCAATCGAGGATGATGCTAAAGGAATGAAAGGAAGGATAAAAGAATTAGAGCAAGGGACTGATGGAATTTGGAGATTCCACCAGAAAAGAATTTGGGTACCTAAGCAAGGGAATTTAAGAGATAAGATTTTAGAGGAAGCCCATAAATCTAGATATACCATACACCCTGGAAATAATAAAATGTATCAAGATTTAAGAAATAACTTCTTGTGGATATGAATGAAAAAGGACATAGCTAGATATATATCTAAGTGTCTAACTTGTTCACAAGTTAAGGCAGAACATCAGAAACCTTCAGGGTTACTCCAACAATTAGAAATGCATGTATGGAAATGGGAACTAATAACAATGGACTTTGTTACTAAGTTACCTAAAACCAGAAAAGGGAACGACGCGATTTGGGTAATTGTGGATCGATTAACCAAATCAGCTCATTTTCTGCCTATGAAGGAAACCTTTAGCATGGAAATATTAGCAAAATTATACATAGACGAAGTAGTATCCTTACATGGAGTTCCACTCTCCATTGTATCGGATAGGGATAGTCGTTTCACTTCACATTTCTTGACAAGTTCCAAAGAAGCAATGGGGACCCGACTGAACTTAAGTACTGCATACCATCCCCAAACTGATGGACAAAGTGAAAGGACGATCCAAACCCTGGAAGACATGCTCAGGGCATGTGTAATAGATTTTGGTGGAAACTGGGACGACCACCTACCTTTAATGGAATTCTCCTATAACAATAGTTACCATACAAGTATCAAAGCTGCCCCTTTCAAAGCACTGTATGGACGAAAGTGCAGAACTCCCGTTTGCTGGGCAGAAATAGGAGAAAGTCAATTATCAGGTCCTGAGATTGTACAGGAGACTACCGACAAGATAACTCAAATCAAGGAAAGACTGAAGACGGCTCGAGATCGCCAGAAGAGTTATGCCGATAATCGACGCAAGCCGCTAGAATTCCAAGTGGGAGACAAGGTACTCTTAAAAGTCTCTCCTTGGAAAGGGGCAGTTCGGTTCGGTAAGAAAGGAATGCAAAGTCCAAGGTACATAGGACCCTTCCCAGTGATCCAACGCATAGGACCAGTCGCCTATCGCTTACAACTACCAGAAGAGCTGGCTGGAGTACATGACGTGTTTCACATATCCAGCCTCAAGAAATGTCTATCTGACGAATCCTTGGTAGTACCTCTTCAAGATATAGAGGTAAATGAAAAGCTAAAATTTGTGGAGAAACCACTTCAAATAGAAGACAGAAAGGTTAAGTTTCTTAAGCACAAAAGACTAGTACTAGTCAAGGTCAAGTGGGATTCGAAAAGGGGACCAGAGTACACGTGGGAACTAGAATCCGAGATGAAGCGGAAGTACCCTTCCTTGTTCCAATAAATCTCGAGGACAAGATTTTAAATAAGGTAGGGAGGATGTAACAACTCCTGCTAAAATTATTAATTCTTATTTTAATAATGTCCACTAGGAAACCCTAATTGAGACCCTCAAGTAGTATGACACGACCCATAAATTTTTAAAAAGGTCAAAACTAGGATCAGGGCCCCCTGAAACTTGAGGGGGGTATCCCCTAATGGATAATTATCCTTGAAAACGCATGTAAATCACGAATTTCGTTTGCTATTGACTCACCTGGGCTATGTGGGACACGAGGCCACCCAAGCCAAAATAGGTGTGCCCCGCGTGTCGTGCCAGGATCCCTGGTAGCCTACGCGACACGCGGGAGGGACCAAAATCCAGTATAAGAGGCAGGGGTTTGGCACTTGCATGGCTGTTGTGTTTCGACGTAAAAATTCCTTTCGTACGTTACTTTGTGCTCCGATCTTTCTAAAAACAATCAAAATCTCGAATCTCTGCTGCTACAACAGGGTACTAACTCGATCACTGCTACGATACAATGTCCGATCGATTGAAACCGATCCGATGGATGTTTAAGTGCTGCCCGAATCTGGGCTATACTTTGTCATTCGTCATGAGGGTTTTGATTTCGTGAGTTTTTCGTAAATGTTGTATTAAGTTACTGACCTAGTTTCATGTGCATTGTTGTTTAACTAGGTTACAAGGCTAAATCAGTAGGCAAGGTTCTGTCCAATTAAACTTGCAATGTGAGTCATTTTCTTTTATCAAAAGTATTTTACAAATACCTAAATGTTTTCCAGTTATATGTTACAGGGATTAAGTCTTGGTTATCTTAAATTACTGGCAAGTGGGGTATTGTGCACATTACTATTGTTTCTCACTTTTAACACTGATAATCATCACTATTGGGTGAAAGGACCCAATGGTGGTATGACCATCGTCACCAGGGTGTGACACGGGGCCAGATAATTATAAGATAGGGGGCATTGTAATCGCTCTTATGCTGTAATCTATAACGAATGTGTCATATTATAACCTGAGTGACTCGCCAGTTTTAAAAAGATCCTGTTAAAATTTCCGCTGCCAAAATAAACAATACCACGGGTTTCTGTCCCGCGACTCCTGGAACGGGTAAAACCGGGTCGGGGGTCGTGACAATAAGGATCCGTTAGGAACCACCCTTTATTGTGAGAACCACGAGAACTAATGTGAGCCAAATTTTTCAATAGTGATTCTCTAATATAACTAATGTTCCGTCTATTGTAATATTTTTATTAATTATATTTTCTTTAATATAACTAATATATTTTAATAAGGATTAATAAAGCTCATTTTATATACACACCATTTAGATTTATTTCACTAATTAATATTTTATAATAGTAATGTACAAATAATATTAGTTATAGGATATGTCTATTGGGGCACAATTCCCCCGTGCTTGTGGTCATGCTACTATTGGCTAACTTTTTGGCCAATAGTAATGAGTGTCAAGTAATGTATACAAAACCCCCTATACTGACAGCTATTGCAGAATATAAAAACTTAATCACTGTAAGTATAACTGACAAACATTTAGTATTTTGGAAAACATTTTTAAATATAACTGTATCACAAAAAGGTGATAAAAAGGAGAATGACTCTCGAACTGTGAGAAAAGAGAATGGATTCACCTTGTAACTTTAGGATTCAACTAGAAAGCCTCCTGGTATAAATCTTGGGTATAACTCCCGAGCTATTTTAAAATATATATATATATATATATATATATATATATATATATATATATAATGCACTCGTGTTAAGTATAGTAACCCTAATTCAACCTTATCCCTACATCACGAGACAGAACCCCAACGAACTTAGTCGGACAGAGCCTTGACATGCGTTATGGGGCTCCAGATCAATCGGAAAGGGTATCAGTGATCGGGAGTTAAAACACTTAAAACAGGACAGGGCTTTATTATTATTATAGATTAAAATAAAAAAAATATAATTATGGAAATGCAAAGAGAGGGGTGAGACATAAAGAAGAAGAATGGATGAGTAAATTGTGAACTCTATGTCTGCTATTTATAATTGCCACAATGCTTCGAAGTCACGCCAATTTGGCCACCTACACTGATACATGTTTTGTTCACACACTCACACGTGCACTTCATTTCAAATGTTTAGTTTGATTTAATTTTATTATTTTATTGTACACGTACCCTTACATATAAGATATGTAACATTATTTAATTATATTTTATTATTTATATATATATATATATATATAGGGTCAGGATTTCGAGAAAACGGTGAAAAGTGTGAGAACGGTGAGAACGCTTATGGATCGTCCGATCAAAACAATCCATGGACTAGATTGCGCGGTGGCGTTTTCGTAAATAACACAAATATAATTATGTGGGACGCGCTTCATTAAGGGTAAAAGGGTCTTTTTACCGCTCATATCCAAAACGCCAAATATGATAAAACGCCAAACAAAAAATAAAACGCCATTAAAAACAAAACGCCAAAAATTAAAAATAAAACGCGTTGAATATTACAGGAAGATGAAACAACACAAATAACTGAATTACAGTTATTAACATTTATTAGAAGAAATTCCCTCCTAAATTACGCGCCAAAAACATCATTATATAAACAAAACGTAAAAACAAAGCTTCAATAATCACTTAAATCTATCCATTTCCTGCAAAAAAACACCTTTAACCAAAAAACGCCAAATTAAACAAAACGCCAAAAATGGCAACAATCGTTTCGTGGAGATACACTCTGGGAATCAGGCGATACGTCATCCATTTTGACAACAGAATGAGGGTGTATGTTAAGACGATCAGAGCTATTCTGAAGATGGAAGAAGAGATACAGAGGCAAATCCTATCCATTGGCATCGCTCTAGACAACGAATGCCATGAAACACATATGCTTATGAAAGCATTAACCAGCAAATTTGGACCAATCAAAGGAAGTGTGAAGCCAGACCCTGTCATGACATCATGGCATTTTGATGATGAAACAGACATGGTGACGATTACATACGACAGCGGAGAGCAGCAAGTCTACTAGCTAGAGAACATCATGACAAAGCAGCGACTGGGTTTCATGGAAGAATTGCATAACGCCACCTGTACCAAGCCAGAAATAGACTCAAAATTGGAGTTAATGCAAGACATGTTCAGGTGGAGGCTTCAAAATCTTCAGGATTTTAATTTGATGACATGGATGAAGATCAATATGAAGACTCCGAGGAGGAAGAAGATGACACAACTGATAGATACTATTCAGATAAAGTACCTTCTGACGAAGGATTTTAATTTTTTTTCGTCTTTTTTTTTCTTCAATGTAATCTTTTTTTTAAGATAATTAAATGATATATTTCTATCTTTATTAGCAAAACGCCAAAAAAATACTAAAAAATGGTTAACCCTAAGAAAACGCCAAAAATAACAAAAAATATCTTTCTTGCTTAAAATTTTATTTACTCCGTTATTGTATTTTGACATGTTGTTCTGCATAAGGCCATTTAAAATATCTTTCTTGACACGTGTTGGGCCAGGATGCGTTCTCACACTTTTGAGCGTTTTCTCCTGATCCCGTTTCTATATATATATATTATAATTAATTTAACTGCTTCACTTATTTGGCGCTTATAACTTCTAAAATATAACGTTTTATAAAACAACGAATATGTCATTAGAACGATAATATTTGTATCTACATTTTGAACCAAGTTTCATTAAAAACGGAGTAAGTTTAAATATAATGTATTTTTATAATTTAATTATTAAACGGTTTCTAGGCCCATCTAAGTACTTCATATTTCTAACAGTCAACTTACCCGTAATCTACCCGTTTAATAAGATAAGTTTTATATACTTTATTTTAATATAGAAAATAGAAATGTCACACATATACAAGCCAATTAATTAGTATAACATTCCAACCAATTATATATAAAATTGTTTTTAAAACTATATGGGTCGAATAATTATATTAAAAATAAAACTAGTTACTAGTGGTTAATAAATTTAAACAACCTATAACTCTTATAATAAAAAAAAATTGGAAATGTTACATCCTCCCCACCTTGTTTTAAATCTCGTCCTCGAGATTTGGGTTACGATGTCTTTTTAGAGTTATGTTACGTCTTAGTCAATAAGAACAGTATTTATAAGGTAAATGACATAGAATCAAGACATGTTCAAATGAATACGTGTTTTACAATAAACAGGGCTCAATGGTTTAACTGAATTATTTCTAGGAATCGATGTCAAACGAACGAGATGAAATGATATAATTTCCAAGGTGACTAGGTTCAAGCCAAAAGAGATATATGATCAATAGATGTCTAAATTGACTGTTTACAAGTTGTGAATGACTTTTAGAATCAAATAGAATTCACTGTCAAAAGAAAACTTACTTTGATTGTTAACTGAGGAAGACTCAGAATCAACAAGCTCAAATGAAATAGAGGCACGAAACTGATTGGTTAATTATCGAACCATAACATAAGAAAAATCAATATGTTGACATTTATTGAATTGCATGGATACACCGAAATACCACAAAGTTTAGTGTATCATTGTCTTAATACATAATTGCATTAAGGCTATTTTCAATGATGAGTCAAACGAAAGACATACGTGGTTTTGAATGATTCGTATGATTATGATTAGCCCAAGCTACAAGTTTATATCGACGCCACAAGGTGTCGTAATGATTGCAATAGTTCAATAATTACGGTGACCAAACAAATTCACCGTGTTTGTAATCAACTGAAAGTTTTAATGAAGTAACTTTGGATATTCATTTCAAATAAATCTTATAGGATTTTCAATTGATGATGAAATACCAAATAAATATCATAGAATTTTCGATCAATGATGAAAGAATCTTTAGAGATACACCAGAATATAATACGAATTTTTGTACTCTTATCTTAACACATAATTGTATTAAGACTATTTTAAGATAATGAACCAACATAAATTAAATAAATAAATCTGTACATCAGGTGTGAAAATGAGATTAGCTCAAGCTTCAAATTAAAGAAAACGCCACCACAAGGTGTCGTAACCAATTAAATGATTCAATGAAAGTGAAGACCGAACAAGTCTATCATGGTTCTGAATAGATGAAGTACTTGACAAAATGCATTTATTTATAAAGTTTTATTTGTACTAGGGTCAAATAATAACTTAACTTAGATATTACATATCAGTGATTACGTCTGGAATCATTTCTGCTTCTTGCATAGTAAGTACGAATGCTCGCGCGTTCTTCTTAGCTCCGTCTGTTGTTTTGGCCTGGTTGTCGGGTGCTTTGGTCAGTTTCGGGTAATATGGTTTGATGTGTCCGGTATCTCCACAATTGTAACAAATATTAGTTTTCCTTCTACATTCTTCTTCTATATGCCCGGTTATCTTGCAGAAGTTACAGTAGGGCGTTTTCCTAAAACGACATTTTCCTGAATGCTTTTTGTTACAGTTTCTGCAGGTAGGGTGTTCCAGTGACGGTTCAGTTCCTTTCTTCTTGAATTCTTGGGAAATTTTCTGGGCTAACTCTTTCTTCTTGTTTTCTTCTCTTGTGCAGATTAGTCCATCTGTCAGGATGTTAGTTAGTTCAACTATTTCTTCAATAGTCTGTGGTCTAGCGGCCTTGACCATGTCTCGGATTTCGCTAACTAATCCCCAAATATAACGAGAAATTAGTACGGGTTCTGGCGAAGCCAGAGTTGGTACCATTCTTGTGTATTCGAAGAACGTTGTCGTATATTCACGGCAATTCACATCTATCATTTTATGATTTAGGAATTCGTTAGCCATTCGTTCCTTTTCATAAGGGGGACAAAATTTCCTTTCTGTTATTTTCTTGAATTTTTCCCAGTTCATGGTATAAGCCATGTCACTTCCTTTTGCCGGAAGATTTGTATTCCACCATTCTAAGGCTTCTTCTTTAAAGAGGTTGGAAGCATACATCACCTTATCTTCTTCGGCACATTTGCTGATTTTAAGAACAGCTTCCATCTTTTCCAACCATCGCAGAGCAGCCGTGGCTCCTTCACTGCCTGTGAACTCAGTTGGTTTACAAGCTAGAAATTCTTTGTAGGTACACCCGAGAGTCATCACCTTCATTTTCTTGGGATATGGGGTTTTGATAATATCATTATTGTCTCCATTGACACTATGGCTAAAACTGTCGTCGCGAGTATGCTTGCTACTCACAACTTTGGTGGGTTCTACGGGGTTTTTAACAGCTTTAATTATTGAAGGTATAACATTAGCTATTCCTTTGGCTATTATATTTTCTATAGCATTTTTATCCAAAGGATTTTCATTATTAGCATGAATTTCTGGATTATGTGATACTTTATTCGACATCTGAATTATAAATATTTTCAATTATTAATATCACAGAATAAAACAAGACAATACTTTCAAGAATCATATGTGCAAATATATATACATATATACATATATATAAATCTACAAGAATAGCACATATGTTACTTTGTATTAATTTCCTAACTTTATTGTTTGAGTTTAGGTATTAAAAGAACACCTAAATAGTTTAAACAAGTGGCTCTCATACCACCTTCTGTCACAGCCCCCGACCCCACCCTGGGAGCGAGAGCCGTGAACCAGCCAGATGGTATCGGTGTTTATTAATTATGCAGCGGAAAAATTTTCATCAGGATCGTAGTTAGGAAATGATTTAAGAGTTTGTAAAACACCAAACTTTTAATATTAAACAAATGGGCTAAAACCCATATTCAATTCAATTGTTTTTATAGGAATAAACCCAAATAAATAAAACATAAATTTCTTCTTTTATTCAGGTATTTATAGCCACTTTATTTAAACCTTCAGTGCTCCATAGCTGGCTTCTATTATCTTTACAACAATTTACCTGAAGCACGTTTTGAAAACATTTTATCAGTAATAAATACTGGCGAGTTCATTCCATTTTTATAAAAATATATTGTTATACTTTACAGCATCAAGGTTTTTATAGTTGGTTATATTTACCCAAAAACTCAATCAGTATTTGTCACATGGTGGCAGTTCAGATGTGACAGTGGTAATATCACTCATTGGCTCACTTTCGTCCAATAGTGAAGTTTATCAAGTAATAGATATATAGTATATCTGACTATTATATTGGTCACTAGGCGATTCCTGTAACGGTGGTCAAATCACTGTTGATCATTCTTTCAACTAGTGACTCGGGTCATATTACAGTTGATCATTCTCTCAACTAGTAATTGTGGTCATATCACTGTTGATCATTCTTTCAACTAGTGACTCGGGTCATATTACTGTTGATCATTCTCTCAACTAGTAATTGTAGTCATATCACTGTTGATCATTCTTTCAACTAGTGACTCTGGTCCTATCACTGTTGATCATTCTCTCAACTAATGACACTTATCAAATAATGTATACCAAATTTCACATACCGATAATAATTGCTGAATACATAAACCAACTATACATGTATAGTAATAGATTACCATATAATAAATAGAATATGATGTATTATATATATAAATACATATTTCATTTGTCCATTAAAATATTATTGTAACATTATAATATTTAAAGTATTTTATTATTATAATTGCATGTCATGTTTTAACATTACAGGTTATGTTTACCCTGTATACATCGTTAACGATCCCAAATAACATTTTATATATTTTTATGAACAATAGTAAACTTATACATAAAAATATATTTTAGTTTAATTAACCATTAAATATAAGTAATTTGTTTAACATACAT
Source organism: Helianthus tuberosus (assembly GCA_030545235.1). Lineage (NCBI taxonomy): Eukaryota > Viridiplantae > Streptophyta > Magnoliopsida > Asterales > Asteraceae > Helianthus > Helianthus tuberosus. The sequence goes on from CM060436.1 coordinate 53,938,609, forward strand.
GAATGTAGACTATTCATAACATGTAATATAACTAAATATAATAAGTGTATATATTTAACATTACATGAATATATTAAAGACACGAAAATATTACACACTTAAATATATTTTCTTTTATTTATATATTCAATTAGTGATAAACATTTACTCAACTTCGTATCTGAAAATTTTGTAGTCTATTTTCATATTACTATATTACTTGAGACGAAACTCATCATATATATATATATATATATATATATATATAGATATATATATAGGATAAGGATCCGTTAGGAACCACCCTTTATTGTGAGAACCACGAGAACTAATGTGAGCCAAATTTTTCAATAGTGATTCTCTAATATAACTAATGTTCCGTCTATTGTAATATGTTTATTAATTATATTTTCTTTAATATGACTAATATATTTTAATAAGGATTAATAAAGCTCATTTTATATACACACCATTTAGATTTATTTCACTAATTAATATTTTTAATAATTTATAATAGTAATGTACAAATAATATTAGTTAGAGGATATGGCTATTGGGGCACAATTCCCCCGTGCTTGTGGTCATGCTACTATTGGCTAACTTTTTGGCCAATAGTAATGAGTGTCAAGTAATGTATACAAAACCCCCTATACTGACAGCTATTGCAGAATATAAAAACTTAATCACTGTAAATATAACTGATAAACATTTAGTATTTTGGAAAACATTTTTAAATATAACTGTATCACAAAAAGGTGATAAAAAGGAGAATGACTCACAAACTGTGAGAAAAGAGAATGGACTCACCTTGTAACTTTAGGATTCAACTAGAAAGCCTCCTAGTATAAATCTTGGGTATAACTCCCGAGCTATTTAAAATATATATATGTATATATATATGTATATATATATATATATATATATATATAGGGTAGGGCTATATAGGAAACCCTATCTATATGAAAAACCCTAGAAAACCCAACCTCCCGACATTTTTTTTTTGAAAAAAATAACAAATGTAATATACATGTTTTTAAGAGTTTTGGTCCAAAAAAATCAAAAAAGCGCCGAAGGGATAATTTAAAAAAAAAAAATTCAGCAATTTCTGTCTTTTGTGCCTAGCACATGTTAGGCGACCGGACATTGCTGAAATTTGTTTATTTTTTTTTTAAAAAATCCCTTCGGCGCTTTTTTGATTTTTTTTGGCCCAAAACACTCTAAAACATGTATATTACATGTGTTATTTTTTTCAAAAAAAAAAATGTCGGGAAGTTGGGTAAAAATGGGGGGAGATTTGGGTTTCCAGAGTTTTCTACCAAAATGAGGGTTTTTTGTCTAGCATTGTCCTATATATATATATATATATATATATATATATATATATATATATATATATATATAGGGAGTAGATCATGCGAGAACCACCCTTATTGCGAGAACCACGAGAACCAATGTGAACACAACCTAAAATAGCTAAAAAAACCTTAAAAAAACCCAACCCCCACCCCCCCCCCCCCCCCAAAAAAAAAGCCTAAACCCCCACCCCCCCCCCCCTAAGCTAAATGCTAAAAACTAAAACCCCCAAAAAACCTAAAAAAAACCTACCCCCCCCCCCCCCAAAAAAAAACCTAAACCCCCCCCCCCCCAAGCTAAAATGCTAAAAACTAAACCCTCAAAAAACCTAAAAAAATCTAAAAAAAATAAAAAAAAATCCAATTTTTTTTTTAATATTTTTTATGCTCAAATCGCTACTTTTAGTGGCCAAAAAAATTTTTTTTTTTTTTTTTGCTTCGAAAAGTAGCGATTTTTATATAAAAAATATTAAAAAAAATAAAAAAATTTTGTGTGATTTTTAGCTATTTTTAGGCATTTTTGGTTGTGTTCACATTGGTTCTCGCGGTTCTCGCAATAAGAGGTGGTTCTCGCATGATCTTCTCCATATATATATATAATGCACTCGTGTTAAGTATAGTAACCCTAATTCAACCTTATCCCTACGTCACGAGACAGAACCCCAACGAACTTAGTCGGGCAGAGCCTTGACATGCGTTATGGGGCTCCAGATCAATCGGAAAGGGTATCAGTGATCGGGAGATAAAACACTTAAAACGGGGCAGGGCTTTATTATTATTATAGATTAAAATAAAAAAAAAATATAATTATGGAAATGCAAAGAGAGGGGTGAGACATAAAGTAGAAGAATGGATGAGTAAATTGTGAACTCTATGTCTGCTATTTATAATTGCCACAATGCTTCGAAGTCACGCCAATTTGGCCACCTACACTTATACATGTTTTGTTTACACACTCACACGTGCACTTCATTTCAAATGTTTAGTTTGATTTAATTTTATTATTTTATTGTACACGTACACTTACATATAAGATATGTAACTTTATTTAATTATATTTTATTATATATATATATATATATTATAATTAATTTAACTGCTTCACTTATTTGGCGCTTATAACTTTTAAAATATAACGTTTTATAAAACAACGAATATGTCATTAGAACGATAATATTTGTATCTACATTTTGAACCAAGTTTCATTAAAAACGGAGTAAGTTTAAATATAATGTATTTTTATAATTTAATTATTAAACGGTTTCTAGGCCCATCTAAGTACTTCATATTTCTAACAGTCAACTTACCCGTAATCTACCCGTTTAATAAAATAAGTTTTATATACTTTATTTTAATATAGAAAATAGAAATGTCACACATATACAAGCCAATTAATTAGTATAACATTTCAACCAATTATATATAAAATTGTTTTTAAAACTATATGGGTCGAATAATTATATTAAAAATAAAACTAGTTACTAGTGGTTAATAAATTTAAACAACCTATAACTCTTATAATAAAAAAAATGGAAATGTTACAGTATGGGACTTGTATTTAAGCTTCCAAAATGTCCTCCAACTTACCAAAGAGTGTTTATGAGGTGCGGGTAAGAATGGAGCGTGTATGCAAGTATGTGTGGGAACGAAATAAGTATGTAAGCATGTATATATGGATTTAATTGTATGTTAGTAGATGGAACCCATATATGAGCATGAATAGGAATGAACATGTATGTAGGTTTGTATGTATGAATGTTTGCGACTAGGATTTGTATCTATGAACGTGTTGAATGAAGATGGATGTAAGAGTTTGGATATAAAGATATGTATGCACGTATTGGAACTATATATATACGAATGAATGGGACTTGTATGTATGTATACTTGGTTTTTAATACATGTGAGTATTAACGATGCTAACCGGGTTGCTTTTGAGAATGGAGTGAAGTGCAGGTATATTATTGCTGGTTCTTTGAAGGTTAGACACTAGGATGCAATGATTGAATTCAGAAAAATAACCGAACTGATTGTATACGTAGATAAAACGTGACGTGGTCGTTTAATTATGTATGTTTAATTTATGATATCATTAAATATAAACGATGTAGATGTGTATGGTGACTGCCGGTTACATGGGCCATCCTCATGGAATGCAAAGCGGTGAAGATCGAGTTAGAGCATGGATTGTACGGGAGTGTGTAGTCACGCTGGTTTGTAATTGTATGTTAAATTTATCTCCAAAATATGAACGGAGGATGTAATTAATTTAAAGAAGTTATACTTTAATGGTTTTTCAAGTATGTTAGAACGTTCATAATAAAAGAAAATTTTGGGTTCGTATTTCCGCTACGTGTTTTTTGTTAAAACAGTTGAAGGTCTTACAAATTTCAAGTTCATTCACTATCGTTGTAATGCTTTGCATTTTGTACTCTCCTTATTTAGAAAGTTGTAATCGTATTTCTATTTTTGGAAACTTGTAATCGTATCGTATTCTTTATTCACTTCCAAACTTGTAATCCGAGACTTCGATCAAAATGAAATTCATCTTTTATACTTACACTTTTTATACTTATACTTACACGCAATCAATCTTTGGATACATGTTTTGTGCAAACTGAGGCTTATTATACGCTTGATTCTCATTTATAAGTAAACCATACATGCACATACTCGTACAATACCTTAATACACTTTAAATACCTAAAAATGGGCTAAAATATAAGAAAAATGTATAAAACAACATAATTACAAGTTCAGGGGCCAAATTGCAAAAACTAAAACTTGAAAATACACTTCTCGCAGGTGGCGAGAAGTTTCCCCTTTTTCCTCGCGAGTGGCGAAAAGGCTCGATCCGCAGAAAGTTTATTTCAGCTCCTAGGTTGGCCATTTTTACCCACATCATTATTCACCCAATCACCTTACAACTTCATTTAACCAAAAATCCTAATCCACCATTATAAAACCAAGCCTCCTACACCTCCATTTCACTTTTCTGAATCTTCAAACACTCTCAACACACTCTCTAATCAACTTAAATCACAAGTTGGAGGCAGAATTCTCTAAGTATAAAAGTGAGCCTTCACCTTACTTTCTTCCACATTTCTTCATCTTTTCTTCTTCTTGAAAGCTTGGAACACCTATAGGAGTGTTTCCACAAGCTTACCATGGTAAACTAAGGTGGAACATCATCATTTTGAGCTTCAATTTTCTGTTTTGAAGAAAACTTTACCTGAACTTTATTAAACATGTTCAAACTTACTCAATCTTGCACCTACCTTGCTTCTAGCCAAACCTATGGTTATGGAGCTTGTGTGGGGTTGATATCTATAAGTGTAGAGGTGCAAACACCCTCTAAAATTTTTGTTTTGATAAGGTTTTAAACAACCTACAAGGGTTGAGGCCAATCCAAGATTCATCATCTTCAATATGGTTAAACTTGTGTTTTGGTGAAAAGTGTGAACCATTGAAGCCTTAGTTTTCCAATCTAGTTCCACTACCTCACTTGTTGATTTGTTACTTGTCTTCTTACCACTAGATCACTAAAACAACTTCCTAGACATAAAGTGAACAAGGCTACATCATGTCCCCCAAACACTTTCCATGCTTAGGATGAACGCATCTAGCTAGCTCACTTGGTTGTTTAAGTGACTTAGACAAATACTAAGTAGCTTCCAAGAATCAAAGTAAGTCAACCCCGCCTCGCCTCCAACATTTGCCATATTGGATATGACACGCCCGGGTTGTTCTTACTTGGCTACTTAGCAAGCTTAATTAGTTGTACTTTTACTTTATTCATGACCAACCAAGCCATCAACTACGTTTGTGACTTTGTGGTTTGGTGAATCATATAATGAGGTTTAATGGATGTTCATATTCCTGCCTCCTTGCATGACCACTTCCGTGGCTCCTCACCTTACTTTACTTTATGTTCATATACGTTAACTCTTGAAATTCTAATCCAATCCATTAAACAAAAACCGCAACTTACACACCTATGTTTCCCTCTAGGGTAACTTCGGTGTTCCAATAACTCAAGACTCTTTACTCATGCGTCATTTGGAAGCTTTGCAAACCGTGAGTATACATAGCCCCCTTTTTTTTAATTTTAGACACTTTTGGGGTGCAATACATATAACTTATTAAATTCACACAATCACATACAAACATGCTTGACATAAACAAACAATCCTTTATACATGCTTAATACGTCATGCTTAGAAATTCATACATGCTAGAAGTCGTTCTTGCACTATTCTTGTCATTAACTTCGTAGGAGCCTACCTTAACATGTATAGCGCTATAGGAGTAGCACACCGCCCGTATTCTTGTGGTCATGTTAAGTTATAGAAAAACGGTCTTGTCATTGCGACGACAAGATTACGCTGGTGGAATCATTGGGTTGACAATTATGTGATGCATGCTAGTATTGTTATGATATGCCTTAGTATACGGTTATGCCATGAGGATTTGTTTAACCGCTATATACTTATACTAGTAATTTAAACTTGTATGCTCACCAATGCTCTTTTGTATTGACATGTACTTTAATATGCGTTGCAGGATCTTGATGATGTCACGTTGACAAGAAATCTAGTAGGACGGCTAAAAACGCACTTTAAATTTTAGTTCATGTATGTATTTTGTTTTTGATGACTGTCGTAAACGTCAATCAAAAACCTATTTAACCTAATAAATAGGGTAAGCAGGGTATCGAACCAAAGGAGTATTGTGGAAAGCGTTATGAATTAAGAACTATTAACTATATGCAATAATATAAAATCTGTTTGTTTTGAGAGTTTTTTTTAACTAAGAATTACTAAGAAAATGAGTTTGTAAACAGTTGGAGGAAACAATGGTTCCTCTGGATTTCAGATTCAAAGCAAACCTCAATTACTTGCTTGATTGTTTACAATTACATAGACATAATTGCATAATTTGATTAATTGATTGTGATTACCCAAATACTACTTACTTCGATTGCATAGAATGGAAGGTTATCATATGAGTTACCAATTGCAATTACCAACCCTAACCCTTATCAAATGTATCCCAATTACTAGAAATCTCGGGAATTGAGTGAGTTCGAATTAAGATTTAAGCAAAAACAACCATTTACATATCAATCAAATCAAATCAACTGGTAAAAAGCATCGAATGCTTAGATTATTAGATTCTAACAAAGATTCAAACATAAAACATCGGTTCAGTTACAAGAATCCTCCACCCGGAGGAAACCACGAAGAATTTAGCCGCTCATGGTAATGATTCGGTCTTCAAAAGCTTGATAAACAGATGAATTCATGCTCTCTATCCTTGATTCGGTAGGAATTATGATGATTGCAAGTGAAAATCGCCAAAAGTTTGCTACTTTGATCCCCAATTTCATCCTCCCAAGTGAATGTTTCATTAGGGTTTTAAAAATCCTTTTTATACCTTCAAACACAAGGTTCATGCGTTTTTGCTGATTCCCGTCGTACCCTACGGTCTGATGACCGTAGGTTACGGTCTACACTTTCTGCTCATTTTGTCTTGCCGGACCGTAAGTTATGGTTGACTGACCGTAGCTTACTGTTGACAGATTCCTTCCAAAACTGTTTTCTTCATAACTTCTTCATTTTAGATTCGTTTTATTCACCGTTTTCACCCACGTCTTCGTAATTCAGCCCTCTATCATGCCATCTTCCAATATCTTCATTTTCAATCTATTAACATCCCCCCAAACACATCCAATCTTCATGGTTAACCTGCAAAACATCATTTTCTCATAGTTACCCAATTCTACACGTATAACGATCAAATATGCATAAGATTAGACATTAAACACATATAAATCACATTCCTAAGCCCATCCATCATTTTTCCATGTTACAAGTTATTGTATTTTGCTTCCAAACATTGTACTTTTGCTTTAGTAATGAAATGAAGTTTTGGTTATTAAATACTTGTCCCAAATAGTTGTTATGAAGTCTCTTGCAATCTTGTTTTCGTCTCGCTCTGATGTTTCTGACACCGGTTGGGGTGTGATAATCGTCACACAATAAACTCAACTTTGCATCTTGATTTCTAGATGTAAGAACATTCATATCTCAATATCATTCTTGTTCTTGTGATTATTTTAAACACTACAGATTTGAAGATTAAAAGGGAAACCTACTTTCGTTAAAAATATTGAAGAACAACAAGAGGGATTAAAATAATCTATACCCTAATCCACAAATGAAACTCTTTAAAAAATTCAAGACTACTAGAAAGAAGTTGATAACCTCTCAACCCTTTTCAATAGCTACACAAGTTTTCACTCAAGATTTTCTCTCATCTCATCTCATGAATAAACATGAACCCTGCTTAATAACTCCTATATATACGATCTAACATAACCATAATCTTAACATAATAACCAATAAATTCTTCTTAACTTATATTATAGTTAATTGGTATTAAGTCAAACATTAGTAAATTGTGTATCGATTAAAAGTTACCTAATTTCAAATTTCTTTAGAAACTGTAAACGTGTATGTTAGGCAGATAACAAACTTTTTTTTTCAAAATTATCAATAATCTTAATGAAGTTTGTGTTATTAGGGTTGGCAGAACCAAGCCAGGATGGGAGATCGGTAGTGAGGACACGTAGGCAAATGGGGAAATTGATGTTGGGCTGGAGAGGATGGTTGTCCTGATTAGGATCGATTGTGAAGCGCAAAATAGTACAAATCAGGATGGATCAAGGTTGCAGGCGATAGGGATGATAAATATGCCGGCTCCGTGCCAATCGGTACTTAGCCAAAGTTTTATCATGATTGAGAGGATAGATTTTGTATACCCTTGCAACACGAACCTGTTTAAAGTAAAGTTTATTTTTTTATATTTGTTATTGCTATAAATTTTTCAAAGATCAATTCAATAGCTCTGAAGTTTGCCTAAATATAAAGAAAATATATATTTTATTATGTAAACTAATAACATAATTAAGAAAGATATATCAAAAATAAAATTAGGTAGAAACAGAAACATATGTAAATAATAGCATAATTAAGAAAAATATATCAAAAATAAAATTAGGTAGAAACAAAAACAATGTGAATGAGGCATTTATGAAAAGGGGAAAAACGGAAAAATGTTTATGTCCAGAATGATTTCCACTTATTATCTCACACACACGTGAATTCGACATATCTTTTTGACTAAATTACTATGATGACATCATCCATTTTCCTTCTTTTCTTGTCCCATTCACCTAATTTTATTAGACCTAAGTTGGGGTTAAACTTTTTTTTTATGCAAAAGAAACAGAAAAATCTATTTGTTAGGTATATTTGTATATTGTTAATAAAAATCTATTTTTGTAACTATAAGTTAAAAGTTCAAATCTATTTTAGTTTTATGAATAGTTATAAGTAGATTTATACTCTTCCCGCATTGCGGGACGTCAAGTTGAATATTTCTCAATTTGATAACATGTACGTCTGTATTTCGGTTACTTGTACATATTACTTATAACACTATCTCAATAAGAATTACATCGACACGTAGATAAAGTAACTTTATTAAAGTCCAGGAGTAGTATCGTTTGTCCACGAACAACACATGCTCACTATTCCCCCGGTTTGGGCGGGGGCGCTAAGCCGAATATTTCTTAGTTTGATAGCATGTACGCCTGTGTTTCGGTTACTTGCACATAATACTCTTAGCACGATCTCAATAAAAAATTTCATCGAACGTAGATAAAAATACGCTCGTCACAGAATTTATTTTTTCATATAAAGTTTAGGAGTTGTAAAGTAAGTTTATTAAATTCCATAAGTAGTAGCGTTTGTCTACCAATAACAAACGATCAGCATTTCCCTAGGTTGGTTCGTCATGGCAGCAAAGGGAAAATGCTAGAAAGTGAAACACTAAAGCGAGCAAAAGTAGAGGGACTAAGCATTTATATTACCAAAGTTAAAGCAAATGGACTAAATACTCATATAAACAAAGTTTACCAATAAAAAGAAAGCTTTTTAAAAGCAGAAGGGCTATACATGTATATTAACGGAGTTAAAGGTTTAAAAGGAAAAAAGAAAGACATGTGGTAGAGCATGGGTGGGGCAGGCACTATTCCCGTCCATGCTCTTTAAATATATATTATTTCTCAGTTTGATAGCGTGTACGCATGTGTTTTGGTTACTTGTACATACCACTCTTAGCACGATCTTAATAAAAAATTACATCGAGACATAGATAAAAATACGCTCGTGAAAGATTTTTTTTTAATAAGGTTTAGGAGTTGTATAGTAAGTTTATTAAAGTCCAGGAGTAGTAGCATTAGCGTTTGTCTACCAATAGAAAATGATCAGTACTCCCCTAGCTGGGTTCGTCATGGCAGCAAAGAGAAAATGCTAGAAGGTGAAACACTGACGCGAACAAAAGTACAGGGACTAAACATGTATACTACCAAAGTTAAAGCAGAGGGACTAAACACGTATATAAATAAAGTTAACCAATAAAAAAAAGCTTTTTAAAAGCAGAGAAGCAAAATACGATATTAGCGAAGTTAAAGGTGTGAAAGAAAAAAAAAGTTATGTGGCAGAGCATGGGTGGGGCAGACACTATTCCCGCCCATGCTCTTTATATATATATATATATATATATATATGGTCAGGATTTAGAGAAAACGGTAAAAAGTGTGAGAACGGTGAGAACGATTATGGATCGTCCGATCAAAACAATCCATGGACTAGATTGCGCGGTGGCGTTTTCGTAAATATCATCAATATTATTAGGTGGGACGTGCTTCATTAAGGGTAAAAGGGTCTTTTACACCTCATATTCAAAACGCCATCAAATGATAAAATGCCAAACAAAAAAATAAAACGCCATTAAAAACAAAATGCCAAAAATTTAAAATAAAACGCGTTGAATATTACAGGAAGATGAAACAACACAAATAACTGAATTTCAGTTAATAACATTTATTAGAAGAAATTCCTTCCTAAATTACGCGCCAAAAACATCATTATATAAACAAAACGTAAAAACATAGCTTCCATAATCACTTCAATCTATCCATTTGCTGCAAAAAAAAAACATCCTTAACCAAAACGCCAACTTAAACAAAACGCCAAAAATGGCAACAATGGTTTCGTGGAGATACACTCTGGGGATGAGGCGATACGTCCTCCATTTTGACAACAGAAGGAGGGTGTATGTTAAGACGGTAAAGGCAATTCTAAAAATGGAAGAAGAGATACAGAGGCAAATCTTATCCACTGGCATCGCTCTAGACAACCATTGCCATGAAACGCATATGCTTATGAAAGCATTAACCAGCAAATTTGGACCAATCAAACGAGATATGAAGCCAGACCCTGTCATGACATCATGGCGTTTTGATGATGAAACAGACATGGTGACGGTAACATACGACAGCGGAGAGGAGGAAGTCTACTGGCTAGAGAACATCATGACAAAGCAGCGACTAGGTTTCATGGAAGAATTGCATAACGCCAAATGTACCAACACAGAAATAGACTCAAAATTGGAGTTAATGCAAGACATGTTCAGGTGGAGGCTTCAGAATCTTCAGGAACAAGAAGCTGATGAAGGTGAATGGGATGACATGGATGAAGATCAAGATGAAGAATCCGAGGAGGAAGAAGATGACACAAGTGATGGATACTATTCAGATAAAGTACCTTCTGACGAAGGATTTTAATTTTTTTCCTCTTTTTTTTTTCTTCTTTGTAATCTTCTTTTTTTTTAAGATAATTAAATGACATATTTCTATCTTTATTAGCAAAACGCCAAAATTATACTAAAAAATGGTTAACCCTAACAAAACGCCAAAAATAACAAAAAATATTTTTCCAGCTTAATATTTTATTTACTCCGTTATTGTATTTTGTCATGTTGGTCTCCATAAGGCCATTTAAAAAAAAGGCCAAACTTAGAAGATGGGACGTCTATAACCTATAAAACTGATAAAAGCTGATCAACAAACTAAATACAAAAAACAGTAACTGAAAAGACAGTTACTTTATTATTATCATTTATTACAATAAAAAAGTTCCGCCTAAACTACGCCCCAAAAAACTCCTATAAGAGAGGGGTCTATACACAATGAAATTAATCACACCCAGAAAAACACAAAAACGTCATATCCTCTAGAAACCACTCCCTTTAAAACGCCACAGATATCAAAGCTTTCACTGAAATGGATCCTTTTTCTGAGGAGGTTAACTCAATAATATTTTGCTGGATGAGATGGACAAATATTCAAGAAAAAGAGACTGATGACAGTGATATGCCATCATGTGAGCTTTCTTCTTGATGATTATAGGCATGGAAGAAAGGGTTCAACACAACTGAAAAATGCTATTTTGGACTCCATTATTACAAATAGCATCAAGCAAGAGTTGATCTTCAATGACATGCCACCAAACAAGAATATCACACCAAAAAACAGGTTGCCACTAAGCAGCTTCTTCTGAAAAAGACGGGGTTTATGTAGGAAAGTTGGCATCTAGCTAAAGTAATCAAAAAAAGTTCAAAATGCCAAAACAAATTCAAGAAAGATAGAGACTGATGACAGTAAAGATTAGGAAGAGAAATTAGATTACCATTTTTTTATTATTTTTGTTTTCATTTTATATTGTTTTGATATCAAGTTATATGTTGATTTGTTATCTAATTCTCTATAAATAAAATACATTATTATATAAAACGCCAAAAACTACAAACACCAAAACGATAGGAGTATGAAAACTGGGAGAACAGCTGCTGGCAAAACACCTTGTAAAGGGTATTAAACGCCAAAAAATTCACTAAACGCCAAAAAATTCACTAAACGCCAAAAAATGGACTTATTGTAATCTTATGCAAATAATAGTGACTCGTAGTGAATTATTATACAAAACGCCATAAACGCCAAAAAAATTAACCAGAAAACGCTATAACGCCAAAAAATTACATATGTGACACAAAAAAATTAATTCAACGCCAAAAAGTTTAAAAAATACAATTAACGCCAAAAAAAAACTTAGACGCCATAAAAATATTATACCGCGTTTGGAAATAAAAACAAGAATGAAAAGACAAAAAAGCCCCTCCGCCCTTCTCTATGGCGTGGGACACGTGTTGGGCCAGGATGCGTTCTCACCATTCTCACACTTTTGAGCGTTTTCTCCTGATCTCGTTTATATATATATATATATATATATATATATATATATATATATATATATATAGTGTAGAGTTCAAATGAGAAGAATTAAAAATTAAGAATAAAAAGAATAAATGATACAAAGCTAATTTGAACAAATCATTCAATGAGCCTATTATTTATTTTGTTATTTAAATTAATGAACTCTAATCATTTAATGAGCCTATCTTATAAAATAGTTGTGCACCTTACACAATAAAAACAATGATGCACATAATCTTACATTTTCAACGTTTCCTACACCATTAATACAATATTTTGGTGTAGGATACAAAATGTGTAGGACTCACACACTTTTAAATAATTTTGCGACTCATAATAAACTATGTGTAGGACACAAAATTTTTAAATTATTTTGTCACTTCTAATAAAATTTGTGTAGGAGCCAATACATTAATGATGGTGAAGGAGGAATTTATGGTTGTATTAATAAGACTTGAGTAACTCATTAGAATATTTATTAATATTCTACATCAAAATGTCTATGCTACCTTTAGTAATTAAAGCATTAATTAAAAGTGGACAAAAATGATATATTGATTCACAACCATTGATCAAAAAAATATATGGTCTAGATTAATTCATTTTTTCTTCTTTTAAAAAGATTCTTCTCAAATGAACCTCCCCCTTTATATATATATATATATATTATTTCTCAGTTTGATAGCATGTACGCCTGTGTTTAGTTACATATACATACTCTAAGCAGGATCTCAATAAAAAATTACATCGAGACGTAGATAAAAATATGCTTGTCAAAGAATTTTTTTTATAAAGTTTAGGAGTTGTATAGTAAGTTTATTAAAGTCTAAAAATAGTAGTGTTTGTCTACAAATAGCAAACGATCAGTATTGCCCTAGGTTGGTTCGTCAAGCCGACAAAGTGAAAATGCTAGAATGTGAAATACTAAAGCGAACAAAAGTAGAGAGACTAAACATGTATACCACCAAAGTTAATGTAGAGGGACTAAATACACATATAAACAAAGTTCACCAATAAAAATAAAGTTCTTTTTTAAATTGAAGGACTAAACAGGTGTATTAGCGAAGTTAATGGTTTAAAAGAAAAAAAAAAGACACGTGGCAGAGCATTGGTGGGGCAGGAACCCTTCCCGCCCATGCTCTTTAAATATATATATATATATATATATATATATATATATATATATATATATATATATATATATATACTAGCCATTTACCCGCGCGATGCGGCGGGAAACATATCACTTAGGTTGGTGAGTTTAGGACTATGTACGGGCAGTTCGGTTTTGAGCCATAACCAAAACCAAATTCGCGATGCAACGGAAAACACAACACAAACAATTGGCTTTCGTATACAAACACTGTACATTGTCTCCATTGATTAAAAATCACAAGTTTCTATTATACCAATACAAGTTCTCCTTCATCTTGTTGCACTACTTCATCAGATATCGCTCCTCCTTGCCCTTGTTCAAGAATCTGCCTTATTTCTTCTGCATTTAGCGTCTCGTATTCCAGCAGTGCGTTTGCCAAAGTGTGCAATGACTTCTCATGCTGTAAAACAAAACCAGATTATTAACTAATTTATCTATGTAAACTGATGGAAACTTGATACACAAACCTTTTTAAGTAACGATTTCACGCGTTCATAAGCATCTTTTAGAAGTTTGACGACCTACAAAATATGAAAACTTGAGTAATGATCCTTAACTGTGCAAATTGAAAGCTTTAGAAACATCCTTCTGCATCAATACGTGACTGCATCTCAGACGCTGGCCTCTCTTTTATATGAACTGGACCAATAGCATCATTTATAACATGAAGAAAAAAAATTGGGATCACATAGAGATGAGTGAAATACCATATATTTAGTAAGTTCCATAGCAGACTCAAGATCACTACTCGCTGCGGCTGCGCTCGCTTATCCCATGGCCTCCTAGCATCGCCCCCGGTTATAACAAGTGTACCTTCCCTTATCCCATGGCCTCCTAGCATCTTCATGCCATAGAGTAGGATCGGGTTGCAAATCATCCACCTTTCCGGTCTATATCAAAATGAAATAACATCTATGGTACATGGAAAATCAAGGGGGAGAAAATAGGTCCCTTGGGTCATGGGGAATGTAGTATTACACATTATTAATAGTTAAAGATGGAACATATTGCAGAAATAAAGATAATTTCTTATATTTACTCAACAAACTATAATATCAAATATTTTATGACATTTATACCCTTCAGCCCTTCTATTGAAATTTGAATTAGAATATAGAAGTTTGGAGAGAGAGAAAAGTGTCTGATGGTCGTTTTATTATATTTAATGAAATGGGTAAATATGAATCCTTTCGTATATTAAATGGGTAAATATAATATTTATATTTTTGGTTAGGTAAACATGATATACAAGTTTTCACCACAAAAATATAACTACTAAGACTAAAAACCCCATTTCAAACTCAAGAATGACATGATATGGCAGACCCTTGCAGGTGGTCAAGCTTTCCAAACAAACCCTTCCACTGTTAGAAAGAGAGACTCGTTTACGTTAGTTTATCAATCGTCCCGTGATATATCTGTAAAGAAGAAAAAAAAGGACAAATTAAGTTGTTATATGCCCAAAGTGATATCGTCACATATTTTAATTAGACCGAAAACTATAAAGAGTATACCGGCACCAGTACCGATGTTGTTCAATTGGAATCTGTTTGGTTCGTCAAAACTTTATTAAACCTTTTCCTCCTAAAATGAACGATCATTTGAAACGTGATCAGGTACTTAAGCATAATACTATAGCAATATGTCAAATATAAGTGCTAACTCTTTCAGTTAGATAAATTAAATGAGTAATGTTACATGGTAAATCATACACTTCAACAATTGAACCTTGCAATAAATCAATATGACCAAAAGTTGATTATCATCATCGTATGGCCCAGTTGAGTATTCAATACGATAATTGACCAAATCCATACCTGTATAAAGTGTGTGTATAATATATTTTAATCATACTACTGAACATAAAATATAAAGTAAAATCAATATAAAATAGAGTAATTGGAAACAAAGGTCTGAATAAAAACTAAAACCAACTAAACCCATTTGTATATAGTGGCAAATGAACCTCCTCGCCCACGAATCTTGGAAATCTTGATGGGTTTGTATTTGCCTCCTAAAAGAACATAAAGGTCAATAAGAACTCAAAAATACAAAGATAAGTAAATAAATCATTTTGAAAGTCAACATAAACTTAAGTCAATACTTATCACAAAGCTAGTGGAAAATAACAACAGTTTGAACAGTGTATTGCAAAGCAGTTCATTGTGCAACTATGGTATTATTAATCATGGGAAAACGGAATTAATGTAGCAATGTGTATCACCTTAGGCCTAAAATATTCATGAACCTGAAACGTTGTCACTGGGCAGAATCCATATTTATGTCCAGTAGCTCTGACAAATTATAGAAACCCCTAAAAATAAAGAACACAAACGATGAATTAAATATGTGTCTGAAACAAAATATGATATGAATGATTAACACCTTTGCACATGATAAACCCATGACCAATTGTGTGAGTTTTCATCAATCCTGATCTCAATTTCTCAATCTCCCATAAATTATCAACATCTCCTGTAAAAATAACAAACATAAATGTCTTACTTTCCAAGGCCAGACTAATTTGCCCATAGAAACGGTGTTAATTACACTTTTAAATATCAAATCTTGTAGATTGGCCAAAATAAATTTTAAATATAATAACTAATATAGATTAAAAAACATCTAACATCAACCTGATGGTTTGGGAACTGTGACTTCCTTAATTACCAGCATCTTTTGAAAATATATATACATAAAGACACATTTGTGCCATAGAAATCCTGTGCCATACAAAGTTTTGATACCAGGACACACCTGTCCAATAGGTGTACGTTATAATTTTAACCACCGAAATAAATTGCCGACACATACAAACACAACGAAAGTAAATTCTAACCATTCTTGCCTAATAGCCCGGCCACCCTTGCATTGTCCACACTTGTCATATCCTCTTTGTTTACACCTAAGGTATCTTGACTAATGGCAGCTTCTGGCACTGTATCTGTGTTGGCATTTTTTTTAACATCGAGTGACAAAGAGTAAGAGAAAAGACAAAAAAAAACGCACTTAATACCTGGACCACGACGTCCGGACTCATTGCCGGCAACTTGAACTTTTCCATATAATTTATAAGACACGTCCACCATTTCAGACGCTCACGCTGGGGAGGGGAAAAACATTATATGTTACGACTTTCACAAAAATGACACGAATCACTGATGCATGCTGGTGTACAAAAGGATTTAGCAATACTAACTACTCTCGTCCGGTTCACCAGCTACTTTTCCAAAGTTCACTCTTGCCGTGCCGTCCTTGTGCCTGCATTAGACCATTATTATCATATCATACGCGTTCGTTGTTTAAATAAACAAAATAATCTATCACTTCCCCAAATAAAAACAAATAGGGGAAGATGTTTATGGTTTCAAGTTCAAGATCCTTTTTAGAACGATCATCTTCTTCTGAGCCGTAACTGTCATCATCACCACCCATTTCTATGCTTTAGAGGCTGGTTCCACATTAGCTTTCGTCTCAGATGCATCCGTATCATCATCTTGTATAGAAACAATTATAAGTAAAGGTACTTATGTTTAAGATCAAAACGTTAAACCAAATACAAAAGCACACACACTTCATCCGAGCTGCCACTGTTATCTGATTCAGACTTAGCGTGTGAATCATCTTCATTTTCAGCTGCAACATCACAATGGGAGGCATCTTCTCTTACATATGACCACAAACATAAAGCCAAGTAGCATCTGAAGTAAATGTTTTATAAAAACATGATATAAAGTCAATAAGCCTGCTTTTTTAGTTAATTATAATTATTACAGAGCAAACATTAATCACCATGTGCTTCCATTACAATAAAACTATATTGAACCAAAAGATGATTTAACGTGCTAGTTGCAAGCTTTCATTACGACTAAGCTAATTAAAAAAGTACTTAATAAAAGTTACATAAGGTGTATGTTTTTAGGCGTCAAACGTCCCATGGCGTTTTAACAACCAACAACCAATGTGGATTTTGATTTCTCTCAAACATCCATATGCAATGTGATGTTATCAATTATCAGGTAGAAACAATAAACCATACTAATGGAGAAGTGAAATTTAAAAAAACTAATGTTATCAGATGTTCATGAACCCTAGTTTTCTAGGTATAATACATATAAATCCACAAAATCACATATAATGCAATAAACTTGAAATGACATTAAAAGTAACAAACAAAACTGCAACCCGCAACCACAGCTATTGACCAGTTGGGGCCTAGCAGCACCTCCACCTTCTACTTCTGAAAAGAACAGCAACCAAAGTCCCCTATTTTACCTGAAATCGAAGAAAATAAATGATTTACTGGTGTTGGTTCTTACCTTGTTGTTATAGAAAGCTTGTTTATGCCATATATCTCCGGAATCTCTACTTACTAAACCCATGTTTTCCTAAACTTGAGCATGCAGTCGCGAATTCCAACCAAAACCTCATCAATATAGTCATCGCCACCAGATCTATATGAAATCCAGCGGTAACCATCTCCGTTTTTGTCGGAACCCTAGATCTTAACACCCTTAGTTGTCACCGCCGCTGTTCAACCTTGTGACCAAAACCAAAAAGAGAAAGCTAGTGAGAAATTGTAAGATTAATCTTAACTAAGAATCAAAATTGAATGAAACTGTACCGAAAGTGAAATTTGAGAAGAGGTGTCGGTGCCGAACGTGCCGAGTGCGAGAACAAACCTGCAAATCGGTGGGGATTTCTTTAAATCAGTGTTCATAAGCTGCGAATCGAATGGGATTTCTTCAAATCATCGGTGTTCTACACAAAGAGGGAAAAGCCAGAGATTTAGGAGAAAAGGGGAAAAAGCAAGAGAAAAGGAGAGAGAGAGGCGTGTAGATTAGATGAAGAAAATATAGATCTGACAATGGGTGTTTGAATTTTGAAATCCCGCCAACAAATTTGATATCCCGCCCAACAGAGTTCAGCAATGTTTATTAACTTTATTTGTGCTTTAAGGGATTGTACAATATGCTTTAAGGGATTGTAAATGTTGAAAAAGTGTCAAATGACCATTTCTGCCCTTCGGATATGCTTATTAATATAGTATAGATATATATATGTAACTAGTTTAAGTTCACATGTGTTACACGGATTACTCAAAATAAATTATATAATATTTAACTGTGTTGGCATAAATTTTAAAATGAAAAACATAAGTAAATATTAAATTACAACAAAATAAAAAAAACAAATATGAAAAAAATCACAAGTCTGTTTTTCCTATGAAAACACCACATGTTACCTTTTTTGCTAAGGTCACTGTATCCTTCTTATCAACAGGGTTCCACCTAGGTTTAGATTTCTTAAGTTTAACAACGCTAAATAGTATCTAATTTTATAAAAAAAAAAAATAAGGGTAAATTACACTTTTCATCCTTTATGTTTCTATTGAATTGCAATGGATACCCTTTAACTTTAATAATTACAGTCACAATACTTTATTTATAAAACTCATTACATCTTACGTCCTTTGACACTAACCAGGTTAAAATTTTAAGTTAAATATATTCCTATGAGGATAGTTTTGTAGTTTTACCTATTTACTTTAAAAATATATTTAGAAAAAGAAAAAAAAACAAGAAAATATATTTTATATTACAAACCAAACACTCAGACATTCACACTCTCTCTCTCTAAAACCCCTGAAACCTAATTTCCTCACCACCACCACTCCTGCCGTCGGCCGCCACCACTCCACCCGCCGGCCACCACCTAATCTCCATTCCTTATAAATTTCATATTCTGAAAGTAAATTATATGGATTACAGCGATAAACTTTTATGACATTTTTTACCACACAATAAAAAAAATACCATTCGTATAAATCTCATATCTCATACTCTGTATATAAAAAATATGATTACATCTAATTTTTGTAAGAAAAAAGTAATAACAATAAGAAATATTTGTTAAAACAAAAACAGTGATGGTAAACTAAGAATGGCAAATCAAAAACTCTCAGCTTTTGTCAAAAAACCGGTCAATTGCTTCGCAACTTCTGTTTAAATCGAAGATTTCTTCTTCTTCTCATGCCGGCGCCATAAATAGCGGATTTGATAAACCTAACAGTAACAAAGAGATGAATAATCAAGAATACTTACTGAACAAATTGAATAACGTGGGACTTGAGAAACCCTATATCTTTACCTTTTGGGGAAAATTGAATGAGGGGCGAAGTGTTACGAGTATGTATTATGGGATAGAGAAGATGACCGCTTATGCAGTGTTCTGGCTGACGGGTGGAATGGTGGTGGCCGACGGCAGGAGTGGTGGTGGTGAGGAGATTAGGTTTCAGGGTTTTTTAGAAAGAGAGACAGATGAGAGTGTGGATGAACGTTGATGCAGCGTTTTGGCCGGCGGGTGGAGTGGTGGTGGTCGGCGACAGGAGTGGTGGTGGTGGTGAGGATATTAGGTTTCAAGGGTTTTTAGAGCGGGAGAGATAGATAGATGGATGGATGGATGGATGGATGGATGGATGGATGGATGGATGGATGGATGGATGGATAGATAGATGAAAGTGTGGATGAACGCTGATGCAGTGTTCTAGCCGGCGGGTGGAGTGGTGGTGGTCGGTGGCAGTAGTGGTAGTGGTGAGGAGATTAGGTTTCATGGGTTTTTAAAGAGAGGGAGAGAGAGAGAGATGAGAGTGTGGATGAACGCTGATGCAGTGTTCTGGCTGGCGGGTGGAGTGGTGGTGGCCGGCGGCAGGAGTGGTGGTGGTGAGGAGATTAGGTTTCAGGGGTTTTTAAAGAGAGTGAGAGAGAGATACATGAGAGTGTGGATGAACGCTGATGCAGTGTTCTGGCCGGCGAGTGGAGTGGAGTGGTGGTGGCCGACGTGCGGAGTGGTGGTGGTGGTGGTGGTGAGGAGATTAGGTTTCATGGGTTTTTAGAGAGAGAGATAGATGAGAGTGTGGATGAACGTTGATGCAGTGTTCTGGAAGACGGGTGGAGTGGCGGTGGCCGGCGACAGGAGTGATGGTGGTGAGGAGATTAGGTTTCAGGGATTTTTAGAGAGAGAGGGAGAGATAGATGAGAGTGTGAATGTCTAAGTGTTTAGTTTGTAATATAAAATATGTTTTCTTGTTTTTTCTTGTTCTAAATATATTTTTAAAGTAAATAGGTAAAATTACAAAACTATCCTCATAGGAATATATTTAACTTAAAATTTTAACCTGATTAGTGCTAAAGGACGTAAGATGTAATGAGTTTTACAAATAAAGGATTGTGACTGTAATTATTAAAGTTAAAGGTTATCCATTGCAATCCGATACAAACATAAGGACAAAAAGTGTAATTTACCCAAAAAATAATGTATCAGATTTGATAAAAAGGTGTCGTAGCCCCCGACCCCACCTTGGGAGAGGGTGCCACGAGCCAGTCAGATGGTATCAGTGTTTATTAAATTTGCAACGGAATTAATCAACAGAATCGTAGTTAGGAAATAATTCCAGAGTTTGTAAAATACCAAACTTTTTATATTAAACAAATGGGCTAAAACCCATATTCCATTTCAAATGTATTTATAGGGATAAACCCTAATTGCTGAAAATAAAAATTTCTTCTTTTATTCAGGTAACTATAGCCACTTTATTTAAGACTTTAGTGCTCCATAGCTGGCTTCTATTACCTTTACAGTGGGTTACCTGAAACGCATTTGAAAAATATTTTATCAGCAAGAAATATTGGGGGGTTCATTCCATTTTATAAACAGACACATTGTTATATCTTTACAATATCAAGATGGAGATTACAATGTTTATATCTACCAAAAACTCAATCAGTATTTGTCACACGGTGGCACTGTAGTCGTGACGGTGGTCATATTACTCATTGGCTAACTTTCGTCCAATAATGAAGTTTATCAAGTAATGTATACAAAACCCCACATACCGGCAGTAATTGTAGAATACAAAGATGTAATCACTGTAAGTATAACTGAAAAACATTTAGGGTTTTGCAAAACAAGTTGATAAAAAGAAAGAACGACTCACGTTGTAAAATTAGGGTTTACTATAAGTTTCCTGATAATATTTCTTGGTGAATTTCCTGAGTTCCTAATAAAATATACAATGCACACGTATTAGTATAATAACCCAATTCAACTTTATCGATACATCATGAGATCAAAACCCCAACATAGTTAGCAAAGTGTAGCCTTATTCAGGCAGCACCTTGACATCCGTTGTTGGGTTTAGGATCAATCGGACATGGTATCGAGTAGTGATTAGGGGTTAAAACACTTACAATGCGGCAAAGCTTCGCGAATTGGGGTGTAATATTTGAAAGAAACGGAGACAGAGAAACAGAGATTCGTCAATTTAATGTCGAACTGATGTGAAAGCTTCTGTCCCAAGCCAGGCTTTATATAGCCCAAATGGAACGCCCCTGTGCATCGTGCATGGGACACGGTGCCCCTGTTGCGTGTCATGGCCAATACCTAGCTCGCCTTGGGTAGCCTTGTTATGTTTTATAGCCTGTGGTGTCGGTCTTATCCAGATTAACAAGTCCTAGGTACCTTTCGTGCGTCACGGGAGAATTAGGGGTACCCCCCCCCCCCCCCCGTGTCTCTGGAGCCCCTGTTTCCTAGTTTTTCATTTCGGGTTGTGTCCTACATGTTTGGGGTCTCTTTTAGGGTTCCTTATAAGGTGTTTTTGAGTGTTGTTACATCCTCCCTACCTTGTTTTAAATCTCGTCCTCGAGATTTACTGGAATAAGTAAGGATACTTTCTTTTCATTTCAGATTCTAATTCCCATGTATATTCTGGTCCTCTTTTGAATCCCATTTATCCTTGACCAGTACTAATCTCTTGTGCTTGAGATTCTTGATCTTTCTATCTTCGATTTGTATAGGTTTTTCCACAAACTTAAGCTTTTCATTTACCTCTATGTCTTGAAGAGGTACTACCAATGATTCATCGGCTAAGCATTTCTTTAGGTTACATACATGAAATACGTCATGTACTCCTGCCATCTCTTCAGGTAATTGTAGCTAATAAGCTATTGATACAATTCGTTTGATAATTTCAAAAGGTCCAACATACCTTGGGCTTTGCTTTCCTTTCTTACCAAATCTGACAACTCCTTTCCATGGTGAGACTTTCAATATTACCTTGTCTTCGACTTGAAACTCTAATGGCTTACCCCTATTATCTGCATAACTCTTTTGATGGTCTCATGCTGTTTTCAGTCTTTCCTTGACCTGAATGATTTTGTCAGTTGTTTCTTGTACAATTTCAGGTCCTGATAATCGTTTTTCTCCAATTTCTGCCCAACACACAGGTGTTTGGCATTTCGTTCACAGAGTGCTTCGAATGGTGCAGCATTAATGCGTGTATGATAGCTATTGTTGTGAGAAAATTCTATTAAAGGTAAATGTTCTTCCCAACTTCCTCCAAAGTCTATCACACAGGCTCTAAGCATATCCTCCATAGTCTGGATCATCCTTTCACTTTGTCCATCTATTTGAGGATGATAAGCTGTAGTTAAATTTAATCTGGTTCCCATTGCCTTTTGAAAACTTGTCCAGAAATGAGAAGTAAAACGACTATCTCTAACGGACACAATAGATAAAGGGATTCCATGTAGTGAAACTATTTCATCCACATATAGCTTAACTAATTGTTCCATACTGAAAGTTTCTTTCATAAATGTGCAGATTTTGTCAATTTGCCCACAACCACCCAGATTATGTCGTTACCTTTTCGTGTTTTGGGTAATTTGGTAACAAAGTCCATTGTTATCAACTCC
Organism: Helianthus tuberosus; assembly: GCA_030545235.1. Lineage (NCBI taxonomy): Eukaryota > Viridiplantae > Streptophyta > Magnoliopsida > Asterales > Asteraceae > Helianthus > Helianthus tuberosus. The sequence goes on from CM060436.1 coordinate 53,962,030, forward strand.
CATTTCAAAATTTCCATTTCCAATTGCTGAAGTAACCTTGAAGGCTTCTGATGTTCAACTTTAACCTGTGAGCAAGTTAAACACTTAGCAACATAACTTGCTATGTCCTTATTCATTCCTATCCACCAAAAGTTTTTCCTTAAATTTTGATACATCTTGTCACTTCCAGGATGCATCGTATACTTAGATTTATGAGCTTCTTCTAGAATATGGTTGCGTAGGTTCCCTTGGATAGGTACCAAAATTCTTTTTCTTATGGAATCTCCAAATTCCATCTGTTCCTTTTTCTAATTCTTTAACCATTCCTTTCAATCCTTCAACATCATCCTTGATTGTTGTTTCCTGTACCTTTTTTCAATTGTTCATTCAAATCTACCTTTAGGTTTAATCTGAGAGCACGTACCCTTTTTGGCTTCTCATGATACTTTCAGCTTAAAGCATCAACTACTATGTTAGCTTTTCCAGCGTGGTATTGGATATCACAATCATAATCTCTAGGGATTTCCATCCAGCGTCTTTGGCTCATGTTTAATTCTTTTTTTGCCTGAAAACATACCTTAAACTTTTATGATATGTGAAGATAGTAAACTTACTACCGTAAAGGTAATATCTCCAAATCTTGAGGGAAAAATTTATGGCTCCTAGCTCTAGATCATGCGCTGTATAATTTTCTTCATGCTTCTTTAGTTGTCTAGAGGCATAAGCAATCACCTTTTGACGTTGCATCAACACACATCCAAATCCTGATTTAGATGCATCACAATAGACTATGAAGTCTTCAGTTCCATCTGGTAAAGCAAGTATTGGAGCATTAGTTAATCTTTGCTTCAGGATCTTGAACGCTTCCTCCTGTTTTGGTCCCCATTCAAACTTAACTAACTTACATGTTAGTTTAGTTAATGGAATGGCTATTCTAGAAAAATCTTGAATGAAACGCCTATAATATCCTGCTAAACCAAGAAAAATTCTTACTTCTGTTGGTGAATCAGGAACTTTCCATTTGGTAATCGCTTCGATCTTTGGAGGATCTACATGAATTCCTTCATGATTAACTTGGTGTCCAAGAAATTGTACTTCTTGCAACCGGAATTCACATTTTGAGAACTTAGCATAAAGTTTTTCCTTTCTCAGTAATGTCAAAAGTAGTTGTAAATGCTTCGCATCCTCTTCCTTATTCTTGGAGTAAATTAGTATATCATCTATAAAGACAATTATGAATTTATCCAGGTATGGTTTACATATCCTGTTCATCATGTCCATAAATGTTGTTGGGGCTTTGGTTGAAATATATGGCATGACTGTAAATTCATAATAGCCATACCTTGTTCTGAAAGTAGTTTTAGGAGTGTCCTCTTCCTGTACCTTCAGTTGATGATATCCTGAGCGTAAGTCGATCTTGGAGAAGAATCGAGCTCCTTGAAGTTGATCAAATAGATCATCGATTCTCGGTAGTGGATACCGATTTTTAATCGTGACTTTATTCAATTCTCTGTAATCAATATACATGCGCATCGATCCATCTTTCTATTTTAAGAATAACACCGGTACTCCCCAAAACGATGAGCTAGGTTGTATACAACCTTTCTTTAATAATTCGTCTAGTTGCTTCTTCAATTCCAGCATCTCCGTCGGTGCTAAGCGATAGGGTGCTTTGGCAGTTGGTTCAGTTCTTGGTATTAGGTGAATTCTAAATTCAACCTCGTGATCTGGCGGTAGTCTAGGTAACTCTTCTGGGAAAACGTCTGAGAAATCAAATACTACGGAAATATCTTTTAACTCTTTTCCTTTGGTGCTAATGATTGCCGAAATCATATACATCATTCCTCCTTTTCGTGTATAGCTTGCAACTTTCATCACAGAGATGAACTTCGTGGACGTTGTTGGCTTGTATCCCTGAATTGTGATCCTTTCGCCAGTTGTTGTATGAACTTCTACAGAATTTTGATCACACAAAATTTGTGCATGATTGGCCACCAACCAATCTATCCCTAATATGACATCGAATCCAGCTAGATTCATTGGTAAAAGGTTAGCTGTAAACCTATGACCTAAAAATTCTATCTTTCCTTTCTGAGGGATTTTGCTTATGTTGATAAAATTTCCATTTGCCGTCTCCACCTTACAAGCTTGCCAAAGTTTAGTTAGTGGTTGATTAAGTAATTGGTAGAAAGAAGTATTTATAAAACTTTGGTTTGCACCAGAGTTAAATAATACTTTGGCATAGACATCATTAACTAGAAACGTACCGGAAATTACATTAGGAATCAATTTAGCTTCCTCGGCTGTCAATACGAATGCTCTGGCATTCTTCTTGGGTCCTTCCGTTGCCTTTGCCTTGTTGTTTGCTGTTGTAGCTAGTTTTGGGCAGTTCGGTCGGATATAGCCTGCCTCTCCGCAGTTACAGCATATTTTAGTGCAAGCTTTATTTCTTGTCACACCCCCAAAATACCACATGTGGAAACCCCCGCGAGGCGTGTGACGTACCAGGATCTAGCCACCAATCACATTGAACTCATAACAAGATTTGAAATAAAAGCTTTCGTTTATTAACATAGAAAGTTACAAAACATTAAACGTAATTCATTGTGTACAGCGGAAGCATAAATTATTTGTTAAGTGTTCCATAAACCATATATTTACGAAAACCATTAGAGTTGTCTCGCGACTCCATGTATCTCGACCCATGACCACTCCAGCATCCCAGACAGCAAGTTCCACATCCACACATACCTATAACCTGCGAGCATGCACACACGTGTATCAGACAACGCTGGTGAGTTCATATTTTTACGAAAACGTTAGTTACCAAGTGTTTAATTCCGTTCATTGATTACAATGTTTATAATAACTCGAGTACCGTACAAGATGGCTTCCAGATTGTTTTGCCCGTCCCCAATGCCCCCTATCTAAGCATTGGTCATGATTTAAGGTCATTAGTTCACGCCCGTCCTCTCAGGTACGGTGTGAGGTTGCCAAGCCTAATAGCGCTATCAACTAACACCCCGTTACCTCTCAGGTAACTATTCGGTATAAGATGGGACTTAAAATGATAGGAATGAGTGTATTATCTAACATTCCAGTTTTTACCCACAAGACGTATTCCTCTCAGGAATACCCAATTGATTTACCCAAAAACCTATCCCTCTCAAGGATACCTAATGACTGTCCCAACCACCGGGACGCATGCTCAGAGAAATGAACTCACCTTAGATTGCTTGGTAAGACTAATTACTTGTTTTATCGTTGGACACCCCAAACCCTAATATGGTTCCAATGATAGTCAGTTTCGTTTACATAGAATTCACTTATTCAATGTATATATTCCACATGTGGTAAGCAAGTATGGCACATATTGTCACACAAGTTATAACGAATATTCGGGTTATATGTATTTTTACATTACAAACTCATATATCGTAATGACACACATTAACAGCTCACACCTCATTCTCATGAATATGCATGTAATAACAATAACTCATAATACTTTATAATCATTTTGGTTACAAAGATCTTGTATCGAAATTACATAAGGCCCGTCATAACTTGGCAGTCCATTCCGGAAGTCAACATGATACGGCCCAGTTGCACAATAACCGTGCGGCCACTGTTTAACTCATAGCCCATGTTTAATCCCACATAAAGCCCAGCTAAAGCGCCTAACCCGTCCCGGCCCACTACATATATACGTATATACCAACACTGTTAATTTGATCCATGTGTATTAAGACTTCGGCCCACTAACCAACACCCCTAATTCAAATGCTTCATGTATAATTATCCTACTGTTGATCGAGATCGATGTATGATATAGTCATTCAATCTTTGAAGTGCATAAGTATTAATTTCCCAACCTCAAACCCTTATCAACCACACATATGCAGCCATTATAAGCTAACGCATCTAATTAGACAATATATAAAATCCACAGACCCAAGCATATTACAAACATCCCTACATTGTCAATATCATACTCACAAAACCCATGTATGCGATTGGGCCAGCTGTGAATCCCATTCACATTCAGCCCACCAACAGGAGTGTGCGGCCAGATGATTAAACGAGGCCCAATACTGTGCGATTGGTTTAATCTGATTTATTGGCCCGCTTCATCTAACCCTAGCACTAACTAGGCAATTACATTATCAATCAACAACATGGATTGAACATTCAAAGATGTCACTCCCTAATCATGCATTTAATCCAGTTTACAAATCATGTTATGTATTCACCCCTTAAATCACGCATACATTAATCAAGAAACTATAATATATGATTTATACACTTAATAAATCATGCATAAGCAACCCTATGTCATCAATATTCAGATCAGTTATACAAAACTAAACACGCATCTATTCCTTTGAACTATCATTATTGTCGAGTCCATTGTAACTATCAACTCGGATCAGATTGATGAACAACCCATCCGTATTAACCCTAGTGTGCAGGAGCTTTAACAAATATATCCCATTAACAAACCTACGTGATAAATTTGTATCTCACCTTGTCCTGAGTTACGTCTAGTGTATGATAACCCCAAACCCTATAACCCGATAATCATGCAGATTCACATAACAATCAATCACATAGTCGGTCAGATTAAACAGATATTTAGCACATATAATCATACTAACCGGATAATAGCGTGTCAAGATTGAGAGATAGGAGTGCTTCGGTCGTGAGAACAGCAGCCGTCGACCACAACTAGGGGGGAGAGGGTTTAGAGTTTGTTACGTTTGCGAGATATGAGGATTCCTACCCATGCTAAGAATGTATACGCACCAAACAAACGTATCGGGCTCCCTAATGGGCCTGTATTTGGGCTGCGGACTAATATATATCCCCAATAGGGGTTTTTGGGCCGATGGCACCCCCCCCCCTTCGGCTAGGGAGTAAAATGCTGTGAAGTGTATTATTCGTTAACACATTAATACATTGATAACTACATACAAGATTCACGTAAACAATGTTGCATGACCCCAAGCAAAGGAAACAAGTTCAACAAAATATCCTATAAGCATACAGTTAATGATTAACACATCCATCGGTCAAGTATTGCACATATAAGTTTAGTGTACAACTAAGCTTAGCGAACAGTCGAACAACTTCCAATAATACAATGCAAGCTAGAAGTCAAAGAATCAAGAATTACTAACCTTGCAAGTTCGGGTTGTCACATTTCTACACTCTTCTTCTTTATGTCCTGGCTTCTTACAGAAATTGCAGGATACCGCACATTTTCCTGTGTGCTTTCTTTTGCAGAACTTACAGAATGGTGAAGAAGATGAACCTGCTCCTTTCCCACGATAGGAATTACTAGAACGTAGTTCCTGGGTAATCCTTTAATCTAGATTCTTCTTCTGGTTTTCTTTCTGGGTGCGTACCAGTCTATCTGTCAGAGTGTTAGCAAGCTCCATTGTTTCTTCAATTGTTTGTGGCCTAGCTGCTTTGACCATATCTCTGATCTCACTGATTAATCTCCATATATAACGGGAGATTAATACTGGCTCTGGCGAGGCCAGTGTTGGTACTATCCTAGCATACTCAAAGAATTTGGTAGTAAATTCCCTGCAATTTACCCCAATCATTCTATGGTTCAGGAGTTTATTAGCAATCTGCTCCTTTTCGTGAGGAGGGCAGAAAACTCAACATTTTCATCTCAAACCAATTTATAACCTTAGATCGGAACTTTAGAAAACTTTATTCCGGTCAAAAACGTTTTTCCGGTGACTAACGTCGCTAGGGTTGTGTTAATCAGGGTCCATTGGAGGCCAATATGTTATAGTTGGGACTGTCGATTATTATTTTTGAAGTTGGGACTGTTGGCGGTCAATGATGAATACTTGAGATTATTAAAATCCAATATTCCTAAATAAAAAGGATAAAATAAAAGTTGTACCAGAAAATATATCTTGAATCTCCTATCCACAGCACTTACTTCTTCATCAAGGGCTTCAAGCATAATAGGATCAAATAAGAGATTTAAACCAGTAAACTACTATTGAGATAAGAATAAGCCATGTTAGCTTGAAGGGTGTTGCTAAATGCCCTCTCATTTTTTTTTTAATTTTATTGGTTGTACTCCCCTCCTAAAAGTTTATAAATAAATACAATCAACCCTTGTATTTTCTATTTTTTATAGATTTAATATTAAAAATTAGTTCAAATATTATGGTACAAAGTCGCACTAAATCATATTTCATATTATATAAAGTTTAAATTTAAATGATAATATTATATTTTCATCATCTTAAAGCCACACCGAAATATTAACCCCCGTATCGGCTTCACCAGCGGCTACAATATCCTGGAGTAAGTAAATATATTGATTCCCATTACCAATATCAAAATCCACAATATGTATCTTTTTGTTTTTAGTCTTCTCGGCCATGGGGGTCAACACTTACGACATTAGCCGCCATAAAAGCCAACTTAAAACATAAAGATTTTTCATGGAGCAAGTGTGTTGATACAATGTAATCTTTTCCGTACAACTCCAACGAGTCGGATGACGTCATATTCAGGCGTGATCGGAGTGCTGACGTCAAGTAAAAACTCAACCGTTGCTTCAGAGTAAACTTTATTTGAGACAACTGGCACAAAACCGGTAATTTCCGTACTATTTTAATAATTATTTATTTCCTGCATTTATGTGTTTAAACGTCAACATTATATGCTTACATGTTTTACATATGAATTCATGCATGCTTCATATTTCATTATTCGCATTGTGCAATACATTAAGCGTTGCGTCGAAACGATTAGTAAACTCATCGGATAGACAAGCTGTGTCAGCACAGCTTCAGTATACAGTTAAACGATAGATTTAGGACTTAGATGTAGGTCCAACATAAAAAAATACATTAAAACCCAAGTGGGTGAACAAAGGTTAACATAAACACTTTCCGGAAGCTGAAATATGCACTAAAAACTGTCCAAAACACACTTTAAACGCAAAATTCTGCAGAATTCAACAAAAATCAGCATGTAAACATCAAAATAACATGCAGAATTAATGATTAAGTGTCCTATAATAAATTGTAAAGTGTCGGGAATGAAAATTGTCACAAAAGGGTACTTCATACCTTGTAAAATTCACTATATAGCACTTTAACGAACCGACAACTGAACGATTAACCGGACACTACCCAAAACACCAAAAATAGACTAGAAACATAGTTTATATGTTTTAAAGCTAGTTATGGTGATAGAACACCTTAAAAATCATAAACACACTTAACTTCACATTAAACCTTCTAACTTACATCTTTAACCCTTAACTTCCAAAACTGTACACTTTACCCCCCCTATCCTAACCGGCCCCAAAAGAGGTCCCACAACTTTCCCCATTAAAATATTGCCTTGTGTGATCTAGATATTAAACATAATTTCCCTTGGTTAAACATGTGTTGGTGGATATAAGAGCATGACTAAAGGATCAAGATCATTATCACTTCACTTTCAAAATTTTCACCATCTTCTTCCTCTCCCTCCCTCTTGCTCTCGGCCTCACTCCCACACACATACATCCATATTTTCACTCATAATCAAGAAGATTTAAGGTTATACAAAGGTTCTAGAAGGTGTTTAAGGAAGGTGTGAAGCATTGGGAGGTGAAGGACCACTTGGAGGAGCTTTTGACCACTACATCTTCTTCATTCTTCTTCTTCTTGAGTTCTTGTCACTACCCTAGCCACAAGAGCTAGTGGTAAGCTACATACACCCATTTTTACTTCAGAATAACAAACTTTTTTTCTCATAAGAATGAGAAGAATGCTTTCATGATCATGCTTTTAACCTAAGCACTTCTAATAATGGATGACAAATTGTTTGGAAACCTCTGTTGGGCAACAACAGAGGTTAGAAACAATAGTAAACCAGCAGTGGATGAATTTTTAATCAAGCAGAGGTTTCAAAAACAGTTGTTTTCAGCAGTGGTAAATCAACAGTCGTTAGGATAAACAGTTGTTTCATAAGAATGTTGTCAGCAGCATGCTTATAGAAAGATTGTAATTACAAATGTTCACCTAGTGAGCAACAAGTAATAGCCTAACAAACTCCCAACATCTGCTATTAGCCTAACCACTGTTACTATGAAAACCTCTGTTGAGCAGCATATTTTGAATATCATCTGTTGTTCATTAACATCTGTTGGCCCATAACAGACCTTTGCAACTTCAGACATTCTTCATCAGCAGATACTCTCTTTTGCCAGACTTTAGCTACAACAGACCTTTTACAACAGCAAGTATTGACTCTTTGTAATTTGGAGGATCAAATTCTTCAAAAAACTCTTATTGATGATCAAATTTTATACATTATTTTGTCTTTGCACTCATTTGTTCACCCTTAAACCAACTTTTAATCCTATTAAACCTCTATTGACTTACTAAACATTTGTTCACACACAATTCAACATCAACATAATCTAAATCAAACTCAGACACACAATTACACATTTACATCAATATCGGTTTGCAATCCTCAGATGATATTCTAAACTATATAATAATACTTATGCTTGCTAAAATAAGTAAAAGTAAAATGCGACAACAAAGATTAATAGAATTAAAATTTATTCATTTATTCAGCTGTGGTAAATCAACAGTAATTAGGATAAACAGTTGTTTCATAAGAATGAGAAGAATGATGTCAGCAGCATGCTTATACAAAGATTACAATTACAATGTTCACCTAGTGAGCAACATCTAATAGCCTAACAAACTCCCAACATCTGTTATTAGCCTAACCACTGTTACTATGTAAACCTCTGTTGAGCAGCATATTTTGAATATCATATGTTGTTCGTTAACATCTGTTGGCCCATAGCAGACCTTTGCGACTTCAGACATTCTTCATCAGCAGATGCTCTCTATTGCCATACTTTAGCTACAACAGACCTTTTAGAACAGCAAGTATTGACTCTCTGTAATTTGGAGGATCAAATTCTTCAAAAAAAAACTCTTATTGATGATCAAATTTTATACATTATTATGTCTTTACACTCATCTGTTCACCCTTAAACCAACCTTTAATCCTATTAAACCTCTGTTGACTTACCAAACATCTGTTCACACACAATTCAACATCAACATAATCTAAATCAAACTCAGACACAATTACACATCTACATCAATATCGGTCTGCAATGCTCAGATGATATTCAAAACTATATAATAATACTTATGCTTGCTAAAATAAGTAAAAGTAAAATGCGACAACAAAGATTAATAGGATTAGAATTTATTCATTTATTCAGCAGTGGTAAATCAACAGTCATTAGGATAAACAGTTGTTTCATAAGAATGAGAAGAATGATGTTAGCTGCATGCTTATACAAAGATTACAATTACAATGTTCGCCTAGTGAAAAACATCTAATAGCCTAACAAACTCTCAACATCTGCTATTAGCCTAACCACTGTTACTATAAAGACCTTTGTTGAGCAGCATAATTTGAATATCATCAGTTGTTCTTTAACATCTGTTGGCCCATAGCAGACCTTTGCTTCTTCATACTTTCTTTATCAGCAAATGTTCTCTTTTACCTTTTATAGCTACAACAGATCTTTTACAACAGAAAATACTGGTGTGTTTGTAATTTGGAGGAGCAAATTATTCAAAAAAACTCTTATTGATGATCAAATTTTATACATTATTTTGTCTTTGCACTTATCTGGTCACCTTAAACCAACCTTTAATCCTATTAAAACTCTGTTGACTTACCAAACATCTGTTCACACACAATTCAACATTAACATCAACATAATTAACCTCTTCATTTACCACATAGACGCGTTTTAAACACTATAAAAGACCAATGATTAGTTTGATTCAAAACATCAACAAATTGTCTTACAAATCACTGTCTGTCAAAAACAAATCAAAATCAGTAAATCCAACAAAAATATAGATGGCAAACAGATGCTTCTACCACTGGTCAGACACCCGCGATGTTAAAACACAATTCTCGATCTGGTCACTCAAAGAAAAAAGATCAGATGAAGAACTAAACAAAAAAGTCGGCATAATCAGTGACAATAATTACAACAAAACCTGGAACAGCATAGTATTACTTGATGAAATCCTCCACTCTCCTCCATCAGATTTCCAAAAGAATGCAGAAGAGTTTCTGTCACAACTACTAAAACAGAATCAGAAAATCTGCGACATGCTAACCGATCTGAAAAACAAAAGAGAGAATGAAATCAAATGGAGAAAGGCGATAGTATACGAAATCCTTGCAAGTGTTAACTGTAGTGTAATAGTTATGCATTTATATCTTTCTATGTATATACATTTAGTTTAATACTATCAATATGGATATTAACATACTCTAAAATGTGACTGTTAATAAAAACTATCAACATTATCAACACTTGTTTCTTCACACATCAAATTAAATTAGTATAACTACAGTTAATAAAAATAAGCCACAAACCTAAAATGCAACTCTCCCATCAAATAAAGTAACACATGTAGCTTTTCACGATGTTGCAACAATCTATCTATACTTTCTATAAAAGGAGAAAACCAAGTGACATAAGAAGGTATAACAATGCAACTCTCCCATCAAAGAAGGTAGAACATGCAACTTTTCACGATGGTGCAACATACGTTGATGTAATGATGTGTGAAACAAAGTTTCATTGAAACGACGATATTGGAACGATAATGTGTAAACAGAATCAACAAATGTTCGAACAAAGAACTGTAATCGAAGATTAACCGACTGAATCATGAGAGCTATGCATTTGAGAGAGAGAGAGATATGCTCGCAAATATGAGTGAGAGAGATGAATTGAAATTTGAATGTGGAGCCAGATTTATACATATTATTTATAGGGAGCTAGATTCATATATAGTTTGAATTTTGAATTTGGAGCCAGGATTTTGAATATGGGTAGAAGGTATGGGCAGAGGTTTGAAGTGTGTATAAAGCTCTGCCCTTTTGTATGTGGGCCGACGTTTGAGTTTCCAATGTTGGTTAGACCTTTGAAATTTGAATGTGGGCCAGACCTTTGAAAATAAAATTGATTTTATATATTAAGGTTTATGATGCAGTAATGACATAAGAAAAACCTTGTTGGACAGCCTCTATGGCTGCCACCTTAGCTTTTCTTATGTCACTTGGTTTTCTCCTTTTATAGAAAGTATAGATAGATATAGATTTAATAAACATGTGGGTTCAGGTTGATATGTTTAACCATGTAAAAACCAAACTAAACAAAAACCCGTTAACCCGTTTATTTAAACATACCAGCTCACCAACCTCTTTACGACCTATTTACCCGGTTATTAAAACTCGTTTAAAACATTTACAATTTGATTGCAACCTGTTTGACTAGTTTAATAAATGGAATAAATGGGTTAAACATAACATGTTCCTGCTACAAGAGATAATGTATACAACTTAAAGTTAACATCTTTTACACTGTTAAATGAGTCGTGTTTATGTTCAATAATACAACCCGTGTATCTGACACACATGAGGTTGCTAGACAGCAGGTCCCATTATTTGGATATGAACTTATAAAATATACCCTTAAACGCCAATATCGAAAGTACTTTACCATAGCATAGAATTCAACTGAAAAAAGGTTCCTTCGATGTGCATTTTTCACGATCAACCAATCCCAAGCCACCTTTAAGAATTAATAAAAAGCAATACAAGAGTACACTGCATTTGCTGCTTATATGAAAACGAAACGAGAGAAAAATATAAAGAAATAAGAGGGTCGTTAATTTATTTAAGTACAAAATGCAGCCTCACATTACATAATTTGATCCTACTTCGTCCATTACCTTTTAATGGCATTGTAGACGTCCAAATTTACCTAGACTTCTTACTCCGCATGCCCATCCTCGATTTAGCAAACCTAAGTTTATGGTCAAAGGAAACATGTCCTAAAAATATTTATTAAAATAAATAAACGGGTCAACCCATGAACCCACCAGGTCGAACCGAACACACCCCGTTTAGCTAAACAGGTTCACGGGTTCAACCTGAAACTGACTCAAGCCCGTTTGGCCTGAACCCAAAATAGTGAATTTTATGTTAGTTTTGCTCATTGGTTGCAAGATGATTAATCAAATCACTGTTTTTGAACTCAGAAACCACGTAATATTGTTTGGGAACAATATAAATGAACAAAACAGGTCAAAAAAGAAAGCAATTGCAGACTTAAAAGGATACTCTAACCGCATCCCTTCACCAGCCACCGATGAGTGTAGAACGGTGCCTTGTAACTGATTCAAAGCTTCGCTAGAACACGCAGTATCCTGCAACAAATTGGCAAGTATACCCCATATTATTAAATTCCATGTATAAGACTTAGAATATTCGCAGAATGAAGATGTATAAGAAAGATACAAATTATATGTACAAAACCAACATACCGCAAAGTCAACAAATGCCACTGGGGTCCCGTATGTACTCTGAATCTTTAATTTCAAAAATCCACGACATCTGCTGATTAACAATGACGGTAACAAACAAGAAAGTTATGCCAAGCTCCATACTTAAATTTAAAAATAAAACTAAAAAACCGACAAATAAAATGTCCCCGAACCTTGAAAATACTTGAGTAAGCTCTTGCTCAGTACAAGCGGGTCCCAAATTAGCCACAAATATTGTTGGACATGGGGGAGCGGAAGAGTTTCTCTAATCACGCATATGAATTGGCCAGTGTTAATAATCTAAACTTAAACTAGGGATGAGCAAAAAACTAAAAAAACCGAACCGAAACCGAAAAAACCAATTTAACCGAACCCAAAAAAAAAGAACTGCACAAAAAACCAAAAAAACTGAACCGAAACTTACGGTTCGGTTACTGTTTTGCATTTTATGAAAACCGAAAAATAAGCGAACCGAACCAAATAACCTAAAAATCAATTTTTTTAATGTTTGTTATACATTTTGATTTAGGAATTATTAGTTTTATTCTTAAATGTTAAGTATTTTTTGAAATGATTTATCCATTACCTACAAAAAAGAACAAAATTTAACATAAAAATTAAATGATTTTCAAAGTATTATAAAAGAAAATGTCTTAATAAAAACTTTGGAGAAATACAAAAATAGATTAGAAGTTTGGTTTATGAAAATGATATTAATTAAAAAGGTTAAACATAATAACTTAAATTTAAACATTTAAGAAAGATTATTAAATCTTGGATCATACGTTTTTTTTTTTTTTTTTTGAATCTTACGTAATTTTGTTCCAAAAACCGAAAAAAAAACGAACAATATCGGTTATGGTTTCGATTTTACCATAAAACCGAACCGAACCAAACTGTGCACACCTCAAAATTAAACAAAAATAATAATAATAATAATAATAATAATAATAATAATAATAATAAAATAAACATCGGAACATACCACTCTTGCACCGGTGTTCTCAGGTCGAACATCAAAGCTTCCATAACTGAACAATTAAAAAGAGAAGCATCTTATTAGAGAGAGTTGCTAATTCTACACGATGACATATGTGTCCTTTTTCCGGCCATTTAATACTAGAGCAACAAGCAATCATGTAAGTACATGTGCGAGTTACGGTTTAAGAAAACACGTTTTAGACAAAAGTAAAAAAAATTGTGCTTAAGCAGTGCAGATGACCTTTGTGCAGATGGATAACCAATCATGTTGTAAGCGGAATTACTCAATCCAGGCAAGTGAACGCTGCCAACACCTGCTAGTGCCCAAGCATGTGCAAAACATGTGCAATGTGAGCTTCTAAAATGACGTGTGTACCCCTTACTAACTCGCTATTATGTGATTTTGTCTGGTCATAGATATCAGAAAATAACTGCACGACTAACAACTTGAAAAGTAGCAAAACTTTATTTGTGTTCTCTGAACATTTAAATTACACATGACGTGTTTACCCCTCACTAACTCACCAGGATCAGAAATGCCCCTTGTATATGTTGATGACCCTTTTGCCCTCTTGTCAGATCCATGCCTTTCATCATCTAGTTTTACAGTTAACCAAGTTTAATCAAATATGTTTGCCAAATAAATATTAATAGGTAAATATAACTTAATTAATAATAATATACCTATTCTTGAGCGTTTAGACCTTGAATTTGATTTTGCAAGGTCAATATGTAGTGTTGAACCCTTCTCGAGATCGAAGACCATCCCCTGAAACAAACAAGGAGAAAAACAATAGCAAAAAGTTTTCTTAACACCATGTTCATTTAACCTTCTTTATGCTAACTGTTCCTCGTAAGGAAAAGAAGGGTCTAAAGGTGACAGACAACATATGGATGATGTTATTAAAGAACTCACACCAGAAATAAAAAAATGTAGAATATCTTCAAAAAGTTCTATAACACAATTTGATTCTATTTAAAAATACACTCTTTCTTTGTTCAGTTGTTTTGAATCAAGAATCAGTCTACTCAAGAATCAAAAAACAATGATCCCAAATTTAATCAGGGCAAACTCTGGTAAAACATAAATTCAGTAATGGCATGGATACATAAAAAAAAAATATTCTTCACAAGTCCCTCATCCATAGTTGATTCTTTTCATTTTGTTTTTCTAATATTTTTTGATATGTTCTACTCATAATCATCTATTTTCAATAATTAAATGAGTTCCAAACAGAACAAGTTTTCCAAAAAATTCTCAAACATAATAATCTACTCTTCTAGAAAGTCTATCCAGCTGTGGTCATTTTAAATGGTCAGTGAGACAGATTAATAACCATGGTGATATTCACCACAAAAAGATAACATTTTCTTATGTTTTTTTTCCTTTGGAGGCAGAAGGCATATGAGAACCTTGGTTTAAAAAGTGTGCCTAGAGGTGAGGCCGCCCAACTCAAGGCGTGCGTTTTACAAGAAGCGCACCTGAGAGGAGTTTTTTAGCAAAAAGTTGACCCTAAGGAGCGCCTCATGTATTTCCAACATTTATGTGCAGCAAATTGTTGTTGTACAGCATGCTTTTCAGGTTGTACATGTATGTAAGTATGTAACTTCAATATTAAAACATATATAAAGCTTATTTGTCTAAATATCGGATAAATGATGCTAGAAACCTATAGGAAATATATAAGGAATTATATAATTATTTGCGTCTCCGTACGAAAAGCGGTGCGCTTTTGCACTTGGCGCCTCAGTTTTTAGACCTTGTCGCTTTTGTGTGCTTCTCGCTATTTAAAACCAAGATGAGAACACAAACATCAAAAGGATTTGATATTATTGTAGGCTACTAGTTTTGAAGTAATTTTATCCCAAAAAAAAAATGAACTATGATGTAACTATTTCTGTTTTAGTTTTCAGTATAAATGGATAACAAAGAGCAGAGTGTCATTTTTCACAACTTCATAACATGAAGTTGGAGTGTGTTTGTTGTAAATGAAAAATATCACAATTTGAAAATCAGAATTCAGGTAATAACATATATTATAAATAAAACATATTGCAAATCGAAATTCTGGTTATAACATATGCTATAACTTCCGTCGTTTATTACTCTAGCCTAGATTCCATGTAGCTAAAAATAGCTGACATCATCAAATATGATCTTAGCACATGAGACTTGAGAGTAAAACAAAATATAACCTACCTAAAAAGTTATTATTATCATCTCAACTCTCAAGATACTTCCACAGAAACTCGAAGATAAAAGATAATGATGCTTACATGTAGGGCGTGCAATGCTGCAAGTGCAGAAGGCTGATCCACGAAGACGGCAAACCCAAATGGCTGGTTGAAACCCATAAAGTTAATTAGAATCATCAAGACAAATATAGATATACACATAACAAATGCAGACAAACAAAAGATGCACATAATAGCCGTCTCAAATATAAGTAAATTAATCCCACACGTAACTTGATAACTTGCTTTACATTTCTGTTATCAATCCAACAAGTTGAAACTTGAAATCACAATCAATTACAATATGGTCAAGATAATCAATTTAACCGAACCATACAAAAAACTAACGGTTCGGTTTCAACTTACACTATTTAGCCATTGTTTTTGGCAAAACCTAAAAAAGGAAATTGAGCTGTGCCCATCATTCAAAACCGAAAACCAAAACCAAAACCAAACGGCTTTTTAAAACCAAATTTTCGGTTTTTGGTTACCTAATTGGCGAAATTTGGTTCGGTTAACAACCCCTGCAACCCACACTTTATATTACAAAGTACATTTTATGACATTCAATATAGTTATCATTTTATTTGTAATATAAGCTGCGAATATCATTTTACTTTTTTAAACAAGTTGCGAATAAAGTTCAATTTTCATCTATAAGGTATATAGCAGCTGAGTCATATCTCCATACAATTTCTTACCTTTTTTCTCTAATTGTCACACTTACGTGTGCTTTACAAATAACAACCATTTAGAAAATACAATTTTTAAAACTCCAAGATACCTGTGTTTGTGTAGGACTAGGGCTACGAAGGTGACACGATTCATAACCAGGAAACTCACGAAACAAGTTATAAATCTCACGAGGCTTCACGTCATCAGGAAGTCCAGCAATGAACAGCGTACGAACTTCGTCTTGAAACGACGGCGTATACAGCGGTGGAGCGTACGATGCGAATGGAGGTTGCTGCTGCTGCTGGTGGTGGTGGAGGTACGGAGGTACGGCGGCAGGTGGTGGTGGTTGTGCCGCTCCCGGTGGCGGAGGGGGTGGGTGGTGGTGGTAGGAGTATTGCGCCGGTTGTAGGTAGTATGCGACCAGATCGTCCATTGAGGGTTTGAGTTTGATTGTTTGAGCCCTAATTCCCCAAATTGTGGGTTAATGTTTTTGTCGTACAAGTGTTGTTTTGTTGATTATTTTTTGTGTTTTGATGTTGCGCGTTTTGTCCTTTAGGTTTGGAAAATGTGATTACGGTCCCTTGAGTTGGTGGTTAAAAGGATTTAGGCGAGAATGAGCCGTTGAGAGGTTGGGGATGTGTGTGGGTCGATTTTGATCGAAAACCATAATTATAACTGCGATGTCAGTTAATGGATAATCAAAATCATAACTGGTCGGTAATGGTGGTTATGGTTAATTGATTTTGAAGGTTATAGTAGGTCAGTTATGGGTAGTTAACCACTAATTTAGACCTAGCTAAAAATAACTCATTTTTTATTAACATAAAATAAATATTATAACATGTTTCTGTAAATTAGCATTTTACATAGTATACATATAATTTATAATATAATACAAATTATTACCGAATATTCAAACAAAGATATATGATTTAATCCATAAATTAATATAAACATTAAGCTAAACAATATGGAATAACTAATAACTACTAAAAATGTTCAACCAAAAACATTATACATTAAAAAAATGGTGAAAAGTTCTAAATCCGACAAAGATTTTACTACATGTCAGTTCGGTTTGGTTATGGTGGTTATGGAAACATTGATAACCATAACCGACCCACTACTTTTGGTTTTCATAAAAACCATTAACCGACCCATTGTTTTTTATTTGGTTCGGTTTTTTCAATTAATTCGGTTATGAGTCGGTTGATTCGTTTTTTGCACACCCATAGTTAAGGTATGATATTATGTAGGCGTTAAGTTAAATGGTAAATATCTAGATATTTATAGTGAATGTATTGGTGCTATAACAGTAAAAAATTAGACTGTTGCCTCTCTCTCTCCACATCTGTAATTATCACTTATCAGCTTCTTAAGCTGTTAAGCATTGTGTTGTGTGCAAGTGTAACTCAAATTATCAAATAGAGTTGTAAGCGTTCGATATGGCCCGTTTTAACAAAAAAAAAAAATTAGATCGAACAACTAAGAGAAAAATGCCCGTATAGTCCCTGTGGTTTCACCTTTTTTCACCTATAGTCCCTATCTTTCTAAAACTACTTGAATAGTCCCTGTGGTTTTCCGTTTTGTTCTCGGATAGTCCCTGGGTCTAACTTCAGTTACTTTTCTCTGTTAAGTGGGTGTGAAATGACTAATTTACCCTTTTTTTTAAAGGCCAAACCACAGGGACTATCCGGGCATTTGAAACCCTAATCACAAAACAAAACCCTCTTCATTTGAAACCCTAATCACAAAACCCGCATACTATAGATCCCCCTGCTCCCTCTCTCTCCGAACTCCGATCACCGGAGGTGATCTCCGGCCGGTTTTACCTGCGTCTCCTCGTTCTCCGACCAATCACCTCCCCCACCTCCACCCTCCTCTTCCGACGAGACCCTCACACCACACACCACTCTCCTGTTTCACGAAATTATACGGCCACCACCTGATGGTGGTGGCGTACGGTGCAGCTAGACGATGAGAACAAAGAAATAGAGAGGAGAATCAGAGAAAGGAGGGAACCGGCGAGATGTCCGACGGCCGGCGACGGCGAGAACGACGACAGTGGCCGTGAGCGACGGTGAAGGCAATCTTCCGACAAGTTTTGTATCTCGGTAAGAACTGGTGTCCCCTTTCTTCTCTTTTTTTTTCTTTTCTTTAATTTTCTGAGCGATAATGGTGATGTTGCCGGCTGTCGTTGATGATGATGCTGATGCGATTGAAGACGATGATGATTAGGATGAAGAATTGATGATGAGGTGGTGTTGAAGGATTTACACATCTTTTAATCAATTTTTGGTGGTTTTGGATGTATTGGAGGTGGAGCCGCAACGGTGGTGGTGGCCGACGGAGATGTCGGCCGAAGACAGCGACAAAGGCAGTGGTGGGTGGTGTTATCAGTTTGAGTTTGGTTCGGGTTTAGTTTTGAGTTCAAGTGACTTGGTTCAACTACAGGTTAGATCTGTTTCGGTTCAGATTTCGAGACACGGTTCAGATTTTGAAGGTGGAGGGATTAAATGAAGATGGAGGTGGCTGCTGTAAGTTATTCGGTTCAGATTTCGCGACACGGTGAAAAACGGCCGGAAAACCCTGGTTCCACCGTGAGTAGCCGGACTTTCGCCGGAATTGGAGAGGGAGAGAGAGAGGGTGACGGTGGAGGGTGGAGGAGGGTGATGGTGGGTGGAGGTTGAAGATGAAGTGTGGTGGTGGAGTTTTATAAATAAAAAGAGAAAAATGCCCGGATAGTCCCTGTGGTTTGGCCTTTTAAGGAAATGGTATTTTTGTCATTTCACATCATTTTAACAGAGAAAAGTAACTGAAGTTAGACCCAGGGACTATCCGAGAACAAAACGGAAAACCACAGGGACTATTCAAGTAGTTTTAGAAAGATAGGGACTATAGGTGAAAAAAGGTAAAACCACAGGGACTATCCGGGCATTTTTCTCAACAACTAACTATAATTTTGAAAAAGCAGAAACCAAACCAACCAAATGGATTTTTCGGCTAAACTAGTAGCTTTTACAGATTGACAATTTAACATCTGGATTTTATTGATTGAACAATTTTAATTTTTTTCAAACCCATTAGTTTATATATAAATAATAAAGGTTAAACATACGGTTCGGTTTGCCGAAGGATTCCTAGTTTTTGAGTATTAGCTTGTGGATCCCACCCTCGCCACGTGTCGAGCAATGCCAACCCAAGCCCCCAACCCAAGCCCAACCCAACCCAATCGTGCAGGACATACGCCTGAGGTTTGAGCGATTTGGATCCACAAAAGCAAAAGCAAGATGCATCTCTCGATCAGGTTGTGGCCTTCATCCAGTCACCCAATATGCATAGCTATTCAAATGCAACAGTGGATGGCTGATCAATTTATGCCCTGATCACTGATCTACAATAAGCTCATAAACAAACTTGTAGCTATAAACAGATCTACAACCCAGAATATGTTGAAACAGCAACACATAACCACATTAAGATTTTCTTTTCGAATATTAAAATAAGTTACATCCACGAGAAACAGGCGTCACGGAAAATCATCAAAAGTTCATCAAGATGGTCGTCCTACATGAAATTAACACAAATGATAGCAAACCATGATTTCATCTAAACGAGCGGAGGATATTGCTTTGCTTGCTGGCGGACCCTTTTCTTGTACTCAACAGTATCCTGCATTCATTGCATCAATCAGAGTTCAAGATCAAAAATCTCAACTTTAGGCTATTTCTTTATACCACTAATAATTCACTATATGATGACACAATCTGATCCCTATTGAAGCCATAATGATATGTATCGCAGTATTGCAGATATTGAAAATGTTAACGCTCAAAAAGTAAATATTTTAGGTAAACATGGTTACTTGGATAAAGAGGTGATATCCATCGGTCTGGGCAGGATCAGCAGGGTTGGGGGAATCCAATAAATCCTGGATGCCGACTAGAATTTGTTTAACTGTTATTGCTGGCCTCCAACCCTAGAGACAACAGATATACACAAAATAATAAATCAAAAATAGATATTATTTACACGACAATGATGTTGTGAAGGAGATGTGAGAACTTACGCTGTCTTCGTTAAGGATGGACAAACAAACAGTTCCGGAAGGGTAAACATTGGGATGAAAGAAGCCCGGAGGGAATTTACATTTGGGCGGTTTGCTCGGGTAGTCCTCGGTGAAGTGGAGGGTTAGGGGGTAATAGCCGCCCTCCCAGTCAGTCTGCAACGGTAAAACGTAATAAACGAATTACAAATCCTGAAATCCATAGTTTCATAGTGCAATATATTTTCTAAAATTTAATGATATAAATTTTAACCCAATTTACGGAAAAAAGAAATAATGCAAACATTTCATGACAAAAATTGGAAGGACTTGAGATCACAAATGGAGAAGATAACTGTAGCTAGTAAAGACTAAAGACGTAAAGTTTCTTCACTACAAGAATGTGCATATCCTTGCAACATCATACCACAAGAATGTGCAAACATATATTGAAACTGTCATCGCGCAGCATCGTTGTTGTACCCTAAAGCGAATACATTAGGGACTAACTCCAATATTCACTAACCTATGAGCGAAATTCTGCTTAGATTTTCCACAAAAAGAGGTGTCTATCTGGTAATTTCTTACATATACCATACATCATTTTAACAAGGGAAATCCTATTTTTATTGCTACTAAATTCTTGCACACATGTACTGACCTCCATTGATGATTCACCGCTGATTACTTTACATAATGATTTTAGCAATGATTGCTGTAACACCAGATTTTGGATGCTTAAATTTGTGGTTCCAGCTGTAAATTGCTTTTAGATTTAGCTTAAATGTTCTCTGATCCAATAGCTATTTTTGTCCTTTCGAGATTAAAAACCATGCAGTATAAGATGAAGGAAATTTCGAAAGCTCATACAAGGTTGGCCTAGCTACAAACATTAATGACATACAAATACCTACTTGTAATATACGTTCGAAAAGATACAAGAATTTTGTGACAAACAACAGTCTGCATGCAGTAATAGATTCTTGAAATTACTATACTAAATCAGTGAATCTTATTTAGGTTTAACAAACTCAACTACTAGACTCACCGTTGGCTTTCGTTTAGCAACCATCACAAAGGACCTAAAACAAGCTACTACCTAATGAAATACCCATTAACATAAGCTTTCATATCATCCAACTGTAATGCTGTAAGATATGAAACCTTCAAAATGTCACAAAAGTCAATGGTATATCATATATGTGAAATCAAAATCTAACAGTGATGCTATACAAACGCCACCCCCAACAGTGTAAACTAGTTTCTGTCACATCATACGTGCCATATGATGTCAAATCAATTCTGCACACCAAAGCATATCACATCATACAGGTTGTGTGATAGGGCGAAAAATGGTCATACGAGGTACGCCTAATGACTTTGTTAGTGATCACATCAGTCAATTCATTCATTGTCAGTCAAACACATCATACAGGTCGTATGAACTATGATGCGGCGAACACCAACTCATAAGGCTCCTCATACAATCCATATGATCATTTTCACCCTATCATACAACCCAAATGACCATTTTCCCTATCATACGAACCGTATGACCATTTTCCCCTATCATCCGACCTGAATGACCATTTCCCCCCTATCATACGACCCGAATGACCATTTCCCCCTTTATCATACGACCCGAATGACCATGCCCCCCTATCATACGACCCGTGTGACCGTTTTCCCCTAATCATACGACCCGTCTGACCATTTTCGCCTTATCATTCGTCCCAAATGACCATTTTTGCCCTATCACCCGGCCCATATGACATGTCAGTTGTTTGGTTATTAGCACCGACCAAAGCCAAACCTTGGGCATCCTAATTCCCGAAACGGACATACGTACATGATACGATTTGCTAGTTGGGACATATGAATGGATGCAATACTCTCATCAAATATATAAAAAAAAAAACACTTTATTAATTAAACTCACATAATATCTTAAACAAACTTTAATTAAATTCCAGCATACTGAAACAACATGACAATTCTTAATTCATAACAAAAGTCAACAAACATGAGAGGCATATTTAAAAAAAAAAAAAAAAATTCAATTAACAAACACAAATCAAAGAGCAAGAACTTACCCCAGTCTTACCGGGAATCGTACAATGCCAAATCATCAAATTCACAGAACCATCAGGCAAACTCTCAGGCTTCGCCACAAAACCCTAGGTACCAAAACTCAAAATCAAACTCCAAAACCAAATTGAACATCATAAACATATTATGAAAGGAGAAACAAATGTGAAGATGAAACGATGTCGTTTAGAAGACGAACATGCGGGTGATTCTTTCGCCATGCTTTGCGTTCTTCGGTGAGACGACCACGAGCGATACCACCGGACATGGTGACTTCGGGGTTTCTGGATCTGTTTGTGGAAGAAGAATTGCAGATTGTGAGAAGAAGTCTGCAACTGACTGACTTTTTATTCTATTATTCCTCTCAAGCCTCAACAACACTCCACTCCACAATCAATGATGGTCATCAAAAGTAAGAGATTGATTTAGGGGTTATGGTTGATTTTATATTTTTTTAAATGTACATTTTTCTTCTTTAACTAAAGAGTAAAGTGACAAAATGGTTTTTAAGGTCTAAATCACTTTTGTAACTTTAGTTCACAATTTAAACCATTGAATCTGGTTTTCTATGATTTCAATTGTGTTGTCAGTTTCATTCAAAAGCAAAATTTGGTTAGATTTTTCAATTAATATCAGTTTTTGTGTCTTTTTTCTCTTTTTTAATGAAGGGCAAAATGGTCTTTTTCTCTCATTTTCAGTTAACATCCAGATTTTTCAGTTAAAAGACCATTTTGCCTTCATTAAAAGAGAGAAAAAAGACAAAAAAAAAAAACTGAATGTTAACTGAAAAATCTGACTAAATTTTGTTTTGGATGAAAATGACAATAAAATTGATA
The DNA here is from genome assembly GCA_030545235.1 of Helianthus tuberosus. Classification (NCBI taxonomy): domain Eukaryota; kingdom Viridiplantae; phylum Streptophyta; class Magnoliopsida; order Asterales; family Asteraceae; genus Helianthus; species Helianthus tuberosus. Next base: position 53,985,291 of record CM060436.1, read on the forward strand.
TCACATGACCCAGATTCAAAAGGTTTGGGTTTTGGACTAAAATGGCAAAAGTGACTAAACCTCAGAAACCTTTTTGACAGTTTACTCTTAACTAAAAATAAAACTCTTGAAAATAAATATCTAAGGCTATGTTTGGATAAGCTTATTTTACCTCCCTATGATTTATTGACTTCTTGAAAAAAAAAAAGTTTTGTTAAATTGTGTTTGGGTAATAAGGTGAAAATGATATTTTTAGGCAGTGAAAAGGAAAAATGAAAAAGTCACTTGGTTGTGACTTTTCCAAAAAAGATATAAAGGATGTTAAAAAGTATAAATGGAAAAGCTCATTCAAATATGCCCTTAAATATTAATAAAAGAGTCATAATTTTACTTTTAATTTATTAAAAAGTAATTTTGTTATCATTACTCTTATTATCACTATTATTTACTGTAAGTTATCTCACTTTAACTGATCAAGTTCGTTATGTGACCAACTATAACTAATCAATATTATATAAAGATTGAGAAACAATAAATCTTTATAAACTAGTCTTAACCCCCGCGTTGCGGGCGAGGGCATAAAATCGTGTTGCTGCGGAAGGTGGGGCGTGAGGCGGCAAACCGTTCTAGGTAGCAACCAAACGCCGGCCAAAATCGAAAAAAACGTAAAACAAAATCACGAATTTTTAACATCGAGTGACTCATGTGACGAAAAACATAGACGAAGTTGAATGTACACCGACACGTATTGAAATTTTGATGAGGTAAAAAAAACTATGAAGGACTAAATGTGATCACCAAACACCTTGGTAAGTAACAACCAAACGGTGACCAAACCCGAGAAAAACGTAATAAATATTAAACAACACCAAAATTTTATTTAAAATTAAAAAAAATGAAAATTTTAAAGTTTACAGTAAAAAAAAAAGAAAAAAAGAATGAAAAAAAGAACAAAAGAAAAGAAAAAACACAAAAGAAAAAACCCAAAAAAACCACTGTTCCTCAAGTGTGTTAGAAATTAATAGATATAAGAAAGAAAGAATGAAAAAAGGAACAAAACACAAAAAAAAAAAAAAAAAAAAAAAAAAAAAAAAACACAAAAGAAAAAACCCAAAAAAACCACTGTTTCTCAAGTGTGTTAGAAATTAATAGATATAATCAATATGTTACCTGAATATACATAATACATATAGATTAAAAAACTAGATGTTTTAAAACTAAAAAAATAAATTAATTTTAACTTTATAATATTATTACATTTAGAGTTAACATTTATTAACGGTATTACACATATTTATAATAATATAGTTTATATTTTCTCAACCTGTGTGATAAAAATCATGAATTATAAATATCTAAGATTATAATATTATTATATTCTTTAACCATGTGATAATGATTATATAAAAGTTTATGATTTATATTTTTTATATTTAACCCATGTAATACACGGTTTATAACACCTATAAATTGAATAAAATATATAGTCGATCAAGATTTTTTTATATTTAACACGTGTAATTTCACACCCCAACCGATGGCGAAATCATCGGGGCGCGGCACTAGGCGAATCAGATTGCTCAAGAGAATCCATAACAACTAACAGCGACAATATTTATTACATTTGTTATCCCATACTAACAAACAATATAATCACATAAGTTATCACAGATTTTCTGTTCTCTCGAACAATACAAATCCGACAACCTAGATTTTAGGTGAGTTTCTAGACTTCCTAGCTTGATTTGATGTAGACTGCTATCTAAACCTGCAACATACGTTAAAACAACGTCAATACAAAAGTATTGGCGAGTTACAAGTTTTGATAATAGCGAAAATAGATAAAAAGTGCTGCGAATTACCACATACATAAACAAGATACACCAAACATACATACAAGACAGATACTACCAGCTAAGTCACTCGAGCTGCGATTGCGATTGCTATTCATCCTAACTAGACCCCGTCGGGTGCTATAGTACTATACTAGTTAAGGCGGGACCTCGCGAGTAAAAGTCCTAGCACATATGTAACTAGCATCGCATGTAAATATGTAATTCGGTCATTCGCAAGTGATAAATAGTTTAAGCATTTTATTAGATTGATTTGATAAGACGTATGTTACACCCAAAACGCGATAAAAAGGGGGTTCGATGTCACACCCCGATATTTCCACGTTTGACCGGTGGGCCCGGTGGGGGAGTATCGTGACGTAGTTGATATTATCATAGTCAAACAACACAATATATAAATGCACAGCGGAAGCAAAGGATAAATATATTACAATCCGAATATAAAGTAATATCAAGTATTACAACGGAAAGTAAAGGATCCACAGGCGGATCAAATAAAATGGAAAACTGTTCAACAGACTTTGACATCTAGAGCTTGCGAGACTTGAGTAATGATGCCTGGAGTAGCCAGCCTATTTCGTCTAGTACCTGCACTTAGTCTTTTTGGAAAATACGTCAGTTTACACTGGTAAATACAACTTAACTGACTCATTTTGAAAAGAGTTTAAAAATTGATTTAAATGCACTTCGGCAAAAATATCCTTTATAACTTGGGAAAATTATTTGTATATAATCTTGTATATAGTTTTACTTATTTGTCGTCCATCAGGGCCGGTTTGTAGGGCCGGTCTAGATTAACTGACACGCCACAGGTATAATGCCCACAAGGTTGATGATTCCTTTAGTGGATTACCAGTTTTCACATAATGCATCTGTCAGGTGTACGCCTACACCCCGTGCTTAGGTCGTGGCCATTTCGTAAAATGATGCCAAGGATATCCGGGACATGGTCATTTAACCCACAAAAGCCATACACCAAATAATACATATTAAACGGGTCATGCAAATACATTAATCACAATCCGATTTAAATGACTACACACACCCGACCAAGCGATATTTTTATAGTACCGTATCCCAAGCCCGTATAGGGAAAATAAGTTAAGAGTATTTACCTGAGCTAAATATAAATTCAATCCCAGCCGTATATCAATTCAGCAAGTACAGATAGCTTTTACTGGGCTCCTAATCTGGAACGAAGGTTTTTAATAACCTATTAGAATCCTAACGGGTCTTTAATTAAGCCTTGACTTAGACCGGTTAGTTTTCAAAAGGAATACACGGTTCAAACGCATGTTAAAGCGAAGACCAGTTTAGAATGTGGTTTTGACCCGACAAGCTTGTATGCTTGTTTAATATGGGTAATTTAAACACATTCTGGATTTTGAGACTAAAACGATATGGTTTGACCGGTTTCGGCTAATATATGTAAACTAGTTACATAAGCCGATCCGAACGCGACAAGTGCGTAACGAGTAACCAAAAGAGTCACATACAGGTTTCCTAAGTTAATATGCCTTAAATATGTTGTGATATCAGTAGGATACCTTCCATTATGCCCAAAACGAGTTTAATCTTAATTTAAGCCCCGTGGGGGTATTTTGGTCATTTTAAAGATTATAAAAGAGGTTAATTGAAATTCTGAGTTTCGGGTCCGAATACATCAGTAAAATAACTTATTTTATTATGTCATATCAGTTTGTAATAGGTCTTATATGACAAAATGGTTTTAAACCCATACTAGGCGTTTAATACGCGTAAAAAGCCATTTTAAGCGATTTCCGGTTTATACAGGAAATCTGAGTTTTCTGATCAGGTTATAAAGTTCAAAATACTTTATCTGTTATATAAAATCAGTAGCAATTGGATTGGTGTCAAAATACCATGTAAAACTCATTTTATACGCAAAAAGGGTATAATCGGTATTCACCGAATCAACGCCATATCCTTAGGTTATGATCAGTTTAAAAATAATTAAAAATCTTTAAAAATCTCAAAATATTATATTACATCAGTGGGTAAAAGGTTTGGTGTCAAAAATTGGGTTTAGATAGGCTTTATGCTAATTGCGTCGTTTAATTACTAAAAGGCGTTATAATTACGCTAATGAGCATAACTCCTAATCTAGACCTCCAACTGATGTGAAATTGTAGGAACATGTTTATAAATCAGTAATAAAGATTATTGTCCTTTCACATTTCTAAAATTCTCGTTTTATGGTCAAAAGGGCATTATGGTCAACATTAAGCAATTAACGGAAACGTGTAAACGAAACAGACAATCAATGAACCAACCACAGAGGGTTATACCAACATGTAGCCTGGTCCTAAGGAAGCTCTAAGGCATTTCTAAATCATACTAAATCGGGTCAGATTTGAAGTCAAAGCAAAAGTCAAAGTTTTGCGACTTTCGGTTCCGAACCGGGTCTAAACAGAAAATTGTCGGATCAAACAAGCTTAGACCAGGTCTTATACTTATCATCAAGTTATATGAGTGATAAAATAGGTTACATGCCTTCTACATTGCTAATTACATGTTAATTTGCAAATTATAGTTCTGTTGACTTTTTCTAAACAACTTTGACCCGACATTTGATCTAGTTAGAACGGGAATCAGAGGGTGCCCTTTTATGGGTTTATTACCCACATAATTACCAACTTATAACTACCTTCAATTCGACTAATCACTGGACCTGTAGGATCGGTTTGCGACCCAAACGAGTCGTTTAGAAGAGATTTTATCAGTTTCAGATGCGGAAAATAAGAAACTGACTTTGAAACAGCTTGCTTATCACTTTAAACACTAATTTAATTGATATAATAGCAATTACAATCAGTCTTCACACCGGAAGCACCTCGGTATGGAATTCACAAACTGTTATAAATGACAAGACCACACTCCTATTTATACTAGTCACTAGTTCGCTTGAAATGAACATGTGACTGTTCAAGCGAACTGTTCAAGCGATCATGCATGTAATTCAAGTGAACATGCAATCTTGACTTTCAAGCGAACAAGCTAATCTGATTCATGCAAATCATTCTCTTTCTGTTTTGTCTTCTAGTGAAGCATGATGCAAGATGATGTCATTAATATGATGTCATCATCAATAATGATGACATCATCTTTAATCCGAACCGCAACGAAACTGAGACTCGATATAAGACGAAGTCGACAGATGTATGCACCAACAGACTCCCCCTCAGATGTTGACGAGTCTTAAGTGTCGAGTCTTCGCATCTTCAGTCTTTATCAGTCTCTTTTCTTTCTTAGCATATACCAGGATTTTCTCTTTTGGCTCTAGCCTCGTCAGACTCCCCCTCTCATCATGATGGAATCGCCGTCTGGAATTAGCTATCACCTTGAGATCAATCCCTGGCTTTATCTCTGTTTAAGCTCATTTCCTACACAATATACTCTCAAACACATAAGTTTTCACTTAAATTAATAAGAAAAACTTACTAGTAATAGTTACATCAAGTTCAAATTAATGACCCTGATTAACTAATCTCAACTTCTTTCTCAAATCAAATTTTTTCTGTTAAACTCACACTCCCAAACCTGATCATCATGTTCAGCACTTGAAATTTTGAAAATCAGCTCTTCAACATCAGTTGTCGAAAATCTTTTTGAATTTTTCAAAAATTTATGTTAAAACACACTGAAAATCTTTTTAGATTTTGAAAGTACTGAAATACAGAAAATGATATATTTACAAACAATATTTTTGTGAGTTCGCGCAAGAGGATCATATCAGTTTTTGAGATCAATCACCAACACCGTTAAGCTTTAAACATTTTCAGTTCTAAACGATTCACGTTGATTGACGATATTGTTGTCCACTTAAACTCAATCTAAAAACTTTCGAAATGCTTACCGATACGTTAAGGTATATTAATTTGCACTAAATTCTTATGGACCCCATGATCTCAGCATATCCCCTCATCATGCAATACACTGACTCAAGTAATGCCTTTAAACTTTTATCAACTGTGATTTGTGCGAAAATAAAGCAGAATGTTTAAACATTAACAATCAGGTCGATACTTCCGTATACGCAGAGAAAGTCGAATGTTTAAACAAAATAATAAAAATAAAACAAGTTGAAGTTGTTTAGGCTTTAACCACCAGGTCGATACTTCCGTATACGCAGAGGTGGTCCAAAGCTTAAACGAAACACCAAAGAAAATAAAGCAGAACATTTAGGCAATAACATCCAGGTCGATACTCACGTATACGCAGAGGATGTCCAATGCTTAAACAAAATAAAGAAATAAGACAAGTTTAAATCTTTGCAAAATAAAATGCACAATCACAGCGACTTTTTAGCAAAGTTGTGAAAGTTCACAAACTTAACCAGTTTTATGTTTTTCAACATTCAGCGATTACTGAGTAGGCACACAATCAAGAAGGACAAAACTAAGTACTATGCTTTTGACCATGTTTCCCACTAGAACTAGGCTTTTTCATTTAAGTTTGTATCGTTATCGCAAATCTACTAGTCTAGCTGAGCCTATCGTCACATCTTTAGTGAGACCGTTTATCACATTATATCTTTCCATTTCTTTAGCATGCTGTGACAGTCCAACTGATCTACTATCATATCCTCTTTTTGACAACAAAATTAATTTTTTGATTTTATCATGTTTTTGTCTTTTTCAAATGTTTTTGGATTTTCTGAAATTTCTTACTCCCCCTAAAATGCAAACACATTTTAGGAAATTTGAAAATAAACTGTACAAACAACGTGACAACATGATGAGAATCACTTCAATTCTCCATTCACTCGGCTTGAACAACAGAACTCCCCCTGACAACAAACTATTTTCCCATAGTGATTTCAAAACACTTAAGTTTGTTTTAATCAAAATGTTTTTTCCGGAAAATAAGTTTTGTGTGTCTTTTCACAAATTCGGGGATCTTTCATCACTTTGTTTTCTTCAATCACTTGTAAAAACTAACATTTTTAAGAACAATCCACAATCATCACTTGTAGAAAATCAAGTACAACTTAATGTCCATGATTTACCACTTTTAAATCGAAATCACTTTCGTGAATTTCTCAAGAAATGTGCCGATTCCTGTTCCACTCTTACCAACCAGGGAGATCCGGCAAGTCAGGTTTTTCATTTAAACAGATTCACCCAAGCCTGATGGTCCTTGGGTGATTTTGAATTCTTGTTCAACAATGGTGGAAAATTTGCATCATCCATTGTTAGACCAGAATTCTCATTTTTTACCTCAACACACGGCTCTTCTGGCTTTACCACACCAGATTCATCGCCTGAATGTGGCTTGTCTGACTTTGATGATCCAGATTCATCGCCAACATGTGGCTCCTTTGTTTCCGAAGAAACAGATTCATTGCCACAACTTTCTTCTTCTTTTCCTTTTTCGTCCTCAGATTTGTATCTGATGAATTCGACTTACTTGACTTTGCAGTCGAGGGAAGCGATTTATCAGAACTCTTATGTTTACCAACAGATGAACCCGAGGACAAAATCCTTTCGAGATACTCTCTGGCCTTCTTCCTCTTCTTTCTCAGTCTGTCTTTTTGTCCCTGAGAAAGTTTCACTTTCTTTTCTTGAACTTTAGGTTCTTGAACCTTCTGTTCTTTGGGCTTGACATTGACTGGTTTCTTCACCTGCCTCTGAGATTCAGCCCTCGATCTTCTCATTGATCTCATTGAGCAATCTCAAGCAATATGGCCAATGATGTTACAGTTAAAGCATCTCCTCGTCTCAACACTCCAACTCTGGCAGTTAACAGCAATGTGTCCTTGATAACCGCATCTGTAACACACTCTGTTATCGTACCAATCACCATTTTTAGTCCAAACATTTAGATCAGAGCACTGTTTGGCTTGGTGATAATATTTTCTACTCTTGTATGCTGGATTTGGCTTTTGAGCACTGTGGTCCAACCTGCACCACTTATTACCAACAATTTTTGAGTTTTGATTTTCTACTTTTTGTGATTTTTGATTGCGATTGGATGATTGATCTGATGAACTTTTATTTTCTTTTTGAACATTTTTCAAAATTTTCTCTTTTTGTTTTTGTTCCACTTTCTTCTTCAAAGGTTTTTGCTTAGAGCATTCTCCCTTTTCAGTTGATTGTGGAACAGTTTCTTGAAACTCTTCTTTTAACTTCAAAAATAAATTCTTTTTCTTCATTTTTTCATTTTCATCATCAGATTTCTCATCGCAATCTTCAACTACGACTTTGTCATAGTTTGTGACATCGTCACTTATTGGAACTGAATTAACATGTTTTGGGCAGGGAATAACTGAAGTATTCACAAAAACCTTCAACTTTTCTTCCCATTCCCTGATTTTACCTTCTAACTCTTTGATTTTCTTTTGAGCACATTCTGCTTCCTTTTCAAGTAGAATAATCTTTTCAAGATGAGAATTGATTGCAATTTGTTTTTCAAGATTGTTTTTACCAAACAAATCTCTCTCATCTTCTAAAATTTTTATTTGACTTTGAAAATCTTTCTCAATTTTTACTTTTTCAATTTCTAAATTTTGTATTTGATTTTTCAAAACATTTTCTGATTTTTTAAGATTTTTGTTTTCTAATGACAAACTCTCAATCTCCTTCAAGAGTTTGTCATTTTCAGATGTCAACTTCTCACAATTTTTCAGCAAAACAAGAATCTGTTTATCATCAGCTTTTGTCTCAACCTTTAAAGCTGAAATATTTTCAACCTGTTTCTTTTCCTCATGAACACTTTCATCCTTACTCTCTTTTTCTGATGAATGATCAAAGATAGGTGCATCTTCTTCAACCTTTTTCTTTAATACTGGTTCAGGATTCACAGATACAGGTTTTTCAGATTCTACTTTCTCAATCTTGACCGCTGGAACTTGTTCAACCTGCCTTTTCACACTAGGTTTGATTTGCTTTTCTGTTGTTGCTGCTTTTACTTCTTTCTCAGCTCTGATCACTTCTTTAACAATAACTGCCTTTTGATTCTTTCTTTTTGCATCTTGTTTTTCTTTCAACTTTTCAATTTTATCGGCATAAAATAACTTTCCACTACGTTGATCAGATGGAAGTTGTTGTTTAAGATATTCAAGTTTCCGGATTTCCTCTTCATAATTGTCACTCTCTTCATCAGACGAGTGATAAAAAACCGGAACTTTTTCAACAACTTCTTTTGCTGAGACTGTTTCTCCTTCTTGCTTTATCGGAATATACTGCAGAGATTCATAATTCATATACGCCAATAATTCTTCAGAATCCATGTTTCGACGTCAAATGTTCACAAAATAGACTTTTCAAATGAACTGGGTTATCCTACAAATGAATTGAACTTTTTCACATGAACTGACCACACTGTTTGGACCTTCAAAACTTGGGTTGCTCAAAATCGGTTCAAACAATCGGATATTCTCAGCCGACAACTATTTGTTATATCAAACTATGATTGGGCCGTAAGAAACAAAGTCACATGGGCTGCTTTATATAATTCTCGTGCAAAACAATATAATAAGGCCAAGAACTAATGATTGGGCTAAAACTTTTGACAGTTCACATGCAAATCACACAAATCAAATAAAATGGGCGGCACATGCAATCTAGATATCCACAAATGTAATTGTCCAACAACTCCACAGATCAATTCACGTGCAATATGTTTTCCGATTGGACCAATTAATCTTGTTTGCACTAAAGAAGCCGACAATTTTAAAACCTCAACAATATGATTGGGCCGCTTGGTCTTGAGCTTATCCAACTAATTCAAAGCTTGATTCTATTGAACCGATGACTAAAACAATCTGACAAAAAAATGTGAATAAGAATCACATTCAAACTGGAACACACATGTGATTTCCTTTCCCAATCTACTGACAACTTCGATCAGAATGTTTCACAAAAATCGATGTACACACTCAAGCGAAACAGTGATTCAAGCGGTTGTCATTTTTTTCAAGCGAAAGGCCAGATTCAAGCGGACTCAATACGTGTTTCAAGCGAAAGGTCAGATGACATCAGCATATATCGAACAGATTTCAAGCGAAAGCATGATTTTAATCAGTTTTAAACCGATTTTAGCTCTAAAACTTTCCAGGATTTGTTAAAACATGATTACGCATAATATGTGTGAATTTGAGCCGATTTTAACCGTGAAAATTTTTCAATTTTGTGAAAGAAAGTGTAGAAATCAGAAAAAGTGACGAAAACAGGCTGTTTTTGCAAGATCTCTTCCTCCTGAGCTCTGATACCACTTGTAGGATCGGTTTGCGACCCAAACGAGTCGTTCAGAAGAGATTTTATCAGTTTCAGATGCGGAAAATAAGAAACTGACTTTGAAACAGCTTGCTTATCACTTTAAACACTAATTTAATTGATATAATAGCAATTACAATCAGTCTTCACACCGGCAGCACCTCGGTATGGAATTCACAAACTGTTACAAATGACAAGACCACACTCCTATTTATACTAGTCACTAGTTCGCTTGAAATGAACATGTGACTCTTCAAGCGAACTGTTCAAGCGATCATGCATGTAATTCAAGTGAACATGCAATCTTGACTTTCAAGCGAACAAGCTAATCTGATTCATGCAAATCATTCTCTTTCTGTTTTGTCTTCTAGTGAAGCATGATGCAAGATGATGTCATTAATATGATGTCATCATCAATAATGATGACATCATCCTTAATCCGAACCGCAATGAAACTGAGACTCGATATAAGACGAAGTCGACAGATGTATGCACCAAAAGGACCATTAATGATTAATCGCTAAGTCAAACGTTAATTACGACGGTTTGACTTTTAAGCTAATAACTAAGCAAAACTCAACTAATGAAGGTTAAGGGCACTTACCAAAGTCTAATGCACTATTAGAGATGACTTGGGTCTGCTCTTATGCTCCAGGAAGCTCCACAATTGCAGATGGAAGGAATGATCACAAAGTTGCAACATGAATGGCCTTTTATAGTGTTCTTGATCCATTTTGATGATGACAACTAAGTCTAAGGGGTGATCCAGATCAATAACAAGTACCCCTAAGTCCTAGGAACTATTAGGGGTCTCCCATGAATGTGAAAATATCTTCTTAAGTCGGTTACCAGCTCAAACAACCAACTATCCCGATTTTCTGCATCTGGGCATGCCTTACGGACCGTAAGGCTTGACCCTTACGGTTCGTAAGCTCTTTATCATGGCAAAAATTTTGCCCTTTCAAGCTCCGAACAGGCAACTTCATGTATTACGATTTTTGGGCCATTATTTTCAGTATGGGGCCTCTTGTTTGGGTCATGTATAGTTTACACCACCTTGATATGATATAAAGTTTCCTTGGATCCTTTTGAAAGTGCCGTAAATGAAGGTTGTCGTGCACATCCTCGTAGGATCCCATTCTTGTGTAATTCGAACCAATCATTGTTGGTGTTTACCGGATTTGAGTATATCAGATGTTTATAATATACATTAGGGTCTTGGGATTTATAATGAGGTCGTTCAGAGGTATTTAATTAACATGTCGATGCTTTAAATCCTACCATACATCTTTGACTAGATCCGGGTTTCTAACACTTTTGTCTTGTATGACACGTGTCGTTATTTTATTGAACACGAATTTTCGAGGTGTTACATCCTCACCCCCTTAAAAGAAATCTCGACCTCGAGATTTACTAAAATAAATGAGGGTACTTTTCTTTCATTGTGGATTCAACCTCCCATGTGTACTCGGGACCTCTTCGGGAATCCCATTTAACCTTTACTATTGGCACATGCTTCCTTTGAAGCTTCTTAACCTGTCGATCCTCGATCGACACAGGTTTTTCAACAAACTTCAAGCTCTCTTCTATGTGCACATCTGTATGTGTTATGACTAGTGATTCATCAGCGAAACACTTCTTCAGATTGCAGATGTGGAATACATTATGAATACCACTGAGCTCTTCAGGTAAGTTTAACTTATAAGCAACTGATCCGACACATTCGATGACCTCGAATGGTCCTATGTATCTCGGGCTTAACTTACCTTTCTTACCAAATCGCATCACTCCCTTCCAGGGTGATACTTTGAGCAACACTTTGTCACCTACCTCGAATTTCAGAGGTTTACGCGTTAGATCCGCGTAGCTTTTCTGCCTATCTCTGGCAACTTTCAGGCGGTCATGAATCTGGACAATCTTGTCCGTCGTTTCAAAGACTATTTCGGGTCCTGACAGTTGGACATCTCCAACTTCCGCCCAACAAACGGGCGTTCTGCATTTCCTACCATATAATGCCTCAAAAGGCGCAGCCTTAATGCTGGTATGGTAGCTATTGTTATACGAGAACTCGATTAATGGCAGGTGGTTATCCCAACTACAACCTAAGTCAATCACGCATGCACGAAGCATGTCTTCCAAAGTTTGGATAGTACGCTCACTCTGGCCGTCCGTTTGAGGATGGTAAGCCGTACTAAAATTTAAACGAGTGCCCAGAGATTGTTGGAAACTTTTCCAAAAATGTGACGTGTATCTAGTATCCCTGTCAGAGATAATAGACACAGGTACGCCATGTAGAGATACAATCTTATCCACGTACAATTGGGCTAACATATCGGAGCTATAGGTCTCCTTAATGGGTAGGAAATGAGCTGATTTAGTCAGTCTGTCTACGATCACCCATATAGTATCATTTCCTTTCCTTGTCTTAGGTAACTTGGTGATAAAATCCATTGTCACCATTTCCCACTTCCATGTGGGAAGCTCAGGCTGTTGTAGCAAACCTGACGGTTTCTGATGTTCAGCTTTGACTTGCGCACACGTCAAACATTTAGCTACATAGGTAGTTATAGACTTTTTCAAGCCTATCCACCAAAAATTTGCCTTCAGATCCTGGTACATCTTATCAGCTCCAGGATGAACGGAATATTTAGAACTGTGGGCTTCCTGGAGGATAACATCCCGAAGTCCTCCATAAACTGGAACCCATATTCGTCCATTTAACCTTAGGATTCCGTCCTTGCCATAGGATAACTGGTCTTCAGTTACTCCTAGCTTTTCGTTAGGATAGTTAGCTTTCAGCACAACTTCCTTCTGTGCAGATAACAACCTTTCATTCAGATTATTCTTTACTTCAATGCTCTTGGCATTGATTCGGATGGGTTTCACCCTTTCCTTTAGACTCAAGGCATCGGTGACTACATTCTCCTTGCCAGGATGGTATCTTATCTCACAATCATAATCATTCAAAGTTTCCATCCATCGTCGCTGCCTCATGTTTAAATCCTTTTGGTTAAACAGGTGCTGGAGGCTCTTGTGATCAGAATAAATCACACACTTGATACCATATAAATAGTGCCTCAATAGCTTCAGTGCAAATACAACGGCACCCAACTCCAAGTCATGGGTGGTGTAATTCTTTTCATGCACCTTTAACTGTCGTGAAGCATAGGCAATAACTTTGCCTTTCTGCATAAGCACACATCCCATCCCGGTGTGTGATGCGTCACAATATACCACAAAATCTTCAATTCCATCAGGCAATGTCAACACAGGTGCATTGCTTAGCTTCTGTTTAAGGGTATCAAAAGATTCTTGCTGCTTAGGTCCCCGGTCGAACTTAATCTTCTTCCTAGTTAAGGAAGTTAGGGGTGCAGCAATCCTTGAAAAATTTTCAATGAAACGCCTATAATATCCTGCCAGTCCCAAGAAACTGCGTATTTCTGTGGGTGTCTTCGGCTCTTGCCAATTCATAACAGCTTCCACCTTAGCGGGATCCACCTGGATACCATGCTCACTAACCACATGTCCAAGGAATTGGACTTCTCGAAGCCAAAATTCGCACTTAGAGAATTTGGCGTAGAGCTTCTCCTGATGAAGTAGTGAAAGAATACATCGAAGATGTTTCTCATGATCAGCTTGGTTCTTCGAGTAGATGAGAATGTCGTCGATGAAAACGATGACAAATTTGTCTAAGTATGGTTTGCAGACATGGTTCATGAGATCCATGAATGCTGCTGGTGCATTAGTGAGCCCAAAAGGCATCACTAGGAACTCGTAATGACCATAACGAGTCCTAAATGCAGTATTGTGTACGTCTTCATCTTTAACCTTCAATTGGTGATAGCCTGACCTTAAGTCAATCTTAGACAAGTAACTTGCCCCTTGAAGCTGATCGAACAGATCGTCGATCCTGGGCAATGGATACCTATTCTTGATAGTGACCTTATTAAGCTCACGGTAATCGATGCACAGACGCATCGACCCATCCTTCTTCTTGACAAATAAGATTGGTGCTCCCCAAGGAGACGAACTAGGTCTAATGAAACCTTTGGCTAGCAATTCATCTAGTTGCGTTCTCAATTCCTTCATCTCTGTTGGTGCCAATCTATAAGGCGCTCTCGCAACAGGTGCTACTCCGGGGATAATGTCAATTCTGAATTCTACTTGCCTATCCGGTGGTAAACCAGGTAGATCTTCAGGAAAAACTTCAGGGTATTCATAAATGACGGGGATATCCTCAATCTTGGGCTTCGGCTCATCAATAGTCACTTGTGCCATGTAGATGACACAACCCTTCTTCAAACACCTAGAGGCCTTGAGCATAGACACTTGCTCAGGCAGTCCATACTGGGTATCTCCCTGAATGGTAAGTGATTCACCAGACAGAGTCTTGATTACCACTTGTTTCTTATTGCACAATATCTGGGCTTGGTTATGAGATAACCAATCCATGCCTATAACTATGTCGAAACCGGCTAACTTCAGAGGAAGTAGGGACAAAGGAAAAGAGTGGTTCTTAATGGATATGAAACATCCATCTAATATGGTTGAGGCGGTTTGTAATGTGCCATCTGCTAATTCCACCTCATATTTCACACTTAAGGTTTTAACAGGCAATTTCAACAATTCACAAAACTTATTATCTACGAACGACTTATCAGTGCCTGAATCAAAAAGTACTCTTGCATATACATCATTTATGAGGAATGTACCTGTGATCACATTGTCGTCCTGGACGGCTTCCTTTGCATCCATCCTGAAGACCCTTGCATTGGTCTTCTTGACCTCTTCAGGCTTCTTGGCGTATTTAGGGCAGTTGGTTTTAATGTGCCCTTTCTCATTGCAATTGTAGCATGTGGCATCTTTAATCTTCTTGCAATCAACAGTCTTGTGCTCCTTAGACTTGCATATCCCACATGCAGGTGATCCTGACTTAGAATTGGACTCAAGGCTGCACTTTCCAAAGTGGCGTTTTTGGCAAGTCGTGCACTTTGGCTTTTCCTCTGTTCGCTGACTATTCCTTCCAGACCCAAACTTCTTAGAATCAGTGTTTCCCTTGTGCTTCTTTTCTGACCCTCGTGAGTTATCATCCTCACGCTTCCTCTTACTTTCTTCAGAATTCTTTAGCGATCTTAACCTGACCGCATCTAAAGTAAGGAACAGAGAGAGATCAGCTGCTGACCTAAACGTAGCCGATCTCGAAGCCTTAACACTGGCTTTGATTTCTGGGGCTAAACCCCCAATGAAGCGAGCAATTCTCTTGGGTTCTGGTGTTACTAGGTATGGAACCAGTCTGGACAGGGTATTGAAACTGGTGAGGTAAGCTTGACAATCTAGGTTTGTCATAACCAATGATAAGAAATCTGACTCGATTCTCTCGACCTTGTGTTGAGGGCAGTAGTTCTCCATAATGAGAGCAACAAACTGTTCCCATGACATGTTGTAGAGCGGGATCTTCCCAGCAGCTTGAATGAGAGACTTCCACCATGCCAGTGCCTCTCCTTTGAATGATTGGGATACATACTTCACTACATCCCTTTCAGCACAACCCCTGATATCAACAACTGTGTCCATTTCATCCAACCAGGTCATACAATCAATTACCTCTTTCTCCCCAGTGAAATCCCAGGGTTTGCAGGAAACAAAGTATTTATATGTACAGAACTTGGTACGTGGTTCATCACCGAGCACTAACCCCTTGGATGGAACACTGTGTTGATTAGATGAACGTCGATCATCATCCTTCTTGGGTTCCTCTTTCTTGGAGGGTGGCTTGCTGTGAGCCTCAGAATGAGTCTTAGGGACAGACTTAGAGTGGGGTATAGATGAGGCTTTACTATTAGTCCCACTATACTCCCTGAATTGCTCCTCTATAGCTTTAGATACAACTGTATCAATCAGTGTACGAAGCTCTCCTCTGGTTATATTAATCCTATCATCATCGTGGTTTTCCAGAGGATTACTGTTCAATCCTTCTGACCTAGCCATGTAGCTTTAATTGCTACATAAAATCAAACAAGGACAAGGTTTATACGGAAGCTTATACCGTTTTTATCGTTTTAAACGATTTATTAACCATGTTTTTAATACACATTTTAGTTAATTTGCTAATTATATAATTGTTCAGGATCTTTATCATAATCCTAATTTATAAGTTAATAATAGCACAAAAGGCCTAGTCACGTAGACAAGTTTAATTTATAGGCCTTGATTTTATGGAATCGAGGCATTAAGGTTTGAATCAAAGTTCATTACCTTTTCTTGACAGGGAGTTGTAGGCTACCACTGTCTTTAGTCCAGAGGACGTTAATTATAGCCCGTGGGCACTTCATCCTTAAGGGATGATTATATAAATAAGGGAATTTTAGAATAACCCATTTAAGAATGACTTATGTGATTTTATCGTATCACATTTTGTCAAGCATGTTAATATGCTTTCAGATATTTAACAAGGATTTGAATCTTTTGAATAGGTTTTACCATATTGGCTATGTCTGCAATGACATTTAGGCTAGGTTTTACCCTTTAGATTCTTTTTAATATTTAACGCAGAACAATCCTAAATTGAAATGTTAACAAGGATCTGAATCTAATTGTAGAACTACCATCTTGGCCCTGTCTTAAAGTGACATATGGCTAGGTCTTGTCCTTTTTAGATATTGCCATTTTATTATAATGGTAGATCTTATAATATAGGAATGATATTTTAAATATAATCGTTCCATTAAAATTTAAATAAGTATATGGTTGCCCTAAACGGGACTTCTAACAGAAAAATGACTTGCCCATGCAAGGGCTAATCAGAAAAATAACAAAGGAATCAAATAAGGACAAAATAAAACGAATTTGGATTAGTCCTATGTTCTTGACTAGACTCAAGAATGTGCAACTGTGTAACTGAGATTAAACAAAAAAAAAGGCTAGCGTTTAATTCACTCAGTGTTGGCTCTGATACCAACCTGTCACACCCCGATATTTCCACGTTTAACCGGTGGGTCCGGTGGGGGAGTATCGTGACGTAGTTGATATCATCATAGTCAAAACACAATATATAAATGCACAGCGGAAGCAAAGGATAAATATATTACAATCCGAATATAAAGTAATATCAAGTATTACAACGGAAAGTAAAGGATCCACAGGCAGATCAAATAAAATGGAAAACTGTTCAACAGACTTTGACATCTAGAGCTTGCGAGACTTGAGTAATGATGCCTGGAGTAGCCAGCCTATTTCGTCTAGTACCTGCACTTAGTCTTTTTGGAAAATACATCAGTTTACACTGGTAAATACAACTTAACTGACTCATTTTGAAAAGAGTTTAAAAATTGATTTAAATGCACTTCGGCAAAAGTATCCTTTATAACTTGGGAAAATTATTTGTATATAATCTTGTATATAGTTTTACTTATTTGTCGTCCATCAGGGCCGGTTTGTAGGGCCGATCTAGATTAACTGAAGTCAAAGCAAAAGTCAAAGTTTTGCGACTTTCGGTTCCGAACCAGGTCTAAACAGAAAATTGTCGGATCAAACAAGCTTAGACCAGGTCTTATACTTATCATCAAGTTATATGAGTGATAAAATAGGTTACATGCCTTCTACATTGCTAATTACATGTTAATTTGCAAATTATAGTTCTGTTGACTTTTTCTAAACAACTTTGACCCGACATTTGATCTAGTTAGAACGGGAATCAGAGGGTGCCCTTTTAAGGGTTTATTACCCACATAATTACCAACTTATAACTACCTTCAATTCGACTAATCACTGGACCATTAATGATTAATCGCTAAGTCAAATGTTAATTACGACGGTTTGCCTTTTAAGCTAATAACTAAGCAAAACTCAACTAATGAAGGTTAAGGGCACTTACCAAAGTCTAATGCACTATTAGAGATGACTTGGGTCTGCTCTTATGCTCCAGGAAGCTCCACAATTGCAGATGGAAGGAATGATCACAAAGTTGCAACATGAATGGCCTTTTATAGTGTTCTTGATCCATTTTGATGATGACAACTAAGTCTAAGGGGTGATCCAGATCAATAAAAAATGCCCCTAAGTCCTAGGAACTATTAGGGGTCGCCTATGAATGTGAAAATATCTTCTTAAGTCGGTTACCAGCTCAAACAGCCAACTGTCCCGATTTTCTGCATCTGGGCATGCCTTACGGACCGTAAGGCTTGACCCTTACGGTCCG
This sequence comes from Helianthus tuberosus, assembly GCA_030545235.1. Classification (NCBI taxonomy): domain Eukaryota; kingdom Viridiplantae; phylum Streptophyta; class Magnoliopsida; order Asterales; family Asteraceae; genus Helianthus; species Helianthus tuberosus. The sequence goes on from CM060436.1 coordinate 54,003,557, forward strand.
TAAGCTCTTTATCAGGGCAAAAATTTTGCCCTTTCAAGCTCCGAACAGGAAACTTCATGTATTACGATTTTTGGGCCATTATTTTCAGTATGGGGCCTCTTGTTTGGGTCATGTATAGTTTACACCACCTTGATATGATATAAAGTTTCCTTAGATCCTTTTGAAAGTGCCGTAAATGAAGGTTGTCGTGCACATCCTCGTAGGATCCAATTCTTGTGTAATTCGAACCAATCATTGTTGGTGTTTACCGGATTTGAGTATATCAGATGTTTATAATATACATTAGGGTCTTGGGATTTATAATGAGGTCGTTCAGAGGTATTTAATTAACATGTCGATGCTTTAAATCCTACCATACATCTTTGACTAGATCCGGGTTTCTAACACTTTTGTCTTGTATGACACGTGTCGTTATTTTATTGAACACGAATTTTTGAGGTGTTACATTCGAGTATGCTCACAGCGATGGAAATGGATTGAAGGGAGCGCTAGAGTGATTAGCCTAAACAGTTAACGATAACATAAGCGAAGAGCGGTGTGTAAACGGTGAAAAGTGACCAAGTGTCGAATGGCAATCCGATTGGATGGTCACTCGATCGGATGTCAATCCGTTCGGATAGTCATCCGATCGGATGGCCATTCGATTGGATTGACATTCGTTTGGTATGGATGTGTTTGTGTATGATGGCTTTGAAGTTTTCGTTGTAGCATTTTGAAAATAGAGAAGTATCTCTACCCTTCAGGTCGATCGATCGAATGGCAGTTCGATCGGATAGCGATCCGATTGGCAAGTTACTTAGTGAGAACAAGTTCACAGCAGGATGGTTACTCGATCGGATGGCAATCCGATCGGATAGCAATCCGTTGGAAGCCTTTGTTCTTTGAAAAATTGAAAATGTTGAAGTTTAGAAGCTCAAGTGCAATCCAATCGGATTGCGGTTCGATCTGGTGGCAATCCGATTGGATGGCAATCCGATAGGACTGCCTGAATGTTTGAACATGTTGAAAATTGTTAAGTGTTAAATCCTCAAGTACAATCCGATCGGATTGCAGTTCGATCGGATGGCAGTCCGATCGGATGGCAATCCGATCGGACGGCAATCCGTCCCACGAATCCAATCATTTTAAACTTGATTATTTTGAATGTTTGCGGTTTGTTCGAGACGGTTTGACAACGTGCTAATCATCATAAACCCCGTCTCGACCCAAGTGATCCGATCAAACAGGAATCACCCTAGTCTGATCAGTTGACTGTTCGAGACGGTTGTTCATGCTTAACCCGAAATCAGTTGTCCCTTGGATAGAATTCAGATATTGGACCAACACATCACTAAGATAGAGTAGAAGGTCGGAACGAGCTCCGATTCTATTGGTTTTGGAGTGCATTGATCGTTTGGACCAACACATCACTAAGATAGAGTAGAAGGTCGGAACGAGCTCCGATTCTATCGGTTTTGGAGTGCATTGAGCGTAAAAGAGTTGAGAGAAAGTTAGAAAACCATCTTTCAATCCTTTTAGCCATGAATATGTGTGGATCTATGCTAAAACATTGTTTAATCTTGTGGAAATCCTTCAAATCTGAGTTGTTCTTGGTGGAATGAGGCCAAAACTTGAAGTTCATAAGAACTCCATGACGACATCACCCTAGAACACCTCACATCCACCGATTTCACGGTTAAAAGTTAAGATTCAAAGGTGAAAATGATGAAGAAGTGCGTGTAGATCATAGAAGTACAAGATTTGGGGTAAAAACTTACAAGAATCGCGAGGAATCGAGAGAAACAGAGCCAAAAGTGTGCTGGTCGAACGAGAGCTGTCACATCACCGTTCAAGTGATGCGACAAGTGCTATTTATATGTGAAGAGGAGAGAAGGTGATGGAGTGCCATGGATCGGATGGCAATCCGATCGGATGGTCACCCGATCGGATGGCCATTCGATCGAATGGTCATTCGATCGGTGGTCTCCGGCGAATTGCGTTTCGTTGCTTCGTCTTGTGCGTTGAGTGTTGCGATGGTTTGTTTACACACTTTCATACACATATTCATATATTTATTATAATTAGTCACAAACGGTCGTATAAATATTCATATTTCCAAATTTGCGTTGCGATAATCGAGTTCCGTTTCGAATATGCGTCGCGTTGCGACACATCACGGCTATCGAGGAGGGTAGAATAGGTCCTCACTCAACGTCATCGTGAGCGTTAGTGTGTGCGATGCGACGTGTTATAGCGATAAAATATGCGAGATATGCGAAAATACTGTGATATAGCGATATAAGCGATATAGTTACATCATGATCTGAATTTCTGGTGCTAGGCGTAACGAGTATGGCGAGTAGTAACAACGCACGAACGTGCGGGTTGTTACATGTAATACACGATCGTATACCATGTGACATTTTCTTCTTTAATATAGGTTTTTTATTATTAATTATTATTGATATAATATAATATAATAGCATAAATGATATTTTCCAATAATTCTAGTGTTATTTTATTAATATATATATATATATATAATATAAATATAAACTATTGTTGAATATAGCTATAATTATTAATATATAACATAAGGATATTGATCTAATTCGCACGGATTTAATCTAATTCTAATATTATTTTATTAATATATATAATATAAACATAAATTATTGCTGAATATAGCTATAAAAGGTTGGAGAATTAACGAATATACACTTTTGAATTTAAATTAATTTCATATAGTTACTAAATTCTATTTAACGTATGGATGTAATCTATTTACGATCAATCATATGTAAGCTATTTTCATTATTGTAAATAATATTTACATAGCGCCTTGAGTTTACATTTGATCGATGGAATAAATTATGGGATGAGTTTAGTTTTTTTAATTAATAACAATAACAATATATAATGCAAAGTTATAAATAGTGGAATCCCTCGTACAATGCGGCAGGAATTCAGCTTCGATCGGTATCAATTTGATTTGTTACGATACTGTCATTCGGTATAGCAACCTAAAGTAAAAAACAAATGGAATAAAATCCTTAAACATTAGTATAAAAATCTTGTGATAACTTAAAAAAAATTATATTATTCTTTGCACAAAAAAACATATCATGTGTAGCTTTCCATTTCAAATTATTCAGAATTTAAGTTGTCTAAATTGTAAGTTTTAACTTATGTATATATTGATAAATAACAATAATTATCTATGATATATTAGCATCTTAAATTGTGTTAATTAATTTGATTTTCTTCAAATTTCAAAGAAATTGACATTTTTCTTATTATGGGTGGTTTTAAGCAATTTTTATGGTATTTATCATCTTTATTTACGCGAGATATTTTCTGTATTCAATCTGTGTAACACACGGGGTCCATAACCTAGTTAAAGAATATAAAAGTCATGAAAATAAATATTATATTAAATCGAAAGCGGGATTTGGTTTAGATTGAAAACATCTTAGGAGGGAACCGGATGTATTTGGGGGAAAAGTTAAGGGGAAAGTTAATTTTTTACAATCATCTTAAGATGATGATGATGACGACGACGATGATGACGACGACGATGATGATGTCATCAAAATGTGAAGAATCCCTAGCAACTATGCATCATTCACGTGCTATACTACTGCATATACATTCTAGCAAATGTTAGATGAAACCCATATACAAGAGTAAGTTTGTTTTGTAGAACAACTCTTCCACGAAGGCAAAGTATGTATTAGGTTTAGTGTAATTTGGGTGTAACTACCTAATATTTGTGATAAAAGATGTTGATTTTATTCGAAATTCAATATGTGTTTGTTTTGGTTCATGAACGGTTGTTTGTGTTCGTTTGTGTTCATGAACGTTCATTTGTGGTCATGTGTTCATGAACGTTCATTTGTGTTGACACCTAAAACTAACAAACTAACACGAACACATTCATTTCATTAATGAATGAACATGAACAAAATTTGTAGGTGTTTATAAACTGTTCGTGAACATATGTATTTCCTAAACAAACGATGTTCGTTCAATTCGTTTGCAACCATATTTGTAAATATATAGCATGTTTTTGTTGGTGAAAATAAACATGTGTATCATACCAATTAGAAAGGATTTAGAAAATTCTATGATTCGAAAGTTCGTCATAAATGAATGTAATTGTAACGCCCTGCTCTTTCGTACTTTCCATAATTAGAAAGTCTTGTTTGTATTTCTAGTTTTGGAAATCTTGTGTTCTTCTAATCGTTCCTTCGTTGTAATCGTTGTAAAATCCGAGACTTGGATCATAAATAAAACTCGTATTTCTTTAAATTTGTGTTATACATGCTTCATACATATTCATACGTTTGATTTTGTGAAACAATTGATTCATATTCGTAATTCTTGGAAACTATGTTTTAAACTTGCAAATACGTGAAACTTATGCATAATACGTCTTTTGAGCGAATACGATACTTAAATACGACACTCTTACACTTAATTATACTTGTTTATGTTCTCCATACTTGTTTTGCCCTTATACTATGCTTATATGACGAAAACAGCCCCTAAAACACCTTAAAACCCTAAAATACAAACTAGAGGGGCCTAAAGTGTAAGAAAGCAAAACTTGGCTGGAGAAGAGTCGCATGTCGCGAGCCACTCCCTAGATCAGAAGCCTCATTTCAGCTCGCGAATTTGAGCTGAATTAGTGTTTAATTGAAGTTTAAACTCGTTTTTGGCATTAAATACCCAACTACAACTGTCACACCCCAACCGATGGCGGAAACATCGGGGCATGGCACTGAGCGAAACAGATTTTCCAGAAGTTTCCATAACAATTAATATTACCAATTAATTTAAAGTAACATGTCCCATACCATGTCTTAAAAGATAATACAATTATTACAGACAAAATCTAGGCAAATAGTTCTGTTTCGACAACTCAGATTTCATTTGTACAGACAACTATTTGTTGGCTTCTAAGACCTTATTCTAGCCTCGATTTCCTAGCAGATAAGCACCCTAAGCACCTGTCACATATGTTAAAATAAAGTCAATACACATAGTGTAAAGGTGAGCATACAAGTTTGATAATAACATATAGAGTTCGAAAGCGTTACGCATAACCAGCACGTACACAGAGTGAAATGAGGCATGTTGGTTATTGACATGAACCTATCGATACCAATGACTGTGGGTTGATTACTCAAGGCAGTTTGCAATACATTCTCACCACTGTGAGCCATCTAAGTAATTGTCCTTAACAACCCCCGAGTGAACGGGTGCTGAGTCCAAACTAATAGTACTACCGTTGCTAAGGCAGGTAGACAGCATTCCATGTGTAAACATAACAAACAAGCATTCATTTAGTCACGTAATACATGCGATAATGGTTAGCGTTTAAAGTATTGCGTAGTGTGTTCGATTGTGATTTTGTATAAGTAACGTATGTAACACCCAAAAGTGCGTAAAGCAAAAAGGGATCGAGTATACTCACAGCGATTGATGGATTGAAGGGAGCGCTAGAGAGTAGGGTTAGCCTGAACAGATTGCTAGTATAATGATAAGTGACGCGCAAAATGATGCAGAGTGCAAGTGGTTCGGACAGCAGTCCGTTTGGATGGAAGTCCGATCGGACAGCCAGTCGTGCGGTTGGTCGTCCGTTCGGACAGTCGTCCGGTCGGATGACTGTTCGAGTGGATTGTTTCTTCCTCTGAGAAAGATGTGTTTGTGTATGGTGGCTTGACTTTTGAAGTTTTCATTGTAGCATTTTGAAAACATTGAAGTGTCTCTACCTTTCAGGTCGGTCGATCGGACAGTCGTTCGATCGGACGGCAACCCGTTCGGTTGGCACTTCAGTGAGAACAAGTTCACAGCAGGGTGTCACTCGATCGGGCGGTCGTTCGGTCAGGTGACATCCTTGGTGCATTGAATATGTTGAAAATTGTTTAAGTGTTTGAAGTTTAAATGTCTCATGATTCGATTGGCAGTTCGATCGGATGGTAGTCCGCTCGGACAGTAATTCGTTCCACATTCAGACTTCAAGTGTTGGCAAAAATGGTTAAGTGTGGGACCAAGGTGCAAGTCGCACGGGTGGCCAGTCGTACGGTTTGGCTGTCCGTTCGGACGGCACTCCGTCCTGGTTAACCTGTTCGTCTTACACTTGGTTGTTTTGATAGTTTGTCGTTTTATCGAGATATTTTGATAACGTGTTAAGCAACAGAAACCTCGTCAATACTTGGTGCTCCTGATCGGACAGGAATCACCCAAACCCGATCAGTGGACGGTTCGAGACGACGTTCCACGTTTAACCCAGAATCGATAATCTTGTGGATAGAATACGGGTCTCGAATCAACACGACCACAATATTGAGTAGTAAGCCGGCACGAGTTCCGATTCTATCGGTTTTGAGTGCATTGAGTGTAAAAGAGTTGAAAGAAAGTTGAAACCATCTTTCACTCCTTTTCATTGTGAATATGTTTAGATCTATGAGAGATATTTGTTTGTTATGTGGAAATCGGTTAGATCTAAGTTGTTCTTGGTGGATTGAGGCCAAAACATGAAGTTTTTCGAGAACACATGATGACGTCATCCTAGAACACATTGAATCTTGATGATTTCACGGTTAAAAGTTAAGATTCAAAAGATAGAAAGGTGTGGGAGTGCGTGTAGATTAAGGAAGTACAAGATTTAGGACGAGATCTTACCGGAATCGCGAGAAATCTGAAGAAAAGTGAGGAAAACGAGCTGGTCGGACGTCACTTGCCAAAAGTAGAAGGTTTGAGAGTGACAAGGGGTATTTATAGGGTTACCCAAAGTGGAAAGGGGTGGAGATGGGCTGGTCGATCGGCTAGGCAGCCCGTGCGGACAGCCTGTCCGATCGGATGGCAGTCCGAACGGTCGGCTGGTCAAACGGCTGGTAGGCTGGTCGATCAGTCACCTTGTTCGAGTGTTCGGCGTGACGAGTTTTGATGTTTCGATTGCGAGCGTTGCGATGCGATAGATTTTCCTAGTCAAATTACTTTTAATCCCAACTACTCATATCTCGCACTATCTCTTCTCCACCAATTATCATATCATTTCGATTGCGACTGAGTTCGATTGCGATTCGATTGATTACCACACATAACATAATTTATACATGCACAAGTAACACTTAAGGCACACACACACGTATAACAAAGACCAAAATGCGTATTTTGAGTTGCGATAGCGATACAGCGATTAAACATGCGATATATAGTGATTAATATGCGATTATTAATAGATACTCCACATAATACAACTAAAGCGAAAATAAAATAGACTAATTACAAGTCAAAGAAGTCAAAACAGGAATTGAGCAAGGAGAGACAGATCGTAATTACCAATCTTGTCTTCCTTTGACTTCAATCTTGACTTTGACTTCAGAAACACGGGGTGTTACAGCCTCCCCTAGTTGAGGGAATTTCGTCCCGAAATTAGGCCGAAGCCATAACGAACAACTGCGGGTACTTTGCCTTTATGTCGCTTTCGAGTTCCCAAGTGAACTCTGCGCCTCGGTTGCCTTCCCATCGGACTTTCACAATAGGAATGCGCGAGCGTCTGAGTTGCTTGGTTTGGCGATCCATGATTTCGACAGGCTTCTCCACGAAGTGCAGTGTTTCGTTTACTTGAAGGTCATCGAGAGATACAATTAAATCATGCTCAGCCAGGCACTTTCGGAGGTGTGACACATGGAAAGTCGGGTGGACGTTACTAACTTCCTCCGGTAGTTCGAGTCTGTAGGCGACTTTTCCGATCCTTTCCAGAATCTTAAAAGGTCCAACATATCAAGGCGCTAGTTTCCCTTTCTTGTCGAATCTGACCACACCCTTCCAAGGTGATACCTTTAGGAGTACGTAGTCGCCAATGTCAAATTCCAGGGGCTTGCATCATTTATCGGCGTAACTTTTCTGTCGACTTCGAGCTTTCAACAAGTTGTCTCGAATTTGAAGGACTTTGTCAGTCGTTTCTTGCAATAGCTCGGGACCGGTTAGTTACGAGTGACCGATCTCATGCCACATAATAGGCGATCGACATCTTCTTCCGTATAAAGCCTCGAATGGTGCCATTTGAATGCTAGAATGATAACTGTTGTTGTACAAGAATTCGACTAATGGCAGGTATGCATCCCAATTACCACCGAAATTTATGACACACGAACGGAGCATGTCTTCAAGAGTACGAATCGTTCTTTCAGTCTGACCTTCGATTTGAGGGTGGAATGCGGTACTTAGATTAAGCGATATACCGAGAGCCGTTTGAAACGTTTCCCACAGTCGTGAGGTAAACCGAGCGTTACGGTCAGAGATGATGTCGCGAGGCGTCCCATGTCGGTAAATGATCTCGTTGGTGTAGATTCGGGCTAATCGTTCTACCTTGTAGTCTTCTCGTATTGGCAAAAAGTGAGCTGATTTGGTCAAACGGCCAACAACAACCCAAATGCTGTCGTGACCTGATGACGTGTGCGGAAGCTTTGTTATGAAGTCCATAGCTATACTCTCCCACTTCCAAATAGGGATTGGAGGTTGTTCGAGTAAGCCAAAGGGTCTTTGGTGTTCAGCCTTGACCTTTGCATAGGTCAGGCACTTTCCAACATAGAGAGCAATATCCCTTTTCATGTCCGGCCACCAGTACTTGTAGCGAAGGTCCTGGTACATTTTGTCGGCACCGGGATGAATAGAACACCGAGATTTATGGGCTTCGTCCATTAAAATCTTTCGCAATTCGGTCCCTTTAGGGATCCAAATTCGGTCCAGATAATGGAATGTCTCATTTGGCTTATTCACAAGTTGAGCTCCGTCGTGATAGATTCGTTCCTTCTTCAGAGTGCGTTCATTAAAACAGGCATGCTGAGCTTCGCGGATGAGGGTTTCGAGGTCGTATTTTGCTTGGACGTTACGAATGCTGAGCAGATGACTCCGTCTGCTAAGAGCATCGGCAACAACTTTTGCTTTGCCTGGGTGATAACGAATCTCACAGTCGTAATCGTTGAGAAGTTCTACCCATCGGCGTTGACGCATATTAAGTTCTTTCTGATTAAAGATATGTTGTAGGCTCCTATGATCGGTGAAGATCGTACACTTTGTACCATACAGGTAGTGTCGCCAAATCTTTAACGCAAAAACAACTGCGCCTAGCTCGAGATCATGGGTCGTATAGTTCTTCTCGTGGATTTTGAGCTGACGAGATGCGTAAGCTATAACCTTGTCCCGTTGCATAAGGACACAACTAAGACCAAGGTTGGAAGCATCACACTAGACAATGAAATCATCGTTTCCGTCGGGTAGAGTGAGAACAAGAGCATTGCAAAGCATGTGCTTGAGTATTTGGAAAGCAGACTCTTGTTCGGTTCCCCAAACAAAAGGCTTGTCTTTATGCGTGAGAGCGGTAAGCGGCACAACGATCTTTGAGAATCCTTCGATAAATCGTCGATAATAGCCCGCTAGTCCGAGAAAAGAACGGACTTCAGAAAGGTTCTTAGGTATAATCCAACTCTTAACGGCTTCAATCTTCCCAGGATCGACGTGAATACCTTGACTATTCATAATGTGACCCAGAAACTGAACCTCCTCCAGCCAGAATTCGCACTTGGAGAATTTGGCATAGAGTCGATTCCCCTGGAGTAGCTCGAGAACCAAACGTAGATGCTGCGCGTGTTCGGCTTTCGATTTGGAATAGATCTAGACATCGTCGATAAACACGAAGACGAAACGGTCGAGATATGGTTTACACACGCGATTCATCAGATCCATGAAAACCGCGGGTGCGCTAGTTAAACAAAAAGGCATAACAACGAATTCGTAGTGGCCGTATCGAGTGCGAAACGCGGTTTTGGGTATATCCTCCTCTTGGATGCGTAGTTGGTGGTAGCCAGAGCGTAGATCGATCTTCGAGAAACACATAGCACCTTGTAGCTGATCAAACAAATCGTCAATGCGAGGCATGGGATAGCGGTTCTTGATAGTTAACTGTAGGGATTTTAACATGTTTATCAAAGCAATTTCATCCTTATGAAATAAAAACGCATCGGAAATTATATTTAAAACATGTTACTTTTATGATATAAATTTCATTTATAAGTAAAATCCCAAAAACCCGGATCCATATATGAAGATGCATACTATCAAACACAACCATAGGGTGTTTAGAAAACTACCTTCTTGGAGTAATGAGAATGAAACGGATGATGCTTCAAGAATGGTTGCCTTCAAGAGTAGAAGGCCTCAAGCTTGTATACCCCAAGCTTCCAACAAAACACCACGAAATTAGCTAGGATTTTAACACCAAAATCAAAACCGAACACTTTAGAAACACTATGATGGCCGAAATTTTTAGCAAAGTTGCTAGCTCTCTTGTTTTCAATTTCTTGCCATCTAAATCTAATATAATCTTGAGAGAATGCATGCCTTCATTCTTGCCCAATCACAAGATCTCTAACACATGCAATTGCATGAAAAGTTATTGGACCAAAGACTTTGGATAGACCACCCAATCTAAATCCATGCATATGCATGAAATGTGATTGGAACAAGAACTTTGGATAGAGACAAAAAGGGGGGCGGCCCCATGTGGGTTTTTATATAAAAAAAATAAATTTCTTTTATAAAAATTAAGTCTTGGTTCATATATATATATTTATAACTTTTATAAATATAACACTACATAAATGCAAGACTTTATACAACCTTTAAAATTGTTATTTAACCCATTAAATAACAAAAATAAAATATTCTCTCAAAATAAATTATCCATATAATTTATTGGTTTCTCAAGTGTAATTATTTAGAACACCAATTTCTAAATATTATAAGTGTTAATATTTATTTGTTTGATCATATCACAAATAAATAATATAAGTGTTTGTCTAGCTTGTTATTGGGTATGATTCGACTTGGATCATAACGTACTGGCCATATCAATTTAATATGTGTCTTGGGCATACAGAGTCCAACATTAACTTATTCAATTCCCGATAGTCGATGCACATCCTGAACGACCCATCCTTCTTTTTGACAAAAAGGACTGGCGCGCCCCAAGGACAGGTGCTCGGGAGAATAAAGCCTTTCTCAAGTAATTCCTGGAGTTGGTTCGAGAGTTCACGCATTTCGGATGGTGCGAGTCGGTAAGGAGCTTTGGCAATAGGGTTGGCTCCAGGAATGAGGTCGATACGAAAGTCGATATCGTGACTTGGTGGTAGTCCGGGAAGATCCTCAGGAAAAACGTTAGGAAATTCTCGAACCACTGGGACATCGTTTATTCCAGGCCTACCTTTCTTTTCCTTCTCCGCTACTATAATGTTAGCCAAGAAAGCTCTGTATTCCTTGCGGAGATACTTGCTAGCTTGGACACATGACATGAGCTTTAGACCTTCCGAAGCAGTTTCGCCATAAACACACAATAAATCACCATTCGTGAGCGAGAATCGAATCATCTTATCGAAACACACAACTTCAGCATGGTTTTCGCGGAGAAAGTCCATGCCTACTATGACCTCAAAACTTTCGAGTTGCATCAGAATTACGTCGATTGGGAAGATGTGATTGTTGAGCTCGAGAGTACAATCACGAAGAACAGAATTAACGGCGTCAGTTCTTTCGGTAGCGACTTCAACATCGAACGTCGAGGGGAGATGGGAGCGTTTACGACTAAGGAGTTTCTCGAATTCGAACGATACAAAGCAATTATCGGCTCCAGTATCAAACAAACATGAAGCATAAATACCATTCACAAGGAACGTACCATTGATCACGTTGTTGTCAGCTTGGGCTTGGCGCACGTTGATGTTGAAAGTTCTAGTGTGTGCGGCTTGTTGCTGCTGTTGATGCTGTTGTTGGTGGTGTTGCTGCTGCTGTTGGGGCTCTTGTTTCACCACCCTGTTCGGTCACATGTTCGCAAAGTGGTTGGGATCACCACATGCGAAGCAGACTCTGGCGTTGATCGCGTGTGCCGGAGCCGCTTGTTGGCCTTGCGGGGCTGTGAGCAGAGCTTGATGAGCAGTGGCTTGTGCTGGGGCTTGACGGGGACCAGTACGGCAGTTAGCAGTGAAGTGGCCGTACATGTTGCAGTGAGCGCAGAAACGACAGGCGAGACCCACCGGGTGATGATAAGAACATGTTGGGCAAGCCGGGTGGGGGCCTGTGTATGCACGCTTTGCAGGCGGTGCATAGGTAACTGGTGCTGGATGGTGATGGGGCTGCTGCTGAGCCGGTACGGCTTGAAGTGGAGCAGCAGTGGTAGTGATAGCACAGTTCTTGTTGCTGGAGCTGCTGTTGTTGGTCTTCTTCTTGCGGCGTGAGGACTTTGACGGTTGAGCGGTGGCGGTTTCGGCAGTAGGTGCGGCGGTGACTTGGTGCAGATTCTTTGGAGCTTTATCCCAAAAACCCGCTTTTACCCGCTTGTCGTTGATTTCAGCGGCAAGAAAGTAAGTTTCTTCAATCGTTGTTGTCTTTGCAGCATGCACAAAATCCGCAACACAGTCGGGTAGAGCTCGGATGTACTTCTTGATAGCCATGTCGGGCGTCTTCACTTGATCGGGGCAGATGATGCTGAGCTGCTTAAAGCGAGCAGTCATGGCAGCGTTGTCACCTTCCTTCTGCTTAGTATTCCAGAATTCGTCCTCCAGCTTTTGGCGTTCATGGGGAGGGCAGAACTCATCCATCATGATGGCCTTCAACTCTTCCACGTCAGCTCGTAAGCTGCATCATTCCTGCGTTTGTTCCTCTCGGTCGTCCACCAGTCTAATGCGCTGGACTGGAAGACGCCAGTAGCCGTCGGGCCATCTTCTCCAGTGAATTCCTTTGGACCGCATGCCTTCAATTGCTTAAAGCTGAAAGCAGTCTTAGTAGCAGCTTTAGGAGCTTCGGTTCTAGATTCCTCAGACGATTTGCTAACGTTCTCGTAAATTTCACTCACGATCTGGGGCACAACCTTGGCCACTTGTTTTGCAAGGATGGAAGCAAGGCGTTTGTCCCTCTGTTCTTGACGAGAAAGTCGTGGGTGACGGGATCCAGATGATGGTCCAGTTGACATTGTCTGCAACAGACATCGTCATAGGTCTCAGACACGTCATAATCGAATCTCACCTCACACGTCTAGTACTTATTAAAGCTTAGGAACATGATTAAACACGTACCACGTAAACACATAGGCACATAATCACAAATACACATAAACACAGAAGCACATAATCACGTAAGCACGTAGAGCACAGAAGCACAGAAGCATGTAATCACAAGATGCAGTCAGAATACAGAAACCTATCATTCAAAGTTCGTGCGCGTTCGAGAATAGCAATCGTGAATAACTGGTCGAGTAGTATAGTATAAGCGTATAGCATAGCATAAGGTCGTCCATATTTTAGCGATTTGTCAGTGTTTTGAGATAGAAATGCAGTGCGAGTCGTGCAGGTCGATCGAAGTGATGGCAAAATCGGATAAGTCTCCAAAATTAAAACACATAAACACATAAATACACATATAAACACATAAAATCGACGAATCATCAGAGTCAGCAGTTGCGGGCTCAAAATCGAAACACATAAAAATCGAGAAATAGATCGTCTGCGGCTATTAGACTTCGACTACCCAAAGTGTTTCGACTATTCTTAAGGACCGTCTGAGCACACATCTGACCTTCGGGACTTGTGCTTCCGCCTCGAATCTGGGCGTGTGACACATATCCTTTTAGTCTCTGCGTGGTCTTCAGCCGTTGGAGTCCGTTGAAACTTTGGTGAGAGCTTTTTAAAACAAAATAAGGATCGGAACAAATCGTCAAGGTTAGGGTTTCACCCCTAGCTTAATAACTCCGTTCCTGTTTTTGATGAAATACAGAGAATTATGCGTCAAAGTATGGATTTCACTCCTATTTCAATGCAATTTCTCGTGTTTTTAGATAAAAATGTGGGTTGAACAGCATTTTAATCGAGAGTTTGCGGTTTTCACACCTATTCTCAACTTAATCGCTCATTCATATTTGAAAATTTGAGTGCAGTGATAGTGTAGCGTAGGCGAGAATAGCGAGAAATGGCAGTAAGCTCATACATAATCCCTAACGGATATGCACAAGTTGGTATGTTGGTTCCTAACTATAGACTAGGTCTCTAAGACTTCGACCCGGACTAGGTCGAGTCTTGCCTAATTCCCTATAGTTATGGCTCTGATACCAATCTGTCACACCCCAACCGATGGCGGAAACATCGGGGCATGGCACTGAGCGAAACAGATTGTCCAGAAGTTTCCATAACAATTATTATTACCAATTAATTTAAAGTAACATGTCCCATACCATGTCTTAAAAGATAATACAATTATTACAGACAAAATCTAGGTAAATAGTTCTGTTTCGACAACTCAGATTTCATTTGTACAGACAACTATTTGTTGGCCTCTAAGACCTTATTCTAGCCTCGATTTCCTAGCAGATAAGCTTCCTAAGCACCTGTCACATACGTTAAAATAAAGTCAATACACATAGTGTAAAGGTGAGCATACAAGTTTGATAATAGCATATAGAGTTCGAAAGCGTTACGCATAACCAGCATGTACACAGAGTGAAATGACGCATGTTAGTTATCGACATGAACCTATCGATACCAATGACTGCGGGTTGACTGCTCAAGGTAGTTCGCAATACATTCTCACCACTGTGAGCCATGTAAGTAATTGTCCTTAACAACTCCCGAGTAAACGGGTGCTGAGTCCAAACTAATAGTATTACCATTGCTAAGGCAGGTAGACAGGATTCCATGTGTAAAAATAAAAAACAAGCATTCATTTAGTCACGTAATACATGCGATAATGGTTAGCGTTTAAAGTATTGCGTAGTGTGTTCGATTGTGATTTTGTATAAGTAACGTATGTAACACCCAAAAGTGCGTAAAGCAAAAAGGGATCGAGTATACTCACAACGATTGATGGATTGAAGGGAGCGCTAGAGAGTAGGGTTAGCCTGAACAGATTGATAGTATAACGATAAGTGACGCGCAAAACGATGCAGAGTGCAAGTGGTTCGGACAGCAGTCCGATCGGACAGCCAGTCGTGCGGTTGGTCGTCCGTTCGGACAGTCGTCCGGTCGGATGACTGTTCGAGTGGATTGTTTCTTCCTCTGAGAAAGATGTGTTTGTGTATGGTGGCTTGACTTTTCAAGTTTTCGTTGTAGCATTTTGAAAACATTGAAGTGTCTCTACCTTTCAGGTCGGTCGATCGGACAGTCGTTCGATCGGACGGCAACCCGTTCGGTTGGCACTTCAGTGAGAACAAGTTCACAGCAGGGTGTCACTCAATCGGATGATCGTTCGGTCGGGTGGCATCCTTGGTGCATTGAACATGTTGAAAATTGTTTAAGTGTTTGAAGTTTAAATGTCTCATGATTCGATTGGCAGTTCGATCGGATGGTAGTCCGCTCGGACAGTAATTCGTTCAACATTCAGACTTCAAGTGTTGGCAAAAATGGTTAAGTGTGGGACCAAGGTGCAAGTCGCACGGGTGGCCAGTCGTACGGTTTGGCTGTCAGTTCGGACAGCAGTCCGTTTGGACGGCACTCCGTCCTGGTTAACCTGTTCGTCTTACACTTGGTTGTTTTGATAGTTTGTCTTTTTATCGAGATATTTTGATAACGTGTTAAGCAACAGAAACCTCGTCAATACTTGGTGCTCCTGATCGGACAGGAATCACCCAAACCCGATCAATGGACGGTTCGAGACGACGTTCTACGTTTAACCCGGAATCGATAATCTCGTGGATAGAATACGGGTCTCGAATCAACACGACCACAATATTGAGTAGTAAGCCGGCATGAGTTCCGATTCTATCGGTTTTGAGTGCATTGAGTGTAAAAGAGTTGAAACCATCTTTCACTCCTTTTCATTGTGAATATGTTTAGATCTATGAGAGATCTTTGTTTGTTATGTGGAAATCGGTTAGATCTAAGTTGTTCTTGGTGGATTGAGGCCAAAACATGAAGTTCTTCGAGAACACATGATGGCGTCATCCTAGAACACCTTGAATCTTGATGATTTCACGGTTAAAAGTTAAGATTCAAAAGATAGAAAGGTGTGGGAGTGCGTGTAGATTATGGAAGTACAAGATTTAGGACGAGATCTTACCAGAATCGCGAGAAATCTGAAGAAAAGTGAGGAAAACGAGCTGGTCAGACGTCACTTGCCAAAAGTAGAAGGTTTGAGAGTGACAAGGGGTATTTATAGGGTTACCCAAAGTGGAAAGGGGTGGAGAGGGGCTGGTCGATCGGCTAGGCAGCCCGTGCGGACAGCCTATCCGATCGGACGGCAGTCCAAACGGTCGGCTGGTAGGCTGGTCGATCAGTCACCTCGTTCGAGTGTTCGGCGCGACGAGTTTTGATGTTTCGATTGCGATTGCGAGCATTGCGATGCGATAGATTTTCCTAGTCAAATTACTTTTAATCCCAACTACTCATATCTCGCACTATCTCTTCTCCACCAATTATCATATCATTTCGATTGCGATTGAGTTCGATTTCGTTTGAGTTTCGATTGCGATTCGATTGATTACCACAGATAACATAATTTAAACATGCACAAGTAACACTTAAGGCACACACACACGTATAACAATGACCAAAATGCGTATTTGAGTTGCGAGTGCGATTGCGATAGCGATACAGCGATTAAACATGCGATAAATAGCGATTAATATGCGATTATTAATTGATACTCCACATAATACAACTAAAGCGAAAATAAAGTAGACTAATTATAAGTCAAAGAAGTTAAAACAGGAATTGAGCAAGGAGAGACAGATCATAATTAGCAATCTTGTCTTCCTTTGACTTCAATCTTGACTTTGACTTCAGAAACACGGGGTGTTACAACAACCTACCCTAACCTTCTCCTATAAATACCAAGCCATCTCCAAGCCATTTTCACTTTTCTAAACACTCACAACACTCCCAAATCACTCTAAATTCTCAGCAACATCAGAAGTTCGGACAGATTCAACAAGCTTCACTAAAGTGAGCATAACTCACTCAATTCTTGTCCGATTTACCCCATTCTTTTTCCTATGTGCTTAGATTAACCTTAGCTTCGATTCCATAGGTTTTTCATAGAAAACCAATCCATGTAACGTCGCCAAAAGGGCTCCAAAGTTCACTGATTGTTTATGTTTTGGTTCAAACTTTACTAAACATGATTCAACTTGAGTCTAACTCATCTCAAACCAATGTCCTTATGCTTATAACCACTTCTATGGTTAGTTAGGCTTAAAAACAAGGTTGAGACATTCAAAATCAGAGGTATAGCCTCACAAACTTTATGTTTTGTTCAAGGGTTTAACCCACAAGTGATGTTCGAGCTCAAAGCTTGATGAATGTGTGAGTTAGGAAACTTGTGTTATCCTACATAAAATCCACACATTGCTTGATGATTTTTTTCATAGATTAGTGGTTCATATCCTTGTATTACTTGTAAGTTCATGACCCTCCTTGAATGTTCATAACATCAAGTGTAGTGGTGAACACTTAGAGGTTCCTAAATGGAAGACTTTTCTTCCTACCTCCTACATGATTTCTATGATACTTAAGAGGTTACTAAATGGAGGATTTATCCTTCTACCTCATGTTTGATCTATTTGACATATTAATATATTATACATCCTATATATTATCTAAGTAAACAACCTTGATGATGAACTAATCTTCATTTGTCAAAGTGTTGGTTACATCATCTAAAACCTCATATGTGTTAAAGATGATTATTTTCATATGTCTAAGTTCATGTTGTTTAAATTCCTAATCATCAATCTTCCGAATTCCCAATACTTATACACTTTGTTTCTTCGTGTAGAAGTACTTGGTGTTCCAACCTCCCACAAACAACTCACTCGCGGATTCACAAGTTGAAGACTTGCAAACCGTGAGTATACTCGAAAACTCCTTTTTATGTTTACCACTTTTGGGGTGTAACTTGTTAAATTATAAAATCACACTTAAACTTTAATCTTTATTCTTGCACGAAATAATCCAAATACATGAATGTTATGTTGTGATACTTGATGCTTATACTTGGGTGATTCTTATGTGATACTATAGTCATTAGCTTTGTATGAGCCTCCATTTAACATGTATAGCGCTACAGGAGTAACGCACCACCCGTGAACGAGAGGTCATGTTGAATTATATCATTTTGCGTAAACAAAGGGTTGACTAGAAATATTGCATGCCTTGTATGATGATCTTGTATAAACTAAGTTGCCATGTGGATTCGTTTTAAACTTTTAAACTTATACTTATTCTTAAACTTGTATACTCGCCTTTGCTTTTGCATTGAACTTTATTTTAAACATGTTACAGGTTGCGGATTGATGATGCTATGAAATGGATTAGCAATGATGCCTAGATACTCACTTAGACGTTTAGGTTTAAAGTGTTGTATCAATTTTGTTCTTGTAATGTTATGATCATGTTGTTTTTTGAATTTCCTTGTACTGTTTGACAATTTGATTATGAAATGAAAATGGTTGAATTAAATATTGTCACAAATAGTGTTATGAAGTCTCTTGCAATCTCGAACTAGTCCCACTCCGATGATTCCGCCATTGGTTGGGGTGTGACAGTAATGGCAAACCAATTAATCCCTACAATGTTCAAATTATAAATAAGTCTCAGATTTACTGTAATGTATAAGTTTTTCGAAAAGTGTAAAGCATACTAACAATTAGACTGTAACAACCCGCTTTTGGAAAGTCAAAGTACAAGTCAAAGTCAAAGGAAGAAAAGATTGCTAATTGCGATCTGTCACTCCTTGCTTGACTAGCAAATCGTACTTTTGACTTGTAATCGAATTATCTTATTTAATCGCTTTAGTTGTATTATGTGGAGTATCTATTAATAATCTAGGTTTAATCGCATATTTAATCGCTAATCGACTTATCGCTAATCGCTATCGCATTCGCAACTCGAATTATGTGTTATGGATATTGTTTTACGTGTGGATGCTATTTATGTGTTACTTGTGCATGTTATGTTTATGTTGAAGTGATAATCGCAATCGCAATCGTAATCGCAATTCTATCGCATCGCAATCGAATCGCAAAAGCTAAACGCAAGTTAATTATAGTGATTGTATGTTAGATATAGTAGTTAGGTTATTTGTGTAACTATTGGGTAATACTATCGCGTCGCTCACTCGAATCGCATCGCAACGCTCAACACGCGAAACGAAACGTCAAAACTCATCGCGCCGGACATCTGGATCGAGTGGCCAACCGATCGAGTGGCCATCCGATCGGACTGCCATCCGATCGGACTCCCATCCGATCGGACTGCCATCCGATCGGACTGCCATGTGATCGGTGACCAATCCGACACTTTGACACTTTCCCTTTATGGAAACCCTATTGAAGGGGTAAGGTCCCAAAGCCCTCACAGTAAGTGCCTGGGACCATACCACAACCTTACTTTTCAGCCTTGTACCTTGCGCGGCCGCGCACTGGTCTCACAAAAGAAAGACTTAAAAGAACAGTCAACAATCAACACTTACGCGCCAAAGGGAAATCATAAGTCCTTGCGCTTCCTCCCACAAAGCAAAGGGTAAAAATCCTACATTTCTGCCCAATATCCAGACTTGGATATTATTTACCCAGACTTGGGATTTATTTATTCAGTTGTCTCCACATGATAAGGTGCCACACCGGATTACAACAGTAGTCTTCTAGAAGAAATACAATCGTGCACCACCAAGACAGTTATAACCGTCTGGACACGTGTCACCATCTTAGTCATCCCTGAAATCATAATGAAAGCATGTAATTGGAGAGTAATCTCCACTTGATCACTTTACACGTGGCAAATCCCCACCTTCGATCTGAGCCACGATCCGTGTGCTCTCACGTTAGATCCAGAAGCTTAACGGAAGGAAGTGTAACCGCTTATGGGGTTAGCATCTTCCGTTAACCTTTTCACTAACGGGTTTTCCCGCCCAAAAGACTCCCGGTTATAAATATGAGAAAGAACCCAGGTATGAATTCAAGTTACACATACTTCTCAAATACATCTTCTTCTTCATAACCCATACTTATTCTCACACCGGAGTCGGGTCAAGGAGAGAACCCTCTTCTCCCCTTGGCGAGGCTAACGGTGCTTCTTTTTTGCAGAGTTATCAAAGAAGGAGATCAGTTGTAACCGAAACAAAAAAGAGGAAACCCACCTTTTTATGCGGATTCAAACCCCCTAGATATCTCGGTTCCGACCATTTAACTAGTGTTTCTTCATTGGCGCCCACCGATTCCTCTGTCTTATCAGTTTTCATCTCGTTTCGATTCAGTTCTTTTCATTCTCAACTTTAGCATGGCAGAAAACTCATCATCTCATCGGCAAGTCGGTCCTCGACCGAACGTCGGAAACAATTTTCAAGTGGAAGGAATCCCAGAAGATGCCTCGGATGATAACGAGGTTCAATCCAATCGAGCAAACGACCCTGACACTCCAGGGGTGTTATCAGCAAACCCTGCTCAATCAATTCTGCCACCAGGAGAAACTCCGATTTCCTGGTACGTTAGGTCCCAAGGGGCACTAAACGCAGTATACACACAGCTGTGTGCTCAGACTGCTCCCTTAACTCAGTCACGGAGACCAGGATCCCATGCTAATGCTTCTCAACGGGAAGATTCAACTTACGAAAATACAGAAGGTCATGCCAGATCTACATCAAAACGTGAGTACACTCAGTCAGGAAGTTACCAGAGAGAACACCATGGTGAACCACACCCTCATCGAAGACAATCAGTTCATGATAGGTTGGGTTCCCAACGGGACACCCACACCGATGAATCCGATCCAACATACCGTTTAAGTGCAAACACCAGTGTGTTCAAACGACTGCAGCCAAACTATAACAAGTGCAGGCCTCGTGCGGTTTATAACCCTGAGGCAGAACACAACTATGATTTGATTTACCGCCCTGTAGAAGCCGCAGAAAATTCAAAATTCATAATGGAAATAGCTTTAGCTCCGCTTGAGAAAGCTAAGTTACCATCCAACATAGGGAAGTTTAATGGGCTAACGGACCCCGATGACCACCTGAGAGTGTTTACCAGCGCAGGTTTGGTTGGGGGTTGGACCCTCCCACTATGGTGTCATTTGTTCGTGCAGACCCTGACTGGCCCAGCACGAATCTGGTTCGATAACCTACCAACCGGACAGATCGAATCATGGAAGGATCTGCGCGAAAAGTTTTTGACACACTTCAGCCAGCAATGGCGTTCCATTCGTGATACATCCGACGTCATGAACATTTGGCGCCGTGATGATGAAAATCTGGAGGATTTCATCACCAGATACAATAAAGAGGTATTGGAGATTGGCGGTGTTCACGAACAACTAATCCGTGCTCAATTCAAGTACGCGGTTAGATGTGATGACATGATTAAGGTCTTATCTGGAACAGAGGGCCTTCCAAAAAGTTGGGAGAAGATAATGGCGGCGGCCAAGGTTTACGCGCAAACTGAGAAAAACCTTACCACAAATAGACCACCGCCACCACACAATAGGCCCGCGGACTTAAGCTCAACCGACGAAAGGAGGTTTAAGAAATCATGGCGTGAGTCTGGATCAGGAAGTCGTTCGTCTGAAGATGCTCGCGCAACAATCAACAAACTCACCACACAGAGGGAAAACAAACAGGAGAATAGGGAGAGACAGTGGACTCCCCTAACAAAGACCCCGGCGGAGGTTTTGAGTACTGAAGACTATCAATTCAAACCTCCGATCCCTATGAAAAATAAGCGTGGACAAGACCCGGCACAATACTGCGAATATCACAAAGACAACGGGCATACCACTAACAACTGCATCTCCCTACGCACAGAAATAGAGAAAGCCCTCAAGAGCAGCGAACTCACACATTTGCTCCAAAATGTGCGCAAAGAGATTAAGCAGATAACCCGGGGTGAGGAGGGCCCAAGCAAAAGGGCAAAGACTTAAGGAGCAACTCTATGAATTTCCTGCGGAAAAACACGACCTATCAAGCGAAGCAGGAATATTAGAGAGTTAGTTAAGTTTCACATAATTATATTAGCAAAACTTTGTAAAAGCCTCTGTGCTCTATCCTTAAATAAAATTGCAAAGTTTCTATTATTTTTGTGTTTACAAAATGCATGCAATTTCTTTTAGTAAGCGCAAAAACATTACGGTAGTTATAAAACAAGCTTCATGCACGGTCAGTGATCACGTCACAAACACACATGAGCTTTATACCAACTTCATTCGCCTTACTCAATAAAAGCAATTGTGCCCATGCAAAATATTGTAAAATCATCAAGCAAAACAAATAGAAACATCATGCTATTCTCAGCGTACAAATACGCCCTAAAAACTTTCAAACACGGCAGTGTTTAAGTTACTTGCGCAGCAGCGCACCAACAAAAATAGGGATTTACATCCCAAATATTACAAAGAAATTGTTCAGTACATTTTCAACCTATGACAAATCTTCACCCTCATCCGGAAAGATTGAATTTAGTTGCGCTACGTGATCGTCAGATTGAAGCGCAACATTTATCAGCTCCATAACCGGAAGCTGTAAATTGTTAAACTCTGTCTTTAAGGCAGCAAGCTCAACACCAGTATCCATGCCAAAAGTTGCGGATCTACTAACATCCCAATCAACCTTTAAAGCGCTATTTACATGCTGAGAGCACTCAGCATATCCTTGGGCATACCCATCTCTGCGCGCGGCAACAACTAACCGCCCAACAGTTTTATCCAACTCTTCAGAATTTAGCACTGACTCAGCAACCTGTAAAAGTAACAAAGGTTGAGTATCAAGAAAGCGCATTAATAGTTCCACAACAAAAAGGAGAAAAAGAAACTTACACAGGCAATACCATGATCTTTCAACCAGGCCATATCATTCTTCAAAGGTTCAAGCTCGCTTTCCGCTGTAACCCGCGCCGTTTCTGAATTTTCAAACTTATCTTCAACTTCAGTCAAACGGCGGGAGGTTTCAGTATTCTCGGAATGCGCAAGCTCCAGATCCTTCTTAAGTTGTTCCTGAGCATAAAGCAAAGCAGTAAGTTCTTCTAACTCTTTATCTCTAAGGGCAAGAGTGGCGAAAGCTTGTACCTCTCGTTGCTCACTGCGCTCCCTATGGGAACGCGCCTCCGCCAGCGCAGCTTCTGCATCAGTTTTCTCCTTCTTTAACCTTTCCACCTCCGCACCCTGGTTCTTCAGTTTTTCAACCTCAGCCTTGAGGTTATTAATGATATTATGAAGATTGGCCTTCTCAGCATTATCTTTTTCACAAATTTTCCTCCAGTTTTTGCGTTCCTCGGAAAGGAGAGCAGATTCAGCTTCCGCTTTCCTCTTCCAACCAGCAACGGACCATTTCTCAGTCTTGCGCTCAGCTTCAAACTTGGCCTGATCAGCTTCCAATTTAGCCTTCAGTTGAGCCAAGCGCTTCTCATCTTTGGCAAACTTCTTTTGAGACGCCTTAAAGGTTTCCTGCTCCTTATGCATACTATACCACTCACGCACTATGCGGTGAGTGGTAGAGACATGAGAGGCAGTTTCTTCAAGGTAAGTTTGATAGGTTTGTTCATAAGACCGGCCTTCTTGAAATTTGATGTCTCCAGGTGGAAGTATCCCCTGCAACCAATCTTGGCACACGCGCCAATCCGAGAAAGTATCACCTTTCTTCAAATTCCAAACAGGGGCGTGGGGCTCGGAGGCATCTTTCTCCGTATAGATCCGATAGTAGTAATCCCCCAGAGTTTCTTCTGGGCGAATTGGAGAATGTTTTCCAACACCAGCAGAGGAGCCCTGCTCCTCAGCTGTCACCTTCTCAACACGATCAGGCATAGCATCAGAAGGTTTAGGGGAAGAAGTCGAAGTTTTTCCAGCAGCTTGTTCTTTCCCCAGATCTTGAACAACAGTTTCAGGGGTTTGTGGATTACCAGCACCATCCACCACACCTGGATCAACAACTTTTTCAGTCTCTGTAGCAATATCAACAGGCTTCTCAGCCTCAACAGTCTTCTCCACACCACCATCAACAACCCCCGTAGGCTCTAACTGGTCAACAAAAGAAGCACGCGGAGGGGTGGGTGGAAGCTTCTCATTTACCACAGATTGCAGTTCTGTGGGAACAGGGGAAACAGGAACCTCTAGAAAAACAACAAGAATCTTTAAAGATTTAACGTGCATAAAGAAAACAAGAAAATGCAACACTTACCAGGAACAGATTTTGAAATAAAAGCATCAAGATTCCCTTTTCTGGTAATTTTCTTCCTCTGAATTTTCTTAGAAGGCTGACCCTCCACATCAGTATCAGCTTGTTTCCTTTTACCAGCCTTCCTGTGCACCAAGTGTTCAGGACTAGAATCCAAATCGATAGGATCACTTGGGTTGGATGGGGGAATATCAACAGAATCCCTCGGTTCAGGTTTTGGTTCTCGAACAGTTACTGCAGGGGTAAGACCCTCCAAAGAATCAGAAACCACCACATAATCACACCTGGAGTCAGAGGAACGACACATACCTTTCTTCTCTCCAACATTCTTTGCCTTCAAAGTTTGAACTCTAACAGCCTCACCCTTCTTCGGCGCAGAGGTAGAAGTCGCTGCGCGTTTCTTCTTTTCAGGGCCTATGCCCAAATTCAATAACTCACCTACGAAAGCGCAAAAAAACAATTTACCCACAAGCGCACAAGGGAAAAACAGAAACAAATATAGCTTACCAGCAGCAGCGGCAGGCTGAACAGATAGGTCCGCATCCCGCGGAAGAGCAAAGTTCTTCACAATCTGGTGGTACCAAAGCTCCTCGTCAGGTTTCTTCTTAATGGTACCCATTTTTCCGCCTTCCCTCTTGAACGCAACAACATACAGCGACACAACTACAAGGGAAAAAAGGCAAGTTCAAAAAAAAAAAAAGGAAGAAAAAGCCCCAAACTTACCATGACCTTCCTCCGTGTACACTGGCTTGTCATCACGATCCATTTTCTAATTCAAGCTCATGCCGGCTCCAATGAGAGCTTTCTCCGGCAAAACAATGTTGGGAACATCCTTCAAATCTTGATACCAGTTCTCATCAACAGGGGTCTGAATCGTTTCAATCGGAACATCTTCCTTCCCTCTCAAAACCATCCTCACCGGAATCACTCCAGCCTTGATAAAAAAGAATTTTTGTTTCCAATCGTGAAAGGATTTTGGAGGTTGCTGTAGAATCTTCTTTGCAGACGCCCTCTGAACGAACGAGTAAAATCCTTGGGTTCAGTGCATCTGGTGAAAAACCCTAAATCGAGAGACAGTTGGCTCAATATGCATTGTCCGACACACAAATTCAAAATGCCGAACCCTAACCCTGCCAATAGGGTGAAGTTGGGAGATATGCAACTTATAGTACTCAAGGAATTCAAGAAAAAATTTAGTAACAGGCAAACGAAAGTTGCCTTCACAGAAAAAATCCCAAAACAGGGTAATATATCCAGCCGGAGCATCCGCTGCAGTCTGCCCCTCTTCAGGATACAGAGCACCCCAGTTCTCCGGAAATTTAAAATTCCGAACCAGACCATCGAAGGTCGCCCTAGGCCACTTTAATGGTGGAAGTTCAGTCGACATCTCTTCAGAAAGATCTTCTTGGTGTTCTCCGGTTGACATAAGAAGAAGGAATAATAAACCCTTTATAAGAAAGAAGGAACAAGAAAGTTTCTCAACAAAACAATGATTACACAGAATGGGGGTTACTTAAACATTATATACTCACCATAATAAATAGCATCGGTAACCGCCATAGCACCTTTTCCGGATATCACAGTTACCAAAGCAACAGAGCAAGTGAAAACCAACACCAACGCGCTTACACGCGCGCGTGCAGAACACGGACAGTAAGGAACAACTAACAGTGACAGCCTGTCACTCAGTTTTACTGTACCAATTTCGTTTAAAGTCAAAGATTTTCAAAAATCGTTACAAGAAAACAAAATGATTCTTCCCATAGAAGTTTCCACATTTTCGAGCCAAAAAACTTTCCCTCTTATAAAGTCCAGTGCTCCACTTACTTGCATCAGTGCAACACTAGACTGGGGGGACTTGAAGGGGTAAGGTCCCAAAGCCCTCACAGTAAGTGCCTGGGACCATACCACAACCTTACTTTTCAGCCTTGTACCTTGCGCGGCCGCGCACTGGTCTCACAAAAGAAAGACTTAAAAGAACAGTCAACAATCAACACTTACGCGCCAAAGGGAAATCATAAGTCCTTGCGCTTCCTCCCACAAAGCAAAGGGTAAAAATCCTACATTTCTGCCCAATATCCAGACTTGGATATTATTTACCCAGACTTGGGATTAATTTATTCAGTTGTCTCCACACGATAAGGTGCCACACCGGATTACAGCAGTAATCTTCTAGAAGAAATACAATCGTGCACCACCAAGACGGTTATAACCGTCTGGACACGTGTCACCATCTTAGTCATCCCTAAAATCACAATGAAAGCATGTAATTGGAGAGTAATCTCCACTTGATCACTTTACACGTGGCAAATCCCCAGCCTTCGATCTGAGCCACGATCCGTGTGCTCTCACGTTGGATCCAGAAGCTTAACGGAAGGAAGTGTAACCGCTTACGGGGTTAGCATCTTCCGTTAACTTTTTCACTAACGGGTTTTCCCGCCCAAAAGACTCCCGGTTATAAATATGAGAAAGAACCCAGGTATGAATTCAAGTTACACACACTTCTCAAATACATCTTCTTCTTCATAACCCATACTTATTCTCACACCGGAGTCGGGTCAAGGGGAGAACCCTCTTCTCCCCTTGGCGAGGCTAACGGTGCTTCTTTTTTGCAGAGTTATCAAAGAAGGAGATCAGTTGTAACCGAACCCCCTAGATATCTCGGTTCTGACCATTTAACTAGTGTTTCTTCACCTATAAATACCCTCCTGTCACATCATTTGTGATGTGACAGCTCCTTGTTCGACCAGCCGCACTCAAGCACTCTTGTTTCTCGATTTCTCACGATTCTTGTAAGTTTCCAACCTAAATCTTGTACTTTTATGATCTACACACACTTCTTCATCATTTTCACCTTTGAATCTTAACTTTTAACCGTGAAATCACCGGATTTAAGGTGTTCTAGGGTGATGTCATCATGGAGTTCTTATGAACTTCAAGGTTTGGCTTCATTCCACCAAGACCAACTTAGATCTGAAGGATTTCCACAAGATTAAACAATGTTTTCGCATAGATCTACACATATTCATGGTTAAAAGGATTGAAAGAAGGTTTTCCAACTTTCTTTCAACTCTTTTACACTCAATGCACTCAAAACCGAT
The DNA here is from genome assembly GCA_030545235.1 of Helianthus tuberosus. Classification (NCBI taxonomy): domain Eukaryota; kingdom Viridiplantae; phylum Streptophyta; class Magnoliopsida; order Asterales; family Asteraceae; genus Helianthus; species Helianthus tuberosus. The sequence continues at coordinate 54,030,844 of CM060436.1, forward strand.
AGAATCAGAGCTCGTTCTGATCTTCTACTCTTTCTTTGTGATGGATTAGTTCAAGATCTGAATTCTATCCGAGAGACAACTGATTTCGGGTTAAACATGAACAACCGTCTCGAACCATGAACTGGTCGGACTAAGGGTGGTTCCTGTTCGATTGGATCATTGGTATTGATAGGATCTTTGTCGATAACTTACATGCTTCACATTATACGTTGTACATGCTGGTTATGCGTAAACGATTTCGAACTCTATTATATCTATTAAACTTGTATGCTCACCTTTACACTATGTGTATTGACCTCTATTTTAACGTATGTGACAGGTGTTTAGGATGCTTATGTTTTGCTGCTATGTGGGAATCAAGCTAGGGTGGAGTCTTAGAAACAAACACTTTAAATCTGAGTTGTCGAAATGTTTTTTTTGGTTTTTGAGATAATATGTCTGTAATAATTATTCTACTGGATATGTTTTAGTATGGGACTTAACGTTAAATATTCGGTAATGATTAGTTGTTATGGATTTTTCTTGGATAATTTGTTTCGCTCAGTGTCGTACCCCGATGTTTCCGCCATCGGTTGGGGTGTGACAGATTGGTATCAGAGCCATAACTATAGGGAATTAGGCAAGACTCGACCTAGTCCGGGTCGATGTCTTAGAAACGACCTAGTCTATAGTCTAAGTACCAACAGACAGACTTGTGCATGCCCAGTAGGGGTTTTGTACGAGCTTGCTCGCTATTTCTCGCTCGAACTCGCTGTACACTACACACTTGCACGAACATCGTATACTACAGTTCTGCGCAAGATCAGCCTTTCCGAAGGCTGATTGCACACACAAACGGATGATCTGGTTAAGAATAGGTGTGAAAACCGCAAACTCTCGACCAGATTACTCATTCGAATTGCTATTTTTACTATAAACAGGAGAAACTGCGTTGAAATAGGAGTGAAATCCACACTTCGATGCATATCTCCTTACCTATCTCGTGACTTCATCACACAAACAGGAACGTAGCCGCTAAGTTAGGGGTGATACCCGAACCTTGGTGACTCTTTCTACTCTCTAATGTGGTTTTACAAAACCGTAACTAGAAGGATGCGTGCCGATCGCTCGAATCGAAGCGAGAGCACAGTCCAGAAAGCCAAAGTGCGGACTTAAGGTCCTTGTGAATAGTCGAATCACTTTGGGTAGTCGACGTCTATCTAGCCAAGACAACCTATCCTCGATTTTATGTGTATCGATTCTGGAATCCGCAGCAGCTAACTCTGTGATTTATCGATTTTATGTGGACTTTATGTGTTTTATGTGATTACGATTTTGGTAATTTACTCATTTTCGCTGTTCATTTCGATCAACAAACACCACGCGCACTGCACATCTATCTCAATATGCTAACAAATCGTTACTGTCTATGGACAATCGCGTGCTATACTACTCGCTATGCCACTCGCTGTGTGCTCGCTAAACGCAATCGCTGTACTTAATCGCTATACATGCTATGAAGGATAGGTGAATACGTGCAACATATGTGTTAGGTTAGCTTATGCATGCTTACGTGTTTCTGTGCCCTACGTGATTATGTGTTTATGTGCTTATGTGATTCTGTGTTTATGTGGCTACGTGTTCCTGAGCTTTATGGTGAATCGCTAGACTATACTAGGACTAGTCGAAATTGTGTTTTGAATCCTATGGCACCGTCTATTACAGACAATGTCGTCATTTGGATCATTTCACTCCCAATCAGCTCGCCGCAATGATGATGACAAAAGCATCGCCGCTCTCGTCGCTAAGCAAATAACGAAAGTTATCCCCCAGATTGTTAGTGAGCTAAATGAAAACGCTAGCAAATCTTCTGAAAAATCTAGGACTGATGCTCCTAAATCTGCTTTCATCTTCAAGCAGTTCAAAGCCTGCGACCCGAAAGAGTTTACCGGTGAAGATGGGCCTACGGCCATGTTCCAATGGTTTGATTCTATCGAAGTCACCCTGCGCCAGAGTGGCTGTCCTGATAATCTCCGTACTCTTAACGCCACGGGTGTCTTCCAATCCCGAGCTCTAGATTGGTGGACGGCTGAGAGAAATAAGCGCGAAAATGATGCAGCTTACGGGCTAACATGGGATGAGTTGAAGGACATAATGATGCAAGAGTTCTGCCCTCCCCATGAGCGCCAAAAGCTAGAGGACGAGTTCTGGCACATTAAGCAGAAGGATGGTGACAACGCTGGTTTGACTGCGCGCTTCAAGTAGTTGAGTATTATCTGTCCAGGCCAAGTGACTACGCCCGAAATCACCATCAAGAAGTATATCCGTGCTCTTTCGGATTGCGTGGCTGATTTCGTTCAAGCTGCAAAGACTACAACAATTGAGGAAACCTACTTACTCGCTGCTGAGATCAACGACAAGCGAGTCAAGTCTGGTTACTGGGATAAAGCTCCCAAGAATCTGCATCAAGCTACCACTGCTTCAACCGCTGAAACCGCCGCCGCTCCTCAATCATCCAAGCTCTCGAGACGCAAGAGAAAGAACAACAGTAGTTCCAGCAACAAGAACTGTGCGATCACTGCAGCTCCGCTCCAAGCAGTACCAGCACCGCAGCAACCTCAACACCGCCAAGTAGCGGCATCGGTTACCAACGCACCGCCGGCAAAGCGTGCGTATACTGGTCCTCACCCGGCTTGCCCTACTTGTACCTATCACCACCCTGTGGGAATCGCTTGCAGATACTGTGTGCATTGCAACATGTACGGCCACTTCATCGCCAACTACCGTACAGGTCCACGTCAAACCCCAGCTCCAACACAAGGCCAAGCTCCTGCTCAGCAAGCTCTACTTACTGCTCCTCAAGGCCATCAAGCGGGCTCCTGCACCCGCGGTCAATGCTAGAGCTTGCTATGCGTGTGGTGATCCCAACCACTTCGCAAATATGTGCCCGAACCAAGTGGTCAAGCAAGAGCCACAACAGCAGCAGCCCCAACAGCAGCCTCAGCAACAGCAACAACCAGCATCCCGCGGATGAGCATTCAACATTAACGCCCGTCAGGCTCAAGCAGACAACAATGTGGTCAATGGTACGTTCCTTGTGAATGGTATATATGCTACGTGTTTATTTGATAGTGGAGGAGATAATTGTTTTGTATCGTTTGAATTCAAAAAGCTCCTCAATCGTAAGCGCGCTCATCTCCCTCGACGTTCGATGTTGAAGTTGCCACCGGAAGAACCGTCGCCATCAATTCTGTTTTACGTGATTGTACGCTTGAACTCAACAATCATGTCTTCCATATCGATCTTATTCTGATGCAGCTCGGCAGTTTTGACATCATAGTAGGCATGGATTTTCTTCGCGAAAATCGTGCTGAAGTTGTTGGCTTCGAAAAGATGATTTGTTTCTCGCTCGCTAATGGTGATCAACTTTGTGTGTATGGCGAAACTCCTTCGAAAGGTCTTAAACTCATGTCGTGTGTCCAGGCTAGCAAGTATCTCCGAAAGGAATATCAAGCTTTCCTGGCACACATCGTAGTAGCGGAGAAGGAAAAGAAAGGAAACCCAGAGGTGAAAGACGTTCCCGTTGTTTGTGAATTCCCTCACGTTTTCCCTGATGATTTACCCGGATTACCGCTCCCTCGTGATATCGACTTCCGAATTGACCTCATTCCTAGAGCCAATCCCGTTGCTAAAGCGCCTTATCATCTCGCCCCTTCCGAAATGCGCGAACTCTCGAGTCAGCTCCAGGAACTTCTTGATAAAGGCTTTATTCGCCCTAGCACCTCTCCATGGGGCGCGCCTGTCATTTTCATTAAAAAGAAGGATGGCTCGTTCCGGATGTGCATCGACTATGGGGAGTTGAATAAGTTGACAATCAAGAATCGCTATCCCTTGCCTCGAATCGATGATTTGTTTGATCAGTTACAAGGTGCTACGTGTTTCTCGAAGATCGATCTACGATCAAGCTATCACCAATTACGCATTCAGGATGAAGATATACCCAAAACCGTTTTTCGAACCCGCTATGGTCACTATGAGTTTGTTGTCATGCCTTTTGGTTTGACCAACGCTCCCGCCGTTTTCATGGACCTAATGAATCGAGTGTGCAAACCCTTCCTTGATCGCTTCGTAATCGTATTCATCAATGATATCCTGATCTATTCCAAGTCAAAAGCCGAACACTCGCAGCATCTGTGTTTGGTTCTTGAGTTGCTCCAGGGAAACCGTCTCTATGCCAAGTTCTCCAAGTGTGAATTTTGGATGGAGGAGGTCCAATTATTGGGTCACATTGTAAATAGTCAAGGTATCCACGTCGATCCCGCGAAGATCGAAGCTGTTAAGAGTTGGGTTACACCCAAGAATCCGTCTGAAGTCCGTTCTTTTCTCAGACTGGCAGGCTATTATCGCCGTTTTATCGAAGGGTTCTCTAAGATCGTTGTGCCGCTTACCTCTCTTACGCATAAGTACAAACCTTTTGTTTGGGGAACTAAACAGGAGGAAGCCTTTCAAACACTCAAAGCCATGCTTTGCGATGCTCCCATGCTCTCACTGCCCGACGGAAATGACAACTTCGTAGTTTACTGTGATGCCTCCAACCTTGGTCTTGGTTGTGTTCTCATGCAACGAGATAAGGTTATTGTGTACGCTTCTCGACAGCTCAAGATCCATGAGAAGAACTACACCACGCACGACCTCAAGCTTGGCGCAGTTGTTTTTGCGTTAAAGATTTGGCGACACTACCTTTATGGTACCAAGTGTACGATCTTCACCGATCATAGGAGCCTTCAACATATCTTTGACCAGAAGGAACTGAATATGCGTCAATGCCGGTGGGTAGAACTGCTCAATGATTACGACTGTCAGATCTGTTACCATCCAGGAAAAGCAAATGTCATTGCCGATCCTCTCAGCCAACGAAGCTATCTGCTTAGCGTTCGTAAGTCCCAAGCCCAGTTCAATCTCGAAACCCTTATTTGTGACGCGCAACATGCTTTTTTCACCGAGCAAACTCTGAAGAAGGAAAGGATTCTAAACGATGGCGCCCAACTCGAGAATAAATCGAATGGTATATTTCATTATTTGGACCGAATTTGGATTCCCAAGCGTACGAATTTGCGACAACTTCTGATGGATGAAGCCCACGAATCTCGGTATTCCATTCATCCCGGTGCTGACAAAATGTACCAGGACATGCGTTACAAGTACTGGTGACCGGGCATGAAGAAGGATATCGCTATCTATGTTTTGAAATGCCTGACCTGTTCCAAGGTCAAGGTTGAGCACCAAAGACCCTCTGGCTTACTCGTTCAACCCGAGATCCCGGTGTGGAAATGGGAGAGTATAGCTATGAACTTTATAACGAAACTTCTGCGTACTCAATCATGTCATGATAGCATTTGGGTTGTGGTTGACTATTTGACCAAGTCAGCTCACTTCCTACCGATACGAGAAGACTTTAAGGTAGAAAAATTAGCCCGAATCTACACCGAGGAGATCATTTGTTGACATGGGACGCCTCGTGACATCATCTCTGACCGCGATGGTCGGTTTACCTCGCGTCTTTGGGTAACGTTTCAATCTGCTCTCGGTACTACTCTTAATCTAAGTACTGCTTTCCATCCCCAAACCGACGATCAGACTGAAAGAACGATTCGTACCCTTGAAGACATGCTTCGCTCGTGTGTCACAGATTTCAGTGGTAACTGGGACGTGCACTTACCTTTAGTCGAATTCTCGTACAATAACAGTTATCATTCTAGCATACAAATGGTACCATTTGAGGCTTTATACGGAAGGAAATGTCGATCGCCTATTGTATGGCACGAGATCGGAGACGCGCAAATTACAGGTCCCGAGCTGTTGCAAGAAACGACTGACAAAATCCTCCAAATTCGAGACAATCTACTGAAAGCTCGGAGCCGACAGAAAAGTTACGCTGATAGACGCCGCAAGCCCCTTGAATTTGACGTTGGCGATCACGTACTCCTAAAGGTTGCACCTTGGAAGGAGGTGATCAGATTCGGCAAGAAAGGAAATCTTGCGCCTCGATATGTTGGACCCTTTAAAATTCTGGAAAGGATTGGAAAAGTGGCCTACAGACTCGAACTACCAGAGGAACTGAGTAACATCCACCAGACTTTCCACGTTTCAAACCTCAGAAAGTGCTTGGCCGACCAGGAATTACATGTCCCTCTTGAGGATTTACAAGTGGACGAAACATTACACTTCGTGGAAAAGCCTGTCGAGATCGTAGGTCGAGAAACCAAGGTACTCTGACGCTCACGCATTCCCATTGTGAAGGTTCACTGGGAAAGTAAACGCGGTGCCGAGTTTACCTGGGAACTCGAAAGCAACATGAAGGCGAAGTACCCGCAACTGTTTGTTACGCCTACTTCTTAAATTTTGGGATGAAATTTCCTAAAGTAGGGGAGGCTGTAACAACCCACTTTTGGAAAGTCAAAGTACAAGTCAAAGTCAAAGTCAAAGGAAGAAAAGATTGCTAATTGCGATCTGTCACTCCTTGCTTGACTAGCAAATCGTACTTTTGACTTGTAATCGAATTATATTATTTAATCGCTTTAGTTGTATTATGTGGAGTATCTATTAATAATCGAGGTTTAATCGCATATTTAATCGCTAATCGACTTATCACTAATCGCTATCGCATTCGCAACTCGAATTATGTGTTCTGGATATTGTTTTACGTGTGTGTGCTATTTATGTGTTACTTGTGCATGTTATGTTTATGTTGAAGTGATAATCGCAATCGCAATCTCAATTCTATCGCATCGCAAACGCTAAATGTAAGTTAATTATAGTGATTGTATGTTAGATATAGTACTTAGGTTATTTGTGTAACTATTGGGTAATACTATCGCATCGCTCACTCGAATCGCATCGCAACGCTCAGCACGCGAAACGAAACGTCAAAACTCATCACGCCGGACACCTTGATCGAGTGGCCATCCGATCGGATTGCCATCCGATCGGGTTGCGTTCCGATCGGGTTGCCATCCGATCGGACTACTGACGGGTGGTCCGTAGGACAACCCTTAAGGCCTTTAAATAGACTAAAATACCATACTTTATCCGGTTATTTGCTTGAACTAGGTAATCACAAGATGTTGATGATGCAGGTGTTAAAGTGTTCAAGATGATGGTTTTAGGAAGCATGGATGGATGTTTAAAGTCGGCCAAGCAGGAGTTGAAGAAATGGTGGAGCAAAAGAAGGAAACAAAGAAAAATGCCATTCAGGGCCGTAAGCTACGCCTCCCAGCCGTAGGTTACGGCCCCTATGTTGGTTTGGAAGCATTGCCGTAAAACAGGAGCAAAGGGCCGTAAAGAATTGATGATAGCCGTAAGGTACGGCACCCAGCCGTAGCTTACGGCTCTGGGTAGCCGTAAGGTACGGCACCCAGCCGTACCTTACGCCTCCGTCTGATCCAAAATATGTAACTCCTCATTTAATGGCCAATTTGATGGGTTTTATGGTGGCTTTTCACTTGTTTTCGGTTATCAATCATTGGAGACGAATTTTGGAGCTATCTTGGAGACTTTTTGGCAACAACAACACTTGGGAATCATTAGGTTTATTGTTTTTTGATCTTGATGAACATTGAAACCTTTGTTAAGATGTTGTTTGAAGCTATGAGTGGCTAGTTTTCTTATGGTCATCCTAGGTTGGAGGTTTGTATGAGACAATTGTGTTTTGGATTCCATATTTCTAGAATGGTAAACTTTATCTATGTTTTGTTTATCATGGTGTGTGATTACTTGTTTGTAAATTGTTGATTCTTATGATATTCTAGTTTGAAACCATACGTTCTTGGTGCCGTTGGCAATCGAGATATCATGGGTAGAATTAGGATTGGGTAAGGGTTGATTGGTCATCGGGTAACAACCTCACGTTCTCGGAATCTAAGTACTTAGTTCCCTTTTATCACAATAAGTAATTGCACATGAACTATGTCTATGTAGTTCTTTCTAGTGGATGATAGCACAATTGTTGAAGCAAACCGAAAACTTAGGATGGTCATTTGTCCCCAAATTGTTTACAAACTCAATTTTCATTTCTCAAATTAATTAGTATTCTTAGTTTTTAAAACCAATCCAAACAAACCAACAATTCTTGAAACTTACTTTTATTGCAATTAGTTTAATTTAGATAAACTTTCAAATAACACATATTCCACAAACTCCCTGTGTTCGATACCCACTTGCCACTATCTATATAGTTGTTTTTGGGATTAAATTTGATTGTGACCGCGACATCACGTCAAATTTTGGCGCCGTTGCCGGGGAGTAGTGCGCAACGTGTGTTATTTTTTTTATCCTTTTTAGTTTGTTATTTTTCTGGTTTATGCTGGGTGTGTTAGTGTGCAGGTATTGACAGGTGCATGCGTACTAGAAGCTCTCACAAGTTATCACCTTTGGCATTTGATCCGGAAATTGAGCGAACGTTAAGAGGAAACAGAATTTTGCTAAGAGAGAATAGAATCAGTGGTTCACCAACAACACCAACTACACCAATTACACCAATTCGATACATGGATCCACCACAACCACCACCCACTACGGGTGAACCTACTTCACCATTCATACCAACATCCACTCAACCTTCACCAAATACCACCATGCCTAGTTCTACTACCGAATTTACTTCACCATTTGATATTCCATCACCCAATACTACATTACCTACCACTACTCAAACTGAACCTACCATTACCTTTAGCCCTGCTTCTACAATTCCACCACTTACCCATTTCTTTCCAGCTTCAGGTCAATCATCATCCACCCATACATTACCACAAGGCTCAACTGTTGTTCATGCTACTTCATTATTTGGAGCACCAAACCAGTCAGGTTTTCAATATTCATCTATTCCATTTGGGCCAACATCGGGGGGTATAGAAGGAGATGGATATGACGAAGGATATGAGGATTTCGAGGGTTATGAGGAAGAGGGTTATGCTTATGTGGGTAGTGGAGATCAAGGGGAGTTGACTTATGTACCTGGTCAAACGCAAAGAATGTCAAGTGTTGGTGGGATTCAACAACAACAACTCGTACCACAACACATTCGACCAAGGCCACAAGGGCCACCAATGCAACGCCCTATACCATTGCAACAAGTTCGGCCACAAAATGTTCAACCACAATTTCCAAGGCCAATTCAACACCCACCGATGCCGCAACAACAATTTCAACAACCATTGGCACCGCAAGGGCGTATGCCGAGACCAATGGGTCCTATGCGTCCAAGGGGTCGTGTGGGTGTACCAAGAAGGCATCTTAGAGATCATGCAAGAGGTATTGAAGCGCATTTCAGGCCAGTGATTACTCATAATCCGTCACCGGTAGTTATTCCTCATAATGATCAAGGGAGGACATTCGAAGTTCGAACCAACTCGTTACAAAGTTTGCCAAAATACAAAGGGCTAGCAACGGAGGAGCCGTATTTTCATTTAGAGGCCTATGACTCAATTTGCAACACTTTTGGGAGTCAAGGTTTTTCGGCCGATGATGTCAAGTTGGTCTTATTTCAGTTCTCTTTGGAGGATAAGGCAAAGAAGTGGTTTTACACTTTGCCGTCAGCATCTATTTACACATGGGGAGAGATGCAACAAACTTTCCTCGATGAATTTTATACCGCCCAAAAGACAAACGATGCTAGAAAGGGATTGAGAAGCTTCCAACAACAACATGGTGAGATGTTCCATGAGGCATTCGAGCGTTTCAATATGATGATTAAAAATTGCCCTCACCATGGGATTGAGCTTTGGGAGTTGATGAACGCCTTTCACGAAGGGTTGTGTTCCGAGGATGCACGTGATCTAATGTCCATCACAAATGGGACTTTTGGCACAAATTATGAAGATGAGGATTGGGAGTTCTTGGAACAAATGGCCATTACCTCAAAGAGGAAAGCTCAAGCATCAAGGAGAGCACGACCGGCTGTCACGAGATCGCAAGTTCATGCAGTTGACGATGGTAATGTTCAAACTACTAATCAAATTTATGATGTTTGTGCATTGTGTAATGAAATAGGTCATGCGGCTGAAAATTGCCAAGGAGGTGATGGGCAATACGAAGAGGTTCATGTTGTTCAAGGTCAAGGAGGGGGTGGTAGAAATTACAACAATATGAATTCTAACACTTACCACCCCGGGTTGAGGAACCACCCAAACTTTCGTTATGGGAACCCTTCAAATCAAGCAAACCCGAATTTCCAAGGAAACCAAGGATTTCAAAGGCAATATCAAACGGGTCAAAGCTCTTCGGGTGGAAACGAAGTAATGGAGATGTTGAAGGCAATGCAAGTTGAAATGCAACGAATGAATCAACGTGATGAGGTTCGAATGCAAAAGGACGAGGCCCGTGATAAAGCTATTCAAACTTTGACTACTCAAATGGGTCAACTTGCGAGTGAAGTGGCAATTTTGAAGAAAGCAAAAGGCCAACTACCAAGTGATACAGTGCCAAATCCCAAGAACATAAAAAGCATTAACATCAATGTGGTAAGCACCGTTCCAAATAACGAATTTAATGAAAAATTGCTAACTTCTTCGTGTCAAGTGAATGCAGGTTTGGAGAAAGATGCTGAAGTCGAGAATGATAAAGAATATGGAGTGCCAATCGTGCCTATCCGCGTGGGAAAATTAAAAATCCCTCACGCATTGTTGGACTACGGGGCAAGCATGAGTGTGCTACCAAGTGATCTATACGATATTTATGACTTTGGTCCACTTGAAGGTATAGACACCATGGTGAGCTTGGCGGATGGAAGTTGGAGGCGTCCACGGGGAATGGTTAGGAATGTTAAGATTCAGTTGGGAGAATTTGAATACCCGGTGGACTTCCTAGTTTTGGACTATGCTTCTACCAATATGGCATCACAACAAAGGGTAATTTTAGGTCGACCGTTTCTATACACTGCAAATGCTCAAATTAATTGTAGAGACGAGATTATTACTATGACCGAAAAGAACCGTAGGTTGTACTTTGATGTTCAAACTAGATGGATTAGTTATGAGTCCATTGAGAGGAAGGGTGGTGAGTCTAGTGATTGTATGAAAAATGTGTTACAACGAATGAGAAAAAAACACCCACCGGACCGTGAAGAAGCATATATGGGTGCGAGCAAGAATGTATTTGATTACCCACCGAGTCAAAACAAGATGGATGCATTTTGCTCAATGGCACAAGGAAGTGATGGAAGTGATAGGAACCGGTTCTTTGAGCCACCATAAATGGGGGTGGTACGGTCTGGCTGAAGACCTGAAAACTTAGCGCTGCTTGGGAGGCAACCCAAGGTTTTTCATTGATCTTGTTGTTTTTATCTTTCTATGTTTCAGGGCCATGGCAACACTCAAGTGTGGGGAAGATGTGCGGATATTTGTGTAAAGGTGGTGAAAGGAAATTGGATCATTTACAATATCTGTTGTGCCAAACTTTACCAGGTCAATGTACTTTTTCCTTAGACTTGTCATGTTCTTTAGCTGTGAAATATTGTTAGTTTGCTTTTGTTTTTTTTTAAAAAAAAAAAAAAGAAAAAAAAAGAAACTTGGGATTTGAGAATTTTAGCAAAAGTTGATTTGGTGGTTATAAGCGATCCTTCCCTCAAAGCCATACATTGGGACAATGTATCCCAAGTGTGGGGATGGGGGAAATTTTTGAGAATTTTAAAATTTTGTAAACCCAAGCGAAAATTGCTAAAATTTGAAAGCTTGATTTTGTCCCGCTTGACACACCGACACCTATTCCTTGTCTTTTCTTGGTGAGAATTTGGGCCACATATGATTTTTATTGATATTTCTTTGTTTGAGAGTGGCGGTGTGTGTCGTGTGTTAATAGAACTTGTGTGTGAATACTTGTTAAATCCTAGAATTAACATGCTTTTGGAAATGATAGGGGACTTTTAGGTAGCCTCGTCTAGATGTGTGAGAGTGCGGGATTGGTGGGTTGGACCTCATACTTTACATATATGAGCTTGGTATTGTGAGGGGTGGGGGTTTGGTCCTTAGAAAGCCACATTTGAGCCTTAGACCATTCGGTTGTGACCCAAACCTACTCCCTATTAAATTTTACCCTTTTGAGATGACCCGGTTTAGGAATTTAGTTTGTGATGGTTGATGTTTTTGTATATATTGTTGAAGTTCGATATGAGACAAAAAAGAAAAAAAAAAGAAAAGAAAAAAAAAATATGAGAAGAATACAAAAAAAAAAAAAAAAAAAAAAAAAAAAAAAGTATTTAGTTGCGATTGTAGTTGAGAATGTTGAAGAAATTGTGTATATATTTGGTGTTTGCTTCGTAGTAGTAGAAATAAAAACCGGGTCAAATCAATTAGCTCTTTCATATGTATTCCACCATTTTCCTACCTTTGCACCTAGCCCTGTTACAACCCGCAAGTCCCTTTGATTCAAAAGCATGCTAGATATTTGTTAGGAGGAAACTTGATTTATATACAAGCTTATTGTCGCGCGCACACACACGCATTGAGTGGTTTAGCATTATGCTAATAATTCTTGTTACCGAGAGATTATTGTGAGGGGTGTGTCATGTGGTATGATTGGAAGTTAGTAAAAGGACGGCATATTTAGCTTGGTTTGCATAATTGATCGCTAGTGGTTTTGAATAAATTTTGAATGGGTTGCTTGGGACAAGCAACGGGTAAGTGTGGGGATGTGACGGGTGGTCCGTAGGACAACCCTTAAGGCCTTTAAATAGACTAAAATACCATACTTTATCCGGTTATTTGCTTGAACTAGGTAATCACAAGATGTTGATGATGCAGGTGTTAAAGTGTTCAAGATGATGGTTTTAGGAAGCATGGATGGATGTTTAAAGTCGGCCAAGCAGGAGTTGAAGAAATGGTGGAGCAAAAGAAGGAAACAAAGAAAAATGCCATTCAGGGCCGTAAGCTACGCCTCCCAGCCGTAGGTTACGGCCCCTATGTTGGTTTGGAAGCATTGCCGTAAAACAGGAGCAAAGGGCCGTAAAGAATTGATGATAGCCGTAAGGTACGGCACCCAGCCGTAGCTTACGGCTCTGGGTAGCCGTAAGGTACGGCACCCAGCCGTACCTTACGCCTCCGTCTGATCCAAAATATGTAACTCCTCATTTAATGGCCAATTTGATGGGTTTTATGGTGGCTTTTCACTTGTTTTCGGTTATCAATCATTGGAGACGAATTTTGGAGCTATCTTGGAGACTTTTTGGCAACAACAACACTTGGGAATCATTAGGTTTATTGTTTTTTGATCTTGATGAACATTGAAACCTTTGTTAAGATGTTGTTTGAAGCTATGAGTGGCTAGTTTTCTTATGGTCATCCTAGGTTGGAGGTTTGTATGAGACAATTGTGTTTTGGATTCCATATTTCTAGAATGGTAAACTTTATCTATGTTTTGTTTATCATGGTGTGTGATTACTTGTTTGTAAATTGTTGATTCTTATGATATTCTAGTTTGAAACCATACGTTCTTGGTGCCGTTGGCAATCGAGATATCATGGGTAGAATTAGGATTGGGTAAGGGTTGATTGGTCATCGGGTAACAACCTCACGTTCTCGGAATCTGAGTACTTAGTTCCCTTTTATCACAATAAGTAATTGCACATGAACTATGTCTATGTAGTTCTTTCTAGTGGATGATAGCACAATTGTTGAAGCAAACCGAAAACTTAGGATGGTCATTTGTCCCCAAATTGTTTACAAACTCAATTTTCATTTCTCAAATTAATTAGTATTCTTAGTTTTTAAAACCAATCCAAACAAACCAACAATTCTTGAAACTTACTTTTATTGCAATTAGTTTAATTTAGATAAACTTTCAAATAACACATATTCCACAAACTCCCTGTGTTCGATACCCACTTGCCACTATCTATATAGTTGTTTTTGGGATTAAATTTGATTGTGACCGCGACATCACGTCAACTACCCTCCCATCGGACTGCCCTCCGATCGGACTGCCATCCAATCGGTGACCAATCTGACACTTTAACACTTTCCCTTTATGGAAACCCTATAATACCCTCCTGTCACATCATTTGTGATGTGACAGCTCCTTGTTCGACCAGCCGCACTCAAGCACTCTTTTCTCTCGATTTCTCGCGATTCTTGTAAGTTTCCAACCTAAATCTTGTACTTCTATGATCTACACACACTTCTTCATCATTTTCACCTTTGAATCTTAATTTTTAAGCGTGAAATCACTGGATTTGAGGTGTTCTAGGGTGATGTCATCATGGAGTTCTTTTGAACTTCAAGCTTTGGCTTCATTCCACCAAGAACAACTTAGATCTAAAGGATTTCCACAAGATTAAACAATGTTTTCACATAGATCTACACATATTCATGGTTAAAAGGATTGAAAAAAGGTTTTCCAACTTTCTTTCAACTCTTTTACACTCAATGCACTCAAAACCGATAGAATCGGAGCTCGTTCTGATCTTCTACTCTTTCTTAGTGATGGATTAGTTCAAGATCTGAATTCTATCTGAGAGACAACTGATTTCGGGTTAAACATGACCATCTCGAACCGTGAAATGCTCGGACTAAGGGTGGTTCCTGTTCGATTCGGATCACTTGGGTCGAGATGGGGTTTCTGTTATTTAAGCACGTTATCGTAACGTCTCGATCAAAACCTGTAAAACCGTTCAAAATAATCAAGTGACAAGATGATCAGGTCATCGGACTGCCATCCGATCGGACAGCCATCCGATCGGACAGCCATCCGATCGGCTTGCATTTGGTTTCACACTTAAACATTTTTCCAAAGTTTCAAAGGACTGGACGTCGAACGGATTGCCGTCCGATCGGATTACCATCCGATCGTGTGACGTTTGGGACTTTGGTACTTGATCAATTTCAAAGAACAGTAGTTCCAACGGATTGCTATCCGATCGGATTGCCATCCGATCGAGTGACAATCATGCTGAGAACTTGTTCTCACTAAGTGCCCTGCCAATCGGATCGCTATCCGATCGGACTGCCGTCCGATCGATCGACCTGAAGGGTAGATATACTTCTCTATTTTTAAAATGCTACAACGAAAACTTCAAAGCCATCATACACAAACACATCCTTACCAAACAAATGTCAATCCAATCGAATGGCCATCTGATCGGATTAGCATCCGATACTTGGTCACTCTCACCGTTTTTACGCACCGCTCTTCGCTTATGCTATCGTTAACTGTTCAGGCTAATCTCTCAGCGCTCCCTTCAATCCAAGAGAGTGTTTACTTGTTAAACACAATCTGTGAGTATACGTTTCAGCACTTTTGGGTGTTACATACGTTACTTATTCTAAATCACATCGATCACACAACGCAAACACTATTTATACGCTGACCTCTAATGCATGTTATACGTGACTTGATGAATGTCTGTTTGTTATGTTTACACATTGATTGCTGTCTACCTGACTTAGCAACGATAGTACTTTAGTTTGGACTCAGCACTTGTTCACTAAGGGGTTGTTAAGGACAATACTTCACGTGTTCGCAGTGGTGAACATGTGATGCGCACTCGCTACTCGCAGTCAAATCGCAGTCATTGGTATTGATAGGATCTTTGTCGATAACTTACATGCTTTACATTATACGTTGTTCATGCTGGTTATGCGTAAACGATTTCGAACTCTATTATATCTATTAAACTTGTATGCTCACCTTTACACTATGTGTATTGACCTCTATTTAACGTATGTGCCAGGTGTTTAGGATGCTTATGTTTTGCTGCTATGTGGGAATCAAGCTAAGGTGGAGTCTTAGAAACAAACACTTCAAATCTGAGCTGTCGATACGGTTTATTTGTTTTTGAGATAATATGTCTGTAATAATTATTCTACTGGATATGTTTTGGTATGGGACTTAACGTTAAATATTCGGTAATGATTAGTTGTTATGAATTTCTCTTGGACAATCCGTTTCGCTCAGTGCCGCGCCCCGATGTTTCCGCCATCGGTTGGGGTGTGACATAGACAGTCAGGGATGAGATGTGACTGATATGAAATGAGCCGGTTAGAAGAAGCTAATTCAGCACAACATAAAGAGGGAGAAGGTCTAAGACAGTTAGGGAGGGTGTTCGTTATGGGCTTATGGCATATGGGTTGACTTGCTTTTGTCGGCCTATGGGGCGAGTCACTAGTAATCATTAAACCTAATGTCGTTAGGCTAATATACTTGTATGATATGAGCTGGCTTTACCTTACCAACACTAATTTTTACTAAGTTACAATAGACTTGTAAATGTTATAGACTTGTTCCAAGACTTACATCATAAGATTAAAAGAAATCAAGCACAAGAATTTCGTAACTGGTAACCAAACACAAAAGTATAGGCCCAGTTAACCAAACAATTCACATGACATTAAAGGGGTGTTTGGTGTTGCGTTTTCAAAATAGATTTTGCGTTTCCAAAACTGCGTTTTGAAAAAGCATGTAGGTACATGCTTCTCCAAAACTACGTTTTGGAGGCAGATAATCACTTTTTCATCCAAACACTTTTTTAGTTTATTTATGTTTTACAAACGCAATAATCAAATAATCACTTCAAAACGTAATCCCAAACACCCTCTAAGTTAAATGCCAAATTCAATCCAATCAACACATTCAGTTATGGTGCATTTAAAAGGTAGAACTAAGCCATGCACACCCTTACTCATGGTTTTCAAGACCGAACCGACCGCTTAAACCAGGTAAACAAAAATTCGGACGTCATACCGGTCTCGTTAGACAAAAAATGGACAATTGTGTTATGGACCACAGACACAATGCATCTACTATAATAAAAGAAACCAAGTTTTGGACTCGTGTCATTCATTGAAGGTATTCTCAAATCTATACTTATCTTATATTAATTAAATAAATAAATAATAAATTAATATTAAATCTTATCGTACTTTAATAAAATATTATCCTAAAATCTAAATTGTTAATTTAATATATTTTTAAAACAAATACCTCTCTTTTCTACTTATCTTATATTAAATATATAAATAATAAATTTTATATATATTATTAATTCATAACACAAAGGAGAAACAGTAAAGTTTCTTTGTGTACATTATGATCCTTTAAGTTTTTATTTTGCCTCTTGTGACCTTTTCAGTTTATAAGTTTTTACTAATATGGTTAAACTTTCTTTGACTTTTCTTAAATCTATTTCCTTTGTTGTATATTTGTATTAGTTTAAGTACCGGTGTTTGTTTTTATGGTTTTCGATCGATATAAAATACGACTTAAACATTTTTTGTAGTGTTGTTATCGTAATGAACCAAATCAATACCGACTGAATTCCCGCCGCGTAGCGCGGAAAAATTCACACTAGTTAATATTAAATGTTATCCTAATTTATTAAAAAATATTTTTTTATTATTTGGTAAACAAAATTATATTTATTCAACTCGTGTAAAACGCGGGGTTTTAAAAATATAATTTTTTTATTATTTACTATAAATATAATTTTTTTATTATTTATTATACAAAATTACATTTATATAACCCGTGTAATACACGAAGTTTTTTAAAATTATAACTTTTTTATCATTTGCTATGTAAAATTAGATTTATTCAACACGTGTAATACACAAGGTTTTTTAAGAATATAATTTTTTTATTATTTGGTAGATTTTTCAATCCAACTATACATGAGTTTTTTTAAAGATGTGACATTTTTAGTATTTAATATACAAAATTACATTTATTTAATCTGTGTATAGACATGGTTTTTAAAGATATAACTCTTTTTTAGATCTATTCAACACGTGTAATATACGAGGCTTTTAAGGATGTAATTTTTTATTATTTGGTAGATTTATTCAACCCGATTATACACGAGTTTTTTAAAGATACGACGTTTTTAGTATTTAGTATACAAAATTACATTTATTTAATCTGTATAATACACATGGTTTTCAAATATATAACTTTTTTATTATTTGATATATAAAATTATATTTATTTAACTCGTACAATATACGAGGTTCATAAAGATATAACTTTTTATTATTTAATATATAAAATTATATTTATTTAGTTCTAACTTAGTTTACATATAATCCAAAGACACAATAGGAAGACAAATCTAGACGTATCACAATGAAGCAAATCTAGGCATGGCTCATGCCACATGGGGGCGACTATGGTATGGTGAGGCAACCACTTGTGAAAACCCCACAAGTGGTTGCACATAAGCAAAAACAAAACTCGTTAACAATATAAAATAAGAACAAAAAATGAAAACCCTCCCTATATACATACACTTTGCCAATTGGATTCCACCATCGGAGTGAGTAACCGTAATCATAATCTCCACCATGACCACCAATTTCCAATCAATCCCTCTCATCGGTAATATTAAGTGTCTAGATTTATATTATCTGCTAATATTATAGTGTTACATAGCATCTCCTTATTGCGTTTCTGAATATTCAGATTCTCCTTTTCGTAATCAATGATATGGTGTCAGATTTGCGATATTCATCATCAGTTATCGGCACTGATTGTGTTATGAATCTGGAAACATATACTCCATTTTGAATAACAACACATATAAATGGATTAGCAGTTAGAAAACTATGATTTGGAGCTATATCTTGTTTTAAATTTGGAAAGTAGTTTTCTGGATTCAGGAAACATTAGATGTTTTGTGTGATTTTTTTATAATAAAAAAAAAAACTGTTGATTTGTGGCAGATATTAGTCCTCTGGTAGCTAAGTGCGATGATCCAAACGCCATGGAGGACAAAGATTTCGCCCAAGTTGTTAGACTTCTAGATAGTGCTTGTAGGGATGCCGGTTTCTTTTATGTGGTAATTTCTCTCACCTTTGTTTGCAACCTTGTATAAGCTTCTTCATCGTTTAACAAACAGATATTAATCTGTTGTTATTTAAACAGAAAGGTCACGGCATTCCTGATTCTCTTATCAAAGACGTAAGAGATATAACACACAAGTTCTTCCATCTACCTTACGAGGAGAAACTCAAGATTGAACTATCTAGTGAAACTGGATACAGGTTTTCCCCGAATTATATTCACATCTTCACTTCATCAAAGTTTATAGAAAATGCATTTTTACAATCATCCGATGTTTAAAGCGCAGGGGATACCAGCGAGTTGGTGTGAATGTAACTAAAGGTGTACCTGATAGGCACGAAGCTATTGATGTAAGCTTTATATTGCTGCCTTGTGTACTTCATACTTCATTGGTGGTTCTAGGGCTGTAAATGAACTGAACAAACATGTACAGAGTCATGTTCGTGTTCGTTCATTTAACTTTAACCGAACATGAACGTATAATCGAACACATTTTTTTGTTCGTGTTTGTTCATTAAGAAAATGGGCATGTTCGTGTTCGTTTATGTTCGTTCGTTTAAACCTAAACGAACATAAACAAACAAACTTAAAGGAACAAAATTTAACAAACATAAAACAACACAAATAAACGTAATTTAACAAAAATAAACGAACACAAATGAACATAATTGGCCAATCATAAATGATCACAAACGAGGATAAAGTAGTTGTTCATATAAACTACTGACTAATTATGATAAATTTTGTTGGAAAACCCAATTACTAATTATTATAAGAAGTTTGAAAGGTCTTTTGTATGTTTATATTTATATAAATATAACTACTTATGTATTTATTAAGATCTAAACGCACATAAATGAACGAACATAAGCGAACGTTAACGAACATAAATGAATGAACAAAAGGTGTGTTCCTGTTTGTCTGTTTGTTTAGTTAAATGAACAAAAAAAATTGTTCATGTTCATTCGTTTATTATATAAACGAACTTCCCGCCGAACAGGTTCACGAACAGTTCATGAACGTCCGGTTCGTTTACAGGCCTAGGTAAGGTTATATATGGCATAAACTTTATAATTAGTTCCGTTTTTTTGGTTCTTCGCTTAAATTGATAAGAATGTAATTCATGGTTCTTTAAGTGTAAGCTTGTGCGGGTCGTCTCATGTACGACTTCTATCCGCTTGGTAGATGTAGTAGAATTTGTTTCTTATCATCTTATAATCGCCTTTTTAATAGTGTTATAAAGAATTAAGCAAAGGGATGTATGGAGGTCTTGGCGACCCATTAGTCGGTACCAACAAATGGTATGTGACACTTTGAACTCCCACATTCATATCACAACTTGGGATTGTTATCATTTACATAAGAGTAAAGTACACAAATAGTCCTTGTGGTTTTCCATAATTTTGGATTTGGTCCTAGCTTTCCAAAAGTACACAGATGGTCCCAGTGGTTTGCACTTTGTAACGCATTTAGTCCCCAACTTTTTCCAAAATACATGGATGGTCCATGCGGTTTGCCCTTTGTAACACATTTAGTCCACAACTTGGACGTCCTGAAACCTTTAGATTTGTTGGTTGGGGACTAAATGCGTTATAAAGTACAAACCACAGGGACCATCTGTGTACTTTTGGAAAGCTAGGGACTAAATCCAAAATTTTGGAAGACCACAGGGACTATTCGTGTACTTTACTCTTTACAAAATTTGGTCTTAGAGTTTTAGTAGATCCATTTAAGACTACTTGAGCGGCCTATGCACATGTTAAGCTCATTGTAAATGTCATCTTTTGTACATATAGGCCAATGGACCCCCCTAACTTTAAGAAACTTATGGAGGAGTATCTTGTCCTCTGCACAGGTATCTTAATTTAAATGCCATTTAGTGTTATTGTTTCTATGAATCATTGATCATCGATTACTCATAACTAGAGTTATCAAGAAAAATCATGCGAGGGATAGCTCTGGCACTTGGTGGCTCTGTAGATGCATTTGAAGGAAAAATAGCCGGAGATCCATTTTGGGTGTTGCGTATAATAGGTTATCCTGGTGTCACGCCTATAAGTGATGAGTGCTTGCCAAAAAATGATATCGGATGGTAATTCAGTTAGTGGTATCGATTATCGAACAGTTTCGTTTATTTTCTTCAGATTTGCTGGCTCTCATTATGTTTCTTTTCTTGTCATGTTAATTGTTACCATCTCTTGTCCAATCTAAATCATCCAGTGGGGCCCACACAGATTACGGTAAGTTTCTCATATTCAGACTCCAGAGTTTCTCGTTTACAGTGTCGTTAAAGGAATTTATGTGTCGTGTTGCAGGTTTATTGACATTGGTTAATCAAGATGATGACAAAACTGCACTTCAGGTATCTGTTTTCTTAAAAATAAATGTTTTTGATTATTCTTAAAAATGCTAATTTGCAATTACGGGATTTGTGAAGGTGAGAAACCTTTCAGGTGAGTGGATATCAGCAGTTCCCATCCTTGGAACATTTGTCTGCAATATTGGTGATATGCTTAAGGTACATACAGACGGGGCCTCACTTTATGCACTAAACTTGTTAAATATCCTATATAATGTTTGATTTACTGCAGATTTTAACAAATGGTGTTTATGAATCAACGCTGCATCGGGTGATTAACAACTCTCCAAAATTCAGAGTCTGCGTGGCGTACTTCTATGAGGTCAGTCTTCTTTCTTTTTGTGTTTTCTTGTTTGTTGTTGTTTTGATCTTCAATTGCGTATTTTCATATTGTGAGCAGACAAACTTTGATGCTGCTATAAGTCCCTTGGATGTTTGCTTAAAGAAGACGGGTGGAAACAAGAAACTTGCAACAGCTGTTTATGGGGAGCATCTAGTTAGTAAAGTTACCACTAATTTTGCATATTGATGTTCACTTGAGGACAGTAATTAGTTTTCCATTTCCATTCCATACCATTCTCATTACAAAACAAACATAATGAAGTTGTAGAATTCTACATTAGTTTGGACCAAAACTGAATTGCTATTTCATATTTATATCAAAGTGTATAATTAAAACAAAATGTGGTTTTGTAACAACCCGTATCAACTATAAGGTGTTAAGTTCACTTCCGGGCGCTTTGTTTTCACATAAAGAGGGAACCGAACACCACGAGCCCGAAGCCGATCAACCACGCTATAAAGATACTCAAAACTGAGCTTCCGTTTAATATTGAAATCATCGCGTATATCAGGATGCGTCTCAAACCATTTCCTTAACATCCCGTAAACATGAGCAATTATAATACTCCATCGAACAGGGTACTTCTCGCAAAGCTTTAAGTACTCCACCACCAAGTCACCGCGATCCAGTTTTCCGTCTTCGAAACCATCTTCAACCCATTCACCACTTCTGAATCCACCAAATAGTGCTGGGTTGTCAAGGAGAGCCTCTGCTGACATCACTCCTTCAACACCTGTATTTACATGTTTTGTTTAATCCGACTTGTACTTTGTATATGATATGTTCCCCAATATAACCCGTTACCAAACCTCTGGGTGAGCATGCGTTGGTTCGGTTATGGGCTAAAACGGAATGCTAACCAATGTTTCGGCTTCTAGATTTTCATAAATGATCAGTTTTGGTTATAAACAGTTTGGTCGGATCGTTTATTAGAAAAAAAATGGTTCAGTTAATTCAGACATGACTGGATTCAAATTTCAATTAATAAATTCAATCATATTTTGATCACATAAAATATAAATCTTATTAATCTTTATATATTATAAATGAGAATAGTGACAAGTAATATGTTTTTATATAAAAATATGACAAACCTTTCCCGACATAAACCCTTGTGTATGCAGGAGCTTCATGCACCGGGTCCTTTTGAAGTAAAAAAATATCAAATGTTGTTTTTAATGTCGGTTCGGTTAATTTGGTTGTTTTTACATACATAACCATAACTGGATCATCAAATTCAGTTACAAAAGTTCGGTTATTTTAGCTCGATTTTTTATTATGGTTCAGTTATTATTATATATTTTATCACCCCTAACCATACCCGCTCATTTTGCCACCTCTACCTGTGGTTGTCAAACAGCTTTGAACATCATCCATGTGACGGATATTCCCGTTTGCAAGAACCGGGATTTTGACAGCGTCTTTTACGGATTTAATGGCATCCCAATTAGCCCTTTCTCGGGTTCTTCCATCTCTTGTTCGGCCGTGAACGGCTATTAGTGAACAACCGGAATCTTCTAGTAACTTGACGTAGTTTATAGTGTCTTGTAGTACTGGAAATATACGGATTTTGCAGGATACAGGGACACTAAGATTGATGGCTAGTTTTTCAACTAGAGATTTAACACGAGGAAGATCGTCCATAAGAAACGCGCCATAGTTTCCGGTCCGGGCAATCCGTTGAGGACACCTTAAAATATAGAACACGATATAAGTTAGACGCAGAAGAATAGACTGGTTCATGATCTTGATTCACATTTTCGACTCATTCAAAGGTGTTAGAAGACAAGGCTTACCCTAAATTAATGTCAACATAATCACATAAGGATTCCACTTGGTATGCTGCATCTAGTAAGATATCTGGATCGTTTCCACAGAACTGCACAAACAGTGGCCGATCTTCCTGTTACATGAAAATGCAAATTTTGTATCTCACAGTTCAGATTGTTAGTTTTTTGTTGCAGACACTAAAGTTGAAGCGATATATCTCTCTAACAATGTCATGAGTATCATAAACCATAGGCTGAATTAATTATATACGGATACTGTTGGCCTAAACATGAGATAGAGAGAGAGCGTCTACTCACACTCACGCTCACGCTCAAGCTCAAGCTGGTGTAACCGAACATTTAGTGAATTGTTTGGCGGAAAGTTTGTTTATATAACAAACAAACATGAACAAAAATTTATGTTTGTTTAGATTTCTAGCGAACGAATATGAGCAAATACAAACATGTTTATTTTCTTAACGAACAAAAAAAATTGTTGATTAATAGTTAGACAGTTAGTATTAAGGTTCCAATTCGGTGTTCATTTACAGTTCAATGAACAAGCATGAACATGCCCCTGTTTTTGTTTAGTCGGTTCGTTTACAGGCCTATATGAGTTTACAAGTAATACTAAACTAGCCTAGGAACTCGCCGAAAATGCCAGAAAGTGGGTACCGAATCAGTACAGAAAATGATTCAAATTCGGTACAGGTACCAAATGCTAATCCCTAAACTAGCCTATGAAGTTGTAATCGTGTCGGATTTGTATTTCATTTCCAATCTTGTAATTCGATGTTGAAACTTGTTATTCAAGCAAGCTATTGAAATTAAGTACAAGATTTAGGTTTTAAATTAAGAAAAGCGATTACGTACCTCACAGGTGCTAAATTCTCTTAACCGAAACTTCTTACTCTCCGCAAAGCTGCGAGAGTGAAGCATCGGCGTGTAAGCAGCTTCGGCGCCGTACTTCCGGCAAAGCATTCGGAACGGCAGCTCTGAACCGTCGTACATTGGCGCCACTATAAGTTTCGGCTGCTTTATTTTTCTCCAGTGGGTCCATGCTCTCTCGTTTGACCTTAAATGTTGCTCGTCGGTAACGTAATTGCGAGTATAAGGAGGAGATAACATTCCGCAACCGCCACCGCCGCCGTGGTAGGGTGGTGAGGCGGTGGATAGACAACGGAGACCGTATGGTGTGTAGGAATGATTGTGGCTCATAAAATTAGATAAGACTGTTTGTTGATGTCATCTGACTTTGACAACAAATATAATCACTCTTCTTTTATTTATTTTACTAGGTTAGAACCCCGTGTATTACACGGGTTGCTTAAATATATTTTTATATAATAAAAAAGTTACATTTTTAATTACCCGTGTATAACATAAATATAATGTAATAAGTTAACACACACAGTCGTCAAAATACGTTTTTGGTAAAAAGAACTTTGATATACTATTTACATATTAGAACATTTTACTATGTTTTTTTATTTTTCTATTATTAGGTTATAAACTTGTGTATTACAAAAGTCCATTAAATTCACTTATTTCTTCTTTCCCCATTCATGACCCATTGCTTTGTACCTAAATATTAGTTTTTATTCTTCCCTACTTAATACATGTTATCTCAATCAAGAAATCAAAACTAAAGAGGAAAACAATACAAAAAAGGATATGTACTTTTCAATTTGAATTCACATACAGAACTAATATGAGGCTATCAACCTGCAAATATGGCTTGTTTGGCATTTAGTCAGCGAAACGCGGGCTGGATCTCTCCTCCGAGTGGATTTGATAGCTCGGAATGAAAAGGGGTTTCCTCCATGTGAATGGCCTCATAAATTTAAGAGATCCAATTGTGTTTGGACTACATATCTGGTGAAAACAGAGGCAATTTTGCTTGGGTTTCAGGCAGTTTTGCGTTTGCACCACATCCCCATTCCATTTTGCGAGTCAGTTGATGTCGGTCATCAAACGATAGTGGGATCCTCACATGTTAGGCATGTGAGGGAAATAAACTGAGATAATTAACTTGGTTAGTTATAAAGGATTAAACCAGCAACAAAAATAAACTTAAAGGATGTTTTAGCAAGTTTTAAACATTAAGGCTGGAACCTGCAAGTTTGAGTAAACATAAAGGAAGTTTTGTGTAATTTACTCGCAAAATAATAAACTAAAGATAAATATAAAGATTATATTAGAAGATAAATATAAATATAGAGATATAGTTATAGATAAACGTTGACTTAAAATATGGGATAACTTGATAAATTATTTTAAAACTTGTAATTTTTAAGATAAAAATAAATATAAATATATGGCAAGAAAACTAAAAAATAGATGTCTCTCGTATCGACACGTGTCCATTAATTGGTTTCTTTTATTATATGTATAGATTAAACGGGCAACAGGTTACACCGTAACCTCTTTTTGAATAGCAAATACAATTCTACAAATAACAAAACTCTAGTTCTTCAGCGTCGAGAAATTATGTGCATGACCTTCTGCAGCCTATGGAAATCGATAGATTTAGGAGCAAATGACCCAAAAGTATCAAAGACAAAAGGAATGAATACATAATAATTCTCGGCACAAGCTTTTTCATGCTTAGTGACTTTCCCTGATTCTGCCTTCAACACAGCTTGCCAGCCACGAAGCAGTTTCGCTGAGCCCAACAAGTGGGGACACCCTGGTACGATCGACACAAACGTGTTTTCCCACTTGCCCAACCAAACAGAAGTGTAAGAATAAATAAATAATATATTTATTTATATATGGCCATTATAATCATTTATATAATAATAGATCAAAATATTTAACAACCTATTAAATAATTAGTTGGTAATTGTTGATGGGCCTTATTACCATTATTAACTAATTAGGGTTTCCTCTTGGGTGCATATATAAGGAGATAATTAGAGGGTTAAAGAGTTAGACTCTATTCACAATAACATCACTCATGAAATCGCCCCCTCTCTCCTAGCCGAACTCCCTTATTCGGTTTCTCTTACCACCATCATTAGATTGCACCCTAAGGAGGAACCAGACCAAACTGACAACTATGTCAAACACTGTTGTTGCATCTCCATCTGGATTCTCTGTTGGCCTGTACTGATGCAATCAAAGGTATGTTTTCATGTTTTCCATTATGTCTAAACAGAACTGATCAACATGTGGTATCAGAGCATATGTTGATTAGTCAGTTCTGTTTTCGTATCCTTAATTATGGGATTGAAATCTGAAAAACAGAAGTTTTGAAAACTCAATAAAACTCACGGCTGTTTTCGGGTCATATGTGCCGAGATCAATGTTTTTCGGGAAAAGAATGTTTTTTAAATGACTCGGAATCATAATGGTAAATCTTAATTGTACCGAAATCTGTTTAAAGCCTTAAAATTCAGGTTTCGGGTTCCAGAATCATGTTTTTTTTAGGGTTCATCATGTGTTCTTAGGAAAATTCGAAATTCCTTTATGTTTTGGAATATAATTTGGATTTTTGAGTGTTATTTCCCTGTTTGATCCAATTTAATCTGTCAAGTTTATTCGAAAACTGTTAAAAGATATACAGTTATAATTTTCGAAATATTATGATAAAATTAGACCATCACTAAAACAGGAAACCATATCTCAAAATCCCTAACAATTCGAATGTTCGGTTATGTTTTCACATTAATAGCTGTAACAGAAGTTTCGAGATAAGTTTTAACCACCCGAGACAAAGGTCTCGACTCGAGACCACAAGAACTTGACTCGAAATCATAAGTGTTCTCAAATGTTAATAACTCGAGACAACGATTTCGACTCGAGATCATAAGGTCTCGACTCGAGACCACTGAGGTTTCGACTAAGGGCTTAAATCTGTACAACTCGAGACAAAGGTCTCGACTCGAGACCATAAGGTCATAACTCGAGACCATAAGGTTGCGACTCGAGACCATAAAGGTCACAACTCTAGACCTCATAAGGAGTCGAGATCTCATAATTCACAGCAGTCGAGACCATGATTACGACTCGAGACACTGAGGTTGCGACTCGAGACCATTAATGAGTCGAGACCTCATAATGTTATAAGCTGAGTCGAGACTTGACTCGAGATCTCACTCGAGACCTCATAACTGACTCGAGACCTGACTCGAAACCTCATTATTTTAGGCTGTTTAATGTGAACTAAGATTTAGCTCGGGGCTCCGCCCCGAACCCCGTGCAGGGGGCACGCTGTCCCCCTGCACCCCCCAGCGAACTCACCGCGGATTTCGATCCGCGCTAACAGGTGGTTTGCTACTAAATAATTGGTTTTTGTAAATACTTAGTTAATTAATAAGGATCAAATAATGTTTTACAAAACCAAAATGGCTTAACTTGAATGAGCTTCTGATGTATCACTTCTGCCCAAAGCTGATTTGATGCATCTATTTATTGTTCAAGTATTATAAAAGCTATGTTGAGTATGCATTACAAACGTGAAATGTCTTAATTCTGGCCAAAGCTGATTTAATTCATTTATGTTTAGCATGCTTGACAAGTGCATAACTAAAGTGATTGTCTCATTTCTGGCCAAAGCTGATTTGTCACGATTACTTTGCACACATGCTTAAATGATTACACTTCTGGCCAAAGCTGATTTGTCTTCGTTTAAGTAGAATTTTCAATAAGTCTATTATTTTGATGTTAGTAATAGACATACGACAACCTCTTCACATAATGATCCTTATATCAATGATCCTTTTTTAATTTTATGATCATTTCGTCTGCCTTATTTTTTTTTTTAGTACCCATAATGTTACTCACTATAATTTTCTTCTATAAGTCTATATCTAATCCACTCTAATTCCTAAATCTAATATGTTTTGCTTAAAGTTTCTATAAGAATTAGCTCTTAAATTAAATCCTTGATTATCTCTTAAGACACGATAATCCTATTGCTCTCTTCTGATAAAGCACTACAGAAGAAAAGTAGAGCATGATGATTAATATAAATCGAACATGATGTCTCTTATGATAATCAAGAATAAGTGTTGTCACTAAAAGGTTATTCCAGATTAAGTCTTTCTTAAGACTAATCTATAATTGTGGAATAATCACTAGAACTCCTAAGATGCATGCCTTCATTTAAAATTATAAACTATAAAGCTAAGTGGTATATGTGAATACATAATAATGTACAATACCATGACCCATAAAGTTAAGGGCTTACGCATGGAAATAAATACATTTTTTCCAGTACATTACATACTAAGATTTTCACTTGTTCAATTTGATGCCTTATAAATCAACTATAACACTCAAAAGTACCAAAGTATAATGAGTGTGTTGATAAGCAATATATGTACATAGAAATAAATGTTTGAAACTGGAAAATAAGATGTTATTCACCTTACAACCACTAATAGTTTAAAAGAGGATTGTTCTAAGGTCCATAGACAAATTACAAGTGCTAATTCCAACTTTAAGGTTCTTAAAGGGAAAATCTCAATGCATAATAATGTCATTAGACTAGGCATAAGCAACGAGACTATCCATTATTCTAAAGAACAGTTGGATAAATTAATTAGATAGTCACTTACTAATGATATTTAAGTCTGATAATTTTAATATTCCAATTAACACATGATTAGTTGACTCTAGTTCCATACGTTTCCTTACCAGAACTCGACAAATAACTAACATGAGAGTTAGTGACAAAATTAAATGTTAAGACTATAAGAACCATAATAAGCAGTCTTCTGACAACGTTTTTCGATACCTTACATATTCTGAAGATTAACCAGAATACAGTATCATTACTTAGGCTATGTCATGAAGGTTGTGAGGTTTGCATAGTCAACATAAAGTCACACTTATCTTAAATTCTCATTTTATTTGTTCTAAATATCTGGATTGAAACATTACTAAGATAAAACTAGATGATACATTACACTTTCACAACTTTTGTCATCATGTAAATGAGAATTTGACAAAAGGAAAAATGAGACTTATAAATTTCATCCATTATAACCGAAATTCATGAGAAATCATGACATGGTTAATGAGGATGATTTTTTTATCTAATCTCATTCTACGTGATTTTAAATCATGACGTTATAGCCCTAAATATTACTTGGCTTAAGGAATAAGTATGGGTCCATCATAAGTCATTCATTGACATTCGTGGAACTTATTCCAAATGGAATATTCAGACATAATTTATTTATCATTTGAAAGACTATCAACTTGTATCTAAATTTTTGTCGCATATGGCCCACGGTCTTAGAAGAAATCTATTCATATACATACTTTATAAGATTTCTATTAAATATGTCCCTAAAGTTTCTTATGATATCTGGACATTAAAGAAATCAAATAAAGTCTAACGTATATATGATAGGTTCCCACGTCACGTACCTCATTGAAACTTCTCTTGTAGCATTTCTAGAGATATTAAAGATCAGTGGGAGCATTAAGTGTCTTAATAATAACTTGCAATAGTTACAAGAGGTGGGGGAGTGAAAATTTTACATTACCTAAATTTGCACCTCTTGTACAAGACACCGCTCCATCACGACACTGTTTTATCATAACTTATCTCCTTAAAATCTAATGCCACTCTTACAAAAGTTTCATTGTTGCTTAATTGTGGGCACACTTAGATTTCTTACCTAAACTAACATAATCCTCAACAAGAGAAATCACAACGACTAACGTCATTAACTTGTTTCTCTATTAGAATTTGTTGGTCATTAAACATTGACCCTAAGCATGCTGAGTTCCTAAAGTTTTCTAAGGTCAGTGGGAGAAGTCAAAGTCCTTATCATGATTTGTAAGGAATACAAGAGGCGGGGGGAAGAGTGTCATTAAATTTCCTTCCAAATTTAACTCCGATTACACCTCTTGTACACCATACTGCACCAACTCTTATAAACTTAGAATGAAAATGATAGCAACCTAACCAAGAGCTAATCCATAAAACTGAAACTTCTAATGAACCCAATAATCAACTCAGGAGGTCATCTAGGTTTAAAAGCCTACTAACTTTGATGATTACATAACCTCCCTAACTGAAGTTGAAATGGATTTTGGAAAAGTTTACTGATCCTATCTCTTCAAATTAAGCCATTAGTGTCAATTAATTTTCTAGTAAAACTGATTTTATGTGTTTCGTATAACGTTTGGGATTTGATTGAATTACCTAAGAGTGTTCATAACTAAACCAAATCCTGATATAAGCGTTAAGACACGAAGAAGCATGATTGATTGTCAAAGGTTGTACTCAGGAAGAGATAAATTATTAAAGAATCTTTATTACATATCTAACAAAAGATTTCTTTGAGGATCATCACTGTTCTAGTAGCTTATAATAGTTTAAAGCTACATTAGATGAACATTAAAAACAATTTTCCTTAACAAATGGCTGACATATTTACATGTTCATAAAACAACCTGAAAGTTCTAAACTGGAGGTTAAAGAATACTTTATTTGTAAGCCAATAAAATCCATGTATGGGTTAATGCAAACATCATAATGTGATGAAAAGCTAACGTAATTACTTTCATCAAGAATCAAGTGGATTAATGTACCTACCTCAAGATGAGTGGGAGCAACTAAGATAAACTTGTCTATATAGATGATATTCTTTTGACAAGTATATGTTACATAAGTCAAAGCATTGTTAACACAAACTTTGATATAATAAATCTCAGAGATATCTCTTACGTGATTGATATCATAACATACTGAAATAGACCCAATGGGATATTAGTTCCATTCCATAAGTTTAACATTAAATGGGTCCTTACATATGTAACAATCAATACTGCTCTCCTTCAGAGGATAATATGGTAAATGAGATTTTTTTTACGCTTCATTAATTGGAAGCCTTATGTAAGTTTAAGTCTATACTCGTTTAGATATTACTCACATTGCAACACACTAGATATGTCTAGATTAATGTGAAGCATCTAATGGAGTATTACAATATCTTTAAAAGAAACTAGAAGCTATAATTTGAAGAAGAAGTGAGAATTAAAACCGGTTTATTACTTTAACTTTGAGATATTCAAAGATGACAAAATGTAATTTCGGGTATATCTTTATGTAAGCAGACAAAACATATTTCATGGAAGAGTCATAATGCACAGATATTAACAACCTAAGTTATAACGACATAATATAGTCACTAAATGTTGTTGGAAATTTATCAGTGGACTCATAAGTTTATTAACTCCATATAATTAATGTTTTGAAGACTTAGTGTGATAAAGTCAGCTACCATGACTCCTTGAACAGTAACAGTTCAAGAGGTGCTGCATTAAATTTCGATACGCAATTAATTATTCGTTTATGAACGAATTGAGGAAACTAAGTTTTGTATCGAATACATTCATGATATGCTTAAGGATCCTATAACTGAAGGGCTATTACCCATAAGTCTTATTAAGAGAGCTCATAGACGGGTATTAATTAATGGCCGTGCGCAACTACATATCGTACTATGAATGATTAACTTTTAATTTTCCTCATCAGTTTGATTTTGTATGTCTCTAAGAATATGTCAAGTCGACATAATGGCATATAGACAAATAAAGTTACAAATCAAACAAAGGGCTTATGCATATTTTGATCATAACGATTAGGTTTTAAATTAAGGCTATAGTATGACTAATGGGGGTCCTGAGTCGCATAATGATTCAACGGCTGTATTTCTCTGCTATAGTACTTGTTTAAGGCTAAAATGAGTGTTAACTCCTGATCAGGCTTATCTAATACTCATAATAAATGATTACTCGGCCAAGTGGGAGAATGTAAGAATAAATAAATAATATATTTATTTATATATGGCCATTATAATCATTTATATAATAATAGATCAAAATATTTAACAACCTATTAAATAATTAGTTGGTAATTGTTGATGGGCCTTATTACCATTATTAACTAATTAGGGTTTCCTCTTGGGTGCATATATAAGGAGATAATTAGAGGGTTAAAGAGTTAGACTCTATTCACAATAACATCACTCATGAAATCGCCCCCTCTCTCCTAGCCGAACTCCCTTATTCGGTTTCTCTTACCACCATCATTAGATTGCACCCTAAGGAGGAACCAGACCAAACTGACAACTATGTCAAACACTGTTGCTGCATCTCCATCTGGATTCTCTGTTGGCCTGTACTGATGCAATCAAAGGTATGTTTTCATGTTTTCCATTATGTCTAAACAGAACTGATCAACAAGAAGAACATATGTTGGCCGAAGAGTGGATCCACCTTTAAGCGCGTTCGTCAGGAAATTCACATGGGTTTCTTTTTTGGGGAAAATTCATGCCCGCTTAAGCACATCACATAGGACATCCCTAACCAAGTCATGTATGTATTTGAAACCCGATAATTCCTTACAATGGACTGCATGCTCCTCAAAGTTATCCAAACAAACCTTGCGGCAAATTGGGCAAGGCCCATTAACTGGAAACAATGAGATCATTAACCGGTATTTAAGGATGGACCGATACTCAACTGCTGACATGTGTTGGCCTAGACCTTCAATGGG
This sequence comes from Helianthus tuberosus, assembly GCA_030545235.1. Taxonomy (NCBI): domain Eukaryota; kingdom Viridiplantae; phylum Streptophyta; class Magnoliopsida; order Asterales; family Asteraceae; genus Helianthus; species Helianthus tuberosus. The sequence continues at coordinate 54,063,642 of CM060436.1, forward strand.
GATAACGGTCAAAAAATCTTGAGCATGGGGCCCCGAAGGCATTCTAACACCGCTTTCTGGTGCATGGATAGGTCAAACTTCTCTCCCAAACCCTAACGGCTTTACTAAACGCCTATCGTGGAGAAAAAGGGAGATACATGCGACAACGACTAGCCAATCACACGATGCCAGTTCACACATCCTTAAACCTCCACCAATGGCTCACAAAGATGAGACAACAAGTACATCCATAAAGCGACATGTGACCAATCAGAGCTCGCGACCCACCTCTACGAACAGTAACCGTCATGGCAGAGGCGACAAACAGATATTTCTCGACAATGATGCCTCTTCCAATTCTTCTCCAACGTTCTCCAACCTCTCAGCTATAAATATCACACTTCTCCAAGGTGAAATTCATCTTGCATTCACTACTCTCACTCAAAACATATATGGTCTCTCTAGAAAGAACAATACTTATCCTCAAGTCGGAGGGTGATTACGATAAAAACCCTCACCTCTCCTCGTAATGAGCTCACGGTGATGTTAGTTTTGCAGATTCGTTGAAGGATGAGAGCTTGTGAAGATCAGATAACTACCCACCCAATTGAACATTAGGATAATCCGGTTCATTAATGAAAACTAGTGATAATCCCGTCGAGTGCCATCATAAGATATAATTAATCGCCATGTGAAATCAGGGAAAGTTTCAAAATGCAATTTGCCAGCATCCGAGTGCCTCATAACCTACAGATGATACACCAGTGACAACGCTGCGGCTGCCAATCGTGGTTAGGGAATAACAAGGTGATTGTGAAAGAGGAGTATTTAGAGAAAGAAAATGACCAACTCGTTTTAAAATTTTACTTTTTAGGAATGTTGTTCTTTCTAGGTGTATCATTAGCCGCAATGAGTGTGTAATAATTCTTATGGTACAACTTTAATGAAACAGAAGGCAAATGTGATAAGAGCAACACTTTACTAATCATCTAACAAAAATCTCCCTGAAAAGAGAATGAGAGAAACTCAATTGTCACATTAACATCTTTATTTCCTTCCCTTTCCCTTTCCCCTTCCCCTTTTACTTCCAAACTTGTTCCCCTTCTTGGGGTTATTCTTCATCAAAGCGGCTTTAGTTGCTTTTGTCTGCCTTTCTTTCCGAACTTGTTCAAGATTTTTCACTTCTGAACGCACATGAGCGTTAGGAACCAAACGACTCTTGTTCCCACCTCTGTACCCTCCTTGCATTCTGCGCCCTCCTGCTATTTGTTAATAACAGTAAAAAGCGATGCACCAGAATCAATCAAAGAGAATAATCTTTGGACAGAAATAAAAATTAAAAAGAAAGAAATAAAATATTAGATGATCAACTGCAAGCATACCTCTGAGACTTGTAGATTCCACCGCTTCATTGTTTGATCCTTGGAAAGATATCTTACTGTGAGATTTTTCTTTCCATCTTTTATATATACCAGTTTTATTCGCCTTTGCTTTTGAACCGCTCTCTGTTACTATCTGTTTACCGTTGCAAGGGGTGATTAAAAGAAGATCAATGTTTGTTCATTGGATGTCAGAGGTGTAAGTAATGTACCTTTCCACTAGCCGTGACGCGGTCGCCATTGTTCAATTTGACGTACTTTTTACTCCTCTGCCATAATATAGTTGAAGAACATTGAGAGAGAGGTAAAGTAAAGAATAACTAGTAGAAAAATTAGGAGTCCAACCTTGTCCCAGTGATATGAAGATTTCTGCTTTTGTAATCCCCCACTATCATCTGCAGCTAGGTCCAGGACAGCTGACTCCAACCTAAAACAAGTCAACGCCTCAACTTTCAACCATAATTATAAGAGACACATGTATGTTATGTATGTATGTTTAGTATTCCAACTTTACCTGTTGGAAGCGAAGCCACCTTGGTTATTTCTGACTGAGAGGCCTGCCTCAAAATGCTGACATAGATATCAAGATTTAAATATAAGATGATTAGACAGTAGACTTATACTAATGTACAGTTTGCAAGTGTTGATTATAATAATTTTAGAGTGAGGAAATGATAACCTACTTGATTGGTTGGCACTGAACTTATAAAAAATTCCTCATCCTTGAAGCTCCGTGCCTTCCTTTTACTACCAGAAACTGACAAAATTTAACAAAACTTTATATCAACTAGAGATATTGACATGCACAAATAAGGAACAAGCACTTAGCTAAAGTTTCCATTTCCTTCCTAAGCAAGTACAGGTGAGGTGTTCAACAAAACGCTAAGAGACGATAAACAAGTGCACTAAACAGACAGATGCTTTAACGTCATATATCTTAGAAAAAATGAGTAATTATTCCTCCTAAGCTTCTTCATGCAAGAACTTTTTTAGACGGGCGATCAATTCTTGCCAAGTGTCCTTTAGAAAGATAAGTATGAAAAAGCTTAGGAGTATATCCCAGCAAAACAAAGATATCAAAGTGGATGCAGCATACTGAACCAGCACGTCAGTTAGTTCACTAACCTTTCTTTCCCGTGCCTGTTGGAGTATTATCTGTAGCTTCAACTTCCTGCAAAGCATAACGTGTCAGGCAAATGAATAAAGCCACAAAAGACTTTTGACGAAATAAGAAAAATCCCTGGACTCAAGATCCAAAGGTGGGACTTAAATCATGAATATAAGTTGCCCATTCTTTAAATGCACATAAGAATAACTCCAACTGATGTCAAATAAGTCCAATATAATTCCGAAAGGAGCCTCAGTCTTAATTCATGTCATAAATTTATATGGATGATACAATGATGTCTGAATCATTCACCCACTGACCTACTTGATGCAATTAGCCTGAGACTAATTAACTTTTGACCAACCACCAACACAAGTGTGGTTCAAAAGACAATGAAGGCTGTAAGTTCCCTATGATAGATATATATATTAATGTAGGACGTCAAGATATCACCTTTGCTAAAAGATTGGTAGAGTGCTGCTGGTTTACTTTATTAATGACCCCCTCATGAATAGCTCGTTTCATCTTCATAACATCAACCCATTGACTAGCAGGTCCCTAAAAATAATACAACAGAACAAGCATAAACATAATCAGATACACATTGTTTTTTGAGCTTCATTCACATCTTCATATTTTAAATTAACCGATAGTTACGGTGCATAAAGTCACAACCCTTCTTCTGAGTTCATATAAAGCTTGTACGTATGAAAAACAAAATAATATATTTATAAAACAAAACAATATTTTGAACATTAAATGATTACTTGAACCTCTCCTTTACTCACCATCAGATAATAGTTCCTGGGTTCACACAATGGAAAATCATAATACATAACTGATTATTTATTTATAACATTCTTTTGTTTTATTATTGTAACTCAGAACTCGGTACGGTAACTATATACTTCACATGTTTTGATTGGTTTTTTGGGTCATTACACTTTTAGAGTGGAGAAACGTACTCTAGTAACCTTACCAATAAAAAACATAATGACTATTTTCAGATAAAGTCTTAAATTTAACCTTATACTAAAAGATTTTTATTTGTAGTATAAGGACGGGAGTGGCTTTCAAACAACATCATTTTAAGAAACCAACATATCTTATTAACATGAAAGATTCTTTCAACATAGAGTAGCAAAAGCTTCCTAAGGTTTCAACATAGAGTGCAACTGTTATAAAAATACAGTATGCATGTTCCTAGTGAAGTAACACAAGAGTGCCTGAGATACAATCGTTAATACACCATAATGCAAGCAGATACAATTTACACTAATCAGAACACTATTAAGATGAATTATAGACAAAGAGTGCAAATGTTATAAAAACTAACGATAAAGTTATTACCTGAAGATGCTTTGCTTTGGCAGCATGACCTTCAGATTCCAAGACAGTTTGCTTCGCTCTGGTATTAATTAGCCACCCATTTGTTAGAAGATAAAAAATCTTATCTACATAAATCTTTTGTAAACAAATTTACCTGTATGCTTTTAAGCTCTCTGAAAATGCTAGTGCAGATAATTCATTGTCCCCCAGTGCTTTCATAAACATTGGATGCAGCCCTTCACGGGGCAAATTTTTAGCTCTTTTAACAGACTCCCTGGACGGCTTCTCTTTTGTTTTACAAACGGAACGCTCTCTCACAAGGCCTCAACAAGCAGTCCAATTCTGTGGACGAATCAAGTATTTCACGAACTCTGTCTGCAACAAGATCAATAGCCGTTTGGGGGAAACGGCCATACACAGTTTCACCATTGGCCATTGCCTGTTCAATATTTGACATAACCCCCTTCATATCACGCACAACCTCTTCCTCAGTGGGTGCAGGCCTGATTGGTCTAGAAAGAAAAAGATGTAGATCTAGAAGATAAGCCATGTCTTCAGGCGTGACAAAAGAAAACGCAGTACCGGTCCGACCAGCTCTCGCAGCCCTACCCACCCGATGAACAAATAGTTTCGGTTTAGGAGGAAAATCCCAATTGATAACGTTGTCAAGCAGTGGAATGTCGATCCCTCTAGCTGCAACATCCGTCACAATTAAAAGCATGGTCTTCCTTGATCTAAACCGTGAGACATTGATCTTGCGATCATCTTGATCCATATCACCATAACAAACAGAAGGTTCTATACCCTCTTCTCTTACCAGATGATCAAGAAACTGAACATGATGTTTTGTAGAGACGAATATCAAAGATTGCTCATCGGATCTGATATGCTCCCTAATCAAATACAGCAAAGCAGCTAATTTTTCTTCATGTCTTAAGGTGAAAAAGGTGAGTTTCAAATCAGGGCTAATTTTGGTCTCCAAATCAAGATGCACAAGTTGAGGGTCCCGGAGACCGGCTTTGGCAAAGTCAGCAAGAGCACTAGGTAAGGTTGCACTAAACAGCAAGGTCTGCCGGTTATCACCGAGCTGCATAAGGATTCTGTGCAACTGCTCAGCAAACCCCATGCTAAAGAGGCTGTCGGCTTCATCAAAAACCACGTATTCAACTGATCGTAATGACATATCATCCACCTCTTCCAGATGATGCATCAGCCTACCCGGAGTTGCGATTATGATATCAGGACTCTGTGACAGTTCTTCAAATTGACTTTCCATGCTATCACCACCAACCAATAAACTAACGCGAAGGTCTGTAATGATGAGAAAGAAATTAATAAAGAACATCTCACCTTTAACCCTGATCCTTGAAAAAACTCAAATTTTAGGAAAACTTAAAACATATCATATATCTAGGGTCAAGTGGAACTTCTTCCAGCTTCATGCTTAAGGTATCTAAAGAAGTCAAATGTTAAAGCTTGATTTCAGTTACTACAAAGTACAAACAAGACTGATTTTGCATATTGGTTGTAAAAATCGCACCTAGCCTCCGATTAACCGCTAGTCGGGGGTTCACCGATTAATTTTCATCTAATCGGCCAATTAATCGCTAGGCGGTCAACAGCAAGGTTTAAAAAAACGAAAACAAGTTTCGAGGCGTTTTCTCTTCGCCTCACGAGGCGTAAGCCTCGATGCGAACCGAGACATAAGCCCGAGGCAGAATTAAAAAATAAATATATCTTATAAAATTAATAATACTAACTAAATTCATCATCAAATTCATCAAAAACACACGTAAAAAAAGACATAAATTGCTTGAAATTGACACAAAAAGTCAAAAACAAATATCAAAAACCCCTGAGGCGCAGCCTTTTTAGCGCCTCAGCCCTTCTGAGGCACACATACAATAAAAACCCCCTGAGGCGCGCCTCAGAATCGTTTTTTGCGCGTTTCGCCTCAAGGCGCACGCCTCAACCGTTTTTAAAACCATGGTCAACAGTGGTCAAATCTGGTCCTAATCGGCCAAAAAACGGTCGCAGTCTAGCGATTCCAACCAGATTTCGCCCAAAACTTGTATATTCCAGCCTTCCAGCAAAAAATTGAAAATTTCGGCAATTAATCCTATCTAAATATGGGTCTAAAAAGGTGTTAAAACATGTTTATCTAAACAAATTACATATAAAAATGTGTGTATATACATATAAAATCCCAATCCGACTAATCCTGAAATCCCGATTAATCGCTAGTCAGAGTCGGTACCCCCACCGGCCGACTAGCGCCTACCGATTCTTACAACACTAAATCATCAAATAACGTAGTATAACACCACACCACCATAGCAAGTCTACAATTGCAAAAGCAACACCATCATTCAAATTCAATCAAAAAGATGTTACTTCCATAGCATAAATAACAAGGTTACCTGTAAATCTGCCAAGCTCTTGGGTAAACTTAAGTGTCTGAAGAGCAAGATCACGAGTGGGAGACAAAATGAGGGCTCTAACACCAGACTGCGAGACATGCTGCTGCAGCCTCTGGAGCATGGGAATCAAGAAAGCTGCTGTTTTACCAGACCCTGTTCGTGCCATTGCGACCACATCGGCACCAGAAAGAATCAAAGGCATGGTCTTGCGTTGGATAGGTGTTGGGACTCTGTACCCTTTACGTTTAACGCCTCTAAACACATTTGAGGTTAGATTTAGTGATTCGAACCCACCGGATTTAGCCTTTTTGTCTCTCTTTTCTTTTTTCTTTAGCTCTGTTACAGAGCTTACAAGACGACCCATTCCTTCCTGAAACAAACATAATCCACACATGTTTTCAACTGTGTATATATAGTCAAAACAATCTAGTGGATTTTGAAGAAAAAACAACGAAATAGTACCTGAACTCCAGGAGGAAGAAAGAAAACTGTGGTTGCAGTGGCTTAATTAGGGTTTAAGAGTGAAAATTGTTTTAGACGATGTGTATAAATAGATGAGGGTAACTTCGTGTATGGGCCTCTTTGATTACTATCGGCCCATATGAGAATGGTCCATTGGGCCCGAAATGGGCTTCTCAGTCTGCTTAGGAACCGTTTATTTAGCTTTTAATGGTTCAGACTTCTTACTGGCTCAGTACTTAATGGTTCAGACTGTTTGCTTCACGAGTGGATGTCTGAATAGTTAAGTGTTATACTGAGTCTGAATGGTTAAGAACTATAATCTGAATTGGTCAAACATTTGTATCTTTTTTTTTTTTTTTTGGAATTTTACAACAATATCATTCCCCACGAAAAAGGGCAATTACAAAGCAATGACAGGTAGTCGGGCAACACGTTGCGCCGCCACCCCCTTTTGAATAGCAAAACCAATTCTACTAAATACAAAGTTTGAAACCTTTAGCGACGAAGAATTACTATTAACGATTTTTTGAACCCGATTCAAAAGTCGCACAGCGTCAGGAGCGAGACCACCAAAGGTATCAAACGCAAACAGGACAAACACGTGTTGATTCTCCAGGCAGGCTTTCTCATGTTTTGCCACTTTGCTTGCCTCTGCCTTGAGCACCGCTTGCCCTACGACAAAACCCTTGTCCTGGAGCCCGACAAGGGGGGAGACTCCAGTTAGATCTACACAAGCGTGTTTTCCCCCTTCCCATCCAAACACAAGGATGTCCGCAGGGCGTAAAGTGGACCTCCCCTCTAAGGGGTCAGTCAGGAAATTTACTAGAGCCTCCTTTTTGGCAGAGATCCCGGCCCCCTTAAGAACATCACATAACACATCTCTCACTCAATCATGCCGATATTTAAACCCCGGTAGCTCTTTACAGTGGATCGCGTGCTCGCCGAAAGAATCCAAACACGCTTTGCAGCATACCGGACATGGCTCGTCAACTAGGAACAAAGGAATCATCAGTCGGTATCTAAGGATAGCACGGTATTCCACAGCCGACATGTGTTGCCCCAAGCCTTCAATAGGTGCGACAGACAGGAAATCCTAAGCATGTGGGGCACGTAGACATTCAAACACAGCTCTTTGCCGAGGGGATAAAACAAACTTCTCTTCAAACCTCTTGACAATTTCGCCATATAAGGCATTCGCCAGAATTTTCTGGGATTTAGGAGGGGCGGTGTCTTTAATGTAGAAACCGCCAATATCAAGGTCGGGAAGAGAACTATGCAAAAGGTCCAACGCACTCCTGTAATCGGAGTCTAAAACATCCCCACCACATTCTCGGAGTATGTTGTCACACCCCAACCGATGGCGGAAACATCGGGATGAGACGAAGTGTATAGATTGCAAGAGACTTCATAACACTATGTGACAATATTAATTTAATTCAAATTTCATTTCAAGACTAATTGTCATACAAGATTCAAATAAAATAACAACATTGATTCATGATAAAACATAACAACAAAAATAGATGATTTAATCTAGGTGTGTATCTAGTCCACCCTAAATCTTGTTTCATCTTGCAATATCACTTCATCAATTAACCTGCAACATGTATTAAAATAGAGTTCAATGCAAAAGCAAAGGCGAGTATACAAGTTTTGTTACATAGCATAAATAGAATAAAAAGTGCTCATATCCAACATGATTCATAATATGTGAGTACTAGTATGCAAATATGGCGTACAATATGTTCAAACCCGAGAATACAACGCATTAAAAGAGCCTAATCCCAAGAGTTTAGCGGGTGGTAACATGTTTAACTTAACAATACCCAAAAGAGTAGCGGGCGGGGCGTTAATCCTATAGCGCTATAATTGTTAAGGGAGGCTAGCAAAGTTAATGAGCATATTACGTCCAAGTAGTTTACATAGCATACGAGAATAACAAGTATCACATAAAGTTTCATGTTAAGCATGGATAGAGTATGTTTAAAATAGTTTAAGTATCAATTTGTATGTTATACATGTTGCATCCCAAAATGGTAAAGGGTAAAAGGGATCGAGTATACTCACGGTTTTGCAAGCTTTCCAACTTGAATCCGTGAAGAGTTGATTGATGGAGGGAACACCAAGTTATCCTACAAGAGGAAAAATCAAGGCGTATGAGTAATTGGGAAGAATGATGGGATATTCGGACTTAAGATTCAAGGAATGACAAAGCAAATATTATGAAAAATATTCACTATGGTATTAGCACTTGTCTTGACACTATAGTAATCCCTAAGGATTGTAAGTGATTTCACAGGTTCAAGACCTATTAGAATCGTGACAAGGAACTATACACATAGTGAGAAACTTATTAACTTGGTAGAAGATTTATATAGTCACTATCAAGGGTTCGGTTTATAATATATACATAATAATATATTTAGTCATGTAGGAGGCGGGAGGTTGAACCTTCCACTTTGGTACCTCTGGGTGTCATGTAAGTCAAGTAGGAGGTGGGAGATGAAACCCTCCACTTTGGTACCTCGAATGATTTATTAACATATAGGTCATGTAGGAGGTAGGAAGACGAATCTTCTCTTTAGGAACCTCATAGATATGTACAAGAAATGATACAACTAAACTAAGCAAAACATCAAGAGGTGTGTGGACTTGTATGTAGGTTAGCCTACGCTAACCATGTAGTCACACTATCTTCAAGTTCAAGACTTGGCACCACTTGTGAGCTAATAACTCGATTAAAACAGAAAGTTTGGAGTGTTTAGACACTCCTATTTAGTGTAAAACATCCTTGGTTTCGCTTTACTAATCATATTATGGACTAGAAGCATAAGAACACAAGCTTGTTTGAAGTATTCAATAGTTTAAGAAAGTTCGAAACAAAACAGAAAGTTTATGGACAATTTCAGGGCGCTTCCAGGTCTGATTTCTCCAAGGAGAAACCAAGGAATCAAACCCCATGATTATCCAAGCAAGTAGGAAGTAATTTGGATGAGTTTTGAGCAAGTTATGCTCACTTTTGTATGAAGGTATGAATCTGTCCGAATTTCAGAATCTTGCAAGAACTTGAGAGTGATTTTGGAGAGATTTGAGAGTGTTGAAAGTGTAGAATGGCTTGGAGAAGATGGGTATTTATAGGGGATGAGTTTAGGGTTGATTGGAGGTGTTTAAAGGTGGTTTAGAGCTGATTGGAGGAGGTGGGAACTTGGGATTTCGTGCATAATCGCGGAGATTACAAGCTGCTGTCCCGCCAGACCCCCTTACGGACCATAAGGGGGGTGCTTACGGTCCGTAAGCCTGGACCAGAAAGCACAAAATTTTTATTTCTTGTTTTAATGGTTTGCAACTTGTTCCAATGTCACCTAATACGGATTTTATGATTAAATTAGTGTTCTTAGGCATATGTAACATGTTCTAAAGGTTGCATAAGTGTAAATTGAGTATGACTAAGCATAAGTTTCGTATAAAACATGAATGTCACGTGTCTAATAGTTTATCATAAGTTTGCAAACATCCCGAATAAATACCAAATTGTTTCTCAATTTAAACGTACAAACATGCATGGAGTATGTATAACACAAGTTTAAATAATTGCAAGTTTCATTCATGATTCAAGTCTCGAGTTTACAATGATTGCAAGGAACGACGATTACAAGGGTACAAAGTTCCTAAAAATAAACATATGAATAAAAACTTGCTATAAATGGAAAGTACAACGAAGCCGGGCGTTACAGTCTCCCTTCCTTTAGGGAATTTCGTCCCGAAATTTAGGAAGATGTAGGGAAAAGATGCGGATACTTCGTCTTCATGTGACTCTTGATTTCCCAAGTGAATTCAGCGCCACGTTTACCTTCCCATCGAACCTTAACGATAGGAATTTTACTGCGCCTCAATAACTTGACTCCTTGATCCATGATTTCGACGGGTTTTTCCACAAAATGCATGGTTTCGTTGATTTGGAGATCTTCAAGAGGAACTTGGAGTCCTTCTTCAGTGAGACATTTCTTTAGATTCGAGACGTGAAATGTTGGATGCACGTTGTCGAGTTCTTGGGGTAAATCGAGTCGATAAGCCACCTTACCAATCCTTTCGAGTATCTTGAAAGGACCAACATAGCGAGGGGCTAGTTTTCCCTTTTTACCAAAACGAACCACTCCTTTCCAAGGAGACACCTTGAGTAGAACATGGTCCCCAACGTTAAATTCCATTGGTTTGCGTCCCTTGTCAGCGTAGCTCTTTTGACGACTTCGATCCTTGAGTAGATTATCACGGATTTGGAGAATCTTATCCGTTGCTTATTGTATGATTTCAGGGCCAGTAAATTGTTTGTCTCCAATCTCGTGCCAGCTTAAAGGAGATCGGCATTTGCGACCATACAATGCCTCAAATGGAGCCATTTTAATACTGGAGTGGTAGCTATTGTTGTACGAGAACTCGATCAAAGGTAAATGCACATCCCAACTACCACCAAAGTCGATGACACAAGAACGGAGCATGTCCTCTAGGGTTTGGATAGTACGTTCAGTCTGTCCATCCGTTTGAGGATGAAAGGCCGTACTGAGATTCAAATGAGTACCCATAGCGGACTGATAGGTTTGCCAGAGACGTGAAGTAAATCGACCATCGCGGTCGGAAATGATGTCGAGAGGAATACCATGACGGCGTATGACTTCGTCGGTATAGATGCGAGCAAGTCGTTCAACCTTGAAATCTTCGCGAATAGGGATGAATTGAGCGGACTTGGTTAAACGATCGATAATTACCCAAATACTATCGTGACCAGAAGGCGTTCGGGGAAGTTTGGTTATGAAGTCCATCGCAATGCTATCCTATTTCCAAACGGGGATTTCAGGTTGTTCGAGTAGACCAGAAGGTCGCTGATGCTCGGCTTTGACTTTCGAACAGGTAAGACACTTTGAGACGTATACTGCAATGTCTCTCTTCATACCGGGCCACCAATAGGAAGTACGTAGATTATGGCACATCTTGTTAGCACCAGGATGAATTGAGTACTTGGATTTGTGTGCTTCGTTCATAATGAGATCACGAAGATTATCGCGATCTGGTACCCAGATGCGATCACGACAGTAGAGCAGACCATCAGATTTCGAAGTGAGTAGATCTTCAGTAGCTCCACGTATTTCTACAGACATGGAACCTTCATTGATAGATGAGTATTGCGCTTCACGAATGCAATTGTGAAGATCGCTCGAGATGTGAAAACAACGAATGTAATCTACATGAGTCTTACGACTAAGTGCATCGGCCACGACATTCGCTTTACCAGGGTGGTAGCGAATCTCACAGTCATAGTCGTTAAGTAGTTCTACCCAACGTCGCTGACGCATATTAAGCTCTTTCTGGTCAAAGATGTGTTGCAGGCTCTTATGGTCAGTGAAAACCACACACTTTGTACCGTATAGGTAGTGTCGCCAAATCTTTAACGCAAAAACAACTGCGCCAAGCTCGAGGTCGTGGGTAGTATAATTATTCTCATGTATTTTGAGTTGGCGAGAGGCATAAGCGATGACTTTGTCTCGTTGCATGAGAACACAACCAAGACCACGATTTGAGGCGTCGCAATACACCACGAAATCATCATTCCCATCAGGGAGAGCGAGAATAGGAGCGTTGCAAAGCAAGCCTTTGAGAGTCCGAAAAGATTCCTCTTGCTCAGGACCCCAAGCAAAAGGTTTCTCTTTTTGAGTCAACGAAGTGAGAGGAACGGCGATCTTTGAAAAGTTCGAGATGAATCGACGGTAATAACCCGCCAATCCTAAGAAGTAATGGATTTCAGAAGGAGATTTAGGCGTCGTCCAATTTTTCACTGCTTCGATTTTGGAAGGATCAACATGGATTCCTTTTTCACTAACAATGTGCCCAAGGAATTGGACTTCTTTGATCCAGAACTCGCATTTGGAAAACTTAGCATATAAGCGTTCAACACGTAAGAGCTCGAGTATAAGGCGAAGATGACGTTCGTGATCGGCTCGAGATTTAGAATAAATGAGAATATCATCAATGAAGACGATCACGAAGCGATCCAAATAGGGCTTACAAACGCGATTCATAAGATCCATGAACACAGCGGGTGCATTGGTCAAACCAAAAGGCATAACCACGAACTCGTAGTGCCCATAGCGAGTGCGAAAAGCGGTTTTGGGAATGTCCTCTTCGAGAACACGAAGCTGGTGATAACCAGATCGAAGATCGATCTTGGAGAAACAGGTAGCGCCTTGAAGTTGATCGAAAAGGTCATCGATACGCGGAAGAGGGTAACGATTCTTGATGGTGAGTTTGTTAAGCTCACGATAGTCGATGCACATGCGGAACGAGCCATCCTGCTTTTTGATGAATAGCACAGGAGCACCCCAAGGTGAGGTACTTGGACGAATGAAACCCTTATCGAGGAGTTCTTGAAGTTGCGTAGATAATTCTTGCATCTCAGAAGGTGCAAGACGATAAGTAGCTTTGGCAACAGGAGTCGCACCAGGTACGAGGTCAATACGAAAGTCAACAGATCGAGGTGTAGGAGGACCAGGCAAATCTTCAGGAAAGACGTCAGGGAAGTCGCGCACCACTGGAACATCACTTACGTTTTTTCCCTTGCCCTTTTCTTCCACAACGTGGGCTAAAAAGGCAAAGTACTATTTGCGTAAGTATTTGTTCGCTTGTGTGCAGGACATCAACTTCAGTCCTCTTGAAGGTCGGTCTCCATAGACGTGCAAAACATCGCCAGATGGAAGGGGTAAACGAACGTACTTCTCGTGACAAGCGATTTCAGCATGGTTCTTCTGAAGCCAATCCATGCCTATGATGACGTCGAAACTACCCAGTTGCATGGGTATGAGGTCGATAGTAAAAACGTGCTCGTTAAGAGTAAGGCGACAATCGAGAAGAACGGAATCGACTAAGATGGATTTGCCATTGGCAACTTCGACGGAAAACGACTTAGGTAGCTTAGAGCGTGTGCAATTTAACAATGATTCGAATTCTAAGGACACAAAGCTTTTGTCCGCACCAGTATCAAACAGTATCGAAGCATAAAGATGGTTAATAAGACACGTACCATTAACGACATCATTGTCGTTGCGCGCTTGATTTGCGTTCAGGTTGAAAGCGCGTCCACGAGGAGGTTGTTGTTGCTCTTGATTCCATTGTGGGCATTGAGGACGAAGATGATTAGCATCCCCACATTTGAAACAAGCCCTAGCTGGTCTTGCGTTTTGAGGAGCAGGTGGAGCTTGTTGTGCTTGCTGAGCTTGTGGTGCTTGCTGTTGTTGGTAGCTGCGGCAATATGCGGTATCGTGCCCATAACGGTTGCAATTGGTACAACGACGACACCTGGCATTGGGGGGATGGTGATAGTTACAAGTGGCACATTTGGGGTGAATCCCAGTGTACGACTTTTGGGTGTTATCAGGAGCAACAGGATTTGGGTTAATGGGTGGCACAATCGCGTTGCAAACGGAGTTCGATTGCTTTCGCTTCTTCCCCCTATTGCTAGTCGGCTGTTGGGTAATTTGGTTGGCTGGCTTGAATGAAACGGGGTTTGCGGCTTGCTTATCGCGAATGCGATTGTTGTTTAGAGAAGCGGCCAAACGGTAAACAGCTTCGATATTGTCGAGTTTGGCTGCCTCGATCGTATCGCGCATGCTTGAAGGTAACCCATTGATGTATTTCCTTATCTTACGGTCAGTGGTCATAACGAGGTGAGGAACAATGAAGCTAAGTTGTTTGAAACAGGTAGTGTAGGCTAGATTCTCATCACCCACTTGCTTTAGAGCCCAAAATTCTTCTTCTAACCTGCGGAGGGCAAAATTCTTCCATCATGAGGGTCTTGACTTCTCCCCAGGGCAAAGCATAAGCCTCTTCGTTCGAACGGATGTTCCTTTCGTTCGTCCACCACTCGAGAGCTCGGGCTTGGAATACCCCAGTCGCACTACGCATTTTGAGCTCTTCGGGGCACTCACTGTTGATGAACGTGACCTCCATGCCATCAAACCACTCGAGCATGGCAGTCACCCCATCGTTGCCAGTGAATGGCTTGGGGTTGCACGACGAAAAGTGCTTGAAGTTAAACGAAACGAGCTTGCGTGCTTCGACCTTAGAGTCGACGGAGGAGTTCGGAGTTTCGGAAGCTCGAATTTCGGTAACGACCTTTGGGACGATGCGCGCAATTTGATTGGCCATGAAGACCATCATCTTCTTCTTGGAGCGAGACTTTGACTTCTTAGATGTTTTGGAGTGACGGGAAGACATCTAATGTCACGACCCCCGACCCACCCTGGACGGAATCGGGAGCCGCGAGCAGCCAAGTGGTACCGGTGATTATTTTGAAAAATATTGCAGCGGAAATTTCATCAGGACCGGGAGTTAGGAAAAAAAAATATCAGAGTTTAGAAACACCGGATTTTATTTATTAAATAGATGGGATAAACCCATGTTTTACAAAGGTAGCTTTAATAAGGGATAACCCAATCAATATTTCTTAATTTGATTTAATTAATAAAATAAGCCACTTCTTGAAGCCCTTCAGTGCCATATCCAACTCTTATTCCGATCTACTGTAATTACCTGAAACGTGTTTTAAAAAGGTTTTGTCAGCAGGAAATACTGGTGAGTTCATTCATTTTGCTTAAAACGATACATTTGTTATAATTTACAGTATTAAGAGCGATTACAATGTTTCCATATATCAACCAACTACCCACAGTATTTGTCACTCGAACATCCATCGGTAGCCTCTTAGCCCGATGGTGTCTGTGACTATGGTCATATCACCCATTGGCTAACTCGTTGTCCAATGGTGAAGTTTATCAAGTAATGTATACAAAACCCCACATACCGGCTGTAATTTGGAGATTACAAAGACTTAATCCCTGTAATTATAACTTTGAAAATAAACATGCTTTTGTAAACAAATTTGATAAAAAGAGAATGACTCACATTATAAGCATGCAGATTTATACAGGCAGAGTTTAGCCTACTGTTTAGTCTTGTAACCTAGTGCACACGAATTAGGTAAGTAACTAATACAGCATTTACGATAACTCACGAGATTAAAACCTTCACGACAAATGACAAAGTGTAATCACTTAAACATCCATCGGATTCACAACGAATGACAGAGTATTCCCCGAGTTCGGGTGGTACTCAAACATCCTGTCGGAATCACGACTAATGACAAAGGATAGCACTTAAACATCCGGTCGGATAGTTTAAATCGATCGGATATTAAATCGTAGCAGCGATCGAGTTAATACCCGGTATTGTAGCAGAATTCTAGCTAGTGTGTGTTTGGTAGTAATCAGAAGATAACTTGATGCACGAATTGAATTTCTTCGTCGTTCCAACGCCAAAATGCAAGTCCCACACCCCTCTATTTATATTGAGAATTTGACCCCCTCGCGTGGCACGAGGGGTCCATGTGGTTGCGTCGCGTGGCGCGACGGGTCACATTTCATCATATGGTTGCCACATGTGTTTCTAGCCTAGCTGAGTCGACGGATATTGAAAATTCGATTTAGACAACAAGATATGTGGATGAATATCCCCCCCTGAGTTTTAGGGACCCTGATCCTGATTCTGATTGTTCTGAAATTTTTAGAGTTTATGTAGGATTACTTAAGGGTCTTAACTAAGGTTTCCTTGTGAACAAAATATAATAATAAATAATAGTTTTGGTGAGAGTTGTTATGGTTTGGGACAAAAAGGAAATAAAATGGTGAGAAAAGAGAATGGACTCGCTTTGTAACTTTAGGGTTCAACTAGAAAACCTCCTGGTAGAATTTTGGGTATAATTTCTGAGCTATATAAAAATATATATTTGTAATTGTGTTAAGTATAGTACCCCTAATTCAACCTTATCCCGATGTCCCGAGACAGAACCCCAATAAACTTAGTCGGGCATAGCCCTGACATGTGTTATGGGTTCCAGATCAATCGGAAAGGGTAGCGGTGATCGGGAGTTAAAACACTTAAAACGGGGCAGGACATTATTATTATTATCACAAAATGAATTAAATTAATATATATGGAAAGAAAGAGGGGCGCCTAAAAGAGATAAAAAGAATCTGAGCAATTGTGATGTTGTGAAATCATCATATATTTATAGTAAAATTTGTTTAGCTTGAATCTCAAGCAGTAGGACACGTATGCTTTGAATTTCATTTTGAGATACACGTAGCCATTTATTCTATATACACACTTTAATAGGATTGGTGAATTTTTTTACCCTTATCAAAATATACGTAGGCATGCAACCACTTTGCAAATGAAATTTTATTTTATTTATTTATTATTTATATATTATAATTAATTTAACTGCTTCACTTGTTTGGTGCTTATAACTTTTAAAATATAACGTTTTAGAAAACAACGAATATGTCTTTAGAACTAGAATAATCTTATCTACATTTTGAACCAAGTTTCATTAAAAACGGAGTAGGTTCAAATATAATGTATTTTTAATTATTAGATGGTTCCTGGGCCAGTCCAGATACTTCTTATTTCTTACAATCAACTTACCCTTAACCTACTTGTATAATAATATAAGTTTTTATAGACTTTTATTTTAATTTAGAAAGGTCACTTATATATAGGCCAATTATAATATTTCAACTGACTATATAAAATAGTGTTTAAAACTATTTAAGTTAAATATTTATATTAAAAATAAACTAGTTACTCGTTACTAGTGGTTAATAAATTTAACCAAACCTATAATTCTTATATAAAAATAGGAATGTTACATCTAAGATTCAAAAGAACGAATAGGTGAGACTTGATCATAATGTTTGTTTAAGAAAATTTGTTTTCATGAAATGATTCATATAGCATAACGTGTCACATAGCATAAAGGGTTCAACTTGATTCACATAGCATACAAAGGTTTAAACGTCTCATATAGCATAACGTGAATAAATGAAAGCATTGTAAATTTAGTTTGTTCACGAGAGATCATTATTGTTTTTGATTGCGATAAACGTGCGAAATAAGTAAAAAGTTTGAAATGGATGATCGTTCAAGTATAAAATCACATATAAATTGAGATACATAAAAGAGAGGCTCAATAAAACATTGGATTGTTTCGGGTAGAGAAACGTCGACTATTCCAAAGTGGGTCGAAAGTTCTTTCGAATTAGAGAAAACGTGCTTTGGCCTATAGGTAAGACACTCTCGTCGAGAAGCGATTAACGGTATCTTACCCTTCCAGTTACTACACGTCTCTAATCGATTGAAACAATCAGGACTTTGGCGAGATTGAAAATCGAGGAATGGGACTTAATCGACGAGGTGCGGGTTTCACCCCTAACTTGACGATTTCGTACCCCAAATGTGGTTGGTACTCGTCGGGTCAAAATATAATTTCGACACTTTGACGAGGGTCCACTAGAGTTGAAATGGAAATTACCATTAAGTTGTGGATTTCACTCCTAGCTTAATGGTGAAATTTCGTGCAAAAATAGTTTAAGGTAGAATGAGAGTCGTTTACCAAATTGTGGGTTTCACGCCTATTTTGGTAACGTCGTCTCGTTTATGTTACGAGTATTGTCAAAATCAAAAGTGCATTCATGTTAGCCTTAGGAAAGGCATATAAATTTAATCAAACAAGAAGTATTGCTAGGAAGCACGCAAGGTAGAGTACATAAGTTTTAAACAACAAATAAGAGACAAAGTTCCTAAAACTATAGACTAGGGCAAAGCATTCCTACTTTTTCCTAATTCCCTATAGTTATGGCTCTGATACCAATCTGTCACACCCCAACCGATGGCGGAAACATCGGGATGAGACGAAGTGTGTAGATTGCAAGAGACTTCATAACACTATGTGACAATATTAATTTAATTCAAATTTCATTTCAAGACTAATTGTCATACAAGATTCAAATAAAATAACAACATTGATTCATGATAAAACATAACAACAAAAATAGATGATTTAATCTAGGTGTGTATCTAGTCCACCCTAAATCTTGTTTCATCTTGCAATATCACTTCATCAATTAACCTGCAACATGTATTAAAATAGAGTTCAATGCAAAAGCAAAGGCGAGTATACAAGTTTTGTTACATAGCATAAATAGAATAAAAAGTGCTCATAACCAACATGATTCATAATATGTGAGTACTAGTATGCAAATATGGCGTACAATATGTTCAAACCCGAGAATACAACGCATTAAAAGAGCCTAATCCCAAGAGTTTAGCGGGTGGTAACATGTTTAACTTAACAATACCCAAAAGAGTAGCGGGCGGGGCGTTAATCCTATAGCGCTATAATTGTTAAGGGAGGCTAGCAAAGTTAATGAGCATATAACATCCAAGTAGTTTACATAGCATACGAGAACAGTGTTGCAGAAGTCGCTAGGCGGAACCTAGTCGGCCAACGAGGGAGTTGGGTGTACTCGGAGTACTCGGGGTGTACTCGGAGAGTACTCGGACATGGTAAATATAAAGAAAATTAATTGTTATATATTATTTATGTGTTAAAATAAACATAATTCATGTCAACTGGGTATAATTTAAAATGAAACATGTTTAAAGTTCAAATATTCTGAATACAAGTCCGACTAGTCTGAGTACAAGGCCGAGTAGTCCGAGTACAAGGCCGAGTAGGCCGAGTACAAGGCCGAGTAGGCCGACTTTGACCGAGTTTGACCGATTAAAAGTCAACAAGGTGGAGGCCGAGTAGGCCGACTTTGACCGAGTAGGCCGAGTACAAGGCCGACTAGGCCGACTAGGACCGAGTACTCCCGAGGCCGACTAGTTGCGACCGCCTAGTAAGAAGTCGCCAAGGTGGAGGTCCGAGGACCGAGTACTCGCCGAGTACTCGGCCGAGGAATCCGACTTTTGCAACACTGTACGAGAATAACAAGTATCACATAAAGTTTCATGTTAAGCATGGATAGAGTATGTTTAAAATAGTTTAAGTATCAATTTGTATGTTATACATGTTGCATCCCAAAATGGTAAAGGGTAAAAGGGATCGAGTATACTCACGGTTTTGCAAGCTTTCCAACTTGAATCCGTGAAGAGTTGATTGATGGAGGGAACACCAAGTTATCCTACAAGAGGAAAAATCAAGGCGTATGAGTAATTGGGAAGAATGATGGGATATTCGGACTTAAGATTCAAGGAATGACAAAGCAAATATTATGAAAAATATTCACTATGGTATTAGCACTTGTCTTGACACTATAGTAATCCCTAAGGATTGTATGTGATTTCATAGGTTCAAGACCTATTAGAATCGTGACAAGGAACTATACACATAGTGAGAAACTTATTAACTTGGTAGAAGATTTATATAGTCACTATCAAGGGTTCGGTTTATAATATATACATAATAATATATTTAGTCATGTAGGAGGCGGGAGGTTGAACCTTCCACTTTGGTAACTCTGGGTGTCATGTAAGTCAAGTAGGAGGTGGGAGATGAAACCCTCCACTTTGGTACCTCGAATGATTTATTAACATATAGGTCATGTAGAAGGTAGGAAGACGAATCTTCTCTTTAGGAACCTCATAGATATGTACAAGAAATGATACAACTAAACTAAGCAAAACATCAAGAGGTGTGTGGACTTGTATGTAGGTTAGCCTAGGCTAACCATGTAGTCACACTATCTTCAAGTTCAAGACTTGGCACCACTAGTGAGCTAATAACTCGATTAAAACAGAAAGTTTGGAGTGTTTAGACACTCCTATTTAGTGTAAAACATCCTTGGTTTAGCTTTACTAATCATATTATGGACTAGAAGCATAAGAACACAAGCTTGTTTGAAGTATTCAATAGTTTAAGAAAGTTCGAAACAAAACAGAAAGTTTATGGACAATTTCAGGGTGCTTCCAGGTCTGATTTCTCCAAGGAGAAACCAAGGAATCAAACCCCATGATTATCCAAGCAAGTAGGAAGAAGAATCAAGTAATTTGGTTGAGTTTTGAGCAAGTTATGCTCACTTTTGTATGAAGGTATGAATCTGTCCGAATTTCAGAATCTTGCAAGAACTTGAGAGTGATTTTGGAGAGATTTGAGAGTGTTGAAAGTGTAGAATGGCTTGGAGAAGATGGGTATTTATAGGGGATGAGTTTAGGGTTGATTGGAGGTATTTAAAGGTGGTTTAGAGCTGATTGGAGGAGGTGGGAACTTGGGATTTCGTGCATAATCGTGGAGATTACAAGCTGCTGTCCCGCCAGACCCCCTTACGGACCGTAAGGGGGGTGCTTACGATCCGTAAGCCTGGACCAGAAAGCACAAAATTTTTATTTCTTGTTTTAATGGTTTGCAACTTGTTCCAATGTCACCTAATACGGATTTTATGATTAAATTAGTGTTCTTAGGCATATGTAACATGTTCTAAAGGTTGCATAAGTGTAAATTGAGTATGACCAAGCATAAGTTTCGTATAAAACATGAATGTCACGTGTCTAATAGTTTATCATAAGTTTGCAAACATTCTGAATAAATACCAAATTGTTTCTCAATTTAAACGTACAAACATGCATGGAGTATGTATAACACGAGTTTAAATAATTGCAAGTTTCATTCATGATTCAAGTCTCGAGTTTACAATGATTGCAAGGAACGACGATTACAAGGGTACAAAGTTCCTAAAAATAAACATATGAATAAAAACTTGCTATAAATGGAAAGTACAACGAAGCTGGGCGTTACATATGTGGTCTTGTAAACCCCAAGATTGGGCCCTTGAAGCCACGAAAGCATATGAAGAGGCATCCTCGGCCGTACAAATCCCTAAGCCTCCGAACCGGGTCGGGAGAGAAGCCAACCTCCACTGGAGATCTCCAAAAAAGGCACCCCCACAAACAACAATATCCTCTAATGCTCCCCGGAGGCCTTCATAAAAAACAGAGACAACTCCCCCGACCAAAGAAGGTTGACACGTTCGAAGACCAAACAGTAATTTAGCAACACCCATACAAAAACGAAGCAAGAGGAGCTCGCTCTGAGGGTCCCGTAGGCGTTTAAGGCACCTCATCAGCTCGACTGCACAGTTCGCTCTTTTAAGAGCCATACTACTAATAAACTCTGCATCACGACTAATAGTTCAAACATGTTACTGGTTCAAGACTTAACCATTCAGAAGTTGCCAAATAGGCCCTTAATATTTATGTTACAACTTAATTTTTTAATCGTAAATGGATCATGTTTTTGGTAGAATACGGGACATTAAAATGTTTATGTCGTTTTTTTATTTTTATTTATTATCAAAACTAAATTGTTTAATCTGTGTATTACACAGGTATCTAACCTGATATCTATATCAAGTAAATCATATGTGGGACACATGGCGATCTATGTGGTGATCTCAATTTTATTTTCCCGCCTAAATAAATATATATTATGAAAAGTAGTTTATTGATTATAGATACAGGATCAGGAGAAAACGCCCTAAAGTGTGAGAATGGTGAGAACGCATCCTGGCCCAACACGTGGCGCGGATATGATCAGGGCGTGAGGGTTTTTTTTTGTCTTTTCGGTCTTCTTTTATTTCCCATTTTTGCGTAACATGCTGCTTCATTTTTGGCGTCTAAGATTATTCTGGCGTTAATTATATTCATTAACTAATTGGCGTTTTATTTTTTCTTAGATCTATCACGTTGAATTAATTGTTTTTGTATCACATAGATTTTTTTTTTTTGGCATTTGTGGCGTTGGATAATAATGTCATTAATATTTTCATAAGATTACAATAAGACCAAATGTTTTTTATGGCGTTTAGTCAATTTTTTGGCGTTTAATACATTGACAAGGTGCTTTGCCAGCACCCGGTCTAACACTTTTCATACAATTAGCGTGTTTGTGTTTGTAGTTTTTGGCGTTTTATATAATAATGTATTTTTATTAGTAGAAAATTAGATAACAAACAACAGATAATTAGATAAAAAACAATAGAAAATAAAAAGGAAAAAAATTAAAAATGGTAATCTAATTTCTCATCCAAATCTTCACTGTCATCAGCCTCTTCTTCTTGAATTTGTTTTGGCATTTTGAACCTTTGAATACCTTAGCTAGATGCCAACTTTCTTACATAAAGCCTGTCCTTTTTAGACGAAGCTTGTTAGTGGCATCCTGTTTTTTGGTGTGATATTCTTGTTTGGTGGCATGTCATTAAAGATCAACTCTTGCTTGATGTTATATATAATATAGAGTCCAAAATAGCATTTTACAATTGTATTGATCCCTTCATGCCATGCATATATTCATCAAGAACAAAGATCACATGATGACATATCACTGTCATCAGTCTCTTTTTCTTAAATATTTGTCCATCTCATTCAGCAAAAGCTTATAGAGATACCCACCTCAGAGAAGAATCAATTCAGTGAAAGCTTTGCCATCTGTGGTTCTTTTAACTATTTTTTTTTTTGCGTTTTAAAGTGAGTGGTTTCTAGGGAACATGGCGTTTGTTTTCTGGGTGTGATCAATTCATTGTGTAGAGACCTCTCTCTAATAGGAGTTTTTTGGCGCGTAGTTTAGGCGAGATTTTTAGTATAATAAATGATAGTAATAAAGTAGCCGTCTTTTCAGTTATTGTGTGTATTTACTGTTTTGTTCAGCTTTATCAGTTCTAGGGTGATAGACGTCCCATCTTCCAAGTTTGGCGTTTTTTTTTAAATGGCGTTATGTAGACCAAGATGACAAAATACAATAACAGAGAAAATATTAAGTAGGAAAATTAGTTTTTATTATTTTTGGCGTTTTGTAAGCAATAACTTTTTGGCGTTTTGCAACTAAATAGAGAAATATAGCATTTAATTATCTTAAGAAAAAAAAAAGATTACACAGAAGAAAACTAACCAACAAAAAAATAAAACTCCTTGTCAGAAGGTACTTTATCCGAGAAGTATTCATCACTTCCGTCATCTTCTTCGTCGGAGTCTTCATCTAGACTTTCATCCATGTCTTCACCTTCACTTTCATCAGCTTCTTAATCCTGAAGATTCTGAAGCCTCCATTTGAACATGTCCTGCATCAACGCCGTTTTTTAGTCCATATCTGTGTTCAAACAAGTGGCGTTGTGCAATTCTTCCATGAACCCAAGCCCTTGCTTTGTCATGATGTTTTCAAGCAGGTAGTCTTCCTGCTCTCCGCTATCGTATATAACGGTTACCATGTCGGTTTCATCATCAAAACACCATGATGTCATGACAGGGTCCGATTTTCCATCTGCTTTGATTGGTCCAAATTTCCTTGTTAATGTTTTCATAAGCTTATGTGTTTCATGACATTCGTTATCCAGAGCGATGCCAAACGATAGGATACCTCTCTGTACCTCTTCTTCCATCTTCAAAATTGCCTTGATCGACCTAACATACACCCCCATTCTGTTGTCAAAACGTAGAACGAATCGCCTAATTGCCAGAGTGTATCTCCACCAAACGATGGTTGCCATTTTTGGCGTTTTGGTTAAACTCGGTGTTTTGGTAAAAGATGTTTTTGCAGAACGATAGATTGAAGTGATTATGGAAGCGATGTTTAACGTCGTTTATATAATGATGTTTTGGCGTGTAATTTAGGAGGGAATTTGTTCTAATAAATGTTAATAACTGAATTTCAGTTACTGTGTTGTTTCCTCTTCCTGTAATCTCCACGCGTTTTATCACTAAATTTTGGCGTTTTGTATTTAATGGTGTTTATTTGTTTTGAATGGCGTGTTATCATTTTTTGGTGGCGTTTTGAATTTGAGCGGTAAAATACCCTTTTACCCTTAATGAAGCGCGTCCACTTAATAGAATTGGTGTTATTTACGATAATGCCACTGTGCCAATCTAGTCCATAGATTGTTTTGATCTGACGATCCATAACCGTTCTCATCGTTCTCACCGTTCTCACACTTTCCTTCGTTTTCTCTAAATCCTAACCCATTGATTATATTAATTGCTAGGACCTGGAACGGTGTTTAGATGGAAGTTTGGATATAGATAATACTAATTCGGTAGAAATTTTGGCAGCATAGCATTGAGTCAACCTGATGCTAGGACCTAAAACAGTGTTTAGACGGAAGTTTGGATAAAGATAATACTAATTCGGTAGAAATTTTGGCAGCATAACGTTTAGTCAAGCTGATTTTATTATCTTCCAATTCATATCGAAAGAACATACATCATTTAGCTCTAGGAGAGAACACACAGTTCGATCTCCTCTCAATCCTCAAACTGCCAATTACCAAACTTATGAAGTCATGTGTATCACTACCCTGTTTATTGTGACAATTGTCAAATTTGCATGTATCCGTATAATTATTAGACAATGATTAGTGCTTAATGACTGTGCTGTATTAACATTTATGACATGAATGCTTCCTGATTATTGTTATCATATCTACATGTGCATCATATATATTGCAAAATGTCATATCATTATTGTATGCAACACTTATTGATTCAAATGATGCACGAAACAAAGTTAGCACAGTTATCAGACAAATCAGAAAAATGTTGACGGAGTTCAGTACATAGACAGACATGGTGTTGAGACACAGAATGAGCCAGAAACCAAGAGATACACTAGTATAGTGTATAGGAAAGTAAGGATCACAAAAATGCCTTTCTAGAGATAGTTTAAGTGCCAGAAAGTGCCTAAAACTCACATAAACTGCAGAATTCTGCAGAATTCAGCAAAATTCAACATTTAAACAACTTAATATCATGCAGAAATATGGATAAATGGTCCTGAATGCTTTCCTAAGTGTCGGGATTCAAAACTGTCACAAAAGGTAACATAAAGCACACTAAACTGCATAGTTTAGCACCTTAACGAACCGGTAACCAACCGAACAACCGGACCCTACCCGAAACATCAAATTTACACTAGAAGCATTGTTTTAACATTTCTGAGCTAGTTATGGTCCCCGAACATCATAACACACTATATAATCACATAACAACTAATAACCTAACTATAACATTTAGATTTCAACCATTAACCTTAACTTGCCATTACACCCTAACCAAGACCCCCCTCCCCTTGGTGGACGATTTCATGGTGGCCTCCACCATTGATTTTATTTGGTTATTTAATTAGATTATGTCTCACCTTTATGAACACTTTACCCATAAGACTAACCTAAAGGACATAAACTCATCATTCTCATTTCTCACAAACACTTGAAACTCTCTCCTTCCTCTCCTTCTACTTACGGCCGTGAGCCAACCACCACACCACCATCTTCATCAATTAATTTCCATCCATTCCATACATATACAAAGGTGTAAGAAGCACTACAAGCTAGGAACTCTTGGAAGTTGAAGGACCTCTCATACAAGCTTTTAACCACCTCATCTTCATCTTGTTATCATCCCTAGCCTTGAGCTAGTAGTAAGATCATCTACACTTCATTTTACATCTTATTAAGTTGGTTAAAAGATGGTATAAGTTGTTAATCTTGAAGAACACTAATGAACAAGAACATGAAACTTAAACATAAGACTAAAATCATAAGAAATCATGTTGTTTAAGTGTTGTTATGCTTGTTGATTGTTGATTGCTCATGTTATTGATGTTAATCATCAAGTGATCTTGCTAGATGGTGATTAAAGACATAATCTAGCAAGATAAGAAGATGATTATGTTAGAGATCAAGAGATCATCCTTATGTTACAACATGAACTTGAAAGATTTAATGTTTTGCTTGAAGTATGATGATCAAAGTATGATGTGAGTCTTGTAAACCTATGATTTTAAGAATGATTTTTCAAGAAACCAAGTTAAAAATACAAGATTTACATAAGCTTGGTTCTTAAAGAAATTTACCACATTTTTAGTGGTTAATCAAGTATAGAAATATGTATTTAACAAGAAAAACTCAAGAAGAAATATTTTTAGAAAAATGATTTACAAGTTTTGAAGATCTAAATTCTTCAATAATGATGTTTTCAAATAAATAACCACACTTTAAAGGGTAACTAAGCTTACCAAACACACTAGTAAGTTACTACAAATTTTTATAAATTTTCAAGTTCATGAAGTAGTGATCAAAGCTTGATTTTGGCAAATTGGTAAGTATTGGTTGATTTGTTGTTGATTGTGATGATTTATAAAAGAAAATGATATGCTTTGAAAGCATGGAAACCTCCATTTTTAAGGGGGGAAACTATGAAAAAAAATTTCTAGAAATTAAACACTTAGAAAAATATTTTTAAACAAATATTTACAAATATATTTTAACCATGAGTTTTCATATAAAGTTTGCCATAATTTTTGTTACAAAAATTATAAATATTGGAGGTTGGTTTTTGATAATAAAAGTGACTAAATATGTAATTAGGAAAATATATATTTAGATGTCACCAAGTGTGTGATTATTTGTATATTATGTGTATTAGTTATATTATTTTAGGACTTGAAATAATATAACTCACCAAAATACCAAGAAATTACAATACAAAATATTACCAAAATTCCAAGAAATAAATATATAAATTATACCCAAAATATTGAAGAAACCGAACAAGGAATATAACTTACAAAATATTTCGGAAATAAATTTATAAGTATATTTTGGTAAATGGTATTTCGGAGATCAAGAAAACAAAAAATATGATTTTTATAGTTATTACAAAATATATCATATTTTTTGACAAGGAGAAAATATATATTTTCTTAAATAAATATGGAATACATTATTTTTGGGTGAAAAATAGATTTATATATATTTTCTATGTTAAACTTGAAAATATATTATTTTTGAGACTTATATGAAAATATAAATATTTTTGCCAAGGGAAAAAATTATAAATAGTTTTTCTATGTAATATTTCTTAAAATATATATTTTGAGAATATATATTGATGAATATTTATTAAGAGTATTATTCCGGAAAAATAAACACAAAATTAAGTATAGAATACTTAATAAACACAATAAAATATGTATTCTCGTACGTATAATTATACACCGGAATACGCCACCGATAATTGGCAAAAATACACAAGGTTAAGAATACGAGTATGAATATACCCATCATTGGGAAGTTATACATGTACTAATACATAAATGTGACAAGTTAAAATATATTACTTTAACATTTATTCCAAAATTTAATAAATATCATTTAAGTTAAAATATTTATTATTTTAACAAATAATTATATAACTTGGGATAATGTCTATAACACAAAGAATCGTAACTCAAAGACACTATTTGAGACTAAGGTCAAGGCACGACCCGCCCGTCTGATAAACCGTAGTACGTTGTAGATAGTCGTGCACACGAGTAGTAGCTTTGGGTTACATTGGATACGAAGAACGCAAGATTGCGAGTTCATGTCCCCCTTTTCTTTTAACTGTTTTCGGTTTTTTAACTTCGGGGGTGAAATACATGTTACAAATTGTTTACATATGGTATGGTTAGCTAAGGAAAGGTACTGCTAGATCATGTGAGTGGTGGGTACAACGCTTAAGACCATTAATCCTCGTAGTAGGACCGAGGGACATGAGTGATAGATCTATTTGGGTGTAGCGAGCCCCACCCATGTGGACCGGGATTTGGCCCATGAGGTGACTATGTCTTACAGCCGGAGGCCCAGTACAAAATCTGCTAGGATTGAGCCTTCCTGCATCACGTCACACATATTAATGGCCTTGCAAACCATTAATGGATCTGTTTTCCTTGTTGCTTTCATACCGGGGTTTTACAAATACATACATACTTTCAATGATTACAAGGTTTATTCGTGCGCACTTACAAAACACGTGAACTCGCTCAACTTTTGTTGATGTTTTCAAACTACATGTATTTCAGGATACTAAATATGGATCTGGCCGGCGTTGGAAGTTTTCAAGTGTCGTCTCTAATAAGAGATGTCATCCGGAGTCGAAGGGTCTGGGTTATGTATTCTATCTTGGATAAGATACATGGCTCAAAGCCTAATTGTTGTTTGTGACTTTTGTTAAGTCCTTATGGAACTTAAATCTTTGTTGGTGTTGTATTTTGAACATGAAGTCTGTGATTGGGATTCGAAAACAAAATTTGTTTATAACGTTTTGAAATTTAATTCAAGGATGAACATCTTGGGTTTTATCATATAGTTGTTTGTTATGGTTGAATGCAATGATATTAAGCAAGTCACACATAATCACGCTTCCGCAAAAGTCAGGGTGTGCCATTTATAGGCGTATGACTCCAAGCGCGTAACTCTTGCGCACGCACGACTCATCTGTACGCAGGACTCCTGCGTGCATATGAGTCTAGCGCTCCCCTCTCACTAAATCACACTCTCAACTATGCAATAATCAACACACGCTCTATCTAGCCTATACGCACAGTAACGGACACACAAAATGCACTAACAGATTCCCCTTTGTCCGTTGGTGTCGAATCCTAATCTTTAAATATGAAAGCCATGTTTGAATATTCTGCAACTTCAATCAAGCATTTGTTGATGTCGCAGCACACGTCAACAAAGTCCCTCTTGATTTATGCTTCGGGCTTGCACTAACACATTAATATATTCCCCTTGAATTGGTGCTTAAGGTCTTTATCTGCATGGTTCCTAACACAATCCTCTGATTTGCTAAACTGCAGTATTCACGAACCATTCATGGACTTGAAACCAATCACTGCAGCTTCTCCATTTCGAAGTTAACCACATCCGAGTTTGGTTTTAACGCCCTCTTTGCTCGATCCACTAATCTTCAAAAATCTAACCGGCAATAGATAGAAACTTTTAATACCACACTGGTCAAATTCAAATAAGCGAATACCCACGAAAATCTAAAATTGTAACACTCCGAAAACGGGTTTGGAAATCAAGCCACGTTAAACTAAAAGACAGGTAAAGTACCGTTAGTGGTAAAATTAACCCGGTGAATATTAAGATTTTAAATAAATAAACCTAATATTAAATAAAAGTTTAATAAAGGCTTTTGAGGAAAATAAAGTTTATAAAAGACCCGAGTTAACGGGACTTAAAATAAACTGAGTCATAAATTCCCCTAACCCACTAAGTTAACTAGGAATGTTTAACCTAGTTAATAAGTGGGAATATTGTTAGCAATAAGTAGGTCGTGGCATACTTAATAACTAACCAAACAAGAGGGGCCAAAGCTGGATAAGTGAAAGTTATTTAATAAAAACAAAACAAAACACAGTGTGTGTTTGTTCTGTATTCGATCCCAGGAGAAGCTCCTATGGAGCTCTAACCCTAATTTCAACAAAATCATCAAATTGAAGGCTTAAACGAAGCTCAAATTCACAATTGAACGTGAATTAATGATCACCCAAGCTAGGGGATCATAAGGTATGTAAAATTTTGATGATTTGTGAAGTTGTGAAATTTGAAGAAACATCATAATGGCGAATTATGGATGAATTTTTGAAGTTATGGTCGAATTATGATGTATAATTGCTTAGGAACAAAACCTTAAGTGAAAATTATACATATAATGCCATGAATTGAATGATTAGATGATTTACCACACTAGGATAAGTGGGTTTTAATCATATTATGAAATTGATGATATAATTGTGTTTATAGTCATCATATATGATAGTAATAAGAAAATACTTGAACAAATTATGTGTTTGAGTACATGATCATACTTGCCATGAAATAGGCTTTGTATAAAATGAAGAAAATGATGATATATTCATGTTAAAATGATGTTTGATATCATCATGTGTTAAGAATGATTTATGATGTGTAAATTCGGTAAAAAATTCGATTACATGAATTTGATTGAATAAGTAATTAAACCGGTAGCATAAGAATGATGCTTACCGGATATTGACAAAGTAATAAAACGAGTAGTTGAGCTACATCGTGTAATTACTTTCGTCAATAGGCAATTTGACTTTTAAAAGTAAAAAATGACCAAAAATATGATCGAATGACAATTTCGACATAAAACTCGTAAGATGGAGTAGTCATGATTGATAACGACTAATCTAACCATCTTACGAATTATAATGATAGTTTGACGCTTGACAAGCTAGGTGGAAGCTTGGGAAGGAAGCGGGTCAAACGAATCAAGTAATGAAGGGAAAACATAATTCGGATGCAAGGTAAGTATAGCTTACACTCTTCTTAAATTGTAGAATATTTTCTTATCATATTAATTACGAATAAGATAAATAAGCAATTGAAATATGATGTTCCGATTTGTAGTCGTATGCGAAATAAGTGAAAAGAATAAGAAACCATGTTAATAGTTAAAAAGAGAATAATATCATTTTTCGGTCACACAATGACGAATATACAATGAGTTTAGAATGGTTAACTTATAGGGTAAACCCAAAATAAATAATAAGGGTAGAACGAGAATTCGGTCACGCGTTGACGATAACCGTTAGTTTTTGAAAGACACTTTATGGCGTAAGCCATAATGGGTCAAAAGAGTTAAGAAATGGTTTATAAGTAAAATGACCGTGCGGTGTAAACCGGAGCGAGTCATGTAGATGAGATGGTAATAAATATCATTTTGCAAAGAAAAACGATCACTTAGACCAAACGGGTCAAAATGTGAAGATATCACCCTTTGACAATATCGACTAATGATTATTTGTCGAGTTGTATGTTTACAGGAGTAAATATCTAATGGATATTCGCATTGATATTAATTAGCGGTTATTAAAGCAAGGTATTAAAACGGGTCAATATATTGATTTGAGCCGGGTATGCGTAATAGGTTAACTACTCATTTAGAACTTAAGGTTCAATGAGAGTTAAATGAAGTCAAAAATAGACATTTAGTTACTTTAATAGGTAAATCGAATGATTCAAATTATAGTCATTGTGTTTTGAAAATATAATGACTTTTCAAACAAGATCATAGTTAAAAAGATGGATTTGGGTCAAACATATCATTAAAAGTCTTTCGTCGTAAAAGAAGCGTTAAAGTTGACCAAAATGCCCTTGTAAGCTAAATTGAGCAAACGACCCTTAAAGGTTGTTTGGAAACGAGTTTTATGATAAAAAAATACTTAGAGTAAGTATAAAAATCGAAAGGTGTGAATCTTTGGGTCAAAATGACTCTATATGAGTCTTTGTCGTAAAATGATAATCCGAGGGGTAAAAATCGGAATAAAAAGATTACCACATTAAATCCACCACAATTATAATTGTGGTGGAAGACCAATCAATATGAAAATGTGGAATTTTGCTGCAAATAAGAAATGAGCGCAATTTTATGCTTAAAAGTGCTTAAATACCCTTAACGGGTCAAAATAAGTATATAAGCAAAAACTGGTTAAATATGTTAATAAACCCATGAATTTGACCTAATATAATAGAAAACAGTTATAACATAAAGTTCATGATCATTGGAATGCAACAAATAAGTTTGTTTGATAAAATCATGAACGAGTCAAAAGTTTTGTAAATATATATTAAGCCGAAGGATTAAAAATCTCAAATTTGTTAATCTGGATGTCGGATTTTAACTCCATATGATGGAGAATTAAATTACGATCACGTAGGAAGAAACGTGACTTAAATCGGATCAATAACGAATAAGTTATGTCCGTTTTCGTAAGATTACGATTTACTGGAACAATGCAGGTCTGGGAAACAACTGTTCTGTCAAAAACAGGGCGTCGCGCCACACGACGGGAAGGGGTGATTACCGTCACGCAACGCGACGGCTGTTGCGCCCCGCGACCCATTCAACCAAATCTCTCGCGACCCGCGAGAGACACTGAAACTGGCAAAAATGTTGCTGTTGATTGTTTTGTCTTGCGTTTTCGTTTAAGACATGTTATAAACATTAAATGACTAACTCGTTTCATGTTTTATGAAATGTAGGTATTGTGTAAAGTACCAGAGGGCGATCAAGCTCATCGAGAAACCGAACACGATCAAGAAGTCAAGCTTCCGCATCACGTATCGTCTTCATGTTTTAAACGACGATATCAAAATATGATGCTGAAATGTTTTAAACATTAAAATGTTTTAACAAACTCATAATTTCAAGTGTATTTGTAATCAATAATACACAATTATAGTCGATGTTTATATGTAAATAGTATAAATCAAGTAAGGGTCTTACAAAAATCCCATTTTCCGTAATCAACTTTATGTTTCCCCCACTTTAATGACAGATCAATGTAAATGGTAATCTCCACAATCAGCAAATCTGTGACATTCCGCATTTTCAGGTTAACATCGAACACTCATACGTACATTCATACTCTTTACAAATTATAAAACACTCGTACATGCATTTTATGCAACACGTACAAACTATAACACACGATAACATAATAAACTAGAAGTACTGGTTTCATACATACTTTTTAAGTTAACTTGTTAACTTTATATACTCTATTTCAAAGTTTGAAACACAAAGGATTTATCTCGTCATAATATAAAGTTATTTAATATAACTTCCTACTCAAGTTTGAGATTTTGGAAACATAAGGACTAATTGTGCATTTTAAAACACGTTTTATATTCGCCCAACCCTAATCCGCCCCCACCGTCTCACAATCTCTCCCTCTCATTTCCCTCTTAACGAACACACACACACACACACACACACACACACACACATCATCACCGACCTCTCCATCTCCCGGCTCTCTCACTCTCTCTTGGATCATCTTCTTCTTTGCAAATCATCTATCCCGGTAAACCCTAGTTCTTTTTATGTGTATTGTTTATGTGTAGGGTTGCATGTATAGGTTGATTATGAAAGTATGATCATATGCAAATAAAAAATATGTGTATCGTATGTGAAACAAATGCAAGTCTACACGTACATGTGTATGACCAGGGGCGGATCTACAGGTATCCCAGGGGTTGCCTGGGATACCCCTCAACTTTCTTTGCGAAGTGCAAGTTCTTTCTTCTCTGTTTTAGGTTTATGTATCGAATACACTTAAACAAATATTAGGATACCCCTAAACTGTTGAAGGTAAGAGTAGACTAGAGATGAAACATAAAAAAATTCCCACCAGCAGTGGTGGTGGCGGCTACTCTGTTATCAAATTGCAGTAGGGTTTTTGGAGAAGATGAATAACAAAAAAGATAGATATTTATTTCCTTTTGATTGAACCTTATATAAGTTAAACCAAGTATTTAAAAGCCCACCTTAATAAAAGCTATTGTGTTTATTTGGGCCTTATCTAACTTATTGGAAACCGATCTGCTTGTTTTTTTACGGCATATTGATTTGTTATTTAATTTAGATATCAATTAATTCAATCTAATAATTAATTATTTTCTTTAAGTATTTCTCATTCCAATGTATTAAAAACTAAAAACGCTTGAAATCGATATAAAAATGACATGATGAAAGGTAAACTACTGAATGTGAAATTCTTAGTCTTTTGTCATTGTTTAAACCAATTAATATTTATCTTATTAATATATCAGAGCAAGTAAGATGACAATAACCCCCTTTGTGTTAAGCATGTAATTATTATACACTACTAATATATGTAAAATATTATATTAGAGCACTCTAGCAAAAAAAAAAAAAAAAAACCCTCTTAGTTTCGCCATTTATATTTAGGGGCTCATTTTTTATACTCGCACAGGGTCTCGAAGCCCCGCAAATTCTATGGGACAGCCCTGCACAAAAAGAACAAAGTAGGATTTTAGTTTAGGGTTTAATTACTAAATTACAATGTATGTGTATGGTAAAAAAAAAGTTTGGGGTACCCCTGGTTTTTTCTTCTAGATCCGCCACTGTGTATGACCGTATGTGTATATATGTGTGTATGAAGATTTAGGTTTGATTAGAAGCATGATGTTGTTAGGATATATGTTACAACCGAACCACAATGAGTCATGCATGATAAAATAGCTGAAATTATGATAACAATGGCCGTATTCGCGTTTTAGGTTACTGCAGTAAGATTTCAGCTTCTGTCTAGATTTTTGTGTTGACTTGTAACAGTTGTATCTTGGCCGAAATGTGATGAAACTGAGTGGTTCTTGATTCTAGAGTCAAGTTCAAAGAAATAACTTTCAAATCCCACTGGATTCGTATTTTTCCGATGAGTTTTGGTCAGTCAAAAGATTTAAATGAAAACAAAGGTTGAAGCTGTGTTTTATGCTGAAATTGCAATCCATTACACTTTTCTAACCAAGATAAAAGAAAAAAGACCGC
This sequence comes from Helianthus tuberosus, assembly GCA_030545235.1. Classification (NCBI taxonomy): domain Eukaryota; kingdom Viridiplantae; phylum Streptophyta; class Magnoliopsida; order Asterales; family Asteraceae; genus Helianthus; species Helianthus tuberosus. The sequence continues at coordinate 54,098,402 of CM060436.1, forward strand.
CAGTGACGAACTGGAGAGTCACGATCGACGAACATAAGAGTCACAATATGTGAAGTAGCGAACTATAACTCAAAGACGATTCCATTTTACGAATCAAACTAAATAGGCAGAAATGATTAATTATGGATTTTTGATCAAAGATGGGAACCAAGGACGATTAAACATGAATTTCTAATCAATTCTAAATTTCCGTTTGACTCGAACCGACCCAAAAATTTTGAGGTTGGATTATTATAAATCCGAGTATCGAAAAAGGATACCATAGGAAAAAGTTCTTGGCTCCGCCATAGCTCACTCTATATCGGATAATCATACTAGGGTTAATTCGTAAAGCGTTAAAATTTATTAAAATATCTAAACTGAAGCAAAGTCGGTGTTCATGCAATAAGGTAGTGTTTGGTATGAAGGAATGAGAGGTGGAATGGAATGGATGATTATGAGGGAATGAAGAAAATGGTGTTTGGTTGGTCAATGGAATGGAATCACCCATTCCAAAAGGCATTCCATTCCCTCAAAATCATTCATTCCACCCCCCCATATTTTTTTTCCATTTCATCTCCTCTTGCACCATTCATCAACAACACCAAAACCCACCACCTTCGCCACAACCCACCACCACCACCCACCACCGACGCCATCGCCGCCACCCGCCACCACCTTACCCCGACAGCCACCGTCGCCCCGCCACCCACTCGCCACCGTTATCAGCACAGCCGCGACCAACCGCCAACGCCACTCGTTGCCGCCGCCCACCATCATTGTCGACGCCACCACCACAGCCACCACCACCGCCACCTCCACCACCAACCGCCGACGCCGTCCACCGCCACCTCTGCTGCCACCCACCACCAACGGCCACCTTGCCGCCACCACCACTCGTCGTCACCGCCGCAACGCCACTCGCCGCCGCCACCACAACCACCACTCATCGCCGCCGCCGCCGCCGACACCCACCACCGCCACCTATACCACCCACAATCACTACCACCGACCACCACCACTCACCGCTGATTTTATTACTCCGTTTTTCTTGCCTACCGAACAATATACAATAATAATTCATTCCATTCACACATGGTAACCAAACAAAACATGGAATGGTAATGATCCATTGCCTTCCCTCGTCCATTCCATTACCTCGTTCATTCCATTCATTCGTCCATTCCATTACCACATACCAAACAGAAGAGATTTATATAGCTCGCTCCACGATGTATGGTTTTAAATACCCAGTTTTACGGCTTGATTCGTGTAAATTGAATCAACTGTTTAACCTTTATAATTTCTTTTTCATTTTGGAAATATCTCGTTATGTATATACCTATAATTATGAATCATCCTTATCATTTAATACAAATTACAAAAAAACCGCTTCAGGCTGTCAAACCGAAACGTTTTGATCGGTCCGGCCTAGTCGACCAAACCAAATTTCTTTTCCATTTTCTGAAACCATAGTTAAGAGTTTAGTTTGTTAAACTCATGCTCGAACTATTTTATTAAGAAAGCTTTATCTTAGGTTCATGTTCATGCTCAAGCTCATTTAAACTTAGCTCACCTTAAAATTTTAGTCGGTCCATATCAAATAGTTCAAGAGCAACTCGACTTGGTTATACCTTCTTATGTGCCAAGTTAGAGACAATAGTCTTAAAATCATTTTTAATACAATAAAGCAAAATTTAATTGAAAACCATATCCAAACAAACACCATAAAAAATCAAAATGATAGATATATAACATCATTGTTAAATTCAAGAGCATTTATGATCATCTCTAATAACATATATTGTTGTGATTTGTTTTCTTTCTATCAAAATAGTCCTAAGAAAAGACATGTCCAATTGGTTTAACCAAATCATAATTGATAGAAAAGAAAACACATAACCAACCAGTTTTAAATCCAATAATTGTGCATCGTCTTTTTTCAACCAAACCTAGCATTCATTACAACATATGTGATTATGATCCTAATTCCTTATTTTATGTGTCATCCATTACTTTTACTTGCAACCATCTACATATTTGCTCCTTATATACCAATAGTAATATACTAGCAACCCAATAACTTGATACACAAAGTTGTTACAACTTTGTACATCGAGTTCTATACCAACGACGAATCAGCTTCGTCTTGCATTCTTGTTAACACAAGTTTGTCGATTCATGCACCAATCTTCAACCTTTCACCAATATATTGCCAACGGATTGTGCACTACTGCACTATGCCTCTTTCTCCACCATGGGTCTCCTTTCACTTGTCCTACTAAATCCTAGGAACACCTTGAGTCATTTGTTTAGCTTACAGGAGCTTGGTTTCGGCTTATGAGTAGTTTTTCAAGCTCGAGCATATGTTGGGCTTGGCTCGTTTATTTATATATGTATTTTTTTGTATATTTATAACTGTGGGAAAGGTTTTTTTGGGGAACCATATATATTTATAACTATGGGAATAACCATAAAAAAGCGAGAAACCGAGGAATGATGGGTAATACCTGTAAAAAATAATTTTTTTAATTGAAAAAAATCATTTTTCAATATTTTTTCAAGTTATTACATATATACATAGGTAGAAGCCGTTCAAATAAAAAACTCCCTTTTGTAAAATAAAAGTTGTATTTTACTTTATTACGAGTTTCATTGGTTTTAGATGTTGCTTTGCCATATTCCAGGTTCTATCATATCTCTTTTTCTAGAAATCTAGAATAACAGTTTGATTTTGCAAAACTCACATGGAAATATAGATGAGTTAGAGGAATTTATTTTTTATTTACTAATCTCTAGGTATACATATCAAGCCTCATTATCAATTGTACAAAAAGGAAATGAAGAATTATCAAGGTCGGGTCTCTATTTCATTGGATTTCAATTTTTCCTCAACTAAAAGTCAATAAGACATCAAGATAACTAAAATATCGCAAGTCACAATTTCAAAATTTGTAGATATTTTATTAAAATCTTATTAATAATAATAATTTTCTGTCACCCTCACTAATTCGTGGGATCCATTAACACAATACATAAAGAGTGGAGTTACATAAGTGGTCCAAAACATTTCAAAGCATTATCATTAGCATCAAAGATAATATACTTTTTATTTCATTTTAATTATGCTACTTTTGAATATTAGAATGTTGACGAGTTGTTTGACCCGTGAAACATGATTGCAACTTCGGATTAGAAAACCATCCATGCAACAACATGGATAATTACAATAATAGACTCCATTATTTGTTTTAAAACAATTGAACCTCAATATATAGGGTTGTAAACGAAACGAACCGAACGAACACGAACAACGCATTATCCGTTTTCGTTCGTTAAGAATATAATGTGTTCGCGAACGATTCATGAGCATTTACCGAACGAGATTTTATGTTTGTGTTCGTTCATTAAGGAAAGGAACGTGTTCACGAACACAGATAAAATCAGTGAAGACGACGGTGACTAGAGGTGGATGGTGAGAGGGAGCGACGCTAGACCTTGAAGCCCTAATCTTTGAACGAACGTTGATAGCATTTTTCGATGTGAATAACGAGAAGGAAAGTGGAACGATGCATAAACAAGGTGGAGATCAAGTTTCCCAATTTATTTGTTTAGGTAATGAGATAAATAAGAATTAAAGAATATAAAAAGTTCAGATAAAATAAATAAATGCTAAATAATCTTTAATGAGCAACATAAACAAGCGAACATGAACGAATGTTCACAAACACGTTACCAAACATTCACGAACGTAATTGAACAAATGAGACATACGTTCGTGTTCGTTCATTTAACTAATCGAACAAAATTTCTTGTTCATATTCGTTCATTAATTAAATGAACGTAAACGAATTTCCTGCCGAACGGTTCGCTGAATGTTCGGTTCGGTTACAGCCTAGCAAATTATATCGTTTTAGAGGTTAATTAAACACAATATATACACAAGTTTCTGTTTAAGAAAAAAAAAACCTCAATTAAATAGATGAATACAATCTAGTTTGTAAGAAGAAATCGAACACTATTACTCTTTATATAACCCGGTTTATTAAAATCCGCATTACTTCCTAAATATAGCCAGGCTTCTTTGAGGGAATCAGATACTGTTTCATTAAGATATTTATTTTTTTAAGGAAACAATAAGTTGCCATAAATATGATCAAATTTAAACACTACATGGGTTATAGAAGAACATATGCTTCATAAGGATTTTTGGCAGCCAAAAACATTAACAAAGACGACACACGCCAGCTGCTAGCCAGTGGCGGACCCATGATTTTTTTCCTGGGGGTGCGGAATTTTTTTAAAGATTTTAGACCCCTAGCTATATAAAAAAATCAGTTCATAGCGGGTCGGATCGGGTCGGGTCATGTAAAACAAGTAAAAACAAACAAACAAAGTTTCATAGCGGGTCGAATTAGATCGGGTCGGGTCCATTTCAATTCTCAAACAATCAAACCCTAGTTCCTAACTTCCTATCACATTAACAAACAAAAAAACATCAAAGTTCAAACCATCCCTACTTTTATTTCTCTTAATCATTCAATAAAAGAACAAAAAAAAAAAAAAAAAAAAAAAACTTATCTATCACATACCTTGGTCTTTAATTTGAATAATCCGGCGAAAAAAAGTGGTTCAACCCCTTTCCTCTTGAGAAATCGTGGCATAACTTCCCTACTCATTGTTCATTCCTAATCCCATCACATACAAAATAAACAAGGATCTTCAAGTGTTCAACCATAGCCCATGTTCCTTAATTTTCAATTTAAAATTTTGAATTTCAAGCCCTAGTAATTATTATTTGCCAACCAACAATCATATAATCAACAAACATGTTTGCCAACCAAAATTTTGAATTTCAAGCCCTAGTAATTATTATAAGCCCTAGTAAAAAACATGTACCTGTCAGGGGCGGCCTGAATTAACCAGTTTGCAGCCGAAATTTTGCAGTCGCCGACCGGAATTATGCTGTCGCTGGGCACTGAAGTGAGGCAGAGGGAGGGCGGGAGTCGCTGGCAAGTGGCAGCGATTTGGGTTTTTTTTTTTATTATGTGGACTGGTTTGTTTAACAAAACTAGTAGTTGGGTTGGGCTTAAATGTGTATTAAGTTATTGGGCTTGATGGATTGAATTTATGTTTTATTAAAGGGGTTAGTAGGCTAACTTGTTTACATAATTTGATCGGATTTCAATCCGTGTTCACATTTTTTTACACATATTCCTAACATTTTTTTCTAAGAGGTGTGGACGAAAATTTTCAAGGGGTGCGGTTGGAATTTTTCAAGGGGTGCGGACGAAAATTTCCAAGGGGTGCGGTCTGAATTTTTCGCGAAAAATACCACTAATTTTTTTTTTCAAGGGGTGCGGCCGCCCACCCACCCCATAACTTGGGTCCACCCCTGCTGCTAGCATAGAAACTAGAAAGCAATGTGTATATATTGCCAAAAATCAATAAAGTTAGGGGCTGTTTGACAACTTCTGAATGGTTAAATGCTGAAATAATAAGAGATCTGAACCATTAAGTGTTGAACTAGTAAAGGGTCTGAAACATTAAGAGCCAGTATAATGCTTAACCGTTCAGAGGCAAATGTCTGACCAATTCAGATTATAGGTCTTAACCATTCAGACTCAGTATAATGCTTAACAATTCAAAGGCAAATATCTGAACCATTCAGACATCTGCTCGCTAAACAAACAGTCTGAACCATTAAGTACTGAACCATTAAGAACCTCATTAAGAGCTAAACAAAAAGCCCCTTAGACAACATAACAGTCTGAAGTAAAAGATCAGGTTTTATCACCGTGTGCAGCTATGCTATAAGAAACAATCCGATTTCATGTTTTAAACTGGGTTTCTTTACAACAAACCAAGTCGTGTTACATTCTTGAGTGCGCAAGGATGTTATATAACCAGTCGGGTTACATAAATAACGATTTTAAAATAATTATATCTAGTCATATATACACATATTTTTTTAACATCATTCATGACAAATCAGGCATTAATCTTCAAAATATCACATTTTACTGATAAGAGCAATGTTCATTAACTCATTTTCAAAGTACAATGATAGTGTATTAAAACACAAGTTTATATAATAGATACCAAACTAACAACGTTACTGGTCAACTCGACCCGTTTCAACCCACACTAAAAAGAACCAACTTCAACCCGAACGTGTTTTGACCCACTACCCGGGCCTCTAGCATCCTATTTTGTGACTAGACAAAGGTATGAAGCAAAACTGAATAATATTCACATTCACAGACAGCAACAAAGGCTAACTGTATAAACAGTGAAGAAGATCAACACAACTCTGATTCGACAAACATACACAACACTTTGCAGCCTACAGAAACAACCAAGATAGGGCCAAACGGGCCAATTCAGTTAAACGACACGATTTTAGGCACGATCATGTGATACAAACTAAACCAAGATCAGCCCGATACCCGCGTAAGAGTTTGTAACAGAGTGTCATGTCATATTCTACAACTGTTTCCATGTGACAAATAATTAAAAGAGAAGTTGAAAACAAAAACAAAAACAAAAACAAAAAAAAAGTATCAAAAGGCAGGACAACTACAATCAAAGCCAAAGAAAGAACTCAACTTGAGATCAAATTCAAAAGTAAAAAAAAAAGGTGAATCATGCAGTAATTGAAATGAAATGCAATCAGCTATTAACACCAATATGCAAACTTGTGAATCAATTTAAGTTCATATATGATAGTTCATGAGCTACCATTGGAATTGGAACTGCTATTACCATTTGACCATCTCCTGAAAGTGCAAGGCACAAGACCCCTACCTCCAAGAAACCCGAATCTGGTCTTGAAGATAGACGTTCGACGACTGCTACCCGTCGAGTTAGATCTAATCGGAGGCGGGTTAGGCTGGCTAACAATCGGCGGAAACTCAACCGCATCCTCTTGCACTCCACCATCACTAGCGCTCGCATCCACCGCCTCAGTCTCGACCTCACACACATCCAAATTAACCACCAACGAACCTCTGCGCGCGCGTAACCAATCCCCAACCTCACACGTCACATTCTTGCATTTCTTCACCTTAATCTTAACCAATTTCGGACACCCCCATGCGAAAGCTTCAATCCCTTCATCAGACACAGGACACCCCTTTATACATAACTTCTTTAACGCGACACATTTCGACGCAATACACGATATCTCCCCATCCGCTATCGTCTCACTTCCACACAACGCCAACCTCTCCAACTTCTGACAATTCGTCGCAATCGCTTCTAAACTAATCGCGTTCGGATTAACCCCAATCAACACCAACTCCTGAAGGTTAGCGCTATGCTTCGCAATCGCGAGCAAACCCTCGTTCCCTATCCTATTCGTTCTCCATCCATCGATATGAAGCTTCCGCAAATACCTACAGTGTTCCGCGACCGCAACAACTCCAACATTCGTACACTCGGGCGTTTTAACAATATGCAGAATCTCCAATTTCGAACAATTCGATAACGAACTCAAACCAACATCACTCACTTGAATCCTATCCAAATGAACTTCAACCAAACAATTATCCGAACCAGTAACCTCCGTTAACAACCTATCCCAATCACCCAAACATCTTAACAACTTCAACTTCTTCAATCTCTTCGCACCACAAATCAATGAGCCAAACAACTGTCCGTTATAAAGCTCCTTCAAGCAAACCGATTTCAACGAATTCGCAGCCGCGCCAACGCCAATCGGCTCGGCTGAGCCGTCGTTAACATCTCGTAGCCGCTTAACCGAAAGCTCCTCAAGTGAACAACTGTTTTCAAGCAGCGCGTTGATCCCTTTCGCTCCAAACATACAAGATCCACACGAGAATTTCTTCAAAAACCTACAGTTTTTCGCTACGGAGGACATACCTATAGCGGATACCTCACGGCAGCCGCGTAGCTTAAGGCGCGTGAGATTAGGGCACCGTTGGGATATCAGAAGCAATCCTTCGTCCCCTACAGATACGGATCTACGGTCGCAGCGGAGAGCGAGCTTCGTAACGGAGTCGAATCGGGAGAAGATAGATGGAATGAGTGGAAGAACGTCTGCTTGAGCGTTGAGGGCCAGGCGGTGGCGGCTCTGGCCTTCGACGAGGAGCCAGCGGGAGGAGACGAGGGAGCAGTGTTTACGGTCGGTGGAGGTGAGGAATTGGAAGATTAAGGCTAAACATTCGTCGGGAATTTCAGATGTGTAGTCTATTGTGGTGGGAATGGGAATGATTTGATCTGAAATGATTATAGGAGTTTGGATAGTGGTGTTGGGTTTGGAGTGGATGAAAGAGAAGATGTCTGATCGGGTGGAGAAGGAGGAGGAGCGGAGGTGGCGGTGGGTTGACCGCGGTGGCGCGTGGGTGGAAGAGGATTGGCCCATCCAGGTGTGGTGGGGGTGGGGGTGGTGGTGGTGGTGGGTGGGTGGGTGTGGTTTGTTTTATAAGACTAAAGGGTATGGAGAGGATAGGCTTGGATGGGATGAGCCGCCACGTAGGCGCAACGTAGGCGGCTCGTGGGGGATGAGCCTCTATCATATTTGAGGGGAATGGAGGCTCGTGGGGGATGGGGCCCCACCTTATTATTTTATAATTTTCTAAGTTGAAAAAGGATGAGATAGAGGGTATTTAAATTGAAAAAGGATGAGAGAGAGTGTATTTAAATTGAAAAAGTAAAATATAATATTCAAGTGGGGCCACAACTCAGAGGTGGGGCCTCGTCTGAATCGGCGTGGGTGAGTCGTTTGGGCCGGGCCGAGGCAAAGGGGGGCGGTGTGGGGGCTCGGCGCCGGACCTAGCCGGGGCTAGCCGACCCCCATACCCATTAGTCTAAAGGGTGAGTTTAATAAAGGGTATGGGGTGAGTGAAGTGTGGAACGGGTCGGATCAGGATCCGGGAGATAGTGGGTGTTGGATTATGGTGTGGAATTTGGAAAGGATGTGGTTGTAAAAGTTTGATATAAGTAAATGAGACTTTAAAGTTAACTTGTTTGTATTATTTATTTTAGTTATTTGTTTTAGGAAAATAACGTATGTATTTTATAGTTTATTGTGGGATTTGAATAGTTGAATCATCAATATGGGGCTAATGCATTTCTTAGAAACACATGTCTTTTAAAGGAAAAGTTTCATGTTTAATTTTGGACGATTCTGAATAGGTTAGAATTATTGGTGTAATAGTAGGAGCAAACATTCAACCTTTAAGGGAAAGGGCACCATCTAACACATCGTGGGCGCTATTGGGATAAATACTTTTTTGTGTTTACTTGACATTGTTTGTTCGACTGTTTTAGAGCATTCACATCCTTTTCACTGAAATTTACCTTATGATTACCCTAAAAACCAATTATAAACCACTATGCAAAATCTTTTGACATTGGCGCACCTTGTGTGACCAGTGTTGATTCTGTCCCACCCTGGCTCTTGCAGCTTCGACAGTTGTGGCTCTTGTTATTGCATTTGCTACATTTTGTTGGGCTCCCCTTTCTTGTAGCTTTACCTCCTGTAGAAAACCATGATTAATCGACTTTTCCTCATTTTTTGGGACTCCCAAGTTGCTTATGATGTTTTGGTGGAATCACTTTTGTTGGACACTACGTTGGAGTCCACACTAGTAGAAGACCCACTTGATCCCTTAAAAATTTTCCTACTTTGTCCCTGCAAACCTTCACCACAATTCAAACAGGGATTTGAACCCAAGCAAACTACCTTAAAACGTAAATTATCATTTTTTGAAATATAAAGTTGTATCAAATATTAAAGTTTCTTTAATCAAAATGTATGATCAATAAAGAGTATATAACAAATTACTATTGGTTCGTTACGTCACAGAAAAAGTTCCCGAGTGAAGGAGTGGAACTAGATTGGAAAGCCCAAGCTCCCATGGTTCACACTTCACAAGTCACAAGTTCATCATATGAAACATGATGAATCATGCTTGCTTTCAACACTTGGATTAAGATATGTATAAACTGAAAATAAAGAGTTTTTGAACTCATAACTCGATGGAAATCACCTCAACACAAACTCACAACTAGAGACTAAGTTATGAGCTTGGTGGGTACAAGATTCCACCAAGTTTTAGCAAAGAAACAAAAAGCACATGAACATTGAACAAAAACAGAAAGTTTAGAGGTGTTTGCACCTCTTAAACTCATAAGAATCAACTCCTAACAAGTCTCATAACCTTAGATAGGTTCAAGAACAAGTAGGCACAAGATAAAATCAAGAAAAAAAACATAGTTTTATGAAAGCATAACAGGTATTCTTCCAAAACAGAAAGTTTAGACCTCAAAATGGTGTTGTTCCACCTTGGTTTACCATGGTAAACCTGTGGAAACATTCCTAGAGGTGTTCAAAGCTTTGTGGAAGAAGAAACGATGAAGAAAAGTTAAAGAAAATGAAGTTACAATAAGTTTATACAAATCAGAAAATAAATCTGACTTTGGAGCCTTATGCAAGTGATGTATCACGTGATTACACCTTGGTGAATCTTGGATAACATTCTTGAAGGTCATCCAAGTAGATTGGTATAAGAAAACATGAAGAAAGTTGAGAAAAAGTGCTCAAAACTCATTGTTTTGAGCAAAGGTATGAATCTGCCATAAATTGAAATTTTGGATGAATTGTGGGAGTTTGAGAGTGATTTGAGGGTGTCTAAGAGGTTAAGGGAGTGTGGAGGATGTGTATTTATAATGTGGAGTTAGGATTTGGGCATTAAAGCACGTTAGTTGGGTGTTTAAGATAGTTAGGAAGGAGTTTAGTGTGATAAAAGAGCCAATGGTCCCGCTGATTGGAGCTGGGCACGGATTGCACCCATCCGCAAGTCGTGGAAAGGAAGCACCACCATTGTCACGTGTCGCGGTCGTGGTCTCCCGGGCTGAGTTTGTTATTTTGACACTTTAGGTCCTTATGTTTTGTATTTGGTGTAATTGAAGGTGTTTTTTTTTAGTATTTTAAACATATAGTTTGATATGTAACATATGTAAAAGGAATGACTTTGTATGGTGAATATGCAATTAAGTGTTTGTATGTTTAGAGTATATAAAAACACGTATATTTGATATTTGGTTCGTAAAATGAGTATGCGTTTTTGAGAGTTACAAATATGTATCAAATGTATATGTGGATTAGAGGTATAAGTATGTATAAATAAACAAAGTATAATTCATATTAAATAGTTAATTTTTATTATGATCGAAGTCTCGGATTTCAGTTGTTCGAAATGAAATACGATTACATGAGAATTAAGTTTCCAGAAATAGAATTATACGACCAGTTTTCCAAATACGAAAGTTACAAAATAGCAAGGCGTTACACCTCCACCGTGTAACGCCCTGCTTCTTCGTATTTTCCATAATTAGAAAGTCTTGTTTGTAATTCTATTTTTGGAAGTCTTGAGTTCTTGTAATCATCCTTTTGTCGTAATCGTTGTAAAATCCAAGACTTGGATCATAAATAAAATTCGTATTTCTTTAAATTCGTGTTATACATACTTCATATTTATTCATACGTTTAATATCGTGAAACAATTGCTACATTATTCGTAATCCTTGGAAACTTTGTGCTAAACTTGCAAATTCGTGAAATACATGAGTAATACGTCTTTTGGATGCATATGAGACCTAATTACGACATTCGTACGCTTAATCATACTTCATTATACTTGTTTTATGTTAATGATACTTGATAAACCCTTAAACTATGCTTATATGTCATAACTAACCCTTAAACCCTAAATATAAACTTAAGGGGGCCAAAATGTCAACATTTGAAACTTAAAACTCGCACCAGACTCCCTGGCGGGCCGCGACTCGCCGGCCTTGCTTCCTTCGTGGGTCGCGAGCCCGTGTAATCCGCAGATTCTTGATTCCAGCTCGTTTATTGGCTGGTTATATGTGTTTTATTGGTTGTTTAAGTGTGTTTCTTGTCTTAAATGCTCACCAAACCCAACCCAAATCATCCCCTATAAAACCCAAGCTTCATCCAAGAATTTTTCACTTTCCAAACACTCTCTAATCACTTTCCAACACACTAAAACATAGCTGAATTCAGGAAGATAATCAGATTCATATCATTTCACAAAAGTGAGCATAACTCACTCATTTCTTAACTTTTTTCCTTGATTTTTGTTCCTACTTGCTTGGAACAACCTTAGGTATGTTTCCAACAGATTTTTCATGGAAAACCAAGGCTGGAACATCACCAAATAAGGCTCCAAACTTTCTTTTTTGATTAAACATTTACTAAACTCACTTAACTTGAGGTTTCTCATACACATTCCTATGTCCTTATGCTTATAATCACTTCTATGGTTAGCTGGGCTTAAAAACAAGGTTGTGACACTTAAAATCAGAGGTTAAAACCTCATAAACTTTCTGTTTTGGTTAGGGTTTAACCCACAAGTAGTGAACAAGTTTAACGCTTGATGTATGTGTGATTATAGGACTAGCTTGGGCTATTCTACTAAGAAAATCCACGCATTACTTGATGATTTCTTAGATTAGTTGTAATTATTTCCTTTCTTATTGTATGTTCATGACCCTCCTTGATTGTTTATAACAACAAGTGTAGTGGTGAACACCAAAGAGGTACCTAAATGGAAGACTTGTTCTTCCTACCTCCTACATGACTTATATGATATACAAAGAGGTTCCTAAATGGGGGATTTATACTCCTACCTCATGCTTGACCTATATGACATAATGTACACTATATAACACTTATATATTATCCAAGTAATCGAACCTTTGATGATGAATTAGTGGTCATTTGTCAAAGTATTAGATTACATCATCTAAGACTTAATAACTTGTTTGATTCTAGTGGGTATTTTGACCCATGAAAACATTCTAACCCTTGGGGTTTCATAGTGACAAACAAGTATTATATGACTAGATGATTACTTTCTCATATGTTATTTTCATGTAATTTAAACTCCGAATCTTAATCTTCCGTTAAACTCTCCATACTCACCCACCTATGTTTCTTCGAGTAGAAGGACAAGGTGCTCCAAACTAATCAACCAACAACTCTCGCGGGATTATCAAGTGGAAAGCTTGCAAAACCGTGAGTATACTCGAACTTCCCCTTTTTCGTTTACCACTTTTGGGGTGACATGTTGAACTATAAACTACACTCAAACTTTAATCTTTATGCATGCACAAAACAATCCTTATACATGAAACTACTTGTTATGCTTGATACGTGAACTTGGGTGATACTTATGTGATGCCATAGTCATTAACTTTGTACGAGCCTCCATTTAACATGTATAGCGCTATAGGAGTAACGCACCGCCCGTAGACTTGTGGTCATGTTAAAACATCATTCTTTATTGCGTAACAGAGGATTGACTTAGGATTATCGCATTCCATGTTACGTTTATCTTGAATAACTTAAGTTGCCATGTGGATTCGTTTTAAACTTTTATGCTTATACATATATTGAAAACTTGTATACTCGCCTTTGCTTTTGCATTGAACTTTATTTTAAACATGTTACATGCTGAGGATGATGATGCTATGAAATTGAAGTAGCGACGATGCTTAGATACACATATAGACGTCTTAGGTTTAATATGTTGTATCAATTTTGTTATTGTTATGTTATGAACATGTTGTTATTTGAATTATTATGTAATGTTTGACAATTTGAAGTTATGAAATGAAACGGGTTTATTTAATTATTGTCACAAAATAGCGTTATGTGTGATGAGCAATCTTTCTTCGTCCCACTCCAATATTTCCGCCATTGGTTGGGGTGTGACACACAGTTTCTGACACACATTCTACCACCCTCCATGTCCTTACTGCCCCTATTCTTCCACCAGCTACATCCACCCACCCCATGATTACTAGAGCCAAAGCGGGCATCTTCAAACCCAAATATCCATTCGATTCCTCCCACACCCGAACACATGGCCTTTATGCAACCCCATTTTCCTCCATTGAACCAAGGGGGTATAAAACTACCGCCAAAAACCCCAATTGGTTGGAAGCCATTGACGTGTGGTGAATATGATTTTTAATACATTTTAAAGCACTTTTCACTTGTTTATCAAGCTTTAAATTTATAAAACACGATATAACACTATCACTCTCTACAACAAGCTAGGGCAAGTGCACCCATCGTTGGCGTAGTATAGTGATGGTAAAACACCGAGGTCGTCCAAGGACACAAGAACTTTTAATACCGGAATATCATCAATGTCTAATCTAACCAAATTTTGAGAAAAGAGTTATAAAAAGTAAAATAAAGAAAGAAACTAAATTAATAAAAGAAACAAATAGATAATATGGAATCATTTGGTTCCGACTTATCTTTTAGGTATTCTTTGATGATTTCCGTGCTTTAGGTTTTTAAGAGATTATCTTGGTTATAGTGGCATGTCCCTCTTTTGGAGGTAACGCTACCCTCGGCCATATTGGTCTGAGTCAGCAGGGATACAGTCTCGCAAGGCCGGAATATTGAAAGATAATTAAGTAAGTTATTAATGAAAAATGTGACATGTCCCTCTTTTGGAGGCAACGCTACCGTCGGGCATATTGGTCTGAGTCAGCAGGGATACAACCCTGCAAGGCCAGTTTAAAGTTTTAATAGTAGTTTATTTATAAGGGATTCAAGTCGTTCTTACTTCCCCTGATTTGATGTTATCTGCCTCAAGGGAAGTCCTAATAAGCTTGAATCAAGTCCTCGCAGGACCTATACACTTAACGAAGCAAGAACTTTACCCAAACCACCCTTCTAACCCCCTCCCAGGCAGTTAACACGCTTTATATAGACCGTAAAGACACGAAGGAATGAATCAACAAAATATGAAGAGATGATAGAATAAAGTTCACTTTCAATATAAAAAACTAGTTATTAAAGTCATAAATACAAACCCAATTAAAAAGTTACCTAAGCTTGGAAATCAAAAGTAATACATAAATGACTTGTCTTCACCAAGTGATGTAAGAGATTAGCCAATCATGGCCTTTGTTTGACAAAACTCTTACGATCAATCTTGGACCCCGAGACTACTACACACTCTAAAGATGGATGATGGATGAATGTGGTGGATGATGGTGGTATTGTGATGGTGGAGTGGTGGCAGGTGTGAGAGAAGTGGTTTGCCAATGGATGGATTGCAATTGAACCAAACACCCCTGTTTATAGTTGGAAACAGACGGTTTACATGGCCCCGTGCCTCCTTCTTCTTTGTCTTCATTTAATGAGTTGTGTTAGTTCGTATGCTTACACGACCCTGTGTGTCAAGCATGTACTTGCTGTACTATCCAAGATTCTATAAATCAGGGAGTTGACCACGTCCCGTGTCTATGGGACACGGCCCCGTGTCTCTTGTCTGCTTATGTTTGTCTTTTTCTTTTTGAAATCTTGAGTGGGGAACGACCCGATGCCTTGGTGGCATGACCCCGTGCTTTTCTTCTGATTTGTTGTTTTTGGTCTTGGGGTGAAGCTCGGAGGGTCGGTATGATGTATCAACTTCTCTTCTTCTGTATTCATGTTGGTTTTTGCCGTTAATTTGTTCCTTTTGTACATTTAAGCTCTTTTAATCCTGAAAATAAAAAAAAGTGTACAAAGAAACACACTTTTTCCAACATTAGTACTAAAAAGATTGATTTTATACCTTATTTGATATAATTTATATGTTGCATTGGTCATTGGTGCCTCGACCAACCTCCTGCAACGTTGTTGGCTCTAAATGGCTTTTTCGAACTAAATACCGCTATGATGGTTCTATCGACGATACAAGGCTCGTCTAGTAGCCCAAGGATTCACTCAAATGCCCGGTGTTGATTATTCTTATACTTTTCGTCCAGTTGTTAAAGCCTCCACCATTCACACAGTTTTATCTTTAGCAGTTATTCATAATTGGCGGCTCCATCAACTCGATGTCAATAATGCATTTCTTCATGGGAATTTAAATGAGTTGGTATTCATGGAACAACCACAAGGTTTTGTGGACCCTACCTACCCTAACCATGTGTGTCGTCTAAATAAAGCTCTTTACAACCTCAAACAGGCGCCTCGAGCTTGGTTTCACCGACTCAACTTGTTTTTATTACAAAATGGATTTACTTGCAGTCGTGCGGATACAACTTTATTTATCTATAAAAGCAACTCAAGCATTATGTATTTCCTAGTATATGTCGTTGACTTGATCTTAACATGTAATCAGGAATTTGTCATCAACTCCTTCATAACTTGGTTAAACTGTAAGTTTGCCATAAAGGACTTGGGTGATCTTAATTTCTAATTTGATCTTGAAGCCGCTCGCACCAGGGATGGTCTCTTTATAAGCCAATCCAAGTATGCCCATGAGATACTTCAACGTGCCAACCTTCTTGACTGAAAACCAGTTCATACTCCGTTAACAGCCAATGAACAATTCGCCACACATGGTGAACCTTATAAGGACCCTACACTTTACAGATCCCTTGTCGGGGATCTTCAATACTTGACCATCACACGTCCGGACATTTCCTATGCAGTGAATCCGGTGAGTCAGTTTCTAATTAATTGTATATATTTGTTTTGTATTCCCGTATCTCTTCATTTTCCTTTATTTATTCTTTGTAATTATTATTGTGTGTATATATATCTGATACCCAATTGTTTAGGACATCAGAAAGTAAAACACCAAACAACTAAAATTTAATATATAAATTCTCCCTGGGTTAGGCTTGAAATATATTTTATTATTATTCTTTTACACATTTTTTTAGCATACGTACGTGATGGATGGGCCATATTTAATTAGCAACGAGATGTATTAGAATGTTACTATGTAAGCCGTATCTTCTTGTATATTATACTAGTTTAAGTTCCCGTGTATTACACGGGTTATACAAAGAAAATACTTTTTATAATTGAAATTACATTCCATGATCTTAAATGACGACGACCATGGCCATGCAATATCACATGTCTACATAATAGTTGCGCCCGTCGAGTTAGTTTTTGACAAAAACGTCCTTACGGAGCTGCGTGATAAAGACAATACATTTTCGGTTTCGGAATGATCTTGTAGAAGATCTACCCTACCTTAAGAAGTCAAAACTCGGAATAGTTTATCTATGTCTTTATTATTTTTATATATATAATATACAACATATATTAACTTTTTAAGTAAAAAAATAATAATATACTTACATAAAACAAAATAATATAGTTACGTCAAATTATTATTTTTTAAATCAAAAAGGACTCTTTTTAGTTACAATTAATAATAACCTTAATTTACCTTAGATAGTAAACTATTTACAAAATATACATTTATTATATTAACAAAATTCACTCACAATTTTTAGAAAATAATAAATGTAGCCAAAATCAATGGAATTTGAAATTTGAATGTTATCAAATTTCTTTTGAATGTTAACAAACATTGACAACAATTATTTGAATGTTAGCAAACATGTAATTGAAGTTAAGGTTTAAAAGAATAAAGACTGAAAAGAAACGGATTAGTGATTTAGGAAACTCGAATTTGATTGAGAGAATAAATGATACGAGATTGAATAGTATAAGAGAGAAAAAGTCTTAACACCCTTGTTTTCCTTGCCGCTCAAATCCAGTCAATGCCTCATAATACATTGCCACTTGACAATTAGATGTTTAAGAGAAAGCCATGTGGGCTAAGATGGTTTTGATTTATTATAATTTACTAGCGGTAAGACCCGTGTGCAAACACGGGTGGTTATTAGAAAACCATGCATACCACATTTTATTAAACGATGAATGACTATACATTTATTAAGTTTTAATTAAAAATAGATTATAAAACGAAACATCTTTTAAATAACAAATAAAAGGGAATATCTTTTAAATAATAAATATATAACAATCGAGCACACATATTTACATGTAAGTTTTAGCAAGTCCCCAACCGAATTCTCGTAGGTCTTTTAAAGACATGACAGTTGCACTCCCAAAATTTACCTAAATAACAGAATTTGGCTCTTTAGACTCGAGACATTCAAAACACTCGGGTTCTTCTTTTAGTAAACTGTATTTAGGGAAACTGTAGCTTCTAGTTCTCAAGAAGTAATTGCAATGGGTCGATGGTGTACACATGATCATACATCGATGATAAAGCTTTGATAACGCTACTTTCCAATGCGTCAAGTGTATGGAAAATATGATGTGAAACTCTGTGAGACCTTTGGTTAAGTTGTATACTGAACTTCAGAACTTCGTCCATGGGGTCCGTGGTCCAAGCTATCGGGAAATCCTTAAGACGAATGCCTTCCATTCCTGGAACCCAATCAATGACAGTGTCTAAATACCCATTTGTCAAGTAACTTTCATGTGCGCAAAATGTAGAGAACTCGGTTAAAACCCTGTACTATGTCCAAAAACCGTTGAAACTGATCGAACCGTCCAAACCAAGCTGAATTGGCAGGTTCGGGTTGGTTAGGAATAATGCAGTTTAGTTTACGGTTTTAAAAACCGGACTGGCAAAGATATTAACAAAAATAAAAACATTTTCTTTTCTTAACAAAAAATAAAAACATTTTCTTTTCACACCTATATGAATCTAATATATATATAAATATAATATAGTATATTTAATAGTAACATGTATAAATAATTAACTTAACCGATTTCGTGCTCTTTAAGTCTTTTATTTTTTTACATTTCTTCGTAAATGCGTTAATACTTAAAAGGTAAAATGTTTGGTCTCTTTTTCTAAGCATACCATTTACTGGACCTCTGAAGATCCAGCTGTACAATTTCGTGTTAAAAAAAAAGAGACCAGCCCAAACAGACAAAATTCAAACTGTTCTGGCTGGTCTAGCCGATCTGGCCGTTTGGTTTACATTCTCCAAAAACCGTAGTTACCACTTTGGCCCAAAAATCATGTCAAAACCGGCCGATTGGGAAAGTGTGAAATGTTTAACAATTTTATTATCATCAATATATATATATATATTAGTAAACTTGAACTTCTAAGTGTGACAAAACTTTATTAGATGAGACTAAAAGCAAACCTTTAAGTGGTGCAAGTCTTTTTTCGATGAGATATTGAGTTTGGTAAAATCCCATGAAGCTACTTGCAGCAACTGTCCAGTACAACATGACTGGGACTCCAACCTTTTGAATGAGTTCATCTCCATTGGTGGCTATGGGAATGGTCTCAAAACAGAAACCAGGCTAGCCGTCTAGGCAATGTGAGCCCGCTGATTCAAGAAAACGCTTGTGGACAAACTCCGTGATCACGAAGGTTACCTGCAGATTGGAGGTAACTAAATGTTAGGTTCGATTCGATTATTGGGTTAAAGTTACATCCGGCACTTCTTTAATATACATACATATAGGGACACCACCTTTATAGACGACCTAAGAGACCTAATGTTAGGTTTGATTCGATTATTGTTCAACCCAATTGTTAATTGTGATAGCAGGTGCGTTCACTGCTGTAAAACAATATACATCACCTCTTGATACGCTTCCTCTTGCCAATCGTCGCCATTTGAATTGCCAATCCGTGCCGTCAAATCTAATGATGCTACAGACGAGCAGAAGTTTGAGGCATTAACTTATTATAAATATATTTTAATATCTAAAAACAAACAGATATAACAAAATAAAAAATAAGAATAACGCTACTTGATGAAGCCTCCGGCATAACTTTCTGCTTCTGAATTGGCTGTTTTCGTTCATCAATCACATTTTCCAACTGAAAACCGCTTGCGGTTGGAAGCCTTTGTTGCATATTCCTTTGCAGCATATTTGGCTGTTGTTGCATACCCATCTGCAGCCCAAGCTGCGATTGCATGTGTGATGGCGTCACCTACTGCTGTAACTGTGGCTGTGATTGTTGAACTTTCGTTGGTAACACATTTCCTGAACTCTGGATTGACCAATTAACGATTATGATGACTGTAGTAGACTTGAAAACTTAGTTTGCTGGCCTATGAAACTTTGTGGTTGCCTGAGCTGTTGTTGTAAGAGCCGCTGCTTCTGGAGCTGCTGTTGTTGCAGGAGATGCTATTGCAGGAGCAATGACCTCCAGAATCGGTCTCTAGGTACGGAAACAGACTCCAAGGAGGTATATCATTTGATATTTGCTGATCATCCATTGTGGCATTAAGATTAGGTAGCATAGTGCCGTCATTCATTATACTCTGATATTGACCATACTCCGTTAATATTTGACCTCCCTGCATTATTTTGAAATCCCTTCTCCTGCAACCAGTATCAGTCACCGATATCAATAAACTTTACAAGTTCGATACAAGTTTCAGAAAATTAGAGCAAAGATGTGAACCTCTACACTGTTCATGTTGAATCGTTGATCAGCGAAAACCGGTTGAGGTTCTTGATTTGCCGTTGTAAACCATCCATACCTTCGAAAACATATTACAACGCATGAGAAATTCTTGTAGCATACACACATAAAAAAACCTAGGATAATATATGTATGAGGATCAAAACCTTAAACGGAAAATAGGAAGGCTTCCAATTGCAACATATACGTCTGCCGCACTTAAAACTGAATCTTGAGTCCATTTCTGACAGATCACGGGATTTAAACTCGGAGCATGGTAAGGCAGAAGCATTAATTCTCCAGATGCTATGCTACAGCTTCCCCGTTTACGATTTAAATGTTCCAAAACCGATGATATTTTCTTCCGACAACTTAACGTGAGCTCCAAATGTGGGTTGTGATTATCCTGAAATAAGATCACAATTAGATTCAGTTTCACAACATATTTATCCAAATGTGGTTTGTGATTGTCCTGCAATTTTCAGTTAAAATTAGGGTTCACTAAGACCTAACAGTGGTTTCAAACCTTCATTTTAACCCAACAGTGGTTTCAACCACTGTTTTCTCCACCAAACACTATTTAACCAAACAGTGGTTTCAAACATCTGTTTTCATCCATCTGTTGACCAAAGTCCACAGATGTATGAACCACTATTTTATTTCCTAACATCTGTTCACAACAGAGGTTTTAAAATATAAAACAGACCTTTGCCAAATACATGTTTCACAACAAACACTGTTTCTAACCCCAAAACACAGTTTCTAACACTGTTTCTAACACTGTTTTATTTTCTAACATCTGTTTTAACCCAAAACACTATTTCTAACATCTGTTTTAACCCAACATTGGTTTTAAATAGTAGTTAAAACAGTGTTTCCTAACATCTGATGATTATGCAAAAATCAAAATCAATAGTTTTTGGAAACAAAAGACGATAATAAGGAAAATTGTGTAACAAAAAATGCAAATTATAAACGGGCTTGCTCCTCCTCAGCCAATATTTCATTGGTCTTCATTGCAGTAAGCCAAAAATCAAGCACACCCTTATCTGAAATAAGGTTTAAAATAAAAAAAAAATATGTTTTAGTTCTTTTACAGATAAAAGAGATTAGCATATAAAAAAGCAGAGTTAAATCATACAGAAAGTATAGTACCTTCTGCCTTTTCAGTTTCTTATGTCATACTTTAATCCTTTTATCTCAATGAGTTTGTCAAAAAAAAAAAAAACTAAAATCAGTGAGTTTGTCAATATAAAGTCAGTGCGAATTATGAAACACATTTGTTTCATAGAAGTCCATTCTCTATGACAATATGACTATCGTTCAAGTGAAATAATTTGTATATGCTTCTAATGTTCTAAAGTCACCAGACAGAACAACTACGTATGTGATAAATGTCAATCTCATCATGATCAGATATACAAATAGGAGAAAATCATATATCCAAACCTTTGCATATAGTTGTGGATACAATTTCTGGTATTTCAGTTCCAACGCCGCTCTCTCTTCAAAAAACTTTGCCTCTAGCTCATCATGTTCCCTCTACAAACGATAAAATATCAGAAGCAGATAACATTAAGCAAAGAAACTAAAAAACATCCCACCATCAAGAACACATATGCACATATAGACAACATCCACCTCTTAGGCGAATGTTTCTTGAACCTCTCGAGTCCCAGATTCATAGCCCTCATCCATCTAACAGTATCATATAAAACAACAAACTTAAAAAGCTAAAGGCTGAACGTAGAATCGAAGATGCCAATTTAACTTCTTGATTTAATGTAATATTACCTTTACGTCCTCTAGCTCATTCTCCAGTGTCTCCGCACAAAGATCGTCTACTTTGTTAGGTGAATGTTCCACAAGGGCATTGGATGTAACAATTTCTTGATGATTTTCGTCTCTTGTAGAATCTCCTTCCTTGTTACTCTCTGGCATCTTCATAGAACCATCGTGACCATCATCCATATATGTACCATATATGTAGCATCATCCTTACTATCGTCAACCTTATCATCACCAATTTCTGCAGTGTCTTTCTTGCTATCATGAGCCTCATCCACAGGCAGTTCCTGCTCAGTTTCGCTAGGGCATGTCTCCTTTTTATCTACCTTATTTAGGTTTTCTTGACTTGTTTCAATCTCATTCGGGTTTACGTTGACTAAACCAACCGACTCTTCCGGTTCATCTCCTACTTCTTTTGAAGCTATTTGCTCCATCTCCACACATTCTTCACCACCCACGACTTCATCTTCTATAACCTTTCCAGTATCCTCCACCTCAACTTCTCTTTGATCCATTAAAACCCTATAAAAACACGCTTTAAACACGTTAACTGTAAGTTCAAACACATATTACATTTTTCTAACACCAAATGAAAATAAACTGGAGTGATTCATGACAGATATATCAACATGATGGAAAACAATCAGTTATTCATGTTTCCTGAATGAATCGAAATTTTACAGCAAATGAAAGAAGTACAAATTACAAAACTCTAAATTCGCAACAAATTACAATAGGAATTAAGATGTAAACTTTCACTATTTATATAAACTTCAAATTGTTACCTCTGTGTGCTACGAAGCCTTTTTCTTCACCACCCACGACTTCATCTTCTATAACCTTTCTAGTATCCTCCATCTCAACGTCTCTTTGATGCATTAGAACCCTACAAAAACACGCTTTAAACACGTTAACTGTAAGTTCAAACACTGAAGGGGTATGGTCCCAAAAACCTCGCAAAGGCGTATGGGACCATACCACAACTTCACCACATAAGCCCTCTTTAAGAGAACCCTGCGCAGCTGCGCACCGGTTCTAAAGGAAAACTTGAAAAGGAACAGACTTCAACATCCTCGCGCCAAGATGGAACTAATAACGCATCCTTGCGCAAGTTTACATAAAAGAATAGTTGGGAATAAAACCTTAACAACACCTCCGCACAAATATCACCCAGACTTGAACAGGAAGTAACCTTTTTGTTACAACATAATTAACATGAGACAGAGGCATAAAGGATTACAGCTGTAAACCTTCTAGAAGGCCCCATCGTGCACAGCCATTCGGTTATAACTGAATGGCCACGTGACATCATCCTGAATTCTCACCAAGGTCACAATGATGGCACCAAATTGGAGAAGGATCCACACTTGCCCACTTTCCACGTGGCATCTCCCCAGCCGTTGATCATGCCCACGATTCGTGTGCATATACACCACGTTAGTGATTAAACGGTGAAGGAAATAACCGCTTATGAAAAATGCTTTCCGTTACTTCCTCCGTCAATAAACTTTCCTGCCCAAATTCGGTTATAAATAAGGCAAGTCAGGTATAATCTCTCAAGTTACCCTCACTTCACTTTCACTATTACTTCTTCTTCTTCATTGAAACCTGTACTTATTCTCACGCCGGAGGGTGGTCATGGAGAGAACCTCCATTCTCCCCGTGGCGAGTCTAACGGCTGTTCGTTTTGCAGTTATCATTCGAAAAAGGAGCTTAGCCAAACCCCGAATCAAACGAGAGGACTCACCCTTTTATGCAGAACTAAACCCCTGGTCCGACTGATTCCGATCATTCGAACCAGTGTTTCTTCATTGGCGCCTACCGCTTCCTCAATTTTCATTCTCATCTTCTCGTTTGATTCATTTCTCTTCAACCTCTATTTTCCATGGCAGAGATTCCGTCAAATCGACCATCAGGATCTAGACCGGCGAACTTCAATCATGATCCTCATGTCGAGGGGATTGTAGAAGAAGCCACCGACGATAACGAGGTCCAATACAACGATCCTGTTACTCCAGGAGCACAACTCGAGGTCCCAATAAGTTCAATCTTACCTCCCGGTGAAACCCCCATCTCGTGGTACGTCAGGTCTCAGGGGGCATTAAATGCAGTATACGCACAGCTTTATGCACAGACTGTTCCTCATGCAACTCAATCTCGGAGATCTACATCTCATGTACAGGCACCATCTGCACCACGTACATCTCACTATGACGCACCATCACGAATACATGTAGACGACACAGAAGTCTACTCCAGATCTCCTACCAGGTATGAGTCTACTCAATCCGAGACTAAATGAAGAAATTACCGTGATGAGCCATATTCTCATAGAAGGCAGTCAGTCCATTCTCGGTTGGGCCCGCGTTCTTACCAAAAGCGGGACACCCAAACCGACAAATACAACAAAACATATCAGGAAGGTGATAACACAAGTGTGTTCAGCCAGCTGTAGCGGGACCATAAAAATTATAAACCTCGCGCGGTTTATAACCTGGATGCAGAGCACGATTACAATTTAATCTACCGTCCGGCAAAAGCAGCGGAGAACTCGAAATTTGTCAGTGAAATCACCCTAGCTCCCCTCGAAAGGGCGAAACTACCATCATACGTTTGAAAATTCAATGGGATGTCAAATCCAGACGATCATCTCCATGTATTCACCAGCGTAGGCCTGGTAGGGGGGTTGGACATTGCCTATGTAGTGTTACCTATTCGTCCAAACCTTGACAGGTGCAACACGGTTGTGATTCGATAATTTACCGGTAGGGAAGCTAACATCATGGGTGGATTTAAAAGAGAAGTTCCTGGTCCACTTTAGCCAACAACGAAGACCTGTCAGAGACACCGCCGATGTAATGAATATCTGGAGGCGGGATGATGAAAGTCTGGAGGACTTCATAACGAGATACAAGGAAGTCCTAGAAATCGATGATGTACATGAACATCTGATACGAGCACAATTCAAGTACGTCGTACGCTGTGAGGATATGATTAAAGTTCTATCAGGAACATAGGGTTTACCCAAGAGTTGGGAAAAACTAATGGCAGCTGCCAAAGTTTACGCTCAGATAGAGCGCAATCTCAGCTCCAACAGGCCGCCTCCACCACACAACCGTCCGCAAGACATGAGCGGAAGCAACGGTAAAAAGTTCAAGAAGAACTGAAGGGACTCGGCTTCCGGAGCATACTCGTCTGATGATGCCCGATCAACAATTAACAAGTTGACAGTGCAGAAAGAAGCTAAACAGGAGAATCGTGAGCGACAACGGACTCCCCTCACAAAAACACCGGTGGAGGTACTAAGCACAGATGATTATCAATTTAAAACTCCCCCGCCAATGAAAAACAAGAGGGGTCAGGATCCAAATCAGTATTGTGAGTACCATAAGGATAACGGTCACACCACAAATAATTATATAAGCCTCCGCACCGAAATCGAGAAGGCACTAAAAAGTGGTGAACTCACCCACTTACTTCAAAATGTGCGGAAGGATATCAAACAGATTACTTGTGGGGATGAAGGGCTGAGTAAAAAAGCCAAAACCTAAGCCGCGCAAGAGCAACAAGCATACAATAGCTTCCTTTCATATTGGTTAGGTTCTCCAACTTACCAATCCATGACACAGGACTATTAGTATGAGTAAATTAAGTCTCAATTAATTATCCTAAGAAACAACTTTGTAACCATGGCCTCTGAGCCCTATCCAAAATCAATACAAAGCTTGTTATATTATTTCTATGTTTATTACAAAGTGCATGCAATTCCTTTTGGTAAGCGCAAAAACATTATGGTAACCTTAACACAAGTCTCATGAACGATCCGCGATCACACGCATCGCGCAAGGCCCAGCCTTACGTTCACACATGAGCTTTATACCACCTTTATTCGCCTTACCTAATCAAAGAAAATGTACCCATTCAAAATATTGTAATTCAAACATGTATTATAACAGTTACTGGCACACCGCGCACGTTAACAAAAAAAACCATTTACATGCACGACAATGAATCAACAAGTTACTTGCGCTATAGCGCATTAACAAATAGGGATCTACATCCCAAACCTATGTCAAATACCAGTTTTTCATACAACCACAAAACAAAGAAAACCTAAGCTAGGTCTTCATCATCATCATCCTCTTTATCCGGGAAAACTTCTCTTAGTTGCGTCATAAAATCTTCAGAGTGCAGCGCAACAGTAACAAGGTCCATAACAGGAAGCTGCAAAGTATTGAATTGAGTCTTCGCAGCAACAAGAGCAGCTTCAGTATCAGCACCTTGCGTAGCAGATCTACTGGTATCCCAGTCAACTTTTAAAGCATTGACAACATGCTGCGAACATTCTGAGTACCCTTGGGCATACCCATCGTTGCACGCAGCAACCAGCAGGTGCGCAACCGTCTTATCTAATTCTTCGGAATTAAGAACAGAGTTGGCAACCTACACAATAAAACAAATAAGAAGGCGCATAATCATCTCCAGACACTATCAAAAGTAGAAACACTTACGCTTATGATTCCGCGATCTTTCAACCATAGCATGTCATTCTTCAATGGTTCAATCTGACTCTCCGCCGTCACCCGGGCAGTCTCAGAACTTTCCAACTTTTCTTCAGTTTCAACAAGACGGCGAGAAGTCTCAGCTTTTTCAACCCGTTCAAGCTCCAAATATTTTTTAGCGGATTCAACCTCCGCCTTAAGTTGTTCCTGCTCAGATAATAAAGAGGTAAGTTCGTCTATCTCCTTTCCCTAAGAGCAAGGGTGGCGCAAGTTCGTACCTCTTTCCGTTCACTTCTCTCCCTATGAGAACGCACCTCATCACGCGCCGCTTCAGCCTCAGCTTTTTCTTGTTTCAGCTTCTCAATATCTACATCTTGTTTTTTCAATCTCTCAACTTCAGCCTTGGGATTATTAATGATATTGCGGAGACCTATCTTTTTATTATTATCTTTCTCACAGATCTCCCTCCAATTTTTGCGTTCCTTAGAAAGGAGAGCAGCTTCAGCCTCTGCTTTTCTTTTCCAACCAGCAACAGACCATTCTTCAGTTTTTTGGTCGCTCTCAAACTTGGCCCAATCAGCCTCCAATTTAGCCCTCAGTAGGGCAGCTCGGGCCTCATCCTCAGCAGCTTTCTTCTTGGATGCCTCAAAAGCATCCCATTCCTTGTGCATGCTATGCCACTCACGCACTATACGATGCGTAGTGGACGCATAGGTAGCAGCTTCTTCAAGGTAAGCATGATAAGTCTGCTCATGAGGACGTCCCTCTTGAAACTTAATCTCTCCAGGAGGGAAAGTTATCTGCAACCAGTCACAGCACACGCGCCTGTCCGAGAAAGTGTCGCCTTTTTTCAGATTCCACACCGGAGCATGAATTTTAGACGCTTTCTTCTCCGAATAAGTTCTATAATAATAATCCCCCGGAGTTTCCTCCGGGCGGATGGGAGAATTTTTAGCATCATAAGAAAAGGAGCCCTGATCACCAGCTCGGCTCCTCTCAATGTTCACAGGCACAGAAGCGGAAGCAAGCGCAGGGACTGGTATCACAGGGTCTTCATTTATAGACTTTTCTTTCCCTGAATCATGCGTCGTAATCTCAGGAGACTTGGGACGTGTACCATCAACATTCGCAGTCTCTGGGTTCTTAACCTTCTCAGATTCCACCTCAACAGGCTTCTCCACTTCAGGATTTTTCGCTTCAACAATTCTCTCTGTCTCATTTTCAGCAGCTTTAGTACTTTCTAGCTGTTCACTGATCGATCATGAGGAGGTGAATGTGGAAGGTCAGCATTAACCGCGGATGATGGCTCCGCCTGAGAAGGAGAGACTGGTTCTTCTGCAAAAACAAAACTCCATATTACAAACATATAGTACGCGTAAAAATCAAACAAAGAAGATACTCACCCGGAGGAGGTTTCGCAATAAAGGCATCAAGATTGCCTCTTCTGCTAATGTTTTTCCTCTGAGCCTTCTTGACAGGCTGCGCCCCAGCCTCAACTTCAGCTTGCTTTCTTTTCCCCGCCTTTGTCTTCACCAAAGGCTCTGGACTTGACTCTAAGTCAATTGGGTCCTCAGGATTTGAGGCAGGGATGTCAGCAGTATCCCGAGGCTCCGCCTTCGGTTTCTTCACAACTACAGGCGTAAGATCTTCTAACGAATCAGACACCACTACATAGTCACACCAGGAGTTAGAGGAATGACGCGTACCTTTCTTCTCTCCTTTAACATTTTTGACTTTTGACGATTGGGGTTTCGTCGAGTCGGCCTTTTTTGGCGCAACATTAGCCGCAGGCGCACGCTTTTTCTTCTTAGGGCCTATGCCCAGGTTAGTCAGTTCACCTACTTAGAGAAGAAAGTATTGCAATATTACCCCACGCGCAAAGACAGCAAAGAGTAATATTGCAATATCTAACCAACAAATAAATACTTACCAGCACCAGTCGGAGGTTGCACGGAAAGATCTTCATCTTGCGGCAAAGCAAAATTCTTGACTATCCGAAGGTACCAAAGTTCCTCGTCAGCCTTTTTTGGAATAGTAGCCATTTTCCACATTCTCTCTTATACGCAACAACATATAAGGAGACAACTACAAAAGGGAAAACAGGAACAATAAAAAAAAAGAGGGAAAGAGATCCAGAATCATACTGCTATCGCCCTCCATATACACCAGTTTGTCTTCTCGTTCCATTCGCCAGAATAGACTCATACCGGCAACAACTAAAGCTTTTTCCGGAAGCTCAATCGACGGAACATCCTTTAAATCCTGGTACCAAGTTTTTGAAAAAAGGAGTCTGTATGGTCTCTGTTACAACATCTTCTTTGCCCCTGAAAGTCATCTTCATTGGAATCACACCAGCCTTAATAAAGAAGAATTTAGGCTTCCAGTCATGAAAAGATTTCAGGGGATGCAACAGAATCTTCTTAGCCGAAGCACGTTGGATAAAGGAGTAAAAGCCCTGTGAACAATGCATTTGGTGGAACACTCGAAAGCGGTTAACCATCGGCTCGATATGCATTGACCAACAAACGAATTCAAAATGGCGGACCCGAACCATTCCGATAGGATGCATTTGAGAAATATGAAATTTATAGTATGAAAGGATTTCAAGGAAAAATTTCGCTACTGGCAATCGAAAGTTGCATGCAGCAAAATAATCCCAAAAAAGGGTAATGTATCCGGCCGGAGCGTCTGCCGCCGTCTGACCCTCATCAGGATATCGAGCATCCCAGCTATCAGGGAACTTAAAATTTCGAACCATGTTGTCAAATGTTTCCTTAGGCCACTTCAGTGGTGGAAGACCGGCAGACATGTCTTCGGAAGAATCTTCGTGGCGTTCTCCGGTAGACATAGGGCAAGAAATTTGCAGTTTTTAAGAAGATATCGAAGAAGAAGAATAGGTTTCAAATGGCAATACTAACAAAAGAAAGCAATAAATGGATTTATATACCCACCACCATCAATGACCTAGAAAACCGTAATAACACCTTTTTCCGGGAAAAACACGGTTATCTAAGCGTCAGGGGCGAGTGGGAAAAACCATAACACGAGTTCACGCGCGCGTGTAAACCACGATTGACGACGTGCAACTGATAAGTGACAGCCTGCCACTCAAAACTGTCACACATCAACAATCATCACTGTACCTTTCACCTGCCAAGGGTCAAATTTTTCAAAATTTGAAATCATGAGCAATTCAACTCAAAAAAGTATCTTCCTCAAGAAGATTCTCCACATTTCGCGCCAAAACCCCACATAGCAAAAATCACCTATATCTTATATTCCAGTACCCCACTTATTTGCATAAGAGCAACACTGGACTGGGGGGACTTGAAGGGGTATGGTCCCAAAAACCTCGCAAAGGCGCATGGGACCATACCACAACTTCACCACAATAAGCCCTCTTTAAGAGAACCATGCGCGGCTGCGCACCGGTTCTAAAAGAAACTTGAAAGGAAATAGACTTCAACATCCGCGCGCCAAGATGGAACTAATAACGCATCCTTGCGCAGGTTTACATAAAAGAATAGTTGGGAATAAAACCTTAACAACACCTCCGCGCAAATATCACCCAGACTTGAACAGGAAGTAACCTTTCTATTTCAACAAAATTAACATGAGACAGAGGCATAGAGGATTACAGCTGTAAACCTTCTAGAAGGCCCCATCATGCACAACCATTTGGTTATAACTGAATGGCCACGTGGCATCATCCTGAATTCTCACTAAGGTCACGATAATGGCACCAAATTGGAGAAGGATCCACACTTGCCCACTTTCCACATGGCATCTCCCCAGCCGTTGATCATGCCCACAATCCGTGTGCATATACACCAAGTCAGTGATTACACAGTGAAGGAAATAACCGCTTACGGAAAATGCTTTCTGTTACTTCCTCCGTTAACAAACTTTCCCGCCCAAATTCGGTTATAAATAAGGCAAGTCAGGTATAATCTCTCAAGTTACTCCCACTTCACTTTCACTGTTACTTTTTCTTCTTCATTGAAACCTGTACTTATTCTCACGCTGGAGGGTGGTCACGGAGAGAACCCCCATTCTCCCCGTGGCGAGTCTAACGGCTTTTCGTTTTGCAGTTATCATTCGTAGAAGGAGCTTAGCCAAACCCCGAATCAAACGAGTGAACTCATGAGATTCCAGGATCCGGCGAGTCTGACAGAGCTTCGGTCCCGAAACAACGTGTTCGGTGCGATTATTACGACTAAGAAAGGAGTAGAAGATAGATAGAACACCGAGCAGTCAATTTCAATCTGGTCTCTATTGATTATTCAACGTTTACAGCACCGCGAGACCAGTTGGACAGCATGTCCCCTTTGGGAACCAAAAGCTTGTCCAAATGGGAGCCCCAACCCCTATTTATAGACAACTAACACTATGTCCATCCGTCCGGATTGTCATCCGATTGGATGGTCATCCGATCGGATGGTCATCCGATCGGATGGTCTTCCGATCGGATGGTCATCCGTTCTGATGGACCTTTACATTAACGTACCGTGTCCAACTTTCTCATATTCTATACAATATTCAACACACGCTCTAACTAACTATTCGCATAGTGGCAGACGTACGAAATATGCACTAACAGATTCCCCCTCGGATGTTACTGTCGAATCGTCTTTAAAACTTTGAGAACCTTGAGCCGTGTTTGAATATTCTGCAACTTCAACTTTTCTGCAACTTCAATCAGGCATCTTGAAATCTTACAATAGATTCCCCCTCGATTGATGATTCGGGTTTGCTTGTGTCAAAGTAAAGCACCAATTCCCCCTGAAATGAATCTTCAGGTCTTTTGCACAGTTTATGACTTCCCTCTGATTTGCTGAACTGCAACCTTCATGAACAATCACCAACTTGAAACTAATCAATGCAGCATCCTCTGTTTCAACTTTAATCGCATCCAAGCTCAGTTTTTGATATATCATGTCAGCACCACGATCTCGCATTCCGCTTGCTCGATCTAAGAATGTACAAAAAGTCAACCGGAAAATGATAGAAACTTCAAATACCCCACTGGTTAACTTCAAATCCGTGATTCCCCCTGAAGATCGGATATCCCGTTTACCGTGATCCAAGTTAACGCACCATAAGAATGACAGATTTGCGTAAATGATATTTTACCACAATCAGCAAATCTTCATCGGAAAAACAAATCATCTGGTAATGTAATCCGATCTCCGAAGCATTCGTCCACAATCAGATTCATCTCCTCGGATAATCTAGATCTCGGAAGCTTTCACCTACGATTACTCTTGGATCTCTGAAGCATTCGTCCACGATCAGATATCAACACCTCGGATCATCTTGATCTCGGAAGCTTACACTCACGATCAGATTTACATTCCCCCTGACAATCTGAAGTCGAAACTACCCGAATACTGTTGCAGTGTCACGAATTTAAAAAATGCCGGAATTTCAACATAGGACAGTGAAATTTTTATTCCCCCTCATTTTTGCAAATTCTGACGTCTCTATTACCGGATTCCCCTCAAACTGAGCAATTCAGTCCTCTTTTATCTGTGAAAAACTCGACTATGCCGAAAATATGACAATTTTCTTCAAAACGTCAGTTTTTCATTGTTGCGGATTTTTCTTTTTGGCCCATAAATAGTCGGATTGACCTTTACATTAACGGACCGTGTCCAACTTTCTCGTATTCTATACAATATTCAACACATGCTCTAACTAACTATTCGCACAGTGGCAGACATACGAAATATGCACTAACAACTCACCCTTTTATGCAGAACTAACCGGTCATTCGAACCAGTGTTTCTGTCGCAGCCCCCGCCCCTTATCTGTCCCGGGAACGGGCGGCCGCGGCAATCAGTATTGGTGGTATCGGTGTTTATCAATTTGGCAGCGGAAATTTCATCAGGACCGTAGTTAGGAAATATTTTATCAGAGTAAAATACCACAATTTTATAATATTAAACACATGGGAAAATCCCAAGTTTCAAGTACACACATTTTATAGGGATAAAATCCTATTTTATTTAAATAAAACATCTTCTTTATTTAGGTAACTTTTATAGCCACTTTTCCAAGCCTTCAGTGCTGTTCACCTGGCTTCTAGTTGGCTTTCACATTTTGTTACCTAAAACACGTTTAAAAACATTTTGTCAGTGGTAAATAATGGTGAGTGAATCCCGGTTTAATCAAGAAGAGTTTTATCTTTTAACAGTATTGAGAGCGATTACAATGTTTACATCTACACAATTACTCATTCAGTACTGTCAATCCTGACTGGTGGGTCATATTACCCATTGGCTAACTTTTTGTCCAATGGTAACGTGTTCCACATTTTGTATACAAAACCCCAACATACCGGCAGTAATTGAAGAATTACAAAGACTCAATCACTGCTTAATTACATTGTAAAATATTTAAGATTTTGTAAAAACAGTTTACAAAAAGGAGATTACTCATATTGCTGTTTTAGGGTTTTCTTTAAGGATTTCCTGGTAATTATCTATAAATTACACAAATGCACAGGCGTTAGTATAATAACCCAATATCTACATTAGTAATACCCTCCCCGAGATGGCATTCCAACGACTACATCGGGCAGAACCACGACAGCCGTTACGGAACCCTAGATCAATCGGGCAGCGAATCTAATATGTAACCGGGGTTATGATACTTACAACGAGGCAAAACTTCGTTATTAGGGGGTATAATACCCTAGTATAATGCCTATTATATAGAAATTGAGATAGAAAGAAAGATTTTGAACGAGGTAAACTGAAGGCCGAATGCACCTATTTATAGTGCCTGATTCAGACCTTGTTGCGCCCCGCGTAGATGTCTTCCAGGATTTTCGCGGCCCACGAGGCCAGCTAGGGTAGGCGCTAGCTTGGCTGACTCACCACTAGGCTTGACACGAGTGGTGACACGTGGCGGCTCAGGGGCTCGCCCTGACTTCGAGCTGTCACGGCCCGCGTAGGTTACCACCTACACGTTCGCGCCCGTGAGCGAGGTTAAATTCTTTTTTTTTACTTTATTTTTAATTATATAGGGTATTTCGGGCTCAGTTTTCACATAAGGGGTATGTTTTAAGACATATTGGGATAATTTAAATATATTAGGGGTGTCGAAAATTATTTTGGAGGGTTGTTATATCCTCTATCCTCCCCACCTTGTTTTAGAACTCGTCCTCGAGGTCTACTGGAATAGGTGCAGGTATTTCCTTTGCATTTCTGATTCAAGCTCCCATGTGTATTCTAGTCCTCTTTTGGAGTCCCATTTTACTTTGACCAAAACTAATCTCTTGTGTTTGAGGTTCTTAATTTTCCTGTCTTCAATCTGTGGAGGCTTCTCTACAAATTTAAGTTGTTCATTTACCTCTATATCCTTAAGAGGCACTATTAGTGATTCATCGACTAAGCACTTCTTGAGATTACATACATGAAATACATCATGTATTCTTGCCATTTCCTCATGCAGTTGTAGCTGATAGGCTACAGGTCCTAATTTTCTAATGATCTCAAAAGGTCCAACATACCTGGGGCTTAACTTCCCTCTTTTGATGAATCTTACCACTCCTTTCCAAGGAGAAACTTTTAATAACTCTTTGTCTCCTACCTGAAATTCCAACGGCTTTCGTCTGTTATCAGCATAACTCTTTTGTCTATCACGTGCTGCTTTCAGTCATTCCTTGACTTGAATGATTTTTTCGGTTGTTTCTTGTACTATTTCAGGTCCGGATAGTTGCTTTTCTCCAATTTCTGTCCAACAGACTGGGATTCGGCACTTTCGTCCATAAAGTGCTTCAAATGGTGCAACATTGATACTTGTGTGATAACTGTTATTGTAAGAAAATTCTATTAATGGTAGTGATCGTCCCAATTACCTCCGAAATCAATTACGCAAGCTCTAAGCATATATTCCATTGTCTGAATTATCCTTTTGCTTTGTCCGTCCATTTGAGGATGATACACTGTGCTTAGATTTAACTTAGTTCCCATAGCTTTTTGGAAACTTGTCCAAAAATGAGAGGTAAAACGGCTATCTCTATCAGAAACAATTGATAAAGGAATTCCATGTAATGAAACTATTTCATTTACATACAACTTAGCTAAGTGTTCCATACTGAAAGTTTCCTTCATTGGTAGGAAATGAGCTGACTTAGTTAGCCTGTCTACAATCACCCAGATTGTATCATTACCTTTCCTTGTTTTGGGTAACTTGGTAACAAAATCCATTGTTATCAATTCCCATTTCCAAACTGGCATTTCTAATTGTTGCAACACACCTGAGGGTTTCTGATGTTCGGCTTTAACTTGTGAACAGGTTAAACACTTAGCAACATAAGCTGCTATATCCTTTTTTATTACTATCCACCAGAAGTTCTTTCTTAAATCCTGGTACATCTTATCATTTCCAGGATGCATCGTGTACTTAGACTTATGGGCTTCTTCTAATATACGGTGGCGTAGGTTTCCTAATTTAGGTATCCACATTCTTTTCTTATGGAATCTCCAAATTCCATCTGTTCCTTGTTCTAATTCCTTAATCATTCCTTTCAATTTTTCAGTATCATCCTTGATTACTGATTCTTGTGCTTTTCTAATCTGTTCATTTAAATCTACTTGTAGATTTAATTTAAGAGAGCGTACTCTTTTTGGCTTTTCGTGATACTTTAGACTTAAAGCATCAGCAACTACATTTGCTTTTTCTGCATGATACTGGATATTACAATCGTAATCACTAAGAATTTCCATCCAGCGTCTTTGCCTCATATTCAATTCCTTTTGCCCGAAAACATACCTTAAACTCTTAAGATCTGTGAAAATGGTAAACTTACTACCATAAAGGTAATGTCTCCAAATCTTAAGGGCAAAAATTATGGCTCCTAATTCTAAATCATGGGTCGAATAATTATCTTCATGATTCTTAAGTTGTCTAGATGCGTAAGCTATAACCTTTTGACGTTGCATTAACACACATCCATAACCTAACTTAGAAGCGTCACAATAGACTTCAAAGTCTTCAGTTCCTTCTGGTAATGCTAGTATGGGTGCGTTGGTTAATTTTTGCTTAAGAATTCTAAAGGCTTCTTCTTGGTTTGGTCCCCATTCAAACTTAACAGATTTACAGGTTAACTTAGTTAAAGGAATGGCTATTCTAGAAAAATCTCAAATAAATCTTCTATTATAACCGGCCAATCCTAAGAAACTTCTAACCTCGGTTGGTGACTCAGTATTTGGTAATTGCCTCGATCTTGGCGGGATCTACATGAATTCCTTCATGATTAACTAAATGCCCAAGAAACCGTACCTGTTCTAACCAAAACTCGCACTTTGAAAACTTTGAAGTGCGTGCAATTATCTTGCATGTTCCTCTTTACTCTTAGAGTAAATGAGAATATCATCTATAAAGACAATTATGAATTTATCCAAATATGGCTTACATATTCGGTTCATCATGTCCATAAATGCAGTTGGGGCATTGGTTAAACCAAATGGCATGACAGTAAATTCATAATGACCATACCTTGTTCTAAAAGAGGTTTTAGGAATGTCCTCTTCCTGTACCTTTAATTGATGATATCCTGACCGTAAATCGATTTTAGAGAAAAATCGATATCCTTGCAATTGATCAAACAGATCATCGATTCTTGGCAATGGATACCGATTTTTAATCGTGAACTTGTTCAGTTCGCGGTAGTCAATGCACATACGCATCGATCCGTCTTTCTTTTTAACGAATAAAATCGGCGCTCCCCATGGTGATGGACTTGGCTGTATGAATCTTTTTTCCAACAATTCATCTAATTGTTTCTTCAATTCTTGCATTACTGCGGGTGCCAAACGATACGGCGCTTTGGCAATTGGTGCTGTTCCAGGTAGTAGATAAATTCTGAATTCGACTTCTCTGTCTGACGGTAGTCCTGGTAATTCTTCTGGAAATACATCTGGAAACTGAGACACTACTGGAATATCTTTTAATTCTTTTCCTTTAGTGTTAGTGATTATAGAGATCAAATACACTAATGATCATTTTCTTATACAACTAGTTGTTTTCATCACAGAGATGAATTTTGTGGATCTAGAAGGCTTATCCCCTTTAATTGTGATCTTTTCACCCTTTGGTGAATTTACTTGAATTGATTTTTGATCACATAAAATGCTGGTTTTATTGGTTACTAACCAATCCATTCCTAATACAACATCAAATCCTGCCAGATTCATTGGGTAAAGATTTGTAATAAACTTTTGATTTAAAAATTCTATTCTTGCTCCCTGCAAGATTTCAGAAATCTTAATGGTTTCTCCATTTGCTGTTTCTACTAGACATTCTTGTGGGAGTTTAGTTAATGGTTGATTGAGAAGTTTGCAAAATGAAGTATTAATAAAACTTTGGTTCGCACCAGAGTCAAATAATACTTTAGCAAAAACATCATTAACTAAAAACGTACCAGTTATCACATCCGGAATCATCTTGGCTTCTTCTGCAGTCAGAACAAATGCTCTAGCATTTTTGGTATTCTTGTTGTTCATGGCTGGAGCTAGTTTCGGACAGTTTGGCTTGATATGACCTTGTTCTCCACAGTTGTAGCATATCCTGTTGTTAGGTTTCTTCCTGCAGTCTTCTTCCTTGTGTCCAGATATTTTGCAGAAGTTGCAATATATAGAGCATCTTCCAGAATACTTCCTTTTGCAATACTTGCAATATGGTGTAGAAGTAGAACCTATATTTTTCCCACGGTTGGAATTTCCAGAGCGAAATTCTTGGGTAAGCCTTTGAGCTAGGTTTCTCCTTTGATCCTCTTCTCGGGTACGCACTAACTCATCTGTCAAGGTGTTTGCTAGTTCTACAGCTTCTTCTATAGTTTGAGGTCTAGCTGCCTTGACTACATGCCTAATCTCACTTATTAATCCCCAAATGTAACGGGAGATTAATACAGGTTCAGGTGATGCAAGGGTTGGCACTATTCTAGCATATTCAAAGAATAATGTAGTGTATCCCTTACTATCTACTCCAGTCATTCTAAGGTTTAGGAACTTATTTGCTATCTGTTCCTTTTCATTGGGAGGGCATAATTTCCTTTCTACCATGTTCTTAAATTCCTCCCATTCCATATTGTAAATTATGTCACTTCCCCTAGACTGGAGGATGGTGTTCCACCATTCTAGTGCTGAGTTCTTAAACAGATTGGAGGCAAACATTATCTTATCCTTTTCCACACACTTGCTTATTTTTAAGACTGCCCCAGTCTTTTCTATCCAGCGTAGAGCTGCAACCCCCTTCATTGCCCGAGAATTCCATTGGTTTACAAGACCAGAATTCTTTATAAGAACAACCATAAGACATGGTTCTTCTTTTTTTGGGAATGGGCACTTGAAGTATAAGTCCATTGTTCACGCTGTTTTCTGGTTCAGTGGGTCGTTTACTATCACGGTTACTTTTATTATCAGATTCCCTAACTGTTTGAATAATATATGGCATTGCATCTATTATTCCTTGTGCCACTATGTGTTGGATGGCACTTTTATCCACTTGGTTTCCATTGTTATTGTTGTTCGGATTATCGTTATTCTGATTTTCCGGGTTATTATCCGGGTTTTCTTGATTTACTTGGTCGGCCATCTAAATTTTAAATAGTTACCACATATTAATATCACAAGATAATAATTAATGCAAGTAATCATACAACACACATTTTGGTCAAAATCGTCGATCATTGCGACTTACTCTTTCTTATACTATGCATCCACATATATTACAATACAACTGAAATTGAAATTACACTACTAGTAGGCATCCGTAGCTATGATTTAGATATTTTTTTTTCAAACATACACACATATTATATATATATATATACTAGTACTACTTCTACCATCACCTTCACTGATATGGGTTCATCCAGAACTCCATATTACGCTCGTCATACTTCTAGACGAGTCTTTCTCCTACCTGCCTCATCTTCTCGCTACTTTCTAAAATCTCCTCTCTGAAGGTTCGGAGTTCTTGCACATTTTCTGCACTCATTGGGGGTGCAAGTGCTGGAACTGGGTTTGGAAACTAGGGCATGGGTTCCTGGTACGGGTATGGATTCTCTAAAATTTCCCTGATGTACTGATCGCTATCATAGCAGGGATCTAGAGGGTCCAAACCTGGGTAAGCTGCTAGGTTCGGCATGGGTGTGTCTTCTGGTATTGGGTAACGTTGCTGGTAATCCCTATGGTCATCTAACCACGGGTCGTAGTCTGGGTCTAAGGGATTGGGTGCTGGTACCCTAGGTATCTCTTCTGGATTAAAATCATGCATTTGGATTTGATTTTCTGGGTTGTTCTTGATTTCCATTGGCTGGGTGGGGAATAGTGGT
Source organism: Helianthus tuberosus (assembly GCA_030545235.1). Taxonomy (NCBI): domain Eukaryota; kingdom Viridiplantae; phylum Streptophyta; class Magnoliopsida; order Asterales; family Asteraceae; genus Helianthus; species Helianthus tuberosus. The sequence goes on from CM060436.1 coordinate 54,137,296, forward strand.
AATGGTTGGGGTGCTACGAGTTGCTCCAGGTTAGGGTCTACAGCTGTGGTTGCTAGGATATGAAAATTTGCTAAACTCCTATTGAGCATATCCTGAGTGTGAGCATCTGTTTCTCTTTTAACGGCTGCTAAAGCACGCTGGTGTTGTAGCTTTTTCATTCTTTTCCTACGTTCATGCGCTCCTCTACTGAACCATCCTCTCTTTTTAGGAGGGAATGGCTCTTCAGACTGAGCCTTAAGCACGAATATCCCATCTTCATTATCAGCTGAATACCCTGAGAGGGCAGGCTGTGAAGAGGTGCCTTCACTCCTAGGTGAGCTGGACAACTGACGGGAGGCGTCGGAAGGTCCTTGGTCGCTCATACTGTAAACTAACAAATAGTCAAATAAAACTCAACAATAAAATATAGATATGCACGTATTTCTGTAATTTATTTCCTAACACTTTGAATAATATCTTGGTGTCAGCAGAACACTTCTGTGGCTGAATCAGTGGCTTGGCTCTGATACCACATTCTGTCGCAGGCCCCGCCCCCTATCTGTCCCGGGAACGGGCGGCCACGGCAATAAGTATTGGTAGTATAGGTGTTTATCAATTTGGCAGCGGAAATTTCACCAGGACCGTAGTTAGGAAATATTTTATCAGAGTAAAATACCACACTTTTATAATATTAAACACATGGGAAAATCCCAAGTTTCAAGTACACACATTTTTATAGGGATAAAATCCTATTTTATTTAAATAAAACATCTTCTTTATTTAGGTAACTTTTATAGTCACTTTTCCAAGCCTTCAGTGCTGTTCAGCTGGCTTCTAGTTGGCTTTCACATTTTGTTACCTGAAACGCGTTTAAAACATTTTGTCAGTGGGAAATACTGGTGAGTGAATCCCGGTTTAATCAAGAAGAGTTTTATCTTTTAACAGTATTGAGAGCGATTACAATGTTTACATCTACACAATTACTCATTCAGTACTGTCAATCCTGACTGGTGGGTCATATTACCCATTGGCTAACTTTTTGTCCAATGGTAACGTGTTCCACATTTTGTATACAAAACCCCAACATTTTGTATACAAAACCCTAGCTTAGCTGACTCACCACTAGGCTTGACACGAGTGGTGACACGTGGCGGCTCAGGGGCTCGCCCTGACTTCGAGCTGTCACGGCCCGCATAGGTTACCACCTACACGTTCGCGGCCCGCGAGCGAGGTTAAATTCTTGTTTTTAGTTTATTTTTAATTATATAGGGTATTTCGGGCTCGGTTTTCACATAAGGGGTATGTTTTAAGACATATTGGGATAATTTAAATATATTAGGGGTGTCGAAAATTATTTTGGAGGGTTGTTATAGTTTCTTCAAACACAGATTACATTTTTCTAACACCAAATGAAAATAAACTGGAGTGATTCATAACAGATATATCAACATGATGGAAAACAATCAGTGATTCGTGTTTCCTGAATGACTCGAAATTTTACAGCAAATGAAAGAAGCACAAATTACAAAACTCTAAATTCGCAACAAATTACAATAGGAATTAAGATGTAAACTTTCACTATTTATATAAACTTCAAATTGTTACCTGTGTGTGCTACGAAGCCTTTTTCCCTATAGACAGCATCCACCTCTTACGCGAATGTTTCTTGATCCTCTTGAGTCCCAGTTTCATAACTCTCATCCATCTAACAGTATCATACAAAATAACAAATTTAAAAAGCTAAAGGCTGAGCGTAGAATCGAAGATGCCAATTTAACTTCTTGATTTTAATGTAATATTACATATGTGTGTGAGGGAGAGAGAGAGAATTACACATGATTTCTGTTGTTGCGAAAGCTCCAATGAATGGAGGACTCTGGCAGCAGGATTGCGAACGAATATGATGATTTGAATTTGATCGAACGCCTTTCTTCTATAACCTTTCCATTATCCTCCATCTCAACGTCTCTTTGATCCATTAGAACCCTACAAAAACACTCTTTAAACACGTTAACTATAAGTTCAAACACACATTACATTTTTCTAACATCAAATGAAAACAAATTGGAGTGATTCATGATAGATATATCAACATGATGGAAAACAATCAGTGATTCGTGTTTCCTGAATGACTCGAAATTTTACAGCAATGAGAGAGATGGAGTAACATGTATTAATACGGATTCATCATCTTCTTTGTTTGTAGTCTAGGGTTTAAAGATCTTTGTGGTTGGGGTTTTTACGAAAGAGAAATACGGAGATTGGGGTATTTCAAATGGAATTGAGCGAGATTGATGAAATACCTGAATGTTGGTTCTTCAAATCGTCGTTCGTTCCGCAAGTGTGAAGAGAGAAGAACGAAATTTAGGGTTTTTTCCTTCTCGGCCTTCAGAGCAGAGGCTAAACTTATCCATGACTGCAATCTGTTGCAACTCGTATTCTTCTGCTGTGCAATAGCTTCGACATTCAATAGAATCCCTAATTAGAATGAAATTATCAGAAATTATTGTGAAATTACAGAAATTATTGTGTAATCGTCTGGTGGAAAAGAAGAACAGATTTTGGGAGAGAGGTCTGCATTGGATTTGGGAAAGAGAAGGTATTAAAAGAACTATTTATACCTGTATGATTTGAATTTTGAATCTGGAGCCAGAATTTTGAACTGGCCAGAGGTTTGAATTTTGGATGATGGGCAGATGTTTGAAGAAGAAAGGCATATGACAGACCTTTGCCCTTTTGTATGTGGGCCAGACCTAGCAGTGGTTTGATGGCAGATGTTTGAATTTTAAATGTATTTTAAACTAAGTTTTATGATGTCCCTATGCTTTCTCTATGGCTGCCACCTCATCGTTGATGACATAAGAAAAACATTGTTGGACAGCCTCTCTGGCTGACACATCAGCTTTTCTTATGTCATTGAGATTTCTCATTTTATAGAAAGTATAGATAGATTATACATATAGATTAGGGTGGTTGTTGTGACGGGTGACAAGTTGGATGATTTTCGGTTGATGAGTAGAATTGGTGAAGCCAATTATGACTTGTATATTTTTCATGTAAAATACACCAAGCCTAACATAAACACACTAAAAATCATGTCGTATTTTGAATCAACGTGTAAAATCACAAACATTACATTCACTTATGAAATGAAGAGTTGCAAGAAAAATAAAAAAAAGTAAAAATAACAAACTTTAAACGGAATGTGTTTTTCCACAAAGATAATGAACTTTCTATAAAACTCGAAACATAAACAAGTTAATATGTCAAACTATTTATTAAATGAAACGTATTTTGGGTTGACTTTAATATTAAAAAAACGCTATATTAACTAGCACAGAACCTAATTATCGGGGGCATCCGATAAAATTGGAACGATACAGAGAAGATTAGCATGACCCTTGCGTAAGGATGACACGCACGAATCGAGAAATGGTCCAAATTTTGACAATGAGGTAGTGGTGGAGTGGTTGGGGAAAGACTTGGTGTTCCTTGTGACCCATGTTCGACTCTCACTCTCCCCATTATTTTCTACGGCATCCAGGTGAAGGGCGAATACAGGTGGCGCCGGTTCGTCTTGGATGAGAGACGAGGTTTTACCGATTATTTCACTGTCGTGCCTTCGGGTGGGTGGAGGTCGGGTTTCCGCGCATCAGGGAGAGCCAAGGGGCTGGCGGCGGTCGAGTAGTCGACCTTGGCCACAACGCCCGATGTCACGGTGGTTGGCACATCGTTCCTTGTCGTTCATTACCTAAAAAACATTACATTTTCTCTCTCATTTTCAATTAAATAATATTTTTATACCTTTAACATTACCTTTTCTCTCTCCTCCACTCACAACCACTTTCAAAATATATTAAAAAATTATAGGGGTTGAACAGTGTCCCCCCAAATATACAGATGAACAGTAACATTTTCTCTCTACTCCACTCACAATCACTTTTTATACTCTTTATATTATAAAAACTTCAGATACGGAATTTGATGGAATGAATGTGAATGCTTTGTATCGTTAGAGGCGTATCTTAAAACTGAAGCCCATATACCTTTTACGGGTTCTTTACATATTGCAAGTCAATAGTTTCCGTGATTATCTTTGTGGAAAAAACAAAGTTGCATTGATGATTTTAGTTAAGTTTATATGCAAAATTCTCATGGGAACACTCATACCATGCTTTCATCTCATGTTAAAAATAAATTGAATAAAATAACTGTTTAGAGGTTTGTAAAGGTTTCTAGTTTAGTAAGCTTTTGTTAAATAAGATACCACATCACATAGAGGCCGGTTATTGTACAAAATAAAACGTACGCTGCGTATAAGATTTAGGGGCTGTTTGATGAAATCCCACTGGATGACTTGGTCAGAAGCTCATAAAAAACTGACTGGGTCAGACATAATTTATAGGGTGGGTCAGACAACTGACTCGGTCAGCCACACCTTATTTGTAAAACAAACACGCTGACTGGCTACTGAGTCAGCAATCAGATCTGACTGGACGCAGTCAGCCCAAATCAAACAGCCCCTTAGTATCAACATACAAAATTGGGTTTATAACATGCGATTTCCCCTTTTCTTTTTCACATGCGATTTCAATTTTCCTAGTACATGCAATTTTGGGTTATTTTTTAACATGCGATTTCCCTTTTCCTTTATGTACATGCGATTTCCAGGTTTTTTGAAAAATGCGATTTTCAATTTTTGGTAACATAACGTGCGACTTTGCCATCGCGTACGCCGCATACGTTAAGACATATTGTACGATATACTTTTTCCATATATATAAATACTAAAATAACAAATAATACGTCCACTTATATTTCCTTTCTATGTTTTACTGTGGTGATCGGGGTGGGGGTGGGGTTAAAAAAATTATTGATCAAAGATCATGGCTTCAGATTTCCAAAATCGAGGCTGATATAGCAGAGCAGTGTTTATATGGAAGGCCGGTAACGATCTAGTATTCCGTAAGGTGAAGTATTCTTCAAAGGGGGTAAAAATCAAGTTATTTTCATGACTCATGAGTTTCCCATAACAATACTTGGGAGAGTTAGAGCGGTTCGCCATTATCCTATTTTTTAACTTGAGTGTCAGTGACCTCTGTTTTGTTATGGTAAGGATGTAGGTTCGGGATTGTTGTATTGATTTATTTTTGGTCTCTTTTGTCTTTCTGTATTATTTATTGTACACCCCATTGTCTTTTGTTTCATCTTATCGGTGCTTTCCGATATGTCAAGTCCATAATATAATATATTAAAATGAAACCATGTCTTAAGTAAGTTGCTACATGACGTATACGTCTAGTTTTAGTTTAGTTTAAAAAAACATTGAGAAAAAAGTAACCTTTACATAACAATAACATCTTTACACGCAATTAACCTTATCTTATATTCTTATACAACTAAAATGACATAAAGGCAACTAAAGTACTTTATAAATAATACTCTCAATGATGACATAAAAAAAATTCATGTCAGATTCACTATGGATAGCCACCATCACTTGCTTCACCTACAAGTCTTAAAAGTTACTCAAAACTTAAAAGGACACTGATTGATACAAAAGTCACCGACGACTCTGCGAACCTTACTGCTTCATAACTTTTTTTAAACGGCCAATGAATCTTTCAAATATGTAACTAGCGAAATTCATCATATCGGAATACACTCGCCTCCTAACCAGGGAAAACCTTCACCTAGGGCCGAAGCCCGTGAACACTCGCCCAAAGGCACGATAGTGTGATGAGGTAAAATCCGTTCAGTTCAAGGATTGAACTAGCGATCTCCACCTATTCGCCTAGTCTCTCATCATCACCCGGTGCCACATAAAATAATAGGGAGGGCATGAATCAAACCAGAGTCTCTTAGAACACCAAGTCTCTCCCTTACCACTCCACCACCACCTCATTGGCTTGCTGCTCCACAACTAGAGTTGAAAAGCAGTTCTGTTTTGGTAAACGTAAGTCAAAATATGTTCTTGCTTAAACTGATTCAGGTTTCAATTTTTTTTTCAAATGGATTGGTTCGGTTTGTTGTAACTTGTAACCGGTTGCAAGGGTATTTGGGTTTTGTCCTCACATCTTATTGGGCTAATGGGTTTGACCCAATCCATCCCCTAAGATTAGACTGAACGATGCGGCCGGCGTTGAAGCTGGCGTGGGGCTTCAACCACGCCGGAACACCGCCCCTAACCTGTGTGGGCATGGTGGCGTGGGAAATCTCATGGGCGTGGGGAGATGATGAAGCTAATGTGGCGCAACCTGATTTGTTGGTTTGTTTGTTTTACATAAATTTAATAAAAAACTGATTCCCATGTGTCCTTTTACGCCCCCTCCCACCCTTCGGTTTTTGGGGCTTGAAGGGGAAATCTCTCTCTGCTAACGTGGCTGCCACATGACGCTTCATGCTCCTTCTTCAAGCCCCTCCGTACCATGCAGTTTAACTAGATAACCACATGACGCTTCATGCTCCTTCTTCAAGCCCCTCCGTACCATGCAGTTTAACTAGATAACCTAGCCTTTCCTAACCCTTTTCCTCTTAAGTGACATGAAATCCAAATATATTTGGATAATATGGTAATTTTACCACAATTATAACACACTTAAACGAGTTTAGCGTCTTAAAATGAAAGTGAAATTATACTTCTATCCTTCTACTAAACCTATATACTAGAGTTTATAAAGTTGGAACTCTCAAACACAATTTGTCTCACATCGATTGCTTGAAGAAAAACTGCCAAAGAAAATCCTTATACATAGCGGACAATAATTCAACAAAGTTCCTTAGCAGCTTTGTTTAGCTGCGATGATGGACCCTCTCGCATGTTTAGTTTTAATTTTTTCTTGGTTCATAGGACAGTTCAAAACTGAACCGCACCAAAATTTTTGGTTTTGGTTATGGTTATATAACTTCAAACCGAATCGAACCGTCTTGTGCACACCCTTAAAATCATCAACCTAAGTGTTATGTTCTCCATCGCATTACGTGAGCACTACTCTACTACTTTAGTATATTAAATGAACATATACAAACATAGATTTCTTCTTAACAAATCAATCTGAAACCTCTTTTAGATTTCTTCTTAACAAATGAAACTGAAACCTTTTTCTTTTGCCTGTTTAAGTGTTTTTGGTTTGTTTGTTTAATTTAACTTAAAGGACAAACATGAGCAAACCTTTTAGGTAACCAAAGCTTATATAAAATTGTTAAAGAACATAAACCGAAACAATCACAATTATGAGATCTCTTAATGACAATAATAATTAGTATATACCAAGATCACCAGCACATAATCCAACTAGTAGTATACTCGTCCGATGGACATATATTTTAGTGTCGTAATGACATAAATTTTTTGTTTATATTCACATGTTTATATATAACTCATCAAATGAGTTCACAATTACATGTATAATATGCCTAAAAACTTAAAAAGGCAAAGCTGAAGACAATTTCAATAACTAATAAATCTTTAAGTGGACTTGCCTACTAAAACATAAAAATTGAGAAAGTGTTTGGAATGTTTCATGAACACACATGATGTCTACTCATTATATCATTGTGGCTTAGTTGATCTCCTAGAGCTTAGTTTTCCATGATATTGACTGTTGGCACGTTTGACATGTCACACCCCGACCACGTAAAACAACAAAACGTGGCGAAAATGTCGGGGAGTGTTGTAACAGAATCATTGTTTCACAACCATGGATCAAATAATTTCGTTTTACTGAATTATTGAACTCATTGTTTTATTACAAATCAAATAAATACAAATATTGTCTTTCAAATTTTATAGTCGCTAAGGCACGAGTCCATCCTATGTATATCAAGCATCAACAATCATAACACAGCAGAACCTGAAACATGTGTAAAAATAGGTACGTCAGCATAAAAATGCCTGTGAGATATATAGGTTTTATTAATGCATGATTCATGACTTTGTGGGTTTAAAAGAATGTTTTAACAAAAAGTAGTCATGAACTTTAAAAATGTTTTCTTTATAAATCATGCGAAATTTTACAAGAAATTTGATGATATAAAAGAATGATGCATAAACAAATAATTAAGTAAAATGAGTTTGTATAAAATATGTTTTGATAAAAAGGGTTGTAGTATATATAAAAATATACTTTGGTTTTAAGAAAGTCGAATAAGTAATATATCAAAATATATTTCAGTTCCAAAATCGTTAAACAAATAGTATATTAAATATACTTTAGTCGTCAAATAATAATTTTCGGTAGTATATCAAAAGTATACTTTGGTTTAATTAATAACATATTAAACTATGTTTTGGTTTTATAAATAACATACTAAACTATGTTTTGGTATTATAACTAGCATATCAAAATATGCTTTGGTTTTATGAATAACATATTAAACTATGTTTTGGTAATTAACAAAATATATGTTGGTTTGTACAATATCACACATGAGAGCATATCAAACTATACTTTTGGGAGTATAATAAAATATACAATAAAAATGTGATTTAAGAATTCAATCAGACCTGAGTGTATCAAAATACACCTTTGAGACTATAGGAATACCACGAAGGCAATCCCTATTTGGATAAATATCGGTTTCTGACATTCCATAAACAACAGGAATGGGGTGTCTAATCCTATAGCGCTATATCATACTACCAATCGGTCTGGTGAACATAAAATAAGCACAATTCAACAATTAATTTTATAATATTTGAAAAATCGGTGTTTAAACCATAAATAATCATTCAGTTTGTCAAAAGATAAGTACTAATATGTATAATCAATTGTACTTTGAAATCATGAACATAACAAATAGGTACACATGCTTCACCCCAAAACATTGAAAACAGTAAAAGAGGGGACTATGTACTCACTTGAGAGTGCTTAGAAGTCTCGAACAACTACCAAGCAAGCTAGAGGGATCACGGAAATCAAACGGCACCTAATGTAGATAACTAAGTAAATAAACCGGACCTAAATCGGAAGATCGGATAGGATGAGGTTTCGTAAACCAAATGAGTGTGGGAACTCATATGATATGGTTTATCAAAGCCTACATACTAAAACGAAACCTAACCTAAGTGCTTACGACCCATTACGACCCGTTTAGGTAGCTTACGCTACTTTAACGCGTCGTTCGCGTAAAACGCGTTCGGACCGCCTAACTAGTCCTATGACAAGTAATATATGCCTTAACATGTCTAATAATGTTGCCTAATCACTTTAGATGTCAAAATTTATGTTACATATGCTTAAAATGAATTTATGCGTAAAAATGGCATTTTGTTCATTTTCCTAAGGCATATAAACTACCTATCATACAACTATTTAACGAAGTGACCATAAGGTATAACCTCAGAAGGTTATTCCCTATGCAACTATGGTCACATAATATGTTTGGTTGGATCCTAAAGATCGACCAAACGGGTCGAGTTCCAAAGTCTAAGCGGTGGTTTAGACCACTTGACTTACGACTCTAGACAAGCACTAAACTAAAAGTGACGAGCTAAGCATGTTAAAACATGCTTATCTAAGTTAGAAAACAAGTTTGATATCAAAACAAACGGTTTTGATACCAAAAATAGTTTGGTTGCAAAATACGCATAAACGCGTATTTTGACCGAAACTATGACTCGTCACTACACCTAATCAACGTGGTAATCAGTAGGTATAGTCACTAGGGACTATAACCATCGTGATTACGCTCACGTTGCGAAGTTCAAACGAAATTCGTGTTGACCATTGACTGGTCAAAGTAGAAAGTCAAACACAGTTTGACTTTCGTGCTAAAAACGCATAAAAGAATGAAAGAAGCTTACAAAGGGTCCTTGCTAGGAAGATCTTGATCCAAGACACTCAGGTATGAGGTTTTATAACCTCAACTTAGAGATATTCAGATCAAGATGTGAAGAACCCAAATGAGGAAGCTTGCTATTTATAGGAAGGTAAGATCAATAGGATCATTCCATATGTTTAGAGGGTGTAATCTTGGCCATACATGTGGGCACAAGGTATTAGAATACAATGGGAGCCGAAAACCAGCTCCAGGTATTGCAAATGTTACATTAAAACCCCTGAATTTTGACCAGAATGCTGAATTTGAAGTTTCTGTCTGACATGGTCTCGCAGCCTGCGTAGAACATAACCTCCTCTTACGCGTCCCGCCTAGGGCACTTTCCAGAAATGTCAAAACAGGTCCATGCACTTCAGAAACTTGGACTTGATGCATTTTTGACACGTTTAAGCCCCGTTAACCTCATTTAAAGGCTCTAAAATGAAGTTAAAGTATAGGGGACTTGAAATATGCTCAAAAATATCTAGGATTTTGGTTCGTTTGGTCGTACGGTTGCGTTGTTCGGTTAATTACGACGGAAGTCGTAACGAACGCAAAAACGATCCAAATTACGCGACGAATGGAATTTTATCAAGCCAATTACTAAAACAAAATATTTTAATGATTATATAAATTTTTGGATGTCCGGATATATTCAGAACGTAAGATATGCGCGAAAATGCAAACTTGTGCACTTTTTGACGCTTTTAGTCCCTATTTGACCAAAAGTTTATTTTTGCGCACCAAACACCTCAAAGCCTATTTCTAAGCTATGTAGAGGATATTTAGGGCATATTTAACTTATGATCAAGTTCCGGAATGTCCGTTATCATTCGATTCGGTATACTTTTGCAGTTTGACGCAAATAGTCCCTGCGATCGAATAAACTTGATTTCGCCACACTAAACCTTCCAAAACTTATTTCTAAGTTATGTAAAGGTTATTTAAGGTATGTTAAGCCTATATCACTATTCTGGAGTATTTTTCGTGTTAAACTGATTACGTTTACGCATCAGTTCGCGTATAACCTTCCAGAAAGCGATTTAGAGCTCGAAATCGAACAAGATTTGATATGTGCAAACGATACACATATTTATACAAATCCCAAGTATGAAATACAATATTTAATTGGTTTGGTATTTTTTTGATGGTTGCAGTGACACAGGTGTCACAGTCTCCCCTAATTTAGGAAATTCGTCCCGAAATTTAATTTTAGAGGAGACTTGTGAAGACAACTGTGATTGTTTCGCTTTCGAATGAATCCTTCGTACCCAAAGTAAAACTCTGGGCCACATTTGGATCCCTAGCGAAATTGTTAACTGTCAAAGTGACGTCCTTGTAGTAACAAAACATGGAGTTTCGAACTACGGACAGAGGAACGTTTCCTATGAAGACTATCATAAGAAACTTGTGTGTGCTCAAGATCAGAGTCGGAGAGTATAAGATAAAATGACATTGGTCAAGGTCCAGGACTTCTAGTAACTCAAATAACGCTACGTTCGCAATGTAATAAAGAACACTTATATATAGGAAGTACCAGCGGCGTATCCACCATGCCCTTTCTACATTGTTCCCGTTTCGTTATTCTCATCACTATGGGTCTTAACACATGACAAACCTTGCTGTGGTTTCTGTGCACTGAATTCCATAATTATGTATGTTGGGGGTTTTGTATACAAAATGTGGAACACGTTACAATTAGACAATGAGTTAGCCAATGTGTAATATGACCCACCAGTCAGGATTGACAATACTGAATGAGTAATTGTGTAGAAATAAACAATGTGATTGCTCTCAATACTGTTAAAGATAAGATGCTTCTTGATAAAAATAGGATTCACTCACCAGTATTTCCCACTGACAAATGTTTTTAAAACGCATTTCAGATAACAAAATGTAAAAGCCAATTAGAAGAAAGCCAGCTGGAGAGCACCGACGACTTGGAAAAATGTGGCTATAAAAGTTACCTAAAAGACGACGTTTTAAATTCAATAAAATAGGGTTTATCCCTATAAACATGTTGTAATAAGAAACTTGGGTTTTACCCATGTGTTTATTAAATATGGTAGTTTTACTCTGATAAATATTTCCTAACTACGGTCCTGATGAAATTTCCGCTGCCAAATAAAATAATGATAAACAAAAATTGAAACCACCACAACTGGTCTCGCGGCCGCCCGTTCCCGGGACAGATAGGGGGCGGGGGTTGCGACAGAAGGTGGTATCAGAGCTAAGCCACTGATTCAGCCACAGAAGTGTTCTGCTGACATCAATATATTATTCAAAATTGTTAGGAAATTAATTATGGAAATATGTGCATATCTGTATTTTACTGTTGTGTGTTATTTGACTATTTGTTAGTTTTCAGTATGAGTGATCAAGGACCCTCAGACGTGTATCGTCAATTGTCCGAGTCACCTAGGAGTGAAGGTACCTCTTCACAGCCTGCTCTCTCTGGGTATGCCGCTGATAATGAAGAAGGGATGTTTCTCTTTAAGGCTCAGTCTGAAGAGCCATTCCCTCAGAAAAAGAGAGGATGATTCAGTAAAGGAGCATTTGAGCGTAGGAAAAGAATGCGAAAGTTGCAACAGCAGAGAGTCCTAGCAGCCGCTAAGCGAGAGTCAGATGCCCATACACAGGATATGCTTAATAGAAGCCTAGCTAATTTCCATATCCTAGCAACAACTACTGCTGACCCAAATCTGGAACAACTAGTAGCCCCACAACCCTTACCTTTATTCCCCACTCAGCCGATGGAGATAGAAGAAAACCCTGAAAATCAAGTAGAAATGCATGATTTCAACCCTGAGGAGATACCTAGGATACTAGCCCCTAATCCCGTAGACCCGGACTATGATCCATGGTTCGATGATCATAGGGATTATGTGTCGCGCTACCACTTAAACGACGAACCCATGCCAAACATAGCACCCTATCCAGGTCTGGACCCTCTAGATCCCTACTATGACAATGATGAATACATTAGGGAGATATTAGAGAATCCTTACCCTCAGGAGAATCCCATGCCCTAGTACCCGGACCCAGTACCAGCACCTGCACCCCCAATGAGTGCAGATAATGTGCATGAACTCCGAACTTTCGGAGAAGAAATCTTGGAGAGTAGTGAAAGGATGAGGCAGGTAGGGGAGCGACTCGTCTAGAAGTACGATGAGCGCAACATGGATTACTGGATGAATCCAGACCAGTAATGTGATGATTGAGTTGATAATATATATATATATATATATATATAATAATATATGTGTAATAATAATAATAAATGTTGTAGTATAGACCACTTTGTGGTTAGCGATGCATAGTTACACTGTATTGTAATTTTTAAATTTCTAGTACTAGTGTGTATTTGACGCATACTATTATAAAAAGAGTAAAGTCGCAATGCTCGACGCTTTTGGTTAATATGTGTGTTGTGTGGTTGTTACTCAAATTATTAATTATTTTGTGATATTAATAATTGGTAAATGTTTAAAATCCAGATGGACGATGAAGTAAACCAGGAAAATCAGAATAACGATAACCAGAGTAACATTAACTTGGTTAATGAGAACCCGAACAACAACAATAACGGAAACCAAGTGGATAACAGTGCCATGCAGCATATAGTGGCACAAGGGATAATAGATGCAATGTCATATATTATCAAAACAGTTAGAGAAGCTGAAAATAAAAGTAAACATGATAGTAAGCGACCCTCTGAACCTGAAAATAGCGTGAACAATGGACCCGTACTTCACATGCCTATTCCCAAAAGAAGGAGAACCGTGTCTTACGGTTATTCTTACAAAGAATTCTGGTCTTGTAAACCAATGGAATTCTCGGGCAATGAAGGGGTCGTTGCATCTCTACGCTGGATAGAAAAGACTGAGGCAGTCTTAAGAATAAGTATATGTGCCGAAGAGGATAAGATAATGTTTGCTTCAAATCTGTTTAAGAATTTAGCTCTAGAATGGTGGAACACTATCCTCCAGTCAAAGGGAAGTGATAGAACTTACAATATGGGATGGGAAGAGTTTAAAAACATGGTAGAAAGGAAATTCTGCCCTCCTAATGAAAAAGAACAGATAGCAAACAAATTCCTAAACCTTAGGATGATTGGGGTAGATGGTAAGGGTTATACTACATTATTCTTTGAATATGCCCGAATAGTACCAACCCTTGCTTCACCTGAACCAGTTTTAATCTCCCGTTATATCTGGGGATTAATTGGGGAGATTAGACATGTAGTCAAGGCAGCTAGACCTCAAACCATAGAAGAAGCTGTAGAACTAGACAACACCTTGATAGATGAATTAGTTCGTACGCGAGAAGAGGATCAAAGGAGGAACCTAACCCAGAAACTTACTCAAGAATTTCGTTTTGGAAATTCTAATCGTGGGAGAAATGTAGGTTCTACCTCTGCACCCTACTGTAAGTATTGCAACAGGAAGCATTCAGGAAGATGCTCCATATACTGTAACTTTTGCAAAATATCTGGACACAAGAAGGAAGACTGCAGGAAAAAGCCTAACAACAGGATATGCTACAACTGCGGAGAACAAGGTCATATCAAACCTAACTGTCCAAAGTTAGCTCCAGCTGCAAACCCCAAGAACACTAAAAGTGCTAGAGCATTTGTTCTAACTGCAGAAGAAGCAAAGATGATCCCAGATGTGATCACTGGTACGTTTTTAGTTAATGATGTTTTTACTAAAGTATTATTTGACTCTGGTGCGAACCAAAGTTTTATTAATACTTCATTTTGCAAACTTCTTAATCAATCATTAACTAAACTCCCACAAGAATGTCTAGTAGAGACAGCAAATGGAGAAACCATAAGATTTCTGAAATCTTGTCGGGAGCAAGAATAGAAATTTTAAATCAAAATTTTATTACAAATCTTTACCCAATGAATCTGGCAGGATTTGATGTTGTGTTAGGAATGGATTGGTTAATAGCCAATAAAGCCAGTATTTTATGTGATCAAAAGTCAATTCAAGTAAATTCACCAAGGGGTGAAAAGATCACAATTAAAAGAAATAATCTCTCTAAATCCACAAAATTCATTTCTGTAATGAAAACTGCAAGTTATATAAGAAAGGATCATTAGTGTATTTGATTTCTATAATCACTAACACTAAAGGAAAAGAATTAAAGGATATTCCCGTAGTATCCCAGTTTTCGGATGTATTTCCAGAAGAGCTACCAGGACAACCTCCAGATAGAGAAGTTGAATTCAGAATTCATTTGATACCAGGGACCGCACCAATTGCCAAAGCACCTTACCGATTGGCACCTGCAGAAATGCAGGAACTGAAGAAACAGTTGAATGAATTGTTAGAGAAAGGATTCATACAGCCAAGTTCATCACCCTGGGGAGCACCGATTTTATTCGTTAAAAAGAAAGACGGATCAATGCGTATGTGCATTGACAACCGTGAATTGAACAAAGTCACGATTAAGAATCGGTATCCATTACCAAGAATAGATGATCTGTTTGATCAATTGCAAGGAGCACGATTTTTCTCTAAAATCGATTTAAGGTCAGGATATCATCAATTAAAGGTACATGAAGAGGACATTCCTAAGACCGCTTTCAGAACAAGGTATGGCCATTATGAATTTACTGTCATGCCATATGGTTTAACCAATGCCCCAGCTTCATTCATGGACATGATGAACCGAATATGTAAGCCATATTTGGATAAATTCATAATTGTCATTATAGATGATATTCTTATTTATTCTAAAAACAAGGAAGATCATGCAGCCCATCTGCACGCACTTCTAAATTTATTGAGAAAAGAAAAGCTTTATGCTAAGTTTTCGAAGTGTGAGGTTTGGTTAGAACAGGTACAATTTCTTGGACACCTAGTCAATCATGAAGGAATTCATGTAGATCCCACCAAAATTGAAGCAATAACCAAATGGAAAACCCCTAAGTCACCAACTGAGGTTAGAAGTTTCTTAGGATTGGCCGGTTATTATAGAAGATTCATTCGAGATTTTTCTAGAATAGCCATTCCTTTAACTAAATTAACCTGTAAATCTAATAAGTTTGGATGGGGACCAAAACAAGAAGAAGCATTTAGAATTCTTAAGCAAAGATTAACTAATGCACCCATACTAGCGTTACCAGAAGGAACTGAAGATTTTGTAATCTATTGTGACGCTTCTAGTTAGGTTATGGATGTGTGTTAATGCAACGTCAAAAGGTTATAGCTTATGCCTCTAGACAACTTAAGAATCATGAAGAGAATTATTCAACCCATGATCTAGAGTTAGGAGCTATAATTTTTGCTCTTAAAATTTGGAGACATTACCTATACGGTAGTAAGTTTTCCATATTCACTGACCATAAGAGTTTAAGATATGTTTTTGGGCAAAAGGAATTAAACATGAGACAAAGACGCTGGATGGAAATGCTTAGTGATTATGATTGTGATATCCAGTATCATGCAGGAAAGGCAAATGTAGTTGCTGATGCTTTAGGTCGAAAGTACCATGAAAAGCCAAAAAGAGTACGTTCTCTTAAGTTAAATCTACAAATAGATTTAAATGATCAGATTAGAAAAGCACAAGACTCAGTAATCAAGTATGATACTGAAAAATTAAAAGGAATGATTAAGGAATTAGAACAAGGAACATATGGAATTTGGAGATTCCATAAGAAAAGAGTGTGGATACCTAAATTAGGAAACCTACGTCACCGTATATTAGAAGAAGCCCATAAGTCTAAGTATACGATGCATCCTGGAAGTGATAAAATGTATCAGGATTTAAGGAAGAATTTTTGGTGGATAAGAATGAAAAAGGATATAGCAGCTTATGTTTCTAAGTGTTTAACCTGTTCACAAGTAAAAGCTGAACATCAGAAACCCTCAGGCTTATTGCAACAGTTAGAAATGCCAGTTTAAAAATGGGAATTAATAACAATGGATTTTGTTACTAAATTACCCAAAACAAGGAAAGGTAATGATACAATCTGGGTAATTGTAGACAGACTAACCAAGTCAGCTCATTTCCTACCAATGAAAGAAACTTTCGGTATGGAACAGTTAGCTAAATTATATGTAAATAAAATAATTTCATTACATGGAATTCCTCTATCAATTGTTTCTAACAGAGATAGTCGTTTTACCTCTCATTTTTGGACAAGTTTCCAAAAAGCAATGGGAACCAAGTTGAATCTGAGCACCGCTTATCATCCACAGATGGACGGACAAAGCGAAAGAACAATTCAGACAATGGAAGACATGCTTAGAACTTGTGTAATTGATTTCGGAGGTAATTGGGACGATCATTTACCATTGATAGAATTTTCTTATAATAACAATTATCACACAAGTATCAATGTTGCACCATTCGAAGCACTTTATGGACGAAAGTGCCGAACGCCAGTCTGTTGGGCAGAAATTGGAGAAAAACAACTATCTGGACCTGAGATAGTTCAAGAAACAACAGACAAAATCATTCAAGTCTAGGAACGACTGAAAGCAGCACGAGATAGACAAAAGAGTTATGTTGATAACCGACGAAAGCCATTGGAATTTCAAGTAGGAGATAAAGTGTTATTAAAAGTCTCTCCCTGGAAAGGAGTGGTAAGATTCATAAAAAGGGGAACGCTAAGCCCCAGGTACGTTGGACCTTTTGAGATTATTAGAAGAATAGGATCAGTAGCCTATCAGCTACAACTTCCAGAGGAAATGACAGGAATATATGATGTATTTCATGTATCTAATCTCAAGAAATGCTTAGCTGATGAATCGCTAGTAGTGCCTCTTAAGGATATAGAGGTAAATGAACAGTTAAAGTTTGTAGAAAGGCCTCTACAGATTGAAGACGGGAAAGTTAAGAATCTCAAGCATAAGAGACTAGTTCTAGTCAAAGTGAAGTGGGACTCCAAAGGAGGACCAGAATACACATGGGAGCTTGAATCAGAAATGCAAAGGAAATACCCACACCTGTTCCAGTAGACCTCGAGTACGAGTTCTAAAACAAGGTGGGGAGGATATAATAACCCTCCTGAATATTTTTATGACACCCTAATATATTTTAAATACCCTAATATGTCTCTAAATATTCCCCGTATGTGAAAACCGAGCCCAAATTATGAAATATCATTAAAAATAATTAAAAAAAACATGAAAAATGGGGTTTAGGCGGGCCGCGTAAGCCACCCCATAATCCTACGCGGGCGCGACAACTTAAAGGTCAGGCGAACCCCTGTGTTGACATGTGTCATAACGCGTGTTGAACCTAGTCATGACCCGGATCACCTACGGCCTAACCCCCTACGACGCGGGCCGCGTAGGCCTTGGCCTAACTTTACGCGAGCCGCGAGAAACCCGTTTTCAGCCCTATAAATAGCATGCATCGGATCTTCAGTCTACTCGCTCATTTCTTTTCTTTCTAAACGAATTCTAAAGTAGTAGGCATAATATACGGGTATTATATCTCCCTAATTAATGAAGTTCTGCCCCAATGTAAGTATTATAACCCCGGTTACGTATTAGATACACTGCCTGATCGATCTAGGGTTTCGTAACGGCTGTCAGGGTTCTACCCGACGTAGTCGTTGGAATGCCGTCTCGGGGAGGGTATTACTAATGTAAATAAAAGGGTTATTTTACTAACGCGTGTGCATTGTGTAAATTATAGATTATCACCAGGAAACCCTTACAGAAAACCTAAGTCAGCAATGTGAGTAATCTCCTTTTTGTAAATTGTTTTACAAAACCTTAAATGTTTTACAACGCAATTAGGCAGTGATTGAGTCTTTGTAGTTCTTCAATTACTGCCGGTATGTTGGGGTTTTGTATACAAAATGTGGAATACGTTACAATTGGACAATGAGTTAGCCAATGTGTAATATGACCCACCAGTCAGGATTGACAATACTGAATGAGTAATTGTGTAGAAATCAACAATGTGATTGCTCTCAATACTGTTAAAGATAAGATGCTTCTTGATTACACTGGGATTCACTCACCAGTATTTCCCACTGACAAATGTTTTTAAAACGCATTTCAGGTAACAAAATGTAAAAGCCAATTAGTAGAAAGCCAGCTGGAGAGCACTGACGGCTTGAAAAAATGTGGCTATAAAAGTTACATAAAAGGCGACGTTTTAAATTCAATAAAATAGGGCTTATCCCTATAAACATGTTGTAATAAGAAACTTGGGTTTTACCTATGTGTTTATTAAATATGGTGGTTTTACTCTGATAAATATTTCCTAACTACGGTCCTGATGAAATTTCCGTTGCCAAATAAAATAATGATAAACAAAAATTGATACCACCACAACTGATCTCGCGGCCGCCCGTTCCCGGGACAGATAGGGGGCGGGGGTTGCGACAAAGATAACTTCTTATGGGTCTTGGAAAGGCTTAGAGACATGCTACAAGAATGTATGGAGCCTCACGTAATAATAACGGATAGGGATCTCGCTCTGATGAATGCTTGTGAAAAAGTATTCCCAAATGCTTCCAAGTTGTTGTGCCGGTGGCACATTTCTCAGAATATTCTGAAACACTGCAAGGCAAAATTTAGTAAAGATGACTGGAAAATTTTTAAGCTGTCTTGGGCTCGATTGTGTCAGTCTCATACACAAGATATATACGAGTATAACTAAAACCGACTTTATGAACGACTGCCTAGTGAAGGCCGAAAAGGTACATATTGTCTTAGTTTATGTAGATGCATACATACAAACATACATATATACATACATTACTGATAAGTATATTCTATTTTTCAGAAGTTATGGACTATGTGTGTGACGTCTGGCTGAAAAACTATAAAGAGAAATTTGTTTCACTTTGGACTAACACAAACCATAACTTTGGTCAATACACAACAAACAGAATTGAGAGTCAGAATGCCAACTTGAAGAGATACCTTAAGGGGCATAACATCTCACTCACTTGAAGACAGTTTCCAAAAGAGCCTGTTCATTCCCATGGGGGACCACAAAATACCAATGTTTGATTACATACGTGGTACGGTTTCCCATAAGGCGACTTGTTGCTTGTCGAGTTAAAGAAGTTGAATGCCTTGCGGTCAGTAACTTGGACATGAGGTCGATGACAGGGATGAAAGTGACGGTAAACATTCCTAATGTTGGTTATAGGTTTGTCGGGGCGAATCGTCAAGCTTGGAAATGGCAGCCGTTGGTACATCACCCGCTTTTGGAGGCTGAGGAGGTTCAGATGGCTCAGATGGCTAAGCAGGAGGGCGGGCATGATGATGTTGAGGTCCCGCCTCGGCATGAACAGGGGGGTCATCAGCATCCACAGAGAGCTTATCGTGCGGTTAGGTTGCCTCGGTCAACGAACCGTCTTCTCGATAGGATTTTGCGTAACCAGGATGAGCAGATGCGACTTCTAACATCTTACGGTCGCCAGATGGACCGGTTGCATGATGACATGGGGTGGATGATGACTGGCATGGGTGAAATGTATAAGCATATGGGTATGTCGGTTCCACCCCGTCCACCACCACGAGTTTATCAGGGCCGAGGCCCGTTCTATGCGCAGCAGCCCGACCCGTCCATGCCATCCTTTACTTAACCCATTCCGTCCATGCAGGTATGTTATCTTATTTTTATTTCATTATATATGATCTATTTAATGTTATGAAATGTAATGGATAATTTGTTTAAATTCTTATAGGCTTTAGGCCCGTCCTATTCTCAGCCCGACCTTTGGATGCCGTGTTTTCCTCAGTCGGGCCAGACGATACCGCTCTTTCCTTTGTTCGACACTTCCATGCATGTATGTTATTTTGTTTTTATTTCAATTCAATTTTTATGAACAATTTTAATATTATGTAATGATTATTTTGTTTAAATTTTTTATAGGCTTCGGGCACGTCCTGTACGCGGCACAATCCGTCGCCCTCTATTAGGCGTGGCCCGATATTTACGGAGGAGGAGCTCGCGGAGTCTAACGAGGAGTCTGACGAGGAGTCTGACGAGGAGTCTGACGATGAGTTTGACGAGGATTGATGAAGATAGTGGTTTGTGATGTTTTTATATGATGCAATATTGTACGAACAATTTAGTTTTTATGTTTTGATGTATGAACGATTTAATTTTCTCTTTAATTAGGATATGTTTGTTTTGGTAAGTTATAATGTATGTATATGTTTAGTTTGTTTGGATTGCTTAATTTAACTATGTTGTTTACAAAAATTTATAACAAAAAAACCATCATTATTTTATAACAAAAAAACTAACTCAAATTAAAAAAATTAAAGTTTGCTAAGAGCAATATGTGCTGGGAAAAGAAAAATTCTTCTAGGGTCGTATAGGGCTATACACTTCCTCTGGTCCCTAATCATTGGCTGAAAACATCTGAAAAGTGGCTGAAAATAGGGGTGTTCATGAACCGATCCAATCGAGGGTCTGCTCATGCTCGGATTGAATTACAACCGATCCGATCCGATCGGATCGAATTTGCCAAACCGAGCACAAAAGTGATGCTCATGCTCGGATTGAATTTGAATCGATCGGATCATTTTCGCTCGGTTTTGCTCGGTTTTTATCAAATCCTAACAAAAATCGAGCGGATCGTTTTCGCTCAGTTTCGTTCAATTGAATTATAAGGTTGCGTTCAACAAAAACAAATCCTAACTTAATTAAACATGTCCAACACTTTACTAACAAAAGAAATACATAACTAAAATCATGATTCTAAAAATATTCTTAACAATATCAAGAAGCACAAAATAAAGTGCGAAATACAAATTGTCATTTAGTTCAAAAGCCATAAACTTCTTCTTTAAGCTTGATCATCTCCATCCACAAAATTCAACTTCAAATCAACATATAACCTATAAACACAAGCATTAATTATTAATAAAAATAATTCGAGCGAAACCGAGCGATCGACGAGCGAGCGGACCTTTGCTTATGCTTGGATTGAATTTGAATCGAACCGATCCGAGCGGCTCATTTACAAACTGAGCGGGAATCGAACGAGCATTTTTCGAACATTTTTCGAGCGATCGTCGAGCAGTTTGAACAGCCCTAGCTGAAAAGCATCTAAAAAGTTGTCCAATTGGAAGCGTATAGATTAATACGCTTGGTGTCAGAGGAACCATATAGCCCAATACGCTTCCTGTAAGGTTAGGGATGTTCAAATAAAAATGGGGGATGTGTGGATACTGAAAGCCTTAAAGAATAAGGTGCAAGCTCTCGTACTCAATGACAATGACCTCATCCTTTAGAGCATCAAGGTCTTGATAGTTCCACATATACATCTATTAGGAAAAATATATTAGAAGTACAAGTTATGTAGTCATTTTTATTACATTATTTAAAGGGATAATTTCATGTATCAATGCGTTGTCTGGTGTATCAATGCGATGAGGGTCTTTTATCAAACTATATTACCAAACTCGTGAATTAAAAAGGGTCTTTTAGAAGAAATATCATGTTATGAGCAACATTACAAAAATTTGTTACTTACCTCAACAAAAATTACAAAATGTGATAGTATCTTTTTTGCAACACCTTGGCAACTGCTCTGTTGTTGCTGATCATGCAAACTGCTCTTTGAACCTTTATAAGATCTCCACCTGGTGCAAAAGTTGGTGCTTGATAATTAATGTCACACTTGAAACCATTTAGGCACCTGAAGAAACACTAGATAAATGGTCGGAACCGAGATATCTAGGGGGTTTGAATCCGCATAAAAAGGTTAGTTCTCTCTCGATTGGTTCAGTTGCAGCTGATCTTCTTCTCCAAAAGTTCTGCAAAAAAGAGCACCGTTAGCCTCGCCAAGGGGAGAAAAGGGTTCTCTCCTTGACCCGACTCCGGTGTGAGAATAAGTATTGGTAATGAAGAAGAAGATGTATTTGAGAAGTGTGAGTAACTTGAATTCATACCTGGGTTGTATCTCATATTTATAGCCGGGAGTCGTTTAGGCGGGAAAACCCGTTAATGAAAAGTTAACGGAAGATGCTAACCCCGTAAGCGGTTACATTTCCTTCCGTTTAAGTTCTTTGATCCGACGTGAGAGCACACGGATCGTGGTCTAGATCAATGGCTGGGGATTTGCCACGTGTAATGTGATCAAGTGGAGATTACTCTCCAATTGCATGCTTTCGTTGTGATTTCAGGGGTGCCTGTGGTAATGACACGTGTCCAGACGGTTACAACTGTCTGGGTGGTGCACTATTGTATTTCTTCTAGAATATTACTGCTGTAATCTGGTATGGTATTTTATCGTGTGGAGACCACTGAATAACAAATCCAAATCTGGGTAGAATAATATCCAAGTCTGGATACTTAGGCGGAAGTATTGATCTCAGGATTTTTATCCTTTGCTAATGGGAGAAGGCGCAAGGATTTATGATTTCCTTTGGGCGCGCGACTATAGATTGCTGATTACTTTCTTCCTTTTGTAAGACCAGTGCGCGGTCGCGCAAGGTTAAAAGGTTAAAAGGCCAGGTTGTGGTATGGTCTCAAATACTTATTACGAAGTTTTTGGGACCTTACCCCTTCAAGTCCCCCCAGTCTAGTGTTGTACTTATGCAAATAAGTGGAGCACTGGACTTATGAGAGGGAAATGCTTTTGGGCGCGAGAAATAAGAAATCTTCTATGAGAAGATTGAATTTTGATTTTTTGTAAAGATTTTTTGGAAAATCTTTGACTTTTAACGAGACTGGTACAGTAAATTGATTGACAACCTGTCATTGTTAGTTGTTTTTTACTGTCCGTGTCTTACACGTGCGCGTGTAAACGCGTGTGTGTCTGATATTTACTTTTTCTGCTGCTTGGGGAACTGTGATGCCCGGAACAGTCGTTGTGACGGTTACCGATGCTATTTATTGCGATAAGTATATATAACGTCTGGGTAACCTCTTTTGTGCAATCATTGTCTTGTTGAAAAACTTTCCCCATTTCTTTTTCTACGGGAAATCCTGTCGTTCTTCTGCTTATGTCAACCGGAGAACATCAAGAAGATTTTGCTGAAGAAATGGCGACTGAACTCCCTCCGTTGAAGTGGACTAGGGCGTCCTTTGATGGTTTAATTCAGAATCTCAAATTCCCGGACAACTGGGGTGCTTTGTATCCTGAAGAGGGGCAAACGGCAGCGGATGCTCCGGCCGGGTATATTACCCTCTTTTGGGATTTTTTCTGTGACGGTAACTTTCGTTTGCCTGTTACTAGATTTTTCCTTGACGTCCTTGGGTTTTACAAACTTCATATTTCCCAACTTCACCCTATTGGCATGGTTAGGGTTCGGCATTTTGAATTTGTGTGCCGGACAATGCATGTTGAACCGACTGTTCCCCGATTTAGGGTTTTTCATCAGATGCATTGTACCCAAGGGTTCTATTCTTTTGTTCAGAGGGCTTCTGCGAAGAAGATTCTACTGCAACCCCCAAAATCCTTCCATGATTGGAAGCAAAAATTTTTCTTTATTAAGGCCGGGGTGATTCCGGTGAAGATGGTTCTAAGGGGGAAGGACGATGTTCCGATTGAAATGCTTCAGACCCCTGTTGATGAGAACTGGTATCAAGATCTGAAAGATGTGCCCAATATTGCGTTGCCGGAGAAAGCTCTTGTTGGAGCCGGCATGAGTTTGAACTGGAAGATGGAGCGTGATGACAAGCCCGTATACACGAAGGATGGTCATAGTAAGTTTGGGGTTCTTCCCCTTTTTTTTTTTTGACCTGCTCTCTCTTCGAATGTAGTTGTTTCTCTGTATGTTGTTGCCTTCAAGAGGGAAGGTGGAAGAATGGGTACTATCAAGGAGAAACCTGAAGAGGAGCTTTGGTACCACCATATCGTAAGAAATTTTGTTCTTCCGCAGGATGCGGATCTATCTGCTCAACCAGCTGCTGGTGCTGGTAAGTTATATCTGTTTTTGTTTTCCTTCTTGCGCTTTGTGGGTAAATTTTTATTTTGCGCCTTTGTAGGTGAGTTGTTGAATTTGGGCATAGGCCCTGAAAAGAAAAAGCGTGCAACGACTTCTACCTCTGCGCCGAAGAGAAGTGAAGCTGTTAAAGTTCAACCTTTGAAGGCGAAAAATGCTGGAGAGAAGAAAGGTACGCGCCGTTCCTCTGACTCCAGGTGTGATTATGTGGTGGTTTCTGACTCTTTAGAGGGTCTTACTCCTGTAGTAACTGTGCGAGAACCAAAGCCTGAACCGAGGGATTCTGCTGATATTCCCCCTTCCAACCCAAATGAGCCTATCGATTTGGATTCTAGTCCCGAACATTTGGTACATAGGAAGGCTGGTAAAAGGAAGCAAACTGATACTGATGCGGAGGGTCAACCTCCTAAGAAAGTTCAGAGGAAGAAGATTACCAGAAAAGGGAATCTTGACGCTTTTGTTTCGGAATCTGTTCCTGGTAAGTGTCGTCTTTCCTTGTTTCCTTTAGGCGGACTAAATCCTTACAGATTTTTATTTTCCCAGAAGTTCCTGTTTCCCCTATTCCCACAGAAGTGCAAACTGTGGTAAATGAAGAACTTCCCTCCACCCCTCCGCGCGCCTCTGTTGCTGACCAGTTAGAGCCTACAGAGGTTGCTGGTGATGGTGTGGAGAAGACTGTTGAGGCTGAGAAGCCTGTTGGTGTTGATACAGAAGCTGAAAAGGTTGTTGATCCGAGCGTGGTGGATGGTGCTGATAATCCATCAACCGCTGAAGTTGTTGCTCAAGATTTGGGAAAAAAGCCAACTGCTGAAAAAACTTCCACTTCTTCCCCAAAACCTTCTGATGCTATGCCTGAGCATGCTGAAAAAGTGACGGTTGAAGAGCAAGATTCGTCTGCTGGTATTGGTAAACATTCTCCGATTCGTCCAGAAGAGACCTTGGGAGATTACTACTACCGGACTTACACAGAGAAAGATGCTGCTGATCCTCACGCCCCTGTTTGGAATTTAAAGAAAGGCGATACTTTTTCGGATTGGCATGTGTGCCGAGATTTGTTGCAGGGGATACTTCCTCCTGGAGAGATCAAGTTTCAGGAAGGTCGATCTTATGAGCAGACCTATCAGTCCTATCTTGCAGAAACTGCTTCTCATGTCTCTACCACTCACCGCATAGTACGTGAGTGGTATAGTATGCATAAGGAGCAGGAATCCTTTATTGCGTCTCAGAAGAAATTTGCCAAAGATGAGAGAAGTGTGACTCAGTTGAAGGCCAAATTAGAAGCTGAGCAAGCCAAGTTTGAGGCTGAGCGCAAGACTGAGGAATGGTCTGTTGCTGGTTGGAAAAGAAAAGCGGAAGCTGAGGCTGCTCTCCTGTCTGAGGAATGCAAAAATTGGAGAAAAATTTGCGAAAAAGACAATGCTGAGAAAGCAAACCTTCGTAACATTATTAATAACCTTAAAGCTGAGGTTAAAAAATTGAAGAATCAGGATGCGGAGGTAGAAAAATTGAAGAAGGAGAAAGCTGATGTAGAAGCTGCGCTGGCGGAGGCACGTTCGGGAACGTAGTGAGCAACGGGAGGTACAAGCTTTCGCCACTCTTGCTCTTAGGGATAAAGAGTTAGAGGAACTTACTGCTTTGGTTTCTGATCAGGAACAACTAAAGAAGGATCTGGAGCTTGCGCATTCCGAGAATACTGAAACCTCCCGTCGTTTGGCTGAGATTGAAGAGAAGCTAGAAAATTCAGAAACAGCGCGGGTCACAGCGGAAAGCGAGCTTGAGCCTTTGAAGAATGATATGGCCTGGTTGAAAGATCGCGGAATTTCCTGTGTAAGTTTCCTTTCTCTTTTTTGTTGTGGGCTGTGCTTTTTTGATACTCATTTTCGCTTGATTTCATAGGTTGCTGAATCTGTGTTAAATTCTGAAGAGCTGGATAAAACTGTTGCTAATCTAATGGTTGCTGCGCGACGAGATGGGTATGCGCAAGGTTATGCGGAATGTTCCCAGCATGTGAAAAGTGCGTTGAAGGTTAACTGGGACGATAGCAAGTCTGCAACCTTTGGCGTAAATACTGCTGCCGCTCTTGCTTCCATGAAAACAGAGTTTAACAATTTGCAACTTCCGGTTATGGAACTAATCAATGTGGCGCTGCAATCAGACGATCACGTGGCGCAACTTAAAGAGATCTTTCCGGATGGGGGTGAAGATTTAGAGTAGTATGAAATTGTATTGAACAATTTTTTATGCGGGGTGTAAATCCCTGTTTTGATGGTGCGCTGTTGCGCAAGTATTTCTAAACACTGTCGTGTTTGAAAATTTTCAGGGCGTATCTGTACGCTGAAAACAGTATGTTTCTATTTGTTTTGTTTAATGATTTTACAATATTTTGCATGAGTACAATTGCTTTTATTGAGTAAGGTGAATGAAGTTGGTATAAAGCTCATGTGTGAATTTATGGTCGTTTGTGATGTGATCACTGACCGCGCATGGAGCTTGTTTTGTACTACCATAATGTTTTTGCGCTTACTAAAAAGAAATTGCATGCACTTTGTAAACACAAAAATAATAGAAACTTTGCAATTTTATTCATGGATAGAGCACAGAGTCTTTACAAAGTTTTTTGCTAATAATTATATGGAACTTAACTTACTCTCTGATAGTTCCGCCATACTTGATGGATCATGTCTTTCTGCGGGAACTTATAGAGCCGTCACTTAGGTTTTTGCCCGTTTGCTTGGGCCTTCTTCTCCCCGGGTTATCTGCTTAATCTCTTTGCGCATATTTTGGAGTAAATGCGTGAGTTCACCGTTCTTGAGGGCTTTCTCTATTTCTGTGCGCAGAGAGATGCAGTTATTGGTGGTATGCCCGTTATCTTTGTGATATTCGCAGTATTGCGCCGGGTCTTGTCCTCGTTTACTTTTCATCGGGATCGGAGGTTTGAATTGATAGTCTTCAGTACTTAAGACCTCCGCCGGAGTTTTCGTTAGGGGAGTCCACTGTCTCTCCCTACTTTCCTGTTTGTTCTCCCGCTGCGCGGAGAGCTTGTTAATTGTTGTGCGGGCGTCTTCAGAGGAACGACTTCCTGATGACTCGCGCCATGATTTTTTGAACCTTCTCTCCCCGGTTAAGCTTAAGTCCGCGGGCCTATTGTGTGGTGGTGGTGGCCTGTTTGTTGTGAGGTTTTTCTCAGTTTGCGCATAAACTTTGGCCGCCACCATTATCTTCTCCCAACTTGTTGGAAGGCCCTCTGTTCCAGATAAGACTTTAACCATGTCATCACACCTAACCGCGTACTTGAACTGAGCACGGATTAGTTGTTCGTGAACACCACCGATCTCTAACACTTCTTTATTGTATCTAGTGATGAAATCCTCTAGATTTTCGTCATCACGGCGCCATATGTTCATGACGTCAGAAGTGTCTCGAATGGAACGCCATTGCTGGCTGAAGTGTGTTAAAAACTTTTCACGCAGATCCTTCCATGATTCAATCTGTCCGGTTGGTAGGTTATCAAACCAGATTCGCGTTGGGCCAGTTAATGTTTGTACAAACAGATGACACCATAGCGGAAGGGTCCAACCTCCAACCAAACCCGCGCTGGTAAACACTCTCAGATGATCATCGGGGTCTGTTAACCCATTGAACTTCCCTATGTTGGATGGTAATTTAGCCTTCTCCAATGGAGCTAGAGCTATCTCCAGTATGAACTTCGAGTTTTCCGCTGCTTCTGCAGGGCGGTAAACTAAGTCATAGTTGTGTTCTGCCTCAGGGTTATAAACCGCTCGAGGCCTGCACTTGTTATAATTTGGCTGCAGTCGATTGAACACACTGGTGTTTGCACTCAAACGGTATGTTGGATCGGACTCATCGGTGTGGGTATCCCGTTGGGAACCCAACCTATCATGAACCGATTGTCTTCGACGAGGGTGTGGTTCACCATGGTGTTGTCTCTGGTAATTGCCTGACTGAATGTGTTGTGACGTAGATCTGGCATGAACTTCTGTATCTTCATAAGTTGATTCTTCCCGTTGGGAGGCATGAGCCCGAGATCCCGGTCTCCGTGATTGAGTCAGGGGAGCAGTTTGAGCACACAGCTGTGTATATACTGCGTTTAATGCCCCTTGAGACCGGACATACCATGATATCGGAGTTTCTCCTGGTGGTAAAATTGATTGAGCAGGGTTTGCTGGTAACATTCCTGGAGTGACAGGATCATTTGCTCGATTGGATTGAACCTCGTTATCATCCGAGGCCTCTTCTACGATTCCTTCTACTTGTAAATTGTTTCCGACGTTTGGTCGAGGACCAAGTTGCCGGTGAGATGACGAATTTTCTGCCATGTGCTAAACAGAAAATGAAAAGAACTGAATCGAAACGAGATAAGAACTAGAAAACAGAGGAATCGGTGGGCGCCAATGAAGAAACACTAGATAAATGGTCGGAACCGAGATATCTAGGGGGTTTGAATCCGCATAAAAAGGTTAGTTCTCTCTCGATTGGTTCAGTTGCAGCTGATCTTCTTCTCCAAAAGTTCTGCAAAAAAGAGCACTGTTAGCCTCGCCAAGGGGAGAAAAGGGTTCTCTCCTTGACCCGACTCCGGTGTGAGAATAAGTATTGGTAATGAAGAAGAAGATGTATTTGAGAAGTGTGAGTAACTTGAATTCATACCTGGGTTGTATCTCATATTTATAGCCGGGAGTCGTTTAGGCGGGAAAACCCGTTAATGAAAAGTTAACGAAAGATGCTAACCCCGTAAGCGGTTACATTTCCTTCCGTTTAAGTTCTTTGATCCGACGTGAGAGCACACGGATCGTGGTCTAGATCAATGGCTGGGGATTTGCCACGTGTAATGTGATCAAGTGGAGATTACTCTCCAATTGCATGCCTTCGTTGTGATTTCAGGGGTGCCTGTGGTAATGACACGTGTCAAGACGGTTACAACTGTCTGGGTGGTGCACTATTGTATTTCTTCTAGAAGATTACTGCTATAATCTGGTGTGGTATTTTATCGTGTGGAGACCACTGAATAACAAATCCAAATCTGGGTAGAATAATATCCAAGTCTGGATACTTAGGCGGAAGTATTGATCTCAGGATTTTTATCATTTGCTAATGGGAGAAGGCGCAAGGATTTATGATTTCCTTTGGGCGCGCGACTATAGATTGCTGATTACTTTCTTCCTTTTGTAAGACCAGTGCGCGGCCGCGCAAGGTTAAAAGGTTAAAAGGCCAGGTTGTGGTATGGTCTCAAATACTTATTACGAAGTTTTTGGGACCTTACCCCTTCAGCACCGGTTATCAACTAATAATATGAATATCGGCCAGTACAGTTTTTTCATGATAAAAGCCCTTCGGTAAGTACGCGGTTTAATTCAATAGACATCCAATTGTTTATTTATAAGCATATTCAAGTAAACAATTCATGCTTTGCAAGTATCATCATTAATAGGGTTTTTCACGGTCCGGTTTTGACAGTTTTGAGATCAAAATTGTAAACTGTTAGTAACGGTTTTTGATTAGTGTCAACCAGAACAAACCATTGAAATTTGAAACCAAACCAAAACCAAATTGTTGAAATTTGAAACCAAACTAAACCAAGTCGTTCGTAATGATTTGGTTCCGGTTTGGTTTCATGGTTTCAACATCATCACTCTTTTAGCCTTTGCGTTTTTGCCCCTACCCAAGTACCCAACATAAACGAACTCAATGTGCTTATAAGAATATTGTCTCCAATAGCAACCATTAATATATAAAAAATATACCAGAACTTCGAGATAAAAATGTTAAACTTAACACACATATTTATTTATTAAGTTAACGGACACAAGTTGCTAAAGGAAAATTAAATTAAATGAAAACTAAATAGATTAAAGACATATACGTGGTGCAATTAATACTTAAGAAAATTAATATCATAATATATGAATACTGTGTCGCTTTCCATGCCTTTTAATAGTATAGATACTTTCACCCGTAGATAATGCAAGAAAGATAATTAGACGTAGAAAGAAATAACAGACAGTTATATAGACTATAGTAACATTCACCAGTAGATAATGCAAGAAAGATGATTAGACGTAGAAAGAAATAAGAGACGGTTATATAGACTATAGTAACATTGACCCGTAGATAATGCAAGAAAGATGATCAGACGTAGAAAGAAATAACAGACGGTTATGTAGGCTATAGTAACATAACTAGTGGTGGATCTGTGATTAATTGTCAAGGAGTACTAAAATTGGACCAGTCAAATAAGGCAAAATTGACCTATCAAACAAC
Source organism: Helianthus tuberosus (assembly GCA_030545235.1). Taxonomy (NCBI): domain Eukaryota; kingdom Viridiplantae; phylum Streptophyta; class Magnoliopsida; order Asterales; family Asteraceae; genus Helianthus; species Helianthus tuberosus. The sequence continues at coordinate 54,168,258 of CM060436.1, forward strand.
TCAAATAGTGATAATTTCTTTTACTAAATATGCTAAACAAAAAACGTCTATATGATACTAATTTACAAGTGAACTTCTATCACTCTCGTAAGTGTGTGTGGATGATCTCAAGACGATTTATCGACAACCTACCAATATACAAACGGTTATCTAGAGCTCCTTAGCATTCTTCGCTTTATTCTCATTTGTTTCATGGGCCAGTAAGTTGTATCCTTCGTTTGTTGCCCATGAACTAGTGAAAATAAAACTAAGCATACTCAAGGGCTCGAAAAAACCATTTATATATTGGTAGATAAGCTATTGATAGAATTACCCCAAGAGAATCAAAATAAAACTATTGAGGACTGCTTGCAGATGAAATGATTCATCATAGTAATTGGAAAACTGGGTTTTTATAAAGTCAAAACTGAATATTATAATACGTAACGTTATCTGGAAATAGAGTTCTATACAACTCAAATTTGTTAAGTTTTATTGTTGAACGTAGCTATTAGTAAAGTACCTTAAAATACTACTGCCAAACAAGATTCTATAGAGTTTTTATACCATTAACCAAATTAACCTGAAAAACAATAACAATTCGTAAATAAAAATAATACATATATATTGAAAAGTAACAATCTGAAGACATTGCAATAGACTGGCAACTGGCAGGATTAACAAATTCCGAACTAATTTATGGATTTCATTCCCATCTGTTTACAATAATAAGTTAACGTTGTTAAGTTGGTGTTTAAGGTAACAAACTTTCAGATTTTGATTATGAAAAAAAAATTAACTAGGAATTTAAAAAATATGAAAATGTTATAAGCAGAGTTATCAAGAATGAAAATTTATCAACGTTTGACTAACCCAGCAGTAAAAGTTTAATTTTAGACAAATTTAATAGTGAATTTTAACTTATGAAAAAGTTTAACCATGACTACTTTAAAGGGCTTACCCTAAACCGTCTTAGGGGTTGTTTTTTTAGCTCTTAATGGTTCAGACCTCTTACTGGTTCAGCTCTTAATGGTTTAGACTGTTTGTTTCAGGAGTAGATGTTTGAATGATTCAAACATTTGTCTCTAAATGGTTAAGTATTATACTGACTTACTGAGTATGAATGGTTAAGACCTTTAAGCTGAATTGGTCAGACATTTGCCTCTGAACGATTAAGCATTATCCTGACTCTTAATGGTTCAGACCTCTTACTGGTTCAGCACTTAATGGTTCAGACATAGACATCTTACTGGTTCAGCACTTAATCATTTAGAAGTTGTCAAACAACCACTTAGATCATTACGCGAGAGGTAAATCATGTTCGCTGCCTTGTGCACCAACCAAACGATTCGACATCACACGTAGAATTTTCGTATAAATCAAGTTCCTCGTTTGTAATGCCAAAGAAGTTAAGTTTTTAACAAATATAAGATCTTTTTTTTTACTTTTACATTTATTATTTATTTATCTCCTTATAAGCAGTGGCGGACCCAGGAATTTTTCCATGGGGGTGCGGAACATTTTTAAAAGTTTTAGGCCCCTAGGTATATAAGTAAAAATAATCGGTTCGTATCGGGTCGGGTCGGGTCATGTAAAACAAACAAACATCAAACTAAATTTATATAATAATAAAAAACATGTCAAACCTTGTTACAAACATAATTAAAACGTCGACGCCCTGCGGGTTTTCATTTTTTGAAATCTATTCAAAACATCATCTAAAGCTAATTTCTTAAGCAGTTCTTTCTTTATTTAATTTTCAACTATTCGAGCCTTAGAAATCATAACGTAAGTTGTAATCACCCTAAAAATATATAAGCAACATAATCACCCTAAAAATCATCTAAACAACCATAAACAACGTCAAAACACACAAAATTTCAAACCTATTTAACAACTTTATTACCTTTTTTTCTCCTATAATATCAACCAAAATCATCAAAATAACAAAGAAACTTACCCGTGTTCGGATTCCGGTTAGATTTGGTGTTGAACAACGGTGGTATGGTGGCTGATTACGGTGGTCGCCGGCTGCTGGACTGTTGTCGCTGGGTGATGTTATTCGTTGGCAGTGCAGGGACGCAAGAGAGAGAGAGCCGGAGAGAATTTCTAAAGGTTTTGGGCTTTAATTATTTTATTATAGTTTGAAATATTGTTAGGTTTGGTTAATGGGCTAAGACTTAGTGGGTTAGCTAGTTAGAAAATTATAAGTTGGTAAAGGTATGAGTATTTGGGTTTAGTTAGTTAGGTATTAAAAGTTATACGTATAATTTAGGTAGTATTTTTTTTTTAAATAAGAGTTTACTAAAAAAAATTAAAATATAAATTGATAACAGTTTTTACCTAAGGGGTGCGGACGAAAAATTTCAAGGGGTGCAGTCGAAAAATTTCAAGGGGTGCGGTCGAAAAATTCAAGGGGTGCGGACGAAAAATTACAAGGGGTGCGGACGGGATTTTCGACGGAACTTAGCACTAAATTTTTTTTTCCCGGGGGTGCGCCCGCCCACCTTGGGCTGACCTTGGGTCCGCCCCTGCTTATAAGTGTATAAAAATTCATACTTTCACTCTTAAATTGAGTTAATTGCCTGGATGGTCCCTGTGGTTTCACGTTTTTTCACGTTTAATCCCCACCTTTTGAAAATAACATGTATGCTCCCTATGGTTTGTCATTTTGTTACTTGGATAGTCCCCCAACATTTACTCTGGGGACTATCCGAGTAAAAAAATGACAAACCATAGGGAGCATACATGCAATTTCCAAACTAGCTTACATACACTCAAGGACTATCCGAGTAACAAAATGACAAACCATAGGGAGCATATCTGCTATTTTCAAAAGGTAGGGACTAAACGTGAAAAAACGTGAAACCACAGGGACCATCCGGGTAATTAACTCCTCTTAAATTTAAGGAATAATGGATTTTAATAATCCAAACTATTAGCCGTTGGCTGGTAACGGTCTCAACCTGGGGCGGACCTAGTATATAAAAAGGGGCAACCTCCGCTACGGCTTGGCGTTCCGGCGGTAGTGTAAAATTAGTGTAAATTTGGAAAAATTTGACGATTTCGTTACGGCTTTTTTATAAAACGTTACGGCTTGGCGGATTTTCTAGATCCGCCACTGGTCTCAACTTAAAAAATAACTAGTGGTGATCCCACCTTTTCACATATTGTAAACTAATTGACCTTTACTAACAGAAACTTAATTTTTTTTTTGTCCTCTTATCATTTTCGGTTTAGTAAAGGTCCATTGGTTTACAATATATGAAAAGGTAAGACCACCACTAGTTAATTTTTAAGTTGAGACCATTACCCGCCAACAGCTAATAGTTAGAATTATTAAAACCCATTATTCCTAAATTTAAATAAATGAACCTTCACCTTTTTCTTTGAAAACTTTTATTCCTCTCAAAATTAAAAAAAAAAAAAAAAAAAAAAAAAAAAAAAAAACCTTTATGTTTCTTGTTAATAATTTCTTATACATATTCGTTATATATAAAGGTTATCCTAGTTATGAGACTACACAAATTTATAATCCTATTGTTACATGTTTACATCATAGGAAGAAATCTCTTTGATGTATTCTCTCTTATTTAGCCGTGAGCTTTTGTGATACACTAGTAGATGCCCCGCCCGCGTTGCGGGGCGATGACCGAATAATTCGCAACCAATTAAAAAAAGAATACTATAATTATGCTAGGAAAAAAAAAACGATGATAAGATCGTATTTTTGGGCTCAGGGCAAAACTGTAATTTTTCAGGACTAATGAGCCAGTGTTAGGCAACTCCTTGACACGGGAAGAAATTAAATCGAGTAAAGCAATTAAAAAAAAAAACCTTTATAGTTTTGGTAAAAAAACTAAAACGATGGGAAAAACGTAATTTTTAACCGAGGGCCAAATCATAATTTTAATTCAGGGATAAATCGTAAACTAAATGGACCAACGGGCGAGTGCCAGGAAGTTGCCGGCACGACTGTAATTTTGCACTGGGGCAAACTTGTAATGTCACCAGGAAATCAAACAAAAACGATGGGCAAAATGTAAATTTAAGTTGAGGGCAAAATCGTAAAATTAGAATTTTTAGCCGGGAGCAAAAGCGTAAATTTATTTTTAAGCGTGGGCAAAAACATAACTTTGACCTGATGGCAAAATCGTAATTTTAAGGGAAAAAAACTAATGGCAAAACTGTAAACTGAAACGGGTCAAAATCGTAATTTTAACCGGGGGCAAAATTGAAATATTTAGCTGGGAGCATAAGCGTAAATTTATTTTTAAGCGGGGGCGAAAACATAAATTTGAACTGATGGCAAAATCGTAATTTTAAATCGGGATAAAATCGTAAATTTGTTGGGCCAATAGGGAAGTGCCAGGCAGCTGCCTGGCACTGTTAAGGCTGCCGCCCATTTTGCCCAATTGAGGGGCTGAACTATTGAATTCTGACGTATGGAAACTTGAGTTTGTAGTAGTTGATAATTGTCTCAAACGTGAACAAATATAAATGAGTTTTATAAAATTTTTCCCTAGTTTTAGTTGTACATATTTTAAAATAACGTACGTGCATGTCTTATATAGTTACAATAATTCATCAATTGTTGTAAAATATGAAACACGTCTCTAAGGTGTCACAAACCGAAATCTAAGACGTGTGTGTAATGGGTTGTATATACCTGTATCTAACAAATGAGACACAGTTACTTATCAAGTTCAAGTCTGGGTATAGGAGTTTCTAAATGAGAGGTTTAAATTAGGGATCAATTGTGCGAGGATGCTCTCTAGCGCGGACCCGGTTAAGACAACGTATGCTAGACCTCCTGATATTCACAAATAATTCACACCTTTCAAAAAAAAAAATATTTATCAAACAATAAATAGAAGAAATGACATGAGGTGTTTCAACCCATTATTTACTTGCATATACATTTAGGCAGGGCAATAGTTCTGCCACCCCACTGGCGGAAAAAGGCGGCTGCCCTATTTTTTTTTCATTTTTAATTTTCATTTAATTTAATAATGTTAGCATAATGTAATTATAATTATAATTGACCCTTTCAAAAATTACGATTTCACCCTCAGTTCAAAATTACGTTTTTGCCCTCGGTTCAAAATTACGCTTTTGCCCTCGGTTCAAAATAAATTTATGCTTTTATCCGCAGCTAAAAATTACGATTTCGCCCTTAGTTCAAAACTATGATTTTCCCCCAGTTCAAACACAAAATTTTGGTTTTGCCCCCAGCTAAAAATTACGAATTCGCCCTCAGTTTAAAATTATGAGTTTGCCATTTTTTTAAAAACTTATGATTTTGCCCTCGGTTAAAATCTGGAGTTTTGTCATCGTTTTAATTTTTTTTTTCAAAACTATAGTAGTTTTTATTTTACTTGGATTACTCAATCTAACTTTTTTGTCAAGCAGGTGTCTGACACTCGCTCATTGTTTATGACAATTTACTATTTTGCCCCCAGCTCAGGCTTGCCATCTTTTTTTTAGCAAAACTATGGCAGTGTTTTGGTTTAATTGGTTGAGTCGATATAATTTTTTTTGAGATCGTGTTATGAGTAGTATGCACACGTAACTAAAATACATGCGTACATTTTATTAAACTAAGAAATATTCGGCTTAACGCCCCGCAACGCGGGCGGGGCATCCAACTAGTTATATAATAAAGAAATGAACAATCAATATATTCTAGCACTTATATTTCGTATAGTCCCAACTCCCATGTTATATCAATATGTATTAACATTAAAGCAACACTTATACAGGCAATGACAAGTAATGTCACATTCTTGAACGCAACACTTAAAAGTATCACACGAAGAATCACCTTTATCCCAAGGGTTGTTCGGCATGACATATATGCCTACCCAGAAAGTCGAGTAATGCACGGTAAGGCAACTTTCTTAAACATATGATATGTACCAGTTGGTTTATAGATAATCCGTTGAGTGGGTCAAGCTCAAAAGAAAATTAACAAGAAGCATGACTTGAGACAGTGGCGCACCTTTTAAGGGGCAAGGGGGTGCACCCGGCCCCGCCAACATTTCGGTTAGTGGTGTAAGTTTTCTGATTTTTCAAATTATTAAAATTATATAGGTCCGCATCCGCCAATTATTTTGCCTAAAAATTCCTTGCCCCTACCAAGTTTATTGTCAAAAAAAATTACACATGTTTTCGTATTGAGTTAAAAAACGTGAAGAACAGGGCTATTAGTATTTTTTTTTCTAATTGTTTTTAAACTTGAAGTGAGTTTAAATAATGTCTGAAACGTTTTTATAGAAAGGAAACCTAATGGTTCATTTTTGTCTTAATTGAAAGACGTTTAAAAAAAATAATACATGAGGAAGAGGAGTCTCATCTGTGTTTTTTGACTTCAACATATGGAAAAAAAGGTTTTGTGTTCTTAGGGTTCTTCTTGAAGCCTTCAAATCTTCAACCCTTTATACATATTTTCGCATCGTTATAAATATTTTGGTCTTTTGTTTGTTAAACAATATTTTGATCCCTTTTTATTTAGTTTTATTTGGAGTTATTATTGTTTGACCCGACCCAAATCAAATAGCCGACCCAAACATATAACCCGAAACATAGCGATAGGAAATTTTTTTTGAGTCACATGATTTTCCGCCCCGTGAATTTTTGGTCAAGCTCCGCAATTAACGTAAGATGATCTCTATTTTTTCATTCATATCCATTAAGCTCCTATAAAAAGGAGACTTACAAACAGAAGCAACAAATATTACGTGGTATCATGGCATCCCATGATCTCTATTCATTGTTGTCACTAAGGTGGTGTTTGTTTTTTGCTAGAAGTACTTCAGAACCTCTTATGTCTGCGCCGCGCAGACCACGCGCAGACATAAGGGTCTGCAGCTTGTTTGTTTTTTAGAAGAGGTTAGGTCTTCAAACCTCTTCCCCACCTCTGCGTCGTGCAGACTTGGCCTGAGGTCTTCAAACCTCTTCCCCACCTCTGCTATTTTTCTATACCCATACATTTTAGAGAACCTTATCCCCTTAATCACCTTCTCTACAAACACACCACACACCTCAGGTAATCGGCTCTCTCTCTCTATGCTCTTTGAAGACCGGCGAGACCACCGGCGGTGGCCGGTGACCCACCGGCGCCGCATCTTCGGCCCACACATTCCCCGACAAACCCCCATAACCCACACCCTCCCTCTGTCGCTTCTTCACCGGCGACAAGATAGAACGAGAGAGAGAGAGCCTAAGAGAGATCGGAGAGAGGAGAGAGACGTAGAGATGAGAAGAAGGAAGAGGGAGTGACGGCGGCTGTGGCGCCGCCGTCTATGGCGGAGCGACGGAGGAGACAGGCGGCGTCGGTGGTTGATTTTTCCGACAAATCCCTGGTAAAATCAGTATTTCCTTTCATTTTGTTTTCTTTTTTTTTTTCGAAAGATGATGTCGTGATGGATATTGGCAGTGATTATGAAGATAATGGTGATGAAGTGGTGGTGCTTGGTTGTGGTGAAATTAGGGTTTCGGTTGGGTGGTGGCTGAAGTGGTGGTGGTTGGTTATGGTGGTGGAGGTGGAGGTGGACGGTGGTTGTGGTGGTAGAGGGAGGGAAAGAGAGAGATCCGACAAGTTGTGTGTGTAAAGTGTGTGTCTGTGTGTTGAGAAGATATAAAAAAAAACAAACCCTCTTCTCCTTGCAGACTGCAGACATTTGGTCCACATCTTCTCCTGCAGATGCCTGCAGATGTGGTCCGCAGACTGCAGACCTTTTCCCGCAGAAAAAACAAACAACACCTAAGGGTGTGTAATAACCGAATCGTTAACCAAAACTGAACCGAAAACCGACAAAACCGAACCGAAATTAACCGAAACCGAATTAACCGAAAGTCGGTTAACGGATATTTTTTTTACCATCGGTTAACCGAAATTAACCAAACCGAACTGAATCATTTATTTTTTTTATATATTTCTAGCATTTATACCTCTATTTCATGTATTTCATGTTTTATACTTTCATTTCATGTAATAATACCTCTATTTCATTTATTTATGCTTTCATTTCATTTATTTATACCTTCATTTCATTTATTTATACATGCATTTTATGTATTTAAACATCTATTCATGCATTTATACCTCCATTTCATTTATTTATACATCCATTTCTTGTATTTATACATCTATTTTATGTATTTATATCTCTATTACATGTATTTCTAAGCAAAAAAATTAGCCTTTGTTTGAATTGGTTATTAACCGAAAATTAACTGAACCGAACCGAACCGAAAACCGACAAATTAACCGAATTAACCGAACCAATTAACCGGACTTCGGTTACGGTTACGGATAATGCTAATAACCGAACCGAACCGAACCGTGCACACCCCTAGTTGCCACACAACTTAAATGCAAAACACAAAATTAAGAGTGTGGCTAAATGCTCTCCCTTTTTTACTTTTCGCACCATCTTTCTAAAAAATCATTTTAAAACTTTTCAAATTTCTCCCCTTTAAAAATTCATTCCTCACACTTTTTACACTAACCAATACTTTATTTTCTTCTAAACTATAAACCCTAGATCTGCACTCCAACTAATAGCCGCTCCTTCATTTGATATTGGGCCAGTTGGCGTTGGGCCCATATCACAGCCAAATCTCGCTCCTCAACCTGCACCCACTATAACCGGTCAACCTCACTCAATACATCATATGTTGACTAGATCCAAATCCAACATATTTAAACCTGAACATCGTGCTGACCTAGCCCATTTGACCCATCATACCTTATATATTCTGCCCTCTTTGCTTCTCGTGATCCTAAAGAGTTTAAATCTGCTAGCAAAAGTCAACATTGGATGGATGCCATGAATCATGAGTTACATGCTCTTCAAAGCATTCTCATCCAATCCATCAAATTATACATACATTCCACTAAAAAACAACTCCTATATCAATATATTTCCACTAAAAACAAATACTTTTTCTCTCTCCTTTTCAATTAAATAATATTATCATCACATTTTTCTCTTTCCTTCACTCACAACCACTTTCAATATATATTAAAAAATTATACTAGGTGAACAGTGTCCCCCCAAATATACAGATGAACAGTAACATTTTCTCTCTCCTCCACTCACAACCACTTTTTTTACCCTTTACAATATAAAAACTCACCCTCACAAGTTTTGATGGATTGGACGAGAATGCTCTAATTGTAGATGGACCCTTGTCCTACATCCTACCAACCATAATGTTGTGGGGTCGAAATGGCTCTTTCGCACAAAGTTTAGACTTGATGGCTCCATTGAACGCCACAAAGCACGGCTCGTTGCTCAAGGGTTTAGCCAAATTTTGGGACTTCATTACTTTTACACATTTAGCCCGGTTGTTAAAGCGTCTACCATTCGGTTCGTTCTTCCTCTTGTAGTTATCCATGACTGGAAGCTCCACCAGTTGGATGTTAATAATACTTTTCTTCACGGGCAACTATTTGAACTTCTTTATAGGGGTGTGCAAAAAAACCGAATTAACCGAACCATAACCGAATTAATCAACAAGACCAAACCGAAAAAACCAAACCAAATCAAAAACCGGTGGGTTGGTTAATGGTTTTTCTGAAAACCAAAAGTAGTGGGTCAGTTATGGTTATCAGTGTTTCCATACCCTCCATAACCGAACTAAACCGACATGTAGTAGATCTTTGTCAAATTTAGAACTTTTCACCATTTTTTAATATTTGATGTTTTTGATTGAACATAGTTTTCTATTTATGGGTTATTTCATTTTTTTGGTTGAATGTTTATTTAGTTTTATGGAATACATCATATCAGTTTGTTTAAATATTCAGTAATAACGGTATTAATATTATAGATTATATGTATTTTTTTAATACTATAGTGAATTGCAAGTTTTGTCATTTATCTTTATACCAAGTTTCAAGTGGTGTCCATCTTTAAAATTAATGTGTTTCGTATTTTATGTTTCAAAATCCTACACGGTTTGTTCTTTGAACCTAACCCAGTCAGTTTTTTTTTTTTTTTTTGTTAAGTCAGATCACATAAGGGTATTTTAGTCTTTTAGTCATTTATTTTGAAATATTATATATATATTAATACAAACTTGTGATGAATAGTAACTAGAGATTTTTTTTATATTTATTTTTGTTTTTTAGTAATAGTTTATCTATTATTTATTTGACTTTTTATTAATAAATAGTAATTGGTAATTATTAGACATTTGTTTTTTTATTTTTTAGTAATCTTTTATTTAGCAATTGTGATGATAGTAACTGATTTCTTTTTTAAAGTTGTTTTTTTTTTATATTTTATCTATTATTCATTTGATATTTTTATTAATAAAATTCTCAGGCATTCGGTTTTTTTACTTTTTATTCGTAGCATTTTATTTAGCTGTCAATTTGAATTTTTATAATAACTTACGTGCGTTAACTTTTATTAAAAGTGTTTTAAATCTGCATCTATGTTTATTAATTTTTTAACATTCCAAGTTATTTGTCTGTGTATCGTGATGGTACGTTAAGCGGACATTGGATCAGTATCGATTTGGTACGTTAAAGTACCGGTACGTTTCATGCACTCAGTATAGAAATCAACACGTGTTTTACATCGACTGAAAACAATAATAATGGACACCAGTATCCATACCGATGTTGTTTGAATGGTATAGCTCGATTCGAATTGTCACGATACTGGTACCGATATTCAATTAACGTCACAGACAGAATTGTATAAATGAAAAACTATTGAAACTGGAAACTATAAAAATAGTATATGTATAGATACCGATGTTGTTTGGTACAACACGACAGGAGTATAATGTTAGTTTATCGAAAGTAAAAACAATAAAAATAAATACCGATAATGAACAAACGTTGTTTGTTTGGTTTCAATTCGGTTCACTAAGGTGGTGACACGATATCAGTTATCAACCGGGAAACCATAAAATTATTACATACCAGTACCGATTAGGGCTGTCCAAACTGCTCGACGATCGAAGATCGCTCGACGATCGCTCGAAAAATGATCGAAAAATGCTCGCTCGATTCCCGCTCAGTTTGTAAATGAGCCGATCGGATCGGTTCGATTCAAATTCAATCCGAGCATGAGCAAGGCTCCGCTCGCTCGACGATCGCTCGGTTTCGCTCGAATTATTTTTATTAATAATTAATATATATATATATATACATATATATATATATATATATATATATATATTATATATTATATATTTTATAGATTAAAAACCCAAAAAATATAATAGCCTAAAATAATTAAAAGCCCAAATAATATTAGCCCATATTTAGTATAAAAATCTAACCCTAAATCTATTTCCTATAACAATTCACTCATTCAGTCGCCGCTCTCAAGTCTCAACTGCTCAGTGTCTCCGTCGACTCTCAGTCTCCTTTTCCAACTCAATTCATCATCGGCTCAAGTGTCTCCGACTCAATTCATCGGACAATCATCGGCTCAAGTGTCTCCTAAAAGGTTAGTCGCTCCTGTTTCAGTTCCTGCAACATATCGTTAAATATATGTATCCATTCATTCTTCAATAATCGTTAAATATCTGTTTATGTTCGCTCCAGTCTTTATTCGTCGCCTCGTCGGACTTGTTTCAGGCTTCAATCGGTATGTTTTTTTGTTAATTAATCGTTTCAGGCTTCAATCGGTATGTTTTTTTGTTAATTAATCGTCGGACTTGTTTCAGGCTTCAATCGGTATGTCTTTATTCGTCGCCTCGTCGGACTTGTTTCAGGCCTCGTCGCCTCGAAGATCGATCGAAGATCGATCGAAGATCGCTCGAAAAATTCAATCCGAGCATGAGCATCACTTTTGCGATCGGTTTTACAAATTTGATCCGCTCGGATCGGATCGGTTATAATTCAATCCGAGCATGAGCATACCCTCGATCGGATCGGATCGGATCGTGAACACCCCTAGTACCGATGTTGTCCAGTTTGGTACGATATGGTAGCGATACGATCTTAGTTTATCGAAAACAAAAAACAATTAAAATAAATACCGGAACCGATACAAATGTTGTTCAGTCAATTTCGGTTTGGTTTGATACGATAGCGGCACAATAGCTGTTTTCAATAAAGTTTATATGACAATCTTGAAATAAACATAGAACGCAAACCAAGTGAACTAATACCAACTAAACAACATTTGTACCAGTATCAATATTCGTTTTTGTTGTTTTCAATTGATGTAAAGTTTTCTTTTTTGATTACTATAATGAGTGTCGGTATCGTAACGAATCGAACATATACCAACCGAATTCCCGCCGCGAAGTGCGGAAGAAAATCACTAGTTTTAATAAATAAAGAAAAAGTAATTAAAAAACTTGTGTATACATAGGTATTCCATAAAAAAATTCAATCTCTTTTTTTCACCTCTCTCTGTCTCTCCACTTACCACCACCACCCACCACACACCACCGCTGTAAGCTACCCTCCACCACCCACCCTACACCACCTGCCACCACGGCACCACCCACATATACATACACAATTAGTCAATTACTGTAAATAAAAAGTAAAAATAAAAATGTAGAAATGTAACAAAGATAAATAAATAATATTCTTGAGTATAAGTCCTTGGACACCACTGTCCTCCTTCCGAGGAAGTTTTGCCCCTTTTTTTCTCTTACAAAATGTTAAACGCCTAAAAGTTGCAGGTAGAAAACAAAAACCCTAACTCTCCATCTTCATGATTCTCACATATACATACACAATTACTGTAAAAATCTCATCACACATCAATCTATTTATATACATATATTCCTTACATTCATATGTCTTCTTCCATTGCTATTTTACTCCACCATCATCTTCATGCTTCTAGTTCCTGTTCATCCGTACAACGGCACCATGCTCAACACTTTTTTCAGTCTCTTTTTTAACCTCTCTCTATCTCTCCCACTTTACATACCGGGTTTTAATTACTTCACAAGTGTGATGTTGAACGGTGTAAGCAAGGGTTAAAGATGATGATTGAAGTCTTGAATTCCGGCCCGATTTGGGAGTTTTCGCCGCCTACGTTCAATACACCGGATTTAGGGTTACAATTAGTTTGCAAATTGCAATTGAAAGGTTTATGGTGATATTGATATTGTCGGTTTTAAATTGGGATGGGTGATTTTGGTTTGCAATTGAAAAGATTGGGTAATTTTGACTTTTGTCGGGGTGACGTCTAGAGAGGTTGTGTGGTGGTGTTAGAGAGAGGGTGAGAGGCAAATAGAAAGTGTTTTGAGAGAGAGAGAGAGAGAGATAGAGAGAGAAATAGTGGGGTAGTTATTTACATAATAGTCCTGAAAATATAAAATAACAAAAATACCCTTATGTGCAAGTCACATGACCAGATTTAACAAAAAAAAAACTAACTAGGTTAGGCTAAAAGGACAAACCGTGCAGGATTTTTAAACATAAAGTACAAAACACATCAATTTTAAAGACAAAGGGCACCGCTTGAAACTTGGTATAAAGATAAAGGACAAACCTTGCAATTCACTCTTAATACTATGTAATATACTAATATATACAAATATATGTAATAACAATTTATTCCGTGTTCAGAAAGCTCTTTTTAGCCAATCTTAAAATCACGGTTACCACCCACAACCGACCCGCTATAACCATCAACACCGATTTACTAAAAGCGCCATAACCGATCGGTTATGGTTATTGTTATCCATTAATCGACATCGCGATTATGGTTATGGTTTTAGGTCAAAACCGACCCAAACCAACCTATGCACACCCCTACTTCTGTATATGGAACGATCGCCTGGCTTTGTTGATCCTACTTCCCTAATCACGTGTGTTGCCTTAATAATGTCATTTATGGCCTCAAGCAAGCCCCAAGGGATTGGTTTCACCAGCTAAGTAACTTCTTGGTTCTAAATAGATTTACATGAAGTAGAGCTGATCCATCTCTCTTTGTTTATTTCCTGTGACAATTGCATCATGTATCTTTATGTTGATGACCATATTCTTACTGGCAATCAACCTCAGATATTGGCATCCTTTATCACTCAGTTGAATCGGGAATTTGCCATTAAAGATCTTGGGAGCCTAAACTACTTCCTTGGTCTTGAGGTAACTAGATCTTCGAATGGCCTATTCCTCTGCCAAACGAAATATGCCCATGATATTTTTCAGCGTGTCGATCTTCTTAATGCTAAACCAGTTCCTACCCTTGTGTCAACCAATGCTATTTTCAATTTTTAAGGAGATCCTTACAAGGATCCCACTCATTATCACTCTCTTATCGGAGCTCTACAGTACTTGACCATAACTTGTCCTGACATTTCCTATGCAGTGAACCAGGTTAGCCAGTTCTTGCAACGACCAACCGATCTTCACTATCAGCATGTCAAAATGATTCGTCGCTATGTTAAAGGCACCTTGAATTTTGGTCTCACCTTCACTAAACCATCTCACACCACCATTCTTGGATATTTTGATGTTGACTAGGATCGGTGTCTTAAGATACGTCTCTCTACCTTTGTATATTATGTGTTTCTTGGTGGTAATTTAGTATCCTGGAGTGCTAAGAAACAACCAATTGTGTCTTGGAGTATTGTTCTATGGTCAGCGTTGTTGGTTAGATCATCTGGCTTACTCACCTGCTTCGTGAGCTACATGCTTGGATCGCCCGACACTGTTGTGTGACAATCAGAGTGCCCTTTCTCTTACCCAGAATCTTGTTGCTCACAAACGTGCCAAGCATCTTGATCTTGATTACCATTTCATTTGTGAACTACTCTCTGTTAGGAAGTTTCACACCAAATCAGGATATCTTCACCAAAGGTCTTTCCCGATCTCAATTTGAGTTCTTCGCACCTAGCTTCGCCTTAGACCGCCCCTATTCGCTTGAGGGGGGATGTTAGACTACCGTGATATTTAACATTGTATATATGTATAGTCATTTATTTCTGTATCTAGACCCTTCCTAGTATTTGTATTATACCCCACTTGTATTTTATGGAAATCATTCGAATCCAAATAAACTCACAATGAAAATATTCATCAAGACCCTCACGGGAGAAACCATTACTTAGGATGTTGAACCCTCATACACCATTGACAACATAAAAGCCAAGATCCAAGATAAGGTACATCTTCCTTGTGACAAGCAGGAATTGACCTTCAACGAAATGGTTCTCCATAACATTAATACCCTTGCTGACTACAACATCAAAAGGGAATCCACACTCACAGTAACGTGTTTATCAAGTGCATTCATGCGAATCTTCATTAAAACCCTCAACAGAATGACCTTTACTCTCGATGTCAAGTCGTCAAACATTGTATACAACATAAAAGCCAAGATCCATGACAAGATACATACTCATAACATAAACGAGTAAGAGTTGATCTTCAACGAAACGGTTCTCCACAACAGTGATACCTTTGCTGACTATAACATCAAGAGGGGATCCACACTCACACTTGTGGTTATATCAAGGGGAGTTATGAAAATATTCATTGAGATCCGTACCGTAAAAAACCATTACTATAGAAGTCAAACCCTCCTGACACCATAATCTACAATGTGAAAGCAAAGATCTATGATAAGGGATCTTATCTCCAATGGGATATGAGACTGAGCTATAACGGAAAAGTTTCTCACAGATGGCGCTACTATTGTTGACTATAACATCAAGAGGGAATCCACACTCACAATTGTACTTTTTTGCGTTCGTGTTTCTCAGTGGGATTTATGCCTTTATTCATCAAGACCCTCACCGAAAAGATCATTACCCTAGATGTCAAACCATCGGAAACCATCTACAATGTAAAATCCAAGATTGAGGAGAAGGAAGGTATTCCCCCATGCCAGCATGTACTGTCCTGGAGCGGCATGAAACTGGCGGATTGCGTTACCCTTTATTACTATCACATCACGTTGGAATCAAGAGGAGGTATGAGGAAGTTGTTGGGTTGGAGCTGCATATCTTATGATCCATTATTATAGTAAAAGACGATGTGCTTCTTTTGATGTAGTTTTCTTATGCACACTTGTTGTCTTCAAGTGTTTTGAGCAGGGGCGGCCCTCAGGGTGTGCGGGGAGGACCACCGGCCAGGGCACGAGATTTCGAAGGGCACATTTTACCAAAGATGCTCGGATTGATGCAATTGGAGCTTTGGCCAGAGTATGGCTTTTCGGGTGTTATGGGTTATCGCATTGAGTATGATTCTCAACGTTTTAAGGGATTAAACTCGAATGTTAGTTAAGATAAAGATGGAGGTAAGTGTTATCATAAAAAATTTGGTTAAAACGAGTGGATTAAAGACCTTTGAGGTTGCCGGAATTCCAATGAAACCGTCGGAGAAGACAATCAGAAAGGCGGCTCTTTTTTTTTTTGCAAGTTTTCGTGATTCACACAAATGGTCCCTACGGTTATAATTATTTACAAAACAAATTTGGAATTTAACTTATGTTTTGTTTAACTTTACAAAAAGTCAAGTTTACTCCTTTAGTTTTTTTCTTTTTTTTAAACTTATGTATTAAAATTTTATAAACTATATAAAACTTCACTTCTTTTATAAAATTTAAATATAAACTTTAAAGATTTAGAAAAAGGATGTTTTTTTTAATTAAGGCAAATTGGAAAATAATAATCCCACCTTTCTGAAATTGGCCAATAATAATACCAAGTCACAAATTAGCCACCAATAATCCGACCTCGTCCATTTTTTTGTATAATACTCCACAGTTAAGTTTAGGCTAACTGTGTTAATGAAATGCTGACGCGGCTAATTAATTCCATCTAACTACCACATGTGTCTGCCACATGTTAAATGATTAATGACATGGATTATTTTAATCCAAAATTGAAATTGGATAAATACAAAAGGGCAACATTTAATACTAAACGATCAAAACATTACACACTTAACCAAAACACATCTCTTCAAAACCCTAAATTCTTATCAAGAAGAAAGTTGCAAACGAACAATCAGGTCTGATGAAATTGTTGCTACATTCTTGTTCTTTATGCGATTGAATCCTTAGTAAATTCTTCTCTCACTCTTTAAACCAACATGATGGATGACAAGGTGATTGTCAAAGCTTGGCACGGTGGTAAGCTGAAAAAAAAAAACCTAAATTGCACTATGAAGGTGGTGATACTCATATGTTTGAAGTAGAAGTAGACAAGATGTCTTATTTTGAGCTAATCGATTATGTAATTGAGGGTGTGTCTTACCAAGATAAGAATATTGAACTTTTTTACCTGATGTCTGGAAAGAATTTTGCAGATGGTCTTGTGCAGATTACCAATGACCAAGATGTAATGGATATGCTGAAAAAATTGGGGGAGAAAGATGCCAGACACATCCTTCATTTGTATGCACAAGGTAAGAGATTTGTAGCCTTCAAAGCCCAAATTGTAACCTTCAAAGGTTTTACCAAGAGAGCTACAAACAGGAATTTAACACCTACAAAACAACTTCTTGAAACCATACCTGATGCCATACCTGAAGCCCAAACTATAGCCCAAACTGAAGCCCAAACTGTAGCCCAAAGTCAAGCCCAAACTGAACCCCAAACTAAAACCCTAACAGTCTTCAAAGGATTTACAAGAAGTACTGCAAACAGGAACCTAACACCTACCAAACAACTTGTACTGTTGACTAATTCACCAGACAAAAACATAAGTCATGTTGGTTTCACAAAGGCAATTCAGTTCAGGCAGTCAACACCTACCAAACAAGCTTCTGGATCTGATGAAAATAAGGAAGGATCTGAATCAGAAAGTGGAGAAGAGGATGCAGACTGGATGCCAGATCAGTTAGATGCTAGTTCTGATGATGATGATGAGGAGTGGAGGGCATCTGTGGCTGCATTAAAGCAAAACATTTTATCAAAGAAACAAATTGTTGAAAGGTTATTGAAAGACTTCAAATATAACAAGGCTGTTGTAGAAACAAAATTTAGTGAAGCTAGCAGCTATGAGGACTCAGATGGGGATATTAAATCACTAGGAGAGAGTGAAGATGATGACATAAGGGGTAAGAAGTACAAGGATGTTCTTCCAGTTGTAAGTGAGAATACTGACTGGACTAAGTGGGTTTGGGTAGTTGGTACTAGGTTCCCAACAAGGGAAGCAGTGAAAGATGCTTTTAGAAACTATGCAATCTTCAATGGTAGGAATCTTAAAGTATCTGTAAGTGACAAGAATAGGCTGGGAAGGGTTGGTGTTAGATGTGTTAAAACTTGTCCCTTTAAGGTGTATGTGTCTTACCATGTTAAAAAGGCATGCTTCCTTGTTAAAAGTGTAGTTAATGAACATAGTTGTCAAAGAAATATGTTGAAGAACAGACAGTTAACTGGACAATTCATAGCTAGTCAGTTCCTACATATTTTCAAGATTAATCCTCATTGGAAGGCAAGGGAAATCCAGGATGCAGTCAAAGAAAAGTTCAAGGTGATTGTGAGTAATTGGTTGGCTTACAAGGCAAAGACTTACGCCCATCTCAAACTTCATGGTTCAATGAAAGAACATTATAGGAAGCTGGGTGCATACTTAGCAGCATTGAAAGAGGCCAATCCAGCATCTACTTTTGAACTTGTGACTGTCCCATCAGAATATTATGGACAGGAACCTGGTACAGAGGTTTTCTTTAGGCTGTTTATTTGCATTGATCCAGTTAAGAAGGGGTTTTAAGCAGGATGTAGAAGACTTCTATGTCTAGATGGTTGTTTTATAAAGACATTTCTTGGTGGTATGTTATTGGTGGCAATAGGTAGGGATGGGAATGATCAGATGTATCCAGTTGCTTGGGCAGTTGTGGAAGGTGAAAACAATGACAGTTGGTGGAGGTTCATGACTGAACTGAAGAAGTGCTTAGAAGTTTCTGATGAAGGGAAGAGTTGGACACTAGTATCTGACCAGCAAAAGGTAACTTTTTTGTATAGTGTAAATACTGTATAGTGTAGGGACTTATATAACAAATGTTTGGTTTATAATATGCTGCTTTAATTGACTTATTTCAGGGATTATTGAATATTGTTGCCTCTATATGGGGCAATTCTGAGCATAGATTAGGGTGGTTGTGGTGGGTGACAAGTTGGATGATTTTCGGTTGATGAGTAGAATTGGTGAAGCCAATTATGACTTGTATATTTTTCATGTAAAATACACCAAGCCTAACATAAACACACTAAAAATCATGTCGTATTTTGAATCAACGTGTAAAATCACAAACACTACATTCACTTATGAAATGAAGAGTTGCAAGAAAAATAAAAAAAAAGTAAAAATAACAAACTTTAAACGGAATGTGTTTTTCCACAAAGATAATGAACTTTCTATAAAGAGTAAACTGTCATTTTGGTCCCTGTGGTTTGGTCATTTTTGCCACTTTAGTCCAAAACTCAAACATTTTGCATCTGGGTCCCTGTGGTTTCAGTTTTATTGCCATTTTGGTCAAAAAATGAAATCAGGTCATATTTGTCTTATAAAATCCTGCTATTTTGTCCTTTTTCGCAGGGGCAAAATGGTCATTTCTTTTTTATAAATAAATACCAGATTTTATAAGACAAATATGACCTGATTTGCCTTTGAGAAAAAAGACAAAATTACAGGATTTTATAAGAAAAATATGACCTGATTTCATTTTTGGACCAAAATGGCAATAAAACTAAAACCACAGGGACCCAGATGCAAAAAATTTGAGTTTTGGACTAAAGTGGCAAAAGTGACCAAACCTCAGGGACCATAATGGCAGTTTACTCTTCTATAAAACTCGAAACATAAACAAGTTAATATGTCAAACTATTTATTAAATGAAACGTATTTTGGGTTGACTTTAATATTAAAAAAAAACTATATTAACTAGCACAGAACCAAATTATCGGGGGCATCCGATAAAATTGGAACGATACAGAGAAGATTAGCATAACCCCTGCGTAAGGATGACACGCACGAATCGAGAAATGATCCAAATTTTGACAATGAGGTGGTGGTGGAGTGGTTGGGAAAAGACTTGGTGTTCCTTGTGACCCATGTTCGACTCTCACTCTCCCCATTATTTTCTGCGGCATCCAGGTGGAGGGCGAATACAGGTGGCGCCGGTTCGTCTTGGATGAGAGACGAGGTTTTACCGGTTATTTCACTGTCGTGCCTTCGGGTGGGTGGAGGTCGGGTTTCCGCGCATCAGGGAGAGCCAAGGGGCTGGCGGCGGTCGAGTAGTCGACCTTGGCCACAACGCCCGATGTCACGGTGGTTGGCACATCGTTCCTTGTCGTTCATTACCTAAAAAACACTACATTTTCTCTCTCATTTTTAATTAAATAATATTTTTATACCTTTAACATTATCTTTTCTCTCTCCTCCACTCACAACCACTTTCAAAATATATTAAAAAATTATAGGGGGTGAACAGTGTCCCCCCAAATATACATATGAACAGTAACATTTTCTCTCTACTCCACTCACAATCACTTTTTATACTTTTTATATTATAAAAATTTCACATACGGAATTTGATGGAATGAATGTGAATGCTTTGTATCGTTAGAGGTGTATCTTAAAACTGAAGCCCATATACCTTTTACGGGTTCTTTACATATTGCAAATCAATAGTTTCCGTGATTATCTTTGTGGAAAAAACAAAGTTGCATTGATGATTTTAGTTAAGTTTATATGCAAAATTCTCATGGGAACACTCATACCATGCTTTCATCTCATGTTAAAAATAAATTGAATAAAATAACTGTTTAGAGGTTTGTAAAGGTTTCTAGTTTAGTAAGCGTTTGTTAAATAAGATACCACATCACATAGAGGCCGGTTATTGTACAAAATAACTTAACGAACGCTGCGTATAAGATTTAGTATCAACATACAAAATTGGGTTTATAACATGCGATTTCCCTTTTTCTTTTTCACATGCGATTTCAATTTTCCTAGTACATGCGATTTTGGGTTATTTTTTAACATGCGATTTCCCTTTTCCTTTATGTACATGCGATTTTCCGGTTTTTTGAAACACGCGATTTTCAATTTTTGGTAACATAACGTGCGACTTTGCCATCGCGTACGCCGCATATGTTAAGACATATTGTACGATATACTTTTTCCATATATATAAATACTAAAATAACAAATAATACGTCCACTTATATTTCCTTTCTATGTTTTACTGTGGTGATCGGGGTGGGGGGTGGGGTTAAAAAAATTATTGATCAAAGATCATGGCTTCAGATTTCCAAAATCGAGGCTGATATAGCAGAGGAGTGTTTATATGGAAGGCTAGTAATGATCTAGTATTCCGTAAGGTGAAGCATTCTTCAAAGGGGGTAAAAATCAAGTTATTTTCATGAGTTTCCCGTAACAATACTTGGGAGAGTTAGAGCGGTTCGCCATCAGGGGCGGACCTACCTTTTGGCCAGGGTGGGCGACCGCACCCCTTGAGAAAAAAAATTTAGTGTATGTTTTAGGCAAAACACCCGACCGCAACCCCTTGAAAATATGGTTGGACACCTCATCCGCACCCCCAGCAAATAATTTCTGGGTCCGCCACTGTTCGCCATTGTCCTATTTTTTAACTTGAGTGTCAGTGACCTCTGTTTTGTTATGGTAAGGATGCAGGTTCCGGATTATTGCATTCATTTATTTTTGGTCTCTTTTGTGTTTCTGTATTATTTATTGTACACCTTGTTGCCTTTTGTTTCATTTTATCGGTGCTTTCCGTTAAAAAAAATATATGTCAAGTCCATAATATATTAAAAATGAAACCATGTCTTAACTAAGTTGCTACATGACATATACGTCTAGTTTTAGTTTAGTTTAAAAAAAAACATTGAGAAAAAAGTAACCTTTACGTAACAATAACATCTTTACACGCAATTAACCTTATCTTATTTACTTATACAACTAAAATGACATAAAGGCAACTAAAGTACTTTATAAATAATACTCTCAATGATGACATAAAAAAATTCATGTCAGATTCACTATGGATAGCCACCATCACTTGCTTCACCTACAAGTCTTAAAAGTTACTCAAAACTTAAAAGGACACTGATTGATACAAAAGTCACGGACGACCCTGCGAACCTTACTGCTTCATAACTTTTTTTTTAAACGGCCAATGAATCTTTCAAATATGTAAGTGGCGAAATTCATCATATCGGAAACAGTCGTCTCCTAACCAGGGAAAACCTTCACCAAGGGCCCAGTGGCAAAGCTTGAGATTTCCGACCGGGGGGTCGGAAGTCACCGGACCTAAAATTATACCTTAAAAATTATAAAACCGGGGGGTCGAAAACGTATATATCTAAAAAATTCTATACGAAACGTACATACATAATACTACTGAGCGAAAAGTTCGGGGGGTCGGGCGCCCCTCCCGGCCCCTTCAAAGCTACGCCCATGCAAGGGCCGAAGCCCGTGAACACTCGCCTGAAGGCACGACAGTGCGGTGAGGTAAAATCCGTTTAGTTCAAGGATTGAATTAGCGATCTCCACCTATTCGCCTAGTCTCTCATCATCACCCGGTGCCACATAAAATAATAGGGAGGGCATGAATCAAACCAGAGTCTCTTAGAACACCAAGTCTCTCCCTTACCACTCCACAACCACCTCATTGGCTTGCTGCTCCACAACTAGAGTTGCAAAAAGCAGTTCTGTCTTGGTAAACGTAAGTCAAAATATGTTCTTGCTTAAACTGATTCAGGTTTCAAATTTTTTTCAAATGGATTGGTTCGGTTTGTTGTAACTTGTAACCGGTTGCAAGGGTATTTCGGTTTTGTCCTCACATCTTATTGGGCCAATGGGTTTGACCCAATCCATCCCCTAAGATTAGACTGAACGATGCGGCCGGCGTTGAAGCTGGCGTGGGGCTTCAACCACGCCGGAACACCGCCCCTAACCTGTGTGGGCATGGTGGCGTGGGAAATCTCATGGGCGTGGGGAGATGATGAAGCTAATGTGGCGCAACCTGATTTGTTGGTTTGTTTGTTTTACATAAATTTAATAAAAAAACTGATTCCCATGTGTCCTTTTACGCCCCCTCCCACCCTTCGGTTTTTGGGGATTGAAGGGGAAATCTCTCTCTGCTGACGTGGCTGCCACATGACGCTTCATGCTCCTTCTTCAAGCCCCTCCGTACCATGCAGTTTAAGTAGATAACCTAGCCTTTCCTAACCCTTTTCCTCTTAAGTGACATGAAATCCAAATATATTTGGATAATATGGTAATTTTACCACAATTATAACACACTTAAACGAGTTTAGCGTCTTAAAATGAAAGTGAAATTATACTTCTATCCTTCTACTAAACCTATATACTAGAGTTTATAAAGTTGGAACTCTCAAACACAATTTGTCTCACATCGATTGCTTGAAGAAAAACTGCCAAAGAAAATCCTTATACATAGCGGACAATAATTCAACAAAGTTCCTTAGCAGCTTTGTTTAGCTGCGATGATGGACCCTCTCGCATGTTTAGTTTTAATTTTTTTCTTGGTTCATAGGACAGTTCAAAACTGAACCGCACCAAAATTTTTGGTTATGGTTATATAACTTCAAACCGAATCGAACCGTCTTGTGCACACCCTTAAAATCATCAACCTAAGTGTTATGTTCTCCATCGCATTACGTGAGCACTACTCTACTACTTTAGTATATTAAATGAACATATACAAACATAGATTTCTTCTTAACAAATCAATCTGAAACCTCTTTTAGATTTCTTCTTAACAAATGAAACTGAAACCTTTTTCTTTTGCCCGTTTAAGTGTTTTTGGTTTGTTTGTTTAATTTAACTTAAAGGACAAAAATGAGCAAACCTTTTAGGTAACCAAAGCTTATATAAAATTGTTAAAGAACATAAACCGAAACAATCACAATTATCAGATCTCTTAATGACAATAATAATTAGTATATACCAAGATCACCAGCACATAATCCAACTAGTAGTATACCCGTCCGATGGACATATATTTTAGTGTCGTAATGACATAAATTTTTTGTTTATATTCACATGTTTATATATAACTCATCAAATGAGTTCACAATTACATGTATAATATGCCTAAAAACTTAAAAAGGCAAAGCTGAAGACAATTTCAATAACTAATAAATCTTTAAGTGGACTTGCCTACTAAAACATAAAAATTGAGAAAGTGTTTGGAATGTTTCATGAACACACATAATGTCTACTCATTATATCATTGTGGCTTAGTTGATCTCCTAGAGCTTAGTTTTCCATGATATTAACTATTGGCACGTTTGACAACCATAAGTAACATATCACCTAATTGAAACATTTAAATAATTCAAATGAAAGTGACACCCACGACTATCAATTCCACGATAAAAACCTTAATTTCAATAATGCCGTACATTGGGAATTTAACATTCTAAGTTCATTAAAATAACTATGATCATAGAAAGTCGAAACATGTAAAGCCTCTAATTGAAAACAACAACAGCCAAGTTAGTGACAACACTGGAATAAAGGAATCATCATTGATCATCTGATGCTTCTCCTTGCTCAATACATCTTTTGCTAAGTAAAACAGTGCAGTGCATTGTCTAAATAAAGTTAAAAGTATGTTGACAAAGGACAAAGCATATGTGTTTGTTAGTGTATGTATATAGAGGTAAAGATACTTCAATATGTTATATTAATAAAAGTACTTCAAGATTCTTATCAACTAATCCGAATTACTCCATCCCAAAGTATTAATAGTATCCATAAAATTCTCTGTTAAACTTCAAATTTATACTTATAGATAAACTAGTGGGAATGCCCGCACGATACAGCGGGTGTCGAGACTGATATTAGATTTAATTATGATGTTTATTACAAACCACAACCTATTTTGGGTATAACATTACATTTTATTCAATAAAAATTTTTTCGTAGAACCTATAAAGTCACCAACACGCAAATAAAGTCTAGAATTTCCATATGAAAAGTAAAGTTTATTAAACCATAAGGAGCTGCAGATGAGAGAGCGCGGTCTATGGTCGCATACCGCCCATGGAGAAGTAGACTTAGATATATTTGATACTAAAATGGCTTGTTAATGTTTGGTTTGATGATTTAGTTTTAAGGGTGGGAATTTAATAATGTCCGGTTTAACAGTAACTCAATACACACATAAAAGGTTTTCACTTCATCATGGTATCAAATATGTCCAATTAGGTGTAAACCAAACGTAATCTAAGCTTTTATAATAATAAAAAAAAGCATATGTGGTGGCCTTAGGGAAGTCATTAGGCATTAGGCAAAAACCAAAGACATATTATGGATCATGATATCCAACGAATGAAAGTAATATTCAAGATCCCTAGTTAAATAATTGTACCAATTTTTATTCTTGACTTAGAAAAGCATCATCTAAAAGAGTTCACACCCAAGCGTAGGTGGCTGATCAGCCACCTCACCATCAGCAAGCATCACAGAGCTATGATGAAGAACCATGAACTACAGACCAATATGGAGCTCAAACACATTAGTCATGCTCATAGAGTGGGTGTTGTGCTCCATCCCAACATAGGCTTTCATGGCCACCAAAGCCACACCTGCCAGCACCCTTGATCTTACATCGCAAACCTAGAAATTAACCGTTTACACGCAACAGAAAGTTACAAGTAAAAGATTGAAAATATGTCACATACCACGAAATAGAACATTTTCCTTTTACCTACATATAACGACGAAAAGGTAAACCAATCCAACTTTAAAGACGTTTTTAACGCGTTGATACCTGGTCGTGCACCTCGGTTCCCTCCAAATGCTCCACCTGACAGATATTGTAACAATGCTTCATGTCAATAACTAAAATATCTCAAAAAAATCTATGCAATAGTGAGTCAAAAAATGGAAACTGCATATAAACTTTAACCATTGTTGCACTTTTTCAAGGGTCCAAGATCAAGTATTGAATTTCAAAGCCCAATTCAAGTGCTTGAGGTTCAACCTTAGGTTCAACCTTTAGTGTTATCAACAATAATGTTGATTATGAATGAAATCTTGAATCATTTAGATTCCATTTTGAGATCAATTATCAATGTAATATGAGTTTTAGCTAACCATATAAACCCATTTCATTGCAAAACTTCAATCACAAATAATCAAAGTTTTGGACTTTAATGAAAGAAATACAACAAAAAGCCAGTATTTTTAATGAGACTTGAATATCATAAACCTAAAGTTTGATATACCCATGGCCATGATAAGCTTTGAGAGTTTTTTTTTTTAATTATTTATGGATAATTCAACATATGAAACGATCTGAAAGTCAGGCGTCTAAATTAGCACGCGGTTGGGCCCACCCTAGAATCTATCAGTTCGACCTGCATTATCATGGGTTCTTTTGGGTTTCGGTCGGACCCGCACTGGGACGGATTAAAACAAATAAAGAGGGTGAACCCGCTCTAACACAACCTTTTCTAACCCGAACTAATTTGATACGCATTTAAAAGCTACTCATTCTTAACCAATTCACATGTTTCAACCCTTTACATAATCTGACCATACAATTTTGCCATTCATGATCTCAAGTGAAAAGTCAATTTTGCATCAGTTTTATTATTTCGTACTCCATCAGTCCCTTGTAATTTTGTTTTTGAAAGATAGAATGTGAAGCCAGGCTGGGCTTGAGCTCGAACTTAAACGAGCCAGCTCAGCTCGATTATTTTTCCGAGCTAAAAAGTCGAGCTTGAGCTCGGCTCATAAAAACTTCGAGCCAGCTCAATCCATATCATTAATTTATTTTTAATTTTTTTACAAGTATAGATAACATAAAAAACAAAAATAAAAAAATTAACACACATTTCTAAAATACATATACATACACACACACACACACACATACATACGAGCCATCGACTCGAGCCACGAGCTGAGCACCCCTGGCTCGAGCTCGGCTCGATTACAAAACGAGCTGGCTCGGCTCAGCTCGAAAACAAAACGAACTTTTTTTCGAGCTTTTATCGAGCGAGTTTTAAGCGAGCCACGAGCCACGAGCTTTATGAACACCCCTAGAATCCACTACAAATAATCGGTTTGAAATAAGTGATCTCAAAACTGTTTATTGAAAACAGCTTATTTTCACTCTCAAATAAGTAGATAAGCATATACATGCTTTTTCATCCAAACGCTTTATAGTGCTTGTCTGTTTTAGAAAAACGCAATTAGCATATAAGTTGTATAAATGAGCTATAATCCCAAACAACCCTCACTTTATGAGATTCAATCTAAGGTTCCTAATCAGGAAAAAATAAACAGTGAAAGTGAAGTAAAAAAGTAAACAAATTGTTACCTCTTGACAAGCTCGTTCAATGGTTTTGCATTCTGAACCACATTGTCCTTCAGAATCTTGTTCAACAAGCTGCAAGTGGACCAGATCAAAAGATAAGATACCGGCCAAAGAATCAAACAATGTTCCATTTGTTTATACTTTATACCAATTTCCAGCTACAATTACATTTATCACCCATATCAAACAAATTTGAACGTCTACATTCTTGATTCTACTTTTATATACATGGAAAACAGTGATTCAAACATCAAAACCCCCTGTCTTACAGTAATT
The DNA here is from genome assembly GCA_030545235.1 of Helianthus tuberosus. Classification (NCBI taxonomy): domain Eukaryota; kingdom Viridiplantae; phylum Streptophyta; class Magnoliopsida; order Asterales; family Asteraceae; genus Helianthus; species Helianthus tuberosus. The sequence continues at coordinate 54,195,787 of CM060436.1, forward strand.
GCAGCCATAAAATGCAAACCTTAACCCAATAATTAACAAACACAGATCACGAATAGATGCTGAAACAACTAAGACCCATTATTCAAAATCACCTCTAAGTTTTAGCTTAGTTTTAAACCATCAAACTTCCTAATTAATTCCCTAAATAGTTAAGGCATTTGAACAAACACCTTACCTGCATCCCCAATCGAGGTAATTTAAAGGCTCAAATGCAAAATAACAACATAGCATATATTTGGTTCATCTTACAGAAAAGAGAACTCATGAAGCTGTAAATTTACTTAATTTATTCAAGAAACATACTTTACGACAAACACCCAATACGAAATTCGACAAAAGAGAACTTAAATGGGCAAGTGAGATTGAGATGTAAAAGGGTATTATGAAGAGGAGAAAGGATACCTAGATTATTGATGGGTCTCTCATCGGTGTCGTTGTGTTTCATCGGCCATTGTTTTCACTTCAAGATTCTTGGTTTTCAAATTTCAAATAGCAATTAGGGGTCGGTGAGTTAAATGTTGAAATGGTTGTAATTATTGGAGTTATGGAAGTGATGGGTCGGATTATTAATCCAATTAATAATTATGCTGACGGTTGCATTCTTGTTCGACTTGTCACACCCAACCGATAGCGGAATCATCGGGGCGCGGCACTAGGGGAACCAGATTGCTCAAGAGAATCCATAACAACTATTTAGTGACAATATTTAAAGGTTCATTATCCCATACTAATAAAAAATATTTCATCAAACAATTACAATGGAGTTCATATCTCTCAAACAAAATCCAATCCGACAACCTAGATTTTATTACGGGTTTCTAGACTTCCTATCCATTTGCAGCAAACTAACCATCAACCTGTCACATACGTTAAAATAAAGTCTATACAATATTGTAAAGGTGAGTACACAAGTTTAGCATAGATATAGTATAAAAGCGTTTACACATAACCAACATGTAACACGTAATGGGTGAATCAAGTAACTATCAACAATGATACAACCTAACCACATGACTGAAAGTAGAGTATGCGCGACACATGTTCACCGAAGCGAACCTGTGAAGTAAAGTATGTGATCCTTAGCAACCCCTGAACAAACAGGTGCTGAGTCCAAACTATAGTACTATCGTTGCTAAAGGCGGTCGGGCAAGTAATCACTGTATAAACATAGTAACAAGCATTCAACTAATCACGTATAGCATGTGGGAGCGGTTAGCATTTATAAAAGTGTTAAGCGTTGTGTGTTGTGTTTTTGATAGAGAACGTATGTAACACCCAAAAGTGCGTTAAGCGAAAAAAGGTTCGAGTATACTCACAGTGCGTGTCTAGCAAGTAAACACGATCTGAAGTGGATTGAAGGGAGCGCCGGATCAGCCTGCGTACGGGGATAGAATGCGTAAGTCTTCCAAAGTGTTGAAACGGTCGAAATCGAAGTGTCGGGTGGGAAATAGAAGCTTTGTACGAAGCTGTGCCTTCGTACGAAGATGGGGTCTTCGTCACGTGTTGCTTCCGTTGTCCAAAATCGAGTGTGCTTCGCATCTGACTTCAGAAAATCGAGTGTTCTTCCCTCCAACCTTAAGCTACTGATTAAAATTAGAGTCGGAGAGGTCTTTGTCTAAGTCACAGATGAGAATCGGGGTGTGATGTGTGAAGTCATTGCCTTCGTACGAAGGCAGTGCCTTCGTATAAAGCTGGGCTTTGCACTAACAATCCAGCTCACATTCGTGGCTGTTCTTGGAGTTCGAAGCTGTGTCTTTGCCTGAATCAAACGTATTTTCGAGTCCCATTCCAGATGGTTTTGACACTACCTCGTCCCACTATCAAGTGAACGAAGTACATGTTGTTTTAGGTCCGTTTTAGTGTAAAAATCAAGCTTAGAAGGGTTTTAAAGGGTTTTTACCTAGATCTAACACTTGGTGAGTGCGAGATCTGTAGATCTCTAACTTGGGAAGCCGAAGCTAGTCCCAATACACCCGGTTAAGTGTAGATCCGTGATTAAATAAGAAGATTTGATGAAAAAGATGAAAGTTTTCGTAAAAACAGAAAAGTTATGATGAAAAAGATGAAGTTTTAGGTGAAAGATGGAGTTTAAGTGAAAACCCTAAAGTTTGGATGAAATCGAAGTGAATCTTGTGGAAAATCGTAGTGGAAAACGTTGTGTAATCATGTAAAAACGATAAATCTTACTTGAAAACAGTCGGACAGCAATTCGGCAGCGTTTCGGAGTAAAAGTCAGCAAGTGAGAATGAGTGAGGAGGGCTTGGCTATTTATAGAGGTTGGCTGGCACTTCTGTTCGAACCGGCTGCCTTCATACGAAGCTGTTGGCTTCGTTAGAAGGGGCCAGTTTTGTGTATTTCGTTCTCGTTTCGCGTGTAGGATTCTCGTTTAATGTGTTTTGTTGCGTTAGTTAGTACCAGTATGTTAGGTATTTTAGCAAGATAGTGTGTATTGCATTGCGTTTGCGTTTCGGTGTGATAATCGAGTTGCGATTATAATCCATAAACATATAAAGCACACACAAGTAAAGCATATAAGGACACACATCATAACATTACTACTATTAACAGCGTTTGCGATTTAGCGATTTAGCGCGATAAGCGAGTGCGAAGGCGGGAGTGGTTACCGAACAAACAAACACACCCGGCAAGTAAAATAGCATAATTCTCTATGATTCGTGTTGCGTTAGCGTTGAGCGTTTGCGAATATAAAGCGTTTAAGCGTGGAGTGGTGCTGTGTGATGAAAATGTATTTAGTATAACATAACCCTTTATTTATATCGAATCTCGGAGTACAAAACGATTACAAATCGAAGTAAGTAGCAAACGGATAACAATCCGAAAGGTCGGGTTGTTACAGTCACCCCCACTTTGGGAAATTTCGTCCCGGAATTAAGTAGTAGACGTAACAAAGAGTTGCGGATATTTAGCTTTCATATCACTCTCGAGTTCCCAAGTGAACTCGGCGCCGCGTTTGCCTTCTCAGCAAACCTTCACTATGGGTATGCGCCTGCGTCAAAGCTTCTTGGTTTCTCGATCCATGATTTCTACTGGCTTTTCTACAAAGTGCAGAGTCTTGTTTATTTGCAAATCTTCGAGAGGTACATGAAGATTTTCTCCAGCTACGCACTTATTGAGGTTTGAGGCGTGGAAAGTCGGGTGTACGTTGTTGAGTTCAACCGGTAATTCGAGTCGGTAGGCTACCTTACCAATTCTTTCCAGAATCTTAAAGGGATCCACGTAACGTGGCGCTAGTTTCCCTTTCTTGCCGAATCGGATCACTCCTTTCCAAGGTGAAACCTTTAAGAGAACGTGATCTCCAACTTCGAACTCTAGGGGCTTACGACGTTTATCGGCGTAGCTCTTTTGACAACTCTGAGCTTTCAGGAGATTGTCTCGTATTTGGAGGATCTTGTCTATCGTTTCTTGTATTAACTCAAGACCGGTGATTTATGCGTCTTCGATCTCGTGCCATACAATAGGCGATCGATATTTTCTACCATACAGTGCCTCAAAGGGTGCCATTTGAATACTAGCATGATAACTGTTATTGTACGAGAATTCTACTAAAGGTAAATGCGAATCCCAATTACCACCAAAATCTATAACGCATGAACGAAGCATGTCTTCGAGGGTACGGATCGTGCGTTCAGTCTGATTGTCGGTCTGGGGAAGGAATGCGGTAGTGCGGTACTGAGATTGAGAGTCGTACCGAGGGCGGATTGGAATGTCTCCCTGAGACGTGAGGTAAAACGACCATCGCGGTCAGAGATGATGTCGCGAGGCATCCCGTGTCGACAAATGACTTCGTCGGTATAGATTCGTGCTAATCATTCAACCTTAAAGTCTTCTCGTATCGGAATGAAATGAGTGGATTTCGTAAGACGATTAACGATAACCCAAATACTATCGTGACCAGAAGACGTGCGAGGGAGTTTCGTAATGAAATCCATGGCAATACTTTCCAATTTCCATATCGGGATTTCGGGTTGTTCGAGTAAACCAGAGGGTCGTTGGTGTTCGGCCTTAACCTTCAAGCAAGTTAGGCATTTTGAAACATACAGAGCGATATCCTTTTCATGCCTGGCCACCAATACCTGGAACGGAGGTCCGGATACATCTTGTCGGCACCGGGGTGAATGGAATATCGAGACTTATGAGCTTCAGTCATCAATATCTCCCTGAGGTTATTGCGACTAGAAATCCAAATATGGTCGAGATAGTGGAAGATGTCGTTCGATTTATTCACTAATTGAGTTTCGATACCGCATATCCTTTCCTCCTTCATGGTATTCTCAAGAAAACAAGCGTGCTGCGCATCGCGAATTAGAGCTTCGAGGTCGTTGTAACAACCCGACTTTTTGAAGTCAACGTACAAGTCAAAGTCAAAGTCAAAGGAAGAAATGATTGCTAATTGCGATCTGTCACTCCTTGCTTAATTATTGATTGTACTCTTTGACTTGTAATCGATACTCTATTTTAAATCGCTTTAGTTGTATTATGTGGAGTACTTATTAATAAATCGTTATTTAATCGCAGTTAATCGTTAATAGACTTATCGCTAATCGCATCGCTATCGCATCACAACTCGAATTATAGGTTCTGGATATTGTTTTACGTGTGTGTGCTATTATGTGTTACTTGTGCATGTTATGTTTATGTTGAGGTGATTAATCGCAATCGCAACTCTATCGCAACACAATCTCATCACAAACTCGAGATTTAAGGGTTACTTTTGTGTTATTTAGTAGTTAGGTTATTTGTGTAACTAATGGGTAGTACTATCGCATCGCTCACTCGAAACGCATCGCAACGCTCAACGCATGAAACGAAAACACGAAAACCAACTCGCGACAACCAGTCGATCGAATGACCATTCGATCGAATGGCATCCGATCGGGTTGTCGTCTGATCCGACCCTAGTGCACCACTTTCCTCTTTTGGAATCCTATAAATACCCCTGTCACATCACAACAGTGATGTAACAGCTCTCTCTGCGACCCTTCGACTTCTCAGCTCTCTTTCTCTCGATTTCTCGCGATTATTGTAAGTTTTCAACTCAAATCTTGTACATCTATCATCTACACACACTTCTTCATCATTTTCACGTTTGAATCTTCACTTTTAACTGTGAAATCAACGGATTTGAGGTGTTCTAGGATGATGTCATCATGGGGTTTTCATGAACTTCAAGATTTGGCCTCATTCCACCAAGAACAACTCAGATCTACATGATTTCCTCATGTTTTAACACAGTTTTCGCATAGATCTAAACATCTCCATGAGTGGAAGGATTGAAAGATGGTTTCACAACTTTCTTTCAACTCTTTTACACTCAATACCTTCAAAACCGATAGAATCGGAGCTCGTTCAGGCCTTCTATTCGTGTTCTAGTGAAGTATCGGCCCGAGATCTGATTCCTATCAAAAAGACAACCGATTTCGGGTTGAACATGAACAAACTATCACGAACAGTTATCTGCTCGGACTAGGGTGATTCCCATCCGATCAGATAGTCTGGACTTGGTGGGGTTCCTGTTGTTCAATACGTCGTCATACCGTCTCGATCAAACCGCAAACTTTTCAAACTTAACAAAATATTCAAGTTTCAAAATGACCAGGCTGTCAAACGGATTGTCGTCCGATCGGATTGCCATCCGATCGAACGACAATCCGATCGGAAGACTCATAACCTTCAACACTTGAACTTTTTAACAATTTTCAAAGATTATCAGTTTCTAACGGATTGCCATCCGATCAGAAGACCATCCAATCGAATGACAATTCTGCTATGAACTTGTTCTCTGAGAAATGTCTAACTGACGGATCGCCTTCCGATCGAACGACCGTTCGACCGGGCGACCTGAAAGGTAGAGATACTTCTCTGTTTTCAAAATGCTACAACGAAAACTTCAAAGCCATCATACACAAACACATCCATCCCAAACGAGTGGCAGACCAAACGAATGGCCATCCGACCGGATGACCATCCGATCGGATTGCCATCCGTTCGGATGACACTTCGACCCTTAGTCACATCGCATTGTTTTACGTGCCGCTTACCGCTTATGCTATTGTTCTGTTCAGGCTAATCTCTCAGGGCTCCATTCAATCCAAGAGAGTGTTTAGTTATTAAGCACTATCTGTGAGTATACTCGATCCCTTTTTGCTTTAAGCACTTTTGGGTGTTACATACGTTACTTATATCAAATCACATCTATCACACAACGCAAACACTTTTATACGCTAACCGTTACTGCATGTTTTATGTGTTACTCGATGAATGCTTGTATGTTATGTTTATACAGTGATTGTTTCCTGACACCTTAGCAACGATAGTACTATAGTTTGGACTCAGCACCTGTCGTGGACAGGGGTTGTTAAGGGCTTTTCTCACATGTCACGATGGCGATATGTGCTGCGCATTCTACAACTCCCAGTCACGTCTGTGCATATTTCATTGTCGATAACCTACTTGCTTCACATTAAACATGTTACATGCTGGTCATGCGTAAACTCGCTTTCGCTATTTATTATACTATTAAACTTGTATGCTCACCTTTACACTATGTGTATTGACCTCTATTTTAACGTATGTGACAGGTGTTTAGGATGCTTTACTTGTTACTTGCTGGAATCGAGCTAGGATGGAGTCTAGAAACAAACCTAATAAAATCTGAGTTGTCGGAATAATTGCTTGTTTTTGAGACAATTATCTGTAATAACTATTGTTACCTTATCTGTCAGTAGTATGGGATATTAACATTAAAGATTCGGTAATTTAATAGTTGTTATGGATTCTCTTGAACAATCTGTTTCGCTTAGTGCCGCGCCCCGATGATTCCGCCATCGGTTGGGGTGTGACAGATTGGTATCAGAGCGATAACTATAGGGAATTAGGCAAGACTCGACTTAGTCCGGGACGATGTCTTAGAATTGACCTAGTCTATAGTCTAAGTTCCAACAGACCAACTTGTGCAAACCCAGTAGGGGTTCTGTACGAGCCTACTTGCTATTCTCGCTCGAACTCGCTGTACACTACAATCTTGCGTGAACCTCGATTACTATAGTTCCGCAAGATCAGCCTTTCCTAAGGCTGGAAACTCACACAAACGGACGATCTGGTCTAGACTAGGTGTGAAAACCGCAAACTCTCGATCAAATCGCTCGTTCGACACGCATTTTCATTATAAACACGAGAATTTGCGTTGAATCAGGAGTGAAATCCATACTTCGACGCAACTCTCTCTACCTATCTCGTGATTTTATCACCCAAACAGGAATACAGTCGCTAAGTTAGGGGTGAAACCCGAACCTTGATGACTTGTTCCGTCCTCTATTATGTGACACCCCAGGAAAACCAGTGAACTACACAACACAACTAGCTTCCTCAGTAACCGCATGCTAAATTTCGGGACGAAATTTCTTTCAAGTTGGGGATAATGTGACAACTCGAGTTTCCAAGATTTCCATCTTCGCATTAACTGCGCGTTAATTGTTTGTTTACACGACTTGTTGTTTCACAACTGTACATGTTTGAAATCTGTTAAATTGTACTGTGACTGATATGTTATATATGGTGTGCATTACATTTGAGGGTATGTTATTAATATGTTCATGTTAATAGTGTATTTTGTGTAATTAAAAATTGGAACTTTGATCGAACATCTCTCTAGCCGAAATCACCCCACCCAGAACACCCCACTCGAAAACATCCCTCCCCACGAAAACAACTTGAAGGTGGGCCGGTGAAAACAGGAAATGGGCTTCGGCCCAGTAGCTACCTGTTATGTGTTATACGCTTTGTTCAAACTTTACGTAGAAGTTTTAATCCGAAAACCCTAATCACCTCTCCCTTACCTTTCATTAACCTGACGGCAGACAAACCCCCCATCGGAGCTCTTGATCTTCGAAACATCATCTCTCGGGTTCTTGTATTTGATAGGTATGATAACTCGTTAATCATTGTTCATGATCATGACTGTTGTTTAATGATATGTGTAGCATTCATGATACTAATTTGTTATTGCATAAGGATGTCTAGTTTGATAATATGTGCGGCCCAATAGAAAAATCAGTTTCAGTTATCGGTCCAATCATAATCCTCCTCTGAATGCTTTATCAAGTTGTCGGCCATTGTTGTGAATATTAAGTGATATGTAAATTCATGTTTGGATAATGTTAGCATGTGCAGCCAAATAAATAAGCATCATATGGTCGGCCACTGTGCTTTAAGATGCATGAGATTGCTTAGGGTATACATGTAAAGTGGCGGTCACTTTTGGCTTTAGTACATGTGCATTGTCAGGAAATAAACGATTAAACATATGTGTGCATGTAAATCAGATTCGGTTGATTATTGGATTGATTGGTTTGGTAGGAATCTTTATAAACTGAGATTATATTCGGTTGTGGTATGGTCGCTGTCAATGTCCGGTTCATGTTGTGTGTATATATTTATATATCTGATTAATACGTTCTGTGCTTTGGAAATACATGTCCATGGATCTTGTAATGTTATTAGACTTATGCAATTTATTCGTTAACTAATCTGGATGTTATGGATTGTGTGAAACAACGATCTGATATCATGTAATATGTGGCTAAGGATGATGAGTGTAGGAATAGATCTGATAGAGTGCATGATTGTTGCAGCCGTTATAATTGATCATTAGGGTTTCCTGTTGTACAACTGTTGATGATGATGATGTTTCAGACGAAAACACAAGGTGTTTTCGCCAAACCTTATGTCCGACGAAAACCCTTGGGTTTTCGTCAAAAGTGTTTTCGCCAACATGTGTTTTCGCCAACATGTGTTTTCGCCATTTATGCGATTTCGTCTAGCGTACTGCCATAATAACTCTATTACATGGTTTACATTGTTAAGCCATTAACCCTGCTAGTATGTAAACTCTGTTAAGTCTGATAAGAGATTAACCCTGTTAAGGATTACTGTGTTATATATGTCAGTTACGTTATGTATGTTAACTCACTCAAGCGTATCAACTTTGTTAAGCATGACAACTTAGTAAGGGACTTGCATGTAACCTGGAACCTTGTATGGATTGACTAACAGATTGTGTGTAAATAATGTCAACTGCCAAATACACTCTGTGATACTAATTGCACGTGAAATCTTTACCAGCATGAACTGACTGTGTATACATGCATATTCTAGGCTTTGATTGATTGTTTGCGAGCACGTAGTTAAGCATACCGAGCAAACCAAGGTGAGTTCACACTCTTACCAAGGCATGGGATTCTCGGGGTTGGGAATGGGTTTGGATGATTACTTATGCTTAAATTGTTATCGGAATTACATACCATAGGCCTCGGGAGAGGAAGGTTATTGGTAGGTACTGCTAGACTAGTGATACATATACTTCCCTTCGCACACACGCCGGGAATGGCTGCGATAATAGAACTAATCTTCGCACACATGCCTGGATTGGCTGCGAACCATACTCTAAACTTCGCACACATGCCGGGTGGGCTGTGATACAAATATACCTAGTCTAGAAAACTTGGGAAACACACCACAATCTTCGCACACATGTCTAGGAGACTGCGATTCAAGTACATACTATATATGGGTTACTAAACGAACATATGGTTTACAATACAATTACTATAACTGAACCACCAACTGTGAACTCGCTCAACTAGTTGTTGACTCTCTGTTACATGCCTTGCAGGACCATAGGTACCCATGGAGCTTGCACGGGAGGCGCGGTCGTTGTGGGCACGGATTGTGGATGTTATGATAAACTCTTTTATGACATTTCAACTTAATACTTATGTTGGGTTTTTACATTATTGCTTCCGCTACACACTTGTTTATGTTTGGTTTTGAAAACACCTATCGTATTGATGAATGACATTTACTATTTACTTATATGTTCAATATGATTGGTGGCTTGATTCTGGTCAGTCACGCCTCCAAGCGGTGATACACCGCATGTGGATTTTGGGGGTGTCACATATTATGGTTTTACAACGCTCTCACCAAGGTCTCGATGGACTCCAACGACTCGAGTTGCATGAATAACCAAAAGGATGCGTGCCATTCACCGTGTGCCAGTAATGGAGCACAGTCCCATAGGCCAAAGCGTGTACTCGACGTCCTTGAGAATAGTCGAACCACCTTGGGTAGTCGACGTCTATCAAGCTGAGAAAATCTCTCTTCGATTTTATGTGTTTCGATTCTGGAAACCGCCGTCGCCAACTCTGTGATTTATCGATTTTATGTGAATTTTATATGATTTTATGTGTTATGTGCTACGATTTTTGGTGATTTGCTCGCTTTTCGCTGTTCGCTTTGATCAACACACACAACTCGCACCACGCATATACCTCAAAACGCTAACAAATCGTTGCTCTATGGGCAAGTAGCTTGTGTTATTCGCAATCGCTACTCGCAATCGCACTCGTAATACTCGATCGCTATACGCTGCTGTAAAGGATTGGTGAATACGTGCAATATATATAGACCAATACGTGCAAAATATAGTGTGTCCTCGTGATTGTTGTACTCTATGTGCTTTCGTGCTCTACGTGCTTACGTGCTTCTGTGAATTACGTGCCTATGTGATTTTGTAAATTGATGTGTTCCTGTGCTTTATATAAAGTAGACTTGGGTGTAATCGCTAGACTATACTAGGGTTAAATCGAAATCGTGTCTAAGTCCTGTGACGATGTCTGTTTACAGACAATGTCGTCATTTGGATCACACACTGCTCGCTCTGCACGCCGCAATCACGAAGATAAACGCATCGCTGCACGAGTCACCAAGCAAATGGCGAAAGTCATCCTGCAAATTGTTAGCGAGCTGAACGAAAACGCTAGAAAGTCTTTGGAGGAGTCCAGAACTGATACTCCTAAAGCAACTTTTAGCTTCAAGCAGTTCAAAGCATGAGGGCCCAAAGAATTTACCGGCGAAGATGGGCCTACGTCCATGTTTCAATGGTTTGATTCGATCGAAGTCACCCTGCGCCAGAGTGGCTGTCCGGAAAACCTTCGCACAGTTAATGCCACCGGCATCTTCCAATCCCGAGCTCTGGATTGGTGGACCGCCGAGAGAAACAAACGAGGGAACGATGCAGCATTTGGGCTGACGTGGGATGAGTTAAAGGACATCATGATGCAAGAGTTCTGCCCTCCCCTAGAACTCCAAAAGCTGGAGGACGAGTTCTGGCATATCAAGCAGGATGGTGGAGATAACGCTGGTTTAACTGCTCGCTTCAAGCAGCTGAGTATCATCTGCCCTGGTTAAGTGACTACCCCCGAGATTACGATCAAGAAGTATATCCGCGCTCTGCCGGATTGTGTTGCAGACTTTGTGCAAGCTGCAAAGACGACAACTATTGAGGAAACCTACCTGCTCGCCGCTGAGATCAACGATAAGCGAGTCAGGGCTGGTTATTTCGATAAAGCTGCCAAGAGTCTACATCAAGTCACCGCTGCTCCCACCGTTGAAACTACCGCCGCACCGCAATCATCAAAGCTCTCACGTCGCAAGAGAAAGAGCAGCAACTCCAGCAACAAGAACTGTGCAGTAACCGCCGCTCCACTCCAAGCTGTGCCTGCTCAACCGCAAACTCAACACAACCAAGTAGCGGCTCCTGTGGTCAATGCACCGCCTGCCAAGCGTGCATACACTAGACCACACCCGCTCTGCCCTACTTGTACTTATCATCACCCGGTTTGAATCGCATACCGGTTCTGTGTTCACTGCAACCTGTACGGCCACTTCACCGCCAACAGCCGTACCGGTCCTCGCCAAGCACCAGTTCAAGCTCAAGCTCCTGCTCTACCAGCTTTGCCAGGACAGCAAGCAGCTCCTGCTCTCGCTGCTCACGCACGAGCTTGCTTTGCCCGTAGTGATCCCAACCACTTCGCAAACGTCTGCCCCAATAGAGTGGTTAAGCAAGAGCCACAGCAGCAGCAGCAGCCAGCACCGCAACAACACCACCAGCAGCAGCAGCAGCCAGCTCAGCAAGCAGCCCGCGGGCGAGTCTTCAACATCAACGCCCGCCAGGCTTAGGCAGATAACAACGTGGTTAATGGTACGTTCCTCGTAAATGGTATATATGCTTATCGTTTATTTGATACTTGAGCCGATAACTGTTTTGTATCGTTCGAATTCGAAAGGCTCCTAAATCGTAAACGCGTTAACCTCCCATCAACATTCGACGTAGAAGTTGCCACTGGAAGAACCATCACCGTTAATTCCTTTCTGCGTGACTGTACTCTCGATCTCAACGGTCACGTTTTCCCGATTAATCTCATTCCAATGCAGCTCGGCAGTTTTGACGTCAAAGTAGGCGTGGACTTCCTTCAGGAAAATCATGCTGAAATTGTTTGCATTAATAAAATGATTCGCTTCTCTCTCGAGAACGGTGATCAATTGTGTGTCTATGGCGAAGTCGCTTCGAAGAAGTTACAACTCATGTCGTGTGTCCAAGCTAGCAAGTACCTCCGCAAGGAATACCAAGCTTTCTTGGCGCACATTGTAGTAGCAGAGGAAAAGGAAGTTAAGGCAATAGACAAAGTGCCTGTGGTTCGTGAGTTTCCTAACGTCTTTCCTGATGATTTACCTGGTTTATTTCCTACTCATGATATCGATTTCCGAATCGACCTCATTCCTAGAGCAAATCCTATTGCAAGAGCGCCTTATCGTCTCGCTCCTTCTGAAATGCGTGAACTCTCGAGTCAGCTCCAGGAACTGCTTGATAAAGGCTTCATTCGCCCTAGCACCTTTCCTTGGGGCGCACCTGTCCTTTTCGTCAAAGAGAAGGACGGATCGTTCCGGATGTGCATCGACTACAGGGAATTGAATAAGCTTACCATCAAGAATCGCTATCCCTTGCCTCGAATCGATGATTTGTTTGACCAATTACAAGGTGCTACGTGTTTTTCGAAGATTTATTTACGCTCAGGCTATCACCAGTTAGGAATTCAGGAGGAAGATATACCCAAAACCGCATTTCAAACCCGATACGGTCATTTCGAATTTGTTTTTATTCCTTTTGGTTTGACAAACGCTCCCGCAGTCTTTATGGATCTAATGAATCGCGTGTGTAAACTTTTTCTCGACCGCTTCGTCATTGTATTCATCGATGATATCCTGATCTATTCCAAGTCAGAAACCAAACACGCGCAACATCTTCGTTTGGTTCTTGAACTACTCCAGGGAAACCGTCTCTATGCTAAATTCTCCAAGTGTGAATTCTGGCTCGAGGAGGTCGAATTCCTGGGTCACATCGTCAATAGTCAAGGAATTCATGTTGATCCTGCAAAGATCGAAGCTGTTAAGAGTTGGGTCACACCAAAGAACCCGTCCGAAGTTCGTTCATTTCTCGGATTGGCGGGTTACTATCGTCGATTCATCACAGACTTCTCGAAAATCGCTGTTCCTCTCACCTCTCTTAAGCAAAAGGGTAAACCTTTTGTTTAGGGAACCAAACAAGAGGAGGCCATTCAAACACTTAAGCTTATGCTCTGCAACGCTCCTGTGCTCTCTTAACCCGACGAAAATGACGACTTCGTAGTCTACTGCGATGCCTCTAACCTTAGTCTCGGATTTGTTCTCATGCAACGAGACAAGGTTATCGCGTACGCCTCTCGTCAGCTCAAGATCCACGAGAAGAACTATACCACACACGACCTCGAGCTTGGTGCAGTTGTTTTTGCGCTAAAGATTTGGCGACACTACCTATACGGTAGAAAGTGTATGGTCTTCACCGACCATATGAGCTTACAACACATCTTTAGCCAGAAAGAACTGAATATGCGCCAACGCCGTTGGGTAGAACTTCTCAACGATTACGAATGTGAGATTCGTTACCACCCAGGCAAAGCAAACGTCATCGCCGATGCTCTCAATCGACGAAGCTATTTGCATAACGTTCGTAATACTCAAGCCCAGCACAATCTTGAAGCTCTAATCTGTGACGCGCAACACGCTTGTTTTACCAAACGTACTTTGAAGAAGGAAAGGATCATCAATAACGGAGAACAACTGGTGAATAAATCGAATGGTATATACCATTATCTAGACCGAATTTGGATTCCCAAGCGCACCAATTTACGACAAATTCTGCTAGACGAAGCCCACAAATCTTGATACTCCATTCATCCCGGTGCTGACAAGATGTACCAGGACATGCGCTACAAGTACTGGTGGCCGGGCCTAAAGAAGGATATCGCTATCTATGTTTCGAAGTGCTTAACCAGCTCGAAGGTCAAGGATGAGCATCAACGCCCCTCTGGCTTACTCGTACAACCCGAGATCACTGTGTAGAAATGGGAGAGTATAACTATGGACTTCATAACGAAACTCCCGCGCACGCCATCAGGTCACGACAGCATTTGGGTTATCGTTAACCGTCTCACCAAATCAGCTCACTTTCTACCGATACGGGAAGACTATATGGCAGAACGATTAGCACGAATCTACACCAACGAAGTTATATGTCGACACGGGACACCTCGTGATATCATCTCTGACCGCGATGGTCAATTCACCTCGTGTATTTGGGAAACTTTTCAATCCGCTCTCGGTACTACTCTCAATCTTAGTACCGTTTTCCATCCCTAGACCAACGGTCAGACCGAACGCACGATTCGTACCCTCGAAGACATGCTTCGCTCGTGTGTTATAGATTTTGGTGGTAATTGGGATTCGCATTTACCTTTAGTCGAATTCTCGTACAATAACAATTATCACTCTAGCATCCAAATGGCACCATTTGAGGCATTATATGGAAGAAGATGTCGATCGCCTATTGTATGGCACGAGATCGGGGACACGTAAATTACCGGTCCTGAGCTGTTGCAAGAAACGACTGACAAAATCCTACAAATTCGAGACAATCTCCTGAAAGCTCGGAGTCGTCAGAAAAGTTACGCCGATAGACGCCGCAAGCCCCTTGAATTTGACGTTGGCGATCACGTACTCCTAAAGGTTGCACCTTGGAAGGGGGTGATCAGATTCAGCAAGAAAGGAAAGCTTCCGCCTCGGTATGTTAGACCCTTTAAAATTCTGGAAAGGATTGGCAAAGTGGCCTACAGACTCGAACTATCGGAGGAACTTAGTAATGTCCACCCGACTTTCCACGTTTCGAACCTCAAAAAGTGTCTGGCCGACCAGGTATTACATGTCCCTCTTGAGGATCTACAAGTGGACGAAACATTACACTTTGTGGAAAAGCCTGTCGAGATCATGTGTCAAGAAACCAAGGTACTCAGACGCTCACGCATTCCCATCGTGAAGGTTCGCTGGGAAGGCAAACACGGCGCCGAGTTTACCAGGGAACTCGAAAGTGACATGAAGGCGAAATACCCACAACTGTCTGTTACGCCTGCTTCTTAAATTTCGGGATGAAATTTCCTAAAGTAGGGGAGGCTGTAACAACCCGACTTTTTGAAGTCAACGTACAAGTCAAAGTCAAAGGAAGAAAAGATTGCTAATTGCGATCTGTCACTCCTTGCTTAATTATTGATTGTACTTTTTGACTTGTTATCGATACTCTATTTTAAATCGCTTTAGTTGTATTATGTGGAGTACTTATTAATAAATCGCTATTTAATCGCAGTTAATCATTAATAGACTTATCGCTAATTGCATCGCTATCGCATCGTAACTCGAATTATAGATTCTGGATATTGTTTTACGTGTGTGTTCAATTATGTGTTACTTGTGCATGTTATGTTTATGTTGAGGTGATTAATCGCAATCGCAACTCTATCTCAACGCAATCTCATCGCAAAATCGAGATTTAAGGGTTACTTTTGTGTTATTTAGTAGTTAGGTTATTTGTGTAACTAATGGGTAGTACTATCGCATCGCTCACTCGAAACGCATCATAACGCTTAACACACGAAATGAAAACACGAAAACCAACTCGCGATAAGCAGTCGATCAAATGACCAAACGGATGACCATTCGATCGAATGGTCATCCGAACGGATGACCATCTGATCGGATGGCCATCCGATCAGGTTGTCATCCGATCCGACCATTGTGCACCACTTTCCTCTTTTGGAATCCTATAAATACCCCTGTCACATCACAACAGTGATGTGACAGCTCTCTCTGCAACCCTTCGACTTCTCAGCTCTCTTTCTCTCGATTTCTCGTGATTATTGTAAGTTTTCAACTCAAATCTTGTACATCTATCATCTACACACACTTCTTCATCATTTTCACTTTTGAATCTTCACTTTTAACCGTGAAATCAGCGGATTTGAGGTGTTCTAGGATATGTCATCATGAGGTTTTCATGAACTTCAAGATTTAGCCTCATTCCACCAAGAACCTACATGATTTCCACATGTTTTAAGACAGTTTTCGTATAGATCTAAACATCTCCATGAGTGGAAGGATTGAAAGATGGTTTCACAACTTTCTTTCAACTCTTTTACACTCAATACCTTTAAAACCTATAGAATTAGAGCTCGTTCAGGCCTTCTACTCATGTTCTAGTGAAGTGTCGACCCGAGATCTGATTCCTATCAAAGAGACAACTGATTTCGGGTTGAACATGAACAAACTGTCGCTAACAGTTAACTGCTCGGACTGGGGTGATTCCCATCCGATCAGATAGTCTAGACTTGGTGGGGTTCCTGTTGTTCAATACATCGTCATACCGTCACGATCAAACCGCAAACTTTTCAAACTTAACAAAATATTCAAGTTTCAAAATGATCAGGCTGTCGAACGGATTGCCGTCCGATCGGATTGCCATCCGATCGAACGACAATCCGATCGGACGACTCATAACCTTCAACACTTGAACTTTTTAGCAATTTTCAAAGATCATCAGTTTCTAACGGATTGCCATCCGATCGGAAGACCATCCAATCGAATGACAATCCTGCTGTGAACTTGTTCTCTGAGAAATGTCTAACCGATGGATCGCCTTCCGATCGAACGACCATTCGACCGGGCGACCTGAAAGGCAGAGATCCTTCTCTGTTTTCAAAATGCTACTATGAAAACTTCAAAGCCATCATACATAAACACATCCATCCCAAACAAGTGGCAGACCGACCGAATGGCCATCCGATCGGATTGCCATCCATTTGGATGACACTTCGACTCTTAGTCACATCGCATCGTTTTACGTGCCGCTTACCGCGTATGCTATCGTTCTGTTCAGGCTAATCTCTTAGCGCTCCCTTCAATCCAAGAGAGTGTTTAGTTATTAAGCACTATCTGTGAGTATACTCGATCCCTTTTTGCTTTAAGCACTTTTGGGTGTTACATACGTTACTTATATCAAATCACATCTATCACACAACGTAAACACTTTTATACGCTAACCGTTATTGCATGTTATACGTGTTACTCAATGAATGCTTGTATGTTATGTTTACACAGTGATTGTTGCCTGACACCTTAGCAACGATAGTACTATAGTTTGGACTCAGCACCTGTCGTGGACAGGGGTTGTTAAGGGATTTTCTCACATGTCACGGTGGTGATATGTGTTGCGCATTCTACAACTCGCAGTCACGTCTGTGCATATTTCATTCTCGATAACCTACTTACTTCACATTAAACATGTTACATGCTGGTCATGCGTAAACTCGCTTTCGCTATTTATTATACTATTAAACTTGTATGCTCACCTTTACACTATGTGTATTGACCTCTATTTTAACGTATGTGACAGGTGTTTAGGATGCTTTGCTTGTTACTTGCTGGAATCGAGCTAGGATGGAGTCTAGAAACAAACCTAATAAAATCTGAGTTGTCGGAACAATTTGCTTGTTTTTGAGACAATTATCTGTAATAACTATTGTTACCTTATCTGTTAGTAGTATGGGATATTAACATTAAAGATTCGGTAATTTAATAGTTGTATTGGATTCTCATGAACAATCTGTTTCGCTCAGTGCCGCACCCCGATGATTCCGCCATCGGTTGGGGTGTGACAGTCATTTTGGGCTTGGACATTACGAACATTATACACATAGCTTCGTCGACTGAGAGCATCGGCCACGACGTTTGCCTTGCCTGGGTGGTAGTGTATCTCACAACCATAGTCGTTGAGAAGTTCAACCCATCTGCGTTGGCGCATGTTTTGTTCTTTCTGGTTCGAGATATGTTGTTGGCTCTTATGGTTGGTGAAGACCGTACACTTGGTACCATAAAAGTAGTGTCGCCATATCTTTAACGCAAAAAACTGCACCGAGTTCGAGATCATGGGTAGTGTAGTTCTTCTCGTGGACTTTGAGTTGTCGAGATGAGTATGCGATAACCTTGTCTCGTTGCATAAGAACACAACCAAGACCTAGGTTAGAGGCATCGCAATAAACAATGAAATCGTCGTTTCCGTCAGGAAGTGTATGGATAGGGGCGTTGCAAAGCATACGCTTGAGAGTCTGAAAGGCTTCCTCCTGTTTGGAACCCCAAACAAATGGTTTGTCCTTATGAGTTAAGGCGGTAAGCGGTACGGTGATTTTTGAAAAGTCAGCGATGAATCGACGGTAATAACCCGCCAATCAGAGAAACGAACAGATTTCGGATGGAGTCTTAGGCGTAACCCAACTCTTAACAGCTTTAATCTTTGCGGGGTAGATGTGAATTCCTTGACTGTTAACGACGTGACCGAGGAATGGAACCTCCTTGAGCCAAAATTCACACTTGGAGAAGTTGGCATAGAGGCGATCTCCTTGAAGAAGCTCGAGAACTGAACGAAGATGTCGCACGTGTTCGGTTCTCGACTTCGAATAGATAAGGATATCATCGATAAACACAATGACGAAGAGATCCAAAAAGGGTTTGCACACATGGTTCATCAAATCCATGAAGACCGCTGGTGCTTTTGTGAGACCAAAAGGCATGACCACGAATTCGTAATGGCCATAACGAGTACGAAAAGCGGTTTTCTGAATATCTTCCTCTTGTATGCCCAACTGGTGATAGCCTGAACGTAAATCAATCTTTGAAAAACACGTAGCGCCTTGAATTTGGTCAAATAAGTCGTCGATTCGAGGTAGCGGATAGCGGTTCTTGACAGTAAACTTGTTGAGTTCCCTATAATAGATGCACATTCGAAACGATCCATCCTTCTTTTTCATAAAAAGGACAGGTGCGCCCCAAGGCAATGTGCTAGGGCGGATGAAGCCTTTATCAAGAAATTCCTGAAGTTGGTTAGACAATTCACGCATTTCGGATGGTGCAAGGCGATAGGGGCTTTTGCAACAGGATTAGAACCTGGGATGAGATCAATACAAAAACCGATATCACGAGTAGGGGTAAACCTGGTAGATCGTCGAGAAAAACGTTAGGAAAATCACAAACAACTGGAACGTCTTTCACGGATTTCTTCTCATCCATTGGTACTACAATGTGGGCTAAGAAAGTGGAGTATTCCTTGCGTGGATACTTGCTCGCTTGGATACACGACATAAGCTTCAACTCCTTCGAGAGTACGTCACCATAAACACATAATTGATCACCGTTTGAGAGGGAGAAGCGAATCAACTTTTCGAAATAAACAACTTCGGCACGATTCTCGCAAAGAAAATCTATGCCTACTATGATGTCAAAACTACTTAGTTTCATAGGTATGAGATCGATCGGGAAAACGTGATTGTTGAGTTCAAGAGCACAATCACGCAAAATGGAGCTGACGATAACGGTTCTTCCGGTGGCAACTTCTACATCGAAGGTTGTTGGGAGGTTAGTGCGTTTATGTTTTAGAAGCTTTTCGAATTAAAACGATACAACACAGTTATCGGCTCCAGTATCAAATACGCTTGAAGCGTAAATACCATTGACAAGGAACGTACCATTGACAACATTGTTGTCAGTCTGAGCCTGGCGGTCGTTGATGATGAAAGTTCTTCGGCGGGCTGCTTGTGGTTGCTGTTGCTGTTGTTGTTGCTGCTGCGGTGGCGGTTGTTACTGCGGCTCTTGTTTCACCACACGCTGTGGGCAGACATTTGCAAAATGGTTTGGGTCACCACAGGTGTAACAAGCGTGTGCATTAGCAACTTATGCTAGAGGTGCTGGAGTGACCTGTGGAGCAAGAGGTTGAGCTGGCGGTGCTGCGAGAGCTTGAGGAGCTTGCTGGCAAGGGCCTGAGCGGCAGTATGTGGTGTAGTGCCCATAGATATTGCAGTTGACACAGAAACGACAGTTTGTTCCCACTGGGTGATGATAAGTGCAAGTAGGGAATAGTACGTGAGTACCGGTATACGCATGCTTAACAAGCGGTGCGTTGGGGGTAGTAACTTGACGAGACTGGTTGTTGGGCGGTGCTGCGACTACCGCGTTGTTCTTGCTAGAGTTCTTTCGCTTGCGATTCTGACGACTAGACATGGGGGCTTGAGATGGTACGGTATCAGCTTCCGAAGACGCAATATCCTGGTTGAGACTTTTGGTGGAGGTCTTGAAAGTTCCAGCCAAGACTCGCTTGTCGTTGATTTCTACGACAAGCTGATAAGTTTCCTCGATTGTTGCCGGTTTCGCTACGTGAACAAAATCAACGATAAATTCGGGGAGAGCTCGAATGTACTTCTTGATGGCTTTATTAGGGGGTCCACTTCACTGGGACATATGATGCTCAATTGTTTGAAACGAGCGGTGAGACCAGCGTTATCACCTCCAACTTGCTTGATGTTCCAGAATTCGTTATCCAGCTTCTAGACTTCGTGAGGAGAGCATAATTCCTTTATCAAGAGCTCTTTCAGCTCCTCCCATGTGAGACCATAGGCTGTATCATTTCTGCGCCTGTTGCGCTCGGCGGTCCACCAATCAAGTGCCCTTGACTGGAAGACTCCAGTGGCGTTGACAGTGTAGAGATTCTCAGGACATCCGCTTTGTCGGAAGGTAACTTCGATCGCATCAAACCATTGAAACATCTCACTGGATCCATCTTCACCGGTAAAGTTCATAGGACCACATGCTTTGAACTGCTTGAAGCTGAATGGAGTTTTCGGCGCGTCAGCTTTAGAGTCAACAGAAGAGTTGCTACCAACAGCCTAGATTTCGCTGACGATTTGAGGTAGCACCTTGGCCATTTCCTTGGCCACGAGAGAGGCAATTCGTTTGTCAGCATTGTTTCGCTGGATGGTTAGGCGGGTGTAAGATCCCATTGAGGCCATTGGTAAGTTCTTCTGCAGATGACACATGAGGGATTTAAACGAGATTCAATGATATTAGGCTTGAAAAGTTTAGTGTTCCATTCAACATATTTTATTATTATTATTATTATTATTATTATTCACATAAAGCTCAGGAACACATAAGCACATATTCACGTATACACAAAATTCACGTATTTGCACGTATACACATAAACACGTATGAGCACATAAACACATATTTTGCACGTATTCACCTTCTCTTAAATTGCGTAAGCATTTGTGAGAGTTGCGCGACATGAGCGAGTGGCATAAGCGACGAGTATAGCGTATCATAAGCGAGGAGTTTAGCGTATGAGGATTCTTAGTTAGTTCGAGATTAGCTAAAGTTTTAGATTGCGAAATTTGTGCGCGTTTTGTAAGCGAGAAACAAGAAATCAAAACCGTAAATCGTAATATAAAACACATAACACAATAAAATCGATAACACATAAAATCGGCGATTACAGGCTAGAAATCAAATAGAGTGCCTTGGGTATTAGACATCGACTACCCAAAGTGATTCAACTATTCACAACAAGTTCAAGCACACACTTTGGCTTAAAAGACTATGCTCTCACCGTAGAATGTCTAACGATACTCATCCTTCCAGTTACTACGTGACTCGAGTCATTGGAACAGTCGAGACTTTGGTGAGATCTTTTGAAAATCAATTTAGAGAGTGGAACGTGTTATCAAGATGCGAGTTTCACCCCTAACTTAACAACTTCGCTCCTAGCTGTGGTTAAACAACCACGAGATAGAAATGGAGATTTTCGCCGAGGTATGGATGTCACTCCTAACTCAACGAAAGGTTCTCATGCGAGAGTAAAATGCGTGGAGTGAGTGAGCTTATCGAGAGTTCTTGATTTTCACACCTAATCTCAACACAATCACTCGTTGGTGTTATACGAGCGTTTTCAAATCGTGTACATTGTGTCAGCCTTAGAAAGGCAATAGTAAGTTTTCAACCTTAGGAAAGGCTGCCTTCGTACGAAGCTGCAGTATGTGAGTTCGTATAATGGTGTAACATATGAGTTCGTACGAAGCCACCCCTAGGTGGGTTCGCATAAGAGTATAGCATGCAGGTTCGTACGAAGCCCCAAGTGGGTTCGTACGAAGGTGGTTTGTTGGTACTTAGACTATATACTAGGTCTGTTCTACCCGACTCAACCTAATTCCCTATAGTTATGTCTCTGATACCAATCTGTCACACCCCAACCGATGGTGGAATCATCGAGGCGCGGCGCTAGGCGAACCAGATTGCTCAAGAGAATCCATAACAACTATTTACTGATAATATTTAAAGGTTCATTATCCCATACTAGTAAACAAATATTTTATCAAACAGTTACAACGGAGTTCATATCTCTCAAACAAAATCCAATTTGACAACCTAGATTTTATTACGGGTTTCTAGACTTCCAATCCATTTGCAGAAAACTAACCATCAACCTGTCACATACGTTAAAATAAAGTCAATACAATATTGTAAAGGTGAGTACACAAGTTTAGCATAGATATAGTATAAAAGCATTTACGCATAACCAGCATGTAACACGTAACGGGTGAATCAAGTAACTATCAACAATGATACAACCTAACCACATGACTGCGAGTAGAGTATGCGCGACACATGTTCATCGAAGCGAACTCATGAAGTAAAGTATGTGATCCTTAGCAACCCCTGAACAAACAGGTGTTGAGTCCAAACTTTAGTACTATCGTTGCTAAAGGCGGTCGGGCAAGTAATCACTGTATAAGCATAGCAACAAGCATTCAACTAATCACGTATAGCATGCGGGAGCGGTTAGCGTTTATAAAAGTGTTAAGCGTTGTGTGTTGTGTTTTTGATTGAGAACGTATGTAACACCCAAAAGTGCGTTAAGCGAAAAAGGGTTTGAGTATACTCACAATGCGTGTCTAACAAGTAAACACGATCTGAAGTGGATTGAAGGGAGCGCCGGATCAGCCTGCGTCGGGGACAGAATGCGTAAGTTTTCCAAAGTGATGAAACGGTCGAAATCGAAGTGTCAGGTGGGAAACAGAAGCTTCGTATGAAGCTGTGCCTTCGTACGAAGGTGGGGTCTTCGTACACGTGTTGTTTCTGTTGTCCAAAATCAAGTGTGCTTCGCGTCTGACTTCGGAAAATCGAGTGTTCTTCCCTCCAACCTTAAGCTACTGATTAAACTTAGAGTCGGAGAGTTCTTTGTCTAAGTCACGGATGAGAATCGGGCTGTGATGTGTGAAGTCAGTGCCTTCGTACGAAGGTAGTACCTTCGTACGAAGCCGGGCTTCGCACAGAACAGTCCAACTCACATTCGTGGCTTTTCTTGGCGTTCGGAGCTGCATCTTTTCCTGAATCGGATGCATTTTTGAGTCCCATTCACGACGGTTTCGACACTACCTCGTCCCACTATCCAGTGAACGAAATATATGTCGTTTTAGGTCCGTTTTAGTGTAAAAATCAAGCTTAGAAGGGTTTTAAAGGGTTTTTACCTAGATCTAACACTTGGTGAGTGTGAGATTTGTAGATCTCTAACTTGGGAAGCCGAAGCTAGTCCCAATACACCCGGTTAAGTGTAGATTCGTGATAAAATAAGAAGATTTGATGAAAAAGATGAAGGTTTTCGTAAAAACAGAGAAGTTATGATGAAAAAGATGAAGTTTTAGGTGAAAAGATGGAGTTCAAGTGAAAACCCTCAAGTTTGGATGAAATCGAAGTGAATCTTGTGGAAAAATCATAGTGGAAAACGTTGTGTAATCATATAAAAACGATAAATCTTACATGAAAACAGTCGGACAACAATTCGGCAGCGTTTCGGAGTAAAAGTCAGCAAATGAGAATGAGTGAGGAGGGCTTGGCTATTTATAGAGGTTGGCTGGCACTTCTGTTCGAACCGGCTGCCTTCGTACGAAGCTGCTGGCTTCGTTAGAAGGGGCCAGTTTTGTGTATTTCGTTCTCGTTTTGCGTATATGATTCTCGTTTAATGTGTTTTGTTGCGTTAGTTAGTACCAGTATGTTAGGTATTTTAGCGAGATAGTGTGTATTGCGCTGCGTTTGCATTTCGGTGTGATAATCGAGTTGCGAGTATAATCCATAAACATATAAAGCACACACAAGTAAAGCATATAAGGACACACATCATAACATTACTACTATTAACAACGTTTGTGATTTAGCGCGATAAGCGAGTGCGAAGGCGGGAGTGGTTACCGAACAAACAAACACACTCGGCAAGTAAAATAGCATAATTCTCTATGATTCATGTTGCGTTAGCGTTGAGCGTTTACGAATATAAAGCGTTTAAGCGTGCAGTGTTGCTGTGTGATGAAAATGTATTTAGTATAACATAACCCTTTATTTATATCGAATCTCGGAGTACAAAACGATTACAAATCAAAGTAAGTAGCAAACAGATAACAATCCGAAAGGTCGGGTTGTTACACGACTGGCTGAAGATTTCTTAATAGGACTAAGGTGGTGTGAGATTAGGCATCAGTTGAGGGAGGGAGGGGCAGGATGGGAAGAAAAAGTGTTAAAAATAAGGATTTGTTCTTGCCTTTTGGGTTGCCATCTTAATTTTTTTTTGGAAATTACTATTGTGTCCATCTGAAATGTTTTATATAGATGTATAGATGAGAAATATATAGCAATCAAATTCAAAATCAGGGCCAGCCCGTTAGGCTTTCCACTTTAGGCACGGGCCTAGGGCCTCCAATTTTTAGCAAGTTTTAACAATTGTATATGTATTAGGTCCAAATAACAGCAAAACTAAACCAGTTCTTTTATTAAAGAGCCGAGATAAAAATGGTGTAGGAAAAAAGACCCACATTTAAAGCCCATTTTCGAGTTAAACTAAAGACATAACTGCAGGCCTGCAGGCTACAACAACCATCAACCATTCATCATCGACTCCATCCCAATTCAATGAAGTACTTAATCTGCAACGCCGAAAATCCCTAAAATACAGCCGCAATCATCATTCTCACTTCCAGTCGCAACCTGCTTTATCGATAATCACTCATGGCGTCGAGATTAGAGGAGAATTCATGGACGAAATTGGGGCTAATTACTCAAGGTAGGTTAACTTTAACGGCTAATTTTCCTATTAATCTCTATATATTTTATATGTTATTCAAGAAATTTATCATAATTAAATCCAGAATTGTATGTACTACTGATTACAATCACTATTTTCCATAAATCATTAATCATAATTGCTACTTTATGTCTCTGTCTTTGATACTGCTTAGCGTGCTTGGTCTTGCGATTGAGATTTGAGAATGTGCTTCGAACTTGGAAAGCAGAATCGATTGCAAATGAGCTTCATAGTTCACTTAGTGTTTTCAAAAACGTTGGAACAACCCTGTTCAAAATAGATAAATGAGAAATATATAGCAATCAAAGTTTGGATAGTAGTCCGTGCCAAATGAAGGAGATAGTAAAGTAAACATGCATATAATTAAGTATTCTACTTTCTTTAGATGCGTTAAGACTTTAATGGTCATACTTGTAACAAATAATAAATTTTCTAATTCTTCTAAAAATGATATCTAAAAATGAATGCATAAATCACCAATGAATCCAATCTTCTTTTAGTGTCGTAATGACACAAGTTTTTTTTTTTTATATATTTACATGTATAATATGAACTCAACAATCTAATGCAGGTCTCAACAAATTAGTCTAATGTAAGCCTTAAAAATCAAAATGGCAAACAAAAAATTAGAAGATTAGCATAAATAAACATTTAGTAGAAAACAAGTCTCTCATATAAATGTGGCAGATTAGCTAAATTTTAGGTTAAAAGATCAACATAGTAGCATATATCAACAAATAAATTAATATCAGCAAATTTAATAAAAACCAGAAGTGACTAAAATGAGAAAAAAACACCCTTTTACCTCCATTCGAAGTGGTTAGAACATACTCCATTCGATCAATGACTTCAAGTCGTCTTTAGAAAAAACTCGGCTTAAATGTGCGTTGGGTTGGGTCAGGTCAGGCCATGGTCCTTCAACTCCATTAAAGAAGGGTCATGGTATCTAGACACCCCCCAAAAAATAGTGTACATCCCTCAATATGAAGTGTATAGCACAATATGCTTCCTATAGGTTTAAAAGCAATAAATGCTAAACCAATAGGAACCGTATAGGCAAATACGCTTCCCATTCGCTTGCTGAAACCTGATGCTCTCTGCCATGCAGGAAGTGCAGAGAGTTCAGACCTGAAAAGTACTGAAAAGTTTTGAAAACCGAGTGTAACAGGAGGCGTATTGGCCAATACGATTCCTTTACAGTTACTAGGAAGTGTATTCAGCAATACGCTTCCCATAGGGTTTTGGTTGGTGGACCAATTAAATCAATAGGAAGCGTATAGGGCAATACACTTCATATTGATACGATGAACAAATATGCTCTGACATGCAAGTAGTTCAGAACTGAAAACATGTAAAGTGACTTGAATATGAAGCGTATAGAGCAATACGATTTCCATATGGAGCCAATAGGAAGCGTATAGGGCACTACGCTTCCCATAGGGTTTTGGTTGGTGAACGAATTAATTCCATACGAAGTGTATTGAGCAATATGGTTCCTATAGGACCAGAAATCTGTTATATATCCAAGCTTTGGGGATGAATGTATTATGACGAAAATTCACAAACTAAACAATCCGATCAAACCATTCGTATCACGATGTCGTCTTAGGGCCTCAATTATATTTTTGGTGATTATTCAAATGAGTCATATCCGAACGAATCATATGTCTTCGAAAGTAAAATCGAACACGTTGTTGAATGAGGGGAGGAAGAGGTTGCATCCGTGGTTTGTTGTAATGACGGGTTTCAGGTGCCCGATTTGAACCAAGAGTACGTAGATGAACCTGAAAGCTATCCGCAGTACCAATACCCGTCTTACCATTCGCATGCGGATGTAAAACATGAGAACGAATACGAGTACAAGTACGGGGAACGTTTTAAACATATCGAGGAAGATGATAACGATTTAGAGGAAGATGATAACGATTTCGAGGAAGCTGATGACGAGGAGGAAGTTGCCAACGATAACAAAGAACCTAACCCGGATGTCTCTTTTGAAACGGATCAGGTTTGACATTCCGGTTACTTACGTGTTATTTAAGTATTTTGTGTTTATAGTCTTTTAGATTCTGTATTTTGTTACATTTTTTATCTATAGTGTGTTTATATTGTTTTAGGGTCTATAAAGATATTCTCACTCTTAATTTATGGATTCCTTTTCTATATCACAAAACTAAAGATTAAAACTAAAGATTAAAATATTCTTATTTTTCTTCGTCTTCAATTGATTGCTTTTTCTATAATTGAAAGAACAACATTCATTCATAATATATTTGGACGCTATCGTGTTTGAATGATGTGTTTGCTTTTTTATCTTTTGTATAATTTTTTATGTGAATTGCTAATATTTGGCTTTAAATGTTATGCCAAAATATAATCTTTCTGTAGGTTTTGGATATCGAATAATGTTTTTTTTTTCTTCATAATTCTCAGGTTTTAAAGTTATTTTCTTAATGCAAATATCACCAAATGTTATGAAAGAACAAACAAATATGTTATTATATACTAAACATATATTTTGGATCTAGCCTACAACTTTGTGTTGATATGTTTAGAGACATATTAGCATATATTGTGCAAGTAAAAATTAAATGTGCTGATATTAACCAAATGTGCTAATATATTCATAGATAATATTTAAATCTATATAATCTATATTAAAAATAAAAAAATGCTAACTGATTAAATTATGGAACTAATTACCTCAAAAATTTTATTTCGATATTCGAAACAAAAGTTTACATATTTATTTATCTTACGAAATATTTATCCGTAATAAAAAAGTTTAAATTCAGAATGTATGCGGGTCGAACTCCAATGCAGGTACTAGAGCAACATTTGGCAGAAAAGGAGTACAATTACTTCACCTGGGAGAATCCCTCCACAAATGTGGTCGAGGATATTTTCTTTGTTCATCCTCACTCGTTAACATTGTGGCGTGCCTTCCCACATGTGCTGATGATTGACACTACTTACAAAACGAATGAGTATAAACTTTCGTTTGTTCAAGTCATCGGCGTGACATCGACCCACAGGTCGTTTTGTGTCGCGCATGCATTTATCTCTAAAGAAAAACAAGATTATAACAACCCTCCTGAATATTTTTCTGACACCCTAATATATTTTAAATACCCTAATATGTCTCTAAATATACCCCGTATGTGAAAACCGAGCCCAAATTATGAAATATCATTAAAAATAAATAAAAAAACAAGAAAAATGGGGTTTAGGCGGGCCGCGTAAGGCACCCCTTAATCCTACGCGGGCCGCGACAACTTAAAGGTCAGGCGAACCCCTGTGTTACACGTGTCATAACGCGTGTTGAACCTAGTCATGACCCGGATCACCTACGGCCTAACCCCCCTATGATGCGGGCCGCGTAGGCCTTGGCCTAAATTTACGCAGGCCGCGAGAAACCCGTTTTTCAGCCCTATAAATAGCATGCATTGGATCTTCAGTCTACTAGCTCATTTCTTTTCTTTCTAAACGAATTTTGAAGTAGTATGCATAATATACGGGCATTATATCTCCCTAATTAATGAAGTTCTGCCCCAATGTAAATATTATAACCCCGGTTACGTATTAGATACGCTGCCCGATCGATCTAGGGTTCCGTAACGGCTGTCAGGGTTCTACCCGACGTAGTCGTTGGAATGCCGTCTCGGGGAGGGTATTACTAATGTAAATAAAAGGGTTATTTTATTAACATGTGTACATTGTATAAATTATAGATTATCACCAGGAAACCCTTACAGAAAACCTAAGTCAGCAATGTGAGTAATCTCCTTTTTGTAAATTGTTTTACAAAACCTTAAATATTTTACAATGCAATTAAGCAGTGATTGAGTCTTTGTAGTTCTTCAATTACTGCCGGTATGTTGGGGTTTTGTATACAAAATGTGGAACACGTTACAATTGGACAATGAGTTAGCCAATGTGTAATATGACCCACCAGTCAGGATTGACAATACTGAATGAGTAATTGTGTAGAAATAAACAAGGTGATTGCTCTCGATACTGTTAAAGATAAGACGCTTCTTGATTAAACTGGGATTCACTCACCAGTATTTCCCACTGACAAATGTTTTTAAAACGCGTTTCAGGTAACAAAATGTAAAAGCCAATTAGAAGAAAGCCAACTGGAGAGCACTGACTGCTTGGAAAAATGTGGCTATAAAAGTTACCTAAAAGACGACGTTTTAAATTCAATAAAATAGGGTTTATCTCTATAAACATGTTGTAGTAAGAAACTTGGGTTTTACCCATGTGTTTATTAAATATGGTGGTTTTACTCTGATAAATATTTCCTAACTACGGTCCTGATGAAATTTCCGCTGCCAAATAAAATAATGATAAACAAAAATTGATACCACCACAACTGGTGTTCCCGGGACAGATAGGGGGCGGGGGTTGCGACAGAAGGTGGTATCAGAGCTAAGCCACTGATTCAGCCACATAAGTGTTCTGCTGACATCAATATATTATTCAAAATTGTTAGGAAATTAATTATGGAAATACGTGCATATCTGTATTTTACTGTTGTGTGTTATTTGACTATTTGTTAGTTTTCAGTATGAGTGATCAAGGACCCTCAGACGTGTATCGTCAATTGTCCGAGTCACCTAGGAGTGAAGGTACCTCTTCACAGCCTGCCCTCTCTGGGTATGCCGTTGATAATGAAGAAGGGATGTTTCTCTTTAAGGCTCAGTCTGAAGAGCCATTCCCTCAGAAAAAGAGAGGATGGTTCAGTAAAGGAGCATTTGAGCGTAGGAAAAGAATGCGAAAGTTGCAACAGCAGAGAGTCCTAGCAGCCACTAAGCGAGAGTCAGATGCCCATACACAGGATATGCTTAATAGAAGCCTAGCTAATTTCCATATCCTAGCAACAACTGCTGCTGATCCAAATCTGGAACAACTAGTAGCCCCACAACCCTTACCTTTATTCCCCACTCAGCCGATGGAGATAGAAGAAAACCCTGAAAATCAAGTAGAAATGCATGATTTCAACCCTGAGGAGATACCTAGGATACTAGCCCCAAATCCCTTAGACCCGGACTATGATCCATGGTTCAATGATCATAGGGATTATGTGCCGCGCTACCACTTAAACGATGAACCCATGCCAAACTTAGCAGCCTATCCAGGTCTGGACCCTCTAGATCCCTACTATGACAACGATGAATACATTAGTGAGATATTAGAGAATCCTTATCCCCAGGAGAATCTCATGCCCAGTACCCGGACCCAGTACCAGCACCTGCACCCCCAATGAGTGCAGATAATGTGCATGAACTCCGAACTTTTGGAGAAGAAATCTTGGAGAGTAGTGAAAGGATGAGGCACGTAGGGGAGCGACTCGTCTGGAAGTACGACGAGCGCAACATGGATTACTGGATGAATCCAGACCAGTAATGTGATGATGGAGTTGGTAATAATAATAAATGTTGTAGTATAGACCACTTTGTGGTTAGCGATGCATAGTTATACTGTATTGTAATTTTTAAATTTCTAGTATTAGTGTGTATTTGACGCATACTATTATAAAGAGAGTAAAGTCGCAATGCTCGACGCTTTTGGTTAATATGTGTGTTGTGTGGTTGTTACTCAAATTATTAATTATTTTGTGATATTAATAATTGGTAAATGTTTAAAATCCAGATGGACGATGAAGTAAACCAGGAAAATCAGAATAACGATAACCAGAGTAACATTAACTTGGTTAATGAGAACCCGAACAACAACAATAACGGAAACCAAGTGGATAACAGTGCCATGCAGCATATAGTGGCACAAGGGATAATAGATGCAATGCCATATATTATCAAAACAGTTAGAGAAGCTGAAAATAAAAGTAAACATGATAGTATGCGACCCTCTGAACCTGAAAATAGCGTGAACAATGGACCCGTACTTCACATGCCTATTCCCAAAAGAAGGAGAACCGTGTCTTACGATTGTTCTTACAAAGAATTCTGGTCTTGTAAACCAATGGAATTCTCGGGCAATGAAGGGGCCGTTGCATCTCTACGCTGGATAGAAAAGACTGAGGCAGTCTTAAGAATAAGTAAATGTGCGGAAGAGGATAAGATAATGTTTGCTTCAAATATGTTTAAAAATTTAGCTCTAGAATGGTGGAACACTATCCTCCAGTCAAGGGGAAGTGATAGAACTTACAATATGGGATGGGAAGAGTTTAAAAACATGGTAGAAAGGAAATTCTGCCCTCCTAATGAAAAAGAACAGATAGCAAACAAATTCCTAAACCTTAGGATGATTGGGGTAGATAGTAAGGGTTATACTACCTTATTCTTTGAATATGCCCGAATAGTACCAACCCTTGCTTCACCTGAACCAGTTTTAATCTCCCGTTATATCTAGGGATTAATTGGGGAGATTAGACATGTAGTCAAGGCAGCTAGACCTCAAACCATAGAAGAAGCTGTAGAACTAGCCAACACCTTGACAGATGAATTAGTTCGTACGCGAGAAGAGGATCAAAGGAGGAACCTAACCCAGAAACTTACTCAAGAATTTTGTTCTGGAAATTCTAACCGTGGGAGAAATGTAGGTTCTACCTCTGCACCCTACTGTAAGTATTGCAATAGGAAGCATTCAGGAAGATGCTCCATATACTGTAACTTTTGCAAAATATCTGGACACAAGGAGGAAGACTGCAGGAAAAAGCCTAACAACAGGATATGCTACAACTGCGGAGAACAAGGTCATATCAAACCTAACTGTCCAAAGTTAGCTCCAGCTGCAAACCCCAAGAACACTAAAAGTGCTAGAGCATTTGTTCTAACTGCAGAAGAAGCAAAGATGATCCCGGATGTGATCACTGGTACGTTTTTAGTTAATGATGTTTTTGCTAAAGTATTATTTGACTCTGGTGCGAACCAAAGTTTTATTAATATTTCATTTTGCAAACTTCTTAATCAATCATTAACTAAACTCCCACAAGAATGTCTAGTAGAGACAGCAAATGGAGAAACCATAAGATTTCTGAAATCTTGCAGGGAGAAAGAATAGAAATTTTAAATCAAAAATTTATTGCAAATCTTTACCCAATGAATCTGGCAGGATTTGATGTTGTGTTAGGAATGGATTGGTTAATAGCCAATAAAACCAGTATTTTATGTGATCAAAAATCAATTCAAGTAAATTCACCAAAGGGTGAAAAGATCACAATTAAAAGAAATAATCTCTCTAAATCCACAAAATTCATCTCTGTAATGAAAACTGCAAGTTATATAAGGAAAGGATCATTAGTGTATTTGATTTCTATAATCACTAACACTAAAGGAAAAGAATTAAAGGATATTCCCGTAGTATCCCAGTTTTCGGATGTATTTCCAGAAGAGCTACCAAGACAACCTCCAGATAGAGAAGTTGAATTCAGAATTCATTTGATACTAGGAACCGCACCAATTGCCAAAGCACCTTACCGATTGGCACCTACAGAAATGCAGGAACTGAAGAAACAGTTGAATGAATTGTTAGAGAAAGGATTCATACAGCCAAGTTCATCACCCTTGGGAGAACCGATTTTATTCGTTAAAAAGAAAGACGGATCAATGCGTATGTGCATTGACTACCGTGAATTGAACAAAGTCACGATTAAGAATCAGTATCCATTACCAAGAATAGATGATCTGTTTGATCAATTGCAAGGAGCACGATTTTTCTCTAAAATCAATTTAAGGTCAGGATATCATCAATTAAAGGTACATGAAGAGGACATTCCTAAGACCGCTTTCAGAACAAGGTATGGCCATTATGAATTTACTGTCATGCCATTTGGTTTAACCAATGCCCCAACTGCATTCATGGACATGTTGAACCAAATATATAAGCCATATTTGGATAAATTCATAATTGTCTTTATAAATGATATTCTTATTTATTCTATAAACAAGGAAGATCATGCAACCCATCTGCACGCACTTCTAAATTTATTGAGAAAAGAAAAGCTTTATGCTAATTTTTCGAAGTGTGAGTTTTGGTTAGAACAGGTACAATTTCTTGGACACCTAGTCAATCATGAAGGAATTCATGTAGATCCCACCAAAATCGAAGCAATAACCAAATGGAAAACCCCTAAGTCACCAACTGAGGTTAGAAGTTTCTTAGGATTGGCTGGTTATTATAGAAGATTCATTCGAGATTTTTCTAGAATAGTCATTCCTTTAACTAAATTAACCTGTAAATCTATTAAGTTTGGATGGGGACCAAAACAAGAAGAAGCATTTAGAATTCTTAAGCAAAGATTAACTAATGCACCCATACTAGCGTTACCAGAAGGAACTGAAGATTTTGTAATCTATTGTGACGCTTCTAGTTAGGTTATGGATGTGTGTTAATGCAACGTCAAAATGTTATAGCTTATGCCTCTAGACAACTTAAGAATCATGAAGAGAATTATTCAACCCATGATCTAGAGTTAGGAGCTATAATTTTTGCTCTTAAAATTTGGAGACATTACCTATACGGTAGTAAGTTTACCATATTCACTGACCATAAGAGTTTAAGATATGTTTTTGGGCAAAAGGAATTAAACATGAGACAAAGACGCTGGATGGAAATGCTTAGTGATTATGATTGTGATATCCAGTATCATGCAGGAAAGGCAAATGTAGTTGCTGATGCTTTAGGTCGAAAGTACCATGAAAAGCCAAAAAGAGTATGTTCTCTTAAGTTAAATCTACAAATAGATTTAAATGATCAGATTAGAAAAGCACAAGACTCAGTAATCAAGTATGATACTGAAAAATTAAAAGGAATGATTAAGGAATTAGAACAAGGAACAGATGGAATTTGGAGATTCCATAAGAAAAGAGTGTGGATACCTAAATTAGGAAACCTACGTCACCGTATATTAGAAGAAGCCCATAAGTCTAAGTATACGATGCATCCTGGAAGAGATAAAATGTATCAGGATTTAAGGAAGAATTTTTGGTGGATAGGAATTAAAAAGGATATAGCAGCTTATGTTTCTAAGTGTTTAACCTGTTCACAAGTAAAAGCTTAACATCAGAAACCCTCAGGCTTATTGCAATAGTTAGAAATGCCTGTTTGGAAATGGGAATTAATAACAATGGATTTTGTTACTAAATTACCCAAAACAAGGAAATGTAATGATACAATCTGGGTAATTGTAGACAGGCTAACCAAGTCAGCTCATTTCCTACCAATGAAAGAAACTTTCGGTATGGAACAGTTAGCTAAATTATATGTAAATAAAATAGTTTCATTACATGGAATTCCTCTATCAATTGTTTCTAACAGAGATAGTCGTTTTACCTCTCATTTTTGGACAAGTTTCCAAAAAGCAATGGGAACCAAGTTGAATCTGAGCACCGCTTATCATCCACAAACGGACGGACAAAGCGAAAGAACAATTCAGACAATGGAAGACATGCTTAGAACTTGTGTAATTGATTTCGGAGGTAATTGGGACGATCATTTACCATTGATAGACAATGGAAGACATGCTTAGAACTTGTGTAATTGATTTTGGAGGTAATTGGGTCGATCATTTACCATTGATAGAATTTTCTTATAATAACAATGATCACACAAGTATCAATGCTGCACCATTCGAAGCACTTTATGGACGAAAGTGCCGAACGCCAGTCTGTTGGGCAGAAATTAGAGAAAAACAACTATCTGGACCTGAGATAGTTCAAGAAACAACAGACAAAATCATTCAAGTCAAGGAACGACTGAAAGCAGCACGAGATAGACAAAAGAGTTATGCTGATAACCGACGAAAGCCATTGGAATTTAAAGTAGGAGATAAGGTGTTATTAAAAGTCTCTCCTTGGAAAGGAATGGTAAGATTCATAAAAAGGGGAACGCTAAGCCCCAGGTACGTTGGACCTTTTGAGATTATTAGAAGAATAGGATCAGTAGCCTATCAGCTACAACTTTCAGAGGAAATGACAGGAATACATGATGTATTTCATGTATCTAATCTCAAGAAATGCTTAGCTGATGAATCGCTAGTAGTGCCTCTTAAGGATATAGAGGTAAATGAACAGTTAAAGTTTGTAGAAAGGCCTCTACAGATTGAAGACAGGAAAGTTAAGAATCTCAAGCATAAGAGACTAGTTCTAGTCAAAGTGAAGTGGGACTCCAAAGGAGGACCAGAATACACATGGGAGCTTGAATCATAAATGCAAAGGAAATACCCACACCTGTTCCAGTAGACCTCGAGTACGAGTTCTAAAACAAGGTGGGGAGGATATAACAACCCTCCTGAATATTTTTCTAACACCCTAATATATTTTAAATACCCTAATATGTCTCTAAATATACCCCGTATGTGAAAACCGAGCCCAAATTATGAAATATCATTAAAAATAAATAAAAAACAAGAAAAATGGGGTTTAGGCGGGCCGCGTAAGCCACCCCTTAATCCTACGCGGGCGCGACAACTTAAATCACCATTCGCGAGCGAGAATCGAATCATCTTGTCGAAGCACACAACTTCAGCATGGTTTTCGCGAAGAAAGTCCATGCCTACTATGACGTCAAAACTTCCAAGTTGCATCGGAATAAGATCGATCGGGAAGATGTGATTGTTGAGCTCAAGAGTACAATCACGAAGAACAGAATTTACGGCGACAGTTCTTCCGGTAGCGACTTCAACGTCGAACATCGAGGAGAGATGGGAGCGTTTACGACTAAGTAGCTTCTCGAATTCGAACGACACAAAGCAATTATCGGCTCCAGTATCAAATAAACACGAAGCATAAATACCATTCACAAGGAACGTACCATTGACCATGTTGTTGTCGGCTTGGGCTTGGCGCACGTTGATATTGAAAGTTCGTGCGCGTGCTGCTTGTTG
Source organism: Helianthus tuberosus (assembly GCA_030545235.1). NCBI lineage: Eukaryota > Viridiplantae > Streptophyta > Magnoliopsida > Asterales > Asteraceae > Helianthus > Helianthus tuberosus. Next base: position 54,231,876 of record CM060436.1, read on the forward strand.
TTGTTGCTGCTGGTGTTGCTGCTGCTGAGGCTGATGCTGCTGGGGCTCTTGCTTCACAACCCTGTTTGGGCACATGTTGGCGAAATAGTTAGGTTCGCCACATGCGAAGCAGGCTCTGGCGTTGACCGCGGGTGACGAAGGAGCTTGTTGACCCTGAGGGGCGGTGAGTAGAGCTTGATGAGCAGGAGCTTGTCGAGCACGGCAGTTGGTAGTGAAATGGCCGTACATATTGCAATGAGCACAAAAACGGCAAGCGATGGTAGTCGGGTGGTGGTAGGTACAAGTAGGACAAAGCGGGTGTGGCCCAGTGTATGCACGCTTAGCAAGCGGTGCATTTGCCACATGCGCCGCTGCTTGACGCTGTTGGGCTGGTACAGCTTGAATCGGTGCAGCAGTGATCGCATAGTTCTTGTTGCTGGAGCTGTTCTTTCTCTTGTTCTTCCTCTTGTTGCTCGATGTGGTGGTGGTTTCAACAGTTGGTGCGGCGGTGGTAGCTTGATGCAGGTGCTTTGAAGTTTTATCCCAGACACCAGCCTTGACCCGCTTGTCGTTGATTTCAGCGGCCAGTAGGTAGGTCTCTTCGATCATCTTAGTCTTAGCCGCTTGCACGAAATCTGCAACACAGTCAGGCAGGGCTCGGATATATTTCTTGATCGCCATGTCTGAAGTCTTGACTTGGTCAGGGCAGATGATGCTGAGTTGTTTGAAGCGAGCAGTGAGAGCTGTGTTTTCTCCTTCCTTCTGCTTTATGTGCCAGAATTCATCTTCTAACTTTTGGTGCTCATGAGGAGGGCAGAATTCTTCCAGCATGACCTCCTTGAGTTCATCCCACGACAAACCGTAGGCTGCATCGTTTCCCCGCTTGTTTCTCTCAGCCGTCCACCAGTCGAATGCACGGGACTGGAAGACGCCGGTAGCATTCAGAGTGCGGAGGTCGTCGGGGCAACCGCTCTGTCGCAGTGTGACCTCAATGGAATCAAACCATTGGAACAACGCTGTAGGGCCTTCCTCGCCAGTGAATTCCTTTGGCCCACTGGACTTGAATTTTTTGAAACTGAAAGTAGCTTTGGGAGCAGCTTTAGGAGTTTCGATTCTCGACTCCTCAGATGATTTGCTGACGTTCTCGTAGACATCACTCACGGCTTTTGCTACCTGTTTAGCGATGATAGAAGCGAGGCGTTTTTCTCTCTTTTCTTGACGAGAAAGTGGTGTGTGACGGGATGATGGTCCAGTTGACATTGTCTGCAACAGACATCGCCATAGGTCCCAGACACATCATAATCGAATCTCACCTCACACGTCTAATACTTACTGAAGCCTAGGAACGCAGTGTAACACGTATCGCATAAACGCATAGGCACATAATTACAGATTCACATAAACACAGAAGCACATAAGCACGTAGGGCACAGAATCATAGAAGCACATAATCACGTAGTCACAAGAGGCAGTCAGAATACAGAAACCTATCATTCAAAGTTCGCAAGCGTTCGAATATATATAGCGTTTGTGTATAGTATATCGAGTAGCGTAGTATTAGCGTACATCATAACATAAGGTCGTCCACAATTTAGCGATTTGTCAGCGTATTGAGATAGAAATGCAGCGCGAGTCGTGCGCGTCGATCGAAGTGAAAGTAAAAATCGAGTAAATCTCCAAATTTTAAACACATAATAAGTAAACACACTTAAAACACATAAAATCAACGAATCATCAGAGTCAGCAGTTGCGGGCTCAGAATCGAAACACGTAAAAATCGAGAAATGGATTGTCTGCGGCTATTAGACTTCGACTAACCAAAGTGTTTCGACTATTCTCAAGGACTTGTTGTACACAATTGACCTTCGGGGTAGTGCCTTTGCCTCGATTCTTAGGCGTTGGGCACGCATCCCGTTAGTCATATCGTGACTTCAGGTCGTTGGAGTCCGTCGAGACTTTGGTGAGAGTTTTGTAAAATGAGCGGAACAAGTCGTCAAGGTTAGGGTTTCACCCTTGGCCTAACAACTTCGTTCCTGTTTTTAATAAAATAGAGGAGATTATTCATCAAAATACGGATTTCACTCCTGATTTGGCATAATTCTCCCCGTTTGTAGATAAAATGCGGGTTGATCAAGCAATTTTTTTTGTCGAGAGTTTGCGGTTTCCACACCTAATCTTGACTTAGTTGCTCCTTTATAGTTGAAAATTCGAGTGCAGTGATAGTGTAGTATAGGCGAGAATAGCGAGTAGTAAGCTCGTACAAAATCCCTACTGGATATGCACAAGTCGGTCTGTTGGTTCCTAACTATAGACTAGGTCTCTAAGACATCGACCCGGACTAGGTCGTGTCTTGCCTAATTCCCTATAGTTATGGCTCTGATACCAATATGTCACACCCCAACCGATGGCAGAAACATCGGGGCATGGCACTGAGCGAAACAGATTGTCCAGAAGTTTCCATAACAATTATCATTACCAATCAATTTAAAGTAACATGTCCCATACCGTGTCTCAAAAGGTAAACAAATTATTACAGACAAAATCTAGGCAAATAGTCCTATTCCGATAACTCAGATTTTCAAATAGAGCAATTGTTTATCTGCTTCTAGAGACCCTTGATTTAATTTGTACTGACAACTATTTGTTGGCCTCTAGAGCCTTATTCTAGCCTCGATTTCCTAGCAGATGTGCATCCTAAGCACCTGTCACATACGTTAAAATAAAGTCAATACATATAATGTAAAGGTGAGCATACAAGTTTGATATAGCATATAGAGTTCGAATTTCGTTAACGCATAACCAGCACGTACACATAGTGAAATGAGGCATGTTAGTTATCGACATAGATCCATCGATACCAATGACTGCGGGTTGACTGCCTGAGGTGCTGAGTCCAAACTATAGTACTATCGTTGCTAAGGCAGGTAGACAACATTCCAAGTGTAAACATAACAAACAAGCATTCATAAGCCACGTATAGCATGCATTAACGGTTAGCGTTTAAATAGTATTGAGTAGTGTGTTTATTGTGATTTGAATATTCGTAACGTATGTAACACCCAAAAGTGCGTAAAGCAAAAAGGGATCGAGTATACTCACAGCGATGATGGATTGAAGGGAGCGCTTAGAGCGAACTTAGCCTGAACAGTACGATAGCATAACGATAAGTGACGCATAAAACGATGCAAGGTGTAAGTGGCTCGGACAGTCCGGTCGTGCGGATGACAATCCGTTCGGGTGGTCATCCGGTCGGACAGGTTGTCCGGTCGGATGACTGTTCGAGTGGATTGTTTCTTCCTTTGATGTGTTTATGTATGATGGCTTGTCCTTTGAAGTTTTCGTTGTAGCATTTTGAAAACTTTGAAGTATCTCTACCTTTCAAGTCGGTCGATCGGATGGTCAGTCGTGCGGACGACAATCCGCTCGGATGATCTATCCGGTCGGACGACGACTCAAGTGGTGAGGTTACTTAGTGAGAACAAATCCACAGCAGGTTGTCACTCGATCGGACAGCAGTCCGGTCGGGTGGCATCCTTGGTGCATTGAACATGTTGAAAATTGTTCGAGTGTTAAAGTTCAAGTATCTCATGATCCGAAGAGTAATCCGGTCGGATTGGTAGTCCGATCGGATAGCAATTCGTTCAATACTCAAACTTCAGGTAAAGTTGGTTAAGTGTGGGACCCAAGGTGTAAGCCGTTCGGATGACCTAGTCGCTCGGACGACTTATCCGTTCGGACAGTAGTCCGGTCGGATAGCACTCCGTGCTGGTCGTTCCGTTCATCTTTCACTTGGCCATTTTGATTGTTTGTTGCTTTTATCGAGACGTTTTGACAACGTGTTAACCAACAGAACCTCATCTTAACCCAAGTGACCCGACCAAACAGGAATCACCCTAGTTCGGCCAGTTAACCGGTTCATGACGGTTGTTCTTGGTTAACCCGAAATCGGTGGTATCGTGGGTAGAATCCAGATCTTGAGCTAGCACAACATTAAGAATAAGTAGAAGACTAGAACAAGGTCCGATTCTATCGGTTTTTGAGTGCATTGAGTGTAAAAGAGTTGAAATAAAGTTAGAAACCATCTTTCAATCCTTTTTCACCATGAATGCGTTTAGATCTATGCAAGATCTTTGTTTATTTGTGTGGAAATCGATTAGATCTAAGTTGTTCTTGGTGGATTGAGGCCAAAACATGAAGTTCTTCAAGAACTCATGATGACGTCATCCTAGAACACCTCAAATCTAGTGATTTCACGGTTAAAAGTTAAGATTCAAAAGATAGAAAGGTGTAGGAGTGCGTGTAGATCAAGAAAGTACAAGATTTAGGACGAGATCTTACCGGAATCGAGAGATATCGAAGAAAAGGTGAGGAGCACGGGCTGGTCGGTCAGAGAGTTTCCAAAAGTAGAAAGTTTGAGAGTGACAAGGGTATTTATAGAGTTACCCAAAGAGGAAAGTGTGGGTCGGTCGGATGGCATCTCGCCCGGATGGCTTATCCGGTCGGATGTCATCTCGGTCGGATGACATATGGCACCAGATCAAGTGGCAGCCCGGTCGGATTGGCAATCCGGCCAGATGGCACTTGGTTCGTATGTTCAGCGTGACGATTTTTGCTGTTTCGATTTCGATTGCGATTGATTCGAATGCGATAGAGTTTCCTAGTCAAATTACTTTTAATCCCAACTACTCATATCTAGCACTGTCTCTTCTCCACAAATTATCATAGCTCGATTTCGATTGAGTTCGATTGCGATTCGATTGATTACCCCACATAACATAAATAAACATGCACAAGTTACACATAAGGCACACACACACGTATATAAATAACCAAAATGCGTATTTCGAGTTGCGAGTGCGATTACCATTCGATGTCGGTTTGATTAGCATAGTTTGATTATCGTTTTAGTTACTTTATCGCATTGTTACTTCCTATAGTTCACAGTCGTAAGTCGATTGAATAGCGATTAACACACATCGATTATTGTGATTATTGACATTTACTCCACATAATACAACTAAAATAAACTCATAAAAGAAATTCACTACTAGTCAAGTTGCGCGAAATCGGTCGTTGACTTTGACCTTGACTTTGACTTTGACTTCGGAAACACGGGGTGTTACGCTCTATTAGGCGTGGCCCGATATTTACGGAGGAGGAGCTCGCGGAGTCTAACGAGGAGTCTGATGAGGAGTCTGACGAGGAGTTTGACGAGGATTGATGAAGATAGTGGTTTGTGATGTTTTTATATGATGCAATATTGTACGAACAATTTAGTTTTTATGTTTTGATGTATGAACGATTTAATTTTCTGTTTAATTAGGATATGTTTGTTTTGGTAAGTTATAATGTATGTATATGTTTAGTTTGTTTGGATTGCTTAATTTAACTATGTTGTTTACAAAAATTTATAACAAAAAAACCATCATTATTTTATAACAAAAAAAACTAACTCAAATTAAAAAAATTAAAGTTTGCTAAGAGCAATATGTGCTGGGAAAAGAAAAATTCTTCTAGGGTCGTATAGGGCTATACACTTCCTCTGGTCCCTAATCATTGGCTGAAAAACATCTTAAAAGTGGCTGAAAAGCATCTGAAAAGTTGTCCAATTGGAAGCGTATAGATTAATACGCTTGGTGTCAGAGGAACCATATAGCCCAATACGCTTCCTGTAGGGTTAGGGATGTTCAAATAAAAATGGGGGATGTGTGGATACTGAAAGCCTTAAAGAATAGGGGTGCAAGCTCTCGTACTCAATGACAACGACCTCATCCTTTAGAGCATCAAGGTCTTGATAGTTGCACATATACATCTATTAGGAAAAATATATTGGAAGTACAAGTTATGTAGTCATTTTTATTACATTATTTAAAGGGATAATTTCATGTATCAATGCGTTGTCTGGTGTATCAATGCGATGAGGGTCTTTTATCAAACTATATTACCAAACTCGTGAATTAAAAAGGGTCTTTTAGAAGAAATATTTATGAGCAACATTACAAAAATTTGTTACTTACCTCAACAAAAATTACAAAATGTGATAGTATCTTTTTTGCAACACCTTGGCAACTGCTCTGTTGTTGCTGATCATGCAAACTGCTCTTTGAACCTTTATAAGATCTCCACCTGGTGCAAAAGTTGGTGCTTGATAATTAATGTCACACTTGAAACCATTTAGGCACCGGTAACCGGTTATCAACTAATAATATGAATATCGGCCAGTACAGTTTTTTCATGATAAAAGCCCTTCGGTAAGTACGCGGTTTAATTCAATAGACATCCAATTGTTTATTTATAAGCATATTCAAGTAAACAATTCATGCTTTGCAAGTATCATCATTAATAGGGTTTTTCACGGTCCGGTTTTGACAGTTTTGAGATCAAAATTGTAAACTGTTAGTAACGGTTTTTGATTAGTGTCAACCAAAACAAACCATTGAAATTTGAAACCAAACCAAAACCAAATTGTTGAAATTTGAAACCAAACTAAACCAAGTCGTTCGTAATGATTTGGTTCCGGTTTGGTTTCATGGTTTCAACATCATCACTCTTTTAGCCTTTGCGTTTTTGCCCCTGCCCAAGTAACAACATAAACGAACTCACTGTGCTTATAAGAATACTGTCTCCAATAGCAACCATTAATATATAAAAAATATGCCAGAACTTCGAGATAAAAATGTTAAACTTAACACACATATTTACTTATTAAGTTAACGGACACAAGTTGCTAAAGGAAAATTAAATTAAATGAAAACTAAATAGATTAAAGACATATACGTGGTGCAATTAATACTTAAGAAAATTAATATCATAATATATGAATACTGTGTCGCTTTCCATGCCTTTTAATAGTATAGATACTTTCACCCGTAGATAATGCAAGAAAGATAATTAGACGTAGAAAGAAAAAACAGACAGTTATATAGACTATAATAACATTCACCAGTAGATAATGCAAGAAAGATGATTAGACGTAGAAAGAAATAAGAGACGGTTATATAGACTATAGTAACATTCGCCCGTAGATAATGCAAGAAAGATGATCAGACGTAGAAAGAAATAACAGGCGGTTATGTAGGCTATAGTAACATAACTAGTGGTGGATCTGTGATTAATTGTCAAGGAGTACTAAAATTGGACCAGTCAAATAAGGCAAAATTGACCTATCAAACAACTCAAATAGTGATAATTTCTTTTACTAAATATGCTAAACAAAAAACGTCTATATGATACTAATTTACAAGCGAACTTCTATCACTCTCGTAAGTGTGTGGATGATCTCAAGACGATTTATCGACAACCTACCAATATACAAACGGTTATCTAGAGCTCCTTAGCATTCTTCGCTTTATTCTCATTTGTTTCATGGGCAAGTAAGTTGTATCCTTCGTTTGTTGCCCATGAACTAGTGAAAATAAAACTAAGCATACTCAAGGGCTCGAAAAAACCATTTATATATTGGTAGATAAGCTATTGATAGAATCACCCCAAGAGAATCAAAATAAAACTATTGAGAACTGCTTGCAGATGAAATGATTCATCATAGTAATTGGAAAACTGTGTTTTTATAAAGTCAAAACTGAATATTATAATACGTAACGTTATCTGGAAATAGAGTTCTATACAACTCAAATTTGTTAAGTTTTATTGTTGAACGTAGCTATTAGCAAAGTCCCTTAAAATACTACTGCCAAAAAAGAGAGTTTAATTTATATAGAGTTTTTATACCATTAACCAAATTAACCTGAAAAACAATAACACTTCGTAAATAAAAATAATACATATATATTGAAAAGTAACAAATCTGAAGACGTTGCAATAGACTGGCAACTGGCAGGATTAACAAATTCCGAACTAATTTATGGATTTCATTCCCATCTGTTTACAATAATAAGTTAACGTTGTTAAGTTGGTGTTTAAGGTAACAAACTTTCAGATTTTGATTATGAAAAAAAAAAATTAACTAGGAATTTAAAAAATACGATCAAGAATGAAAATCTATCAACGTTTGACTAACCCAGCAATAAGGTGTACGGGGTGGGTTAGGTAAGGGAATTCGGCAACCCCTTTGCCGCACGGCATGTCCACCGCCAAAGGATTATTGCCGATCGGCAAAGATGATGGAAAAGAGATTTCGGGGAGATGTTGCCGCATGCGGCAAAAAGAGGGAGAGGGTAAGTGGTGGGGCCCATGCCCAAATAAACCAATCACATGTTTTTTTTTTTTAAATTAGTTTACCTAATCTCATTTTAGGCATGCACCCCTTATGTTTTTTGGGCATTAGGCAAGAATGAGAGGGGAATTACATGGCACAACATGATTGGGTGAGGGAAAAGTTTGCCTAATCTCAATGGGCATGCACCCCTTACAACCTAAAAGCTTAGATTAGACAAATTTAATAGTGAATTTGAACGTATCAAAAGTTTAACCATGACTATTTTAACGGTGTCAGAACTTCAAAGATTGAATCACAAAACAAGATAAAATGCAGATTTATTACAAACTTCTTCGAGTAACAGTACAAGGACACTAGCCAGTCATCACAGATTGACAAGCTTTACAACTGAATCAAAGATTTGAACAAGAACCAAATGATTCCTCACGTATGTACAGATATAAGGGTTTGAGAAGGAGAAACAATAAGAGGCGGTGCCCATGATCCCGAGGCAGAGCCTCTCTTAAATAGCACAAGACCTATAAGCCCACAAGCATAAGTAGCCCAGCAAGAAGCTCCAAGCCCAAAAGCTCCAAGCCCAAACGATCAAAACCTCAAAATGAGACATATAAGAGCAACGGTTAGAAAGTATAAAAGGGAACAAATAAATAGCAAAAAATAGAACATTTAAACTGAATATATTATAATTTTGACATCCCCCCTCAGTTTAAATGTTTAAACAGGTTTGTAAGCCCTAAGGACTTACACATTCCGTCATGATTTCTTGGCAGCAGCCCTTTTGTAAACATATCCGCGAGTTGAAACTCCGTTTTTATACCGACTGTCTTGATAATGCTAGCAGCTATTTTTTCTCTTAGAAAAAATAGGTCTACCTCAAAATGTTTCGTTTTATCATGAAATACAGGATTAGCATCTATAGATAAAGCTGCCGTATTGTCACATCTGAGAGTTACAAGAAGATCAACCTTTATCTTTAATTCCCTTAAGATATTTATTAGCCACAAAATTTCACATGAAGCACTGCACATAGACCTGTACTCAGCTTCCGCCGAGGAACGAGAGACAACACTTTGTTTCTTGCTTTTCCAAGAAACTAAAGAGTTCCTAAGAAAAATACAGAACCCTGTGACAGATCTTCTACTGTCAATGCACTTAGCCCAGTCTGAATCAGCATAGGCAGATAATTTAAAAGAATCAATTTGTTTAAACATGATTCCGCAACCGGGGGCATTTTTTAAATATCTCAGCAGCCTAAAGGCAATCTGAGAGTGAGCTTCGGTTGGTTTATGCATGTATTGGGACAGATAATGAACAGCGTAGGCAATGTTAGGACGTGTGTGGGAAAGATAAATAAGTTTGCCTACAAGTTTTTGATATTCAGTGATACTAACTTCCTTTAATTCTTCATTTTTACTCATTTTTGTCAAAATATGATTTTGCTCTATGGGACAGTTAACCGGTTTACATCCGCTCATCCCATATTCATTTAAAAGATCCATACAGTACTTTCTTTGGGTGAGACAAATACCATCATTGTTGCTAATGACTTCAATACCAAGAAAGTATTTCAAAAAACCAAGATCTTTGATTTGAAATTCTTTCTTTAAGAAGGATTTGACTTTGTTAATTTCGTTAGAGTTGTTTCCTGTTAACAAAATATCGTCCACATAGACTAATAAAACAGTAAACACAGAGTTATCAGACTTAACAAACATAGAATGATCACACTTAGACTGAACAAAACCAATTTTAACAAGAACTTGAACAAGTTTTTCGTTCCACATGCGAGGAGCCTGTTTTAAGCCATATAGGGACCGTTTTAATTTGCAGACCTTGTTTTTATTATTTATATTTAATCCATCAGGAGGGGTCATATAGACTTCTTCCTTTAGGTTACCATAAAGGAAGGCATTCTTGACGTTAAGTTGATAGATGGGCCAGTCATTTTGCACAGAGAGACTGATAATACATCTGACTATGACCATTTTGACAACAGGAGAAAAGGTCTCCTCAAAGTTTATGCCCTCAATTTGACTAAAGCCTTTGGCAACCAGCCTCGCTTTAAACCTATCTATTTCACCATTCGATTTGTATTTGACTTTGTAAACCCATTTACTCCCAATGGGTTTCTTCCCATTTGGAAGATCAACAATGTCCCAAGTATCATTACTATATAAAGCGGAAAGTTCATCATTTATTGCATCTATCCACCTTTTATCTTTACATGCTTCTTTATAGTTAATGGGTTCCGAGGTCTTATTTAAGTTGGCAGCAAAGCACATATTTTCACTAAATAGATTTGCATAGTTAACAACATTATTATAACTATATTTAGCATTTCCAACAATAAAGTCATTGAACCTTTTAGGGGCAGACACATGTCTAGTGGACTTTCTAAGGTTAGATTGGTTACCCTTAGGAAGGACTGATTCGTCATATGTACCACTGGACTCAACCCTCACAGTCTCACTCTGAGACTCACTATGATGCTGAACATTAGCCATGTCATCAGGGGTAAATGACTGCTGAGCGTCAGCAACATCATCTGGCTCATTCGAGCTACTATGTTGCTGTGTCTCAAGTACAGAATCAGACAACTCCTTCTCTTCATCATTGGGATTTGTATCACTTGAAGACTCATATATGTCAAAAAAATTTGAATGATTCAAAATGTTTGTTCTGTCTAGGTCAGTTTCAGAAAATAGTTTGGTTTTAAAAGGGAAAACGGTTTCATAAAAACTGACATCTCGTGAGAAGGAGAATGTCCTTTGATCCAAACTCTAGAGTTTGTATCCCTTTTTTAGATTTGAGTAACCCATAAAGACACATCATTCAGCTCTCTCTTCAAGTTTATCGGTATTGGTTAAAACAGTAAAATAACATAGACATCCAAAGACTTTCAAGTGATCAAGAGAAGGTTTAAAACCATAAAGTAATTCATAAGGGGTTCTACCACCTAACACAGAAGAGGGAGTCCTGTTAATCAGATAGGCAGCAGTGAGAACACATTCAGACCAGAACCTTAAAGGAATACTAGATTGAAACAATAAAGCTCTTGTAACATTCAGAAGGTGCCTATGTTTTCTTTCAGCAATCCCATTTTGTTGGGGGGTGTAAATGCAAGAAGTTTGATGGATAATGCCATGAGTTTTAACAAAATTTTCCATTTGAGTGTTAATAAATTCAGACCCATTGTCACTTCTAAAAGCTTTGATTTTTGTTTCAAATTGAGTTAGGATCAGATCATATAAATTTTTAATATTTTCAAACACTTCAGTTTTGGATTTCATTAGGTAGACCTAGACAGATCTGGTGTAGTCGTCTACAATAGTGAGAAAAAATTTATACCCATCAAGACTGGGTCGTTTGTATAGACCCCAAACATCAAGGTGAACAAGGTCACCAACCCTTTTAGAGTTATGGTCACTTAATGGAAAAGGAATTCTATGCTGTTTGGCCTTGTGACAAGTGTCACATGGTTCAGCTTGACCTGATTCATTTTTAAGATTTAGAACATGTAAGACTTGGTCTAAGGGATGACCAAGTCTGGAATGCCAAAGCTTTATCGTTTCAGTCTTATTAAAGCAAGCAATAATAGGTATACTAGAGTTACCACAGAAATAGAGCCCATCAGTTTGCCTACCAATCACCAGGTTTTTCTTTAAGGATACATCCTGAATATAACAATTATGTTCGTCAAAAACAACTTTAAGTTTATTATCTTTAGCAAGTTTGTGAACAGAGATAAGATTCACACAATATTCAGGGACAACGAAAACATCTTTCAAAATCACATCTTCAGACAGTTTAAAGCATCCTATTTGTTTAACTTTAGCATCGGTTCCATTAGGATGTTTAATAGTAATATCATACTCAAACACATCAACAAGATTAAACATGTTGTCATTGTTCATAACCATATGTTGATTAGCCCCCGAATCAACGATCCATTTTAGTTTTGTCACACCCCAACCGATGGCGGAAACATCGAGGCATGGCACTGAGCGAAACAGATTGTCCAGAAGTTTCCATAACAACTATATTTACCAAATATTTAAATCAACACGTCCCATACCGTGTCATATAAGATAATATAATATAATTATTACAGACAAAAATCTAGTCAAGTAATTCTGTTCTGACAACTCAGATTTATACATAGATAGTTTATTTATTGGTTTCTAGGACCTCTTTTCCTAGCCTCCATTTCATCACAGCACAGAGAGCATCCTAGACCTTTCATTGCCTCAAGTTCACAGCAAGCTAAGCATATAAACAACTTAAGCACCTGTCACATACGTTAAAGTAACAGTCAATACACATAGCGTAAAGGTGAGCATACAAGTTTGATAATAACATATAGAGTTCGAAAGCATTACGCATAACTAGCACGTACACAGAGTGAAATGAGGCATGTTAGTTATCGACATGAACCTATCGATACCAATGACTGCGGGTTGACTGCCCAAGGCAGTTCGCGATACATTCTCACCACTGTGAGCCATGTAGGTAATTGTCCTTAACAACCCCCGAGTGAACGGGTGCTGAGTCCAAACAAATAGTACTACCGTTGCTAAGGCAGGTAGACAGCATTCCATGTGTAAACATAACAAACAAGCATTCATTTAGTCACGTATACATGCGATAACGGTTAGCGTTTGAAGTATTGCGTAGTGTGTTCGATGTGATTTTGTATAAGTACCGTATGTAACACTCAAAAGTGCGTAAAGCAAAAAGGGATCGAGTATACTCACAGCGATTGATGGATTGAAGGGAGCGCTAGAGAGTAGGGTTAGCCTGAACAGATTGATAGCATAACGATAAGCGACGCGTAAAACGATGCAAGGTACAGGTTGTTCAGACAGCAGTTCGATCGGATGGTAATCCGATCGGACAGCCAGTCGTGCGAGTGGTAGTCCGCTCGGACGGTCGTCCGGTCAGATGACTGTTCGAGTGGATGGTTTCTTCCTTTGAGAAAGATGTGTTTGTGTATGATGGCTTGACTTTGAATTTTTCGTTGTAGCATTTTGAAAACATTGAAGTATCTCTACCTTTCAGGTCGGTCGATCGGACGGTCGTTCGATCGGACGGTAACCCGTTCGATTGGGCACTTCAGTGAGAACAAGTTCACAGCAGGTTGTCACTCGATCAGACGGTTGTTCGATCGGGTGGCATCCTTTGTGCATTGAACATGTTGAAAATTATTTAAGTGTTGAAGTTTAAATGTCTCATGATTCGATTGGCAGTTCGATCGGATGGTAGTCCGATCGGATAGTGACTCGTTCAACATTCAGACTTCAAGTGTTGGCAAAAATGGTTAAGTGTGGGACCAAGGTGCAAGTCGTACGGGTGGCCGGTCGTTCGGGTGGCTGGTTGTTCGGACAGCAGTCCGTTCAGACTGCACTCCGTCCTGGTTGACCTGTTCGTCTTACACTTGGTTGTTTTGATAGTTTGTCATTTTATCGAGATGTGTTGATATCGTGCTAACCAACAGAACTCCATCCTAAGCTCTAGTGACCCGATCGAACAGGAACCACCCAAGTTCGGTCAGTCCACCGGTTCAGGACGATTGTTCTTGGTTAACCCGGAATCGATATTCTTGTGGATAGAATACGGATCTTGAACCAACACCACCACAAGAATGAGTAGTAAGTCGGCACAAGCTCCGATTCTACCGGTTTTGAGTGCATTGAGTGTAAAAGAGTTGAAAGAAAGTTGAAAAACCATCTTTCAATCCTTTTTATTGTGAGCATGTTTAGATCTATGAAAGATCTTTGTTTGTTTATGTGGAAATCAGTTAGATCTAAGTTGTTCTTGGTGGATTGAGGCCAAAACATGAAGTTCTTCAAGAACACATGATGACGTCATCCTAGAACACCTTGAATCTTGATGATTTCACGGTTAAAAGTTAAGATTCAAAAGGTAAAAAGGTGTAGGAGTGCGTGTAGGTTAAGGAAGTACAAGATTTTGGACGAGATCTTACCGTAATTGCGAGAAATCGAGGAAAAACCAAGGTTAGTGTGCTGTTCGGACGTCAGTTGCCAAAAGTAGAAAGAATGAGAGTGACAAGGGGTATTTATAGGGTTACCCAAAGTGGAAAGGGGCTGGTCGAATGGTTAGGCAGCCCGATCGGACAACCTGTCCGATCGGACGGCAGTCCGATCGTTCGGCTGGTCGTTCGGCTGGTAGCCTGGTCGATCAGTCACCTTGTTCGAGTGTTCGGCGCGATGAGTCTTTTTCGATTGCCATTGTGAGCGTTGCGATGCGATAGAGTCTCCTAGTCAAATTACTTTTAATCCCAACTACTCATATCTCGCACTATCTCTTCTCCATCAATTATCATACTGTTTCGATTGCGATTGAGTTCGATTGCGTTTCGATTGATGACCACACATAACATAAATTAAACATGCACAAGTAACACATAAGGTACACACACACGTATAACAGTAACCAAAACGCGTAATTCGAGTTACGAGTGTGATTGTGATAAGGCGATTAAACGATTAAACATGCGATAAATAGCGATTACTTTGCGATTATTAATAGATATTCCACATAATACAACTAAGGCGAAAACAAAATAGACTATATACAAGTCAAAGAAGTCAAAACAGGAATTGAGCAAGGAGAGACAGATCGCAATTAGCAATCTTTTCTTCCTTTGACTTCAATCTTGACTTTGACTTTGACTTTCAAAACACGGGGTGTTACAGCCTCCCCTAGTTGAGGGAATTTCATCTCGAAATTAGGCCGAAGCCGTAACAAACAACTGTGCGTACTTCGCCTTCATGTCGCTTTCGAGTTCCCAAGTGAACTCTGCGCCTCGTTTGCCTTCCCATCGGACTTTCACAATAGGAATGCGCGAGCGTCTGAGCTGCTTGGTTTGGCGGTCCATGATTTCGACAGGCTTCTCCATGAAGTGTAGTGTTTCGTTTACTTGGAGGTCATCGAGAGGTACAATTAAGTCATGCTTAGCCAGGCACTTTCGGAGGTTTGACACATGGAAATTTGGGTGGATGTTACTAAGTTCCTTCGGTAGTTCGAGTCTGTAGGTGACTTTTCCGATCCTTTCCAGAATCTTAAAAGGTCCAACATATCGAGGCGCTAGTTTCCCTTTCTTGCCGAATCTGACCACACCCTTCCAAGGTGATACCTTTAGGAGTACGTAGTCGCCAACGTCAAATTCAAGGGGCTTGCGTCGTCTATCGACGTAACTTTTCTGTTAACATCGAGCTTTCAACAAGTTGTCTCGAATTTGGAGGACTTTGTCAGTCGTTTCTTGCAATAGCTCAGGACCGGTTAATTGCGAGTGACCGATCTCGTGCCACACAATAGGCGATCGACATCTTCTTCCGTATAAAGCCTCGAATGGTGCCATTTGTATGCTGGAATGATAAATGTTGTTGTACGAGAACTCGACTAACGGCAGGTATGCATCCCAATTACCACCGAAATCTATGACACAAGAACGGAGCATGTCTTTAAGAGTACGAATCGTTCTTTCAGTCTGACCGTCGGTTTGAGGGTGGAATGCGGTACTTAGATTAAGCGCAGTACCGAGAGCAGCTTGAAATGTTTCCCACGGTCGCGAGGTAAACCGAGCATCCCGGTCAGAGATGATTTCGCGAGGCGTCCCATGTCGACAAATGATCTCGTTGGTGTAGATTCGGGCTAATCGTTCTACCTTGTAGTCTTCCTGTATTGGCAAAAAGTGAGCAGATTTGGTCAGACGGTCAACGACAACCCAGATGCTGTCGTGACCTGATGACGTGTGCGGAAGCTTTGTTATGAAGTCCATAGCTATACTCTCCCACTTCCATATAGGGATCGGCGGTTGTTCGAGTAAGCCAGAGGGTCTTTGGTGTTCAGCCTTGACTCTTGCACAAGTCAGGCACTTCCCAATGTAGAGAGCAATATCCCTTTTCATGCCCGGCCACCAGTACTTGTAGCGAAGGTCCTGGTACATTTTCTCGGCACCGGGATGAATAGAATATCGGTATTTGTGGGCTTCGTCCATCAAAATCTTTCGCAAATCGGTCCGTTTAGGAATCCAAATTCGGTCCAGATAATGGAATATCCCATTCGGTTTATTCACAAGATGAGTTCCATCGTGGTAGATTCGTTCCTTCTTCAGAGTGCGTTCATTAAAACAAGCATGCTGGGCTTCGCGGATGAGGGTTTCGAGGTCGTATTGGACTTGGACATCACGAATGCTGAGCAAGTAACTCCGTCTATTGAGAGCGTCGGCAACGACATTCGCTTTGCCTGGGTGATAACGAATCTCACAGTCTTAATCGTTGAGTAGTTCTACCCATCGGCGTTGACGCATATTAAGTTCTTTCTAGTCAAAGATGTGTTGTAGGCTTCTATGATCGGTGAAGATCTTACACTTTGTACCATACAGGTAGTGTCGCCAAATCTTTAACGCAAAAACAACTGCGCCTAGCTCGAGATCATGGGTTGTATAGTTCTTCTCGTGGATTTTGAGCTGACGAGATGCGTAAGCTATAACCTTGTCTCGTTGCATAAGAACACAACCAAGACCAAGGTTGGAAGCATCACAATAGACAATGAAATCGTCGTTTCCGTCGGGTAGAGTGAGAATAGGAGCATTACAAAGCATGTGCTTGAGAGTTTGGAATGCAGACTCTTGTTCAGTTCCCCAAACAAAAGGCTTGTCTTTATGCGTGAGAGCGGTAAGCGGCACAGCGATCTTTGAGAATCCTTCGATAAATCGTCGATAATAGCCCGCTAGTCCTAGAAAAGAACGGACTTCGGACGGGTTCTTGGGTGTAATCCAACTCTTAACGGCTTCAATCTTCACGGGATCGACGTGAATACCTTGACTATTTACAATGTGACCCAGAAACTGAACCTCCTCCAGCCAAAATTCACACTTGGAGAACTTGGCATAGAGTCGATTCCCCTGGAGTAGCTCGAGAACCAAACGTAAATGCTGCGCGTGTTTGGCTTTTGATTTGGAATAGATCAAGACATCGTCGATGAACACGATGACGAAACGGTCGAGGTAAGGTTTACACACACGATTCATCAGATCCATAAAAACCGCTAGTGCGTTGGTTAAACCAAAAGGCATAACAACGAACTCGTAGTGGCCGTATCGAGTGCGGAAAGCGGTTTTGGGTATATCCTCCTCTTGAATGCGTAGTTGGTGATAGCCTGAGCGTAGATCGATCTTCGAGAAACACGTAGCACCTTGTAGCTGATCAAATAAATCATCAATGCGAGGCAGGGGATAGCGGTTCTTGATAGTCAACTTATTCAGTTCTCGATAGTCGATGCACATCTGGAACGTCCCATCCTTCTTTTTGACGAAGAGGACCGGCGCGCCCCAAGGAGAGGTGCTTGGGCGAATGAAGCATTTCTCAAGTAATTCCTGGAGTTGGTTCGAGAGTTCACGCATCTCAGACGGTGCGAGTCGGTAAGGAGCTTTGGCAATAGGGTTGGCTCCAAGAATGAGGTCGATACGAAAGTCGATATCACGACTTGGCGGGAGTCCTGGGAGATCGTTAGGAAAAATGTTGGGGAATTCGCAAGCAACAGGTACCTAGTTTACCGCCTTTTCTTTCTTTTCCTTCTCCGCTACTACAATGTTAGCCAAGAAAGCTCTGTATTCCTTGCGGAGATACTTGCTAGCTTGGACACATGACATGAGCTTGAGACCCTTCGAAGCAGTTTCGCCATAAACACACAATAAATCACCATTTGCGAGCGAGAATCGAATCATCTTATCAAAACACACAACTTCAGCATGGTTTTCGCGAAGAAAGTCCATGCCTACTATGACGTCAAAACTTCCGAGTTGCATCAGAATAAGGTCGATTGGGAAGATGTGATTGTTGAGCTCAAGTGTATAATCACGAAGAACAGAATTAACGGTGACAGTTCTTTCGGTAGCGACTTCAACATCGAACGCCGAGGGGAGATGGGAGCGCTTACAACTAAGGAACTTCTCGAATTCAAATGACACAAAGCAATTATCGGCTCCAGTATCAAACAAACATGAAGCATAAATACCATTCACAAGGAACGTACCATTGACCACGTTGTTGTCAGCCTGGGCTTGGCGCACGTTGATGTTGAAAGTTCTGGCACGTGCGGCTTGTTGCTGCTGCTAATGCTGTTGCTGCTGGTGTTGCTGCTGCTGCTGGGGCTCTTGTTTCACAACCCTGTTCGGGCACATGTTCACAAAGTGGTTGGGATCACCACATGCGAAGCAGACTCGTGCGTTGATCGCGGGTGCCTGAGCCGCTTGTTGGCCTTGTGGGGCTGGGAGCAGAGCTTGATGAGCAGTGGCTTGAGCTGGTGCTTGATGGGGACCAGTACGGCAGTTAGCAGTGAAGTGGCCGTACATGTTGCAGTGAGCGCAGAAACGACAGGCGAGACCCAATGGGCGATGATAAGAGCATGTCGGGCAAGCCGGGTGGGGGCCTGTGTATGCACGCTTTGCAGGCGATGCATAAGCAACTGGTGCTGGTCGGTGATGGGGCTGCTGCTGAGCTGGTACGGCTTTAAGTGGAGCAGCAGTGGTAGTGACAACACAGTTCTTGTTGCTGGAGCTGCTGTTGTTGTTCTTCTTCTTGCGGCGTGAGGACTTTGACGGTTGAGCGGCGGCGGTTTCGACAGTAGGTGCGGAGGTGACTTGGTGCAGGCTCTTTGAAGCTTTATCCCAAAAACCAGATTTTACCCGCTTGTCGTTGATTTCGGCGGCAAGCAAGTAGGTTTCTTCGATCGTTGTCGTCTTTGCGGCATGCACAAAATCCGTAACACAGTCGGGTAGAGCTCGGATGTACTTCTTGATCGCCATGTCAGGCGTCTTCACTTGATCGGGACAGATGATGCTGAGCTGGTTAAAGCGAGCAGTCAGGGCAGCGTTGTCACCTTCTTTCTGCTTAATATTCCAGAATTTGTCCTCCAACTTTTGGCATTCATAGTGAGGACAGAGCTCATCCATCATGATGGCCTTCAACTCTTCCCATGTCAGCTCGTAAGCTGCATCATTCCCGCGTTTGTTCCTCTCGGTCGTCCACCAGTCTAATGCGCGGGACTGGAAGACGCCGGTAGCATTTAGAGTGCGGAGATTTTCCAGACATCCACTCTGGCGCAGAGTGACTTCGATAGAATCGAACCATTGAAACATAGCCGTCGGGCCATCTTCTCCGGTGAATTCCTTCAGACCGCAAGCCTTGAACTGCTTGAAGCTGAAAGCAGTCTTGGTGGCGACTTTAGGAGCTTCGGTTCTAGACTCCTCAGACGATTTGCTAACATTCTCGTAAATCTCACTCACGATCTGAGGCACAACCTTGTTCACTTGTTTCGCGAGGATGGCAGCAAGGCGTTTGTCCCTCTGTTCTTGGCGAGAGAGTCGTGGGTGACGGGATCCAGATGATGGTCCAGTTGACATTGTCTGCAACAGAAATCGTCATAGGTCTCAGACACGTCATAATCGAATCTCACCTCACACGTCTACTACTTCTAAAGCTCAGGAACACGCATAACCATGTAAGCATATAAACACACAAGCATATAATCACAGATTCACATAAACACGAAAGCACATAATCACGTAAGCACGTAGAGCACAGAAGCACAGAAGCACATAAGCACGTAATCACCAGATGCAGTCAGAATACCGAAACCTATCATTCAAAGCCCGTGCACGTTCCAGAACAGCCATTGCGAATAGCTTGTCGAGTAGTATAGTATAAGCGTATAACATAGCATAAAGTCGTCCATAATAAAGCGATTTGTCAGCGTTTTGAGATAGAAGTGCAGTGCGAGTCGTGCATGTCGTTCGAAGTGAAAGCAAAAATCGAATATTTCTCCAAAAGTACACATAAACAGGTAAATACACATACAAACACATAAAATCGAAGCACCATCAGAGTTAACAGTTGCGGGCTCAGAATCGAAACATATAAAAATCGAGAAATAGATCGTCTGCGGCTTTTAGACATTGACTATCCAAAGTGATTCAACTATTCTCAAGGACTTGTCGTACACACTTTGACTTTCAGGACTGTGCTTTTGCCTCGATTCTTGGGCGTTTGGCACGCATCCCGTTAGTCATACCGTGACTTCAGGTCATTGGAGTCCGTCGAGACTTTGGTGAGAGTTTTGTAAAACCAAGTAAAGGTCGGATTAAGTCATCAAGGTTAGGGTTTCACCCCTAGCTTAACAACTTCGTTCCTCTTTTGATAAAATAAAAGAGAATTATGCGTCAAAGTATGGATTTCACTCCTATTCCAACGCAATTTTCTCGAGTTTATAGATAAAAATATGGGTTGAACAAGCAATTTAGTCGAGAGTTTGCGGTTTTCACACCTAATCTCGACTTAATTGCTCATTCACATTTGAAAACTCGAGTGCAGTGATAGTGCAGCATAGGCGAGAGTAGCGAGAAATGGCAGTAAGCTCATACATAATCCCTACAGGACATGTACGAGTCGGTCTGTTGGTTCCTAACTATAGACTAGGTCTCTAAGACTTTGACCCGGACTAGGTCGAGTCTTGCCTAATTCCCTATAGTTATGGCTCTGATACCAATCTGTCACACCCCAAACGATAGCGGAAACATCAGAGCATGGCACTGAGCGAAACAGATTGTCCAGAAGTTTCCATAACAACTATATTTTACAAATATTTAAATCAAAACGTCCCATACCATGTCATATAAGATAATATAATTATTACAGATAAAAATCTAGTCAAGTAATTCTGTTCCGACAACTCAGATTTATACATAGATAGTTTATTTATTGGTTTCTAGGACCTCTTTTCCTAGCCTCGATTTCATCACAGCACAGAGAGAATCCTAGACCTTTCCTTGCCTCAAGTTCACAACAAGCTAAGCATATAAACAACTTAAGCACCTGTCACATACGTTAAAGTAACAGTCAATACACATAGTGTAAAGGTGAGCATACAAGTTTGATAATAGCATATAGAGTTCGAAAGCGTTACGCATAACCAGCACGTACACAGAGTGAAATGAGGCATGTTAGTTATCGACATGAACCCATCGATACCAATGACTGCGGGTTGACTGCCCAAGGCAGTTCGCGATACATTCTCACCACTGTGAGCCATGTAGGTAATTGTCCTTAACAACCCCCGAGTGAACGGGTGCTGAGTCCAAACTAATAGTACTACCGTTGCTAAGGCAGGTAGACAACATTCCATGTGTAAACATAACAAACAAGCATTCATTTAGTCACGTATACATGCGATAACGGTTAGCGTTTAAACTATTGCATAGTGTGTTCGATGTGATTTTGTATAAGTAACGTATGTAACACCCAAAAGTGCGTAAAGCAAAAAGGGATCGAGTATACTCACAGCGATTGATGGATTGAAGGGAGCGCTAGAGAGTATGGTTAGCCTGAACAGATTGATAGCATAACGATAAGCGACGCGTAAAACGATGCAAGGTACAGGTGGTTCGGACAGCAGTTCGATCGGATGGTAATCCGATCGGACAGCCAGTCGTGCGAGTGGTAGTCCGCTCGGACGGTCATCCGGTCGGATGACTGTTCGAGTGGATGGTTTCTTCCTTTGAGAAAGATGTGTTTGTGTATGATGGCTTGACTTTGAAGTATTCATTGTAGCATTTTGAAAACATTGAAGTATCTCTACCTTTCAGGTCGGTCGATCGGACGGTCGTTCGATCGGACGGCAACCCGTTCAGTTGGGCACTTCAGTGAGAACAAGTTCACAGCAGGTTGTCACTCGATCGGACGGTTGTTCGATCGGGTGGCATCCTTTGTGCATTGAACATGTTGAAAATTGTTTAAGTGTTGAAGTTTAAATGTCTCATGATTCGATTGGCAGTTCGATCGGATGGTAGTCCGATCGGATAGTGACTCGTTCAACATTCAGACTTCAAGTGTTGGCAAAAATGGTTAAGTGTGGGACCAAGGTGCAAGTCGTATGGGTGGCCGGTCGTTCGGACGGCAGTCCGTTCGGACGGCACTCCGTCCTGGTTGACCTGTTCGTCTTACACTTGGTTGTTTTGATAGTTTGTCGTTTTATCGAGATGTGTTGATATCGTGCTAACCAACAGAACTCCATCCTAAGCTCTAGTGACCCGATCGAACAAGAACCACCCAAGTTCGGTCAGTCCACCGGTTCAGGATGATTGTTCTTGGTTAAACCGGAATCGATAATCTCGTGGATAGAATACGGATCTTGAACCAACACCACCACAAGAATGAGTAGTAAGTCGGCACAAGCTCCGATTCTACCGGTTTTGAGTGCATTGAGTGTAAAAGAGTTGAAAGAAAGTTGGAAAACCATCTTTCAATCCTTTTTATTGTGAGCATGTTTAGATCTATGAAAGATCTTTGTTTGTTTATGTGGAAATCGGTTAGATCTAAGTTTCTTGGTGGATTGAGGCCAAAACATGAAGTTCTTCAAGAACACATGATGACGTCATCCTAGAACACCTTGAATCTTGATGATTTCACGGTTAAAAGTTAAGATTCAAAAGGTAGAAAGGTGTAGGAGTGCGTGTAGGTTAAGGAAGTACAAGATTTTGGACGAGATCTTACCGGAATTGCGAGAAATCGAGGAAAAAGCAAGGTTAGCGTGCTGTTCGGATGTCAGTTGCCAAAAGTAGAAAGAATGAGAGTGACAAGGGGTATTTATAGGGTTACCCAAAGTGGAAAGGGGCTGGTCGAATGGTTAGGCAGCCCGATCGATCGGCTGGTCGTTCGGCTGGTAGCCTGGTCGATCAGTCACCTTGTTCGAGTGTTCGGCGCGACGAGTCTTTTTCGATGGCGATTGCGAGCATTGCGATGTGATAGAGTCTCCTAGTCAAATTACTTTTAATCCCAACTACTCATATCTCGCACTATCTCTTCTCCACAATTATCATACCGTTTTGATTGCGATTGAGTTCGATTGATTACCACACATAACATAAATTAAACATGCACAAGTAACACATAAGGTACACACACACGTATAACAGTAACCAAAACGCGTAATTCGAGTTGCGAGTGCGATTGTGATAAGGTGATTAAACGATTAGACATGCGATAAATAGCGATTACTTTGCGATTATTAATAGATATTCCACATAATACAACTAAGGCGAAAATAAAATAGACTATATACAAGTCAAAGAAGTCAAAACAGGAATTGAGCAAGGAGAGACAGATCGCAATTAGCAATCTTTTCTTCCTTTGACTTCAATCTTGACTTTGACTTTGACTTTCGAAACACGGGGTGTTACAAGTTTATTTTGATGAAAAAAACTGGAGTTAAAGCAATAGGTGTTTTTATAAGACCCTAGAGAAGTGAAAGCATTATAGCACTTACCACTCATATTAGATTTGTGAGAATCTTCCAGCTTATTTTCATTTAGAAGGCCTAGCAACTTAGAAAATTGATCAGCATTTAAAGCATTCAAGGAGGAATTAGCAGGTTGATCATTCAAAGTATTGTCAATAGAGTTATTAGCAGACAAGTTGGTTTTAAACCATTGAGAATTGTTTTGATTAGTTTTATTTCTATAATTTGATGGATAGCCATGAAGTTCAAAACACTTTTCAATCACATGACCAACCTTATTGCAGTGTGTGCATTTTAAGTTGGGATTAGGGCCTTTGTTAAAACGTTTTTTGTTATCACTATATTGTGTTGCCTTGGCAACAAAACCAACATTTGGAGTTTTTGAGGATTTATTTGAATCTCTATGAGATTCTTCTCTAGAGATGACAGAAAAGGCAGTTTTAACAGTAGGTAAGGGATCCCTAGTTAACAGGTTTGTTCTAACAGGTTGATAAATGTCATCTAATCCCATTAGGAACTGCATAAGTTTGATCAATTGACTGAACTCATTGTATTTAGATGAAGCATCACAAGTACAGGAAGGCAATTGAACCATGGCATCAAATTGTTTCCACATAGTGTTGAGTTTATGATAATATTCAGACACTAGTTCCATTTTGGCTAACACAATTAATCTTTTGGTATAACCCAAACACAACCGACCCATCAACCCTATCATAGGTGTCTTTTAAGTCACTCCAGACTTCACTAGCAAGACTAGAGTAGACTTGACCAACATATAATTCTTCAGAGACAGAGTTGAGAATCCAAGTTAAGACAACTGAATTACACCTATCCCATTGACTTGCTAACACATCATCTTTAGTAGACTTGGTGCAAGTGCCATTTATAAACCCTATCTTATTTTTAGCAGTTAATGCAAGTTTCATAGCATTTGACCAAACCACATAATTCTCAGTTCCTTTAAGTTTAATGTTGACAATAGAGAGACTACTAGAGTCACTAGCATGAAGATATAACGAATCACTTGCATCCAATTTACTAACCAAGGTGACAGAGGATTCACCTTGTTTTTCTGTATCAGGCATGATAGCACACAGTTACAAACAGACAGATAGTCACAGAAACACCACATCAAAAAACAGCAGAAAAAAGAAGGGGACAGAGAGGTCAGGGACAAAGCGAAGCCTGAACAGAGGTCTGATCAGAGGTTCATCACTCAAAGGGTGCCTCCGTAGACAATATTTAGGGAGCTTAATGACACGGACAAATGCAACAAATAAGCAAATAGGACTCGATCAAGTGCCTGCCCGACTAGTCCGGTAAACAGAGGATGCCTAGACACACTGACTCAGTGATGCAGGAAATGAAAAATAAGTAAATAAAGGCAGAGATAGAACAATCTCACAGTGGGTGCTTGCAAAATCCAAGGGATCAAGACTTGTAACCTTCACTTAGGGTTACAAGAACTTGATCAGAAGACAGAGGACCAGATCTGTTGGTTTGCCCTAAAAGGAACCAACAAGAAAGTCTTCAAACAACCGGATGAGAAAACCCTAAAAATTAGGGTTTCATATTCCAACAGCGGCGCAGCAACCACAATGAAATGGAACCAGGAAATAGGTATGGCGGACCACAGGACCACCAAGAAACCACCACCACAAAACAACCTTCAATCGGAGTCCTTGGACCGATTCAACCGGAGAAGCAGGCAACGGCGAGAGCAGCGGAAGATCACCAGAGCACCAGATTAACCTTGGAGCTCTGATACCATGTCAGAACTTCAAAGATTGAATCACAAAACAAGATAAAATGCAGATTTATTACAAACTTCTTTGAGTAACAGTACAAGGACACTAGCCAGTCATCACAGATTGACAGGCTTTACAACTGAATCAAAGATTTGAACAAGAACCAAATGATTCCTCACGTATGTACGTGTGAGAGATCTATAGATATAAGGGTTTGAGAAGGAGAAACAATGAGAGGCGGTGCCCATGATCCCGAGGCAGAGCCTCTCTTAAATAGCACAAGACCTATAAGCCCACAAGCATAAGTAGCCCAGCAAGAAGCTCCAGGCCCAAATGATCAAAACCTCAAAATGAGACATATAAGAGCAACGGTTAGAAAGTATAAAAGGGAACAAATAAATAGCCGAAAATAAAACATTTAAACTGAATATATTATAATTTTGACAAACGGGCTTACCCTAAACCGTCTTAAGGGTTGTTTGCTTAGCTTTTAATGAGGCTCTTAATGGTTCTGATCTCTTACTAGTTCAGCACTTAATGGTTCAGATTGTTTGTTTCATGATTAGATGTCTGAATGATTCCGACATTTGTCTCTGAATGGTTAATCATTATACTGAGTCTGAATGGTTAACACCTCTAATCTGAATTGGTTAGACATTTGCCTCTGAACGATTAAGCATTATACTGGTTCTTAATGGTTTAGACCTCTTACTGGTTCAGTCAGGGTCGGCTCAACGCTTTTGGAGGCCTAAAGCAAACTCTAAATGTGGGGCCCTCTCTAGTATTTAACTGATTTTTTTCGTTTTTTATATCAAGTATATGGTTGTATTCTTATATATATTGTATGGTGTTTTATAAAAAGAAACTAGATTTTTTGTTAGTGTTTTATGAATTATTTTAATTTCAAAGCAAATAAGAAAAATTAAAAGTTAAGTAAATAAATCAAGAAAATAAAAGTTCATGCAACCATTTCTAGAAATAGACACTAATACAACATATAGTAAATAAAAACAGACATCTAAAAATGAGAAAACAAAAAAACAACTTGTTAAACATTTTCTGATAATCATTAATATGAATTTTTAATCCCAAAAATCATAAACCCTTTTAACTTCTATGACTGTACAGTGAACACTCATTTATTTACCCCTTCTAAATAAATTACAAAAAATAATGCACGACAATTTTTTTTTTTCCAAATTGGGGGCTTTTGGTGGAGTGAGGCCCAAAACAAAAGCCTTAATTGACTTACACTTAAGCAGGCTTTGGGTTCAGCACTTAATAGTTCAGACATCATATTAGTTCAGCACTTAACCATTTAGAAGTTGTCATACAGCCGCTTAGATCATTACGCGAGAGGTAAATCATGTTCGCTGCCTTGTGCACCAACCAAACGATTCGACATCACACGTAGAATTTTTCGTATAAATCAAGTTCCTCGTTTGTAATGCCAAAGAAGTTAAGCTTTTAACAAGTATAAGATCTTTGTTTACTATTGGACTGGAGGGTATGGGGGCCGGCCTTGGCCCGGCGAGGCCCATCGCCGCACCCCCATACCGCCCCCCTTAGCTTTGTCCCGGCTTCTCCGTCGCCCCAAGGACGGAAGCGACGTGCCTCTCCTCCATACACATAACTATAAATACATACATACATACATATATATATTTAGCCCCATCCTCCACTCTCTTGGTCCATCCCCTATAGACCCATCCTCATTTTCGGTGACGTGGCGGCCCATCCTCCGTCACCATACCTTCCAGTCTTACGTTTATTATTTATTTATTTATCTCCTTATAAGTGTATAAAAATTCATACTTTCACTCTTAAATTTAAATAAATGAACCTTCACCTTTTTGTTTGAAAACTTTTATGCCTCTCAAAATTAAAAAGTTCTTTATGTTTCTTGATATTAATTTCTTATACATATTTTCAACATATACAAAGAACATGGCAGGGAATAGTATCTTCCTGTCATTGGTTCAAATGGGCGGCCACCCCTCCTCTATTTGACCAACCATTTTATTATTTTATACACACTTTAAAATTACGTTTTTGCCTTGGAATGGTGTTTCTCTGCCATTGGTTCAAATGGGCGGCGAGCAATACCCATTGGACCAACCAGTTTATTATTTTATATCCACTTTAAAATTACGTTTTTGCCCCCAATTAAAAAATATGTTTTTGCCTCAACTTCAAAATACGTTTACCCTTTTGCCCCCAGCTAAAAAATACGATTTCGCCCTCGGTAAAAAAATTACGCTTTTACCCTCAGCCAAAATTCGTTTTCGCCCCAGTTCAAAATAAACTTTTGTTTTTCCCCTGCTCAAAATTACAATTTTACACCAGTTTATTATTTTATACCTACTTTAAAATTACGGTTTTGCTCACAGTTTAAAATTACGTATTTGCCCCCGGTTCAAAATAAATTTATGCTTTTGCTCTCAGCTAAAATTTACGAATTTCCCCTCGGTTCAAAATTACGATATCACCCTCAATTCAAAATTACGTTTTTGCCCCCAGTGCAAAATAAAAATATGGTTTTCCCCTAGCTAAAAATTAGGATTTTACACTCGGGAAAAAAATTTGATTTTTCCCCCAAGTAAAAATAAAAATATGACTTCGCCCCAAGCTAAAAATCGTGTCAAAGAACTGCCTAACACTCTTTTTACTTTTTTTTTTCTAGCAAAACTATAGTACTGTTTTTTTAATTGGTTGAGAATTATTCAGTCATCTCCCTGCAACGCGGACAGGGCATCACCTAGTTCGTTATATATAAATATTATCCTAGTTATGAGACCACAAATTTATAATCCTATTGTTACATGTTTACATCATAGGAAGAGAACTGTTTGATGTATTCTCTCTTATTTAGGGGTAGGGGTGGTCATCACTCATCACTCACTCACAACTTCCAATCAAGTTCCGCCACGTCATCAAGCTTTATTCCATCATTGGTGATGAATTTTAGTGGAAATACCCATCACTCGCCTCACACTCATCTCCATTTAAAAAATCTCATCACACAAACACACACAACGCGTGATATGGTTGACGCGTTATCAAATCAACGAGTGATGAGAAGGAGTGGCGGTGGTATATGGTTGATGAGAACGAGTGATGGGGGTGGTATAACGGACCACCCCTGGTCCCCTTAGCCGTGAGCTTTTGTAATAAATACATTGTATCAAACGTGAAAAAATATAAATGAGTTTTATAAAGTTTTTATTAGAGATTATATTATTAGTGAAAAGATCAAATAGGAAGTTTATTTTGGCTAGGAAGTGTAGGAAACAATAGGATTAGGACATGTGGCAACATTTAAAATAAAGAAAAAGGGTATTTTAGTCAATCCAACCCTTTCTTCTTCCTTTTCAAAACCCAGTAACTTCAAAACCCACCATTTTTAAAACCCACCATCTTCAACCATTTCTTCACTTTCTATCTCAATAATCACTACATTATAGTGCAATTTTCATCACCAATCAATGATTCAAACACCCGATCAACGTGTTCTTCAGCTTTTTTGAAGAAAACCCAGTTTAATTTCATAAAAAATCTCGTTTTTTCCGGTGATTTTGGAGATAATCACTCGATTTGTTCGATTCGAGCGCTGATAAGTGTTTCAATCATTCAAAGTTCGTCAATTGTTGAAGAAATCACTTCAATCCATGTAAGAAATTCTTTAATTTCATTTTTACGATATGGGTTTTTGATTTACTCATTGCGTTTTACGATCATGGCGGGGGTCCGGGGGCAGCGCCCCTGCTAGCGGGGTCCCAGGGGCGGCAGCCCCTGCCGGGGTCCAAGGGGCAGAGCCCCTGGCTGGGGTTGAGCTGACCTGGCTCATTTCGAAGACAATTCAGACAGTTCACAGTCACAAACAGTTCCCATACAGTTTTATATGTCCATTGCGTTTTAGAAATAAGAGAGTTTTATGTGTTTTCTGGCTATTGTGTTTTAGAAAAAAAACACATTTTGAAGTGTTTTTAGTCATTGCGTTTTAGGTAAAAACACATTTTTTAGGTGTTTTCAGTCCATTGCGTTTTAGAATGAGTCATTTTTAAGTGTTCTCTGGCCATTGCGTTTTACAAATAAGACATTTCTTTTTTTTTTTTGTGAATTGCGTTTTAGGTAAAACACATTTTTATGTGTTTTTGGTGCATTGCGTTTTAGGTAAAACACATTTTTATGTGTTTTTAGTCCATTGCGTTTTAGAAAGTACATTTTCTTTTGAGTTTTCTGGCCATTGCGTTTTACAAATAAGACATTTCTTTGTGTTTTCTGGCCATTGCGTTTTACAAATAAGTCATTTATTTGTGTTTTTTGTGCATTGCGTTTTAGAAAAATGTCATTTTTTAGGTTTTTTTTTCATTGCGTTTTACATAACTGGGGGTTTTTCTATTGCGTTTTACGCAACTGGGTTTTAAATATTTTTTTTAAAATATAGCAATAGTATACTCGTTTTAAAGATAAAAAAACGCTCGTTTTTTTGGTGCAATTTTTATAAAAAAATAATGTCGTATGAAAGAGTTATTAACGTTTAAAAAATGGGGGGGGGGGGGGAATTGGAGGAGAGAGAAACTATTGGCTTGGATTGACTAGAATGCCCCTAAACAAACTCACGCGCCTCTTTTTTTCCCTGATTTAATCTTAGCCCTTGATTAACTAAATGGATGGTCAAGATCACTTCCTAGCCTTCCTAGCCAAATAAACTTCCTATTGTATCTCCACCCTATATTATTATTGTTATTTATTATTTAGTTTGCATGTTTATTGTGTTACGTTGGTCAAGGAGAGGTTCCACTTTAGCAGGAGAGATTTGTGGGTCATCCTCTTATTTATTGATTGTATCTGTTCATTTGGAATCGAGGCAAATCAATTCAATTCCCAAAGTTAACATGGTAATCAGAGCCACCAAAATCCTAAATTTTTTTCGCATTATCATGACATCCCCTAAAGCATCATCTGCCGGCAACCAAAACCAGCCGGAAAAACCTTCTTTGCATCCGGCTTACACTGTAACCACTATCAACAACAAAATCCGCACTTTAGACGGCAAAAAGGTAACATATTCGTCATGGGTCAAGCTATTCAATCTTCATGCTCGAGCTTACAAGGTTCTACACCATATCGACGGCACCACTCCGCCGGAAGAATCCGACCCATCGTTTGCAGCCTGGTCCGAGATTGACGCACTCATTCTCCAATGGATTTACAGTACCCTTTCTGATGACATCTTGGCTCGTGTTCTCTCTTCCGATCTCACCGCCCGAGCCGCTTGGCTTAAAATACATGAGATCTTTGTCAATAACAAACAAGCACGTGTTGTCACCCTTGAAACCAAATTTACCAACACCACCCTTACTTCTTGTGCTTCCTTTGATGACTACTGCCAAACCTTAAAGGATATTGCTGAACAATTACGCGATGTCGATCAACCGGTGTCCGACACTCATCTTGTCATCCAAATGGTACGTGGTCTTCCTATTGAATATGACACTATTGCTGGGATCATTAATGAAAAGAAACCTACTTGGGAAGTTGCATGTGGCATGATTGAAGACGAGCATAGTCGTATTGCGGCTTGGTCGAACAACAACCGAGACACGGTTCTTCTACATTCTACTAATCAACCTTCATCCGATGAAAACAAGTCTCCATATCCCAATAGCTATCGTGGTAAAAATTATGACCCGGCAAAGGCGGCTCTTGGCCGTGGAGCTCACACTCGCGGTGGTCGAAACGGTGGCACAAACAGGAATAACTCTTTACAATCTGGTCGTGGATCCGGGCATTGGGGTATGTCGTCCAACTCTCCATTGAACACACATAACTATTATCATTCTGGTACACCTCCTGTATCACCACAACAGTCGTGGTTTGCCCATACTCAACATTATAATCAAGCTATCTAGACACCACCACCCACCCCTACCCATCCCAACCAGCCTCGTACCACCCACAACCCAACACCAACCAGCATCCGTCTCCTCATCAGGCCCATCAGCCCCCGCTCGGTTTCTCTCAGCAGCCCGGTAATGCGTTATGCCCTTCGGATATTGGCATTGCTCTCTCCAACATGACACTAAACTATTCGGATCCGCACTGGAACATGGACACCGGGGCCTCGTCTCACATCACCTCGGATCAAGGTACAATTCTAACTCCTTCTTTATTACCTCCAAGTCCTATCTTTGTCGGCAATGGTCAGCGTTTACCTGTTACGGGTTCCGGACATAGCTTATACATCCTCCCAAACAAAACCTACAAACTTAACAACATTGTTCATTCCCCTAATGTTATCAAAAATTTGTTATTAGTATGAAAATTTACCATCGATAACCAAGTTTCTATTGAGTTTGATCCTTATGGTTTTTCTTTGAAGGACCTCAAGGATGGATGCATCCTTTCCCGCCACAATAGCACCGGAGACCTCTACCCGTTCACCAAGCCGGAGTTCAGTTTGCTCGCATCCACCGCACATCAACCTTGGCATGCTCGTCTCGGTCATCTCGGAACGAACGTGCTTCAACATCTTCAAAGAACTTCTAGTATTTTATGTAATAAAGCTGTTGACTTGTCTATGTGTCATTCATGTCAAGTGTCAAACAGTAAACGTTTACCTTTTGTTGATTCTGTTTCTCGTACGTTTAAATCATCTGATATCATTCACTGTGATTTGTGGACGTCACCTATTGTTAGCAACTCTGGTTATAAATACTATATGGTTCTTGTTGACAACTTTACAAATTATGTGTGGGTTTATCCCCTCAAATTTAAATCAGACACATTTATCACTTTTGCCAAATTTCACAAACTTGTTCAAATTCAATTTCAATTACCTATTAAAACATTTCAATGTGATTTGGGCGGGGAATTTGATAACAACAACTTCAAAACATTTGCCAATCAAAATGGTCTTCTCTTTCGTTTTTCATGTCCTCAAACGTCTCAACAAAACGGTCGGTCCGAACGGATGATTCGTCGTCTCAACGACGTCATTCGTGCACTTTTGGTTCATGCTCACCTTCCACCACAATTTTGGGTTGAGGCTTTCCACACCGCTGCATACTTACACAATATTTTACCCACAAATCGCCTTCATCTAAACACACCCGCCAACGCCCTATACTTCCGTCAACCCACTTATGATCACATCCCTATTTTTGGGTGTGCATGCTACCCAAACATGTCTGCTACGCAACTTCACAAACTCTCTCCCCGATCCACTCGATGTGTTTTTCTAGGCTACCCGTCTGATTTTAGAGGTTACCGTTGTTACGACCCCATAACCGGACGTGTTCATCTTTCACGTCATGTAGCCTTTGATGAAAACACTTACCCTTTCAAAGAACTAACCTCTACAAACCCCTACCAATTTTTAGATGACCCCACCCCTAATACTCCTCAATTTTTCTCAAACTCCTTCACTCCTGTATCTAACCAAACATGCCAACCTAACATCCAACCACCTACCTCATCTATACCAAATCCACCTACTGCCCCCACTGACACAACACACGTTGAACCTATTCCTACACCCAACCAAAATAATACTATAAACTCAACCCCACCTTCCACATTAAATGAACATCCCATGCAGACACGTTCCAAGGATGGCATCTCCAAACCAAACCCCAAATATAATCTTGTTGCCACCTCCAACATTTCTCCTATTCCAAACTCTCATATTAAAGCCTTATCGGACCCTAACCGGCTACGCGCCATGAATGATGAATATAGTGCTTTGCAGGCTAATAATACTTGGGAGTTAGTTCCTCGACCGGTTAACTGCTCGGTAATACGTTCGATGTGGTTATTTCGTTACAAGTTTAATTCTAATGGCACATTGGAGCGGTACAGAGCTCGTCTCATATGCAACGGAAAGTCTCAAACAGTTGGCATTGACTGTACGGAAACATTCAGCCCGGTTGTCAAACTGGCAACGATTCGGACTGTTTTATCATTAGCGGTTTCTCGTTCATGGCCAATTCACCAGCTAGACGTCAAAAATGCTTTTCTTAATGGCTACTTACAGGAGACTGTTTATATGCTTCTGCCTGCTGGGTTTGTCAACCCTGCTTATCCGAATCATGTTTGTCGTCTCAAGAAGTCGTTATATGGATTGAAACAAGCGCCGAGAGCTTGGTATACTAGATTTTTAATTTTCATCACATCTTTGGGGTTTCGACACAGCATGTGCGACACCTCATTGTTCATTTACCAACATGGGCATAATCTAGCTTACTTCCTTCTGTATGTCGACGACATTGTCATCACGGCTAGAAACACCGATCTTCTCAACAAGTTCATTGAAAAATTATCGGCTAAATTCTCAATGACTGACTTGGGATCACTTCACCACTTCCTCGGCATCACCGTTACTCGTGATCATCAATCGTTGTTTCTAGCTCAGTCGCAATATGCACGTGATATACTTCATCGTGCAAACATGACCGCTTGTAAACCGTGTCATACACCGGTTGATACCTCCGCCAAACTTAGTGCCACCGATGGGAACCCTCTTCCGGACGGAACGTTATATAGAAGCCTCGCCGGTGCTCTCCAGTATCTAACTATTACCCGTCCCAACTTGTCGTATGCGGTGCAACAACTGTCTTTTCATGCATGCTCCAACAGACACTCATTTTGCATTCATGAAACGGGTCTTACGCTACATACACGGCACCATCGATCTCGGTCTACGACTGTCCGCTTCTCCAAATCTCTCCCTCGTGGCCTACTCGGACGCCGACTGGGGGGGTTGCCCGGATACTCGTCGCTCCACCTTGGGCTACTGTATATTTCTCGGTGACAATTTGATCTCTTGGTCATCCAAACGTCAACCAACAATCTCTAGATCAAGCGCGGAAGCGGAATATCGGGCTGTTGCTAATGCGGTAGCCGAAGCCACATGGATTCGCAACCTTCTCCTTGAATTGAAAACTCCCCCTCCAAAAGCCACTGTTGTGTTTTGTGACAACATCTCAGCCGTTTACCTGTCCGGGAATCCCGTGCAACACCAACGTACAAAACACGTGGAAATTGACATCCATTTCGTTCGCGAGAAGGTTCAACTTGGCCTCATTCGTGTTCTTCATGTCCCCGCTCCCGAACAATATGCTGATATATTCACAAAGGGCTTACCGCGATACCTTTTCGAGACTTTCAGGTCCAGCTTGAACGTTGCTACGTATCCACGCTCAAGCTAAGGGGGACTATTAGAGATTATATTATTATTGTTATTTATTATTTAGTTTGCATGTTTATTGTGTTAAGTTGGTCAAGGAGAGGTTCCACTTTAGCAGGAGAGATTTGTGGGTCATCCTCTTATTTATCGATTGTATCTATTCATTTGGAATCGAGGCAAATCAATTCAATTCCCAAAGTTAACAGTTTTTCCCTAGTTTTAGTTTTAGATATTTTAAAATAACTTACGTGCATGTCTTATATAGTTATAATTCATTAATTGTTGTAAATATGAAACAAGTCTAAGGTGTCACAAACCGAAGTCTAAGACGTGTGTGTAATGGGTTGTATATGCGTGTATCTAACAAGCGAGACACCGTTACTTATCAAGTTTGAGTCTGGGTGATAGGGGTTTCTCATTGAGGGGTTTGAATTGGAGATCTATTGTGCGAGGAGGCTCTCTAGCGCGGACCCCGTTAAGACAACGTATGCTAGACATCCCAACATTCACGAATAATTCACACCTTTAAAAAATAAGTTATTTTTCAAACAATAAATAGAAGAAATGACATGAGGTGCTTCAACCCATTATTATATAATAAAGAAATGAACAATCAATATATTCTAGCCCTTATATTTGGTATAGTCCCAACTCCCATGTCATATCAATATGTATTAACATTAAAGCAACACTTATACAGGTAATGACAAGTAATGTCACATTCTTGAACGCAACACTTATACGTATCACACGAAGAATCACCTTTATCCCAAGGGGGTTCGGCATATATGGGCATGACATATATGCCTACCCAGAAAGTCGAGTAATGCACGGTAAGGCAACTTTCTTAAACATATGATATGTACCAATTGGTTTATAGATAACTCGTTGAGTGGGTCAAGCTCAAAAGAAAATTAGCAAGAAGCATGACTTGAGACAGTGGTGCACCTTTTAAGGGGCAAGGGGGTGCACCCGCCCCCGCCAACGTTTCGGTTAGTGGTGTAAGTTTTCCGATTTTTCGTCGGAAATTTTTAAAATTATATAGGTCCGCCACCGCCCCCACTAAGTTAGTGGTGTAAGTTTTCCTATTTTTCGTCGGAAATTTTTAAAATTATATAGGTCCGCCACCGCCAATTATTTGGCCTAAAAATTCCCTGCTCCTACCAAGTTTATTGTCAAAATAAATTATAAATATTTTCGTATTGAGTTAAAAAAACATGAAGAGCAGGGCTACTAGTAATTTTTTCTAATTGTTTTTATACTTGAAGTGAATTTAAATAAAGTTTGAAACTAGTTTTTATATAAAGGAAACTTAAACATCGTGCTGACCTATAAGAATCGTCTTTTCTTCTAAACTATAAACCCTAGATCTGCAATCCAACTAATAGCCACTCCTTCATTTGATATTGGGCCAGTAGACGTTGGGCCTATATCACACCAAATCTCGCTCCTCAACCTACACCCACTATAACCGGTCAACCTCACTCAATACATCATATGTTGACTAGATCCAAATCCGGCATATTTAAACTTGAACATCGTGCTGACCTAGCCCATTCGACCCATCATGCCTTATATTCTGCCCACTTTGCTTCTCGTGATCCTAAAGGGTTTAAAATTGTTAGCAAAAGTCAACATCGGATGGATGCCATGAATCATGAGTTATATGCTCTTCAAACTAATTGTACATGGACCCTTGTCCCACATCCTACCAACCATAATGTTGCGGGGTCGAAATGGCTCTTTCGCACAAAGTTTAGACCTGATGGCTCCATTGAACGCCACAAAGCACGGCTTGTTGTACAATGGTTTAGCCAAATTTTGGGACTTTATTATTTTCACACATTTAGCGTGGTTGTTAAAGCGTCTACCATTTGGTTTGTTGTACATCACTGGAAGCTCCACTAGTTGGATGTTAATAATGCTTTTCTTCACGGGCAACTATCTGAACTTGTTTATAGGGTTGTGCAGAAAACCGAATTAACCGACAAAACCATATCGAAAAAACCGAACCAAATCAAAAACCGGTGGGTCGGTTAATGGTTTTTCTGAAAACCAAAAGTAACGGGTCTGTTATGGTTATTGAAGGGGTATGGTCCCAAAAAACTTGCGCACGCGCATGGGACCATACCATAATCTTATCCCAAAACATCTTAAATAAGACCATGCGCGGCTGCGCAACGGTTTTAAACAAAGATATAGAAGAAAACAATCTTCGATAATCGTGCGCCAGAGAAAGGACAA
Source organism: Helianthus tuberosus (assembly GCA_030545235.1). Lineage (NCBI taxonomy): Eukaryota > Viridiplantae > Streptophyta > Magnoliopsida > Asterales > Asteraceae > Helianthus > Helianthus tuberosus. Next base: position 54,268,534 of record CM060436.1, read on the forward strand.
AACTAACATTCAACTAACACCCCTGCGCGGGCTCGCGCAAGGGTACAATTAGATTCGAAGTCAAAGATCCTAAATATCTCCGCGCGCCTGGAACAAAGACTTGAACAAAACTGTTCTTTCTGTTGTAACAGAATTGACACGTGGCAAGGGCCTAAAGGGTTACAGCTGTAAACCTTCTGGAAGACCTCATCGTGCACAACTATTCGGTTATAACCGAATGGTGACGTGGCATTATCCTGGACGCTCATCTAAGTCACAACGATAGCACTAACCTAGAGAATGATCCACAAAAACACACTTTTCACGTGGCATCTCCCCAGCCGTCGATCACACTCACGATCCGTGTGCATGGATGTGACGTTAGTGATTGACGGAAAAAGGCATAACCGCCTACGGAAAATGCTTTCCGTTATCTCCTCCGTCACACCATTTTCTCTCCAAAAACCGGTTATAAAAAAGCTATTGCAGGTATGATCTCACAAGTTACATTCACTTCACTTTTACTACTTCTTCTTCATTAAGATCACTGTACTTATTCTCACGCCGGAGGGTGGTCACGGAGAGAACCCCCATTCTCCCCGTGGCGAGTCGAACGGCTTTCTGTTTTGCAGTGATTACCGGAGAAGAAGCTTTGTCAAACCCCCGAATCGAGCGAGAAGACTAACCCTTTTATGCAGAACTAAACCCCTGGTCCGATTGATTCCGGTCATTCGAACCAATGTTTCTTCATTGGCGCCCACCGATTCTTCAATTTTCAATTCTGTCTTCTCGTTTCGATTCATTTCTTTTCGTCTTCTGTTTTCTATGGCAGAAGCTCATTCAAATCTTCCATCAGGCCCTTGACCAGAGAACTTTGCTCATGATCCTCGTGTCGAGGGGATTGTGGAAGAAGCATCCGATGATAACGAGGTCCAGCACAACGTTAATCATCCGAATGATCCTGTTACACCAGGAGCACAACCCGAAATCCCGATAAGCTCAATTTTACCCCCTGGTGAAACTCCAATCTCATGGTACGTAAAATCTCAAGGTGCAATAAACGCAGTTTACGCACAGCTAGTGCATAAGCCGCTCAACCGGCAACACAATCACGTAGATCTGCACCTCGAGTGTTGCATTATGATGCACCGTCGCACATGTCAGTATATGATACAGAAGTCTATTCCAGATCTACCACCAAGCATGAATCCACTCACTCTGAATCCAGACGAAGAAATCACCATGATGAGCAGTACCCTCACAGACGTCAGTCCGTCTATTCACGTTTGGGCCCGCGTTCATCCCAGAAACGGGACACACAAACCGATAAGTATGACAGGACATATCAAGAAGGTGACAATACAAGCGTTTTCAGCCGATTGCAGAGAGATCATGCAAACTACAAACCAAAAGTCCGTGCGGTTTACAACCCAGACGCGAAGTATGATTATAACCTGATTTATCGACCAGCAGAAGCTGCGGAAAACTCGAAGTTTGTAAGCGAAATTGCTCTAGCCCCCCTTGAGAGGGCGAAATTACCGTTAAATGTTAGGAAGTTCAACGGGCTGTCAGATCCCGATGACCATCTACGCGTGTTCACCAGCGCAGGGATAGTCGGAGGATGGACGTTACCCATGTGGTGCCATTTATTTGTCCAAACTTTGACAGGCGCAGCACGATTGTGGTTCGACAACTTGCCAGTAGGGAAGTTGACATCCTGGGTAGATTTGAGGGAGAAGTTTTTGGTCCATTTCAGTCAACAGCGCAGATCCATTAGAGACTCGGCAGATGTTATGAACATATGGAGAAGAGATGATGAAAGCTTGGAGGATTTCATAACAAGGTATAACAAAGAAGTACTGGAAATCGGCGATGTACACGAACACCTAATCCGCGCACAATTCAAATATGCGGTAAGGTGTGATGATATGATAAAAGTCTTGTCAGGAACGGAAGGCCTGCCAAAAAGTTGGGAAAAGTTGATGGTTGCTGCTAAAGTCTATGCTCAAACAGAGCGTAATCTAAGCTCCAACAGGCCACCACTACCACAGAACCGCCCGCAGGACATGAGTGGGAACAGTGGTAGAAAATTCAAGAAAAATTGGAAGGATTCAGCCTCAGGCGGATACTCATCCGATGACGCCCGCGCAACAATTAACAAGCTAGCAGCACAAAAAGAGGCAAAACACGAGAATCGCGAAAGGCAGTGGACTCCTCTTACCAAGACGCCGGCAGAAGTGCTTAAGATTACCAGTTTAAAACACCCCTGCCAATGAAAAACAAAAGAGGCCAAGACCCGAACCTTTACTGCGAATATCACAAAGAGAATGGCCATACCACAAACAACTGCATAAGTCTCCGCACGGAAATAGAGAAAGCACTAAAGAGTGGGGAGCTCACCCACCTAGTTCAAAACGTGCGCAAAGACATTAAGCAGGTCACGCGCGGGGACGAAGGGCCGAGCAGCAAAAAAGCTAAACAAACTTAAGCCCAAAACAGATCAACGCGCATGCAATCATAGCTTTCCTTCATATTTGGTTAAGTTCTTCAACTTACCAAATTATGGCACAAGACTATTTGCATGCGCAGTAAATTAAGTCTCACTATTTATCCTAAAACAACTTTGTAACCCATGGCCTTTGCGCCCTATCCAATCAATACAAAGTTCGTTACGATATTTCTGTGTTTATTACAAAATGCATGCAATTCCTTTTGGTAAGCACAAAAACACTATGGTAACCTAATACAAGTCTCATGAACGGTCAGCGGTCACAGGTAACACACTAGGCCTAGCCCTACGTTCACACATGAGCTTTATACCATCTTTATTCGCCTTACCTAAACAAAGTAATTGTACCCATGTAAGATATTGTAATTCAAACATATAATATATTAAAAATTTACTCGCGCAACAAAGCGCATTAACAAAAGTTCTTACATGCACAGCAGTGCATTAACAAAGTTACTTGTGCCGCAGCGCATTAGCAAACCAATAACAGGGATCTACATCCCAAACCTATTTAAACTACAACTGTTCAACAACCACAAAAAAGTACAAAGAAAACCTACTCTAGGTCTTCATCATCATCTCCTTTATCGGGAAACACCTCCTTCAATTGAGCAACAAAGTCATCAGATTGAAGCGCATCAATGACTAGGTCCATCACCGGAAGGTGTAAAGTGTTGTATTCAGCCTTGGCGGCAACATGAGCAGCTTCGGTATCAACTCCATGTGTGGCAGACCTGCTGGTATCCCAAGTAACCTTTAAAGCATTATTAACATGCTGAGTACATTCTGTGTATCCTTGGGCATATCCATCATTACGCGCAATAACCAGCAGATGCGCAACCGTTTTATCCAATTCATTAGAGTTAAGGACATAATTTGCAACCTGCGCAAAGGCAACAAATAAAAGGATGCACAACCAGATCAAAATATTGCAAAGAATTAACATACTTACACTTATAATCCCGCGTTATTTCATCCCAAGCATGTTATCCTTCAACGGTTCAACTAGACTCTCCGCCGTCACCCGAGCGGTTTAAGAGTTTTCTAACTTTTCTTCGGTCTCACTCAGGCGGTGGGAAGTCTCAGCTTTTTCAACTCGCTCAAGTTGCAAATCTTTTTTGGCAGATTCGAGCTCCACCTTAATTTGTTCCTGATCAGACAATAAAGAGGTGAGTTCGTCTATCTCCTTATTCTTAAGGGCAAGAGTGGCACAAGTTTGTATCTCTCTCTGCTCACTCCTCTCTCGATGAGAACGGGCCTCATCGCGGGCTGCTTCAGCTTCCGCCTTCTCTTTCTTCAACCTCTCAATCTCTGCATCCTGCTTCTTCAGCTTCTCAATCTCTGCCTTGAGATTATTGATGATATTGCGGAGACCCATTTTTTCATTATTATCCTTCTCACAGATCTCTCTCCAACGTTTACGCTCTTCTGAAAGTAGAGCGGCTTCAGCTTCCGCTTTTCTTTTCCATCCCGCGGCAGACCACTCTTCAGTTTTTTGCTCGCTTTCAAAATTGGCTCGGTCAGCCTCCAACTTCGCCCTCAGCAGGGAAACTCGAGCCTCCTCTTCTGAAGCTTTTTTTCTAGGATGCTTCAACTGCAGCCCACTCTTTATGCATACTGCGCCACTCGCGCACTATACGGTGTGTAGTGGAAGAAAAACTAGAAGCTTCTTCAAGGTAGGCATGATAAGATTGATCGTGAGAACACCCTTCTTGAAACTTCACTCCAGCAGAAGGAAAGGTGCCTTGTAACCAATCGCGACAAACCCGCCAGTCTGAAAAAGTGTCGCCTTTCTTCAGTTTCCACACCGGAGCATGGATCTCAGAAGCTTTCTTCTCTGAGTAAGTTCTGTGATAGTAATCCCCCGGAGTTTCCTCTAGGCGGATGGGAGAGTTTTCCTCATCATGCGCAAAGAAGCCCTAATCACCAGATGGGCTTCTCTCAACATTCCCAGGCGCAGAAGTAGCGGCAGAGAAAGGAATAGTTATCATTGGGTCTTCTTGAACTGATTTCCCTTTCTCAGGCTCGCGCGCCGTAACCTCAGAAGACTTAGGCTGAGTATCATCAACACCCACGACCTCCGTCTCCGCAATCTTCTCCGCCTCCAGCTCAACCTCGACAGGTTTCTCAACTTCTTCAGAATTTTCCATCTCAACAACCTTCTCCACCTCCGTTTCAACAGCTTTCGTACCTTCCAACTGTTCCCCAATAGATGCGCGAGGTGACAAAGGTGGGAGGTCATCGTTAAAAACATATGATGGCTCCGCACGAGCAGAAGGAATCGACTTTTCTGCAAAAATAAAGGTCATATTAACATACAGTACGAAGAAACATTAGCTAAAGAAGATACTCACCATGGGGAGGTTTTGTATTAAAGGCATCCAGATTGCCTCTTTTGCCAATTTTTCTTTTCGGCACCTTCTTAGCAGGCTGCGCCTCAGCCTCAACTTCAACATGCTTCCTTTTCACCGCCTTCGTTTTCACTAAGGGCTCCGGACTTGACTCCAAATCAATGGGGTTATCAGGATTCGATGCGGGGATATCATCGGTATCTCGAGGCTCCGCCTTTGGTTTCCTTGCAACAACAGGTGCAAGTCCTTCCAACGTATCAGACACCGCTACATAATCACACTAGGAGTCAGAGGAATGGCGCATACCTTTCGTCTCTCCCTTGACATTCTTGGCCTTTGAAGATTGTGCCTTCGGCGCGCCAGTCTTCTTCGGCGCAATGGTAACAGCCGGTATACGTTGTTTCTTCTTCTCAGGGCCTATGCCCAGGTTAGTCAACTCACCTAATTAAAAGGAAATATTGCAATATTACCCCACGCGCAAAGACAGCAAAGAGTAATATTGCAATATTAATCAAAAACCAAAAATACTTACCGCCACCAGCCGAAGGTTGCGCGGCCAGATCTTCATCCCGTGGAAGGGCAAAATTCCCGACTATCTGTAGATACCAGAGTTCCTCACCAGCACCCTTCGGGATGGTGGCCATCTTCCCGTTCTCCCTCTTATATGCAACGACATACAGGGAAACAACTACAAAGAGAAACACAGGAACAAATTAATATTATTTACAAAAACAAGAAAATGAAAAGGTAAGAAAATCCCAAATCTTACTTTTATCATCCTTCATGTACACTGGTTTGTCTTCACGATCCATCTTCCAGTAAAGGCTCATACCAGCAGCAACCAGGGCCCTCTCCGGAAGTTCAATAGACGGAACATCTTTCAGATCCTGGTACCAAATCTCCAATTGTGGAGTCTTCATGTTCTCTGCCACAATGTCTTATGTACCGCTAAAGGTCATTTTCATCGGAATCACACCGACTTTGATGAATAAAATTTTGGTTTCCAATCGCGAAAGGATTTTGGAGGGTGCAGCAAGATTTTCTTCGCCGACGAACGTTGGGCAAAGGAATAAAAGCCCTGGAACAGTGGAATTGATAAAACACCCGGAAACGGTTAACCGTTGGCTCAATATGCATCGACCGACAAAGGAATTTGAAATGTCGAATCCGAACCATTCCGATGGGGTGTAGTTGAGAAATATGAAACTTGTAATATGCAAGGATATCATGAAAAAACCTTGTCACCGGTAATCGAAAGTTGCTTTCAGTAAAATAATCCCAGAATAAAGTGATATAACCGTCCGGAGCGTCGGCAGCCGTTTGACCATCATCTGGGTATCGGACACCCCAACTGTCAGGAAATTTAAAGTTTTGAACTAGGCCATCAAACATTTCTTTCGACCACTTCAACGGTGGAAGGCCGGCAGACATTTCTTCTGAAGAATCCTCGTGACGTTCTCCGGTAGATATAAGGGAAAAAATTTGCAGGTTTCTTCAAAGAAATATTGGGAAAGACGAGTGGAATTCGAAGAACAAATAACAAAAAGAAGGCACTAAAGGGGTTTATATACTCACCGCCATCAATGCCCTAGAAAACTGTAATAGCCCCCTTTTCAGGAAAACACGGTTTTCAAGGCGTCAAGGGCAAGTGGGGAACAATAAACAACCTCACGCACGTGTAGACCACGTTTGATGAGGCACATTTAATGGATAATTGACAAGTGACAGCCTGTCACCAAAACTGTCACACGTCAACAGTCAGAACAGTACCTTCCACCTGCCATGAACCAAATTTTTCAAAATTTGAAATCATTAGCACCTCAATTTGAAGATATAAAGATAACTTCAACAAGAAGATTCTTCATATTTATCGCTAAAACAAAGCCTATACTTCTCAGCAAAAAATGCACACTTCATTTTATATAGTCCAGTGCTCCACCTACTTGCATAGAAGCAACACTGGACTGGGGGGACTTGAAGGGGTATGGTCCCAAAAATCTTGTGCACGCGCATGGGACCATACCATAATCTTATCCCAAAACATCTTAAATAAGACCCTGCGTGGCTGCGCAGCGGTTTTAAACAAAGATATAGAAGAAAACAATCTTCGATAACCGTGCGCCGGAGAAAGGACAAAACTAACACCCCTGCGCGGGCTCACCTAAGGTTACAGTTAGATTCAAAGTCAAAGATCCTAAATGTCTCCGCGCGCCTGGAACCAAGACTTGAACAAAACTGTTCTTTCTGTTGTAACAGAATTGACACGTGGTAAGGTCCTAAAGGGTTACAGCTATAAACCTTCGGAAGACCTTATCGTGCACAACTATTCGGTTATAACCGAATGGTGACGTGGGATCATCCTGGACGCTCATCTAAGTCACAACGATGGCACTAACCTAGAGAAGGATCCACAAAAACTCAATTTCCATGTGGCATCTCCCCAGCCATCGATCACACTCACGATCCGTGTGCATGGACGTGACGCTAGTGATTGACGGAAAAAGGCATAACCATGCTTTCCGTTATCTCCTCTGTCACACCAATTTCCCGCCAAAAACCGGTTATAAATAAGCTATTGCAGGTATGATCTCACAAGTTACATTCACTTCACTTTTACCACTTCTTCTTCTTTATCAAGATCACTGTACGTATTCTCACGCCAGAGGGTGGTCACGGAGAGAACCCCCATTCTCCCCGTGGGGAGTCTAATGGCTTTCTGTTTTGCAGTGATTACCGGAGAAGAAGCTTTTTCAAACCCCCGAATCGAGCGAGAGGACTAACCCTTTTATGCAGAACTAAACCCCTGGTCCGATTGATTCCGGTCATTCGAACCACTATTTCTTCAGTTATTAATGTTTCCATACCCTCCATAACCGAACTAAACCGACATTTAGTAATTCTTATTCAGATTTAGGATTTCTCACCATTTTTTAATATTTGATGTTTTGGATTGAACATTTTTTCTATTTATGGGCTATTTCATTTTTTTTTGTTGAATGTTTATTTAATTTTATGGAATATATCATGTCAGTTTGTTTAAATATTCAGTAATAATGGTATTAATATTATAGATTATATGTATTTTTTTAATACTATGTATATACTAATATATACAAATATATGTAAATTTATTCCATGTTCAAAAAGCTTTTTTTGGCCAAGCTTAAATTCACGGTTAACTACCCACAACCGACCCGCTATAACCATCAAAACCGATTACCGATTAACTAAAAGCGCCATAAATGATGGGTTATGGTTATTGTTTTCCATTAACCGACATCACGGTTATGGTTATGGTTTAGGTCAAAACCGACTCAAACCAACCTATGCACACCCTTACTGTTTATATGGAACAATCGTTTGGCTTTGTTGATCCTGCTTCCCTAATCATGTGTGCTGTCTTAATAAAGCTATTTATGGCCTCAAGCAAGCCCTAAGGGATTGGTTTCACCAGCTAAGTAACTTCTTGGTTCTGAATGGACTTACATGAAGTAGAGCTGATCAATCTCTCTTTGTTTATTTCCTGTGACAATTGCATCATGTATCTTTATGTTGATGACCTTATTCTTACTGGCAATCAACCTCATATATTGACATCCTTTATCACTCGGTTGAATAGGGAATTTGCCATTAAAGATCTTAGGAGCCTAAACTACTTCCTTGGTCTTGAGGCAACTAGATCTTCGAATGGCCTATTCCTCTGCCAAATGAAATATGACCATGATATTTTTCAGCGTGTTTATCTTTTTAATGCTAAACTGGTTCCTACCCCTGTGTCAACCAATGTTATTTTCAATTTTCAAGGAGATACAAGGATCCCACTCATTATCACTCTCTTATCGGAGTTCTAAAGTACTTGACCATAACTTGTCCTGACATTTCCTATGTAGTGAACCAGGTCAGGCAGTTCTTGCAATGACCAACCGATCTTCACTATCACCATGTTAAAAGGATTCATTGCTATGTCAAAGGTACCTTCAATTTTGGTCTCACCTTCACTAAACCCTCTCACACCACCATTCTTGGATATTCTGATGCTCACTAGGATCGGTGTCTTGAGATATATCGCTCTACTTTTGTATATTATGTGTTTCTTGGTGGTAATTTAGTATCCTGGAGTGCTAAGAAACAACCAATTGTGTCTCAGAGTATTGTGCTATGGTCAGTGCTGCTGGTTAGATCATCTGGCTTACTCACCTGCTTTGTGAGCTACATGCTTGGATCGCCCGACATTGATGTGTGACAATCAGAGTGCATTTTTCTTACCTAGAATCTTGTTGCTCACAAACGTGCCAAGCATCTTGATCTTGATTACCATTTCATTTGTGAACTATTCTCTGATGGGAAGTTTCACACCAAATTTGTTCCTACCAAGCTCCAGGATATCTTCACCAAAGGTCTCTCTCTATCTCAATTTGAGTTCTTTCGCACCCAGCTTCGCCTTAGACCGCCCCCTATCTCGCTTGAGGGGGGATGTTAGACTACCGTGATATTTAACATTGTATATATGTATAGTCATTTATTTCTGTATCTAGACCCTTCCTAGTATTTGTATTATACCCCACTTGTATTTTATGGAAATCATTCAAATCGAAATAAACTCACAATGAAAATATTCATCACGACCCTCACTAGAGAAACCATTACTTAGGATGTTGAACTCTCATACACCATTAACAGCATAAAAGCCAAGATCTAGGATAAGGTACATATTCCATATGACAAGTAGGAATTGACCTTCACCGAAATGGTTCTCCATAACATTAATAACCTTGTTGAATATAACATCAAAAGGGAACCCACACTCACAGTAACATGTTTATCAAGTGCATTCATGCGAATCTTCATTAATACCCTCAATGGAATAACCTTTACTCTCGATGTCAAGCTGTCAAACATTGTATACAGCATAAAAGCCAAGATCCATGACAAGATACATACTCATAACATAAACAAGCAAGAGTTGATCTTCAACGAAACGGTTCTCCATAACAATGATACCCTTGCTGACTATAACATCAAGAGGGGATCCACACTCACACTTGTGGCTATATCAAGGGGAGTTATGAAATTATTCATTGAGATCCGTACTGGAAAAAACCATTACTATAGAAGTCAAACCCTCCGGACACCATAATCTACAATGTGAAAGCAAAGATATATGATAAGGGATCTTGTCTCCAATGGGATATGAGACAGACCTATAATGGAAAAGTTTCTCACAGACGGCGCTACTATTGCTGAATATAACATTAAGAGGGAATCCACACTCACAATTATACTTTTTTGCGTTCGTGTTTCTAAATGGGATCTATGCCTTTATTCATCAAGACCCTCACCGGAAAGACCATTACCCTAGATGTCAAACCCTCGAAAACCATCCGCAATGTAAAATCCAAGATTGAGTAGAAGGAAGGTATTCCCCCACGCCGGCAGGTACTATCCTGGAGCTGCATGAAACTGGTGGATAGTGTTACCCTTGCTCACTATCACATCACCGAGGAATTAAGGGGAGGTATGGGGAAGTTGTTAGGTTGGAGCTGCATATCTTATGATCAATTATTAGACTAGTGGGTGTGGGGCGTTGGTCGGGGCAGGGGATGCCAGGTAACGCTGGCTAAACCACACCGGGCCGGGGTTGGCCATGGCGTTGCCCCGCTGGCGTGGCTTTGAAGCCTAGCGTTGGCTGGGGGGGAGCTGAGGTGGCTTGCTTGGATTGGTTGTTCATAGATGACCGTTTGGGCTAGCCGTTTTGTCTAGCCGTTGGGGATAACGGTTTTGCTAAGTAAAAATCAAATTTTTAAAAAATTTACAAATTTTTACCTATATATACCCATCCCAAACTTCATTTTTTCCACACCAAATAGCAAATCTTCTTCAACTAAACCCACACCAAATAACAAATCTTCAACCAAACCCACAAAAAAAAAAAAAAAAAAAACCCGAACATGGTGCATTGGACAGAGGAGGAGGAAATCGCACTTGTGACGTCGATTGTCGATGCACAACGTACTCTACAATGCGGTCAAACCGCGTATTGGGGACAGACGTTTCAGCAATACCAACAACACGTTGGGAACGCACGTTACAATTTAAACGTGTGCCAACACAACTGGCATGAACTCAAACCGAAGTTGAAACGGTTTAAAGTTTGCTTCGACCGTTTCACTGCGGGCGACTTGACCCACGACGATCGAGTGGAGATCACGAAGATCGAATATTGGCATGATGGGAATTCGGATTTTAAGTGGGTTCCCCACTTTAGTATTTATCGAACTTTGTAATTTTTTTTCTTTTTTTAGTATTTAGTAACTACTTTTTTTTTAATTTTTTAGGATTTAATAAGTATGATTTTTTTAGTTTTTTAGGATTTTAAGTAACATTTATTTAATTAATATAGTTTGTGTTTTATTATATAAACTAGCGGAAAGACCCGTGTGAAAACACGGGTGGTTTTTAGAAAACCATGCATAACACATTTTGATAGAAAGTACAAAAATAATTAGTGCAGACTTACAAAATTTATATAAACTAATGGTCAATAGATTTAGTCAACAGGAATTCCATTATGTTGATAACCTAACCACTGTTTTCTATCAACTGTTAAAAACCTCTGTTGCTTTCCAACAGACGTTTGCTAACAACTGTCATCCATTATCTCTAATAGATGCTAAGTATCAGATGTTAGTCAACCCATGTTAAAACAGTTAGTCAACAGAAGTTAACCTAACCTCTGTTTGACTAAAGTCAACCACTGTTTGTAAAGGGTAATCTCTGTTTAGCCAAATCACTGTTTCTCAAGACTCTGTTTGTAACGAAACTAAGGTTTCAAACATATGTTTCTCATACCACTGTTTAAAATCCTAACCTCTATTACAAAAACAGAGATTACAAAGGAAAAACAAAAATCTGATCGACCAAAAGTGAACAAACAATTAACCTTTGTTTTCAAAAACCAAACCTCTGATTAATAAACAGATTTTAGGTTTCAAAAGAGTGTATCATTTGTTTGAGGTATCTAAAACTCTGTTTGACTAAAGTCAACCACTATTTGTAAAGGGTAATCTCTGTTTTGCTAAATCACTGTTTCTCAAGACTCTGTTTGTAACCAAACAGAGGCTTCAAACATATGTTTCTCATACCACTGTTTGAAATCCTAACCTTTGTTTAAAAAACAGAGATTACAAAAGGAAAAACAAACATCTGATTGACCAAAAGTGAACAGACATTTAACAATTGTTTTCAAAAACCAAACCTCTGATTAATAATCAGAATTTAGGTTTCAAAAGAGTGTATCATTTGTGTGAGGTATCTAAAACTCTGTTTGACTAAAGTCAACCACTGTTTGTAAAGGGTAATCTCTGTTTTGCCAAATCATTGTTTCTCAAGACTCTGTTTGTAACCATTTGTCTTCCAAAATCAAAAAGCAAACCTCTGATTAATAAACAGATTTTAGTACATGCAATTCAATAGTAAAATAAAGCCCAAAATGTTTAAAGAAAGCCTAATAAAATATTTTTGAAAGACAGATTTCATTATAAACACACCCAAAATTACATATCTTTCGAGCTAGTTGTTGGAATGCAGCCTGCATACAAAAAACTCACCCAATGACAGTTATACCCCTTTAACCGTTACATCATATAGACTAAATATTAGAAGTGCATCATTGCTCCCACTCTACGTTGACCTGTTTCGCCCAACTTCTTATACAAAAGTAAGTTTTCGACTTGACTTTCACATATCCAATACAACTCGTTTCCCAGCTAAAGCCTTGCACCCATGTAAAGCCTATATGAAGTTTGGCCAGTTTTACGACTTTCATCCAAAGGTTTGTTTTCCACATATGGATCCAAAAGGTTTAAAATCAGCCATCTTCTTCAACTCAACCTCCATCTCTTTGTGATCTTGGCCTAATTTGATCAGCCATCTTCTTCAACTCAACCTCTAGCTCCAGGTTCATACTCTTCCAAAACAAACCTCACATGCATAAAAAAAAAACAATTAAGCACACAATACTGACTAAACTCTGATAAATGAAACTGATTTAATCAAATCATCAAATGTGCAAAAAGAGAATAACACCAACATATATGTAACACCCCAACCCGGAAGGGCTGACGTGTCACAATAACAGTATCATAAACAAAAGTCATAATTTCCTTTATTTATTTATTGGACAAGGATACAACCACAAGACTACTAAACTTAAGGTTTATATACAAGCGAACATATTCGACTTGATTTACTAATATCTTCAGATTTATTCCTAAGCTTTATTCTTCTCTCTTTTCCCTGCCCAAAGTAACCTGCGTACCTGTATATATACAAAAATTTACGGAATGAGCCGAAAGCTCAGTACGGAATATTAGGCTCAAATAACAAATAACACTTTATTCGGATGAAACTTTGATGCAAATAACAAATTTTCAAAATCATATCTTACGGATGTACCCATGAGCAAACTTAAAACGTGACAATACACAGGTAGCTACTCCTGCATAATTATCACATGAGATGGCGAATTGGCATACCCGTTATCCACCTCCTTATACTTAAATCCTAGGATCGATCCATACGCCTCCTAATAGCCTTATGTACCACACTTGTACTTAAGAGACGCCGTGAACTGATCTCTCCGTCACGGATGGAGCACATGATGTCGATGCCGCAACAACATGCTCGTGGGACACTCCACGAGAAGCGATACTCAGGGTATCAGAGTACAAATGCTCTTATTCACATAACTTATAAAACTTATTTTCATAACAAAACTTAACATATATTGGAACATGCGATACTGAGTACAACTAACATAATACTATCGCATGACATGAAAACTAAATCAAATGATTAGAATAGGAATCGAACGGACTGTCAAATGAATCGATAATCAAAGACGTGAGGAGTTTTAAAAGATGAATTAAATGGGTTTATAGCAATTTGAATATGAAGCAATAAGGAGTAGGGTAAGGATCCGTACCTTAATAACTCCAAAGTGAAGCTACCTTGTGCTAATATTTTAGATTTATACGGGCAGAGTTTAGACTACTGATTAGTCTTTTAACCTAATTTAAATAACATGCACACAAACTAGGTTAGTAACTTAATACAACATTTACGATAACTCACGAGATCAAATTCTCACAACGAACGACAAAGTGCGATACTTAAACATCCATCGAATTAACGACGAACGACAAAGTACGATACTTAAACTTATCCATCGAATTAACGATGAACGACAAAGTACGATACTTAAACTCATTCATCGAATTAATGACGAACGACAAAGTATAACCCTAATGTGGGCAGCACTTAAACATCCATTGGATATATTGATCGATCGGACAATGAATCGTAATAGCGATCGAGTTATTACCCTGTTCTGCAGCACTCCGCTATACTTAATTAGTGTTTCGTGTGTGTTAATTGTGATAATCAGACGATAACTCGAAGAATTTTACGAATTCTTTCGTCGTTTCAGCGTCCAGAAGCAAGTGTCAATGTCTGCTATTTATACACAATTTCTGGCATAGCTTACGGACCGTAACAAATAATGCTTACGGTCCGTAAGGGTCATGTAATTCGTATAGGGTGGCCACGTGTGGGACTAGCTCAGCTGAGTCGACAGTTTTATAATATTCAATTTAGACAGCGAGTTAAATGGATAATCATCACTAGAAAATACCCCCCCCCCCCTGAGTTTTAGGGGCCCTGATCCTGATTCTGAAAATTCTGAAAATTCTAGGGTTTGTACAGAATTACTTGGGTGTCTTAATTAGGGTTTCCTAGTGAGTAATTTATAAATTATTATTATTCTTTTTATTTCTAGAATAATGATTTAAATTTATGGTTATTACAATATATAAGTAAAAGGCCAATCTCATTTTTAACAACACACATCTATTCACTGTATACACCACAAAAAACGGACTATTGTCGACAGACGATTCAGAAGGTGAAAGGTAAAATTTCTCGGTTAAAGTTTGTTGAAAAACTGAGCATTGGTAATACTTTTACCAATGTTTTTTAAATACCCTTTTTACCGAATATAAAGAATTGAATGAAGAAAAAGAAAGGAAAGAACAAAAAAAAGTTGGATAAACTCAGTCAATATAATAAATGTGGATGCTTAAAAGTTTTAGGATTTACACATTAAGAGCAATGTTGTAACTCACTCAAATTTTTACAGTAAGTCTTCATCATGAGTTGCATACACCACCATGTTATTACCATTAAAAGAGTTGTACATCCACCTTTGTCCGCCATGGATTTTGTAATTAGAGTAGCAACAACCTACATTTAAGCCATATTATGTCTATGAACCAATAAGTGTTTTGGCTTGACTTCTTTAAAAATCATAAGATCATACCTTTGTCTCCAAAAGTTTAACCATGCAAGAAAAACCAATATACCTTTGTCTGCACATAATGTTTTTCACCATCAATTACACATCAACATCATTGCTAAACCTAATGTTAATATTTATTATAAAATACTGATCACCTGTTTCTCCCAGCGTAATGCAGTTATTAAAGACATAGTCGAAAGCACAACTCTAGAAAATATGCTTACAAGGAAGTAAAAAAAAGCCATACAAGATAGCTTACAAAGTGAGAGGCTTTATTATCATGAATTATACTAATTCAAGATTTATATTTATCAACTATTTTATCGATCAATCACCTATTTACACGCTTACCATTTGCTATGGATGCAAAGTTTGGACCTTTATGTTGGAGAATCTGTAGCCACTAGAGAAACATATACATGTTTAAGAAGATATATTATCTCTAAAACAGAGTAATGGGCCTAATGGCTGACGCTACAATACAAT
Organism: Helianthus tuberosus; assembly: GCA_030545235.1. Taxonomy (NCBI): domain Eukaryota; kingdom Viridiplantae; phylum Streptophyta; class Magnoliopsida; order Asterales; family Asteraceae; genus Helianthus; species Helianthus tuberosus. The sequence continues at coordinate 54,284,213 of CM060436.1, forward strand.
CTCCAGCCATATATGCAGCTCTTAGAAGGTAGAGAGCATTCGGTTGCAACTATAACATATAAAATGTAATCCCAAATAATTTTTTATAAACCAAATCTTGCTGTGTCGGAGGAGTCATACTTGCTGTGTCAGAATAGTCACTTATAAAAGAAGGCTTACCTTATAAATGTTTTTGAGTCTCGACTATAAAAGAAGGCTTACCTTAAAATTTTAGGGTAATGATAGAAAATGCAGAATTCTCTGCTACGCATTTGTTTTATGTTGTTGATTAGGATCCAACATCCGGGCTAAAATGGGTCAGAATGAATTCGGGGCTTAAGCATGTTGGGTTGAGTTGACTCGCGGGCACTTTTTTTCTTACACTTTTTAGATAATTTAATAATAATTACATGTGAAATATGGTTTCAAAATTGTATCATCACAATAATAATAACTTTCTTTTGATAAATGCAGTAATAATTCCCTTGAGTTATAATAATAACTTTTTTTGACCCGTTAACCGCTTTTAGACCCATTTGTGTAACAACCTGCACGTTCGTGCGTTGTTACTACTCGTCATACTCGTTATGCCTAGCACCAGAGATTCGGATCATAATGTACCTATATCGCATATATCGCTATATCGCAGTATTTTCGCATAATTTCGCATACTTTATCGCTATCACATCACATTGCACTTGCTGACAACCATGAAGATGTCAAGTGAGGACCAATTCTACCCTCCTTGATAGCCATGATGTGTCGCAGTGCAACTCAATACTCAAGAAAACGCACTCGCAGGCACGCTTAACTCGATTATCGCAGGATTTGAGATATGGATATGTATATACGACCCAACGTGACTAATTATAATAAAAATATGAAAATGTGGATAAAGATGTGTAACCAAACTATCGCAGTGCTTAACGATCGAAATGAAACGCCAAAATACAACTCGCCGGATGCCATCGATCGACTGACCACTCGATCGGATGGCCACCCGGTCGAGGTGCCACCCGATCGAGGTGCCACCCGATCGAGGTGCCACCCGATCAGGGTGCCACTCGATCGGACAGCCGTCCGATCCGATTCACTGCACCGCCCTTCTCATCCTCCTTGCCTATAAATACCCCACTTGTCACATCAACAACAGTTGATGTGACTGCTCTCGCTTGACCAGACGCTTTCTCGCCATTTTCGCCCGATTTCTCGCGATTCTTGTAAGTTTTCACCTTAAATCTTGTACTTCTATGATCAACACGCACTCCTTCATCTTTTTCACCATCAAATCTCACTTTTTCACCGTTAAATCCTCGGATTTAAGCCGTTCTAAGGTGATGTCATCATGGAGTTCTTAGGAACAATGAAGTGTGAACTCATCTCATCAAGAACAGTCCAGACCTGATAGATTCAACGGTGTATAAACACTAATCTCACCTAGATCTAAGCCGAACCTAAGTTTTTCAAGATTTTCTTCAAGCTTTCTTAACTTTTTACTCAAAAACCGATAGAACCGGAACTCAATCAGATCTTCTACTCATTCGCTAGTGATGTGTCGGTTTGAGAACTGATTTCTGTCAACGAGACGACCGGCTTAGCGAGATGAACACGAACGACCGTTAAGAACAGTTAACTGATCGGACCGGGTGATTCCCATCCGATCCAATGACTTGGGCTTGGTGGAGTTCCATTGATTAGCTCGTAGTCATACCGTCTCGATCAAATCACAAAAGAACTTAACAAAATACTCAAGTTACAAGACGATCAGATTGCGGGACGGACTGCTGTTCGATCAGACTGCCACCCGATCGACCTGCAATCCGATCGGGTTGCAGTTGAGGCCCCACCCTTAGTCATTTTTCAAAGCCTCTAAAGATCTGGACGTCAAACGAAATGCCACCCGAACGAGTGACCAACCTATTGGATGACATTTAGATCTTCAACACTTGCATTTCCAAGGCCAGCAGTTCCATCAGAGTGCCACCCGATCGGATTGTCATCCGATCGAGTGACCACCCTATTGAAAACTTGTTATCTTTGAGGAATGTCTCGCCGATCGGATCACCGCCCGATCGAACAGTCGCTCGATCGGATTGGCACCCGATCGGATTGCCATCCGATCTGAGTACTGTCCGATCCTTTAACACTTTACACCGTTTAACGCACTACGCAATGCTTACGCTATCAAACTGTGATCAGGCTATTCTCAGACGCGCTCCCTTCAATCCAACCAAGTTGTGGTTGCTTGCCTGCTGAGCACCGACTGTGAGTATACTCGAACCCCTTTCTATCGCATTTTGGGTGTAACATACGTTCCTATTAAATCAAATTTATCAAAACGAATTATTCAATCAAACTATTTACCACTTGCGAATAACTGTTATGCATATTTACACGTGATGCTAGTTACATATGTGTTAGGACTTTTACTCGCGAGGTCCCGCCTTAACTAGTATAGTACTATAACACCCGACGGGGTCTAGTTAGGATGAATAGCAATCGCAACTCGAGTGACTTAGCAGGTCGTATCTGTCTTATATGCATGTATGTTGAGGTATCTCGTTTATGTATTTGGTGATTCGCAGCACTTTTAACTATTTTACGCTACTCAATCAAAACTTGTATACTCGCCAATACTTTTATATTGATGTTGTTTTAACGTATGTTGTTGGTTTAGTCGCAGTATACATCAAATCAAGCTAGGAAGTCTAGAAACACACCTAAAATCTAGGTTGTCGGATTTGTATTGTTTGAGAGAACATGAAAATTCATGGCAGCTTATGTGATTGTACTTGTTTATTAATATGGGATAATGAACGCATTAAATACTGTCGCAAATTAGTTGTTATGGATTCTCTTGAGCAATCTGATTCGCCTAGTGCCGCGCCCCGATGATTCCGCCATCGGTTGGGGTGTGACAGATTGGTATCAGAGCCATAACTATAGGGAATTAGGAAAGACACGACCTAGTCCGGGTTTGTTGTCTTAGAAATGACCTAGTCTACAGTCTAGGTACCTACGGGCCGACTCGTACGAACCCAGTAGGAATCGTACGGGCCTACTTGATACTCTCATTCGAATCCGTTAAAAAACTACGACTTTGTGTGAACACCGCATACTACAACTTCACACGAAGAGCCTTTCCTAAGGTTGGAATGATACTTAGCCTTTCCTAAGGCCAACACAATACACACGTTTTCGAAAATACTCGCGTAACACAACCAAGTGGTACAGTCGAGATCAGGCATGAAAACCAAGAACTCTCGATAAGATCGCTCACTCAACGCATTTTTCTAGCACGAGAACTTTTGTTGAGCTCGGAGTGACATCCATATCTCAACGAAAGTCTCCATTTCAAAATCCAGTGAAACTCCTGAATTTATTCGAAGAGCGTAACCACAGTTAGGAGCGAAGTTATTAAGTCAGGGGTGAAACTCGTATCTTAATAAACCGTTCCGCTCTCTATAAAATGGTTTCCAAAAGCTCTCACCAAGGACTTGGCTGTAACAACCCTCAATAAAACCGACCCCCTCATAATATTTCCGACACCCTAGTAGATTTTAAAATGTCCCAATATGTCTTTAAATACACCCCATACGCGATAACAGGCCTCAAATATATTAAATAGTATTAAAAATAATAAAAAATCTGAAATTTAAGTTGAGGCGGGCCGCGTAAGACCCACCCCAACACTCATGCGGGCCGCGTGAACTTAAAACATGGCGCAGCCCGGTGCGGCCACGTGGCCCAACACCCGGCGGAGCTAGTTGATGACCCGGACAAGCTACACGTTGACCTGAGGTCAACGCAGGCCGCGTAAGCCCTGTGCTTGTGTTACGCGGGCCGCGACAAGGTCAAGATCAGCAACTATAAATAGAATGCATCGGATCTCAGTTGAATTCGTTCATTTCTTTCTTTCTTAAGCAAATTTCTGAATAGTAGAGATAATACGCGGGTATTATACCCCCCTAAATAGCGAAGTTCTGCTCCGTTGTAAGTATTATAACCCCTGGATACGTATTAGATACGCTGCCCGATTGATCTAGGGTTCCGTAACGGTTGTCGTGGTTCTGCCCGACGTAGTCGTTGGAATGCCGTCTCGGGGAGGGTATTACTAATGTTAAAATGGGTTATTATACTAACGCGTGTGCATTTGTGTAAATTATAGATTATTCCCAGGAAACCCTTACGGAAAATCTAAGACAGCAATGTGAGTTGATCCACTTTTTGTAAACCTTTTTGTTAACTGTTTTACAAAACCTTAAATACTTTTCCATGCGAATGACAGTTATTGAGTATTTGTAAGAATACAATTATGATGAGTATGTTGGGGTTTTGTATACAAAATTTGTTACCAACTGGTCAAGGAGTAACATTTCCACAAGTCGGGTTCGACAGTACCATGGATGTTAATTGTTATGTCTTGGAAACAAATGTAATTGCGGGATCGCCCTCAATACTGTACACTGTTAAATGATTTTTACTTAAACTTGATTAAACTGGGATTCACTCACCAGTATTTCCCACTGACAAATGTTTTTAAAACGCGTTTCAGGTAACAAATTGTGAAAGCCAAATAGAAGCCAGCTGGACAGCACTGAAGGCTTGGAAAAGTGGCAATAAAGTTACCTAAAAATAAAATAGATGTTTTTATTAAATAAATAGGATTTATTCCTATGAAAATGTGTGTACTATGAACTTGGGTTTTAACCCATTTGTTTAATACTATGAAAAGGTGGTATTTTACTCTGATCAAATATTTCCTAACTACGGTCCTGATGAAAAATTCCGCTGCCAAATTAGACAATACGAGATACCACCGAAACTGGCTCGCGGCTGCCTGTTTCTGGGGATGTGGGATCGGGGGTTGCGATAGGAGGTGGTATCAAAGCTAAGCCACTGATTCAGCCACAGAGGTATTCTGCTGACATCAAGATGTAATCTGTTAGGAAATAAATTACGGGAATACGTGCATAATTGTATTTTATTGCTATGTGTTATTTGACTATTTGTTAGTTTACAGTATGAGCGACCAAGGACCATCTGACGCGTACCGTCAATTGTCTGGTTCGCCTAGAAACGAAGGCACCTCCTCTTCTCAGCCTGCCCGCTCAGGGTATTCTGCTGATATGGAAGAAGGAATCTTTGTGTTTAAGGCTTAGTCCGAGGAGCCATTTCCTCAGAAAAAGAGGGGATGGTTCAGTAGAGGGGCACACGAGCGTAGGAAACGTATGAAAAAGTTACAAGAACAGAGGGTACTAGCAGCAGCCAAGAGAGAGACAGATGCCTATGCCCAGGATATGATCAATAGGGGGTAGCCAACATCCACATCCTAGCAACCACTGCAGCTGACCCTAATTTGGAACAGATAATAGCACCCCAACCACAGCTACCAATCCCTGACCAACCGATGGAGATAGAAAACCCTGAAAACCAAGTAGAGATGCATGACTTCAATCCGGAGGAAATACCTAGGGTACCAGCACCAAACCCCCTAGACCCAAATTACGATCCCTGGTGGGATGAAGTTAGGGACTATGTGCAACGCTACCCGATACATGAAGACACGCCCATGCAAAACATAGGAGCCTATCCAGGTATGGACCCTTTAGATCCCTATTACCACGATGAATATGTTAGGGAGATTTTAGAAGATCCTTACCTATTTCAGGCACCTACACCCCCATATCAGGAACCCGCACCCCAGATTCCGAACCCAGTCCTAGAACCTGCACCCCCAATGAGTGCAGAAAACGTACAAGAACTTAGGACATTTGGTGAGGAAATTTTAGAGAGTAGTGAGAGATTGCGACAGGTGGGAGAGCGACTCGTATGGAAATACGACGAGCGCAATATGGATTTTTGGATGAATCCATATCCGTGAATGTGAGAATGGAAACGATGGCCGACGAAGGAAATCAAGGAAATCTGAATAATGATAACCAGAGTTACATTAACGTGGTTAATGAGAATTCGAGCATCAATAATAATGGAAACCAAATGGATAATAGTGCCGTTCAACATATAGTGGCACAAGGAATCATAGATGCAATGCCATTTATTATTCAAACGATTCAAGAAGCGAATAATAAAAGTAAGCATAGCAGTAAGCGACCAATTAAACCAGAAAACAGCATGAATAATGGACCCGTACTTCAAGCGCCCATTCCCAAAAGAAGAAGAACCATGCCTTATGGTTGTTCTTACAAAGAATTCTGGTCCTACAAACCAATAGAATTCTCGGGCAATGAAGGACCCCTTGCAGCTCTACGCTGGATAGAGAAAACTGAGGCTGTTTTAAAAATAAGCAAATGTGCTGAAGAAGATAAGATAATGTTTGCTTCTAATCTGTTTAAGAACTCAGCTTTAGAATGGTGGAACACTATCCTCCAGTCAAGAGGAAGTGATAAGGTATACAACATGGAATGGGAAGAATTTAAAAGGTAGAAAGGAAATTCTGCCCTCCTAATGAAAAGGAACAGATAGCTAATAAGTTCCTAAACTTAAGAATGATCGAAGTAGATAGTAAGGGTTATACTACTACATTCTTTGAATATGCTAGAATAGTACCAACCTTTGCATCACCTGAACCAGTGTTAATCTCCTGTTACATTTGGGGATTAATTGAAGAAATTAGACATGTAGTCAAGGCAGCTAGACCTCAAACTATAGAAGAAGCGGTAGAACTAGCCAATACCTTGACAGATGAGTTAATCCGTACTAGGGAAGAAGATCAGAGGAGAAACCTAACCCAAAGGCTTACTCAAGAATTACGTTCTGGGAATTTCAACCGTAGGAATATGGGTTCTACCTCTGCACCATTTTGCAAGGTTTGCAAGAAAAAGCATTATGGAAAATGCTCCATTCTTTGCAATTTCTGCAAGATGCCAGGACACAAGGAAGAAGATTGCAGGAGGAAAACCAGTAATGGACTGTGCTACAACTGTGGAGAAAAATGTCACATCAAGCCGAATTGTCTGAAATTGGCTCCAGCTGTGAACAACAGGAGCACTAAAAATGCTAGAGCATTTGTTCTAACTGCAGATGAAGCCAAGATGATTCCAGACGTGATAGCTGGTACGTTTTTAGTTAATGATGTTTTTGCTAAGGTATTATTTGACTCGCGTGCAAACCAAAGTTTCATTAATACTTCGTTTTGCAAATTTCTAAACCAGTCATTAACTAAACTACCACAAGAATGTCTAGTAGAGACAACTAATGGAGAAACTGTTAGGATTTCTGAAATCTTGCAGGGAGCAAGAATAGAAATTTTAAATCAGAAGTTTAGGGCAAACCTTTATCCCATGAATCTGGCAGGATTTGATATTGTTTTAGGAATGGATTGGTTAATAGCCAATAAAGCCAGTATTTTATGTGATCAAAAGTCAATTCAAATAAATTCACCAAAAGGTAAAATGATCATAATTAAAGGAGATAAACCCTCTAGATCTGCGAAATTCATCTCTGTGATGAAAACTGCAAGCTATATAAGAAAAGGTTCTATAGTGTATTTGATTTCTATAATCACTAACACTAAAGGAAAAGAACTAAAAGACATTCCAGTAGTGTCTCAGTATTCAGATGTATTTCCAGAAGAATTACCAGGACTACCACCAGACAGAGAAGTTGAATTCAGAATTCACCTGCTACCAGGAACATCCCAGATTGCCAAAGCACCCTACCGTTTGGCACCCGCAGAAATGCAGGAACTAAAGAAACAATTAGAGGAATTGCTGGAAAAAGGATTCATACAACCAAGTTCGTCGCCATGGGGAGCGCCGATACTATTCGTTAAAAAGAAGGACGGATCAATGCGTATGTGCATTGACTACCGTGAATTGAACAAAGTCACAATTAAGAATCAGTACCCATTACCGAAAATCGATGATTTGTTTGATCAACTGCAAGGAGCTCGATTTTTCTCTAAAATCGATTTAAGGTCAGGATATCATCAATTAAAGGTACAGGAAGAGGACATCCTAAGACCGCATTTAGAACAAGGTATGGCCATTATGAATTTACTGTCATGCCATTTGGTTTAACCAATGCCCCAGCTGCATTTATGGACATGATGAACCGAATATGTAAGCCATATTTGGACAAATTCATAATGTCTTTATAGATGATATTCTAATTTACTCTAAGAGTGAAGAGGAACATGCAAAGCATTTGCACGCACTTTTAAGTCTTTTAAGAAAGGAAAAGCTTTATGCTAAATTTTCAAAGTGCGAGTTTTGGCTAGAACAGGTACAATTTCTTGGACACTTAGTGAACCATGAAGGAATTCATGTAGATCCCACAAAGATCGAGGCGATTATAAAATGGAAAACCCCTGAGTCACCAACCGGGGTTAGAAGTTTCTTAGGATTGGCCGGTTATTATAGGAGATTTATCCGAGATTTTTCAAGAATAGCCATTCCTTTAACTAAGTTAACCTGTAAATCCATTAAGTTTGAATGGGGACCAAAACAGGAAGAAGCTTTTAGAATTCTTAAGCGTAAATTAACCCATACACCCATATTAGCGTTACCAGAAGGAACTGAAGACTTTATAGTCTATTGTGACGCTTCTAAGTTAGGTTAGGATGTGTGTTGATGCAACGCCAAAAGGTTATAGCTTATGCATCTAGGCAACTTAAGAATCATGAAGAGAATTATTCAACCCATGATTTGGAATTAGGAGCTATAATTTTTTCCCTTAAGATTTGGAGACATTACCTTTATGGTAGTAAGTTTACCATATTCACTGATCATAAGAGTTTAAGGTATGTTTTCGGGCAGAAGGAATTGGATATGAGACAAAGACGCTGGATGGAGATGCTTAGCGACTATGATTGTGATATCCAGTATCATGAAGGAAAAGCAAATGTAGTGGCAGATGCTTTAAGCCGGAAGTATCATGAAAAGCCAAAAAGGGTACGTTCTCTTAAATTAAATCTGCAAGTAGATTTAAATGATCAGATAAGAGAAGCACAAGAATCAGTAATCAAGGATGATGCTGAAAAATTAAAAGGTATGCTAAAAGAATTAGAACAAGGAATAGATGGAATATGGAGATTCCATGAAAAGAGAATGTGGATACCTAAATTAGGAAACCTACGTCATCGTATATTAGAAGAAGCCCATAAGTCTAAGTATAAGATGCATCCAGGAAGTGATAAAATGTACCAGGATTTAAGAAAAAATTTCTGGTGGATAGGAAGGAAAAAGGACATAGCAGCCTATGTTCCTAAATGTTTAACTTGTTCACAAGTTAAAGCTGAACACCAGAAACCCTCAGATTTGTTACAGCAACTAGAAATGCCAGTATGGAAATGGGAATTGATAACAATGGATTTTGTTACTAAATTACCCAAAACAAAGAAAGGTAATGATACAATCTGGGTGATTGTAGATAGGCTAACCAAGTCAGCTCATTTCCTACCAATGAAGGAAACTTTCAGTATGGAACAGCTAGCTAAGTTGTATGTAAATGAAATAGTTTCTTTACATGGAATACCTTTATCCATCGTTTCTGATAGGGATAGCCGATTTACCTCTCATTTTTGGTCAAGTTTCCAAAAGGCAATGGGAACCAAGTTAAATCTGAGCATAGCTTATCATCCTCAAACGGACGGACTAAGCGAAAGAACAATCCAGACAATGGAGGACATGCTTAGAGCCTGTGTAATTGATTTCGGAGGTAATTGGGATAATCACTTACCTTTAATAGAATTTTCTTATAATAATAGTTATCACACAAGTATCAATGCTGCACCATTCGAAGCACGTTAAGGACGAAAGTGCCGAACCCCAGTCTGTTGGGCAGAAATTAGGGAAAAGCAACTATCTGGACCTGAGATAGTGCAAGAAACAATCGACAAGATTATTCAAGTCAAGGAACGACTAAAAGCAGCACGTGATCGACAGAAGAGCTATGCCGATAACCGACGCAAACCATTGGAATTTCAAGTAGGAGATAAGGTATTGTTAAAAGTCTCTCCTTGGAAAGGAGTGGTAAGATTCATCAAAAGAGGAAAGCTAAGTCCCAGGTATGTTGGACCTTTTGAGATTATTAGAAGAATAGGACCTGTAGCCTATCAGCTACAACTGCCAGAGGAAATGGCAGGAATACATGATGTGTTTCATGTATCTAATCTCAAAAAGTGCCTAGCTGATGAATCGTTAATAGTACCTCTTAAGGATATAGAGGTAAATGAACAACTTAAGTTTGTAGAGAAGCCTCTACAAATTAAAGACAGGAAGGTTAAGAATCTCAAGCACAAGAGATTAGTTCTGGTCAAAGTGAAGTGGGACTCCAAAAGAGGACCTGAGTATACATGGGAACTTGAATATGAAATGCAAAGGAAATATCCACACTTGTTCCAGTAGATCTCGAGGACGACCTCTAAAACAAGGTGGGGAGGATGTAACAACCCTCAATAAAACCGACCCCCTCATAATATTTCCGACACCCTAGTATATTTTAAAATGTCCCAATATGTCTTTAAATACACCCCATACACGATAACGGGCCTCAAATATATTAAATAGTATCAAAAATAATTAAAAATCTGAAATTTAAGTTGAGGCGGGCCGCGTAAGACCCACCCCAACCCTCACGCGGGCCGCGTGAACTTAAAACATGGCGCAGCCCGGTGCGGCCACGTGGCCCAACACCCGGCGGAGCTAGTTGATGACCCGGACAAGCTACACGTTGACCTGAGGTCAACGCAGGCCGCGTAAGCCCTGTGCTTGTGTTACGCGGGCCGCGACAAGGTTAAGATCAACAACTATAAATAGAATGCATCGGATCTCAGTTGAATTCGTTCATTTCTTTCTTTCTTAAGCAACTTTCTGAATAGTAGAGATAATACGCGGGTATTAAACCCCCCTAAATAGCGAAGTTCTGCTCCGTTGTAAGTATTATAACCCCTGGATACGTATTAGATACGCTGCCTGATTGATCTAGGGTTCCGTAACGGCTGTCGTGGTTCTGCCCGACGTAGTCGTTGGAATGCCGTCTCGGGGAGGGTATTACTAATGTTAAAATGGGTTATTATACTAACGCATGTGCATTTGTGTAAATTATAGATTATTCCCAGGAAACCCTTACGGAAAATCTAAGACAGCAATGTGAGTTGATCCACTTTTTGTAAACCTTTTTGTTAACTGTTTTACAAAACCTTAAATACTTTTCCATGCGAATGACAGTTATTGAGTATTTGTAAGAATACAATTATGATGAGTATGTTAGGGTTTTGTATACAAAATTTGTTACCAACTGGTCAAGGAGTAACATTTCCACAAGTCGGGTTCGACAGTACCATGGATGTTAATTGTTATGTCTTGGAAACAAATGTAATTGCGGGATCGCCCTCAATACTGTACACTGTGAAATGATTTTTACTTAAACTTGATTAAATTGGGATTCACTCACCAGTATTTCCCACTGACAAATGTTTTTAAAACGCGTTTCAGGTAACAAATTGTGAAAGCCAAATAGAAGCCAGCTGGACAGCACTGAAGGCTTGTAAAAGTGGCAATAAAGTTACCTAAAAATAAAATAGATGTTTTTATTAAATAAATAGGATTTATTCCTATGAAAATGTGTGTACTATGAACTTGGGTTTTAACCCATTTGTTTAATACTATGAAAAGGTGGTATTTTACTCTGATCAAATATTTCCTAACTACGGTCCTGATGAAAAATTCCGCTGCCAAATTAGACAATACGAGATACCACCGAAACTGGCTCACGGCCGCCCGTTCCCGGGGATGTGGGATCGGGGGTTGCGAAATCGGCTATAACGATAACTCGAGCCACGCGATGACCAGGAAGACGAATGTAATGAGCTGCATCCCAGTGGAAGCATAAGTCTTCTAGGGCAACGCGCGTGCACGAGCTGGTTGGGTATAGTTGGGTTACCTTGGGCAGTCGACGCCTAAAACACCCGAGGCACTCTATCTACTTTTCTAGCTTACGAATCGTCGTTTTTACGCTTGTTGGAACTTATTTACGTTTATATGTCTACAATTTAAAACTTTACGCTTTATCGATTTCTCGATTTATCGATTTTCTCTCCCTGCTTTTGTAAACGCACAACTCGCACAACCATCACAATCTAAAACGAAAACCGAATGTTCGCAACAAAACTAATGTCTAAATTACTCGCTTTTGCTCTCGCTCTCTCTCCCTCTTCATCGCGTCCTCGCGTATTCTACACCGACATGTATGTGTGTAAGTATAAACTACAACTAACTAAATGTACAAAACGAATCAATTGTGTGAGAACTTAGGAATCTCGTGTATCCTATGTGGCTCCTATGTGAAATCTATTATATTGCTCTCTACAAGTTTTGATCACGCTCAATCGCATCGCAAAACTCAAAAATCATTATGATCGAATCTCACTCCAAATCTCTCTCTGTCTAGATGCCTTCCAACAACTCTACCTCGAGACAAACAGCTAGGAGAAGAGCCAAACGAAGTACCGAGAAGAGGATTGCCTCGCTTGTGGCCAAGGAAGTGGCCAAGGTCATTCCTCAAATTATCACTCAAGTGCACTCTCTCAGCAACTCTCGAACCCCGGAAGACTCTAAGACGGAAGCGCAGCAATCTGCTTTCCTCTACAAACACTTCAAAGCCTATGACCCGATGGAGTTCACGGGTGGAGGAGGTGTGTCTCAACTACTCCAGTGGTTCGATTCTATCGAAGTTACCCTTCATCAGAGTGGGTGTCCCGATAGTTTCCATACTACTTGCGCAACCGGAGTATTTCAATCGCGAGCACTCGACTGGTGGACTACCGAACGTAACAAACGTGGGATCTCCGCAGCCTATGCTCTCTCTTGGGATGAGCTGAAAGAGCTCATGAAGAAAGAGTACTGCCCTCCCCATGAAGTCCAGAAGCTAGAAGACGAATTTTGGGAAATCAAGCAAGTCAAAGGTGACAATACTGGCTACACCGCAAGGTTCAAACAGCTTAGCATAATCTGCCCAAGTCAAGTCAACACTTCAGAAAAAGCCATCACGAAGTACATTCGTGGCTTGCCTGAATGTGTGGGAGATTTTGTCGAAGCTGCAAGACCTGCCACCATCGAAGAAACCTACCGCTTAGCCGCAGAAATCAACGACAAACGAGTCTTGGGCGGATTTTTCTCCAAGAATCCTGTCAAACAAGCTCATCAAGCAATCGTCATCGATTCTTCCGACGATTCCTCTGACGACTCTACCGACGATTCTTCAAGTGAGTCCTCAGGCGAATCCTTGGATGACAACGCATCGCCTCAAGAAGCTCAGTCCAGCCGCAAACGAAAGACCATGAGCCCAAACTCTTCAACAACTGAGCTATCGCAACCAGGGCTTCTCCAAGCTATTCCAGTTCACTCAAAGCGTGATTACAACGGAACCCATCCCCTGTGTCTCATGTGTACGTATCATCACCCGCCAGAAGCTAACTGTCACTACTGCGCAAATTGCAACTGGTATGGTCATCTTACCCAGCACTGTCGAACGGGGCCGCAGACTTGAGGAAATTCAGCAACTATCGCAGTCTCCGCAGAAGTCCTCCACAACAACATAATTTATGCTTACAATGTTGTTGTAAAGATATAATTTTCGCCGTTAACTTCCTATATATGTTGAACTGGTTCTATTTCTCGACGCAATGTGGACTCTATTTAACTCTCGCTCTCCCTCGCACTCGCGCACGGACTAAATACTAGCACTAAGTACTATATAATGTGTTTTCCCCCCTACTATGCGTTCTTGAGATGAAGTGCAATAAACGTGCAAGGATCATATTAATCACGGGTGCACACGGGATTAATGTGATCAGTGCACGAAGATCGTAATGAGTTTCAATGATGCCATAATGATAAAAGCATGGTCAAGCGTGGTGGATACGCCGCTGGTACTTCCTATATATAAGCGTCTTGACCATGTTAACACAGTGTGACACCTATTCACGGGGCAGAGGCGTGTGGTTGAAGCATGGTGGATACACCGCTGGTACTTCCTATAAATAAGTGCTTCGCCATGCCAACCAATGTCTTGTGAAGGAAGTGCCATACAAGTTGAACGTTATTAGACCAAGTATACTATTTAATTCTATTTTCGATAGGCTACACTACATCGCAAGGCATAACAACCTCAATCGCAACGCAAAGTATGTAATCGCTAGACTTTTCGTAAGTCAACACGTTCGCAATCGCATTATCACTGGAATCTATCTCGCAATCTCAATCGCTTATAGTGTGTTCGCTCAATCGCTTATTATGTGCATCGCGCTATCGCATATCGGGGGTATTGCTCTATCGCTTGTGTATCACTCTATCGCTTGGGTATCGCTTTATCGCTTGTATTTATGGTATCTGTGTTATGTTAGCACACATGACCTCGATTCACGAGACAAAACTGATAGGGATAAAACATGGTGGATACGCCGCTGGTACTTCCTACATATAAGTGTTTTAGCCATATCAGCGGACTTTCATGGAAAAAGGACATGTGGGGTTTAATGTTAGTTAAAATTGTGGTGTTGTCTAATCTAATCAAATTGCATGTTTCCATCGCTTGCAACGCATCGACCGTCACCTATCGCCCGATGGTTGTCGCTTATTGCTTATCGCTTATCGCGTTTCGCTTATCGCGTTTCGCTTATCGCCGTCGCCTTCACCATTGTGTTTGTGTTGTGCTATCGATTATCGCGTACTGTTTATCACTTATCGCACTTGCTTGTATCGCTAAACTGAGTTCGTAAACGACATCATCGCTCCGTTTGCCCAATCCTTCTATTACACTCGGTCCGACCACCTTTCGCTTGGACCGAGGGAATCGAAATTTATCAGTACTATGTCGACACACATGACACCGCCTCACGGGACGGAAGCCATATGGCTAAAACATGGTGGATACGCCGTTGGTACTTCCTATATATAAGTGTTTTAGCCATATTGTCAAACTTTCGTGGGAAAGTGCCATGCGGGGCCGACTTTAGATTTAAAACTTTTTGATATTATTAAAACCTTTGTGTAAACAAAGCTTTTCTTACAAAACTTTTTCTAAAACTTGATCAAAACCTTGGTACAGAATGAGATTTTCTTGTAACGATGGTGTAACAATCGACTCAAGTTACAGCCGCATGACGAGAAAATTTCGTAAAACGAGTTTTAAAAATCCTAAAATCTTTTAGTAACCTAATAAAACCCCACTCATAGCACTGGTGTGAACATCGAAACAGTTTAACGCCGCACTGTGGGAAGATTTTTCATAAACAAGTTTCTTCAAACCTTTTTCGAATTAATCAACTTTTCGAGAATTCAAAACACTTTTGGATCGCTTTTGTGTGTCGCCATCTTTTGTATACGAATCGCTTTACTCGCTGCCATCACTAGTCATAGCAACACTCTCGCTCGTCGAATTTCAATCGATCGCTCGCTTATTTTGACGCGTTTTAATCGCTACTCTCACTCGCATCAATCCTCGCAACCCTTCTTATGGATTAATTTCGGGATGAAATTTCCTAAAGCAGGGGAGACTGTAACAACCCGCACGTTTGTGCGTTGTTACTACTCGTCATACTCGTTACGCCTAGCACCAGAGATTCGGATCATAATGTACCTATATCGCATATATCGTTATATCGCAGTATTTTCGCATAATTTCGCATACTTTATCGCTATCACATCACATTGCACTTGCTGACAACCACGAAGATGTCAAGTGAGGACCAATTCTACCCTCCTTGATAGCCGTGATGTGTCGCAGTGCAACTCAATACTCAAGAAAACGTACTCGCAGGCACGCGTAACTTGATTATCGCAGGATTTGAGATTTGGATATGTATATACGACCCAACGTGACTAATTATAATAAAAATATGAAAATGTGGATAAAGATGTGTAACCAAACTATCGCAGCGCTTAACGATCGAAATGAAACGCCGAAATACAACTCGCCGGATGCCATCGATCGACTGACCACTCGATCGGATGGCCACCCGATCGAGGTGCCACCCGATCAGGGTGCCACTCGATCGGACAGCCGTCCGATCTGATTCACTGCACTGCCCTTCTCCTCCTCCTTGCCTATAAATACCCCACTTGTCACATCAACAACAGTTGATGTGACTGCTCTCGCTCGACCAGACGCTTTCTCGCCATTTTCGCCCGATTTCTCGCGATTCTTGTAAGTTTTCACCTTAAATCTTGTACTTCTATGATCAACACGCACTCCTTCGTCTTTTTCACCATCAAATCTCACTTTTTCACCGTTAAATCCTCGGATTTGAGCCGTTCTAAGGTGATGTCATCATGGAGTTCTTAGGAACAATGAAGTGTGAACTCATCTCATCAAGAATAGTCCAGACCTGATAGATTCAACGGTGTATAAACACTAATCTCACCTAGATCTAAGCCGAACCTAAGTTTTTCAAGATTTTCTTCAAGCTTTCTTAACTTTTTACTCAAAAACCGATAGAACCGGAACTCAATCAGATCTTCTACTCATTCGCTAGTGATGTGTCGGTTTGAGAACTGATTTCTGTCAACGAGACGACCGGCTTAGCGAGATGAACACGAACGACCGTTAAGAACAGTTAACTGATCGGACGGGGTGATTCTCATCTGATCTAATGACTTGGGCTTGGTGGAGTTCCATTGATTAGCTCGTAGTCATACCGTCTCGATCAAATCGCAAAAGAACTTAACAAAATACTCAAGTTATAAGACGATCAGATTGCGGGACGGACTGCTGTCCGATCGGACTGCCACCCGATCGACCAGCAATCCGATCGGGTTTCCCTTGAGGCCCCACCCTTAGTCATTTTTCAAAGCCTCTAAAGATCTGGACGTCAAACGAAATGCCACCCGAACGGGTTGCCACCCGAACGAGTGACCAACCTATTGGATGACATTTAGATCTTCAACACTTAGCATTTCCAAGGCCTGCAGTTCCATCAGAGTGCCACCCGATCGGATTGCCATCCGATCGAGTGACCACCCTGTTGAAAACTTGTTATCTTTGAGGAATGTCTCGCCGATCGGACCACCGCCCGATCTAACAGTCGCCCGATCGGATTTGCACCCGATCAGATTGCCATCCGATCAGAGTACTGTCCGATCCTTTGACACTTTACACCGTTTAACGTACTACGCAACGCTTACGCTATCAAACTGTGATCAGGCTATTCTCAGACGCGCTCCCTTCAATCCAACCAAGTTGTGGTTGCTTGCCTGCTGAGCACCGACTGTGAGCATACTCGAACCCTTTTCTATCGCATTTTGGGTGTAACATACGTTCCTATTAAATCAAATTTATCAAAATGAATTATTCAATCAAACTATTTACCACTTGCGAATAACTGTTATGCATATTTACACGTGATACTAGTTACATATGTGTTAGGACTTTTACTCGCGAGGTCCCGCCTTAACTAGTATAGTACTATAGCACCCAACGGGGTCTAGTTAGGATGAATAGCAATCGCAATCACAGCTCGAGTGACTTAGCTGGTAGTATCTGTCTTATATGCATGTATGTTGAGGTATCTCGTTTATGTATTTGGTGATTCGCAGCACTTTTAACTATTTTACGCTACTCTATCAAAACTTGTATACTCGCCAATACTTTTGTATTGACGTTGTTTTAACGTATGTTGCAAGTGTAGGATCGTTTTGTGACCCAAACGAGTCATTCTGAAGAGTTCTTGATCAATTCAAAAGGCGGAAACAGATGAATTGACTTGAAAACATCTTGATTCACTTCAAATTGTCTTGTTTTATTGATTTAACACATTTACAGATCAGTAGACACGTCGGCAGCACTTCGGTACCTGAATCACGAACCTTCCAAATGATTTCGCTCCAAGGGTATTTATAGTGGATCTAATTTCGCATGAAACAGTTCCAATCGAAATTAGATTCATACGAAATCTAATTTCGCACGGAATTACCCAATGACAATTTCATGCGAAATTACATTCAAACCCTAATTTCTTGAACTACGTGCCCTGATCTAACAATTCTAGTACAAGACTCGATACAAGACGAAGTCGACAGACGCATGCACCAACAGACTCCCCCTCGAATGTTGACAAGTCTTCAGTGTCGAGTCTTCACAGTCTTCAGTCTTCATCAGTCTTTGGGCTTTTTCAGAACAATCTGACAAAGTAAGCATCCTCTATCTTCTCTCTTCTTCTTTCTCGCTTTTACCAGGAACTGAAGCTGGCTCTTACAATTCCTTGATCAGATCTATTGATTCCTTAACTCTTCTCCTCCTCGGATATTGATCTACTAGCAGACTCCCCCTTAAATTGTTCCCGGATTGTAATCTGGCTTTCACAAGATCTAGAATCGCAACCTGGCTCTCTCATAGCCATAACCTGCACAAATTTCTAATCATACAACAAATTTCACAAATTTAAAAATTTGACAAATTTATACTTTTCTGCTTATCACTTGCAGAAGCAAATTCACAATATCAATTATTGATATAACAATTTTAATTTCTGATGACCACTTGTAAGACAAAACACTTTTTCTCACAACACTCTCCCAAACCAGTTCTTCATGTTTAGCACTTGGAATTTTGAAAATCAGCTTTTCAACATCAGTTGTCTAAAATCTTTTTGAATTTTTCAAAATTTATGCTAAAACACACTTAAACTCTTTTTGGATTTTGATATTGAAAGAAAATGCAGTAAAGAAATATTTACATACAATATTTTTGTGAGTTTGTGTAAGAAGATCATATCAGTTTTTGAGACAAATCACCAACACCGTTAAGCTTTAAACATTTTCAGTTCTAAACGATTCACTTAGATTGTCAGTATACTGATCCACTTAAATTTTCACACAAAGTTTAACTGTTTCAAGATACGAGATTAGTGTTTTAAGAACTTAAACTTATTCATGTGTCCCACCTCAGAATATACTCCCATATCCAGATCCCAATATTCAATCTTACAGGTGAATATACCACAGATGATATCTGTAAAGGGTTAAATGCGAGGGCCGTGAGAGCTCAGGCTATTGCTTCCACAAAATCAGAGAGATGACGACTTCGACTTTTGGTGTGTTCCCTTTAGAGAATCTTTTCTTCAACAGCACTTGATTAGTATTTTTCAATGTTTCATCATTTTTTGTACTGAGGGTGGTGCTATATTTCAAGCAAGTGTAAAGTATTATACGGGGACTAGGCCATTGCTTCCGCAAAATCAGAAGTCCCGGGATAATACCCCAGATATCACTGAGTATAAAGACCTAGTATCTCAGAAAGAGGGACCTTTCAAACAAGATTTCGGGGGTTACCCATATATCCAAGAGATGTTCCCCACGATATAAGTAAGTTTGAAATTTAGGTTTATATCTCGTCACAATCTACTAAATGTGTAAAAACCTACTGGCATATCATCAGTGAGACCGTTTATCACATTTTAACTTTCCAATTCTTTAGCGTGCTGTGATAGTCCACTGATGTACTATCATTTCCTCTTTTATACAACAAAACTCATTTTTGATTTTATCATGTTTTTGACTTTTTCAAATTTTCTAATGTTTTTGGATTTTCTGAAATTTCTTACTCCCCCTAAAATACAAAGACATTTAAAGGAATTTGAAAACAAACTATACAAGTAAAGTGACAACTGATATCAAATCGCTTCAAATCGCCATCCACTTGGCATAAACAATCAGAACTCCCCCTTACAACAAACTATTTTCCCATTATGATTTCAAAACACTTAAGTTTGTTTTAATCAAAAATGGTTTTTCCGGAAAATAAGTTTTGTTGGTTTTACTACTTGTAAGTTAGGGGATTCATTCATCACCTTGTTCTTTTAACCACTTGAAAAATGTAACAAGTTTAAGATTCTAATAACATCACCACTTGTAGAAAATCAAGTACAACTTAATGTCCCTGATTTACCACTTGTAAGTTGAAAACCTTCTTCAACCACTTGTAGAAATAACCAAAAATCACATAAACAAACCTTCACAATCACATTTTGCCAAGAATGATGCCGATTCCTGCTTCACACTTACCAACCTGGAAGCTCCGGCAAGTCAGAATTTTTAGTTTGAAAATGTAGTCACCCAAGCCTGACCAGCCTTGAGTGATTTTGATTCAACTCTATCCCAACCTCCTTTTGATCTGTAAAAATCTTTTGCACTTTTTACTTTTCCATCTTTCCAAAAATATGTTTAACTTTCCCATTGAAAGCTTTTTCAGCATCAAATTCTTCTTTACCTGAGAAGAATTGACCTGAAATCTCAAACCTACCTTTTGATTTCAAACTTTCTTTTGACAATGGCGGAAAATTTTCATCGTTCAATTCAGGAACGGAATTCTCATTCTTTTTCTCAACAAATGACTCCTCTGATTTTATGGAATCAGATTCATTGTCAGAACTACTCTCAGATTTTACAACCCATCTCTGATTGTTCAAATCTACTTTTCTTTTATAAAAATGTTTTGAAACATCACTAGTTTCAAAAATTGAATTTTCAAATACTTTAGATTTCTTAGCTGATTGTTTCTTTTCATCAACACATTTTTTAATCTTTTCAGTGTTAGAAGAAACTCCCTGTTTTGTGTTGTTGAACTGTTGGCAATTCTAAGTAATGTGTCCAACTTTTTGACATTTAAAACATGTTCTACTATCAACTCTTGGAACCAACTTCTTCTTCCTTTCAGCAAGAAATTCCTGGTTTGACTGTTTCCAGAAAGGTTTCTTATGTTCTTCTTCAGAACTTCCACCTGCAACAAATTGTGTTTTTGATTTATAATTTTTCTCATGTTTATAATTTTCTGAAGAATTAAAACCAAGACCTTTCTTTTTGAAATTACCGTTATGGTTTGGTTTCTTTTGAAAACCTGAACCAGAACTGTAACCCTTTTTCTTGTTCAATCTCTGTTGAATTCTTGAAGTGTACTTTTTAGGTTTTTCAGAAAAATTTACATCTTTTATTTCAAAAATATTAATTTCTGTCAATTTGAAAACCTGTTTGATCATTTCAGATTTGACACTTCTTATTGGAAATTCCTCATCAGAATATAATTTGTCTGAATCATTCAAAGTATATGCCACTTTGATTGGTCCGTCATTCAAATTAGATTTTGATAACAGGAATTCATTATTGTAAACATGTTTAACCGGTGAACTCGGACTCTTTTCTGACAAACTCGAACTTTCAGATTTTGACTCTGACTTTGACTCTTCATCCATATCCAACACCTGATCGACCACTTTCTTTAACAACTCAGACTCATGATCAGTGTCAGACGCTGTGAATGTGACATCAATATTGTCTGGTAACTCATCAATGATTTCAGACTTTAGCTTGATGTTGAGAGCCTTATTTAAACGTTCTTCATTTGGTTTTCTGGGAGAATAACTTTCATGAATCGGAGGCGGACACTTGTTATACTTGACACTTTGTTTCTTACCAGTATCCTCTTCCTTTTCTTTATCTTGAAAAACTTCAAGACCTGCAACAGTAGGATAAACTCGATCAATCAAATAATTACAAGTTGTATAACTCAACAGTAATCGTTTGATTCTTTCGCTTTCAATTTTTCGAGTTCCAACTCCTGCTTTAATTTTGCACAATCTTCAATATACTCATTAATGACTTTCTGCTTTGACATTAATGTTGAGCTCATTTTTGTCATAGCCTTCTCAACTTCTGAATTTGTCTTCTTCAGATCATTTACTGTTTTGTTCAGTACATCGTATGACTCCTTCACATACTTCACTTCAGATAACAAATTTTCTTTCAGCTCTTCCAGTTCACAAATCTTCTTGTCCTTTTCCTCACAATCTTTGCAAGTTTCTGAACATTTCTTACAAGGTTTAATAACCTCAACTATCTTTTCAACCTCGACAACCTTCTCAACTTCAACAATTTTTTCAACTTCAACTATTTTTTCGACCTCAACACTTTTCTCAACTACCTTTTCTTCATCAACTTCTATTTTTATCTCACATTTTTCATCTTTGACCTTTTCTATTGAATTTTCTTCAGCTTTTGCTTTTTCAGCTTCCAACTTTCATTTTCTTCATCAAACATTCTTTTCTCTAACTCTCTTTTTAATCTAGCAGCCTTCTTCTCATTCAACATTTTGATCTTATCTGCAAAAAACAAATTAAAACTAAATGAGTCTAAACTTTTTCTTGCATTATTAATGTACTCTTCCTCGTCATTTGTATCATCATCACTTTCTGATGATTTAAAGATCTTTGTTCTTTTGACTTCTTGTTCTTCTAAAATTCTAGCAACAAGTCCTGAACCCGGTGGAATGTATTTATCCCAGCTAAATCCCTCTGCAACATTTTCATCATCTTGGTCAATTATACCATAACAAGCTCTTTTCTCTTCAATGGTACGTGCATGTGCTGTTTGTGGTTGTTGAGCAATCTGATGAAAAATTGATTTTTGATAATAATTGTTTTTTCCAGACTGATCTTGTCTTCCATTTGCTTCTTTGTTTTTGCACTCACGCTTAAAATGACCTTTTTCTTTGCAACGAAAACAAGTAACCTTTGATTTGTCAAACCCTATTGGAGATGCACTCATTTCTCGAAAATCATCTCTTCCGGTGACTTGTGTAAATTTTTCTGCTCTTCTAACTGCACTGGCTAGACACCACTTGATGTCCATCAACTCAAGTTCCTCCGCATCAATTTGGTCATAATCCTCTTTGGTAAGCATCGAATTTCCAATTCTGCCAGCAATCAAACTTTCATATGATTCCAACATAGCAACGAGTGATGCCATGTGTTGCTTAGCTATTTTCGGAGAAAGATTTTGACCATTTTGAATATTCAAGGTAACATTGCACTGCAGATTTGTAGAATTCTTTTGTTGAGGACATGGTGTTGTAAAATTTGGATCAAAGCTTGAATATGAAGATGAAGATTCACCACTTTGAGTCACAGTACTTCCCTTTGTTCCAGAAGAACTATCAGCACTAAAACCAGTTTGAATCTTTGAGCTTGGAGTAACTTCAAATTTGTTTCCTCTGTAATATAAACTCACATCTTGTTGAGCATTTGGATTAGACATGATAGCTGTTTTCTGAATATCCAACTCATGCTCTTCAATCTTCTGAATAAACTGTGCCAGATTCATATTTTCAGATTTTCTCATGTGTTTTAGGATCAACAAATAAGTTCCCCATTTCTGCTGTGGTAATGCATCGGCTAGTTTATCAACCCATTCATCGTCTTCCTTCTTTATTTCCAATCTTCCCATTTCTAAAACCAAATGACAATATCTATCAATGGTCTTTTTTGTTGTTTCACCTTCTAAGGCTACAAACATATCAAATGATTTCTTAAGTAATGCCCTTTTGTTCTTGATCATATCTGCACTTCCTTTAAACTTTTGAATCAATGCAGTCCAAATTGATCTTGCAGTACCCTCATGTTGGAGTAAAACAAAGATATCTTCTTTAATCGCTTGTTGAAGAATACTGATCATCATTTTTTCACTTGTATATTTCAATTTATCATTTTCTAAAAAGTCACAAAAAGCTTTCTCAAGTCCACGTTCATTTTTCGGTTTCTCGTAGTCTTTCTCTAAAGAACACCATGCATCAAACTTATAAGCTTGCACCCAGTTCTCAAACCGATTTTGCCATCCTTTAAAATCTTCAATGTACATAAGCTTTGGCGGTTTCTGATAAGTTCCTGTCTCATTCTCATTGTACAATATTTCAGCAGCTGTAACTGATGCAACTGGAGTAGCAAAAGCATTGTAGAATTCCTCTTCCATGATTATGCAAAAATGTTTCACAAACACAAGTTTCACACGAGATACAAGTTCAAACGGAATCAACTCTCAAACGAAATCACTTATAAAGCAGAATAACCCTTAGAAGCGAAATAACACTTTTGGTACGAAATCTGATTTCGTATGAAATAGCACACTTTCAAACGGAATACCAATTTGGAACGAAATAAGCTAATTTCGTGTGGAACTTTCAAACGAAATTACACTCAGAAGCGAAATAAGGCAATCTCGAGCGAAATTAGGTAATTTCGTGTGAAATCAAACAAGTAATTCCGTACGAAATAGTGCTGACGTCATCATGTTCGATCTGTTTTTCAAGCAAAATTATGAATTTTACCAATTTTAGATCAAATTCAAGTCCAATACTCTCAAGGATTCATTAAAATACTGTTTCGCATGACATATGTGAAATTCAATTCATTTTAACCTTAAAAACTTGTGAATTTTGTAAAAGAAGGTGTAGAAGTCAGAAATTATGGCTGTTTTGGTAAGAACTCTTCCTCCTGAGCTCTGATACCACTTGTAGGATCGTTTTGTGACCCAAACGAGTCGTTCAGAAGAGTTCTTGATCAATTCAAAAGGGGGAAACAGATGAATTGACTTGAAAACAGCTTGATTCACTTCAAATTGTCTTGTTTTATTGATTTAACACATTTACAGATCAGTAGACATGTCGGCAGCACTTCGGTACCGGAATCACGAACCTTCCAAATGATTTCGCTCCAAGGGTATTTATAGTGGATCTAATTTCGCATGAAACAGTTCCAAGCGAAATTAGATTCATTCGAAATCTAATTTCGCACGGAATTACCCAATGACAATTTCATGCGAAATTACATTCAAACCCTAATTTCTTGAACTATGTGCCCTGATCTAACAATTCTAGTACAACAGCATGCACCAACAGCAAGTTTAGTCGCAGTCTACATCAAATCAAGCTAGGAAGTCTAGAAACACACCTAAAATCTAGGTTGTCGGATTTGTTTTGTTTGAGAGAACATGAAAATTCATGGCAGCTTATGTGATTGTACTTGTTTATTAATATGGGATAATGAACGCATTAAATACTGTCGCAATTTAGTTGTTATGGATTCTCTTGAGCAATCTGATTCGCCTAGTGCCGCGCCTCGATGATTCCGCCATCGGTTGGGGTGTGACAATTTGACTCGTCCCTCATGTGATTAAAAAACAAATCGGGCCCATTTGACTCATTCAAAACGAAATTGATTGTCCTAGATGAAAAGTTTGTTTTTGGGTTTGGTTAAAAATGGGCCAGTTGGCCTGAACCGCAATCTCATTCTGTACTTTTTTTATTCATCTATCGCGTTTACAATTACGATTATAGAAATTATATTATTTATAATTTTATATTAATAATCCACATTATTTAGAAAAAGCGGGTCAAAAGGTTTTAGGCCCATTGCCATGTTTCCTTTTTAAGTTTTTTTTAGTCTCAACTAACCTTATAAAAGAAGGCTTACCTTATAAAACATGGCTTGATCAATTCCGAAAACATAATCATACTTACTGTGTCAGAGGAGTCACTTGTAGACCATGTTCTTCAGTAGTCAAGGGTTGAGATTGGCCATCTGCAACCACAAAAAAACACATCAATCATGTGCAGATTAGACCATATGTATGAACATAACACAAGAAAACATCTCAAGCTCCCTTCGGAAATGCAATGTATGAACATTATGACGCGTAATTAAAAACAAAACAATAAAGGAGCATAATGAAAGGAGCTATAAATTTGTACAAAGGTATAACGATTACCATGGTTATGAAATGAATTGGCAGTGTCTTCAGCTGCATCTGGTGTATTCATCTTGTTAAATCCATAGACAACTTTTTAACTACTAAAACCTGCTACAATACTATATAAAAATATCAAAATTTGTCAAACACTCATATCTAAAGCAGCTGAGGTGGCACCTAGAGTCTGCTGTTCAGGACTCCTTGTGGTATCTGCCATAAGTTGCTCAAAATCCTTTTTTCCCACTGTCAACTGCAACACTTTTCCTATTGTTTATAAAGCACAAATCTAACTTGATTTAATATTCATAAAGTGAATTAAGTTATCAGATATAAGTTTATTTAGTTTATATTAGAAAAATTGACCTTCTTAAATCATCAGCTAACTTTTTGGAGCCAAAGTTGTTAGAGAATAGAACTCCATGTAGAGGCTTCCCATCTATAACCATCCTCTAGAATTAGAACCTGAACCAGTTTAAGGATACTTCAATATAGTCATGTTTGGAATAACCCATACAATGTGTAAATCATTCTCGAAATCTCTTCGTTTCATGGTTTCTTCGTTTAATCGAGTCTCAAGATCTGATACCTGCATACCCAGAAATCAAAATATTAAAGAAAAAAAAGCAAATTGGATCTTAATAATCTAAACTATAACTCGTCGGCCGATAATAATCCATACAGTCAGTGTGACCAATGTCACTCCTTAACTTTCATTGTCGTCGCCAATGGGCCATAGTTTGAATTATTAAAAACGGTTACGATTTCCAAGATGAGATTGATAAATTACCCTTGAAGTACACTGATTAATCATCCATTCTCCTTTTGAACATCTTTTCGCGCTTTCTTTGGCTTCTCTTTTCTACGTATGAATGGCGCCTCTTGCTTTGCCTACTTTGATTGTCACACCCCAACCGATGACGGAATCATCGGGGCGTGGCACTAAGCGAAACAGATTGTTCATGAGAATCCATAACAACTATTGATGACAATATTTTTATGGTTCAATATCCCATACTATTAAACAAATAAAGCATAACAATCATTACAAATATTCAGTCTCAAAAACAAGTTCCATTCCGACAACTCAGATTTTATTTAATGGGTTTCTAAACTCCTAACTTGTTTGCAACACAACATCCAATCACCCTGTCACATACGTTAAAATGAAAGTCAATACATAAAGTAAAGGTGAGTACACAAGTTTGCATAATAATAGTATGAAAAGCGTTTACGCATAACCAACATGTAACACGTAACGGGCGAAGCATGTAACTATCAACAATGATACAACCTAACCACGAGACTGCGTTGTAGAGTATGCGTGACACATGTTCACCGAAGCGAACACGTGAAGTAAAGTAATGTGATCCCTAGCAACCCCTGTCACAACAGGTGCTGAGTCCAAACTATAGTACTATCGTTGCTAGAGGCGGTCTAGTGTAACACTGTATAGCATAGTAACAAGCATTCAACAAATCACATATAACATACGGGGGCGGTTAGCGTTTATAAAGTGTTTACGCTGTGTGTTGTGTTTTGATATAGAAACGTATGTAACACCCAAAAGTGCGTTAAACGAAAATGGGTTCGAGTATACTCACTGTGTGTGTTTAGCAAGTAAACACAATCTGGATTGGATTGAAGGGAGCGCGTCGGGTCAGCCTGTGCACGAAAACAAAAGCATAAGTCTTCCTCGGGCTGAATGGTCGTAAACAGAATGCCGGACGAGATAAGTGTTCAACAGTCTATCCGAACGGATGGGTCCCGTCCGAACGGATGGTCATCTGGACGGATGGTCATCCGGACGGATGGCCATTTAGACGGATGGTCCATTCGGATAGCCTGCGGTTGTTTGTGAATCAATTAAATTTTGAAGTTTAGTTAAAAACGTTTATACAATGGAGATTGTCAGGGTCAGGTCATCCGGCGGATGGTCACCCGGACTGATGGCCATTCGGGCGGGTGATCTATAGTTGTGGTTTTGTGAAATTTTCTAAGTAAAAGTTTTGAGTTAACGGAGACGGCGTGACGGCGTGTCAAACAACGGAATACACCAAATCCAGTTCATTCGGTTGGATGGGTCCCGCCCATTCGGACAGACGAGCTGTTCTTTATGAAGATTCATGTTTGACTCGTTAATCGGTCCATCTCTCCGGTGGAAATCCGTTTTCAAGCTGGCTTTCGACTAAGGAATGAGTCAAGAGTCTGATTGAGTCCAGATTCCATCGAAAGTTGTGTAAAAACCGAAGAAAAGTGCGAGACAAATGAAAAAGTGTTGAAATCTTTCATAACTAAGTTGAAAAGTGTGAAAATCCT
The DNA here is from genome assembly GCA_030545235.1 of Helianthus tuberosus. NCBI lineage: Eukaryota > Viridiplantae > Streptophyta > Magnoliopsida > Asterales > Asteraceae > Helianthus > Helianthus tuberosus. The sequence goes on from CM060436.1 coordinate 54,312,043, forward strand.
TTAGATCTTGAACCAATCTCGATTGAATGATGCTCCACAACAGTTTGCCTAAGCAAAACGAGTGGAAACCACCTTCGAGAGGTCTAAGATCAGTTATTTTAAGAAAAAGTTAAAGTGTGTGTGTGATTTTGATGATGAAGATGGAGTAGAAGTGATTAGAGATGGAGATTGAAGAAGATTTGAGGGAAAAAAGCTTACAAAAGGGCCTTGAATCACGTTTGAGACCTGGGGAGCGGACGAGAGTTTCAAAGTCTTAGAATGAGGGTGTACGGCTAGTATTTATAGGGGAGGGCGAAGAGTTAAGTCGGTGTGCGAAATGGCGGTATCCGGATGGGTCCATCCAAATGGATGGTCATCCAGGCGGATGGTCATCCGGGCGGATGTCCATTTGGACGGTAGGGTTTGCGTTTGTTAGTTCTCCAACTTTGGTTCGTTTGTCAAGCGTTGCGTTGCGTTTAATCGAGTTACGAGTGAGCGTTTGAGCGTATAAGCGTTGCGTTGATAACCACATAACATTCACAAATAATCACACAAATAACACACATAATATAATTAAATCTGCGTTTCGAGTCTGCGTTGAGTTTGCGTTGTGATAGCGTTCAAGTAACAAGCGTTATAAATAAGCGATGTAAGTTGCGATAGAATGCGTTTTAAGCAGTAAGCGTTATAATAAGCGTTGTAATATGCGTTTAAAAAATGCGTTGAAAATATAGTTTAACCCATAGCGTTAATCGAATCCCAAGAGTACAAGCGTTTACGAAAGAAATTACAGTGATGGGTAACGATCTGAAAGATCGGGTTGTTACATTGATTCTCAAGAACTCAGTTTTCTGAATGGGATTCTGGTTACAACCGTGAAAAGATATATTTTTACTTTCAACATTTAATCAACAAAAATATAATTATTTACCTAATTAACGTACCGATTGAACAGTCAAGTTAAACAATAATCTGAGTGAAACAATAATCCAAGTGAAACGTACCGATTGAATCCTAGAAAGAAGCTAGCACATCGCCAATCCTAGAAAGAAGTTAAAAATACCGATTGATTTGATTGTGTTTGTTTCAAAAAATTCAAGTCACACTAATCATTTTATCTATAAATTGAAACCCTAGATAGAACACCTGGAAGAGAGCTTTGGCGAGAGGAGGGTTTTGAATCAAGATTTGCCTCGCTTGGTCTTGGTTTTGTTCTATCAATGTCTGCATAATATTCAAATCGATGGTAAAGATGATGAATAAACTACCTGAGGGTCAAGATTGGTTACGTAGGCGGTGTGTTAACCTAAGAGATTCGTCATCCCCTTCTTCGCAGTTTGCTGATTGAATTCTCGAGCTCCGATGAGAAACAGAGAGATAGAGTTGTGAGAAATTGAAACCGTAGTGAAAGTTAGGGTTTGAGACCCTCACAATTGAACAGGGTTTGTGATGATTGAATGGAAGGATCTGGATTTGAGAGAGAGAAATTGAGTTTTAGAGAGAGAGAGTTGAGAGCTTTTCGTCGTTATATATCTATATGGTTTGAATTTTGAATCTGGAGCCACAATTTTGAATGTGGGCAGAGCTTTTGAATTTTGAATGATAGGCAGAGGTTTGCCCTTTTGTATGTGGGCAGACCTTTGCCCTTTTGTATGTGGGCAAACCTTTGAAATTTGAATGTGAGCCATCGTTTTGAGTTTTAATGTATTTTAATATTAAACTTTATGATGCAGTAATGACATAAGAAAAGTATTGTTGGACAACCTCTATGGTTGCCACATCAGCTTTTCTTATGTCATTGAGTTTTCTCCTTTTATAGAAAGTATAGATGTCAACTATATCAAAAAAATAAAAAAATCCACCTGTCCCCCCACGCCGGCCTGGCCACGCTGCTTCTACACCCACTTTTTTTTAGGTGTTCTGGTGGAGCCCACACTCGCCACGTGTCGAGTAATGCCCCTAACCCAAGCCCCCTCATACCTCGCGGACTTATAGTAAAAGGCGATGTGCTTCTTTTGATGTAGGTTTCTTAGGGTGTACGGGGTCGATGCAACAAGGCATGCGGGGAGGGGAATTGCCGCACGGGGAAGGTGCTGCCAAGGGGTTTGCCGTGTGCGGTGAAGGAGGAGTGCGGGTGATGTGCGGTGAATACTTGGGGTATGCGGGGAAGGTGAGGAGAGGATGTAAAGGTTGGGCCCACTAGTATTCAATCAATCATGCCTTTTTTTTAAATGGTTATCACCCCTTGTGTTTTTTTGGCAAGAATGATGTATGATAGGAGAATTAACATGGCACATCATGATTGAGTGGGTGAAAATTTCTCCATTCTCATGAGGAGTGCACCCCCTTCAACTTTATTTACACTTGTTGTCTTCAAGTGTTTTGAGTTAAGTTGAAGCCTACACTACAACCATGTTTAAAATATTGAAGGATAAATTACACTTTTCGTCCTTTATGTTTGTAGCGGTTTGCAATATATGACCTATAACTTTAATAATTACAGTCACAATCCTTTATTTATAAAACTCATTACACCTTGCGTCCTTTAAGACTAACCAGGTAAAAAACTTAAGTTAAATCCATTCACTTAAGGGTATCATGGTCATTTCATGCTTTTATTTTTTTTTCTTAATAAATAAAACATAAAATTACAAATATAATATCTTCCCCAATTCCTAGCCCTAATCAATCATCCATCTCCTGCTTCTTACTTCCTCTCTCCGCAAGAAAGAATGGAATGAAGTTCATCAATAGCCATTGAGCATCCAGAGGAACACAAAGCAGCGTTAGCAAAGGCTGCTGCACTCGAAGTTCCGGAAGCTTACTCGCCCAGCAAATATGGAACCTTCCGGAATGTTCCAGAAGACACTCCTCCGATCGGGTCATCAAGGAGAGAAAACTGGGATGAGTTATCGGGTCGGCTTTTTGAGACTGATGAATCGGGTCAAATGGTGTTGAAGACCAATTGGTATTGAAAAGTAAACAGAAACACTTTTTTGGAAGAATATGTTATCTGCAGTCACCATTCTTTTGATTCATGTATTTGTATAGTTTCTTATTTATAGCTTGGTTGGTGCTTGTTAGATGGTCCACTGGCTCATTTCAAAACAAATCAAATATCAACCTTAAACTCGCAATTCTCACAAAACCCTGCAAATTCTTGTTTATTTCAAAACAAAACAAATATCAACTGATGTATAGTGCGCTTTTGTAATGTACAATTGAAAGGAAGAAGGATAAACTGGTTGTCGTACCTGGTGATTCTCAACGACATAAAGTTTATTGAAAACCCCTAAATACTCAAAAAGGGTTTTTAAGTTCAGAATATGAAACAGCCGATGTATGGTGTGTGGTTTTGTACTCTGCAATTTGACGTGATTGAGAAACCCTAAACCCGCAATTCTTGTTTTCTCTAAAGAAATCGCTCATTAATCAAACAACAGGGTTCGGGTAGGTGGTCGACGGTGTTGGTGATGACGGTGAGATGATGATGGTGGTTTTGGTTTATAATCAAACAGAACTGGTATGTAGAGAGAGAGAGAGTATGTGTACAGGGGAGAAAGATAGAGAGTACAGGGGAGATGATGATGGTGGGTTAAATTTTTATATAAGTTTTTAAATTTTGATTTTTTTTTTGTATTAAATGACTATTTTGCCCTCATATGGGTTGCACATGACCTTACTTAACTGAAAGTTTTAACCAGGTTAGGGTCAAAGGACCTAGGGTGTAACAGATTTTACAAATAAAAGAATGTGACTGTAATAATTAAAGTTAAAGGTCATCCATTGTAACCTGCTACAAACATAAAGGACGAAAAGTGTAATTTACCCAATATTGAATGATATGTACGGGCACTCTAGCTATTATTTTGGACGGTTATGTTAGGTCGTTATATGTGCAAAGGCACTTTAGCAGTATTACTTGATATTTCATTCACTATTATTTTGGACGGTTATGTTAGGTCGTTATATGTGTAAAGGCACTTTAGCAGTATTACTTGATATTTCATTCACTATTATTTTGGATGGTTATGTTAGGTAGTTATTTTTATGATACTATATTATATAACTTTAAAATGATATGTTGGTTGTATAATTTAGTTTAATGGTATATATATAATAAGGGTTGTTGGATTTTGTTAATCCAAACTTTCATCTGTTGGTCGATAATAATTCTAACTTTAAAAATTCACTCCAACGATCCCAACTTGTAAAAATTTGGCCCCCATCGACCATTTTCTAACTGCAGTGCACTTGAATTTATTAAGGAAGTTGCAGGTGGATTTGAATCTATTGAGGAGATCAAATTCTTATATGTTAGAAAATGATCGATAGGGGCCAAATTCTTATAAAAGTTTGGATAGTTAGAGAGTTAGAGGGAATTTTTAAAGTTAAGATTATTATCGGCCAACAGATAAAACTTAGCATTATTAAAATCTAATAAACCATGTAATAATGCAACCAAACAAATGAAAGGATTTTATGTGCCATTTTAATTATATATATGTTCACTCTTGAACGTAATCTTATATATATATATAAAAGATTACGTTCAAGAGTGAACACTAGTGTAGCTTGCGAACTGAGTGAACTAATCTTGGCCATACACGTGTGTAGATCAATGGCCAGGATTTGATATTGAAATACACTAGTGTATTTTACGATTTGATGATGAGATCCTGGCCATACACGTGTGTAGATCAATGGCCAGGATTTGTTCAATCAGTTCGCAAATACACTAGTGTTCACTCTAGAACCTCATCCTATATATATATATATATATATATATATATATATATATATATATATATATATATATATAATGCCAATGGAAGGATACTTTGTTGCTTTTTTTAATTAACTTTACAAGTCACAAAAACACCGTTTGATTTTTTTACAATAATTTTGATTTTTTTTAATTATAACTAGGGTCGTAGGTTTCCCATGCTTTGCGGCAGGGAACGTTTGCTATGCAGGGTACGTTTGATAGTTACGGGTGTAAGTTGTTACGAACATTAGAAAGGGAAAATGTTATTTTATACAAACTTTTACTAAATTAAGATAATCACGGTGTTGTGGAATCCGCTAGTTTTTTCGACCTCTTGTACATTAGTATTCACTGCGTAAAAAAGTTAACGTCGAAAAGACGAAAAAATAAGCAAGTTAACGTTCGAACAACGGTGAATGGGTAATAATATTTTTTTAATTCAATATAGGTAGAGTTGGGAAATGAGATGAAAAAAGGTTATTTAAAAATAAACAAAATTTGAAGAAAAAAACGACTTTTACATAACTTATATATATAAGAATGCAAAACCCAATGGCGATGATATTATACCACAACTTTTCAAGCATATTTAAATTCCAATCAACTCAATTTGGTTTTTTCTTTAAAAATCTAGCATCTTATTTAAAGAGAATGAAAAAAGGTGATACATAAGATAAATATGTTACATAACATAATTATAACTTATAGTTTTGGTCAATATTTAAAAAGCAATTTTATAACTTTAACCAGAGCATTTAGCAAGCTACTTAAGACCACTCGTTAGGGGAAGGATTTGGGTTGGGGGCATTACTCGACACGTGACGAATGTGGAATCCACATAGTAATATTTAAAAACAAGAGGTGTGGTATGGCGTGGCCAGACATGTGGATTTTGTCTTTTTTTTTTTTTAACTATTTTAAATTTCATTTAATCAAAATAACACACTAATTAAAATAGAAGAGAAGATTACATATAATATTTAAAAAAAACTACAAATAAAATTAAAAAAACTACATAAAATAAAAAAAAAACTTCATGATTTCTTCATGTTATATTTTTTCATGATTTCTTCATGTTATATTTTTTCATGATTTCTTCTTTCATTTCCAACGTCATTGCCAATTGTGGGCCGGTAAGGTGATCGAGACATGGCGAGAAATTTCATATCTTCTCGTTTATTTTTGGAGAGGGGGGGGGGGAGGGGCGTTGGTGGGCCAGCGGCTTGAGACTATAGGGTTTGGAGGGATTTTGGTTTGGGGCATTGCTCGACACGTGACGAGTGTGGGATCCACAAGATAATATTCAAAAACAAGAGGTGTGGTGTAGGCATGTGGATTTTGTTTTTTTTTTAAACTATTTTAAATTTCATTTAATTAAAATAACACACTAATTAAAATAGAATAGAAGATTACATATAATATTTTTAAAAACTACAAATAAAATTAAAAAAAAAACGACATAAAATTTAAAAAAAATAAAAATGTCATAATTTCTCCATGTTATATTTTTTCATGATTTCTTCTTTCATTTCCAATGTCATTGCCAATTGTGAGCCGGTAAGGTGATCGACGGGCATGTCGAGAAATTTCATATCTTCATGTTTTTTGACGTGTCTCTGTCGGGTCGTATCTTCGGTTAAAAGGATGAATTGTAGGATGTTGTGGGTTGATTTTATAAAAATAAAGAGATATGGTGGAAAAGTAGAGAAATGGTAAAAAAAAATATAAAAAATTGGTGGGCATTTATATTGTTTTAATATGTAATTTTTTTAATTAAAGTGGCCGTTTGGCAACGGCTCGCCCCAATGGCTATATTGGACCAGCCAACCAAAGCCAGCCATGTCACCTCCCCCCCCCCCCCCCCCCGCCAGGCTCAATCCCCATGTCAGCAGGGCAACGCTAGTCCAGTGTGGTCTAGCCAGTGTTGCTTGGCAACCGCCGCCCCAACCCATGCCCCAACCCACGCCCCACACCCCACGGTCTGAGAAGGAATGGATCTTGTGGGGACCACCAAATTAGTTGTTAGGTTTGATTTTCTGGGAGATCGATTTTTTGGTTGGTGAACTTCCGATCGGGAGTATGAAGATAACGCCCAGGTGACCATTCCGACGTGGACCATTCTTCGGGAACTAAAAACACAAGCAAGCAGAGTCAGAGTCCAGTTTCTTCCGGAGGTAACATGGTGGTAGAGGATTCCTTCGACCTCAATGTCAGCGTCGCTAACCCTTCGGTAGGAGAAAACAAAGAATTCGAAGTGGTAGGAGATTATGGGGATTCTAGATCAGAGGATAAGGATTCGGGCAATGTAAAAAATACCACTGAAGGTCTGGAATATCATATCGAAACTATAACAACCCTCCAAAATTATTCCCGACACTCTAATATATTTAGAATATCCTAATATGTCTTAAAACATACCCCGTATGCGAAAACCAATCTCAAAATACCTTATATAATTAAAAATAAAATAAAAACAATTTTTATCAGTTCCTGGCGGGCCGCGAAGACCATTAGGAAGCCTTACGCGAGCCGCGACAGCTGGTCACCAGGGCCGCACCCTGAGGTGACACGTGGCACAGTCGTGTCGAGACTAGTGGGATGACCGGGCCAAGCTAGGGCCTACCCACCCTAGTTCGCGGGCCGCGAAGGACCTTTGTATGGGTTACACGGGCCGCGAGGAAGTCCGAATCAGGCCCTATAAATAGAGGCCATCGGCTGTTCATTCCAATTCGTTCATCAAACACTTTCTCTCTCGAATTTTTGTAATAGAAAAGCTATAATCGGGTATTATAACCCCCTAGTTAACGAAGTTCTGCCCCGTTGTAAGTAATATAACCCCGGTTACGTATTAGATACACTGCCCGATTGATCTAGGGTTCCGTAACGGCTGTTGAGGTTCTGCCCGACGTAGTCGTTGGAATGTCGTCTTGGGGAGGGTATTACTAATGTAAATATTGAGTTATTATACTAACACACGTGCATTGTTTAATTAATAGATTATAACCAGGAATCCACCAAGAAAAGTCTAAAGTAGCAATGTGAGAAATCTCCTTTTTGTGAACCTTTTTGCAAACTATTTTACAAAACCTTAAATATTTTACAATGTGATTAGCAGTGATTGAGTCTTTGTAGTTCTTCAATTACTTCCGGTATGTTGGGGTTTTGTATACAAAATGTGGAACACGTTACCATTGGACAACGAGATAGCCAATGTGTAATATGACCCACCAGTCAAGATTGACAATACTGAATGAGTACTTGTATAGAAATAAACATTGTGATTGCTCTCAATACTGTTAAAGGATAAATGCTTCTTGATTAAACTGAGATTCACTCACCAGTATTTCCCACTGACAAATGTTTTTAAAACGCGTTTCAGGTAGCAAAATGTGAAAGCCAATTAGAAGCCAGCTCGAGAGCACTGAAGGCTTGGAAAAAAATGTGGCTATAAAAGTTATCTAAAAGACAATGTTTTAAATTCAATAAATTAGGGTTTATCCCTATAAACATGTTTGTAATAGAAACTTGGGTTTTACACATGTGTTTATTAATATGAAAATGTGGTATTTTACTCTGATAAAATATTTCCTAACTACGGTCCTGATGAAATTTCCGCTGCTAAAAAATAAATGATAAACCACCGATACCACCACATCTGAGTTCGCGTCCGCCCGATCCCAGGAGATAGGGGCCGGGTGTTGCGACAGAAGGTAGTATCAGAGCTATAGCCACTAATTTCAGCCAAAGAAGTGTTCTGCTGACATTAAAATTTTCAGTTCTGTTAGGAAATAATCAATAAGATTATGTGCATACGTGAAGATTATTATTTTGTGTTATTTGACAATTTGTTAGTTTACAGCATGAGTGACCAAGGACCTTCAGACGCTTACCGTCAACTATCCGGTTCACCTAGGGATGAAGGCACCTCTTCACAGCCTACCCTCTCAGGGTATTCGGCTGACAATGATGATAGGATATTCGTATTCAAGGCCCAATCTGAAGAGCTATTCCCTCCCAAGATGAGAGGATGGTTCAGTAGAGGAGCACATGAACGTAGGAAGAGGATGAAAAAGTTACAACAACAGCGAGTTTTAGCAGCCGTTAAGAGACAAACAGATGCTCACACTCAGGATATGCTCAATAGGAGTCTAGCAAATTTTCATATCTTAACAACTACAGTTGCAGACCCTAATTTAGAGCAACTCATAGCACCCCAGCCATTACCATTGTTTCCGACACAACCATGGACATCGAACTAGACCCAGCTGAGATTCCTAGGATATCTGCACCCCCTCCTCTAGACTATGACCCATGGTTTGACGAACATAGGGATTACCAGCAACGTTATCCAATCCCAATAGAGGAGCCCATGCAAGACCTAGTAGGACCCTATCCTGATTTGGATCCCCTAGACCCATATTACGATAATGACCAATACATCAGGGAGATTCTAGAGAATCCATACCCTCAGGAAGAACAGATGCCCCAGTTCCCAGACCCAATACCAGCACCTGCACCACCCATGAGCATTGAAAATGTGCAAGAACTCCGAACCTTTGGTGAGGAGATTTTAGAAGAAAGTGAGAGGATGAAGCAAATAGGGGAACGACTCGTCTGGAAATATGACGAGCGTAATATGGAATTTTGGATGAACCCCTATCATTAAGAATAATAATAAATATATATATATATATATGTGTGTGTATGAAAAAAAAATCTTATATATATATAATAATAATATATTGTAGTATAGACCATTTTGTGGTTAGTGATGCATCTTAGTATTGTATTTTAATTCCAGTTGTATTTGTAATGATGCCTACTATAAAATAGAGTAAGTCGCAATGTTCGACGATTTTGGATCAACATGCTTGTTGTGTGATTGTTGCATTGGATATTTTCATACGATATTAATATTTGGTAACTGTTTAAAATTCAGATGGCCGACGCAGCTAATCAAGAAAACCAGAATAATGAAAATCAAATAAATAACAGTGAAATTTGACACATTGTAAGCCATGGAATTAGGGATGCCATGCCAGCTATTATCCAAAATGTTAGGGACGCGGAAAACAATAATAAAAGTGGTAATGGGAGTAGGCGAACCCATACTGAACTTAGTCACAGCGTGCACAATGGACCCATTTTTAAAATGCCAATTCCAAAAAGAAGAAGAACCATGTCTTATGGTTGTTCTTACAAAGAATTCTGGTCCTGTAAACCAATAGAATTCTCTGGAAATGAAGGGCCCATTGCAGCTCTACGTTGGATAGAAAAGACTGAGACAGTTTTAAAAATAAGCAAGTGCGCAGAAGAAGATAAAATAATGTTTGCTTCCAATCTGTTTAAAAATGCAACATTAGAATGGTGGAACACTATCCTCCAATCTAGAGGAAGTGACAGGGTTTATGGTATGGAATGGAACGAATTTAAGGATACGATAGAAATGAAATTCTGTCCTCCCAATGAAAAGGAACAGATAGCAAATAAATTCTTAAATCTAAGAATGACTGGAGTAGATAGTAAAGGTTACACTACTACATTCTTCGAATATGATAGAATAGTGCAAACCCTAGCATCACCTGAACCAGTGTTAATCTCCCGTTACATCTGGGGATTAATCAGTGAAATTAGGCATGTAGTCAAGGGAGCTAGACCACAAACCATAGAAGAAGCGGTAGAACTAGCTAATACCCTGACAGATGAACTGGTACGTACACAAGAAGAAAACCAGAGGAAGAACCTAGCTCAAAAGCTTACCCAGGAATTTCGCTACGGAAATTCCAACCGTGGGAAAATGTAGGTTCTACTTCTGCACCTTATTGCAAGTATTGCAAAAGGAAGCATTCTGGGAGATGCTCCATATACTGCAATTTTTGCAAAATATCTGGACACAAGGAAGAAGACTGCAGGAAGAAACCCACCAATAAGATATGCTACAATTGTGGAGAGCAAGGCCACATTAAGCCAAATTGTCCGAAATTAGCTCCAGCAACCAACACCAAGACTACTAAGAATGCTAGAGCATTTGTTCTGACTGCAGAAGAAGCTAAGATGATTCCGGACGTGATTGTCGGTACGTTTTTAGTTAATGATGTTTTTGCTAAAGTATTATTTGACTCTGGTGCAAACCAAAGTTTTATTAATACTTCATTTTGCAAACTTCTCAATCAACCATTAACTAAACTCCAACAAGAATGTTTAGTAGAAACAGCGAACGGAGAAACCATTAAGATTACCGAGATATTGCAAGGAGCAAGAATAGAATTTCTAAATCAAAAGTTTATTGCCAACCTTTACCCAATGAATCTGGCAGGATTTGATGTTGTATTAGGAATGGATTGGTTAATAGCCAATAAAGCCAGTATTTTATGTGATCAAAAGTCAATACAAGTAAATTCACCAAAAGGTGAAAAGATCACAATTAAAGGAGACAAGCCAACTAGATCCACAAAATTCATCTCTGTAATGAAAACAGCAAGTTATGCTAGAAAAGGATCAATAGTGTATATGATTTCTATAATCATTAACACTAAAGGAAAGGAATTAAAAGATATCCCTGTAGTATCTCAATTTTCAGATGTATTTCCAGAAGAATTACCAGGGCTACCGCCAGATAGAGAAGTCGAGTTCAGAATCCATCTGCTACCAGGAACAGCACCGATTGCCAAAACACCTTATCGTTTGGCGCCTGCAGAAATGCAAGAGTTAAAGAAACAACTGGACGAACTGTTAGAAAAATGATTTATACAGCCAAGTTCATCGCCGTGGGGAGCACCAATATTGTTTGTCAAAAAGAAAGACGGATCGATGCGTATGTTCATTGATTACCGTGAATTAAATAAAGTCACGATTAAAAATCGGTATCCATTACCGAGAATCGATGATTTGTTTGATCAATTGCAAGGAGCTCGATTTTTCTTGAAAATCGATTTACGCTCAGGATATCATCAATTAAAAGTACAGGAAGAGGACATTCCTAAGACCGCATTTAGAACCAGGTATGGCCATTATGAATTTACTGTCATGCCATTTGGTTTAACCAATGCCCCAGCCACAGTTATGGACATGATGAACCGAATATGTAAGCCATATTTGGATAAATTCATAATTGTCTTTATAGATAATATTCTAATTTATTCTAAAAATAAAGAAGAACATGCAGCGCATCTGCATGCACTCCTAAATTTGCTAAGAAAAGAAAAGCTTTATGCAAAGTTTTCAAAGTGTGAATTCTGGTTAGAACATGTACAGTTTCTTGGACATTTAGTTAACCATGAAGGAATTCATGTGGATCCTACCAAGATCGAGGCAACTACTAAATGGAAAACCCCTGAGTCACCAACTGAGGTTAGAAGTTTCTAGGACTAGCCGGTTATTATAGAAGATTCATCCGAGATTTTTCTAGAATAGTCATTCCCTTAACTAAGCTAACCTATAAATCTGTTAAGTTTGAATGGGGACCGAAACAAGAAGAAGCTTTTAGAATCCTTAAGCAAAGATTAACCAACGCACCCATATTAGCATTACCAGAAGGAACTGAAGATTTTATAATTTATTGTGATGCTTCCAAATTAGGTTATAGATGTGTATTGATGCAACGTCATAAGGTTATAGCCTACGCATCTAGACAAATTAAGAATCATGAAGAAAATTATACAACCCATGATTTGGAATTAAGAGCTATAATTTTTGCCCTTAAAATTTGGAGACATTATCTTTACGGTAGTAAGTTTACCATTTTCACTTATCATAAGAGTTTAAGATATGTTTTCGGGCAAAAAGAAATAAATATGAGACAAAGACGCTGGATGGAGATACTAAGTGATTACGATTGTAATATCCAGTATCATGTAGGAAAAGCTAACGTAGTAGCTGATGCTTTAAGTCAAAAATATCACGAAAAGCCAAAGAAAGTACGTTCTCTTAAATTAAATCTGCAGATAGATTTAAACGAACAAATTAGAAAAGCATAAGAATCAGTAATCAATGATGATACTGAAAAGTTGAAAGGAATGATTAAGGAATTAGAACAAGGAATAGATGGAATTTGGAGATTCCATAAGAAGAGAATATGGATACCTAAACTAGGAAACCTACGCCACCGTATATTAGAAGAAGCCCATAAGTCTAAGTATACAATGCATCCTGGAAATGATAAAATGTATCAAGACTTAAGAAAGAATTTCTGGTGGATAGGAATGAAAAAGGATATAACAGCTTATGTTGCCAAGTGTTTAACTTGTTCACAGGTCAAAGCTGAACACCAGAAACCCTCAGGTTTGTTACAGCAATTGGAAATGCCTATATGGAAATGAGAATTGATAACAATGGACTTTGTTACCAAATTACCCAAGACACGAAAAGGTAATGATACAATCTGGGTGATTGTAGATAGACTAACGAAATCTGCTCATTTCTTACCAATGAAGGAGACTTTCAGTATGGAACAATTAGCCAAATTGTATGTAAATGAAATAGTTTCATTACATGGAATTCCTTTATCAATTGTTTCTGATAGGGATAGTCGTTTCACTTCTCATTTTTGGACAAGTTTCCAAAAAGCAATGGGAACCAAGCTAAATCTAAGCACAGCTTATCATCCTCAAACGGATGGACAAAGTGAAAGGAAAATTCAGACAATGGAAGATATGCTTAGAGCTTGTGTAATTGAATTCGGAGGAAATTGGGACGATCACTTACCATTAATAGAATTTTCTTACAACAACAGTTATCATACCAGTATCAATGCTGCACCATTCGAAGCACTTTATGGACTAAAGTTCCGAATCCCAGTCTGTTGGGTAGAAATTGGAAGAAAAGCAATTATCTAGACCAGAATTATTCAAGTCAAGGAACGACTAAAAGCAGCACGCGATCGTCAGAAAAGCTATGCTGATAATAGGCGAAAACCATTGGAATTTCAGGTAGGAGACAAAGTCTTATTAAAAGTTTCTCCGTGGAAAGGAGTGGTAAGATTCATCAAAAGAGGAAAACTAAGCCCCAGGTATGTTGGACCTTTTGAAATTATTAAAAGAATAGGACCTGTAGCCTATTAGCTACAACTGCCAGAGGAGATGGCAGGAATACATGATGTCTTTCATGTATGTAATCTCAAAAAGTGTCACACCCCAACCGATGGCAGAAACATCGGGGCGTGGCACTGAGCGAAACAGATTGTCCAGAAGTTTCCATAACAACTATGATTACCAATTATTTAAAGCATCACGTCCCATACCATGACATAAAAAATAACATAATTATTACAGACAAGATCTAGTCAAATTGTTCTGTTCCGATAACTCAGATTTCAATTACAGACAATTCGTTTATTATTCTAGACCTTTCCTAGCCTCGATTTCACAGCAAGCAAAGCATCTAAACACCTTAAGCACCTGCCACATACGTTTAAAGTAAAAGTCAATACACATAGTGTAAAGGTGAGCATACAAGTTTGATAATAGCATATAGAGTTCAAAATCATTTACGCATAACCAGCACGTACACAGAGTGAAATGAGGCACGTTAGTTATCGACATGAACCTATCGATACCAATGACTGCGGGTTGACTACCCAAGGTAGTTCGTAATACACACTCACCACTGTGAGCCATGTAACAAATTGTCCTTAACAACCCCTGAGTGAACAGGTGCTGAGTCTAAACTATAGTACTATCGTTGCTAAGGCAGGTAAACAGCATTCCATGTGTAAACATAACAAATAAGCATTCATTTAGTCACGTATAACATGCGGTAACGGTTAGCATTTAAGTATTGTGTAGTGTGAATGATGTGATTTAGTATAAGTAATGTATGTAACACCCAAAAGTGCATAAAGCAAAAAGGGTTCGAGTATACTCACTGCGATTGAATTAATGGATTGAAGGGAGCGCTAGAGCGGATAATAGACTGAACAGTTATCGATAGCATAAGCGAAAGTCGGTGCGTAAAATGGTGTGAAGTGTCAGTGGGTCAGACGGTAATCCGATCGGATGGCAATCCGGTCGGGTGGCCGGTCGACAGGGTGACAATCCGCTCGGACGGTCATCCGATCGGGTGACCATGCGAGTGGATTGTTACCTCGTTTGGGATAGATGTGTTTGTGTATGATGGCTTGTCTTTTGAAGTTTTCGTTGTAGCATTTCGAAAACAGAGAAGTATCTCTACCTTTCAGGTCGGTCGATCTATCGACTGTTCGATCGGACAGCAATCCGATTGGCGAGGCTTCTCAGGTTGAGAACAAATTCACAGCAGGACGGTCACTCGATCGGATGGCTATCCGATCGGGTGGCAATCCGTTCGGAGTGAACATGTTGAAAATTATTAAGTCCCTAAACGCCACACGATCGGACGGTTACTCGATCGGATGGCAATCTGATCGGGTGGTAGTCCGTTTCAACGTTCAGATCCTTAAATAGTTTGAGAAAATGGTTTAAGTATAAAACCAAGTACAGCCCGATCGGACAGCCGGTCGATCGGGTGGCAATCCGATCGGGTGGTAACCCGATCGGACGGTAGTCCGTTCCGATGGTCTGATCGTTCTACCACTGGTTTCTATTTATAGTTTTGAATGAGATGTTTTGATGTCTTGTTTGTACAATATAACCCTTATCTCCTCCAAAGTGAGCTGGCCGGACAGGAATCACCCTGGTCTAAACTGTTCCCGGTTCGAGTCGGTTGTTTATGTTCAAGCCCGAAATCAACATCTCGTGGATAGAATCCAGATCTCGAACCAACACATCAACACGAAAGAGTAGAAGGTTAGAACAAGCTCTGATTCTATCGGTTTTGAGTGCATTGAGTGTAAAAGAGTTGAAAGAAAGTTGGAAAACCATCTTTCAATCCTTTTCACCCTGAATATGTTCAGATCTATGAAAGATCTTTGTTTACTTTTGTGAAAATCGTTCAGATCTAAGTTGTTCTTGGTGGATTGAAGCCATAACATGAAGTTCCCAAGAACACCATGATGATGTCATCCTAGAACACCTCAAATCTAGTGATTTCACGGCTAAAAGTTAAGATTCAAAAGATAGAAAGGTGTAGGAGTGCGTGTAGATCAAGAAAGTACAAGATTTAGACGGAAAACTTACAAGAATCGCGAGAAATCTGAAGAAATAGTGGCTGGTTCGAGTAGGAGAGTGAGAGAGCTGTCAACATCAAATAATGTTGACATGAGGGGTATTTATAGGCTTTCCATAAAAGGAAAGGGGCATAAGTGGCTGGTCGATCGGGTGGCTACTCGATCGAGTGGCACCTCGATCGAGTGGCCTCGATCGGGTGGCAGCTCGATCGGCTGGCCACTCGATTGGAGTGAACGGCGTGACGAGTTTTGCGATATCGATTCGAGTGTCGAGCGTTGCGATGCGATAGAGTTTCCTATTCAAATTACTTTTAATCCCAACTACTATATCAACATACAAGCATCCTTATTTAATGTTCGTTTAGCGTTTGCGATTCGATTGAGATTGCGTTTCGATTAATCACCACAACAATAATATGAATAAACATGCACAAATAACACATAAATAGCACAAATAACACATAAATAGCACACACACATAAAACAACATTACATACGCATTATTCGAGTTGCGAGTGCGATTGCGATAAGCGATAAAGCGAGTACATATGCGATAAATAGCGATTAAACCTCGATTATTAGCAATTAATCCACATAGTACAACTAACGTAAAGCATAAAATAGACTATCTACAAGTCAAAGAAGTCAAAACAGGAATTGAACAAGGAGTGACAGATCATAATTAGCAATCTTGTCTCCCTTTGACTTCAATCTTGACTTTGACTTTCGAAACACGGGGTGTTACAAAAAGTGCTTAGCCGATGAATCACTAATAGTGTCTCTTAAGGATATAGGGGTAAATGAGCAATTAAAGTTCGTAGAGAAGCCTCTACAAATTAAAGACAGAAAAGTCAAGAATCTCAAACACAAGAGATTAGTTCTAGTCAAAGTTAAATGGGATTCCAAGAGAGGACCAAAGTATACGTGGGAGCTTGAATCAGAAATGCAAAGGAAATACCCGCACATATTCCAGTAGACCTCGAGGACGAGTTCTAAAACAAGGTGGGGAGGATATAACAACCCTTCAAAATTATTTCCGACACTCTAATATATTTAGAATATCCTAATATGTCTTAAAACATTCCCCATATGCGAAAACCAAGCTCAAAATACCTTATATAATTAAAAATAAAATAAAACAATTTTTATCAGTTCCTGGCGGGCCGCGAAGACCATTAGGAAGTCTTACGCGGGCCGCGACAGCTGGTCACCAGGGCCGCACCCTGAGGTGACACGTGGCACAATCGTGTCGACACTAGTGGGATGACCGGGCCAAGCTAGGGCCTACCCACCCTAGTTCGCGGGCCGCGAAGGACCTTTGTATGGGTTACGCGGGCCGCGAGGAAGTCCGAATCAGGCCCTATAAATAGAGGCCATCGGCTGTTCATTCCAATTCGTTCATCAAACACTTTCTCTCTCGAATTTCTGTAATAGAAAAGCAATAATCGGGTATTATAGCCCCCTAGTTAACGAAGTTCTGCCCCGTTGTAAGTATTATAAGCCCGGTTACGTATTAGATACGCTGCCTGATTGATCTAGGGTTCCATAACGGCTGTCGAGGTTCTGCACGACGTAGTCGTTAGAATGTCGTCTTGGGGAGGGTAAATCTAATGTAAATATTGGGTTATTATACTAACACACGTGCATTGTTTAATTAATAGATTATTGATGTGTGCAGTGTTATATAGTTTTTAATGTATATTTTAAGCCCCTTTTAACACTTTAGTCAAGTTTTAAATTTATAAAACACTATATTTACTAACACTAAACACACATATGGGCAAGTACACCCATCGTGAGCGTAGTATAGCGTTGGTAAGATATCGAGGTCGTCCAAGGACACAAGAGCTTTTAGTACCGGTTTATCCTCAACGTGTAATCAAATTGAAATTTAGGAAAAAGGTTTTAAACATGAAAAATAAAGACTAAAAATGCTAAAAAATAAAAATAAAAACAGATAGACAAGATGAATCACTTGGATCCGACTCGCCTTTAGTGTAACCTTTGATTATTTCCGCACTTTTGCACTTTTTAAGAGATTATCTTAGTTATAGTAGTAGGCCCCTCTTTTGAAGGTGACGTTACCCTCAACCCAGTAGTTTGAGTTAGCAATGATACAATCCTAAAGGGTTGGATTATTGGAAGATAATTAATTAAGTTATTAATGCGTAATATGGTAGGCCCCTCTTTTGAAGGTGACGTTACCCTCGGCTAAGTGGTTTGAGTCAGCAGGGATACAATCCCAAGTAGTCAGGTTAATGTATTAATAGTAGTCTACATATGAGGGGATCAAGCCATTCGCACCCCCGCCATCCAATACCAGTGGGTATTGAAGGAGGTCCAAGTAAGCTTGACCCAGGTCCTTGTAAGATCTATACACTGGACAAGGCAAGAACCTTACCAAACCATTCCCTTAACCCCCGACCAGGTAGCCAACATATCTCCATATAGACCGTGGAGATATGAATAATGTAAATCTTTTATTTTATATAGACAGTAAAATAACGCCAAGACACCACGGACAAATGATAAGGAAGTTTCACCTTCAACATAAGAAACTAGTTATTAAAGTCATTAATACAAAACTGTAACAACCCAGAATTTATAAAACTTTAAATCAGAATTATAAAGTATTAATCAAACAAGAACCAGCTAACTAGGAAATTACAACCCAGTTAGTTACGAACCTTGTAGTGGCATATAATAAGGTTAAAACATCTAGATTATAAGTTAAATAAAAGCTAAGGGACCAAACTTGTAAAGATTGAAACTTGAATGGTAAAATAGCAATTAACACACCAAACACACACATGTGTGCGTGTCTGGGTCGATCAGAACAAGGGGGCGATCAGGGGTTTCCTCTTCAAACCCTAATTCTAACAAAAACTCACAAATTGAAGACAATAATCAGCTCTAAATCAAGTTTCAAACACGAATTAGTGATCACCTTGTTGAAGGGATCATAAGGTATGCAAAATTTTGATATTTTGATTCTAAGTTAATTGTGAAAAACGAAAATTGAGCTTGATTATGTGTTGTATAGATGAAATTAGAAGTAATATGATGTCTAGGGATAAACCCTAGATGATCTCTTGTTAAACCTTTGCATGATACTTGAGGAGTTTATAATCACCATTGTAGGTGATTAATGAAATTGTAGAAACTAGATAAACACTAGGACTATGATTTCTATTCTAGTGAAAACTGAATTTATGTGTTAAATTCAGTATTATTGATGTTAAAAAAATTGTGTAAATTGCCTAATTGAAGTGAATGTAGATGGAAATAACATGTCAATAACCTAGTAATGATTATGTAAAAATCTAACCCGCTAGGTGTTTGTTAAAACGCCTAAGTGAGGAATAAAATGTTAAAGATCGGACAAAAACGCAGATTTGAATATCATAATGAATTGTCCGTTATTGGTTATAAAAGAGTTCTAAATTGGTTGTGAATGGGACTCTTAGGTAAAGAATCCGGATCGTCAAGTGGACAAGCCAGAGGTGATACACGCTTGAAGGGTGCGCTTTAAAGGTACGCGACTTATGGTTTCGTTACATTATGTTTTAAACGTTAGTTTTAACTTGTTATATTGAAATTTGGCAAACAAGAAAACCCCTTAAGTCACGGAAGCGATGAAGTGCCATAGATAAATAAAACGGGTCAAATCATGTGTTAGAAATAGAGTTTGGAATGTTTGAAATGGAGGTCTCCATTCGACATCCAAACGGGTTAAAACAAGTTGAATTTATGCTCGACAAATAGTGTTAAAAGCATGTTTAAATCCTTGAAACAAGCATGACGATTATTACGTAAGCAACCCTTGGGAGGGAAGCGAAACGTCATAGTCGGAGAACCCGGGATTGGGTAAATTGGGCGTAGACATGAGAT
This sequence comes from Helianthus tuberosus, assembly GCA_030545235.1. Classification (NCBI taxonomy): domain Eukaryota; kingdom Viridiplantae; phylum Streptophyta; class Magnoliopsida; order Asterales; family Asteraceae; genus Helianthus; species Helianthus tuberosus. The sequence goes on from CM060436.1 coordinate 54,331,761, forward strand.
GGTAGTAAAACAAGATGTTGAAGTTGTAGACAAATGGGTCAAATAAACAAGGAATCGGATTATAAGCCGATTGTTCTTAAACTGAAAATTTATGTGAATTGTGTTGATAAACGCGTCCGTAATTGAATTACGGTCGCGTAGGAAAAAGAATCGGATAAAACGGTCGCCCGAGTCAAAAGTTATGTCGAATTCAAGTTTGTATTTGTTAAAAATAGTGCTGGGCTGATTTGCAGCTCCAGCTAACAACAATCTGTCAAAATACATGGTGGCGTCGCGCCACGGCTGAGGACACTCACCGTCGTGCGACGCGATGGCGGTGGCGGGCCGCGACGGCCAATGCCCTTCTCCGTCGTGCGGCGCGACCGCCCAGAAACGTGAAACTTCCTTGTTTTTGATATGTTTGCACACGGAACTTGTTTATACTTGATTTTTAAAGTGTCAAAACTAATTATTCTCATGGTTTTGACCGTAGGTGATGGTGGACCTAATCCGGATGGCGATCAAGCAGTTATCAAGAACCGAACGCACTAAACAAAGCTTCCGCACTCGATCCATTTTGTTTTAAGTAATATGTAAACACTTGAAGTCATGTTTTGAATGTTTAATTAGTAGGATGATAACTTGAATATTATGATCACGTATGGTCTTAAAGTCAAGAAATTTTCTGTAATCTCGAAAATTTTGTACTAAATGCATGTTAAACATGAAGAATTCCGTTATTTTAAGTTGGGTCTTACAAGTTGGTAATCAGAGCGTCAGGTTGTTAATAAAGTGTGTTCGGTTCAAGCTTGATCAAGCATCCGGTAAGAGTTAATTTTTTTAAGTAGACTTAGTAAATATAGAAAGGAAACATGAATTAACATGCACGGAAAGAGTGTGTTAACACACTCAAACACGAGATGTGTATTAAACAAGAACGGTTGAAGCAAGTTACAGACTTGATTAGACCGAAGCAAGTAAATCATATATTATAAATGAATTTTTTACCGGTTAATGTAAACATTTCAGTTTCAAAGATGACGGATGAAGGTAATGACGACGCGGTGCCAAGAGTAACCGAGAAAATGAAAGAAGTGATTGCTGAGGAAGTTGGAAGGGCAATCGAAAATAGTTTGTCTGGTTTTATTGATAAGATTCAAAACACGGTTCTGTCGGTAGTGGACGAGAGAATCAAGAAATTGGAAGATAGTGCCAATCTAGCGAAGGAAAAGTCCGGAGGACGAAAGCCTTGTTCATACAAGGAGTTCATGGCGTGCAAACCGCCAGTCTATAATGGGGAGGTAGACGCAATAGTATGCCAGCGATGGCTAAGTGATATAGAGAGGGTATTTGAGAGGACCCATTGTGATGAAGATGACTACGTAGCCTATGGTACGGGTCAATTAAGGGGTCAAGCGAAAGACTGGTGGGATAACAAAAAGAAAGAAATCGGAAGTGAAGCGGCTAGGGCTATGACATGGGATGAATTTAAGACACCGTTTCTTAAACATCATAGTCCTAAGGCGGTTGTTAACAGAATCAAAGAAGAATTCATGCAGCTTAGACACAAGGGTGAGTCCATTGACAAAATCACGGGAACGTTCATGGATAAAATGAAGTTTTGTGATGAACTGATACTAAATGAAGAACAGAAGATATATTATTACTATAACATGTTGAGCGCTGAGTATAGGGAGTTTATGACTCCTTCAAAGTATGAGACCCTTATCGAGATCATAAATGTTGCTCGGGAACGGGAGATTGAATTGAAAAAGCAAGTTGAACGGGGCGAACAAAGGGCACATGATGTTAATCCAAGCCCTACCAAGAAAGCGCGAACGAACGAAACAGTGAAGAAATCGGATGCAAAAGGCGGGTCGCCAAGTTGCAAAATCTGCGGAAAGGGTCATAAGGGCGAATGTCGCTTTAAGGATAAACCCTGCCCCATTTGTCGGAAAACGGGATATGGCTTCATCATGCCCGGATAAAGTGACAGTTTGCTACAAGTGCTATCGACCGGGTCACAAAAAGTCAGAATGTCCGGAGCTAGTAGGAAAGAATGATGGACAAGACACGAAAGGTGAAGCCCCGAAGGCAAAGGCTAGATCTTTCCACTTGACTGCTGTAGAAGCAAAAGTTGAACCCGAAGTGGTTTCCGGTATATTTGCTGTAAACTCGATTCCTGCACGTGTATTATTTGATACGGGTGCGAATAAATCCTTTATTTCATATGGGTTTATTCGACATCCTTCATTTGTTTTAACAAAATTACCTATGCCTTTAGAAGTAGAAATAGGTAATAACAAGAGTTTTATTGTATGTGATGTATGTGAAAATTGCAAATTGAGCATTGATCATGAAGAATACACAATAGACCTGATCCCGATGTTGATGGGAGAATTTCAAGTGATCGTGGGTATGGATTGGTTATCCCGATACCACACAAAGGTGGCATGTTTCCAAAAGGAAATAAAACTGACGTCCCCTAGCGGAAATCACGTTACGATATACGGAGAAAAGGGGGGTAACCCGGTGGTATGCACAATGCTAGAAGCTCACATGCTTATGAAACATGGATGCAAGGCATATATGGTATACGCAAGTGAGTCGGAGAAAGAATCCCTCAAAATCGGAGACGTGCCGGTGGTCCGCGATTATGAAGACGTGTTCCCGGAAGATTTACAATACCACCAGAACGGGAGGTAGAGTTCAGAATCGAATTGATTCCGGGCGCAAAACCTATGGCTAAGGCGCCGTATCGGCTCGCACCGTCGGAGCTACAAGAATTGATGTCTCAGATCTAAGAATTGCTCGACAAAGGGTTTATCCGACCAAGTGTATCCCCGTGGGGCGCACCAGTTCTATTCGTGAAAAAGAAGGACGGCAGTATGCGCATGTGTATCGATTACCGAGAGTTAAACAAACTCACAGTGAAAAATTGATACCCACTTCCAAGAATTGATGACTTGTTTGACCAGCTACAAGGAACGAGTTGGTTCTCAAAGATTGATCTCAGATCGGGTTATCACCAGTTGAAGGTCAAGGAGGAAGACATACCAAAGACGGCCTTTCGTACGCGGTACGGGCATTATGAGTTCCTCGTAATGCCCTTTGGGTTGACTAAGGCACCCGCGGCCTTCATGGACCTCATGAACAGGGTTTGCAAACCTATGCTGGATAATTCGGTAATCGTATTTATCGATGACATTTTAGTGTATTCGAAGAATGAAGCTGAGCATGTTTACCATTTGCAAGAAGTGTTAGAGACACTCAGACGAGAAAAGCTGTATGCAAAATTCTCAAAGTGCGCCTTCTGGTTACGAGAGGTGCAGTTTCTCAGGCATATCATTAGTGCCGACGGGATACTAGTGGATCCGTCAAAAGTAGAAGCCGTGTAAAAATGGAACACTCCAGGGAATCCCTTAGAAATCCGAAGCTTTTTAGGGCTCGCGGGATATTGGAGATTCATACAAGATTTCTCCAAAATTGCCTTACCATTGACCAAATTGACTCGCTAGGAGGAAAGATTTGTGTGGGGCATCGAACAAGAGAAAGCCTTCCAAACGCTCAAGGAAAAGTTAACTCACGCTCCGGTGTTAACATTACCGGAAGGAGTTGACGACATGGTGGTTTATTCGGATGCGTCGCATTCGGGGCTCGGATGTGTTTTAATGCAACGAGGCAAGGTCATAGCCTATGCCTCGAGGCAACTGAAGATCCATGAAAAGAAATACCCGACTCATGACTTGGAGCTGGCAGCAGTGGTATTTGCCTTAAAAATATGGAGACATTACTTGTATGGGGTAAAATGTACCATCTTTACCGACCATAAAAGTTTGAAATATTTCTTCGATCAGAAGGAATTAAACATGAGGCAGAGGCGATGGTTGGAAACGGTCAAGGACTACGATTGCGAAATACACTATCACCCCGGGAAAGCCAATGTAGTGGCAGATGTGTAGAGCCGAAAGGCAGATTATGCCCCGATACGAGTACAATCAATGCAACTTATTGTGACCTCGGGCTTACTAGAACGAATCCGAGAAGCACAAATTGAAGCAGTGAAGATGGAAAACTGGAAAAAGGAAAGAATTGTTGGCCAATTTAAGGATCTCGAAGAAGGCCATCACGGTTTGAAAACTCGTTTCAATAGAATTTGGGTTCCTAACACATGTGGAGTTAAAAAGCTTCTACTCGATGAAGCTCACAAATCCCGTTATTCCATCCATCCGGGAGCGACCAAGATGTATAACGACTTGAAACAAAACTATTGTAGGCCCGGAATGAAAAGAGATGTAGTGAAATACGTGGAGAAATGCTTGACATGTCTACAAGTCAAGGCGGAGCACCAAAAACCATACGGTAAACTACAACCGTTGGAAATTCCGGTTTGGAAATGGGAACATATTACAATGGACCTATTAACCAAACTACCAAAGACGAACCGCGGTTTTGATGCTATATGGGTAGTTGTTGACAGACTAACAAAGAGTGCTCACTTTATCCCGATACATGAGACTTATACGTCAGAAAAGATGTCAGAGGTTTACACTAATGAGATAGTGGCACGCCACGGAGTACCGGTATCCATCGTGTCCGATAGGGATACCCGATTCACTTCAAGCTTTTGGCGAGATTTCCAAGAGCAAATGGGAACAAAATTGTTCATTAGCACTGCGTACCATCCTCAGACGGATGGACAGAGCGAAAGAACAATACAAACATTGGAAGATATGCTACGGGCATGTATAATCGACTTTGGAGGCTGTTGGGATGTTTATCTACCATTGGTCGAGTTTTCGTACAATAACAGCTACCATGCTAGTATCGGGATGGCATCGTATGAAATGCTTTACGGTAGGAAATGCCGGACCACAGTGTGTTGGGGCGAGGGGGTCCACGTGAACTCGCTCATAAAGACATAGTTCGAGCCACTAATGAAAAGATTGAGTTGGTTCGGGCACACTTAAAAGCGGCTCAAGATAGACAAAAGTCGTATGCGGACAAAAGAAGGAGACCAATCGAGTTTCATGTTGGCGACAAGGTCATGCTTAAGGTATCCCCATGGAAGGCGGTTATCCGGTTTAGAAAGAGAGGAAAATTAAGCCCGAGATTTATTGGGCCGTTTACGATTGTCGAACGAGTAGGAAAGGTAGCATACCGCCTTGAACTACCGGAGGAATTAAGCGGAATTCATAGCACATTCCATGTGTCAGATCTTCAGAAATATCTAGCAGACGAAACAGCTTATATCCACTACGATGACATCGAGGTGGATGATAGTCTTAACTATGCGGTGAAGCCGATTGCGGTTTTGGATTGTAAGGTGAAAATCTTAAGAAACAAGGAAATCAATCAAGTAAAGGTCAAATGGGAACACCAGAAGGGTTCGGATACCACATGGGAATCCGAGGAGGAGATGCAACGACTCTACCCTACGTTATTCGGTACGTAATCAGGTTTCAGGGACGAAACCCTTTTAAGGGGGGTGGACTTGTAACAACCCGGAATTTATAAAACTTTAAATCAGAATTATAAAGTATTAATCAAACAAGAACCAGCTAACTAGGAAATTACAACCCAGTTAGTTACGAGCCTTATAGTGGCATATAATAAGGTTAAAACAGCTAGATTATAAGTTAAATAAAAGCTAAGGGACCAAACTTGTAAAGATTGAAACTGGAATGGTAAAATAACAATTAACACACCAAACACACACATCTGTGCTTGTCTGGGTCGATCAGAACAAGGGGGCGATCAGGAGTTTCCTCTTCAAACCCTAATTCTCACAAAAACTCACAAATTGAAGACTATAATCAGCTCTAAATCAAGTTTCAAACACGAATTAGTGATCACCTTGTTGAAGGGATCATAAGGTATGCAAAATTTTGATATTTTGATGCATCATGAATTCTAGGTTAGTTGTGAAAAACGAAAATTGAGCTTGATTATGTGTTGTATAGATGAAATTAGAAGTAATATGATGTCTAGGGATAAACCCTAGATGATCTCTTGTTAAATCTTTGCATGATACTTGAGGAGTTTATAATCACCATTGTAGGTGATTAATGAAATTGTAGAAACTAGATAAACACTAGGATTATGATTTCTATTCTAGTGAAAACTGAATTCATGTGTTAAATTCAGTATTATTGATGTTAAAAAAATTGTGTAAATTGCCTAATTGAAGTGAATGTTGATGGAAATAACATGTCAAGAACCTAGTAATGATTATGTAAAAATCTGACCCGCTAGGTGTTTGTTAAAACGCCTAAGTGAGGAATAAAATGTTAAAGATCGGACAAAAACGCAGATTTTAATATCATAATGAATTGTCCGTTATTGGTTATAAAAGAGTTCTAAATTGGTTTTGAATGGAACTCGTTAGGTAAAGAATCCGGATCGTCAAGTGGACAAGCCGGAGGTGATACACGCTTGAAGGGTGCGCTTTAAAGGTACGCGACTTATGGTTTCGTTACATTATGTTTTAAACGTTAGTTTTAACTTGTTATATTGAAATTTGGCAAACAAGAAAACCCGTTAAGTCACGGAAGTGATGAAGTGCCATAGACAAATAAAACGGGTCAAATCATGTGTTAGAAATAGAGTTTGGAATGTTTGAAATGGAGGTCTCCATTCGACATCCAAACGGGTTAAAATAAGTTGAATTTATGCTCGACAAATAGTGTTAAAAGCATGTTTAAATCCTTGAAACAAGCATGACGATTATTACGTAAGCAACCCTCGGGAGGGAAGCGAAACGTCATAGTCGGAGAACCCGGGATTGGGTAAATTGGGCGTAGACATGAGATGATAGTAAAACAAGTTGTTGAACTTGTAGACAAACGGGTCAAATAAATAAGGAATTGGATTATAAGCCGATTGTTCTTAAACTGAAAATTTATGTGAATTGTGTTGATAAACGCGTCCGTAATTGAATTACGGTCGCGTAGGAAAAAGAATCGGATAAAACGGAGGCCCGAGTCAAAAGTTATGTCGAATTCAAGTTTGTATTTGTTAAAAATAGTGCTGGGCTGATTTGCAGCTCCAGCTAACAACAATCTATCAAAAATACATGGTGGCGTCGCACCACGGCTGAAGACACTCACCGTCGCGCGACGCGATGGCGGTGGCGGGCCACGACGGCCAATGCCCTTCTCCGTCGCGCGGCGCGACTGCCCAGAAACGTGAAATTTCCTTGTTTTTGATATGTTTGACCACAGAACTTGTTTATACTTGATTTTTAAAGTGTCAAAACTAATTATTCTTATGGTTTTGACCGTAGGTGATGGTGGACCTAATCCGGATGGCGATCCAGCAGTTATCAAGAACGGAACGCACTAAACAAAGCTTCCGCACTTGATCCATTTTGTTTTAAGTAATATGTAAACACTTGAAGTCATGTTTTGAATGTTTAATTAGTAGGATGATAACTTGAATATTATGATCACATATCGTCTTAAAGTCAAGAAAATTTCTGTAATCTCAAAAATTTTGTACTAAATGCATGATAAACATTAAGAATTCCGTTATTTTAAGTTGGGTCTACAAAAACCAAATAAAAAGTGCGAAAAGATTAAAAATAAAAAGTATTACACTAAATGCTTGTCTTCACCAAGTGATGTAAGAGACTTAGGCAAACATGTCCTTTGATTGTCAAGAACTCTTACTATCAATCTTGGATCCCGAGACTACTAAACACACTCTATGATGGATGATGGTGGTGGATGTGGGTGTTGTGATGGTGGTGGAGTGTGGGTGAAGTGGGAGAGAGGTGGTTTGTCAAGGGATGCCTTTGAAGTGAACCAAGCACCCCTATTTATAGCCTGCACCGAAGCCCGAACACGGCCCCGTGCCCACTGGGCATGGCCCCGTGTCCATCCATCTTCTCTTTCTTCATTTTATGCAGTTTGTCTGTATTAGTTGACCACGCCCCCGTGTCCGCTGGGCACGGCCCCGTGTTCAGAAGCGTATCTGTACTATCAAGATTTGTTTAGATTCTGCGAATCTTAGCATTGACCATGGCCCCGTGTCCGCTGGGCACGCCCCCGTGTTGGGAAATAGAAGCTTCTACAACTTTGTCTTTTCTGCAGACACTTGGGCACGCCCCCGTGTCCGCTGGGCATGGGGCGTGTTCAGCCTTCTGATTTCCTGTTTTTGCTTGGGAAGATGCTGTCGAGGGGTCGGGCATGCCACGTTTATTCCTTTTCTTGTATTTATGTTAGATTTAGCTGCATTTTTGCTTCTTTTGTTCATTTACGCTCATTTATCCCTGAAAATACAAAAGGAAGACAAAAGCGCACTTTTTGCAACATTAGTACTAAAAAGTGTTAGTTTTATGCCTCATTTGATGTAATTTATATGTTGCATTTTACACACATCAAATACCCCCACACTTGAATCTTTGCTTGTCCTCAAGCAAAATTCTTTATAATGTGGCTTACACACCCAAATGGAATGGGTAGAAGAGAAGTTTTGGGCTTGTCTTTGAGTGTCAGGATTCCAAGATCTTTATTAGGTTTTATTTTTATGTTATTTACAATCCTATTCGTTATGATTTATTTAGAACGTTTCATAAGATAAATTACTTATTTGGGCATAACATGCCTCTTTAAAATTCCATTTATATACAAGTTCACATACCTCACGGGAGATCACTCAACACTCGGCCGAAGATGTATTTTTGTGAAACACTCAAGAGCGGCATGGAACTTACTTCTACCATATGCTTGCCAAGCAATCAATCCTCCTCCTTTTTAACTATAAACCTTTGTAAATATCAAGAAGACTTGGGGAAGGGTTAGGCTTGGGTTAAAGGTAGGTGGCTTTGGGTTAGTGGTTAGTAGAAAAGGGCGAAAGGCGTAAAAAGCGTCAGTTTTCGTAAAACTTTTTGTTTTTGTGACATTTTATTCAAACGAAGCATTTTTCAAACAAAGTTTCTTTTGAGGAACTTGTTTGTTTATTGCTAGACTTCATCAATTTTTTTTAAGGAATGTCACATGAAAACCGAGTTTTTTACTAAAATAAAGGGTTTAAAATGAAAAAAAAGGGTTTTGGTGGGTAAAGGGTGTTTGTTTTGTGGGTTTAGAAATGAAAAGGTTTAGGCTCAAATGGGTTAACTAGGTAGATTTTGGGTAGGTGGTAAAAAAAAGAAAAATAATGGTGTTAAAAAGAAAAAAGGTTAGTCCTAATGCCTCCATTATTTACTTACTTGGGTTTAAGTTGATAAGGACTGGGAATGTATCGTCATGGCAAGTTCTAGAGTCGTAAGAAACCAAGCGGCTATTCACACAAGAAACGAAAGATGAGCATTTAGTCTAAAGATGTGTATTTGTATGCTCAATTAAAGGCTCAAAACTCACTTTTTGTGGGAATGGGTTTTTAATGTGATCAAGTATATATAATCAAATTTTAACTAGATTTGTCATGTCGTTTCATAATTTTCTTATGTTGGTTCTTTTTATCACAACGCTATCGGTTGTAAACTTGTAAAAATAAAACCTTTTTAGAACTTGTTATTCCCAACTTAAACCAAGACAAGTAAAAAAATAAAAAGTTTTTGAAAAAATTTGGGGTGTTTAGCGGTTCCAATAGAGTTTTGTGTAAGGCTTGTAATTAGGACTTGCAAAATTCAAGGTTTTAGTATACCCCCACACTTAAATTACGCATTGTCCTCAATGTGTCCCAAAAATAAGTTTTTAGGTTGATTGAATGTGTAAAAAGGTGTATTAAAAACAAAAATTCATGTTACTGGGAATCTAGACACGGGCCGTGGTGACCGGGCACGGCCCCGTGTTCAGGTTGCCAGTAACAGAAAGTAACAGAAGGCTGGGCAGGGGGGCTTGTTCAGTGAACACGCCCAGTGTCCAGTTACCTGAATTGGGCGTTTTTCTGCAGACCCTTGAGCACCGGGCCGTGTTGGCTAAGCACGGCCCGTGCTGAACTTGCTGTAATGAAGAAAAATTATCGGGAGGCTCTGTTTTTGTGCATGGGGTTGTTGGTTCAAGCTTCCCTTAGTATCCTTCACCATCTTGAGTGTGTTTTACCCATTACAACATCATCCAAACACCAAATAATTTTAAAACCATCATTCATTAAAGAGAGAATTACATAAGGTCCTAGAAAAATAAAGAAAAATAGAAAGCTAAAAAGAAAGTTCCTACGATAGATAGGTCAAGTGATACATGAAATCATCCTAAGGAGTTCTACCCTTATTGTAGAAATAACAAAAGCCCGAAAATAGTTTCCCGGTATTTTAAAGGTGCTGTAGAACTCGGAACCGAGAGGTGTCCCTTAGATGCCGTTGAGCCAATCCTCTATTTCTCTTGGGAGGAAAAAGGCTGGCTCATTTTCCACAACATCTTGTGGTGGAGGAGTGACGGCAATCGGGACTCCGTGTAGTATGTCTCGAGGGAGGTCCGTGTGCAAGGTGTACCACTCGACCGGTATGATAACTTCCGGTACCACATTCCATGCCCTTTGTGTAATTATTGGTACCAAAGGAGGAGAAGCGAGGATATTCAACCTTTGGTGCAAAAGGTTGACCTCTCTAAGACATCCTTCTAGACCCACCGTCAAATGATTGATACGGTCGACCAAAGCTTCCTCAACCCCCATCATTTCGTCTATGGCCTCTCTCAAGGCATAGTCATTTCGTCTATGGCCTCTCTCAAGGCATAGACATAGTTGACGAGGGAGTCTTCTACCGATGACCTCCTTCCTTGTCGGTTGTTCCTAGAGTGTGATGAGGATGTTCCGTTGTTTCTGCTTGCCATTCTAAGAGAACAAACCGAAAAGAGTCCATTTTAGTGAAACAGTACCTCGAACACGGCCCCGTGTTCATATTTCTGCAGATTTTTGAAACAAGGAATCTTGGAGCTTTAAATTATTTTTCTGATGTTTGAGGCATTTTTAAGCAGAAATAACTTAAAACAATATTGTAAAACTTATTTTAACAAGATTCCTTGAATAAAAATCTAACAAATATCACAATAAAGCTTGAAACCATGGTGATTTCAAGCTCTAATGGAGGTGTTGAGGAAAAATGAAGAAGAAGGCAATGGACAAAAGAAGAAAAGACAAGATGGTTGTTGAGAACCTTCTTTAGAATATACCTAGTATGGTATGTGTGAAGATCCCACCAAATCTCTATCTTTGGAATGGTCCAAATATGCAGGAATCTTTGCTGCATTTATAGAAAATGACAGCACGCTAGACACGGCCCCGTGTTGGCTGGACACGGCCCCGTGTGCAGGCAAGATTCTGACACTTTTTGTCCGTATTCTGACCGGAAGTCAGACGAGAATCTTTTGGTGGACACGGTGGCGTGCTGACCTGGACACGGCCCCGTGTCTAGAAGCTTTTTATGAAGTTTTGTCTTATTTTAAGGAATTTATCCGGATCGGGTGGTTCTTTACTGGACGGGACAACACCGAAGTGCCTGAGTTACCTAAATTGCCCTAGTTTTAGACGAGAACGCAAGAGGTTATCGGAAAGGGTGATTCCTATGCTAAATGTAGGTGGACAAGTCCGACCCTTATCCAGGCTCTCGTTAAAGAAGGTGTATGTCGAATCGCTCAGGTCTATGTATGCATCGCCGGAAGTCGATGGGGAGTCCTTCACGGCACAATCGACATAGGGACGACTATCGCTCAAGTCTTCGCAAGAGTTAGAGGTGATTTCGGGAGCAACTATGTTGTTATAATTCAAATGCGGTCTCCCTAGTTCTTCTTGATCATCGTCTTGAGATGAATTTATTACATCCATCTCAAGTTCTATTATCCATCGGATAACTAGTGCTTCTAGTTGAAAAAATTCTTCAAGAAGCATTTCATCTAGAAGGGATGATTGAGAGCATTCGAGGGAAAGATAGGGATTATTTTTACTTTCACTCATCTTAAGGCTACAGGAAAACAATGGGTCTATATAGTGGGGAGCATAATTTAAAAAAATAACATTTTAAATCTTCATGATTTCCACCACATAATTGACACCACGTACCATAAGAGGAGTGAAAGTAAAAATTATCAGTATCATTCTTGATTGCGTCAGAAATTACCAACCGTCGGGATCTTATGGCTCTGTTTTCAGTATCTGAAGCTTGGGCACGGGGCGTGTTCAGTGGGCATAGTCCCGTGTTCAGCTACTGTTTGACTTAAAACAGGATTGCCAGTACCAAAGATTGGGCACGGGGCGTGTTCAGCGGTCACGGCCCGTGCTGAGCTCTGCAGAAGCTGAAAATCTAAGAAAAATCCTAAAAAAACAGAAAAATAAGAAAAACGATTAGGCCGTTGATTCCTAATTTTCTTAAAATCCTTGTGTCCCCGGCAGCGGCGCCAAAAACTTGATGTGTGCAGTGTTATATAGTTTTTAATGCATATTTTAAGCCCTTTTTAACACTTTAGTCAAGTTTTAAATTTATAAAACACGATATTTTACTAACACTAAACACACATATGGGCAAGTGCACCCATCGTGAGCGTAGTATAGCGTTGGTAAGATACCGAGGTCGTCCAAGGACACAAGAGCTTTTAGTACCGGTTTATCCACAACGTCTAATCAAATCGAAATTTAGGAAAAAGGTTTTAAACATGAAAAATAAAAACTAAAAATACTGAAAAATAAAAATAAAAATAAAAACAGATAGACAAGATGAATCACTTGGATCCGACTCGCCTTTAGTGTAACCTTTGATTATTTCCGCACTTTTGCATTTTTTAAGAGATTATCTTAGTTATAGTAGTAGGCCCCTCTTTTGAAGGTGACGTTACCCTCAACCCAGTAGTTTGAGTCAGCAATGATACAATCCTAAAGGGTTGGATTATTGGAAGATAATTAATTAAGTTATTAATGCATAATGTGGTAGGCCCCTCTTTTGAAGGTGACATTACCCTCGGCTAAGTGGTTTGAGTCAGCAGGGATACAATCCCAAGTAGCCGGGTTAATGTATTAATAGTAGTTTACATATGAGGGGATCAAGCCATTCGCACCCCCGCCATCCAATACCAGTGGGTATTGAAGGAGGTCCTAGTAAGCTTGACCCAGGTCCTTGCAGGATCTATACACTGAACAAGGCAAGAACCTTACCAAACCATTCCCTTAACCCCCGACCAGGTAGCCAACATATCTCCATATAGACCGTGGAGATATTAATGGTGTAAATCTTTTATTTTATATAGACAGTAAAATAACGCCAAGACACCACGGACAAATGATAAGGAAGTTTCGCATTCAACATAAGAAACTAGTTATTAAAGTCATTAATACAAAACCAAATAAAAAGTGCGAAAAGATTAAAAATAAAAAGTATTACACTAAATGCTTGTCTTCACCAAGTGATTTAAGAGACTGATGTGTGCAAAATGCAACATATAAATTACATCAATTGTGGCATAAAACTAACCCTTTTTTAGTACTAATGTTGGAAAAAGTGTGTTTTTGTCTTCCTTTTGTATTTTCAGGATTAAATGAGCTCAAATTAACAAAAGAAACAAAAAGACATCAAAATCTAACATAAATACAAGAAAAGGAACAAGACGTGACATGCCCGACCCCACGACTGCATCTTCCCAAGCAAAACAAGAGGGCAGAAGACTGAACACGCCCCGTGCTCAGCCAGCACGGGGGCGGGCCCAAGTGTCAGCAGAAAAGACAAAGTTGTAGAAGCTTCTATTGCCCACCACGGGGCCGTGCTCAGCGGACACGGGGCCGTGGTCAACTATATGATTCGCACAATCTAGGCAAATCTTCATAGTACAAAGATTCTTCTGCACACGGGGTCGTGCTCAACGGACACGGGGGCGTGGTCAACTAATAAGACAAGCTGCATTAAATGAAGAAAGAGAAGGATGTGGACACGGGGCCGTGCCCACTGGACACGGGGCCGTGCCCGAGCTTCTGTTCAGCCTATAAATAGGAGTGCTTGGCTCAAGCTCAAACCATCCCTTGGCACACCACCTCTCTCACACCACCTCTCTCACACTTCACCCACCACCCACCACCACCATAACACCATCATCCACCACCATCATCCATTGTCCATCATAGAGTGTGTGAGTCGTCTCGGGATCCAAGATTGATCGTAAGAGTTCTTGACAATCAAGGCCATGTTTGCCTAAGTCTCTTACATCACTTGGTGAAGACAAGTGTCTAGTGTAATACTTTTTATTTCTAATCTTTTCGCACTTTTTACTTGGTTTTGTATTAATGACTTTAATAACTAGTTTCTTATGTTGAAGGTGATTCTTCCTTATCGTTTGTCCGTGGTGTCTTGGCATTATTTTACTGTCTATATAAAATAAAAGATTTTCACCATTCATATCTCCACGGTCTATATGGAGGTATGTTGGCTACCTGGTCGGGGGTTAAGGGAACGGTTTGGTAAGAGTCTTGCCATTGTTCAGCGTTTAGAGGTCCTGCAATGGACCTGGGTCAAATTTAGTAGGACCTCCTTCAATACTTAACGGTATTGGATGGCGGGGGTCCAAACTCTTTGATCCCCTCATAAGTTAACTACTATTAATACTATAACCCGGCTATTTAGGACTGTATCCCTGCTGACTCAGACTACTTAGTCGAGGGTAACGTCACCTCCAAAAGAGGGGCCTACCATAATTTGCATTAATAACTTAATTAATTATCTTTCAATAATCCGACCCTTTAGGATTGTATCCTTGCTGACTCAAACTACTGGGTTGAGGGTAACGTCACCTTCAAAAGAGGGGCCTACTACAATAACTAAGATAATCTCTTAAATAAGTGCAAAAGTGCGGAAATAATCAAAGGTTACACTATACACGAGTCGGAACCAAGTGATTCATCTTGTCTATCTGTTTTTCTTTTTTATTTTTATTTTCAGCATTTTTAGTTAGTTTTTATTTTTCTTAGTTTAAAACATTTTTCTAAACTTTTGTTTTGATTAGACGTTGAGGATAAACCGGTACTAAAAGCTCTTGTGTCCTTGGACGACCTCGGTATCTTGCCAACACTATACTACGCTCACAATGGGTGCACTTGCCCATATGTGTGTTTAGTGTTAGTAAAATATCGTGTTTTATCAATTTAAAACTTGGCTAAAAAGTGTTAAAGGGCTTAAAATATACACCTAAATATATATAACACTTCACACGCATCAAGTTTTTGGCGCCGCTGCCGGGGACACAAGGATTTTAAGAAAGTTAGGAATCAACGGCCTAATCTTTTTCTTATTTTTCATTTTTTTTAGGATTTTTTCTTAGTTTTTCTGTTTCTGCAGAGCTCAGCACGGGTCGTGCCTGGTCGGACACGGGCCGTGCCCAGCACTATCACTGGCAGTTTTTATTTTCCGAGTTACAGAGGGCTGAGCACGGGGCCGTGTCGGTGCAACACGGGGCCGTGTCCAACTCCCAGTAACAGGGATCCGGAGAACAATTACTGTAAACTTGACCACGGGCCGTGTTCGCTGAGCACGGGGCCGTGGTGAACCTTCTGACCAACATTCTTTTCTGTTTTTATCGCAGGACTTGGAACCTTGGCGCCACATTTAAACTTCCTACGTAGTGCATGAGCTCCAGTTCTAGTAGAGACATAAAAGAACCTCTAGAAGAACCCGAACGCTTTCTCAGAGAAAGACTTAAAGCTAAAAATCAAGAGAAAGTTTCGGGGGACCCACTTCCAATGGCGGACCAACGTACCCTCATGGATTACCTACGACCCACCGTAGGTAATCTAGGCGCCGCTATCAATGCACCGAATGTCGAAGCCAACAACTTTGAACTTCGGCCGCATTTGATACAAATGCTTCAAAACTCCGCAACCTTCCATGGGCTTGCGGACGAGGATCCCCATCTACATATTACTAATTTCTTGGAAATATGTGATACCTTTCGGATCAATGGAGCATCAAACAACGCCATTCGCCTTCGGATGTTTCCATTTTCACTAAAAGACCGAGCTAAGGCTTGGCTTAACACCCTCCCAGTTGGCTCGGTAAACACCTGGGATGAACTAGCCCAAAAGTTTCTATATAAATATTTCCCTCCTGCTAAAACAGCTAAATTAATGACTGAAATTAATACATATTCACAAGAAGATGGGGAATCCTTATATGAAACTTGGGAAAGGTTCAAGGAGCTACTAAGAAAGTGTCCTCATCACGGTCTTGCGGTATGGCAGCAAGTATCCACTTTCTACAATGGGTTGTTGCCACACATAAGACAAACACTTGATTCTAGCTCCGGGGGACTTTTAGGTAATCGTCGCCCAAATGAAATATATAATCAAATTGAGGAAATTGTTCAAACCAATTTTCAATGGCACACTCCCCGAGGTAATAAATCTATTGCCCCGGGCGCCCATAAGGTTGATGAAAGCACCTCTTTACAAGCCCAAATCGAGGCCCTCTCTTCGAAAATCAAAAAGCTAGAAATGACAAAAACGGCCTCGGTTATGGCTTGTGAAGGGTGTGGTGGGCCACATGAAAATTGGAGTTGTATGAAAGAATTAGATGAACAAACAGAAACGGTAAACTACATTGATAACAGACCTAGGCCGTCGGGTCCTCCAACGGGTACCTACTACCAAGGATGGCGTAACCACCCAAACCTTGGTTGGAGAGATCCCGACAATAGTAGTAACCAACAAAACCAACGAACTAACTTTCAACAACCGCAAAATTTTTCTCAACAACAAGGTGGAAGAGAAAGGCTTGAAGATACTGTATCTCGCCTCATCTCCGACACCGAAAAGAAAAACTCGGATCGATTTCAACAATTGGAATCGAATTTTAGAAATCAGCAAGCTAGCATTCAAAACATTGAAAAACAATTAAATCAAATAGCTCAAAATTTCTCCGAGAGACCACAAGGCGCGTTACCGAGTAATACCGAAACCAACCCAAAGGCGCAAGTACACCTCATCACATTGAGAAACCGAACCGTGGGTCCCGAAGATGCCCCATTACCACCGGTTGAAGGAAGTCAACTCAGCCAAAGCACGACTTCACCCACACCTCAACCAGAAAAGGCTTCTCCACCAAATCAAGAGCCCACCAAGACTCCTCCAGTTCCATACCCCGGTCGGTTAAATCGTCAAAAGACCGATGAGCAATTCGCAAAGTTCGAAAATTTACTAAAACAATTGCATGTTAATATTCCTTTTATTGAGGTCCTAACCCAAATGCCTAAATATACAAAATTCATGAGGGATTTCCTCACTCACAAAAGGAAAATTGAATCATTGCAATTAGTTAACTTAGGCGAAGAATGCTCCGCCCTAGTACTCAACAAACTCCCACAAAAGAAAATTGATCCCAGAAGTTTCACGATTCCTTGCTCGATCGGGGAATCCCCCGTTCGTAATGCATTAGCCGATCTTGGGGCTAGCATTAACCTCATGCCCACATCAATGTTCAAACGACTCGGCCTAGGAACAACAAGCCCTAAAAAGATGAGCATACAACTCACCGACAGATCCGTCAAATTTCCACAAGGTGTCGCTGAAAATCTATTGGTCAAGGTTGACAACTTCGTGTTCCCAACCGACTTTGTCATCCTAGACATGGAGGAAGATACCGATGTCCCTCTCATCCTCGGGAGGCCATTTCTAGCTACCGCCCAAGCAGTGGTGGACATGAATGACGGAACGTTAACATTGAAGTTTGGGGACAAGGAAGTGAAGTTTGAATGTGGAAAGAGAGTAGAGGACGAAGACCCGGTCAACTACATGAAGGTCATAGACTCAAGCTTGGATGACGCTCTCCGACGGTGTAACATGGGATGCAATACATCCCACTTGGGTAACATATGACCAGGCTTTGGGTCTAGCCAAGGACCCTTATAAACGTGGCGCACCACGGAGGCATTCCGCGGAACTATCCTTAGTTTAGTTTAGATTAATTTTCATGTTTTCTAGTTAGTTTTAATTTTCAGGAATAAAACACACTTGAGATGGCAAAGGATACAAGGGAAACTTGAACCAGCACCCCATGCAGTAAAACAGGACCATCCGACAAAATTCTTCGTTTACAGTAAGCTCGGCACGGGCCGTGTCCACCCAACTCGGCCCCGTGCTGCACAGTCTGCAGAAAAAGACCCAGTTCAGGTAACTGGACACGGGCCGTGTTCACCCAACACGCCCCCGTGTCCAGGCTTCTGTTTCTCTTGATTTAATTTTGTTACTGGCACTTGAACACGGGGCCGTGCCCGGACAACACGGGGTCCGTGTTCAGCGCCCAGTAACACAAAATTTTTGCTTTTTACACCTTTTTACACATTCAATCAACCTAAAAACTTATTTTTGGGACACATTGAGGATAATGTGTAATTTAAGTGTGGGGGGGATGCTAAAACCTTGAATCTTGCAAGTCCTAAATACAAGCCTTACACAAAACTCTATTGGAACCGCTAATCACCCCAAATTTTTTTCAAAAATTTTCATTTTTTTTACTTGTCTAGGTTTAACTCGGGAATTTCAAGTTCTAAAAAGGTTATATTTTTACGAATTTACAACCGATAGCGTCGTGATAAAAAGAACCAACATAAGAAAATTATGAAAAGGCATGACAAGCTTAGTTAAAATTTGATTATATATACTTGACCACATAAAAAAAACCCATTCCCACAAAAGTGAGTTTTGAGCCTTTATTGAGCATACAAATACATATCATTAAACTAAATGCTCATTTTTCGTTTCTTGTGTGAATAGCCGCTTGGTTCTTACGACTCTAGAACTTGCCATGACGATACATTCCCAGTCCTTACCAACTTAAACCCGAGTAAGTAAATGATGGAGGCATTAGGACTGACCCTTTTTTTTTATTTCTACACCATTATTTTTCTTTTTTACCACCTACCCAAAATCCCCCTAGTTAGCCCCTTTGAGCCTAAACCTTTTCATTTCATAACCCAAACCAAACACCCTTTCACCCACCAAAACCTTTTTCATTTTTAACCCTTTGTTTTAGTAACAAGTTCGGTTTTTCGTATGACTTTTCAAAAAAAAAAAAAATTTGTGTGTTGATGATGAAGCAAAACAAAATAAACAAACAAGTTCATCAAAAATAACTTTGTTTGAATAATAGCTTCATCAAAATAAAAGTTACAAAAATAAAAAGTCTTACGAAAACCGACGCTTGTTACGCTTTTCGCCCTTTTTCTACTAACCACTAACCAGTAACCCAACCACCTACCTTTAACCCAAGCCTAACCCTTCACCCACAAAGTCCTCTTGATATTTACAAAGGTATATAAGTTAAAAAGGAGGAGGATTGATTGCTTGGCAAGCTTATGGTAGGAGTAAGTTCCATGCCGCTCTCGAGTGATCCACAAAAATACATTTTCGGCCGAGTGTTGAGTGATCCCCGTGAGGTATGTGAACTTGTATATAAATAGAATTTTAAAGACGCATGTTATGCCCTAATAAGTAATTTATCTTATGAAAAGTTTTAAATAAATCATGACGAATAGGATTGTAAATAAATAAAAATAAAACTTAATAAAGAATCTTGGAAATCCCGACACTCTATGACAAGCCCAAAAACCTTCTTCTCTACCCATTCCATTTGGGAGTGTAATAGCCACATATTAAAGAGTTTTGCTTGAGGACAAGCAAAGATTCAAGTGTGGGGGTATTTGATGTGTGCAAAATGCAACATATAAATTACATCAATTGTGGCATAAAACTAACCCTTTTTTAGTACTAATGTTGGAAAAAGTGTGCTTTTGTCTTCCTTTTGTATTTTCAGGATTAAATGAGCTCAAATTAATAAAAGAAGCAAAAAGACATCAAAATCTAACATAAATACAAGAAAAGGAACAAGACGTGACATGCCCGACCCCACGACAGCATCTTCCCAAGCAAAACAAGAGGACAGAAGACTGAACACGCCCCGTGCTCAGCCAGCACGGGGGCGTGCCCAAGTGTCAGCAGAAAAGACAAAGTTGTAGAAGCTTCTATTGCCCACAACGGGGCCGTGCTCAGCGGACACGGGGCCGTGGTCAACTATATGATTCGCACAATCTATAACCCGGCTATTTAGGACTGTATCCCTGCTGACTCAGACTACTTAGTCGAGGGTAACGTCACCTCCAAAAGAGGGGCCTACCATAATTTGCATTAATAACTTAATTAATTATCTTTCAATAATCCGACCCTTTAGGATTGTATCCTTGCTGACTCAAACTACTGGGTTGAGGGTAACGTCACCTTCAAAAGAGGGGCCTACTACAATAACTAAGATAATCTCTTAAATAAGTGCAAAAGTGCGGAAATAATCAAAGGTTACACTATACACGAGTCGGAACCAAGTGATTCATCTTGTCTATCTGTTTTTCTTTTTTATTTTTATTTTCAGCATTTTTAGTTAGTTTTTATTTTTCTTAGTTTAAAACATTTTTCTAAACTTTTGTTTTGATTAGACGTTGAGGATAAACCGGTACTAAAAGCTCTTGTGTCCTTGGACGACCTCGGTATCTTGCCAACACTATACTACGCTCACGATGGGTGCACTTGCCCATATGTGTGTTTAATGTTAGTAAAATATCGTGTTTTATAAATTTAAAACTTGGCTAAAAAGTGTTAAAGGGCTTAAATATACACCTAAATATATATAACACTTCACACGCATCAAGACTTAGGCAAACATGGCCTTTGATTATCAAGAACTCTTACTATCAATCTTGGATCCCGAGACTACTACACACACTCTATGATGGATGATGGTGGTGGATGTGGGCGTTGTGATGGTGGTGGAGGGTGGGTGAAGTGGGAGAGAGGTGGTTTGTCAAGGGATGCCTTTGAAGTGAACCAAGCACCCATATTTATAGCCTGCACAGAAGCCCGGACACGGCCCCGTGCCCGCTGGGCACGGCCCCGTGTCCATCCATCTTCTCTTTCTTCATTTAATGCAGTTTGTCTGTATTAGTTGACCACGCCCCCGTGTCCGCTGGGCACGGCCCCGTGTGCAGAAGAGTATCTGTACTATCAAGATTTGCTTGGATTCTACGAATCTTAGCGTTGACCACGGCCCCGTGTCCGTTGGGCACGCCCCCGTGTTGGGAAATAGAAGCTTCTAGAACTTTGTCTTTTCTACAGACACTTGGGCACGCCCCCGTGTCCACTGGGCACGGGGCGTGTTCAGCCTTCTGATTTCCTATTTTTGCTTGGGAAGATGCTGTTGAGGGGTCGGGCATGTCACGTTTATTCCTTTTCTTGTATTTATGTTAGATTTAGTTGCATTTTTGCTTCTTTTGTTTATTTACGTTCATTTATCCCTGAAAATACAAAAGGAAGACAAAAGCACACTTTTTCCAACATTAGTACTAAAAAAGGGTTAGTTTTATGCCTCATTTGATGTAATTTATATGTTGCATTTTACACACATCAATTATAACCAATTTTTTTAAACCCGGACCGGGCCGGCCGGGATCCGGAGACTGCAGCGGGCCGTTTCCGTGGTTTGAGCCGTTTCAACAACGGGCCGGTGGTCGGGCCGGGATCCGGGCGGTCGGGCTGGTGGGTCATAACGAGGGTCGGGCCAGTCACATTATATTGACTTCATGTTCCTCATTAAAGCTGCAACTGGGTTTAATCGGACCTGTTTTAGGCGAAGATCTAGACCTGGTGGTGATAAATGGCGGTTGGGAGGTGGTTCTTGTTGGTGGGTGTTGATGGTGATGGACAGCGGAAGTGGGTATTGATGGTTGTGATAGTGGCAGATGTGAGGTGGGGATGGTGGTGGTGTGCGGGTGTGTGTGGGGGGGTGGTGGTGGTCCAATGAGGATGGTAGTGGTGGTACGGTGGTATAGTACAGTGATGGTGGTGTTGTGTGGTGAAGCTGGAGAGAAAGAAAAAACACAGCAAGCGTGTGTTTGTGTGTTTGCTTGTGTGTTAAGTGTATGTATGGAGAAAAGAAAGTCTATAACCTACCTAACCTTCTTCATAGATACAAAAAAGCATTCCTCATAAAATTTTTAAGTTCCCAATGTATCATCATTAAAAAGGCCAACTATATTCCTAAAACAAGTTATACATTTAAATATTTCAGTCATTTACATCTAATGTGAATCCGGGTCTTAAATCCGGTCGAACCGTTCGGACCGGTCTGACCTTTGACCCCGTAAGACGACCGGGTCGACCTCCGGTCCGGTTCTGAAAACATTGATTATAACCAGGAATCCACCAAGAAAAGTCTAAAGTAGCAATGTGAGTGATCTCCTTTTTGTGAACCATTTTGCAAACTATTTTACAAAACCTTAAATATTTTACAATGTGATTAACAGTGATTGAGTCTTTGTAGTTTTTCAATTACTACCGGTATATTGGGGTTTTGTATACAAAATGTGGAACACGTTACCATTAGACAACGAGATAGCCAATGTGTAATATGACCCACCAGTCAGGATTGACAATACTGAATGAGTAATTGTGTAGAAATAAACATTGTGATTGCTCTCAATACTGTTAAAGGATAAATGCTTCTTGATTAAACTGGGATTCACTCACCAGTATTTCCCACTGATAAATGTTTTTAAAACGCGTTTCAGGTAACAAAATATGAAAGCCAATTAGAAGCCAGCTCGAGAGCACTGAAGGCTTGGAAAAAAATGTGGCTATAAAAGTTACCTAAAAGACAATGTTTTAAATTCAATA
Organism: Helianthus tuberosus; assembly: GCA_030545235.1. Taxonomy (NCBI): domain Eukaryota; kingdom Viridiplantae; phylum Streptophyta; class Magnoliopsida; order Asterales; family Asteraceae; genus Helianthus; species Helianthus tuberosus. The sequence continues at coordinate 54,354,366 of CM060436.1, forward strand.
AATTAGGGTTTATCCCTATAAACATGTTTGTAATAGAAACTTGGGTTTTACCCATGTGTTTATTAATATGAAAATGTGGTATTTTAGTCTGATAAAATATTTCCTAACTACGGTCCTTATGAAATTTCCGCAGCCAAAAAAAATGATAAACCACCGATACCACCACATCTGAGTTCGCGTCCGCCCAATCCCAGGAGATAGGGGCCGGGGGTTGCGACAGAAACGGAGGTTCGGGACACAATAAAATTTGGAGTGGCAGTTGGAGAAAATGTTCAGGATTTCGATGCAGTTTTTCGGGAACAAATTCTTGGAAAAGGTATTCAATTTGGTTCCAAATGAATTTTATTTCTGTCAACGTAAGGGGAATGGGAGGTCTGAATGCTGGAGATAAGGCGGGTTAGATTAGAAAGATCAAATTTGAGGAAAATGTTGGGTTTGTGGCTATCCAGGAGACCAAAACCTCTGTTGTTTCAGAGGCAATGTGTAAGACCTATAGTAATTTTTAACATCTCGATATCATTAAGGTAAGCATTTTATATCAAAATTTTCACCTAAAAAACTTTTGCTTCAAAGTGTTCATACATGTTCAAACATTCAAAAACTATGTTTAAGTGTTTACATATTTCACATTTTATAAAGCAAAACTAAATCAATGCGGAAGCTTCGTTTAGTCATGTGTTCGGTTCTTGATTTTCACTTGATCTTCATCCAGATACTCATGACGTTCACCTATAATCAAAAACAATGTAAAAGTTAGTTTTGATTGCTTATTAACAAGTTTAAACAAGTTCTATGCATCAAACAATCAAAATAAAAAAAAATCCAGCTTCAATGCCTCTCGCGTGCCGCGAGAGGCTCAGTTCGTTCAGTCGTGGGGCGCGACATCTGTCACGTGTCGCGCCCCGACCACCGTGACCCTTTGCGTCGCGCGGGGGTTACCATTTTACAGCAGGTCCGTTTTTTAGATCTGCATTTTGCCCAGCTAAGTGTTTTACCTATCTTTAACATAAACGTGCATAACTTTCAAACGACACATCCGTTTTACACGATTCTTTTTCCTATGCGATCGTATTACAATTACGTATATGTTTAACACCTTTGTTCGCATCGAAATCCGATTTATAAGCTAACGGCTTATAAATCCTTTATGCTATTATTTGAGCAGTTTCATTTTAGGAACATACATGTTTAATAACGATGATTATCTCTAATCATTTTCTGTAACACCCTAAAATGATTTGACCATAAGAGACGCAGCGGAATACCGGCTCAAAATTCTTTCTCATATTGTCTATATAACATACTTGAAAGTTCATTCATAATCTGTCGGACACTTCTTGAAAGGATTTACATCATTCATTCTTGATTAACGCGTTAAATGCAATACATAAATACAAGCTATGAGACCGATCTTCCCGTACAATCCTTACTCTTTGACTCGATCTTCAACTTCTTAGTCTCCACAATAATGTTAATTACGTGCAACCAGTAATCACCACATACATGTGCATCATTAACAGTTGTTGACCCCATTCTTAATCTAGACATACACAATTAAATGACCATTCCGCATTTTTCTATTCACGCTAATCTTTTCGATTATCTTTCCGAGTACAATCTTGCTTCCCAATCATCAACTCTTCATAAGGACACAATAGTATACCTGCATTTTCATTTCATTCTCCAGGCACATGATTAGTAACATAAATACTCAAATGTATTGAAGCCATGTATACATATATACAAGCCCATTCTTTCATAAACAATAAATCCTACTTCGTGTATACGTACCTTCATACGTATATTTATATACACATACATACCTACATAGGTACATACCTACATAGGTACATACATACATACAAGCTCTTACATATCACTAACATTCCCACATGATTATTCTAACATATCCTAGTCACAAACATCGTTATAAATAAGTCTCATACATATCAACCTACGTGCATACCATTTCTAATCGTGCTTACCTATGGATTTCGTTACTAACATGTAGATAAATCCATACCCATACTTATACATGCCACTAGACTAAATTAATTCCCACACATACTTACGTACACGCTCATCACACTTCAAAAACACTCTTCAATGAGTTTGTGTAATGGTAATCCTTTCTTTAACATTCCTTCAATCATACTTTCTAACGGGTATAACTGTCAAATTCCTTCCGTCTTCTATATCCTGTTCGACATCAATTCCTTATCAGTTAATTTTTTAGGCATAACCCAGACAAGTTACCTCGTCATCTAGGTTATCAGGCATAACCCAGACAAGTTACCTGGTCATCTAGGTTATCAGGCATAACCCAGACAAGTTACATGGTCATCTAGGTTAATATGCATAACCCAGACGAGCAACCTGGTCATCTAGATTATCATGCATAACCCAGATGAGTTACCTGGTCATCTGGGTTATCAGTCGTGACCGAGACATAACCCAGACGAATTGTTACAGCCTAGACATTTATTTCACCCTGACGGTATGCCAGCCGTAGGCTACGGCAGGCATCAACAAAGAATTTGAACCATGTACAAATCGAACTTCCATGTACTTTCATTTAATCATTATCAAGCTCCATATCCCTCTAAATCTTAATCCCAAGATCAAACCAACTACTACATCATGCCATACTTCTTTCTACATTTTGACCCGTTCGTTTCTACTGTGTAGTTTTGACATAAACAACTATCTTCGACTTACCATAACACTTCTTACTTTGGTACTTACTCTTACCCATAATCTTCTTACATGGTTCCCTATATTAAACACACCAAACTTCATTTATTAAAGAAGAAGTGATTCCAAAAATCACTTACCTTAAACGTTCGTATTCGTATCCATTTCCTTGTTTCCTTTTGACCCTTTAGCTTTCCATGCTTCCATACATCTTGACATGATCCCTATAATATCATGTCATTGCATTCACATTCTTGTTAGTATACATGATATTATATATTAATGATCATATCAAATTCATATTCCACATTTGACCTTCATTAGTCAATTCTAACAAACATAAGGCATATTCCCACAATCATATCTTTTCAACTCATATAATTCATCACGTCATCACATATAACACACATTGATATAACACGTACCATATGACTTTCTATAATCTTACAATTGTGACAACAAGTCTAATCATACTGCTTATACGCAGTTGACTTTCAGAAGTCAACAGTTTATCATATGAACTTTCGACTTAACCTCATACATCTGTGACATCATAATAGGCTATATAAATGACGCTATATACATTTCATATTCACTATGCAAATGTGCTTACAACCACATCCAAACTAGTAATTTAACATAATCTCAACACCATTATCATACTTCATTCATATATAATTCAAGCCGTTTCATACAATTTCACATCCTAACTTCACTTAGACATTTCATCATACACTTGGTGTGCATACTACTTTCTAAGCACAATGCACACTTAATTCATGCATAATCTTCTAAGCTCTTACTTAGTTCATCAAATCTTCTTACTAATCAACAAGTATCATTCACACATAGACATTAAACATATCAAACACCACATTTCTTTCAATTCATCTAACAAGAATCCATCATACATAACATGATACATCAATATTGAACAAGAATTAGACATGGATGATATATCCATGTCACCATCTTCACCATAACAATTGGGTTTCACCTTAAAACATCAAATTAAGCAAAATCATGCATAATTCATGTTCTATATGGTCATTCTAACACCTATACATGATCAATTTCATACCAATTCACGGATTAAACATAACCCACTTCATACGAGATCATCAATCTAAGTTTCAAGACATACCTCATGATCACCTTGTGTAGGTGATCATTAATTCATGTTCATTTATAGGTTTGAGCTTTAATTCACCCTTCAATTTGAAGATCTTTCATAACTAGGGTTTGGCTCCCCTTGTGTTCTTCTGAGCATTCCATACACACACACACAATGTGTGTGTTGTGTGTTAAATTCATGTTTTATAAAACATTGGTTTTCCCATGTTACAATTTAGTCCCTTTAGTTTGTCATCTTATCTCTTCTCCCATAACTTTATTCCTTACACTTAAAAGTTAACATTGCATTTAACTAGGTTATCTGTTCCTAGTTATCCAACATCATGTTAAATTATTTAAACACCCACTTTGGCCAATAAAGGGATTTTGGGGCGTTACAAGTCTACCTCCTTTAAAAGAGGTTTCGTCCCCGAAGCCTTGTTCATTTCCACTTAACATTAAATATCTTTTCTTCCCGCCCCATTTGGTGACGACCTCTAACTCCAAGAACCCGACCCAGAGTTTTTAACAGTGTCGTCTTCATTGTATAATGCTAGTTTCTAGCAAAATAAACATAATTATACGTTTCATTCCTATCAAACAATACCTACCTTCGTTTTCCGGTTATTATTAACCCGTCAACCGGCACGTTTAGGGCACACCCCTAAAATACATTTCCTTAGATTTCAGATTCCTACATAAGATTAGTCTCTAGTGATCATCATCACTACTAGTTCATTCTTTTAATTTATTTCAAAATTCATATTATCTTCATAGACTATACGATCTTACTTCGTAATTTATACATACACGTCTATGTTTAACTTCGATAGATACATCATAATAATAAGTAACTATCCAATCTCGATTCATAAACTATTCATACAATTGACTTCTTTCTAACAAGTCCATACTTTCCATACCATACTTTCACATAACATTCTCATTTCCTTGACCCGTTAGTAACGGGTCAATATAAATACTTCTTCAAACTTGTAATAGTATATACATTCGTATGATCCATTTATATTGGATCTAATACCTTCCTCTAATCTCTTAAGATTACATTCCATACATATATTATATAACATTTAATTCTTGTTTTGTTATCGCAACAAAACTACTATTTCGTACTCACACATTCGTGCTTAACTCCAAAGTTAAACATCACTCTACGTTTTCTACAGTTACTTGTACCATTCATACCTTTATGTTAGCCTCAAATCATCTCATTCATATCACATTACTATTGTTCTCACTTCATGCATTACTTTATTCTACATAAGTAAAGGTGTCGTGCAAGTTCATCATGCGAGGGTTTAATCAATACCCGGAACTTTCACTCAATACTTTTAAGATTTCCTTTTAATGGCCAAATTTTCTTCTTATGTCGACTGTTAAAAGTCAAACATCCCATACCATACCATACCATACCATACCTATCCTCTCATTCATTTCATAGGTCATTTTCAATCTACCAATTCATACCTATCCAACATGAGTTATACATTTTACTAACCTCGATTTCATTGTATAATCAACGATCCGTAAACCAGATCGATCTGCTTCTTCACGAGTACTCACCGTACCAGGCCAGATTTCATTCATCTGTGTAATGAGCTTCCGCTTGTGCACATCCTTTCACCAATTCGATTGGTTTCAACACATTAAGAGTTCTACCACTGTCATCTACAAAATTGGCGGTTAGCACATTTCATTCAAACATTCATTCTACTAGGTGATTATTCACCTATAATTCTTCTACAAATTTCCTACGTACATGCTATAACATATCACACATTGCATTTCTTACATACAATTTTTTTTTCATTTTGTTAGTTATTTCGCCATCTTCTTGCAGTTTGACTTTTCAAGGTCAAACTGGCATTTCTTACTTATCATAGATGTATTGAAGTACACGTTCGTACTTCTTTCCATTCATGCTTACTTGCAAAGACTTTATTACATCATTTCAGTATTTCTTGCAAAACTTACCCTTCCCGTCCATACTTAAGTTATTGTCCGGGTCGTAGCCCGTCATTCATTCTGACTCCCAAGATTCATTTACTAACACATCTAACACGTAACTTATTCAAAACTTCTTTCTTTCAACTTAAATTTAGATTTGCGTGCCAATTACGGTTATTCTTTTGTTATACTATCACCATCTACTTTATACTTACTTATATGACCCGTTTAACTCAACCACGGTCAAACTGTCAACACATTCTTATGTAGGTTAATTTCATCCTTTTTATGTTTTAAATCCGTCTCGTGGATTCAAACATATCATCCACACTTTTCACTCCTTTTATGTTTTGGATACGTCTCGTGGATTCAAACATATCATTTATACCTTTCATTCCTTCTATGTTTTGAATCCGTCCCGCGGATTTAAACATATCATTCATACCTTTCATTCCTTCTATGTTTTGAATTCGTCTCGCAGATTCAAACATATCATTCATACCTTGTTGATCCGTACTTACTTACGGATTCAAACATTCTTCATTCTTATCATTCATGCTTTTCATTCTTACATAGTACTCTCAATTTCCTGAGAGTCTTACTACCCATTTCACTCGCACATCCACCTGCTACCAAATTCTACCAGACATACCTGCGATAATTACCATGGTCTCACGAACGTCATATGCATCTTGGGTACTGGCCAGGTGCGCAATCCACATACTAGTTTTGTGCCTTCATGTGATCATCGCCTTATTCCGAAGAAATGGGTTTAAGTTTTGTGCAACATCTTTAAAACTTTACCAAGACAACATCATTGTCTTTCGTTTAATATTTACCCTCCCCAAGGAGATTTCCTTTTTCTTTTAACGTCGGTACCCATATATATTAATATTGTGTACCTGAGGTTCATCTGTCTAATTACATGCCTTGGGTATTCATCCTAGACTGCATCCTCGAATCATCCTCTTCAAACATTTAAGCTTACCTTGCATATACAAAACCGTTAGCTTCTTTATATGAGTACATAAATACACGCTTTCATTCCATTTATACCTTTAGATCTTGATCGAGTCATGGATTGTACGGGTTCGTCATCACAAGAGCACACGGGTTTGAGTTCAAGTACCTACCTTCTCGTACTTGATTCTCTCAAAACAGGGCTCTGATATCAACTTGTAAGACCCTAAAACGATTTGACCATAAGAGACGCAGTGAAATACCGACTCAAAATTCTTTCTTATATTATCTATATAACATACTTGAAAGATCATTCATAATCTGTCGGACGCTTCTTGAAAGGATTTAGAGCATTCATTCTTGATTAACACGTTAAATGTAATACATAAATACAAGCTATGAGACCGCTCTTCCCGTATAATCCTTACTCTTTGACTCGATCTTCAACCTCTTAGTCTCCAAAATAATGTTAATTCCGTGCAACCTACAATCACCACATACATGTGCATCATTAATAGTTGTTGACACCATTCTTAATCTAGACATACATAATTAAATGACCATTCTGCATTCTTCTATTCAAGCTAATCTTTTCGATTATCTTTCCGAGTACAATCTTGCATCTCAATCATCAACTCTTCATAAGGACACAATAGTATACCTTCATTTTCATTTCATTCTCAAGGCACATGATTAGTAACATAAATACTCAAACGTATTGAAGCCATGTATACATATATACAAGCCCCGTTCTTTCATAAACAATAAATCCTACTTCGTGCATACATACCTTCATACGTATATTTATACACACATACATACCTACATAGGTACATACATATATACATACAAGCTCTTACATATCACTAACATTCCCACATGATTATTGTAACATATCCTAGTCACAAACATCCATATAAATAAGTCTCATACGTATCAACCTATGTGCATACTCATTTCTAATCGTGCTTACCTATGGATTCCATTACTAACATGTAGGTAAATCCATACCCATACTTATACATGCCTCTAGACTTAATTAATTCTCACACATACTTACGTACACGCTCATCACACCTCATAAACACTCTTCAATGAGTTTGTGTAATGATAATCCTTTCTTTAACATTCCTTCAATCATACTTTCTAACGGGTATAAATGTCAAATTCCTTCCACCTTCTATATCCGGTTCGACATAAATTCCTTATCAGTTAATTTTGAGGCATAACCCAGACAAGTTACCTTGTCATCTAGGTTATCAGGCATAACCCAGACAAGTTACCTGGTCATCTAGGTTATCAAGCATAACCCAGACAAGTTACCTGGTCATCTAGGTTATCAGGCATAACCCAGACAAGTTACATGGTCATCTAGATTATCATGCATAACCCAGACGAGTTACCTGGTCATCTAGATTATCATGCATAACCCAGACGAGTTACCTGGTCATCTGGGTTATCAGTCATGACCGGGACATAACCCAGACGAATTGTTACAGCCTAGACATTTATTTCACCCTGTCGGTATGCCAGCCGTAGGCTACGGAAGGCAATCAACAAATAATTCAAACCTTGTACAAATCGAACTTCCATGTACTTTCATTTAATCATTATCAAGCTCCATATCCTTCTAAATCTTAATCCCATGATCAAACCAACTACTACATCATGCCATACTTCTTTCTACATTTTGACGCTTTCGTTTCTACTGTGTAGTTTTGACATAAACAACTATCTTCGACTTACCATAACACTTCTTACTTTGGTACTTACTCTTACCCATAATCTTCTTACATGGTTCCCTATATTAAACACACCAAACTTCATTTATTAAAGAAGAAGTGATTCTAGAAATCACTTACCTTAAACGTTCGTATTCGTATCCGTTTCCTTGCTTCCTTTTGACCCTTTAGCCTTCCATGCTTCCATCCATCTTAACATGATCCCTATAATTTCATGTCATTGCATTCACATTCTTGTTAGTATACATGATTGTATATATTTGATGTGTGTAAAATGCAACATATAAATTACATCAAATGAGGCATAAAACTAACCCTTTTTTAGTACTAATATTGGAAAAAGAGTGTTTTTGTCTTCCTTTTGTATTTTCAGGATTAAATGAGCTCAAAAACGCAAAAGAAGCAAAAAGACAGCTAAATCCAACATAAATACAAGAAAAGGAATATTAGTGGACTGCCCGAACCCTCAACGGCACCTTCCAAAGCAAAATAGAGAAAACAGAAGACTGAACACGCCCCGTGCTCAGCCAGCACGGGGCCGTGCCCAAGAAGCAGCAGAAAAGACAAACCTATAGAAGCTTCTATTGCCCACCACGGGCCGTGCTCAGCGGACACGGGGGCGTGTCGAAAGTACAGCAGGCGCATTTATTGTAATTGCGAATTACAATTAATGAGGAGAGAGATTGTCAGACGGACACGGGGCCGTGCCCAGCGGACACGGGGCCGTGTCAAGCTCTCTGTTCAGCCTATAAATAGGAGTGCTTGGATTCATTTCATCTCATCCCTTGGCACACCACCTCTCTCACACTTCATCCACCACCCACCACCATCACAACACCATCATCCACCACCATCATCCATTGTCCATCGTAGAGTGTGTGAGTCGTCTCGGGATCCAAGATTGATCGTAAGAGTTCTTGACAATCAAGGCCATGTTTGCCTAAGTCTCTTACATCACTTGGTGAAGACAAAGTGTCTAGTATAATACTTTTTATTTCTAATCTTTTGCACTTTTTATTTGGTTTCGTATTAATGACTTTAATAACTAGTTACTTATGTTGAAGGTGATCTTTCCTTATCGTTTGTCCGTGGTGTCTTGGCATTATTTTACTGTCTATATAAAATAAAGGATTTTCACCATTCATATCTCCACGGTCTATATGGAGATATGTTGGCTACCTGGTAGGGGGTTAAGGGAACGGTTTGGTAAAGGTCTTGCCATTGTTCAGCGTTTAGAGGTCCTGCAATGGACCTGGGTCAAATTTAGTAGGACCTCCTTCAATACTTCACGGTATTGGATGGCGGGGGTCCAAACTCTTTGATCCCCTCATAAGTTAACTACTATTAATACTATAACCCGGCTATTTAGGACTGTATCCCTGCTGACTCAGACTACTTAGCCGAGGGTAACGTCACCGCCAAAAGCGGAGCCTACCACAATACTGCATTAATAACTTAATTCATTATCTTCCAATAATCCACCCTTTTAGGATTGTATCCCTGCTGACTCAAACTACTGGGGTGAGGGTAACGTCGCCTTCAAAAGAGGGGCCTACTACAATAACTAAGATAATCTCTTAATTATGTGCAAAAGTGCGGAAATAATCAAAGGTTATACTAGATACGAGTCGGAACCAAGTGATTCATCTTGTCTATCTGTTTTTCTTTTATTTTTATTTTCAGCATTTTAGTTAGTTTTATTTTTCTTAGTTTAAAACATTTTTCTAAACTTTTATTTTGGTTAGACGTTGAGGATAAACCGGTACTAAAAGCTCTTGTGTCCTTGGACGACCTCGGTATCTTACCAACGCTATACTACACTCAACGATGGGTGCACTTGCCCATATGTGTGTTTAGTGTTAGTGAAATATCGTGTTTTATAAATTTAAAACTTGGCTAAAATAAGTGTTAAAAAGGGCTTAAAATATACACCTAAAATAAGTAACACTTCGCACGCATCAAGTTTTTGGTGCCGCTGCCGGGGACACAAGGATTTTGAGAAAGTTTAAAATCGACGGCCTAATCAGTTTTTTTTTCAAAACCTTTTCAAAACGCGCGCACATTTTTCTGCATTTTAGTTTAGTTTGCATTTACAGTAGCCTGAACACGGGGCCGTGCTCATTGAACACGCCCCCGTGCTGCATATTTTTAGTCAGATACCCAGATACAGAGTCTGAACACGGGGCCGTGCTCACTGAACACGCCCCCGTGCTCAACGTGACCAGTAACTTTAATTAAAACGCCCAGATACAGATCCTGTACACGGGGCCGTGTCCAACCTTCTGTTTCAGTCTTTGTTTTCATTTTCTGGTCCCGAGACTCAGTTGTGGTCTGCTGAGTGATTCTTATGGATCAATACTCAAGAGGTTACAACTACACCTATGATGAGGATGATTATAGGGGTAATTATTGCACTAATTGTCGTAATACACGTTCGATTCAAAATAATCACTCATATCAACCATCCGATTCATACGCTTACTATGAGGAGCCCAGGTACGAGCCATCAACTTCATACACATCCTATGAAGACCAAAGGTATGAACCTCCTCCCTCATACTCATATTTTGATGAACCAAGGTATGAGCCTTCTTACTCATACTTTGAGGAACCAAGATATGAGCCACCACCTTCATATGCTTGTTATGAGGAACCATGGCGTGAACAACCCACCTCATATGAGTATTATGAAGAACAAAATTACGAACCTTATCCATCATATGCTTACAATGAAGAACAATGGTGTGAACCATCAACTTCATATGGGTATTATGAGGAACAAAGGGTCGAACAACCGGATTCAAGCTTAGAAAATAATGATTCTTTTTCTATAACCGAAGTGACCGATAGGATATTAGAACACATTAGAGTTATCGATCGATGTATAAAAGAAGCTCGCGCAAGGGAAGAGGAGTCCCGCGCAAGAGAAGAATTAAAAAAGGAAGAGATAACTAAAAATGAAAAAATGGAAGAACAAATAAGTGAAAAACCGACACATGAGTTAAACAACGAAAAAGGTGAGTCCAATAACGTTAAAATCCAAGAAGAGTCTAATTTTGAAGAAATTAATCTCTTGACACCTTCTTTCGAAAATCATTGTTTAGTACCCACTCATGCTAAGTTTTTAAAAGAGTTAAACACTAACACTAAAATTGACGAAACGGTAAGTGTTAAGTTAACTAATGATCAAACTTCGCTAATAAAAGAAGACCCATTTGAAATTAACATCACACCGGTTCCATGTTTCTTTCAAAATTCGTTTATTAGTAATGTCACAATCGATAAAGATCTTTGTGTTAACATAATGCCTAACTACATTTTCGAAAAATTAAGTATTAGTGATTTTTCTCCACTTCAAATACCCATTTTTCTATCCAATCGGAAAGTAATAAAATCAATCGGTATAGTTGAAGATGTTTTGGTTCAAACAAATCAAATGGTAATCCCAACCGACTTTGTCATCCTCGATGACGCTCCTCTAGTGTTGGGACGACCATTTGTAAAAACTCACGAAGCTTTGAAAAGCCGGAAGTTCAATAATTTACTTCTTCAATTAGGGGCATTTAAAAGAAGTGTCGATCTCGAACGATCAATGAAATATCCATTCGGCAATAATGACCCCCTAATTGAAGATGAAGATGAACCACCCGATACAAGTGAAGAGATTGACCACTTTGTTGAAGAAGAGGTCGCCATAGAACAAACTTTTAAAGTTCTTGATCGAAACGAGCAACCAAATAAGGAGTCTCCTAAAGACCCACCACTTGAGCTCAAAGAACTTCCAAAAGGTTTGGAATATGCTTTTCTAGACAAAGATGGTAAGTTACCTGTAATTATTTCGTCTAAATTAGATAACTTAGAAAAAGAAAAACTAATTAATCTTTTGAGAAAACACAAAAATGCAATAGCTTGGAAGCTTGTTGACATAAAAGGAATTAGTCCTTCTATGTGCACACACAAAATTTTGATGAATGATGACTACAAATCGGTCATACAACCACAACGTCGAGTAAATCCAAATGTTCAAGAAGTGGTTAAAAACGAAGTCATCAAATTACTTGACGCCGGACTTATCTATCCTATTTCCAATAGTCCTTGGGTAAGTCCCGTCCAAGTAGTTCCAAAGAAAGGAGGTATGACGGTAATTACTAACGAAAAGAATGAATTAATACCAACGAGAACCGTCACAGGATGGAGAGTATGTATAGATTATAGACGATTAAATGAAGCAACAAGAAAGGATCATTTTCCTTTACCCTTCATTGATCAAATGTTAGAAAGATTATCCGGTCATAAATTTTACTGTTTCTTGGATGGTTTTTCAGGTTACTTTCAAATCCCGATAGCACCCGAAGACCAAGAAAAGACAACTTTCACATGTCCCTATGGAACTTTTGCTTATCGACGCATGCCGTTTGGTCTATGTAATGCCCCCGCAACATTCCAACGTTGTATGGTAGCCATTTTCCATGACATGATAGAAAAGACAATGGAAGTCTTCATGGACGACTTTTCTATCTTTGGGGATTCATACGACCAATGCCTCGATAACCTTGAACGAATGCTATCCCGATGTGAGGAAACTAACCTCGCCCTTAATTGGGAAAAATGCCATTTCATGGTAACGGAGGGAATAGTACTCGGTCACAAAATCTCAAGCGAAGGAATGGAGGTGGATCGAGCAAAAATAGATACCATTTCTAGATTACCTCCTCCATCCTCCGTAAGAGCTATTAGAAGTTTCCTAGGGCATGCCGGATTTTATAGGCGGTTTATCAAAGACTTTTCAAAGATCTCAAGGCCTCTAACAAAATTACTTGAAAAAGATGCTCCTTTCATCTTTGACAAGGATTGCAATCAAGCATTTCTAACCCTAAAGGAAATGCTAGTCAATGCACCTATCATGATAGCACCTGATTGGAAATTTCCTTTCGAAATCATGTGTGATGCTAGTGACTTTGCAGTTGGAGCTGTCTTGGGACAGAGAAAAGAAAAGCATTTCCACCCAATATATTATGCTAGTAAAACACTTAACGATGCACAAGAAAATTACACAACAACTGAAAAAGAGTTACTAGCTGTGGTATTTGCTTTTGATAAATTTCGTTCTTATCTTGTTCTTTCTAAAACTATAGTCTATACAGACCATGCAGCCATTCGATATCTCTTTAAGAAGCAAGACGCAAAACCACGTTTGATTAGGTGGATTCTACTCCTCCAAGAATTTGACATTGAAATCAAGGACAAAAGAGGAGCAGAAAATACCGCAGCAGATCATCTTTCACGCTTAGAAGACCCAGCTTTGGAGGCAACCAGGGACGAGCAAATCAACGAAAAATTTCCAACTGAGTCCCTGGAAATGGTGGAATATAAGGAAGAACCATGGTACGCCGACTTTGCTAACTACCTAGCTAGCGGAATAGTCGCAAAAGGATGGCCACATCATCAAAGAAAAAAATTCTTTGCCAATGTGAAACACTATTTTTGGGAAGATCCATATCTTTTCAAGATGTGTGCCGACCAACTCGTCAGACGATGCGTACATGGTAGTGAAGCACGAAGAATTCTCCGCCATTGTCATGAAGGTCCATACGGAGGACATCATGGTGCTGCCAGTACCGCACGAAAGATATTTGATTCAGGATTTTATTGGCCAACTATTTACAAAGATGCTCAAAATCTTGTAAAGACATGTGATGCTTGCCAAAGAACAGGTAATATTTCTTCCAAAAACGAAATGCCACAAAATGGCATTCTTGTTTGTGAAATTTTTGATGTATGGGGACTCGACTTTATGGGACCTTTCCCACCATCAAAAGGAAACAAATACATACTTGTGGCAGTAGATTACTTGTCCAAATGGGCCGAGGCCGAGGCACTTCCAACAAATGATGGAAGAGTAGTGGTAAGATTTCTAAAAAAATTATTCTCTCGTTTTGGCACACCTAAAGCTTTAATAAGTGATAGAGGTACCCATTTTTGCAACCATCAACTTGAAAAATTTTTAACAAGATATGGGGTCTATCACCGGGTTTCGACAGCATATCACCCTCAAACAAACGGACAAGCCGAAGTGACTAATAGAGGGTTAAAACGAATACTCAAAAAAACCGTAGGGTTAAATAGAAAGGAATGGGCTGATAAATTAGATGATGCTTTATGGGCCTTTCGAACTGCTTATAAAACAACGATAGGTACAACCCCATATAAGCTAGTCTATGGAAAAAGTTGTCATTTGCCAGTAGAAATTGCACACAAAGCCTACTGGGCAATCAAAAATGTAAACTTAGATCTAGAATTTGCTGGTAAAAATTGATTTTGTCAAATAAATGAATTAGACGAGCTTAGGAATTATGCATACTCAAACTCCGAGATTTATAAGGAAAGAATGAAAAATTTGCATGACAAACATATTAAACCTAATGAATTTCGGGTAGGAGATTTAGTTCTTTTGTTTAATTCACGACTTCGATTGTTTCCTGGTAAATTAAAGTCTAGGTGGTCAGGACCTTTTTCCGTCACCCATATTTTTCCACACGGTGCAGTAGAAATTAAACCTCGAAATGGGCCACCATTTAAAGTCAATGGCCAACGGCTGAAACTCTATCAAGGATTTATTGAGGATGAGGAAGAAGAGATCTCGGTTCAAACCGTGGAAGAATAAAAACATCATGCCTGGTAAGTTACGAACGATTGAGACGACAAAATAAAGCGGTAAGTTTTCTAAACCATAACTTATGGGAAAAAGGGGCACTCACACGCGCACAAAAAAAAAAAAAAAAAAAAAAGCTCGGCACGAGGCCGTGTCCGCTGGACACGGGGCCGTGTTCGCGCTGCAGACGGGATAAAACCCCTTTTTCAAAACAGTTTCTTCATTCCACACGCCCCGTTTCCCCACAAAAGCTCTGGTTCCAGGCGATTTTTCGCGAAATTTCGACGTCTCTTACCGATCTAACAACGTCAAGGTATGATTCTATCACTCTTAGTAGTTAGATTAGTTACTTGCATGTAGTTAAAACACCACAAATTTGGGGAAAAATCTAGGGTTCTTGATGTTCATCCGGATCGAACCTAAAATTTTTGCCTAAATCTGTTTGCATTTAGTTAGATTAGTGTTAGGGGAAGTAAATACACTTAGATTGTTCATAGATTCACCCGATTTCTTACAAAAACCCCAAACCCTT
The DNA here is from genome assembly GCA_030545235.1 of Helianthus tuberosus. Classification (NCBI taxonomy): domain Eukaryota; kingdom Viridiplantae; phylum Streptophyta; class Magnoliopsida; order Asterales; family Asteraceae; genus Helianthus; species Helianthus tuberosus. The sequence continues at coordinate 54,370,027 of CM060436.1, forward strand.
GTTCTTGAACCGAAAAAGACAAAATTGATAAGGTAAACGGGGTATTTTAGGAAAAACGGTGTTTAGGGTTTCATTTTCGGGGGAAACCGCACCTATTGGACCAAAAATTTTCAAGTTTTCGAAACCGGGTCGAAAAATGAAGTTTTTGAGTAACAGACCTCTGGACACAGGGCCGTGTCCGCTGGACACGGGGTCGTGTCCAGCCCGCTGTTTGCAGTTTTGTCCGAAAACATTTCTGTTTCGTGCTAATCTTTGGTGTATTCCTTCAGATGGCAAAGTTCACAAGGTTCAATGCAAGTGAGCTTGATGCAAGGGCAAGGTATGAGGTTCTTCAAACAAGACCCGAAGAGTACCCCAGGAGAGCTTGCACGGAGCTGTTAACCTTGGTAAACCAGCTGAGCCGATTCAACAACATCGTTACGGGACCACTAGCTGTTGCATTAAACACTAGGCTTCAGTCGGTGCATCAATGTACCATGGATTTCTACAGTACCTTCAACTTCGATTCAAGGTGTGACCCATTTGACAATACTGGGGTTGTATTTCGGTGTGGAGGAACAATGTACTCGATCTCCATGGCACAGTTTAGAGCCATAATAGGTCTATACCAAGAAGAGGAATCGGGAAACGAAGAAAATACCGGGGGATTACGAGACTTGGATGGAAATGAAAGACAAGCCGCATGGGCTCAAATCGGTGAAGGAATCTACGACCCTCGTAGCACCAAGAGTACGAAGCTGAGGGATCCGCTCTATCGCTACATTCACAGGATCCTCACCTACTCTCTAAACCAACGTCACGACAGTAGTGGTGTTGTAGGGTTGAAAGATTTGGTTGTCCTCCACTGTATCCACAACCAAAAGCCTCTTGATGTTCCGTATCTCCTGTTAAGAAACATGCATCTCAACCGCCTTGCTCGAGCTCCAACGCCTATCTTCTTCGGAGGATGGGTGTACCGTCTTTTTAAGCATTACACGCGTATTCCAAGAGCCTTTGAAAGAAGCCCATGGTCGGGACGAGTTGACTACCACATTTGCCGAGCCATGAACTTACTCTATGAGGCGGAAGACGGAACAGTGAGTTTCCAGAGAACGCAAGGCTATGCATGGAACCCACAGGAGGCCCTAGTTCTTCACGCACCACCTCCCCACCACCAGTATCCACCCCATGGTGATCCGGATCAATCCTCCTCACAAGGAGGCGGTTTTCCTAATTTTCAAAGCTTACATGATCTTATGCAGGAAAACCTTATGTGTACCAGGAACGCCTACAACCTCGCCAACAACACATACCACCGGGTCGGAGCTATTGAACGCAACATCAATGATATACAAGACGATATCGGCAGCATCCGGGAGTACATGGCGGGGCATGGGGATGGAGGTGATGATAGCGATGAAGATATGGAGTAGAGGGTTTGGAGGAGCAGGAGCGGGTTGATGGCGAGCCCACAGGTTTAAGTCCCTTTATCTATCGAACGATTGGTGGCCTGCGTGCCAGAAGTTGAACAATTTACTTTCCTTAAACACTTTTATTTTCCGTTTTATTTTTCTTTTACTTTATGCTTGGAACAATTAACTATGGTAATGTAGGATGTTTGTATTGCTTGGTGTGGTATTAAGTGATGAAACAGGTACAAACCAAGGCTTGGGGTGCTAAGCCTCAGCACTTATAGGGCCAGGATGGAAAAACCGGAGGAAGAAACCTGTTTTTCAGGCTTTCAGACTGTCCACACGGGGACGTGTCCAGCCAACACGCCCCCGTGCTCACCTCCCAGACCTGCTGTATGGCTTCTGTTCTGCAGAATTTTGTCAGACATGCGGCCGTGTCCAGTAGGCACGGGGCCGTGTCCACCTTCTGTAAGTTCTTGTTACTGGCACCTGAACACGGGGTCGTGCCCACTCAACACGGGGCCGTGTTCAGTGCCCAGTAACACAAATTTTTGCTTTTTAAACACTATTTTACACATCTAATCAACCTAAAAATTTATTTTTGGGACACATTGAGGACAATGTGTAATTTAAGTGTGGGGGGGATGCTAAAACCTTGAATTTTGCAAGTCCTAAATACAAGCCTTACACAAAACTCTATTGGAACCGCTAATCACCCCAAATTTTTTCAAAAATTTCATTTTTTTTACTTGTCTAGGTTTAACTCGGGAAATTCAAGTTCTCAAAAAGGTTATATTTTTACAAATTTACAACCGATAGCGTAGTGATAAAAAGAACCAACATAAGAAAATTATGAAAAGGCATAGCAAACTTATTTAAAATTTGATTATATATACTTGATCACATAAAAACCCATTCCCACAAAAGTGAGTTTTGAGCCTTTAATTGAGCACACAATTACATATCATTTGACTAAATGCTCATTTTTCGTTTCTTGTGTGAATAGCCGCTTGGTTCTTACGACTCTAGAACTTGCCATGACAATACATTCCCGGTCCTTATCAACTTAAACCCGAGTAAGTAAATGATGGAGGCACTAGGACTAACCCCTTTTTATTTCTACACCATTATTTTTCTTTTTCTTTTGCCACCTACCCAAAAATCCCCCTAGTTAGCCCCTTTGAGCCTAAACCTTTTCGTTTCATCACCCAAACAAAAACCCTTTTTACCCACCAAAACCTTTTTCATTTTTAACCCTTTATTTTAGTAACAAGTTCGGTTCTTCGTAAAAAAAAAAAAGTGTGATAATGATGAAGCAAAAAGAAAATAAACAAACAAGTTAATCAAAAATAACTTAGTTTGAATAAAAGCTTCATCAAAATAAAAAGTTGCAAAAATACGAAAACCGACACTTGTTACGCTTTTAGCCCTTTTTCCACTAACCACTAACCCAACCACCTACCTTTAACCCTAGCCTAACCCTTAACCCACAAAGTCCTCTTGATATCTACAAAGGTATAAAAGTTAAAAAGGAGGAGGATTGATTTCTTGGCAAGCCTATGGTAGGAATAAGTTCCATGCCGCTCTCGAGTGATTCACTAAAAATACACCTTCGGCCGAGTGTGAGTGATTTCCCCGTGAGGTATGTGAACTTGTATATAAATAGAATTTTAAAAAGGCATGTTATGCCCAAATAAGTAATTTCTTTTATGAAAAGTTCTAAATAAATCATTACGAATAGGAGTGTAAATAAATAAAAATAAAACCCAAAAAGATCTTGGAAATCCCGACACTCTACGACAAGCCCAAAACCTTCTCTTCTACCTATTCCATTTGGGAGTGTAAGCCACATATTAAAGAGTTTTGCTTGAGGACAAGCAAAAGTTCAAGTGTGGGGGTATTTGATGTGTGTAAAATGCAACATATAAATTACATCAAATGAGGCATAAAACTAACCCTTTTTTAGTACTAATATTGGAAAAAGAGTGTTTTTGTCTTCCTTTTGTATTTTCAGGATTAAATGAGCTCAAAAACGCAAAAGAAGCAAAAAGACAGCTAAATCCAACATAAATACAAGAAAAGGAATATTAGTGGACTGCCCGAACCCTCAACGTCACCTTCCAAAGCAAAATAGAGAAAACAGAAGACTGAACACGCCCCGTGCTCAGCCAGCACGGGGCCGTGCCCAAGAAGCAGCAGAAAAGACAAACCTATAGAAGCTTCTATTGCCCACCACGGGCCGTGCTCAGCGGACACGGGGGCGTGTCGAAAGTACAGCAGGCGCATTTATTGTAATTGCGAATTACAATTAATGAGGAGAGAGATTGTCAGACGGACACGGGGCCGTGTCCAGCTCTCTGTTCAGCCTATAAATAGGAGTGCTTGGATTCATTTCATCTCATCCCTTGGCACACCACCTCTCTCACACTTCATCCACCACCCACCACCATCACAACACCATCATCCACCACCATCATCCATTGTCCATCGTAGAGTGTGTGAGTCGTCTCGGGATCCAAGATTGATCGTAAGAGTTCTTGACAATCAAGGCCATGTTTGCCTAAGTCTCTTACATCACTTGGTGAAGACAAAGTGTCTAGTATAATACTTTTTATTTCTAATCTTTTGCACTTTTTATTTGGTTTCGTATTAATGACTTTAATAACTAGTTACTTATGTTGAAGGTGATCTTTCCTTATCGTTTGTCCGTGGTGTCTTGGCATTATTTTACTGTCTATATAAAATAAAGGATTTTCACCATTCATATCTCCACGGTCTATAAGGAGATATGTTGGCTACCTGGTAGGGGGTTAAGGGAACGGTTTGGTAAAGGTCTTGCCATTGTTCAGCGTTTAGAGGTCCTGCAATGGACCTGGGTCAAATTTAGAAGGACCTCCTTCAATACTTCACGGTATTGGATGGCGGGGGGTCCAAACTCTTTGATCCCCTCATAAGTTAACTACTATTAATACTATAACCCGGCTATTTAGGACTGTATCCCTGCTGACTCAGACTACTTAGCCGAGGGTAACGTCACCGCCAAAAGCGGGGCCTACCACAATACTGCATTAATAACTTAATTCATTATCTTCCAATAATCCACCCTTTTAGGATTGTATCCCTGCTGACTCAAACTACTGGGGTGAGGGTAATGTCGCCTTCAAAAGAGGGGCCTACTACAATAACTAAGATAATCTCTTAATTATGTGCAAAAGTGCGGAAATAATCAAAGGTTATACTAGATACGAGTCGGAACCAAGTGATTCATCTTGTCTATCTGTTTTTCTTTTATTTTTATTTTCAGCATTTTAGTTAGTTTTATTTTTCTTAGTTTAAAACATTTTTCTAAACTTTTATTTTGGTTAGACGTTGAGGATAAACCAGTACTAAAAGCTCTTGTGTCCTTGGACGACCTCGGTATCTTACCAACGCTATACTACACTCAACGATGGGTGCACTTGCCCATATGTGTGTTTAGTGTTAGTGAAATATCGTGTTTTATAAATTTAAAACTTGGCTAAAATAAGTGTTAAAAAGGGCTTAAAATATACACCTAAAATAAGTAACACTTCGCACGCATCAATATTAATGGTCATATCAAATTCATATTCCACATTTGACCTTCATTAGTCAATTCTAACAAACATAAGGCATATTCCCACAATCATATCTTTTCAACTCATGTAATTCATCATGTCATCACAAATAACACACATTGATATAACACGTACCATATGACTTTCTATAATCTTACAATTGTGACAACAAGTCTAATCATGCTTCTTATGCGCAGTTGACTTTCAGAAGTCAACAGTTTATCATATGAACTTTTGACTTAACCTCATACATCTGTGACATCATAATAGGCTATACAAATGACGCTATATACATTTCATATTCACGATGCAAATGTGCTTACAACCACATCCAAACTAGTAATTTAACATAATCTCAACATCATTATCATATTTCATTCATATATATATATATATATATATCATGCCGTTTCATACAATTTCGCATCCTAACTTCACTTAGACATTTCATCATACACTTGGTGTGCATACTACTTTCCAAGCACAATGTACAACTAATTCATGCATAATCTTCTAAGCTCTTACTTAGTTCATCAAATCTTCTTACTAATCAACAAGTATCATTCACACATAGACATCAAACATATCAAACACCACATTTCTTTCAATTTATCTAACAAGAATCCATCATACATAACATGATACATCAATATTGAAAAAGAATTGGACATGGATGATATATCCATGTCACCATAACAATTGGGTTTCACCTTAAAACATCAAATTAAGCAAAATCATGCATAATTCATGTTCTATATGGTGGTTCTAACACCTATACATGATCAATTTCATACCAATTCGCGGATTAAACATAACCCACTTCATACAAGATCATCAATTTAAGTTTCAAGACATACCTCATGATCCCCTTGTGTAGGTGATCATTAATTCATGTTCATTTATAGGTTTGAGCTTCGATTCACCCTTTAATTTGAAGATCTTTCATAACTAGGATTTGGCTCCCCTTGTGTTCTTCTGAACATTCCACAAACACACACACACACGATGTGTGTGTTGTGGGTTAAATTCATGTTTTATAAAACATGGATTTTCCCATGTTACAATTTAGTCCCTCTAGTTTGCCATCTTATCTCTTCTCCCATAACTTTATTCCTTACTCTTAAAAGTTAACATTGCATTTAACTAGGTTATTTGTTCCTAGTTATCCAACATCATGTTAAATTATTTAAACAGCCACTTTGGTCAATAAAGGGATTTTGTGGCGTTACATTTCTACCCCCCTTAAAAGAGCCTGTATTATTGGTTAGTTTAACTTTCAAAAGTCAACTACCTTTAATCATATGATATGTGTAATTAACTTAAATCAACATCATGATTAGAGTTGTATTATCCCATATCGCACGTAATTAATCAATTTAGACAAGTACGCGTTTCTTTCATGATTTTTACTCATATTTACATTCATTCGGCCATTATAACAAACACCTTGCGGGCACAATTCTTATGCCTCTTTTATCTAATCTCATGGTCATTCTTTTATCCAATTTTAACATCAAAATCAAACCTCTATGCCTAGTGTTCATGAACTACATCTAGAACATGCATTCACAACATCAATGTACATCCATTTAACACTCTAATTCTAGTGTTCATCATATTGTTATAAAACCCACATAGCTAGGTGTGATAATCCATCCAAACACCTAATCATAGTAATTTTACTTTAAATTTCTACTTAGGGCTTGTTCCTAAGCAATCATACTTCACTAATTCAGCCATAGCCTCTACGATTCATACATAAATTGAAATATGGAAATGTAAATCAAATTTCACAACTTCATGAATGTCAAAAATTCGACATACCTTACGATCCCCTAGCTTCGGTGATCGTTAATTCGTGTTCATTTGTGTGTTTAAGCTTCAAATTGCCCTTCGAAACACACTGCAATAGTATTCGAGTGGTTCCGACTTCAGAGTTGTCTGGGAATGTGTATCAGATCGGTGGTGAAAGCTTCCGAGATCTAGATGATCCAAGGAGTTGATATCTAATCGTGGACGAAAGCTTCGGAGATCTGAGAGTGATCGTGGATGATAGCTTCTGAGATCTAGATTATCCGATGAGATGAATCTGATTGTGGACGAATGCTTCAGAGATCGGAATACATTACCTGATGATTTGTTTTTCGATGAAGATTTGCTGATTGTAGAGAATACCGTTTATACGGATCAATCATTCTTACGGTGCTTAAAGGTGATCACGGAAAACGGGATATCAGATCTTCAGGGGGAATCACTGATTTGAAGTTAACAAGTGGGGTATTTGAAGTTTCTATCAATTGTCGGTTGAGTTTTTGTACTATACTCAGATCAAGCAAGCGGAATACGAGATCGTGGTGATGAAATGCTATATCAAAAACTGAACGCGGATGTGGTTAAAGCTGAAACGAAGATTACTGCATTGATTAGTTTCAAGCTGGTGATTGTTCGTGAAGATTGCAGTTTAGCAAATCAGAGGAGGAGTCATGAACTGTGCAAACAAAGACCTGAAGATTCATTTCAGGGGGAATTTGTTCAAACATTGTTAAAAGCAAACCCATATCATTAATCAAGGGGGAATCTATTGAAGATTTGAAGATGCCTGATTGAAGTTGCAGAATATTCAAACACAGCTTAAGGTTTTGTGACGATTCGACAGTGACAGCTGAGAGGGAATCTGTTGGTGCATATTTCGTACGTCTGCCACTGTGCGAATAGCTAGATAGAGCGTGTGTTGAATATTGTATAGAATAGGGAGAAATCCAGTTCTGTAATGTAACTGTGCCTTCGTACGAAGCCAGGAGTAGCTTCGTACGAAGCCATTGCATAATGGGTTCGTAACTGGATATCCAGGACCAAGCTGGGTTCGTACAAAGCCACAGGGGGCCTTCGTACGAAGCCATGACCTATATATATATATATGATAAGGATCATTACAGAACACTAATTATTGCGAGAACAAAAAACAACTCTAAATCGCTAAATTTTTGGGATTTAAGGTTCATATTTCTTAAATTTTATGTTTCTTACATTCATATGTGTATTATATATACATAAAAAATAATATATTTTTCCGTACACATAGTCTACATACATGCAGGTAATTTAGGCTACACATAACCTACATGTGTGTAGGTTATTTAAAAACTGAAGATTTTTCATATTATGTTTTAAATTCTAGTATGAGAAACAATAAATCTTACATTTATAACATTTTCATTTACTTTTTAAGTTTTTAGGATTGAAAAAATGAGTGATTCATTTTGTTCTGCGTGTTCTCGCAATATTTAGTGTTCTGCATAGAACCTTCTCCTATATATATATATATATATATATATATATATATATATATATAAGGGTTTGGGTCTTGTGTTGCATAAGCTTTTGGATCCCAGAGGGGACATGCTGTCCAACTGGTCTCGAGGTGCTGTAACGTTTGATTATCAATAGAGACCAGATTATAAGTGACTGCTCGGTGTTCTATTCTATCTTCTACTCATTTCTACTCGTTTCTTATCACCGAACACGTCATTTCAGGACCAAAGCTCCGTCAAACTCACCGGATCCCGGAATTTCATCAACTTTAAATTCATAAAAAAAAAATTGGTATCTCTTTGAAGATGACTTTCAAAAAATCGTGGCATATTTTTTCGATCATGGTCGTATAAACAGTGGGATCGGTACTTCCTTCATCACTCTTATAGCTAAAAAGATCAATCCCGTGAACCTTGGTGATTACCGGCCAATAAACCTTGTTGGAGTTATTAGCAAGGTGATCTCTAAGATCCTTGCCAATCGGTTAAAAAAGGTGGTTGGTTCGGTTATTTCGGATACTCAAACGGCTTTCATAAAAAATAGGAATATCCTCGATGGTCCTCTTATAGTCAATGAAATGATCTTTTGGCTAAGGAAAAGCAAGAAGAAGGCGTTTATCTTAAAAGTTGATTTCGAAAAGGTTTATGATAACGTGCATTGGAATTTTGTCGGGGATATCTTGAAGCAAATGGGCTTTCTTCCAAGATGGGTTTTGTGGGTGGAAGGAGTTCTTCTTTCGGCTAGGTCTTCGGTCCTAGTTAATGGGTCGCCCACTTTCGATTTCAAATGTGGCAAAGGCATGCGACAAGGTGATCCTTTGTCGCCATTCCTATTCCTAGTGGTTATGGAAACGCTTTCGTGTATGATGCAAAAAGCTTGCATCTTGGGAGCTTTTGACGGTTTCAAGATGCCAGCCGACGGTCCATTGATATCACACCTTCTTTACGCCGACGATGCCATCTTCATCGGAGAGTTCTCTATGTTCAATATTAGAAACGTCGACCGACTCCTTAGATGTTTTCATGTCTGCCCGGGGCTGAAAATAAACATGTTGAAATCTAATATATTCGGTATTAGGGTGGACGATACGGAGGTTATCCAGGTGGCGTCCTACTTGGGGTGTCAAGTTGGTAATATCCCATTTGTGTATTTGGGCCTGTTGGTCGGTGCTAATATGAACAGGATAAATAAATGACGGGTTGTCTTCGATATCGTGGAAAACCAGTTGGCGAAGTGGAAGGCGAAATCGATGTCCATTAGCGGAAGAGTTACTCTAATTAAGTCGGTGTTGGAGAGTCTCCCGACATACTATTTCTCTTTGTACAAGGCGCCGAAAGCGGTTGCTAATGGGTTAGAATCGATATTTAAAAAGTTTTTATGGGGCGGAAGTCAAAATGAAAATAAAGTGAACTGGGTTAAATGGGAAAAGGGTTGCAAATCCGATTGACAGAGGTGGTCTGGGTCTCCAAAACCTTAAAGACATCAACGTAGCGCTTATTTTAAAGTGGGCTTGGAGATACAAGTGTGAGGACTTCAGTATTTGGAAGAAAGTGGTTGATGCTATACATAAAAACAACAAATCTTGGTCCATGCTTCTTGTTAACAAAAAATTCAATGGTGTTTCGATTAATATAACTCAAGTGGAGGGCAAAACTATTATTGCTGGGATGAAACTTCAACAGTATGTTAGAGGGGTTGTGGGAAATGGTAGGAGCATAATGTTTTGGGTGGACCCATGGCTAACAGATGTTCCTTTAAAAGATTATTGCCCTCTTTTATTTAGACTTGAAACCTCAAAACTTCGTTTGGTCTCTGATGTTTTAGTGCGCAACGGACAAAGAGTGGAATGGGTTTGGAGATGGAACATGATTCGGTTATCAGTGGAGGAGGAATCAGAGAAAAGCATCCACGAATCGATGCTCTCACCGGTGTCTATTGGTGACCAGAGTGACACGTGGGAATCGCAAGGCAGGGCTGGGGAATCCTTTTCGGTCAAGGCTTTAAAAAAATCAGCAGGAATCGGTTGATGTTAGCTCTCGTTTCATTTTAAAATGGTGTCCTTGGGTTCCTAAGAAATGCAACATTTTCGCTTGGCGTGCGGAAATGGATAGGATCCCAACGGTGGAGGCGCTAAAGAAAAGAAGTATGGAAGTCCCATCGGATGGTTGTGTCTTTTACGGTTCAACTCGATCGAAACTGCTGATCATCTTTTTTCGGGATGTGTGGTTGCGGCGGTGGTGTGGCAATGGGTGAGTAATTGGTGTAAAATTCCCAACATTTTTGGTTTTAATGTTACAGATTTACTCAATTTACATAGTTATATTGGCGTAGGGAATCTAAAGAAGGACGTGGTTCATGGCATAATCATGTTAGGCTGCTGGTGGATGTGGAGGGCTAGGAACGACAAAATTTTCTCTGAAAAAACCTGGAAAATCGAAGAGATAACGAGTAGTATAAGATCCTTTGGTTTTCTCTGTTTCAAGAATAGATTTAAATATAAGTCTATTTCTTGGAACAATTGGTGTAACTTTGATTTTGTTTAAGCTTTTGCTTGTTGCTCTTTGTTTCGCTCTCGCGTTTTTTACGGGGGCGGTCGTGTGAATGAAATTTACTTTTCGAAAAAAAAACAATTGTTTTAATTTAGGAATTTTCCAAATAACCCCTTATGTTAAAAAGTATTTACATATCAAACCCTATGATTTGTTTTAAGTGAAAAACTATTTACTTTTTTTAGTTTATTTTTTAATTTAGTTTACATTAAAAATGAGGAATAAACAAAATTACATGCATTTTATCCGAAAACTTTTCTTGGAAGTTCAAATGGTCAAAGAATAGCTTTTTATAATTGTTTGGCCTTTATAATAATAAAAACCTGATTGAAAATATCAATATCACTTTTTGTTAAATCCACGTCTCTATAATAGTTACATAATCTTTCTATACTAATAAATAAAAATCATTTTTAGACACATGTCATTCTTTGGTAATTTCTCACCCTTATTTTTTTATTTATCTCTTTTATTAAATAATAATAATAATATTAAACATCAATTTAACTAAATCTATTTATCTCTTTTGTTTTCGTAATCTGAAATTGATTTCTTTTTTAACTCTAAAGTTTCAATCTTTGGTTTTTTTAACCCCTTTGATTAATTTGATTTTTCACTTCTAATTCAAAAGTTTTCATCTTTTGCAATTTAACCCCTTTAATTATTTTTTTTACTTTCAACCGAAAGCTTTTCATTTTTTGCAATTTAATTTCAACACTTTTTTTACTTTCAATTTTGGTCTCTTATATACTTTTCATCTTTCATAAGTTCTCTGTTTAACGTGTCGTTCTAAATTTCCGAGTTAGCACGCTGCAACGTACGTGTGGGGTTCAACGTTTTTTCATCTATTTTTTCCTGTTTGACATGTCCGTCGTAGCGCATCTATTTTCCCCGTTTGATAGGTCTGTCGCAACATGCGAGTCAGAGATCGACTTAGTTATTTTTTTTCTCGGTTTTACACACAGGCTCGTGATCATGTGAGAAACATTTGCCTTTCATCTAACATGATATATAACTAATAAATCTCCTGCCGCATTGCGGCGGGTGGTAATTCTAGTAATTTATACATAATAATTTATTTTCCCAAATTACGACGTTCACCATACTTTATTAAAAGTTTATGATTATTCCAAACTGTCACTGATTGGAATTTTATCATACTTGAGTTTTATGCGGAATGGGAGCCGCTAGAATGAGAACCACCCCCAGTTATGAGAACCATGAGAACTACTTTCAACCAATCAGAACATGCCAACAGAAAGGGTATATTAGTCATTTACCCAAAACATCAAATCTCATTATCTCTCTTCATTTAAAGCACCTTCTCTCTCCTCTCTCTTTAAATCTCATGTTCTTCTTCATTTATCTTCATTTTTGTCTCTCATTCTCTCTATCTTGAAGAAAATCACAGGCAACCAGAACCATCATCTCTCCCACTCGATATATACATCAGGCGACCACTCAACCCTCCCCCCACCCCTGCTCAAATAAACGACCGGCCACCACTGTGGTGGTGGCGGCACACATCGACGGCAAGGCCGGAGAACAGAAACGGAAGCTCCGTTTCACGGCGGAGCCGCCACCCCACAGCTGCCCTCCGCCGCCGCAATCATCACAAAGATGAAGTTATTCGCGGGATGAAGATGAAGACCGATTGTCACAAAACCCCAACCACTGTTCTTCATCTGGGATGAAGATGAAGACCGATTTGATGTTGTGGTGGTGGTGTTGACCGTAGCGAGGGGACGGCGGCGATAGGCGGTGGCGGAGAACGGCGTCAGTGGTGGTGGTGGTTTCAGGGGCGATGGTGCGTCGGTGGGTAAGTGTTTTTGTTGATGGTGTTCTCGAATCTGATGGGTGTTCTTGATTTTTCTGGGTTTTTTTGAATCTGATGGGTGTTCTTGGGGGTTTGACTTTCTGGGTTTGATTCTGTTGAATCTGGGCTTGAATGTTTGTTCATGTTGAATCTGGGTTTTTGATTTTGGGTATGTATATCATTTTGTTATTGTTGATGGGGTTTACTTTTTGATTTGATTTTTGGGTATCTACATCATGTTTGGTTGTTATTGTTACTGGGTTTTTGTTGGGTTTGAATCTGGGTTTTTGTTGATGAACTGGGTGCTTTTTTTATGAACTGGGTTTTTGTTGGGTTTTGAATCTTGCTAGTTTTGAATCTTGTGGTTTGAATCTGGTTTGTTCTTGTTTGATCAGTGACTGTGGGGTTGATATGTTTTGGATTGGATGGCGATGATGCAAAAAAAAAAAAATAGATTTTGATGACGATGGCGCGGCAAGGACGGCGGAGGGTAGGTTTTTGAACCTGCAACCCCACTTTGCAGCCTTTTTAATTATCGGAAAAAATCTGAGCCAAACCCCGTTTTTTTTCGAGATACTCTTTTGTTTTGTTGTTGTTGGTTTTTTATATTCTTTTCCCCAGTCGATGACGATAAAAATATATCCGAGACACCTACCGACTTTGCGATTTATGGGTGCGTTCGTCTTGCGTAAACAAGTTTTTGTGTAAAAAAGTCTTTGTGAAAAAAAGTTCAACCGTAAACTTTTACGTCAAACGTAAAAAGTTTAACGTAAAACGTAAAAAGTTTAAAACGTAAAACGTAAAAAAGTTTAACGTAAAACGTAAAAATTTTAACGTAAAACGTAAAAAGATTAAAAAAATTAACGTAAAACGTAAAAAAGTTTTAAAGTAAAACGTAAAACGTAAAAAGTTTTACGTAAAAACGTAAAACGTAAAAAGTTTTTCGTAAAACGTAAAACGTAAAAAGTTTTACGTAAAAAGTTTAAAACGTAAAACGTAATAAAGTTTAACGTAAAACGTAAAAAGATTAAAAAAATTAACGTAATACGTAAAACATACATTTTTTAACGTCAAACGTAAACTTTTAACGTAAAACGTAAACTTTTTAATGTAAAAATGTAAAGTTTTTAAAGTAAAACGTAAATATTTTAACGTAAAACGTAAAAACATAAAACGTAAACTTTTTAACGTAAAACGTAAATTTTTTAACGTAAAATGTAAACCTTTTTAACGTAAAACGTAAATTTTTTAACGTAAAATGTAAACCTTTTTAACGTAAAACGTAAACTTGTTACACCCAAAATTCGTATTTGACAAAAAGTCGCAGCGGAAACACGAACCATAAAATTTCTTTCATTATAAATACCTCAACCTATTTAAATTTTAACTTTAACATAATTCTTATTCATAAATCCGTCATCCTCTTATTTACTAATTAAAAACATAGCTTACGTTTACTACAATTTGCATTCAACGTCCCCGTACAATCTCTCTAGTGACTCGGTCTTCAATCCCTAATCCTTCTGATAATCGCTCATTATCCGTACAACCTGCATTCACCACATGCATTCATAACATTAGCACACTTTAAAGAAACAAAGTTCATTCGCGTACACTTCACACTTCGTCATCTTTTAAGCTTTAAGCATTTCATCTGCATATCCATTTCCTGGTAAGGCTTCAATAATGTACCTGCATTACTTTTCATTCTCGAGGTACACCATTAATAACGTTAACCCTCAACGTGTCTAAATCATGCTTACATACGTACTCACATACGTATCTACGTACGTACATCTTTTCCCTACTACTTTACATACGTGCATACACTCATACATGCCTTTATACATACATACATACACATCTACATGCATACAAACCGTTCCCACATCATTGCATACATACATACCCTCGTACATATCTTTACACATACATACACATCTACATGCATACAAACCTTTCCCACATCATTGCATACATACATACCCTCGTACATATCTTTACACATACATACATACACATCTACATGCATACAAACCTTTCCCACATCATTGCATACATACATACCCTTGTACATATCTTTACACATACATGCATACACATCTACCTGCATACAAACCTTTCCCACATCATTGCATACATACATACCCTCGTACATATCTTTACACATACATACATACACATCTACATGCATACAAACCTTTCCCACATCATTGCATACATACCAATGAGAATTAAATTAATAATTCTTACCTGGGGTACGGGATCCCGCTTTAAGGTTCCTAAATGGAACCTGAGGTGGGATTCTTACCTGGGCTTTGGGATCCCGCTTTAAGGTTCAGGAACCTGAGGTGGGATTCTTACCTGGGCTTTGGGATCCCGCTTTAAGGTTCGGGAACCTGAGGTGGGATTCTTACCTGGGCTTTGGGATCCCGCTTTAAGGTTCAGGAACCTGAGGTGGGATTCTTACCTGGGCTTTGGGATCCCGCTTTAACCTCCCGTTTCTTCCTACATGCTTGTAAATTCACATTCCATCATATGAACTTAAAATCCCACATCCGGATTACGGAAATTCTTAACTTTACGCTCTATCGGCTTATTATCATTTTCTAACTATTTGACCCGTTATGGGTATTTGCGCATTAAACGGTTTATGACAACAAAACCATACTTCCCATTTCCATACTTGTCCAAAACATTAAACTAATCGTATAACTTGTTCTTAAACCACTTATTAAGATCATTTGCCCAAAATACCCATCAAGGGCATTTTGGTCAACTTTAATCCCATCCTTTACGACGAAAGACTACGACACATAATTGACTTCAACCATCATGCTTAGTTAATTAAAACGCCTTATAACTTAAACGAACATAAGAAGTGATTGCAGAAATCACTTACCTCGTGCGTCCGAGTTCGTGTCCGTTATCTTGTCTCTTTTTGACCCGTTAGCCTTTCATGCTTGAGTCCTTCTCGACATGATTCCTATACTTTCATGTCACCAAATGACATTCTTATTAACATACATAATTGTACAAGCTACGATCATATCGATCGTATAATTCATATTTGACGTTCATAGTCACTTCTAACAAGCATAATACATGTAACCAAATTCATATCATTTCCAACTCGTGGAGTCCGTAATGTCATCGCATTAGACACACATACGTCTAACACGCATCATATAACTTACTTTAGTCTTACAATTATAACAACATGACAGTTGACTTTTAGAAGTCAACGGTCCATTTACTTTAACTTTTGACTTTTCATTATATACCCGTAACATTATAATCGACTATACGGACATCACTATATACATATCATCTTTTACTTACATACAATTTCATCTATTAAGCTCACCTAGGCATTTCATCAAACACTTGGTGTGCGTACTGCCTTCTAAGCATAACGTACAACTAATTCATGCACAATCTTCTAATTTCATACATAATTCATCAATTTCTTCCTTCCAATCAACACGAATCATACATGCATAATCATCAAACATATAATCATCACATTTCTTCCAATCCTTCTAACAAGAATCCATCATACATAAAAATACATCAACATTCCACAAGAATTAGACATGGATGATGATTCAAATCATCATTCTTACCATAACAAATGGGTTTCACCCTTAAACATCAAATTAACCTCATTCATGCATAATCCATGTTCCAAATGATGAATCTAACACATATTCATGCTCAAATTCATACAAATTCGTGATTTACAACATAACCCATTTCGTGCATCATCACCAATCTCGAATCTAAGACATACCTTACGATCCCCTTGTGAAGGTGATCATTAATCCGTGTTTGGTTATGAATTTGAGCCTCGTTTTGCCTTCCAATTTGAGGGAATAGATGAAGTTAGGGTTTTGACTTCATGAGAGCTCCTGCTCTCTCTCTAGAACACACGATCGTGTGTGTGTTTGTGTGTGTGAATCTTTATTTGTTAAATCAACTTTCAACTTAACCCACTTTAACCCCTCAAGTTGCCACTAATTATAAATGGGCACAACTTTCTTTCTTTTTATTACTTTTACCCTTTTGTTAACTTGGTTAAATAACCCAGTCATTCATTTCTTGATGCACCATATCATAACATTTAACGAATATAAACATTCGGGTTTTGGGGCGTTACATTGTGAAAAAAAGTTCAACCGTAAACTTTTACGTCAAACGTAAAAAGTTTAACGTAAAACGTAAAAAGTTTAAAACGTAAAACGTAAAAAAGTTTAACGTAAAACGTAAAAATTTTAACGTAAAACGTAAAAAGATTAAAAAAATTAACGTAAAACGTAAAAAAGTTTTAAAGTAAAACGTAAAACGTAAAAAGTTTTACGTAAAAAGTTTAAAACGTAAAACGTAATAAAGTTTAACGTAAAACGTAAAAAGATTAAAAAAATTAACGTAATACGTAAAACATACATTTTTTAACGTCAAACGTAAACTTTTAACGTAAAACGTAAACTTTTTAATGTAAAAATGTAAAGTTTTTAAAGTAAAACGTAAATATTTTAACGTAAAACGTAAAAACATAAAACGTAAACTTTTTAACGTAAAACGTAAACTTTTTAACGTAAAACGTAAATTTTTTAACGTAAAATGTAAACCTTTTTAACGTAAAACGTAAATTTTTTAACAAAAAAAGTAAACTTTTTAACGTAAAAAGTCGGCCGTAAAAGCGGCGTGTTAAAAAACGACGCGTTAAAAAGCGACGCGTAAAAACGTAAAAGGTAAAAGGTTTTTTGTAAAACGTAAAACGTAAAAAGTTTTACGTAAAACGTAAAAAGTTTTACGTAAAACGTAAAACGTAAAAAGTTTTTCGTAAAACCTAAAACGTAAAAAGTTTTTCGTAAAACGTAAAACGTAAATAAAACGAGACTTAAAAAACGCCGCGTTAAAACGGGACGTAAAAAACGTTAACGTAAAAAACCGGGGCGTAAAACGTAAAAAACCGACGCGTAAACGTAAAAAACCGACGCGTAAAACGTAAAAACCCGACGCGTAAAACGTAAAAAAACGGGGCGTAAAACGTAAAAAACCGACGCGTAAGACGTAAAAAACCGACGCGTAAAACGTAAAAAACCGACACGTAAAACGTAAAAAACCGACGAGTAAAACGTAAAAAAACGGGGCGTAAAACGGGACGGCTTGTAAAAAAACGGGACGGCTAAAACGGGACGGCAGAAAACGGGACGGCTAAAACGGGACGGCAAAAAACGGGACGGCAAAAAACGGGACGGCAAAAAAACGGGACGGCTAAAGCGGGACGGCAAAAAAACGGCGCCTAAAACCGGGCCTAAAAACGGCACTTAAAAACTACGGTCGCAAAATCGGCGTGAAAAAACGGAGCGTAAAACGGGTCGTAAAAAAACGCTCGTAAAAAACGGGTGGTAAAAAAACGCGCATAAATTTTTTTTATATAAAAAATCTGATTTTCAAAATTTTTGTTTAATAAAGAAATCTTTTTAAAAAATAAAAAGTAATATAATAAAACTAAAAAGTAATATAATAAAACAAAAAGTAATTAAAAAATAATAAAGTGAAAAAGACAAAAAAGAGTTATTTTACCAATCTACCCTTTTTGATTAAAATATAAAAGACATAATAAGACAAATTTTATTTAATATTAGTTTTTGTTACTTTTAATCTCATCCATCCATCAAGTTAATCTAAAGGCTATAAAGTGGTTCTCATGGTTCTCATAACTGGAGGTGGTTCTCATTTTAGCGATCCCCTATGCGGAATTATGTTATACTTGAGTTTTATGATTATTCCAAACTGTCACTAATTGGTATTTAATTATACATAACTTTTAAACACATAACCCAAACTAGAGTTGTTCAAAACCGGATATCCGAAATTTTCGGATACCATATTTCACTATCCGTATCCGAAATTTCGGATAGGGATTCGGATAGTGAATCGGATATCCGAAAATCCAACTTTTTATTTAATTTTTATTTTTTTATTATTTGTTTCTTATTCGGAAACAGATATTTTGGATAGTTTCGGATATCCGAATATAAGTTTTCGGATATTTCGGATAGTTTTCAGATATATTTTGAATATTTCGGATATTTTCGGATACTTCGGACATTTTCGGATATTCGAAAAAAATGAAAATTAAATTTTCGGATATTTCGGATATCCGAAAATTTTGAAAATCACTATCCGATTCCGAATCCGAAAAATTCAGATTTCCGAAATTTTGGATATCCGATTTTTTGGATATTTCGGATCGGATTTTCGAATACGGATAGTTTTGAACACCCCTAACCCAAAACTCTTTAATTTAAGAATTATTGGATTTTAATAATCTAAACTTTGACCAATTGACCGGTAATAATTTCATCTTAAAAATTCCTCCTCTCAATTCCAACTTGCAAACTATGTTCTTCCCCCAATCTTTTTCTAACTGTATTAACCCAGTTGGTTTATACTGATGTGAATGATGACATGGATGATGTGGATATACGATGACGTGGATGATGATGTGATTGTGGTGGGTTGGCGGTGGCTGTTGGTAGTGGACGTAGATGGAGAAAGGGGTGAGAGAGAGACATGTCCACGTCATCGTATATCCACGTCATCTACGTCATCATCCACATCAACATAAACTAATTGGGTTAGAACCGAGTTAGAAAATGATGGATGGAGGAAAATAGTTTGCAAGATAGGACTCGCAGAAGGAATTTTTTAAGTTGAAATTATTGCTGGTCAATTGGTCAAAGTATGGATTATTCAAATTCAATAACCCCCCTTAATTTAAAGATAAACTAGAATTCCGTCACATAATCAATTTTGTGGTATAATATTTACGTTTTTCTTTGTAACAAAGTCATCTATCTAGCCATATCAAGGTGTATAAAATAGTGTTCCTTTCATGTAAAATTGGAGATTAAAATCATGCGATGGACGGTTTATGTTTTCTTGGAGTTATTATATTCTAGTTCTAAAACTTTTACTATTTTTTATTAAATGTTTTATAATAGTTATTTCCAAAAATACTTCTACGCATATTTTTAATACATATCAAATCTCGCTAAATTTTGCATCTACGTGTCCAATAATGATTTGGTTTGAGTCGACTTTAATTTATAATGAAGTTCATCGTTCAAAAAAGTACTCGCGAAACAAAATATATATTATATTGTATAAAGGTTTAATGGTATGTACGTTGTAGCTTAAATGGGTCAGTATGAAGGTTTAATGGCATGCGGGTTGTAGCTTAAATGGACATGTAGGTTTAAGACTAGAGGGTATGGTTTGCTCAGTCCCCAAAGGGACTACCCGTCACGTAGGCGCCACATCACCAAGGGTAGAGGACCATCCCGTTGGGGACTATTCAAGGGTGTGAAGAATAGTCCTCCCCCCTTTTTATTATTATTTTTTTTATTTAATTAAATAATTAAAACAAAGTAAATAAAAAATAAAAAAAGTTACATTTAAATATAAACCTAAAGTTGCATTTAAAAAAAACTAAAGTTACATTTAAAAAAAAAACCTAAAGTTAAATTTAAAAAAAACTAAACATTTAAAAAAAAATACAACACAAATAAATAAAAAACTACTCGTTGTTTTCTTCGAGATTCCAAATGTGTTCGATCAAGTCTGATTGAAGATTGGCATGTGTGAAATCGTTATGTAATGAGAACCTGTTTAAATCTTGTTGTTATTCGCTAACCGGAACATTATTCTGCTCCACCGCATTCTCGTCATACTCACAAATTGCATGGTCTTCGTCTTCGATGATCATATTATGCAACAAAATACAAGCATACATACAGTATCGCAACTTTTTGGGTGTAAAAGCGCGTGCCGGATTTTCAATAATATGTCATCTTTGTTGGAGAACACCAAAACACCGTTCAATATCTTTTCTCGCCGCTTCTTGAAACTTGGCAAATTTCTTTCTTTTTTCATCTGGCGGATGCCTAACAGTTTTAACAATTGTAGAGTACGGTGGGTATATTCCAGCGGCCAGATAATACCCGCGTCTGTACTCCACTCCCAAAACCGTAAACCTCGTATCAGGACCGGTCCCTTTTATAACATTGTCAAAAATATTGGAATTTTGTAGAACATTGACGTCGTTATTCGAGCCAGGAATCCCAAAGAAAGCATGCCAAATCCATAGGTCTTGAGACGCAACAGCTTCTAGAATTATTGTTGGATGTCCTTGATCGCCTCAAGTATACATTCTTCGCCATGCGGTAGGACAATTCGACAATGGCCAATGCATGCAATCAATGCTCCCGAGAATTCCTGGAAAACCGTGCGTTGCTTTGTGGTGTTGATACAATTGTTGTACCTCATTGTAACTCGGTTTTCGCAAATATTTTTTGCCGTAGAGCCTCACCACAAATTTGCAAAACTTGTATAGACTGTCACACCCTGGCTTTGCGGAAGCGTGGTTAATTTGGTGTGACTTCTTAATACCATAGCTTAACCATAACAAAGCTATATGAAATAAAACCATGCAAGATCATCCATTCGATTAAGTTTTAAAAACCAAATACAATAACATTGTCTTAACGGAAACACATCCTAACGACATAAACATTGTTCAACAAACACAACATAACATGACATAAACACAGTTTAAGGACTGTGACTTGTCCAGGAAAGAGTCACATTCCCCAAACCCGGATGACCTCGTAACTAGTGCAGCGGGAAAACGTGTCATACCGCGCCAGATCCTTTAATTCCCTGAAATACATGTAAGTTGAAAAATCAACAATAATGTTGAGCGAGTTCATGTGTAAGTGAGTAAATAAACCTTTGTAAGTATAAAAATCCTGGTATGTAGCACATAAGGGAATTGAGATCACCAATGGTTTGCAAGGCCACTGATATGTGTGAAGTGCAAGTAGGGAGACTCAAACCTAGCAGATTTATGCGTTGGGCACAAAGTCACCCCGAGGTCCGTTTCTAGTTTGGCCTGGGGCTGGGCTCGCTACACCCAGATAGATCTACCGCTCCTGTCCCTCGGTCCTACCATGAGGACTAATGGCCTCATGTTGCTCCTACCCACTCACATGATCTAAGTAGTAAACCTCCTTACGCTAACCATACCATGTATAAAGTACTTGTAATCAAAGTAACATGTATTTCACCCCCGTAGTTTAGAAAACTGAAAACAGTTAAGAGAAAAGGGGGACATGAACTCACTGGGTTGTCTCGTTTTACATACGCAGACCAACCCAGTCCCGTTATTATAACTAGGACAATCCCGTCCCTAATCATGAAAATCATTCACGTTTCGAAAATACGCATTTGTTTGTAAAACCGGTATCTTTAGTAAGAATCATTCGTAAACCGTTTGAGTTCCTTGAAATCCATTCGTAACATGATTTAGAAATATGAGTTTTTGTTTATTCAAAAACCTCATATGTTCTTGCAAAACGTGCTTTGTCTAAAATACGCAATCTTTGTTCATCGAAAACTTGTATGTTTCTGAAAAACGTGCATGTCTTTCCACCCCGAAAACATTTATAAAAATGTAAAACCGTAAAAAGGTGGGGTTATGAACTCACAGTGGTGCGTCTCTTCCAAGTATACCTCCAAATCAAGCAGCTGTGTGACGACCTACACGTACTAATTCTATTAGACGGACGGCCGTGCCTTAGCTTTAAGGTTTAAGTTTTCGGGAAATAGTTAGACAAGTATTTCGTGTTTACATTCTGTATACTTGGTAATCATTTTCCTTCCCAAGGATAGGGGATTTAATACATGTGTGTTCGTATAATTTCGAAATATATTATTAAGTCTCACTTAAAATATACTTTATTTCTAATCCCAAATATAAATATTCTTCTCAAAAATATTATATTTTCTATTACACATAATTTTCCCCAAAATAATACTTTAACAAAAATACGCGTTCATGAATATTTCCTTAAAATGTGTAAGTTACGTTTTAACGATCGAGTGGTAATAATAATTACCGGTGTAACTTATATATTTATCGTGAAAGCGCTCGTATTATTTTGGATTCGTTAACATTCGATAATATTATTTTTACCCTAAAAATAATATTTATGTATCTTCGCAAATAATGACAAGTAACGTTGTAAAAAAAATATATATTTACTAAATATATTTATCACGTTTAATTTTTGTGAAAATCCCACCTCCGATATTTTGTAAATAAAGTCGTGGCGAAACTTATATTTTGAAAACATGTCGAGAAGTATTTCTAACACTTATAGTGAAAATAATTCTAAGTGTTAGGTTTTTAGAAAAATTTCGCCAGAGTTTCCTCTGTAACTGGAGGTGGCCACGCTCTCAAGCGTATCATTTTCTTTTATAAATCAACCCAACAATTTCCTTATTTAACCAAAACAATGTTCAAGACAACAAACTAGTCAACAAATATATATAAGTCGCAAAAATCACATGAACTTGTGGTTTTCTAATATTATGAAGTAAATCCCATTACTTTTAGCGGATCTCTATATAAATCCATCCGATTTTGTAAAAACCTCGTTCTTTTTAGAGAAATTCCGTTTTTTACAACTTCTCGTCATCTTTTACAAAAATAGTTATTTTGTCGAAACTTTGTGCTACACAAGTGTTTACACACTTGTGTGTTCTAAAAATCATTTTTTTGTTAGTATAAAATCCGTCTTTAGAAAACATAATTTCTTTGATACTTGGTTCTTTGAAAATACCGCTTGTAGATCCGTAGATCTACTAGTTTTAAACACTATTTCACAAGCTAAATCGCTTTTACACAAGTTCATGATTCGTGTGTGGTAGAGTTTCATCCTTTGACCCTTGTTACTTCCAAAACAACCTTATGTCATGATCCAAGATCATGACCAATCCGGGTTAAACGATGATCCGAGCTACCACAACATAGATCGGGTCCAAATAACTACACAAATCAAATACTACAAGTTTTACACAACAAACAAGCTTTTAACCATCACTTTTAGTGTTTTTAGTAGACTTTCATGTTTCAACTTGCATGTTTACGAGTTTTAACCGTTACAAATCATTTTAACCACTTCAAAATAGTTCGAGAGGGTGATTATAGCAACTTACTACTAGCTCAAGGCTAGGGGAGAATCTAGACGCAAAATGAGAGGATAAAAGCAATAGAGTGAGGTCCTTCGCCTTCCGATTGCACCAAGCTTCCTTGTAGGTGATCCTTAACACTTGTAGATACTTGGAATGGCAAGATCAAAGCTCGAAAAATTGATGGATGGATAGGGGTGTTCGGCCGAGAGTTATTAGAGAGGGAGAGAGAGTGTGAGTTGTGTTGTGAGTGTTGTGATGATCATGTTGGTTTAAGCTTAGTACTTAAAGGCAAAATCCAAGATTAATACCCAAAGGTCCTCATGTCTTCAAGATATTAGGCATGTTTGATTTAAATAATCAAGAGTAGTACAATGGGGGTCACATTGTGACCGAACTCGGTTGGGGGGGGGGGGGTAATTTGGTTCAAATCCAACTAAACATTAGTTAATAGTTAGGTTAATCTAGTTAAGTTTAGGGATTAACCCGGTTAGTAGTGTGTTGTGCTTTATTGCGGGTGTTAGGGTATTCAGGGACCCTAACTGGCTCAGAAAAAGATAAGTAATGTTATTAACAATATTTTCATGTTCCGGGTATAGTCCGGTTGTTCGGTTGGATAGTAATCCGTTAAAGCGTTAAACAAGCTTTAGAGTGTCGTTAATACCCTTTTTAGTGACACAACTTATTCCTCCAAAGTGTCGGGAATATTTTCCTCATGTTTTGGCACTTTATTAGTTAGCTAAAAGCTGGATTGTTTATTAAAGTGCTGAGTTTTTGTGCTTAGAGCACGTTTTAGGCACATCCAGTCATTGTAACTTATTCCTAGAGACGCAGTTCTACAACCCTTGTATCCCTACACTCACCACTAGTGTAGTAAAATATTTCTGGCTCATACAGGCCTTAGAGGCAGTGTCTGCCTGATGCTGGCTTTATCAGCATGTTCAATAGGTTATCCGTTTATAGTGCTACTGTGCTTTTTGTGCATCATGTTTGTCACTAAGGTTCAGCATGTAAATAATGTAGTGACGGTAAGTAAAGTATGATGCAGGTATATGCATGTATCAGAAATCAATTAGCAGTTCATCAGTAATTTCAAACAAGCACAGTAATTAAGCAGTAATTAATTATTAATTAAGTCGTACGGATACCTGGTTTAGTGAGGGTTGTCACATAGACATTCTCTAGCAGTTCTTTCGGACATCTTTAAGTATTCGTCCCACGCATTGGCTGCTGTCCCATAAGCTAGTTGACGAATAGCCGCAATGCATTTATGTAAGGTAGTGAAGCCCCTTTTGCCTCTAGCATCGTATCGCAATGTAAAAAAAGGGTCATAAGAGGCTAAATCGTCGGCTATACGTAAGAACAGTCGACGACTCATTCGGAAACGGTGTCTAAACATAGTCTCCGAGTACAACGGTTCGTCGGCAAAGTAATCGGCGATTAATCTTTCGTGAGCACCTACACGATGTGGCAAGTAATATATAGTAACACATATATAACTTATAAAAATAATGCAACGCTATAAAATATAAAAATAAAAATAAAACTAACCTTCTCGGTCTCGGTTGATGGTCGGGTTCCTGTTTCGTGGTTGTGACGAAACCTCCTCCTCCTCTTCTTCCAGAATTAGTTGTGTCGCGGCTACCACCGTGTTTATAAAATATTTTATGGCTTCTCTTGTATCTGTCGAACCGGACGAAGAGGAAGATGACATTGTCTATTTTTTAGAGAAGATTATTTTGTAAAGGGGTTTGTTTGGAGTGTGTGGGTGAATTTTTGTATAAAAATGGTTAAATGAATGGGTATTTATAGGTTTTAAAATAATTAAAAAATTATTATTTTTAAAAAACTAGCCGTTAAAAAACGGCATTAATTAAGGGTGGCCCCACTTTTTGCCTCGTCTCCAATGGCTTGGAGAAGCCGGGAGTGCCACGACGAGCCTAGGGGGCGGTGTGGGACGAGGGGGACGAGCCGGAGACGGGGTGGGACGTTCCCCACACCCGATGGTCTAATGGTATGCGCACAAGTTGGTTTATGTAGGTTTGTTTAGAAAGGGTAAATCAATCAATGTTCATTTGGTTTATGCAGGCTTGGTCAGAAAGGGTAAAATGGTCATTTGATTATGATAGTCTCGAAAAGGAGGTGGAGCCCGAGTACCATAATACAAACGTAGACGAGCATAATTCAGACTTAGACTAATCAAATGATGATTGTCATTGAAAATAATGTTGGTGACTATATGCAGTGGTAGACCCATGATTTTTTTTCATTGGGGTCCATATTTTTGTGTTAGAATTTTTCACAACCAAACATTAAAATTTTCTGGTCGGTCATCGTAGTCGGGTCGGGTCAAGGCTAGGGAATAATGTAGAAGCATTTAGTGGATGAAACCACTACATTATTAAAAACCATTTTTAAGAATCAAGTTATCAAATTGTGGTGATTAATAAGTTGCTTGAAACCAATAGCTAACTAAACATCACAACTATTTCACATAACTTCAAAATTTTGTTTAAGCTTTTTTTTTTTTTTTTTTTTGAACGCCACTGTATGTTGAAAGTCTTATTTGGTAATCAAATGTGAAATAAAATCATTCGGAGAGATTAAATTTATCATTTTAAAAAATCAAATTAGAGGATCAATAGGTGGTTGTGGTGTTTTAAAACACTAGTTTAATTTTGATGGAAAAAATAAACTAAAAAACAAGAGATGTAAGACTTGAACTTGAGACCTACTTGTTGGAACACAAGGAGATTTACCACCATAACATCTTTGTTTTTAATACTATGGGGTCCAACTAATTTATTTTACGGGGTTCTTGAAAAATTTAACATACCAGTTCTACTATTTTTTTTAAAAACATTGGGGTCCGTGGGTCCGCCCCTGACTATATGATGTTGCAGTTTATGTAGGTCATGGTTATGTAGGTTATTGTTACGAGTCATTAGGTTTTAGTGTATGGGTAATCTATTAGTTTTATGTTCATGTGTGCAAGCATTTAGTTTCAAGAGTACACTACCTTTTCATTAACCAAAAGCACTTTACAAAATATTTTCATCAATCAACTTGAAGTGATAATAAAACAACTAAATAACATTAAACATAGCACACCTAAACCAATCTACTGGTCATTAATTAAGTACATAACAAAGTAAAACCAACTAAAAACCAATATAATCTTTGGCCTTCTTGCTTCATTAGCCTTTGCAGTTGAAAATTACTGATATTTGTTCATTCTTTTTAACAACCCATGTATCAACTTTTTTGACCTTCGACACATTGCAGGATCACACCATTTCATGAAACCACACCATGTTCTCTGTTAATTAAATTCACAGAGATAAGATAAGTAGAAAAATATGATAAAATTTAGGAATAATGGATTTTAATAATCCCAACTATTAGTCGTTTGCTAGCAACGGTCCCAATTTAAAAAATAACCAGCGATGGTCCCACCTTTTCACATATTGTAAACCAATGGACCTTTGCTAACAGAAAAGGAAAAGGGGACAAAAAGAAATAAGGTTCTGTTAGCAAAGGTCTGTTGGTTTACAATATGTGAAAATGTAGGACCACCGCTGATTATTTTTGAAGTTGGGACCGTTGCTGTCCAACGGCTAATAGTTGGGATTATTAAAATCCATTATTTCTAAAACTTAGGGATTAAGGATACGTACATAATAGTGAAAGCGACGACCTAGGTTTGCATCCTTCCATGAAGTTCGAAAGCAAGGTAAGAGACCCACTAGAACAAACTGGAGGCTCATGATTCATGTTTGAATACAAAGTAGATTCCTCATGCCAATTGGAGCTTGAATTTGATATCCTATACGACGAATTTGGTAGCAATGATGTCATGAAGGGAAATTGGGTGAATTCAGGAGTAATGGTGTTAAATTATTAATAAATTGTTCCCCGCGAAACAACCGTCGGTCAAACCCACGTTCAAGTAGATCCTGACCGTAATAATTCAGGTGGTTACCTTCAAGATTTAATCTCATCCGTTCAAACCCAAAAAATTTGGCTGTTTGTTTTTTCAACGCCAGTTAAGTTTTGTTGTGTTTTCTACATGTTTCTCGCTACGTGGGTACGCTCCCTCAACCTTGTCGGTTCATCTTGGATAACTTCTACGTGGTAGTTAGCATACAAGATGTATATATATGTCCGTGCATGCTTTGCATTACATCCTTTTCAATAAAGCATATCACTATAAGGTGGTTACATATTTTATGTGTTTATGATGTTTGTTATGTTTCGATAATAGTTTCTTATTTAGTTTGTTTGTTTTGCTTCAATTATGATCGATGGATAATGTTGTGTATGATGAGGATTCAATTACGGGGAAAATTGTAAGTTGTTAATTTATATGGTATTGTGTTTATTTAACCATGTTTGTTCATTTGAATAATGATGCTTTGTTTTTCAGTTTGCTGGTTTGGACAGCGTTGTGGAAATGAAGCAGCCAGCAGATATGAAGTCTTCTAATATAGTTGGAAATGTAATATCATTTTGTTTTGTCAAGTCTTGGGATTTACATAGCATTGTGTTTTTTACAATCGTTTTGTGTTTGTAGGAATCCTTTGTGTTATTATAGTAAAAAATCATTGACATGCTTTTTTTGTCAGGTTGTAGCTGACGAGTGTGTGGATGTTATTATAGTAAAAAATCATCGACATGCTTTTTTTGTCAGGTTGTAGCTGACGAGTGTGTGGATGGTCATTTGAATGAATTTTCTTACTGCTCTAATGAGAATGTACATTTAGAAGCAAGTTTATGATGAAGTTTCTGTTATTATTTATGATATTGTGTGTTACTTAGAATCATTGTGTTATTTACAGCTATTGTGTTTTTTGTGATGGTTTTTTTGTTTTTTTTTTTTTTGTAATATACTATGACAACAGTGGTTGACAGTTGTTTTTTTTCTTTTCCAGGTGGTGGCTGACAACATTTTTGTGGATGATCATTTTCAAACGTTGAGCAGGACATGTGATGAAGTTGGAAACGTGCGTAATAATTCTTGTAAAATATTTTATCATGTTGTTTATTTTTAAAAATCATTGTGTTTTTTTACAGATACTGTGTTTTTTGGTTTATTTTTGTAATATACTATGACAACAGTGATTAACAGTTGTTTTTTTTTTTTTTCAAGTTGTGGCTGACAACATTTTTGTGGATGATCATTTTCAAAAGTTGAGTAAGATATCTGATGAAACTGGAGATGTATGTAATAATTCTTTTATAACTGTAAGATAACATTGTTTTAGTTCAACATGGTAGTTTATTTTATTAATGAGTATATTGTTTTTCAGTTTGAAGAATTGTTTGGAGTACTTCCTGACTTGACTATGTCTTCAATCGGAGCTGCAAAGGTAAATCGTTTATGTTAAAGTATGTAAATTATTTTGTTAGTGATAGTTGGTGATGTTTATGCTGAATCTTATTATGTTTGCTTATATTTTGTTTTGTAAATTTCAGAACAAATCTAAAGGCTTTGACTTGGAGTTTGGTGCTTTGGTTGGATGTCCCGACAATTCTATAAAGCATGAGATCAATAAGGTTGGTTCCATATCTATATGTTTAGTTGTGTTTAGTGAATATTCTAGATGAGTGACAGACATATTATTCTCTCGCCTCGTAATTTCAGAAGAATTAATCAAAGGGTAAAGGCGCTGAAGAATTGGAAGTTGGATGAGGTGATTGAAATCGACAGTTTTGGCGAAGATTAGTTATATTGTTTTTTTATGTATGATGATGGTTATTATATTTTGGTAATGATACTCTGTTGAGTTGGAGTTTTTTTATGTGTGTATTTTCCTTTCTCTTAAACATGCATGTTTTTCTTTGTTTGTAATATTTTCGTTATAATTTAAAGGGTAATTAATATTTTCGTTGATTCATGCATAGTTAGTCGTGTACCAGTTTAAGTTTCCCGTGTTTAATTAATGGTTTGTGTGTTTATAGTAATAACTGTATGTCCACTGCTGAAAGTCAACCCTTCTTCTCTCATTTCCTTGGTAATCACTGTTGTTCAAAATCAGTGTTTTAACCCACTGATGGCTATCCACTGATAGCTTAGAATCACCCACTGTTTCCAGTATAACCGTTTGCAACCACTGATCTTGCTTCATCAGTGGTTTCATAAATCAACTGTCTTCCATTACTCATTCCTTCACCAGGGGTTGGCACGTGGACTTTTGTAATCGTTGCCACGTCAGCATTCACTTTTTCCCTTTATAAAACCCTGATCAAAACCCCCCAAACAGGGTTTTTAATGAGAAACATGTGTTTACGAATGTGACAACCCACACTAAACCAGGTATCCGTACAACTTAATTAATGATTAATTACTACTTGATTACTGTGCTTGATTGAACTAGCTGATAAACTGCTACCTGCATACTGATACATGCACTTACTTGCATCATACTTTATTTGCTGTCACTACATTATTTACATACTGGACCCTAGTGACAAATATGATGCACAAAAAGCACAGTAGCACTAAACGGATACACAGTGAACATGCTGATATAACCAGCATCAGGCAGATACTGCCTCTAAGGCCTGTTAAGAGCCTCATATATTTTGACTACACTGGTAGTGAGTGTAGGATATAAGGGTTGTGGTACCGCGTCTCTAGGAATAAGATACACTGATTCGGATGTGCCTAAAACGTACTTTAAGTACCAAACACAGCACTTTAATAATTTAACCGGCTTCTAGCTGACTAGTAAAGTGCCAGAAATGAGAAAATAACACTAGACACTTTCTAAAGTGTCGGGAAAACAAATGGTGTCACTAAAATGTAATAACGACACTTTAAAGTCTTTTGTAACACTTTAACGGATTGCTATCCAACCAAACACCCGGACTTTACCCGGAACATGAAAATATTAGTATTTTCACTTTTTTTTATATTTTTCTGAGCCAGTTAGGGTCCCTGATTACCCTAACACCCGTCATAACACGTTGCACGAAACTAACGAGGTTAACACTTAACCTAACTTATTTAACCTAAACTAAACACTAACTAGCTACTTAAAATCGGACAAGAGACCCCCCCCCCCAAACCGATCGGTTACCTTGGGAGCACCACATTGTACTTGAGATCTTGTTGAATCCAAGGTTGTCTAGTATCTTCACTACACAATGACCAATGGGCAATGCACCTTGAACGTGCCTATATAAATCACACTAACACTAGAGTTAATCACCACTTAACTAATCACAAACAAATCACTCTCTCTTCTCTTCTCTTGGCTCTCGGCCGAACCCCACTCACACACACATCATACTTTCGGTTCTTGTTTCATCATTCCATCACCATACAAACATCACAAGTTGCATATAAGGAGCTTTGGTGCACTCGGAACACGAAGGACCTCAACCGTTGGCTTTTATCCACGCGATTTTCGTCACGATTCTTCCCTAGCCCCGAGCTAGAGGTATATCACGTAAAACTCATATTTAAGCTTGTTTGATGTGGTTAAAAGGAATTTTATCGGTGAAATATCGTTAACATGCGTTTTGGAACTTTAAAGTCTACTAAAATCACAAAAATGGAGGTTAATAGCACATGTCTTGTGTAAAAGTCGTAGGACTTGAAATTTGTGTTTATCTAGACCCGATCTATAATGTGGTAGCTCGAATCTTTGTTTAACCCGACTTTGTAAAATCATGTATCATCACATAAGCTTGTTTTTGAAAGATGCAAGGGTTAAAGGTGAAACACTACCACATTTAGAGTATGAACTTGTGTAAAAGAATTATACTTGTGTAAAAGTGATTTAACCGGTAAAATGGTGTTTAAAACTAGCGGATCTACGTATCCGCAAGTGGTATTTTTGAAAGACCACACTTTAAAGAAATCATGTTTTTCTAAAGATGGATCTTACACTAATAAATATGATTTTATAAACCACAAGTGTGTAGACACTTGTGAAATGAAGAGATCCGACAAAGAAGTAAATTTGTCACTTGTTACTAGAAGTTGTAAAGACGGTTTTCTCTAAACACGAGGTTTTTGTGAGATTAAAGTTACTTCATATAAAGACCTACATATATAAAGGGTGTTTACACTATAGATTTGGAAAAACTGCAAGTTCATGCGATTATGCAAATTTACATATTTATTGACTAGTTTGATGTGTCGGAAATTGTTTGATTGAGTAAAGAAGATTGTTGAATTGATTTGTTAAAAGAAAATGATACGCTTGAAAGCGTGGCCACTTCCAGTTACAGAGGAAACTCTGGCGAAATTTTCCTAAAAACCTAACACTTAGACTTTTTACACAACAAGTGTTAGAACGATTTTTGAACATACTCTCGAAACATAAATTTCGCCAGCACTATATTTTACAAAATATTCGGAGGTGGGATTTTCACAAAGATTAACGTGATAAATATATTTGTCACAACACTGTTTATGATTATTTTGTGAAATACATAAATATTATTTTAGAGTAAAAATAATATTTACAAGCGTTAATGATCCCAAAACTTTACGAACGCTTCCACAAACATATAAGTTACACTGGTAATTACATTACCACAAGATTGTTAAAACGTAACTTACGCACATGTATTGTATCCCCCATCCTTGGGAAGAAGAATAACTACCAAGTGTATACGGAACATAAACACGAAATAGTTGCCTAACTATTTCCCAAAGACATAAACTATAAAGCTAAGGCACGGCCGTCCGTCTAATAGAATTAGCACTTGTAGGTCGTTGCACAGCTTACTATATTGGAGACACTTGGTAGAGACGCGCATTCACTGTGAGTTCATGTCCCCCTTTTCTCTAACTGTTTTCAGTTTACTTAACTGCGGGGGTGAAATACATGTTACATTGTTTACAAGTACTTTTATACACGGTATGATAACGTAAGGAGGTTTAGATCATGTGAATGGGTAGGCGGAAACTTGAGGCTATTAATCCTCAGGGTAGGACCGAGGGACAGGAGCGGTAGATCTATCTGGGTGTAGCGAGCCCAGCCCCAGGCCAAACAGAACGGACCTTGGGGTGACTTTGTGCCCAACGCATAAATCCGCTAGGTTTGAGTCTTCCTACTTGCATTTCACAACATGCTAATGGCCTTGCAAACCATTGGTGATCACAAGTCCTCTTACACTGCTGCATACCAGGAAACTTTTATACTTACAAGTGTTTTACTTACTCACTTACACATGAACTCGCTCAACATTATTGTTGATTTTTCAACTCACATGTATTTCAGGAAATTAACGAGATCTGGCACGGTATGGAACGTTTTCCGCTGCACTTGTCATGAAGTCATCAGGGTTTAGGGGATGTGTCTCTTTCCTGGACAAGACACAGTCCTTAAACCACGTTTATGTTATGTTATAAGTTGTAATGTTGTTGAACAAGGTTATAGTTGCATGTTAAAAACAATGGTACTGTATTTGGTTTTCAAAACTTAATGGATGACTTGCATGGTTTTTAAATTCATATAGCTTGTTATGGTTAAGCTATGGTATTAAGAAGTCACACCAACATTTACCACGCTTCCGCAAAGCCAGGGTGTGACAGCTTGGTATCAGAGCTCTGATCATAGCGAACTAGGATTCTGTCTCGAGTCTAGACTATGATCACTAGGGCTCTCACGAAAACATTTTTCTGCATACCACTTAAGTCCAGATCCACACTTTTTACAAACAAATGTTGAGCACATTTTATTAATTATAAGTTCAGCTTGGAGGGCTGAGGATCGATCTGGAGGATCGAGATGGTCAAGGTATTTGAGCACGTTGGTTTGTTATAGGATCGATCTGGAGGATCGAGATGGTCAAGGTATTTGAGCACGTTGGTTTGTTATAGGATCGATCTGGAGGATCGAGATGGTCAAGGTAGTTGAGCACGTTGGTTGTTATAGAATCGATCTGGAGGATCGAGGTTTGGTTTAAGTAAAGGATAGAGCAGTCTGGTAGACTGGATGGTATTGGCTAGTAAGACTAGGAGGATTAGGTGATGCCTTACTTGATGACTTATGTGATTACTTGATTTATGATTGACTATTTGTGCATGTTTGTGTATATGTTACAGACACATGGATTCTACAGGCACTGGTGGTTCAGGCACCACAGGCCCGAGGCCTATCGTTTCAGACGACATTGAGTCATCGGAGCACGAGGTTTATACGTCAGACTTCACCAGCACGGATGACGATGACTTTCAGCCATTCGCCTTACCCGACGGCGTTGATGAGCTCCCAGTTGATCTTCCAGCAGGGGATCTACCCTTGGCACTGATCCCTGCTCCCATACCGCTGGCTGCGTACCCAGCTTATGATTTACCCATCGACGATGAGGAGGATGATATCGATATGTTTGAGGAGGAGCCTTTGGAGGATGCTCAGGGCGAGGCCCTACCTGCTGTTGCTCCCTTACTGATCGCAGATGCTCCGGCTGCGGAGTCACCTGCTCATTCCCCAGTCGCGGACTCCTTTGAGTCTGTGGCTTCCGTACCCACACATGCTCATAGTGCGCAGCACTTTTCCCATGGGTCCGATTCTGACCAGGCTTTTTCTGTTGCTTCCATACCTGGACTTGTTTTTTACCATGACGTCGAGGAGGATTCAGGTCCTATGTTCCCACCAGGATTTGATCCTGACCGTGATTTAGAGTATGTCCCGATGGACGAGTTGATGGAGGATCCAGCAGATCCTATTGACCCTTTCGATCCGATTGATCCTGATTTTGATGTTGACATGGCATTTGATGACTTTGAGCCTGCCATTGCTCCTGAGCAGGCAGCTGCCCTTGACCCTTTACCAGAGCATGACCCTGTGCATGCTGATGTACCTTTTGCGCCCATTGCTGATGATCACCACATAGATGTTCCTGTTGATCCCATAGGTCCTTTACCCATTGTTGCTGTACCAGTTGACCCTCCTTTCGAGCACTTGGCACCCGTTCACCCTGTTGTTGCTCCCTTATTTGATCCCGTTCCCATAGAGCCCGGACATGCACCATTCGCTGCTCATATGGATCCACCGGACGAGTCTGCCCAGCATGGCTGGATACCGGCAGACGAGGACGTTCCCCCATTCCCTCCACAGATTCCTGTTGCACCACATACTGACTTTTCGTTTCAGGTTCCTATGTTTACACCTCCAGCAGGGCCTGGAGAGGGCTCTTCAGCACACCCTGATGGACATGTACCGATGCCCATGCCCTTCATGCCTCAGATGCCGTTTGTTTCACCTACTACTGCTCCTTTTGGGATGGCACCCTTTGACCCCACACGTGAGCCACTGCTGTGGTCACCATTTTCCCCCATGCCACCCACTGATCCATACCACAGGTTCCACGTGGGACATACCATTGAGGATGTGTTGATGTCCTTTGTATACCAGCATGAGTCGCATGAGCAGCGACTGCAGGAGTTGGAGAGAGCCCATCTGCAGCCATGTCAGTGCCATGGCCGGGTACCCTCTCCGTTGCAGCCATCACGACCATTACCCCCTGACTATGCTGCTCGTCTTACTACTTTGGAGCAGCAGATAGCTTCCATTATTCGTACACAGCAGGCGATGGAGGCGGACTGGTTACAGTTGCGCCATTTGTTTTATACCCATTTCCCTCCTCCACCACCATCTACTTAGAGCTCATCGGTGCCACTTGGGTAGGCGAGGTGATAAGGCGGCGATTGCTTTTTGATTGCACAGCATTTTGGGGAGACTACGTTATGATTTGACTTTTGTTATGTACTTGATGTTGTATTGATACTGATGTAGCTTTTGACAGGGGTGATGTAGCCCCTAATGATTGATGATTGTATGTATACACTTACGATGTAGTCTCATTTATATGGCAATCGCAGTTTTCTCACCATATTTGGATTCGCTTGATTACTTATTTGCATTGTTATGGTATGGGATGTTGTGTGATTGATATTTGTGTTATGTGATTATACTATTACTACTGTTATATACGTACACTATATTACGAACTGATTTACGTATTATAACAACGGAACCTTACTATGGCCTAACTAACTTAAACCATCTTTTAGAAGATGCCGCCAAAACGCCCTACGCCCATGCCAATACCTACTAACGAGGCAGAGCTACAGCAAGTCATTGCAGCTGCCATAGCACAGTACGCAGCATCTCAGCCAGGAGGGAGCGGAAGTGTTAACCAAGGCAATAACAATCCACCTCACGGTAATACCACGCCATGCGAACCTACCATGAACTAATTGGAGATTTTAGCAATGATGCTAATGCCAAACACATGTTTTAACATACGTGCAGGATGCACCTACAAGCAGTTCTTGGACTGCAAACCAGTTAACTTCGATGGCACAGGAGGTGCAGTTGCCTTTACCCGCTGGGCTGAGAAAACCGACTCTGTCTTACGCATGAGCAAGTGTGCTGAGGATCAGCAAGTCACATACATTTCAGGGCTGTTTCTAGATGGAGCCCTATCCTGGTGGAACCTACAAGTACAAACTCTAGGCGAAGCTCCCGCCTACGCCCTGACTTGGGCCGAATTGAAAGAACTGATGCGCAAAAAGTACTGTTCACGCGCAGAAATTCAAAGGTTGGAAACTGAATTTTGGCACTTAAAGATGGACGGTCCAAAGATTGCGGAATATGTCCAGAGGTTTCACGACTTATCTCAAGTGGTTCCTTACATGGTTACGCCTGAATACAAGCGAATCGAGCGCTTCATTTGGGGTTTGGCTCCCCAAATAATAAGCATGGTAACCTCCTCCAAACCAGCGACTATCACTGAAGCCATCGACTTAAGCGTGGCTCTCACCGAGGAGGGGATTCGTTTAAACAAGTTTGGGGATGTAAAGGCAAAGGAGAAAGAGACTCACGTTGAGCCATCAGTCGGCAACAAAAGAAAGTTTTCGAACTTCAAACAAAGTGTTGGCAGTGTTGGTAAGAAAGGGGAAACGAACGCACCAGCTCAGATTACAGCTGGTAGTGGAAGGAAAGGAAGGGGATATATGGGCACCCAGCCCAAGTGTAATGCATGCCAGCGTCATCATTCTGGCCGATGTGGGTTGAGAGTATGTGATTCGTGTGGAAAACCTGGCCACTTGAAGGATTCTTGTTGGGCCACTGCCGGCCGTGGAGGCCAGGGAGGATATGGAAATAGGAATGATAACCGTGGTGGAAATGGGAATCGCCCGCAAGGAAATTTTGGAGGAAACAGAAACCGAAGCAACAACGTAAATCGGGCTGGCAACGCCAACCAGAACAACACCCCAGCTGGAAACGGGGATGGAAACGGGCAGAGACTCGGATGCTACAACTGCGGGGAAATCGGGCATTTTAAGAAGGACTGCCCAACGTTGAATCAGGCCCGTGGTAGAGTGTTCCAACTAGAAGCCAGGGAAGCACGCCAAGATCCAAATGTTGTTACGGGTACGTTCCCTATTAATCAACGCTATGCATCCGTTTTATTTGATACTGGTGCCGATTATAGCTTCGTATCGCTAGAATTTAAGAATACGCTTGGGTTAGCTGCTAATAAGTTAGACATTCCCTACTCGATCGAATTAGCTAATGGAAAGTTAGTTGAAGCCGACGAAGTAATCAGAGGCTGTGCGATAGAACTGGGAGAACGCGAGTTTACTTTGGATCTACTACCAGTCGAATTGGGAAGTTTTGACGTGGTGGTAGGAATGGATTGGTTATCTGGAAACAAGGCTGAGATAGTATGTCACGAGAAAGTTGTTCGTATCCCAAATGATGATGGTGAGACAATTGTGGTTCACGGAGAGAAGCGTGACACACCGCTAAGATTTATCAGCTGCTTGAAAGCAAGGAAGTGTTTACAGAAAGGATGTGTTGCTTTTCTGGCGCACATCGTGGACAAGAAGGCTGCCGAGCCAAGGATCGAAGACATCCCTGTCGTAAGGGAGTATCCAGAAGTCTTCCCAGAAGACTTACCTGGACTACCACCTCAGAGGCAAGTGGAGTTTCACATCGACTTAGTTCCAGGCGCAACGCCTGTGGCTAAGGCACCATATAGACTTGCTCCGTCTGAGATGCAAGAATTGTCGACGCAACTCCAAGAGTTGTTAGACAAGGGTTTTATCCGACCAAGCTTCTCGCCTTGGGGAGCTCCGGTCTTGTTTTTCAAGAAGAAGGACGGAAGTTTCCGCATGTGTATTGACTACAGAGAATTGAACAAGCTGACGATTAAGAACAGGTATCCTCTGCCAAGAATTGATGATCTGTTCGACCAACTTCAAGGTTCGAGCTGTTACTCTAAGATCGATCTCCGATCTGGATACCATCAATTAAGGATACAGGAGGAAAGTATCCCGAAAACAGCCTTCCGAACTCGTTATGGACACTACGAGTTCCTCGTTATGCCATTTGGTTTGACAAATGCACCTGCAGTCTTTATGGACTTGATGAATAGGGTTTGCAAGCCATACTTAGACAAGTTCGTGATTGTATTCATCGACGACATCTTGATTTACTCAAAGACGAAGGCTGAACACGAACAACATCTTAGGACCATATTGGAGCTGCTCAAGCAAGAACAGCTGTACGCCAAATTCTCCAAGTGCGAGTTTTGGCTACGCGAAGTCCAGTTTCTTGGACACGTGGTTAATGGGGATGGAATTCATGTTGATCCCACAAAGATCGAGGCAATCAGGAATTGGGAAACGCCTACAACGCCAACCGAGATTCGACAATTCTTGGGTTTGGCTGGCTACTATAGAAGGTTCATCGAGGATTTTTCAAAGATCGCTCAACCACTGACACTACTCACGCAGAAGGAAAGGACGTTTGATTGGGGAATCAAGCAGGATGAAGCATTTCAAATATTGAAGGATAAGCTTTGTAACGCGCCAATCTTAGCTCTACCAGAAGGTACTGATGACTTTGTGGTATACTGCGACGCATCGCGTCAGGGATTGGGTTGTGTGTTGATGCAACGCCAAAAGGTCATTGCTTACGCATCACGCCAACTGAAAGTGCATGAAAAGAATTATACCACACATGATTTAGAGCTTGGCGCAGTGGTTTTCGCTTTGAAGATCTGGAGACACTACCTGTACGGTACGAAATGCACAATCTTCACAGATCACAAAAGCTTACAGCATATATTCAACCAGAAGGAGTTGAATATGAGGCAAAGACGATGGGTTGAATTATTGAACGACTACGACTGTGAGATAAAGTATCACCCAGGGAAGGCGAATGTGGTCGCCGATGCCCTAAGTCGTAAAGAAAGAATCAAGCCCATAAGGGTTAGGGCTTTGGAAATGATCATACGAACCGATCTCTCCTTGCGCATTCGTGCTGCACAAAAGGAAGCTCTCAAGGAGAGAAATCTTGAGGAAGAATATCTCCGGGGAATGGAGAAGCTTTTGGTACCAAACGAGGAAGGAACGTTATGTTTCGAGAAAAGGATTTGGGTTCCTCTGTTTGGTGGATTAAGGGAAGTTATTTTCGACGAAGCGCACAAGTCACGGTACTCTATCCACCCTGGATCGGATAAGATGTACCAGGATCTTAAAGACTACTATTGGTGGCCTAGGATGAAAGGCGACGTTGCTGTCTACGTGAGCAAATGTTTAACGTGCGCTAAAGTCAAGGCAGAATACCAGAAGCCCTCAGGGCTGCTGCAACAACCTGAGATTCCCAAGTGGAAATGGGAACAAATCTCAATGGATTTTGTTACGAAACTGCCAAGAACGCCAAGAGGCCATGATATGATTTGGGTGATTGTTGACCGCCTAACAAAGTCCGCACACTTTCTGCCAATCAAGGAGAAAGACAGTACTAGTAAACTTGCGGAAATTTACATGAGAGAGATCGTAGCACGACATGGAGTACCTCTCTCAATCATCTCTGATAGAGACGGAAGGTTTGTGTCAAGGATATGGCAATCCATCCAAGAATCTTTTGGCTCACAACTGAATTTGAGCACTGCGTTCCATCCGCAAACAGACGGCCAGAGCGAGCGAACAATACAAACGTTGGAAGACATGCTGAGGGCATGTGTTATGGATTTGGGCGGTAGCTGGGATAAACACTTACCTTTGGTCGAATTTTCATACAACAACAGCTACCACACCAGTATTGGTGTCGCGCCATTTGAGGCCCTATACGGACGCAAGTGCCGATCACCACTATGTTGGTCTGACGCGGGTGATAGGCAGCTTGCTGGTCCCGAAATCGTCCAAGAGACGACAGACAAAATTGCGCAAATACTTAAACGCTTAGAAGCCGCTCGCCACAGACAAAAGGCCTACGCGGATCCAAACCGGAAGCATGTGGACTTCCAAGTCGGAGAAATGGTGTTATTGAAAGTTTCACCCTGGAAAGGGGTGGCGCGCTTTGGAAAGCGTGGAAAGTTAAATCCGCGCTACATTGGTCCTTTCAGAATTCTGGAAAGAATTGGGACGGTAGCATACAAGTTGGACCTACCTGCTGAACTAAATGGTGTTCACGATACATTTCATGTATCCAATTTAAAGAAAAGTCCAACTCAAATTGACGTTGCCATTCCTATCGACGAGATTCATATTGACGACACGCTCCACTTTGTTGAAGAACCTGTTGAGGTCACGGATTGGAAAGTTAACAAGACCCGCCGGAGCAGTGTCAAACTCGTCAAAGTACGTTGGAATGCCAGACATGGTCCTGAATTTACCTGGGAACGTGAGGACCGGATGAAAGAAAAATACCCCCACTTATTTCCCAAGAACCCTGCTTCTACAAGCAGAACTTAAATTTCGGGACGAAATTTATTTAACGGGGGGAGAATGTGACAACCCACACTAAACCAGGTATCCGTACAACTTAATTAATGATTAATTACTACTTGATTACTGTGCTTGATTGAACTAGCTGATAAACTGCTACCTGCATACTGATACATGCACTTACTTGCATCATACTTTATTTGCTGTCACTACATTATTTACATACTGGACCCTAGTGACAAATATGATGCACAAAAAGCACAGTAGCACTAAACGGATACACAGTGAACATGCTGATATAACCAGCATCAGGCAGATACTGCCTCTAAGGCCTGTTAAGAGCCTCATATATTTTGACTACACTGGTAGTGAGTGTAGGATATAAGGGTTGTGGTACCGCGTCTCTAGGAATAAGATACACTGATTCGGATGTGCCTAAAACGTACTTTAAGTACCAAACACAGCACTTTAATAATTTAACCGGCTTCTAGCTGACTAGTAAAGTGCCAGAAATGAGAAAATAACACTAGACACTTTCTAAAGTGTCGGGAAAACAAATGGTGTCACTAAAATGTAATAACGACACTTTAAAGTCTTTTGTAACACTTTAACGGATTGCTATCCAACCAAACACCCGGACTTTACCCGGAACATGAAAATATTAGTATTTTCACTTTTTTTTATATTTTTCTGAGCCAGTTAGGGTCCCTGATTACCCTAACACCCGTCATAACACGTTGCACGAAACTAACGAGGTTAACACTTAACCTAACTTATTTAACCTAAACTAAACACTAACTAGCTACTTAAAATCGGACAAGAGACCCCCCCCCCCAAACCGATCGGTTACCTTGGGAGCACCACATTGTACTTGAGATCTTGTTGAATCCAAGGTTGTCTAGTATCTTCACTACACAATGACCAATGGGCAATGCACCTTGAACGTGCCTATATAAATCACACTAACACTAGAGTTAATCACCACTTAACTAATCACAAACAAATCACTCTCTCTTCTCTTCTCTTGGCTCTCGGCCGAACCCCACTCACACACACATCATACTTTCGGTTCTTGTTTCATCATTCCATCACCATACAAACATCACAAGTTGCATATAAGGAGCTTTGGTGCACTCGGAACACGAAGGACCTCAACCGTTGGCTTTTATCCACGCGATTTTCGTCACGATTCTTCCCTAGCCCCGAGCTAGAGGTATATCACGTAAAACTCATATTTAAGCTTGTTTGATGTGGTTAAAAGGAATTTTATCGGTGAAATATCGTTAACATGCGTTTTGGAACTTTAAAGTCTACTAAAATCACAAAAATGGAGGTTAATAGCACATGTCTTGTGTAAAAGTCGTAGGACTTGAAATTTGTGTTTATCTAGACCCGATCTATAATGTGGTAGCTCGAATCTTTGTTTAACCCGACTTTGTAAAATCATGTATCATCACATAAGCTTGTTTTTGAAAGATGCAAGGGTTAAAGGTGAAACACTACCACATTTAGAGTATGAACTTGTGTAAAAGAATTATACTTGTGTAAAAGTGATTTAACCGGTAAAATGGTGTTTAAAACTAGCGGATCTACGTATCCGCAAGTGGTATTTTTGAAAGACCACACTTTAAAGAAATCATGTTTTTCTAAAGATGGATCTTACACTAATAAATATGATTTTATAAACCACAAGTGTGTAGACACTTGTGAAATGAAGAGATCCGACAAAGAAGTAAATTTGTCACTTGTTACTAGAAGTTGTAAAGACGGTTTTCTCTAAACACGAGGTTTTTGTGAGATTAAAGTTACTTCATATAAAGACCTACATATATAAAGGGTGTTTACACTATAGATTTGGAAAAACTGCAAGTTCATGCGATTATGCAAATTTACATATTTATTGACTAGTTTGATGTGTCGGAAATTGTTTGATTGAGTAAAGAAGATTGTTGAATTGATTTGTTAAAAGAAAATGATACGCTTGAAAGCGTGGCCACTTCCAGTTACAGAGGAAACTCTGGCGAAATTTTCCTAAAAACCTAACACTTAGACTTTTTACACAACAAGTGTTAGAACGATTTTTGAACATACTCTCGAAACATAAATTTCGCCAGCACTATATTTTACAAAATATTCGGAGGTGGGATTTTCACAAAGATTAACGTGATAAATATATTTGTCACAACACTGTTTATGATTATTTTGTGAAATACATAAATATTATTTTAGAGTAAAAATAATATTTACAAGCGTTAATGATCCCAAAACTTTACGAACGCTTCCACAAACATATAAGTTACACTGGTAATTACATTACCACAAGATTGTTAAAACGTAACTTACGCACATGTATTGTATCCCCCATCCTTGGGAAGAAGAATAACTACCAAGTGTATACGGAACATAAACACGAAATAGTTGCCTAACTATTTCCCAAAGACATAAACTATAAAGCTAAGGCACGGCCGTCCGTCTAATAGAATTAGCACTTGTAGGTCGTTGCACAGCTTA
The DNA here is from genome assembly GCA_030545235.1 of Helianthus tuberosus. Taxonomy (NCBI): domain Eukaryota; kingdom Viridiplantae; phylum Streptophyta; class Magnoliopsida; order Asterales; family Asteraceae; genus Helianthus; species Helianthus tuberosus. Next base: position 54,412,956 of record CM060436.1, read on the forward strand.
CTATATTGGAGACACTTGGTAGAGACGCGCATTCACTGTGAGTTCATGTCCCCCTTTTCTCTAACTGTTTTCAGTTTACTTAACTGCGGGGGTGAAATACATGTTACATTGTTTACAAGTACTTTTATACACGGTATGATAACGTAAGGAGGTTTAGATCATGTGAATGGGTAGGCGGAAACTTGAGGCTATTAATCCTCAGGGTAGGACCGAGGGACAGGAGCGGTAGATCTATCTGGGTGTAGCGAGCCCAGCCCCAGGCCAAACAGAACGGACCTTGGGGTGACTTTGTGCCCAACGCATAAATCCGCTAGGTTTGAGTCTTCCTACTTGCATTTCACAACATGCTAATGGCCTTGCAAACCATTGGTGATCACAAGTCCTCTTACACTGCTGCATACCAGGAAACTTTTATACTTACAAGTGTTTTACTTACTCACTTACACATGAACTCGCTCAACATTATTGTTGATTTTTCAACTCACATGTATTTCAGGAAATTAACGAGATCTGGCACGGTATGGAACGTTTTCCGCTGCACTTGTCATGAAGTCATCAGGGTTTAGGGGATGTGTCTCTTTCCTGGACAAGACACAGTCCTTAAACCACGTTTATGTTATGTTATAAGTTGTAATGTTGTTGAACAAGGTTATAGTTGCATGTTAAAAACAATGGTACTGTATTTGGTTTTCAAAACTTAATGGATGACTTGCATGGTTTTTAAATTCATATAGCTTGTTATGGTTAAGCTATGGTATTAAGAAGTCACACCAACATTTACCACGCTTCCGCAAAGCCAGGGTGTGACAACGAAAACTATTTTCCCTTAGATTGTGTTTACAAAGTTTGATTCCACTTCCGCTGCATTTAATCTCATTTTACTTTCGTTCATTTGTTCAATTATGACAAACAAACACAATCATAAGAAACTCAGATCCTAACAAAAATAAAAGTAAACGTGAAGTCTCTGTGTTGTGTATAATCATACATGTTATACAATTGTGTTTTTTGTCATTGTGTTTTTTATTTTGGTACTTTTTAAGTAGTTTGTATGTTATGTATACCAATCTTTTTAAGTAGATTTGTGTTACTTATTATAAACGGACTGTACGGATGAAATCATCATGACAATCTGAATTTAAATATTAAAAAAAACCAACGCATTGTACTACAATCATAAAAAAAGGGGGATCGAAAAGTAATTGTAAGATATATGTTTTTAGGGTTTTCAATATAAACTGAAACTCTATTGCTGTAACACTTCTGCTTGCTGGAGTTTCGTAACCAATAACCTCGAATTCGTTTTAGACCAGTTGAAAAAACAATCGTCACCTAAGGAAATATGTTCAGCTTGAAGTATATGTTTCCATCCAACAACACCGTACCTATGGTAGAAAAAATATGAAAAATTTTGTTAGTAATATATACACATTGGGTAAAATAGAAATAATAACTAAGATAATAAATTGATTGACAAACCTTCTTTGACCATCAATGTTGTGTGTACGAAGATTCGTAACCCAAATATTTCCTTTAACAACTTTGATCTTTACTTCAGAAAACTCATTTAAACCAGTTAAGTCAGTAATTAACTTGGGAAGGATCTACATTTTGTAAAAACGTTAAAAATATGTAAATGTTATTAAATGAAAAACACTAAAAAACAAAAAAAAATTTAACATAAAACAGGATAGTATAATACCAATTGATGAGTTACTGTCATTGCAAAAAAAGGATAGTTAGGATCGTCACTAACTTGTCGATAACCTTCCACATTGCTAATATGTTCATATTCTGGCTCAATCAAAGGAGTGTTGTTTAACAAAACTTGACGACCATCTTTATTGAATATGATAATATTAATATGATTCACGTTCTTTTTTTGAAAACACATAATATCCCCAGGATTTAACCTTAGATCTTCAATAAATTTAAACCAACCATCAGCAATACAATAATTTGGCCCAATCTTTCTAATACGGACTTCCCATTGATGATACTCGGATACATTAAGTATAACCATGTTATCCGGTAAACGATAATCATAATGTTTTGAAATAAAAGTATCTGGTAGAACCTGTAAAAAAATAATTATTACAAATTTATGTGTATTATGTTTTTTTAATAAATCGTAATAACAAAAAATAAAAAATAAAATCTATAAGAAAATTATGTACCGTTGGACTTTGTATAGGATTTTGAATAATTTTACAAAACGATTTTCCAAACTCTTTATTTGGATCATGAGAGAAGAGGTTGAACTTGAAAGTATGATCACCAAGATAATTGAAAATCATGAAGAAAGATTCATGGCCGAAGTAGTTTAAAACCTCACACCATCCATCCGTAAAGTAGAATACATCTTTTATTAATTTGATAACAACAGACCATGAATGCGTTTCATCAAATTTAAGACTAACAGTTGAAGATTCTAACTTATTCATCCATATAAATCTACTCATACATATAGGCATAGCCTGAAAACCAAAAAACAAAAGGCAAATTTCTTTCGAATAAAGGATAAACAATAGGAATCGTTACTTTAAACAAATAATACGGAAAGGTATGTACCTGTTGAAGGGATAGCGGATCAAGTATAGTTATGATAAAATTCGGACCATGACGATACATGTTAACCCAAACACGAAAAATCAGAAAGAAGACTAACAGTCAAATAGTACTTGCAACACATACAATGAAACAAAATATTTCGAGTATGTATTTATAAGAGAAAGTTGCCATATTATACTTAAAAATACGATTGAATCAAAAGTTGTTATTACTATTTATGTAAATTATTATTCAACTGAATATTGGCCAAAAAAAATTAATGTAAATGTGTACTAAAAATTTAACCGATTTAAAAAATCTTGATAGTTATCTATTTAATAACTACCTACTACTCGTAGTTGTAGGAGCTCTAATATACGTGTGTTAACTACTGCTTGTGATAATATTTGTTGGACTTTCATCTTCTTAGGAACCACTTTTCATATTTGTTGTATTGATCGTCAAAGTGTTTGTTATTTAACCTACATTGACAATGATTGTGAAGTTTCTTCCGTCTCTGCTGATACTGATGAATATAATCCCAAGACTTCCGTCAAAAGTTGTTACACAGTGCAAGGTTGTGTGCAAAGATTGGTTAGTCTATCTTTCAACACCTGAGTTTGCTATGAATCATTGTCGTTTCATGCGCAGATTAGGTGATCATAAGATAATTGTCGTTAACCGATTATTGTGTGATATTCGTTATGTGGATAATGAATCCGCTAAATGTTTCTTAGGTAATTAAGTTCACATTCCCTTCACCACTCATCCGTGCAATATTTTATTTCTAGCAAGTTTGGATGGGATGGTATGTGTTTGCCTAATCAATACTGGTGAATTGGTAGTTTGGAATCCATTAACTCGTGTGTTCAAGATGCTATCAAATTCTAATTCACAGGGTTTTTTTAATCCGGATGTAGGGGTGTTCATGAACTGATCCGATCCGATCGAGGGTCTGCTCATGTTCGGATTGAATTATAATCGATCCAATCCGATCGGATCAAATTTGCAAAACCGAGCACAAAAGTGATGCTCATGCTCGGATTGAATTTGAATCAATCGGATCGTTTTCGCTCGGTTTTGCTCGGTTTTTATCAAATCCTAACTAAAATCGAGCGGATAGTTTTCGCTCGGTTTCGCTCGATTGAATTATAAGGTCGCGTTCAACAAAAAACAAATCCTAAATTAAAACATGCCCGACACTTTACTAACAAAAGCAATACATAACTAAAATCATGATTCTAAAAATGTTCTTAACAATATCAAGAAGCACAAAATAAAGTGTGAAATACAAATTGTCATTTAGTTCAAAAGCCATAAACTTCTTCTTTAAGCTTGATCATCCACATCCACAAAATTCAACTTCAAATCAATATACAACCTATAAACACAAGCATTAATTATTAATTGAAATAATTCGAGCGAAACCGAGCGATCGATGAGCGAGCGGACCTTTGCTCATGCTTGGATTGAATTTGAATCGAACCGATCCGAGCGGCTCATTTACAAACTGAGCGGGAATCGAACAAGCATTTTTCGAGCGATCGTCGAGCGATCCTCGATCGTCAATCAGTTTGGACAGCCCTATCCGGATGAGGATAGTCTTGGGTTTTGCGTCAGCTTTTCTGGTGATTACAATATTGTGCATATTAAACGGACACATATGATGTTGGCTGTTAACATTTATTCTCTCAGTGAAGGGTCATGGTCAACTCCAATGTTCTCAAACTACAGTCCGTTTAATGTTGACGTCTATAGTTGGTCTGTAGGCACGTTTTGTGCAAATTGTTTGTATTTCGTATTGACCAGGTTGTGGTGTGTGGGTAACGCATGTGTACTTCGTTTAGATGTTGATAGCAGGGTAATTTCTGATGTTGGATTCCCAGATACAATGGATGTGGAAGCTACAGGTCACTTGGTTAGTATTCGAGATCAACTCCATATGTTGGTTAGTATCGGATTCTATAGTGTGAATATGGAATTGTGGAAACTTGAAAATGAAAAGTGGTCAAAAGTATTTTTTTTGTCCACCTGCTATTTCTATGCCATTGATGATTGGGTCGTCTGTGCACTATATCAACAGAAATCAGAAGTTCATTATAGTTCAAGAATGGGGTGATATTACTGATGTAACTGTAGAGGCAGAGGAAATGCATGTTTTTTTGCCTATCATCTTTACTCAAGGTGTGAATGGATCTGTTTATTTTGAAACTACAATTTCACCAAATGTTTAGTTATGCTATTTTATGTAGTTCTTTTTTTGTTCTTCGTTGTTTTGATCAGTTAGTAATTGATGTTTGTGGTTGTTTTTATGTGTGGTATAGTTTGTCACAATGAGATTGAATCTTTATGAATTAATGTGCTTATATTATCATGTTAAATATTCATTGAGAGTGTATGATTTTAATATTTGCTTTGTGCGTATTTAATTGTGATTACATGTGATTGTGGTTTAAAAACAAAAAGGTCTACAAAAAAAACACAATGGGCCCTTGGAGACCAAGCGCTTAGAGCAGCTTGGAAGCCCTTACCATTGTGCAGTTACATAGAATTAGAAACTTCCCACGTTGTAATAGGTGCAGTTAATGATTAGTTTTTAGTTGAATGGTTTTTTTAGTATAGTTATTGTGTTTTTTGAGTATCATTGTGTCATTGTTTTTCTGTTTTTTATATATTTGATTTCTTTTGTAGTTGCCTATATTTAAATATAACATTGTGTAATTAATTCCTACTTTTTGTTGTCTTTCTCATTCTTTTTTAATAGTGGTTACATATTGTGCAGTTAAGGACAATTAGAAACTTCCCACTTTGTAATATGTCCAGTTAAGGAATAGTTCTTACTATATTTTTTTTTTGCTGGAATATTGTCATTTTATGTGTTGTTTATCATTGTGTTATTGGTTTTCTGTTTTCCATATATTTGATTTTTTTGTAGGTGTCTATTTTTATAAATTGTATTATGTAACTAACTTCCTATTTTTTAGTTGTGGTTCTCATTATTTTTCAATAATCCAATTATCATAAAAAACAATATTTTTATAAAAAGGACAAAATAATATATAAAACCCAATGCCAAAAAAAATCTACGATGTAATTATTTTCACAATTGTAATAACACAATGTTTGACAACTAACAAAGTAATTTATAAAAATAAGATTAATTAATAAAAAGTATATTCGTGTATGTGATTGATTAAAAAGTATCTCCATGTATGTGTATATGTTTACCAGTAAATTAGAAATGGTTTCTAATATATATTGTTATTTAATTTTATTTACCCCCTATCGCCCATAGTATGTGAAAACCGTTTACCACCACTACTCGTAGTTTTAGGAGTTTTTACTCACCTGTGTCAACTGTTAATTGGGGTAGTTTCTATGTAGGTATTTATTTTTCAAAGGAATCGCTTTTCGTATGTGTTTTCTTCCTCTCTCTATCAACGTCAGTATTTTTTAATTAAAGTATAATCGTAAGTGAATATGAAGGATCTTCCATCTCTGTTAATATTAATGAAGATTATTCCAAGACTTCCGGCAAAGGAGGTTATACGGTGCAAGGCTGTGTCTAAAGAGTGGTTAGCCTATCTTTCAACTCCTTAGTTTGCTAAGAATAATTGTCGTTTCTTGCAAGTATTAGGTGACCAGAAAATAATTGCTCTTGACAAATCATCGTGTGCGATTCGTTATGTTAATGTTGCATCTCCTAGATGTGTTTTAAGCAATAATATTCACATTCCCTTCGATTGTCATCCATGTAATGTGATCTTTTTAGCAAGTTTGGATGGCATGGTATGTGTTTGCTTATGTAATACTGGTGATTTGGTTGTTTGGAATCCACTAACTCGTGTGTTCAAGATGCTGAGAAATTCTAATTATAAGGGATTTTACAATATGGATGATGATAGTCTTGGGTTTTGTGTTGACTCTGCTGGTGATTACAAAATTGTGCACATTAAACGCACTCATTTCAGGTTGACTGTTAACATTTATTCGTTTAGTGAAGGTTCATGGTCAACTCCAAGGTTCTTAATTGATAGTCCATATGATATTGCTGTTTATAGTTGTCCGTTGGGACGTTTTGTAGGAAAAGTTTGTATTTTGTACTGACCAAATTCTGGTGTATGGGTAACACAACGGTTCTTCGTTTGGATGTTGAGTCGAAGGTAATAGAAAGTGTGGAATCTATAGGTCAGTTGGTGACTATACGAGAAGAACTTCATTTGGTGGTTAGTATTGGAATATGTAGTGTAGATGTTCAATTGTGGCGTCTACAAAATAATACTTGGTCGAAAGTGGTGTCTTTTGTACCCCGTGTGTTTATGCCGTTGATGATAGGGTCATCTGTGCACTACATTGATGGAAATAACAAATTAATTATAGTACATGGATGGGGTGATGTTGCTCAGATAAATGTAAGGGCAAAGAAGATGCATGGTTTTTTTTCCTATCATCTTTACACAAGGCATTGTAGGTGCAAGCTATATTGAAACTGTAGTTTCACCACATGTTTAGTTATGGTTTTGTATTTAGTTGTTTGTTGTTATCATTGTGTTATATACATAGTATTATGTTTGTGGTTGTTTTTTTTGTTGGTATTTTTTTGTATATGGAGAATCAATATTCGAAATTAACATGTTATTTTAATTGTTCTATTATGTTTATTATATGTTTGGTGTGTAATATTTTATGCCAATAAATATAATCAATGTTTGTTTGTTTAACACTTTGTAAACATCTAACTTTCATATATCTTATCTAAGTTCATCTAATGGTGTTATTAATTTCTACGTTTATCAATTTACAAATAAGTAATTCATTTTAAATTGTGCGAATTAGATGTAGGATTTTAATTTAGTATGTATCACAATTTGATGTATGACAATACAAGAATAGTTGTAGTTTCTAATCGCAATCGCATAAAAAAGTCATTATTATCTTAAATATGGAGACACTTATTGATGTTCTTAATAGTTGGATAAGAAGTCATTATGATATTAAAATATGCAGTGTATTTGGATGATGGAAATATTACCAATAAGACTTCTAATGTTGTATACAGGAAAACACAACTAAATTTATAACTAAATATGAACTTCGACTACCGTTTACAAAGTATAATTCTAAACAAAATATGTCATCCATACCCTAATATACTAATAATTGTCGTCAAGGTTAGACTACCAACCAACCAAAAAAACACAATAAACTGTACCAACATGTCCAACCAAAAACCATCAAATGATGACGACAAAAGGCATTAGTTTATATACGCAGACATCTGCATCATTAGCAGATAACGTTAACTGTTAAGCTTGGCTGACTGCATCCACATGCGTCAACATGAGGAGGTTTCCTGATTCTACATAGGTTAAATGCATATTGTCACCCTCGCTAATATCATTTTCCTTTATGAAACTTGGCCACCCTTCAATCGCATACCTAAATCCATTTTCGTCCTTCTGTCGCTTAACTATCTTCACAACTGTTTTCCCATCCATGTTTCTGACATTCATCTGATGCACCTTCTTTGTTAGCCTTGCCCTGTTTACAACTTCTACAGGTAATCGCTGCATTGATGTTAGAGTTAACAAGTATATTAGCCGTGTTGGATATAATTGTCAGCAGCAACAAATATCAATTGTTAATTTTCGAATAAACAAAATTTAGTATCTATTATCTATTATAGTTATTCTATGAAGGTTATAAGTGAAGTTATACTTTATTGTTTAGAAAAAAAAAACAACTGTTTTAAGGTTTTTTGTTGCAAACCAAGTTCAATTGTTATGTGTTTGACTGGTAATTCTGTACGTATAAATAGCCTCATGAATGGTGTTGTAAATTGTTCTCATTAAATAACAGAAATGACATACCATTCGATAATTTGCTTTCCTGTTGAATTGATACGCACCACTTTCTTGATCATAATTTTGATGTGCAACACGTTTTTCGTCTTCATTGCTTACCTTCAACGCCATCCGACTTCTTTTGTCGTTTTTGTTAACCTTATCATTTCAAACATGCATTTCCTTTTAATATATATATATATATATATATATAGTATATATGTTAATGTATAAGAAATATTTATTGGAATATTTTCTTAACTTATGCTTAACTTACCAAACGATCTCGTGTTTGTCGTCCAGTTGCTGACACGGTAGAATGATCATAAGTTGTACAACATATCAGTTGTTTAGGTTCTTCAGATGTAGAATCGGATGCAATCTGTTTACCTTTATTTTTAACCTGTTATTACAGCCCGTAACATTAAAGCAAATTAAACTACAATCGTCAACTAAGTATGTATAATAACATGAACAAATAACTTATCCGTTATTATGTTTCAAAGACTTACATCTTCTTTTGTCTGGTTGTTATTTCCTTCACTTACAAAACTCTTTCTTTCAGACTTCAACTTTTCTTTTTCAACACTTTTCTTATTCACTTCCTGTTTCTCATCATTCATCTGCATCCAAGATTTTTAAAATTCATTAACATCTGAGGATCAATATATTGTATTGTAAAAATATGTAAACTCATTACCCCACTAATCAATTGGTCGATTGAGTCTTCTTGATCAGTGAAGATCAGTTATACGATAACATCCGTAAATAAGTCGTATTGACTAGCAAACCATTTTAACTTACTTTAAATTACTTACAGAGTTGAAGTGTTCATAGTATGTGTGTTTAGGTATTTCAACAACTGAGTTGTCTTTAGTTGTCTCCTTCTTTCTAAAAACAACCTCAACTCCGCTACGATAAAGTGTCAAGTCAAACAATTCCCTGTCTGTTTTCATCAACATCAGTATATCACCGTCTTCTATGTCAATATATTCAAACATCTCCGGACACCCTTTAGCAAAAACGTAGCATGCATTTATTTTTTCGGTCTCAACTTTCCAACACTGACCTGCTGCGTATATGTTATAAGAATCTTTTACTGGCCAGTAACAGTAAAATTTGTTCACATAAGCTTTTGGAATGACCTGAAAAGTTGTGTAATATTTTATAAACATATATTCATTTATTCCATTTGCTGACAAGTATAACAAAAAACAAATTCCTACTAACATATAACTATACTTACTATGATCGTTAAATCTCCGTAACGGTTGACTGTCAAGAACGATTCATCACAAACATTTTCTATGAAACAATGTATTTGTAGACATTTTACTTTGATTATCCTCAAAACCAATAAGGTGTTCTTTGTCAATTTAAGACCTTTTACAATACTTATCCATCCGTCAGTGACAACACTTTCACCTCTTACACTTCTCAGCCATGTTGTACAGCTTATTCCGCTTTCATGATTTATCGTTACCTTTGTCCTGTTCTAGTAATCTCCTCCCACAAGCTTTACAAACTCAATTGGTAATGCCTGTAGTTACATTTAATAATTTTAGTTTACGTAATGAAGTTTACACTTACTTATTGAAGGCATTACAGCATACCAGTTTCAATGATTTAGGGTCTTGTAATAGAGACAGGCAGGACGTAATCATTTTTGTATACATGTGATATATAACATTTAATATTAACTGTTAGTATTAATACACAATGTGTTAAAATGTAATCTTATGTCATGAGAATATTATTCCTAATTCATAATGTGCAATAGATCTCTTCTGTATACCGTTTCAATATATCAGTAAATATATATATATTCATAAAATATCTCTATATATTCGTAAAATATCTCTTTTCGCGTAATCGTACATGGGTTAGGTTATTTTGGGAGCAACTTATATCTTATTGACTTATAAAATTTAATAAGTTGTGTTTATAGTGTTTGGGTTAGCTTATTTAAGTTATTTTTGTGTGTTGAGAAGTTGTTTTTGATAAGTTAGTATTTGTAACTCCTCACTTATGACTTATATAAGTTAATAAGTACTTTTAGAGAAGGAACCCCAAAAATAAAAAATTTTATAACAGAATCATATGTTTTCACCCGTGTGTATTTGGGATTCCTTCTTAAAAATGACTTATTAACTTATATAAGTGACAAGTGAGAATTTAGAAATTTCGACTTCTCAAAAATGGCTTGTCAACACACAAAACCCTTTAAAATAAGCTAACCCAAACACTCAAAAAACAACTTATTAACTTTTATAAGTCAATAAGTCATAAGTTGCTCCAAAATAAGCTAACCCAAACACCCCCATTGTTTGATTGCAACTTTTTTCATATATTATTATCATTATACTGTAAACATTAGTTCGACAATGTCCATAACATGCAATACATAAGACATATATCAACTATACATAACATATGAGAGGTTGAAGATGATTGAAACCTAAAATCAGATTTGACGTCTACAAACAAGTTATTCGCCGCAGTAACCATCATATGTCACTGATTAAGTATCTAACAGAGGTTTAGAAATCTAATAGAAATTAAACCGTTAAGATTTACAATCGGAAGTTACCTTTTTGTCGATCAAATCTTCGGCGGCGATGATCTTCAAGGAGATATGAAACGCCGGTGATGATGAAGTTGTTTTGATTATGATAGATATGATGTTGATTGCGTATCTTTTTATTATCTTTTATATTTTATTGTTTGTTTAATTAAATAAAGAAATACTTGAATATTGGTGGTATGGATAGTGTTAATATTAGCCATGGTATTGCAACTGATTCTATATATTGTGTTATTGCGTCTGATTATTGTGTTTTGCAACTAAGTGGGTTTTCTATACATTATGTTATGTGTTCTTGTCATTGTGTTTACTTTGTATCCAATGGATATTAATTTTATTAAATTAAATATAAAGAAAGATTAAAGAGTGAAATATGTATAAAATATTATACGCTACAATTAACACTTCCTAAGATTTCAACAACTCTCGCCTTCTTCCACGCGATTTAATTCTTTCTTTTGTTTTGCAGATCGGCTAGGATATCGCAGATTTTCTGATCCTGTTTCAACAGTTGTGTGATAAACTCTTCTGCGTTGTTCTTGAAATCTGATGGGGGAGAGTGGAGGACTTCATCAAGCTATCCGATGCTGCTCCAGGTTCGCTTGTAATTGTTATCACTGATGATGCCGACTTTTCTGTTTAGTTCTTCATATGCTCCCTTTTCTTCGAGCGACCATAGAGAGAATTGTAATTGATTTAGTTTATGTTGATCTAACTTTGATAGATCTCATCTATCTTTATTTAATGGTGTTAGCAATTGCTATGTTAATCAATTTAAAAATAGTTACTTAAAAATTTTAAATTGTGTGAATTAGATGTAAGATTTTAAGTTAGTACGTATGGCAATTCGATGTATAAGAATATAAGAACAGTTGTAGTTACTAATCGCAATCGAATAAAAAGTCATTATTATCTTAAATATAGACATGGTTATTGATGTTCTTAATAGTTGGATAATAAGTCATTGTGTTTTTTACAATGGTTTGTGTTTTGCCAACGAAATTGTATATTATAGTATATATTGTGTTTTTTTTGGCTTTTGTGTAATATCCTTGGGAGATCCTGATAACATCAATTGCTTTTTTTGTATATGTATTCAGCATGTTTATGATTTATTGTATATTATAGTATACATTGTGTTTTTTTGGCTTTTTTGTAATATACTTGTGAGATCTTGATAACATTATCTGCTTTTTTTTTGTATATGTATCCTGCATGTTTATCATTTATTACAAGTTATTATTATCTTAAATGTAGACATTGTTATTGATGTTCTTAAATAATATTCTCATGACATAAATATAATCTACGTTTGGTTGTGTTGATAGTTTTTTTAATACTTTTGTAAACATGTAACATTGATAGATCTCATTTATCTTCATTTAATGGTGTTAGCAATTCCTACGTTAATCAATTACAAATAACTAATTAAATATTTTAAATTATGCGAATTAGATGTAAGATTTTAAATTAGTATGTATGACAATTCAAGAAGAGTTGTAGTTATTAATCGAAATCAAATTAAAAGTCAAAATTATTTTAAGAGTTAATTGCCATTTTAGTCCCTGTGGTTTGGCCCAATTTGCCAGTATAGTCCAAAGGTTTCATTTTTAACATCTGGATCCAAAAAGGTTTCATCGTTGCCATTTTGGTCCAACTGACTTAACCCCATCCATGCTTCTCAGTTAGTCAAAGGGTATTTTTGTCATTTTGTCTATTATTTTAATTAAAGGTTTATTTTTATCATTATTAAAACCCAGTTTAATAAACCACCACAAACCAAGTTTAATATAACATCTGATTTCTCACATCTCTCTCTTTGCCACACCACCACCACATGCTCGCTCCCAACCACCACTCCCTGCCTGCACTAGTGAAACCACCACCACCACCCACCCACCCCTTTATGGATTCCAACTTCAAAACAGCAGCCTCAACACATGTAACTCACATTGCAATTTACCCAACCCCTTTTCAATTCTGACTCTCATTTTAAAAAAGGATTCATTCAAGTTTAATCAAAATGAGACAGAACACAGCACGATATCAAAACTACCACTAGGGGCAAACAATTTCCAATACTGGATCCTTTCAATTCCCATAATCAGTTTCAAGAAAACAAACTCATCAAAAGCTTACAATAACGTCAAATTACACAAAACAAGACTCAATTAACAATCCGAAAGTCGACCCAATAACGCACCTGATACACGCAATTTCCACCTGAATCGAGGTAAAGAACCAGGTGTATGGAACCCCCTGTTGAACCGGTGAAAGAGGAAAAGAAAAACACCGAGTGAGGGTTAGTGGCGGTCTGGTCGGAGGTTCCTCATATACGTCAGTCACCAAGCTCTGAACTTTCTCTTTCTATGAACCACCACCTTCACCTCCTGCCACCGTGAACCATCACCGCCGCTGCCACCGCCATCATCTCACCTCCGCCTCCCTTCCCTCATCAAAGATCTGCTTCTCTCTCATCTCATAAAACCCCCAAATTCACTGAAACACCTTCACCTCCTGCCACCGTGAACCATCACTGAAACACCTTCACCCTCTACAAAACCCACCACCTTGCACCGCCCATTCCCAACCCAATCAATCACAACCTCCAAGTTCAAATCGCACATAGATCTTCAAATCAATCACCACCTACAAAACCCACAACCCAGCGCCGCCGTTTATCACCATCAACACCCACCTCCGCCATCATCACCAGCAACACCCCACCTCCACTGTTATCACCGTAAACATCCACAACGACAAACTCACCATCAACACCCACCGCCGCTGTTTATCACCATCAACACCCACCTTCTGCCACCGTGAACCATCACTGGATGTGAGAGAGAGAGAGAGAGAGAGAGAGAGAGAGATAGGAGAGAGTGTGAGATGAGCGGTGGTGGTGCATTCGTTTTGTCAGACGAAAAGGGGGTGTGGGTAGAGATGAACAGTTTGTGGTGGAGGTGTGTGTGTTGTCACCGGAATATCGGCCGAAGCTCGCCGGAGCTCTGCTGGTCGCACATCGGAAGGAGGATCAGGTGTTTGTTTGTGAATGAGAGAGAGACAGGAGAGAGTGAGAGATGAGAGGTGGTTGACCTGCACAATATCTGTATACATATATATAGATATATGTTATTATAATTATTATATATAAGATAAATCTTATATAAATGATTAAAAGAAAAAAATAAAGTGGAATTAAAAATAATATATGAAATGACAACATTGCCCCTGACTTAACTGAGGTCCATGGATGGAGTTAAGTCAGTTGGACCATAATGGCAACGATGAAACGTTTTTGGATCCAGATGTTAAAAATGAAACATTTGGACTATACTGGCAAATTGGGCCAAACCACAGGGACTAAAATGGCAATTAACTCTTATTTTAAATATAGACATAGTTATTGATGTTCTTAATAGTTAGATAAGTAGTCATCGTGATATTAAAATATACTGTGAGTTTGGATGATGTTAATCATATATACCCGGACAGCGGACGGGTAAACTACTAGTTAAGTTTTTGTAGAAGAACTAGTAGATGCCCCGCCCGCGTTGCGGGGCAATGACCGAATAATTCTTAATCAATTAAAAAAAGAACACTATAATTTTGCTATGAAAAAAAAACGATGATAAGACCGTAATTTTGGGCTCAGGGCAAAACTGTAATTTTTCAGGACTAATGAGCCAGTATTAGGCAGCTAGAGTTATGCGCCGCCCGCGTTGCGGGGTGCTAAACCGAGTATTTCTTAGGTTAATAACATGTACGCCTTTATTTCGGTTAGTTATACATGCTACCTATAACACGATATTAAAAAAGATACATCAAGTTAACCAATTAAAGAAAAACAGTACCATAGTTATGATAAAAAAAATTTAACTAAAACGATGACAAGCGTGTAATTTAGAGTTGAGGGCAAAACAATAATTTGTCAGGACAAATTAGCGAGTGCTAGGCAGCTGTTTGGCATGAATAAAAACAAAATTAAGTCAACAAAGTAAAATAAAACACTACCATGGTTTTGCCAAAGAAAAAAAACGATGGCAAGATTGCAATTTTTAGCGGAGGTAAAATCGTAATTTTAAAGTGGAGGTAAAATAATATTTTGAACTGAGGGCAAAACCATTTTTTTATTTTGAAATGGGGGCAAAATCCTAATATTTTAGTTGCGGGCAAAATCGTAATTTTTAGCTGGGGGCAAAATCGTAATTTTAAACTGGGAACCAAATCGTAATTTGGCAGGACTCTAGCTGAGGGCAAAACCATAATTTTATTTTGAACTGGGGGCAAAACTGAATTTTTTAACTGAGGGCAAAATCGTAAATTTAAGCAAGGGACAAAAGCAAATTTTTATTTTGAATCGAGGGCGAAATCGTAATTTTACACCTGAGATAAAATTGTAATTTGACATCACCTATAAATAACTATTATATGAAAAAAGAAAAAAAAAGTCAAAGTGGCCACCAAAAGTGGCCAATCACTTAACAATACTATTCTACAATGACATCATCCACTTAAAAATGTATATGTTGAAAATACCAATCAAATAAGGGGAAAGATGAAAATACCCCCACATGAGGATCATGTGAGGGGGAACTAGCGGTTCTGTGGACAGATGTTAGACGGAGGGACAATATCTATTAAGATATGAAACATTAGGCAATTAAGGTGTTATGAGTGAACTCAACATGTAACTAGTGCAAACCTAATAGACTAAAACTGCAATTTGCTCTTAGTAATTAGTAAATTTTCATTTTTTATTATTGTGACTATCACTATAATTGTTAATTGTTATAAGTAGGTAAATATAAAAAATAGTTAACTAAGTTTTAACTCTGTAGTTTGAAATTTTTAACGCTTTTGTCCCAATAGCTTAAAAATGACCAAAATACTCACTAAGCTTTCAATTTTATTGCTTTTCGACTCTAACACGGTTGAAAATTTTAATTAAAAGTAAGCGTAGTTCGGTAATTTTAAATATAGGTATTCAATTTTATTAATTCCTTAAATATGTTTTTTTTCTTTTATTGATATTAACATTTATATATAGTATAATTTGTAACATCTTTTGGCAATATGGTGTTGTAACATAAGCTTAAGGGTGGAGGGTATAGGTTCGGGGAGTTGGGTGTTTGAGTGGGAGTCATCGATCGGTGACCACCCCCACTTGATTGAGTTGGGTGTTTGAGTTGGAGAGAGTGAACAAAAATCGGTGATTGTTCACCGATGTGATTAAGAGGAGAGGAGAGACCAATCAAGTTTTTTTTTTTTTTTTAATTGAGGGGTGTTTGATCATACCTAGTGATTGAGTGTAGAATGGGGAGTTGACATGGCATAATATTATTGGATAGGATTTCACTCAAACACCCTAGGGTGATTGACTATACCCTCCACCCTAATTGGGGTTCTTAGCATCTGATGTAGTACCTTTAAGTTATAGTGTTTGTACTTTTTCCATGACACCATCTCTGTGCTCTTTTTATAACCAAACCCTCCTATCCTCCGATACATTTCCAAATCCACCCAGGCGTCGGTTCACCTCGCTCATAACCCACCTTCTCCTCCGACGAAAACGCTGGAGGAGTCACACTATGACAGTGTCGTTGATGTTATTTTTTGTGGTGTGACGGTGTGCGATATCGAGGGTTAGACAGCGTGTTCTGGCCAGGTAGAATCAGTGCCGGAGTTACAAATGGACCTGTTGATTCACCGTTGATGCAATCGATGTAGAGCAAGGTTCAGTAGTTTATACCATTATGAGTTGCAACCCTAGGTTTGACTGTTATTAATTATTTGACCTAATTGTAGATTAAGGATCAACGGAATGCATGATTATATGATTTTGTTTTTGGGTTTGTTTATTTGTTGATTTTTTGGTTATTAGGGTTTTTGTCCAATTGCAGGTGGTAACTCCAAATTAGAGTTACTCAATACTTTATTTCGCAATTGAAGACTTGGTGAATATAACTGAAGGTTTTATGGGTGTTGTGATTTGATTTCCGATAAAGACGGTGATATCTGGTTTCTTTATTTGCTCTTTTGTTGTGTCTTTCAGATTTAGTTTGGGAACGAAGCGATGATGCCTGGCTGAGCTTCAAGGGCTATCATTATTTCTTGAGCCCTCTATTGTGAGTATGTGTTAGCTTAACAACCGTGCATGTAAGTTGCTCGATGAAATGCTTTTCGTGTGTAGATGTTGTCATTACTTTGACATATACTGTTAACATGTTGGCTAAGAAACCTTGCACACACGGTGTTTGATGAAATGTCTGAGGCTGTGATGATTGGGAACAAAGTGATGATGCATGGCTGATCTCGAAGGGCTATGATGGTTTCTTGAGCCCTCTGTTGTGAATATCTTTAGACTTATGAACTGTGTATGTAAGTTGTTTGACAAAATGCTTTTCGTGTGTAGGTCAGTTTCAAAGGCTATTCTGATTGCCTAGACTTCTGTTGTCAATACCTGTTGGTTAAGAAACTGTGCACATGAGATGTTTGATGAAGTGTTTGAGGCTGTGATGATATAATCTCGGAGTTGGACAACTCTAAGAGCTTATATGTCGCTTGGTAAGGAAATCTCTAGAATTGCATCCGTGACAAAGAATGTTCTTGGTCACTTGGTCTGTGTGTGTAAAGCCGAGTGTCGATGATGATGCCATACTCTTGGCATCGCAACTGAGATGCTTTACAACAACTAACCACCTATGTATCTGGAGCCTAAATTGTTGCTGAGTGTCCTTTGCTGCAACCTTCATTTTAATGTTCTTTGGCCAGATGCGAAACTTTTAGTGTCGCAACTGAGATGCTTTAAGACAAGCAATTAGTTCAATCTGAGCCTAAAGTGATGCTATTGTTTTTGACAAAAAAAAATTGAAATCTTACAAAGTCCTATTTTTCTTGGCAATTGAGATGCTTTAAGACATACAACCACCCATCCATCTAAGCCTAAACTGATGTGAACGTTTACTTTGACAAAAGAAGTTTAAATTTTACAAAATCTCATAGTGAGTCTGTTATATAATTTTTATTATATTAGTTGTTTTATAAATTTATAAATTTTGTGAGTGATCTTTACTATAACTAAAAGAGCTACTTGGCATGCTTAATGTATAAGCATATGTTACGGTGTTCTTTGTTGCCACGTTTCTCTTCTATCTTATGTGTTTCTTTTTTCTCCGATTCTATTCCACCTACTCTATGAAGATGATATCGCCACTTCTTTACTTCCTTACCATTGGAACTTGCTGGCGGTTACTGTGCTGATTAACTCCAGCAACAGCGATGGTGTGTAGGTAATTTATTATCTTTTTGTTCTATCATAATCTTATTATGCTGTGGTTTTTTATGGCAATTAATAATGTTCCGGTCATATTCCATGATGATATATTCCGACTAAGATTCGACGTTTAAAGGTAAGTCTGGTTACGTTTTACATCCACTCATGGGTTGTTGTCGATAATAATATATAATTATTGGTGACTAACAATGATGGCTACCCCTTTGTGATAGCTCTAGGATGATGGCCACCGGCGGCAGAGACAACCTCCCTCCAGCTGCCGGGATAGGAGTGATGGTGGTTTGTTGGACAGGTTGGTCACGTAGTGGGTTGATGAGAGTAGTAGGCGACTCGGTCAACACAGTAGCTTTTGTTCATGTAAGGACCTGCAAAATTGTCTATAAACGACCCGTAAGTGAAAACCCAAACCCCTGGAACCCTAATCCTCATGAAAAACCAAGAAAATAAGAAAATTTGGTTTCACGCGGGCCACGTAAAACGTAAGCTTAGGCTTACGCGGGCCGCGTCAACATAAAGTTGACCGGATAAGCGTTCCAGGCCACGTGTCGCACACATGGCGCACCTAGGTGTGACACGCGAACCCTAGTTGTAGACTAGGTGGCCCTCGCGGGCCGCGTAAGATTCAAGAGAGGGTTTACGCGGGCCGCGTAAAACCCAAAAATCAGCTATAAATGGGTTGGCCATGAGCGGTTCAGTTGTGTGCGAAAAATTTATCAAAAATCACATCTTTCTGTTCGAAAATCACTTTCACAATAGCAAAACGCTGCTACGATCAAGGGTAATAACTCGATCACTACTACGATATAATGTCCGATTGATTGAAACCGATCCGATGGATGTTTAAGTGTTGCCCGAACTTGGGCTATACTTTGTCATTCGTCGTGAGGGTTTTGATTTCGTGAGTTATCGTAAATGTTGTATTAAGTTACTGACCTAGTTTCGTGTGCATTGTTATCTAAACTAGGTTACAAGGCTAAATCAGTAGGCTAGACTCTGCCCGTCTAAACTTACAATATGAGTCATTCTCTTTTTATCAAAAGTGTTTTACAATACCCTAATGTTTTCCAGTTATAATTACAGGGATTAAGTCTTGGTTATCTTGAATCACTAGCAAGTGGGGTATTGTGCACATTACTAATTTCTCACGGTTAGGTTCACCAACCTAACAGTGATAATCATCACTACTTGGGTGAAAGGACCCAATAGTGGTATGACCATCGTCACCAGGGTGTGACACGGCGCCAAATAAAAATAAGATAGTAGCCATTGTAATCGCTCTTATGCTGTAATTTATAACTAATGTGTCGTTTTGTTTAACCTGAATGACTCGCCAGTATTTCCCCGCTGATAAAATAATTTTAAAACATGTTTCAGGTGACTTACTGTGAATCAAGGAAAAAGTGCTACGGAGCACTAACAAGCTTGAAGTGGTGGCTCAGTAAAATAAATAAACATGTTTTGTAAAACAGGGAATTTCTTCGTGAAATTCCTCTATTGTAAGTTACGGGGTTTGTCCCAAATTATGAAATAAAATAATTGGGCATTATCAAGTTTTAAAAGATCCTGTTAAACTTCCGTTGTCAACTCAAATAATAAATACCACGGGTTTTCTGTCCCGCGACTCCTGGACCGGTTCACACCGGGACGGGGGCCGTGATAGAAAAATGTGGTATCAGAGCCACTGATTTAAGCCAATTAAGTATTTAGAAATACTTAATTTTCTGATTGCCATTCTGTGAATTGAAGTTGATAAATGAAATTTTAACTTAGAATTGTGTGTATATTTCTTCATGTGTGCTAACAGCATGAATGAGTTGTCTGAAGCTCTTCAGAATCTCACTATCTATCCTACTGACATGGAAGTTTCCGGGGGCTTTTCCGATTACCTGGCTGATACTGAAGAACCTATGGAGTTCCAGGCTCAAGCCCAGGAGAAACCCAAGTCGAAAAAGAGAAGGAGAATCGTAGGCTGGAGACGTGCACGGAGGAAGAAGCCAGCCGCACAGTGGGTTAAAAAGAATGTGGACCCAAATGATAAAGGCAAGGGAAAAGAAATCGGGGAAAGTTCAGGGCAAGCCCAGGAAATGCCACCCTGGGAGGAGCTTGACCGCAAACTGGCAAATTGTGACCTCATTGGACCTGCCAATGAAGACCTCTTCAATTACCCCGCCGAACCACAACTTCCAGTTAACTTAGCACCTGCTATCCCAGATCCCATTGTCAACCACCAACTTCTGCCCGGAGAGCTGGAGGAATGGTGGACAAGTGATTGGCAATTTCAGAACCTCTTGAATAACCCTAACACCTTTTTCCCCCAGTTTGACCCAGAGCCTTCACCAAACCCACCTATGAGCACCGAGAACTTGGCTGAACTCCGCCACTATGGCGAGGAGCTGGTGGACAGGAAATAGAATCCGGGAAGTGGGAGAAAGGATATCATGGAAGTACGACGAGAGGGAACGTCATTTCTGAAGTGCCAGCTGATGGGATCATATGTGGTTGTGTGGTTACATGTTTAATAATAATAAGATAATAATAAATATTAATAAAAATCTAATCATGTAAAATAACAAAAAAATAAAACTTTTGTAACATATCTGGTGTGTACGGATGCATACTAAAATATATAAAATATGAAAGTCGCAAAGTCTACAATTTTGGCTATACGTGTTGACATGATCATGTGTGATTATTTTATGGTGACTGATTATTAATTATTCTATTTTATGCCAATAATTTATACATTTGTATATTGAAAATTATCAGATGGAACCCGCCGTCAATGAGCTAGTTAACGAAGTTAACCAATCTGAGCAAAATAATGAGGATCACTTTCTTAATAGACAAGATATAGAAAACATCGTTGCCCAAGGAATAGCAAATGCTATTCCAGCAATCCTTGCTGCTGCCCGAAATCCAGTTGAACCTAAACCAACTACTCCCAGCAAACGTACTCACGGCGACAATTTCAGTAATAGTGTAAATGGAGGCGGCAACATTAATAATAATGATAATAATGTAATGCAAGCCCCATTTCTTAAGAGAATGAAAGCTGCAACGCTTGGTTGCACTTACAAGGAATTTCTTGCCTGTAAACCAATCGAATTTGCAGGCAATGAAGGGGCAACTACTGCACTGCGTTGGTTAGAAAAAACCGAAGCAGTAATTAAAATAAGTAAATGTGCCGAGGAAGACAAGGTCATGTATGCGTCGCATCTTTTTAAAGAAGGAGCACTAGAGTGGTGGAATACGGTACTAGAAGCTAAGGGAAGCGATGTGGCTTATGCCATGAATTGGGAAGAATTTAAGAGACTAGTAGAAAGGAAATTCTGTCCCGAATATGAAAAGAAACAAATGACAAATAAGTTCCTAAACCACCGGATGGTGGATGTTGATTGTCGAGGGTATACTTCGACATTCTTTGAGTATGCTAGAATTGTGCCAACTCTGGCTTCGCCAGAACCGGTACTTATTTCTTGCTATATTTGGGGTTTAATTAGCGAGATTCGTGATATCGTCAAAGCTGCGAGACCCCGCACAATTGACGATGCAGTAGAATTAGCCAACACCTTGACCGACGGACTGGTACGCAGAAGAGAAGAAAACCGGAAAAAGGAAGTGGCCCAAAAGATTACCCAAGGTTTCCGGGTGGGTAATAGTAGTAATTTCAAGAAAAAGGGAATTGGGCAATCTTCCACTGCTCCATTTTGCAGTACTTGCAAAAGAAAGCATTTTGGAAGATGCAAAGGGTATTGCAATTTCTGCAAAATTCCAGGGCATCAAGAAGAAGATTGCAGGAGGAAGAAATCAGCAATCTGCTTCAACTGTGGAGAAGCTGGACATTTTAGACCAGACTGCCCCAAATTGGTCAAACCAGCCGACAACAAAGCCAAACCTGCAGAAGGAACTACCAAAAAGAATGCAAGAGCATTCCAGTTAACTACCCAAGAAGCAGAACTCATCCCAGATGTAATAGCTGGTACGTTCCTAGTTCATGACCTTTATGCAAAAGTATTATTTGACTCTGGTGCAAACCAAAGTTTTATAAATACTTCATTCTACCAAGCTCTTAAACTACCCTTAAACAAACTTCGACAAGTTTTTACTATAGAAACGGCAGATGGAAATTTTGTTAACATAGATAAGGTCTTGCAAGAAGAAAAGATAGAACTCTTAGGCCATAAATTTTCTGCAAACCTGTTACCTATGAATTTAGCCGGATTCGATGTTGCGTTAGGAATGGATTGGTTAGTAGCCAACCATGCTCGAATTCTCTGTGATAAGAATTCCATAGAAATTCATGCACCCACAGGAGAAGTAGTAATGATTACGGGAGATAAGCCACGTAAGCCAATGAAGTTCATTTCTGTAATGAAAATTGCTAGATATTCAAGAAAACAAGGAATAGTGTATATGATTCGGTAATCATTAACACTAAAGGTAAGGAACTTAAGGAAATTCCAGTAGTATCAGAATACCCGGATGTATTTCCAGAAGAACTACCTGGATTACCACCCGATAGGGAAGTAGAATTTAGAATTCATCTAATTCCTGGAACTACACTGATAGCTAAGGCACCTTATCGGTTAGCACCCACCGAAATGTTAGAATTGAAAAAACAATTAGATGAATTGCTCAGTAAAGGATTCATACAACCTAGTTCATCCCCTTGGGGAGCACCAGTGTTGTTTGTGAAAAAGAAAGATGGTTCAATGCGAATGTGTATCGATTACAGGGAATTGAATAAGGTTACAATTAAGAATCGATACCCATTACCTAGGATTGATGATCTTTTTTATCAACTTCAGGGAGCTAGATATTTTTCTAAGATAGATTTACGCTCCGGATATCATCAGTTGAAAGTACAAGAAGAATACATACCTAAAACTGCCTTCAGAACTAGGTATGGTCATTACGAGTTTACAGTCATGCCCTTTGGATTAACAAATGCTCCTGCAGCATTCATGGACATGATGAATAGGATCTGTAAACCGTACTTGGATAAGTTTGTAATTGTCTTTATCGACGATATACTCATCTATTCCAAAAGTCAGGACGAGCATTGTGAGCACCTACATACACTCTTAACTTTGTTAAGAAAAGAGAAGCTTTACGCCAAATTCTTGAAGTGTGAATTTTGGCTACAAGAGGTACAATTTTTAGGACACATGGTGAATCACGAAGGTATTCACGTAGATCCCACCAAAATAGAAGCGATCAGTAAATGGAAAGTCCTGCAATCAGCTATGGAAGTTAGAAGTTTTCTAGGGTTAGCCGGATACTATAGAAGATTTATTAAGGATTTTTCTAAGATAGCTGTGCCATTAACTAAGCTAACCTGTAAAGCAGTTAAGTTTGAATGGGGACCTAGGCAAGAAGAGGATTTTAAGATTTTAAAGCAAAGATTAACAAACGCCCCAATTCTTGCCTTACCAGAAGGAACAGAAGATTCTGAAATTTACTGTGATACTTCTAAGCTAGGATTAGGATGTGTGCTAATGCAACGAAAAAGGTAATTGCGTATGCCTCAAGGCAATTGAAGAAGCATGAGGAAAATTATACGACTCATGACTTAGAATTGGGAGCAATAATTTTTGCCCTTAAGATTTGGAGACACTATCTGTATGGCAGTAAGTTTACAGTCTATACAGATCATAAGAGTTTAAGATACATATTTGGGCAAAAGGAATTAAACATGAGGCAAAGAAGATGGATGGAAATTCTAAGTGACTACGACTGTGATATCCAATATCACGAAGGAAAAGCAAATGTAGTTGCAGATGCCCTAAGTCGTAAGTATCATGAAAAGCAAAAGCGAGTTCGTGCTCTTAGATTAAGTTTACAACTAGATCTAATGAAACAACTGAAGAATGTCCAGGAAACAGCAATCAAGGATGATGCTGAAGGAATGAAAGGAAGAATAAAAGAACTAGAGCAAGGAGTTGATGGAATTTGGAGATTCCACAAGAAAAGGATTTGGGTACCTAAGCAGGGAGAATTAAGAAATAAGATTTTAGAGGAAGCCCATAAATCTAGGTATACCATGCATCCTGGTAATAATAAGATGTACTAAGATTTAAGGAATAACTTCTGGTGGATAGGAATGAAAAAGGATATAGCTAGATATGTTTCTAAGTGTCTTAGTTGTTCACAAGTTAAGGCAGAACACCAGAAACCTTCAGGGTTACTACAACCATTAGAAATGCCTGTATGGAAATGGGAGCTCATAACAATGGACTTTGTTACTAAGTTACCTAAAACCAGAAAGGGTAATGACGTGATTTGGGTAATTATGGATCGATTAACCAAGTCAGCTCATTTCCTGCCCATGAAGGAAACCTTTAGCATGGAAAGATTAGCCAAATTGTATGTAGACGAGGTAGTATCTTTACATGGAGTCCCACTCTCCATTGTATCGGATAGGGATAGTCGTTTCACTTCACATTTCTGGACAAGTTTTCAAGAAACAATGGGGACCCGACTAAATTTAAGCACAGCCTACCATCCCCAAACAGACGGACAAAGTGAAAGGATGATCCAAACCCTGGAAGACATGCACAGGGCATGTGTGATAGATTTTGGAGGAAACTGGGACAACCATTTACCTTTAATTGAATTCTCCTATAACAATAGTTATCATTCAAGCATCGAAGCTGCCCCGTTCGAAGCACTGTATGGACGAAAGTGTACAACTCCAGTTTGCTGGGCAAAAATAAGAGAAAGTAAATTATCAGGTCCCAAGATCGTACAAGAAACCACCGACAAGATCACTCAAATCAAGGAAAGACTAAAGACGGCTCAAGATCGCCAGAAGAGTTATGCAGACAATCGACGCAAGCCGTTAGAATTCCAAGTTGGAGACAAAGTACTCTTGAAAGTTTCTCCTTGGAAATGAGTAGTTTGGTTCGGTAAGAAAGGAAAGCTAAGTCCAAGGTACATAGGACCATTCCCAGTAATCCAGAAAATAGGACAAGTAGCTTATCGCTTACAACTACCAGAAGAGTTAGCCGGGGTACATGACGTATTTCATGTATCCAACCTCAAGAAATGTTTATCTGACGAGTCCCTGGTAGTACCTCTTCAAGACATAGAGATAAATGAAAAGTTGAAGTTTGTAGAGAAACCACTCTAGATAGAAGACAGAAGATTAAGTTTCTCAAACACAAAAGATTGGTACTGGTCAAAGTCAAGTGGGATTCAAAAAGAGGACCCGAATACACCTGGGAGCTGGAATCGGAAATGAAGCGAAAGTATCCTCACTTATTTCAGTAAATCTCGAGGACGAGATTTTAAATAAGGTGGGGAGAATGTAAGGACCTGCAAAATTGTCCATAAACGACCCGTAAGTGAAAACCCGGACCCATGGAACCCTAATCCTCATGAAAAACCAAGAAAATAAGAAAATTTGGTTTCACACAGGCCGCGTAAAACGTAAGCTTAGGCTTACGCGGGCCACGTCAACTTAAAGTTGACTGGATAAGCGTTCCAGGCCACGTGTCGCACACATGGCGCACCTAGGTGTGACACGCTAGCCCTAGTTGTAGACTAGGTGGCCCTCGCGGGCTGCGTAAGATTCAAGAGAGGGTTTACGCGGGCCGCGTAAAACCCAAAAATCAGCTATAAATGGGTTGGTCATGAGCGGTTCAGTTGTGTGCGAAAAATTTATCAAAAATCACATCTTTCTGTTCGAAAATCACTTTCACAATAGTAAAACGCTGCTACGATCAAGGGTAATAACTCGATCACTGCTACGATATAATGTCCGATTGATTGAAACCGATCCGATGGATGTTTAAGTGCTGCCCGAACTCGGGCTATACTTTGTCATTCGTCGTGAGGGTTTTGATTTCGTGAGTTATCGTAAATGTTGTATTAAGTTACTGACCTAGTTTCGTGTGCATTGTTATCTAAACTAGGTTACAAGGCTAAATCAGTAGGCTAGACTCTGCCCGTCTAAACTTACAATGTGAGTCATTCTCTTTTTATCAAAAGTGTTTTACAATACCCAAATGTTTTCCAGTTATAATTACTGGGATTAAGTCTTGGTTATCTTGAATTACAGGCAAATGGGGTATTGTGCACATTACTAATTTCTCACGGTTAGGTTCACCAACCTAACAGTGATAATCATCACTACTTGGGTGAAAGGACCCAATAGTGGTATGACCATCGTCACCAGGGTGTGACAGCCAGATAAAAATAAGATAGTAGCCATTGTAATCGCACTTATGCTGTAATTTATAACTAATGTGTCGTTTTGTTTAACCTGAATGACTCGCCAGTATTTCCCCGCTGATAAAATAATTTTAAAACATGTTTCAGGTGACTTACTGTGAATCAAGGAAAAAGTGCTACGGAGCACTAACAAGCTTGAAGTGGTGGCTCAGTAAAATAAATAAACATGTTTTGTAAAACAGGGAATTTCTTCGTGAAATTCCTCTATTGTAAATTACGGGGTTTGTCCCAAATTATGAAATAAAATAATTGGGCATTATCAAGTTTTAAAATATCCTGTTAAACTTCCGCTGTCAACTCAAATAATAAATACCACGGGTTTTCTGTCCCACGGCTCCTGGACCGATTCACACCGGGACGGGGGCCGTGACAGTTCACTCGGCTAAACAATGGGAAGCTTACATAGGTAGTGCAGAGCCATAACCGCTTTATTTTGATTGATTATTGTATATTACATTGATACGAATATTATTATCGTTTGACATGTGGGAGGTGAACTCGTGTAATGTTAATTGAAGAATAGTTGTTTGTCACTTTGATTGATTTACGAATGTTAATGGTGTTTTTGCAGCTTATACTAACTAAAATGCGTCTTTGATAGTAAGTGTATTATATATCTAAGAAAGCTAACTTCATAGAAAGATTTGGTTTAGCGCGCCGCAACGCTTGCATGGTTAAATCCTAGTTTAAAATATAATTTTCTTACTATATATTATATATGTATTATATTAATTTTATTAATATATACATATACAATACAATTATACCTCACCTATTATCACCATTCACCAGAACCCTCTCCTTGTAAGCGACCACTATCATCATCCGGCCACCACCACCTGCTATCACCACCATCCTCCACCACAAAACTTTCTGTTAAACCATCATTACCTCCGTACCCCTCTCTACTTTCTCTACCACCACCACCAACGCCAACTTCTAAATCGTTTCCTGATAATATCTTTGGTGTACAAGGTTCTTCGGGGTAGAAGGAGACGAGCGGCTCAAACCGTTTCCGATGTAATGGGTTCTTCGAGTTCTAAATCGTTCCCGGTTTTACCCATTTCAAATCTTGCTCAAAAACAAGAAAAAGGTAGAAGGAAACGAGGGGCTGAGACCCGCTTCGAGTTCTAAACTGCCGTCACCATCTAATCTCAGAACCTTAGCCATCCTTTCAACCGCTAGGTCTAATGTGTTCCACGCCGGACAATCGGTCCGGGTCAAACCATATGAAAATAATAACTGTAGGGAGGGAAATGACCATTTTAAACTATCGAAGAAAAAACGTTAAAACTATCAAACCAGGTGGAACAAGATCAAAATGAAGTTGAGTCTAAAAAGATGTTGGAAATAGTTATTTACTTATTTAGGCTATAAGGTATGGTCATGACCCTCATGACCACCATGACCCCCACGTCAGTGTCATATCACCCACCTCTAATCCACAATCCAAAACCACTTCCCTAAGGGTGTGGTCATGACCCAAACCACTATCTCCTTATTTATTTTAATTTATCTTTGTCTAAAGTAAAAGGAATGATTACTTGAAAAATGGAAAAGACCATTCATGTTTCTACGTAATGAATCATGTCCCA
Source organism: Helianthus tuberosus (assembly GCA_030545235.1). Taxonomy (NCBI): domain Eukaryota; kingdom Viridiplantae; phylum Streptophyta; class Magnoliopsida; order Asterales; family Asteraceae; genus Helianthus; species Helianthus tuberosus. The sequence goes on from CM060436.1 coordinate 54,441,060, forward strand.
ACCATGACCCCCACACCTTTTAGCTTTAGGCTATAGGGTGTGGTCATGACCCTTATGACCAACATGAGCCTCCATGTTAGTGTCATGTAACCCACCATCTAAAACCACTACCATAAGAGTCTGGTCATGACTCAAACCACTAGCCCCTTATTTATATTAATTTATCTTTGTCTAAAGAAAAAGGAAATGATTTGTTGAAAAATGGAAAGGAGGACCATGGTTACCATGATTTAATACATGCAAACCATGGTGGATCTAACAAGGGGTGGTGTAGTCTTTCATTCATGTTCTTAGGTGGCAAATCATGTCCCATGACCCCCACACGGCACACCCTTTAGCCTTATAAGACTATAGGGTGTGGTCATGACTCTTATGGTCACCATGACCCTATTCATCAATGTCATGTCACCCATTTCTAATCCACCATCCATAATCACTACCTTAAGAGTGTGCTCATGACCTAAACCACTATTTTCTTATTTTAATTTATTTTTGTGAAAAAGGAAAAGAAAATATTTAAAAAGTAAAGTAGGCTCATAGTTGTCATGGTTTAATTTATGCCAACCATGGTGGAAAAGGCAAGGGGGTGGCGTAGCAATTTATTAATGGTCCTATGTGTCATTGATGACCTAACTCATGCCCCCACACCACACCCTTTAGTGTAAGAAGAATTTATAAGCAGGTGAAGGGACCATTTTGAAAGAACTCAAAAGATGTAGCAAAGAGCATAAAATAAGGAAAAAAGCTGCACCATCTTCTCCGTAGATACGGTCAAATGTTGCCGTTACCTCCCATTTTCCCCAGTCAACACCACTTCTCTAAATAATCAAAACTCTCTCTCTCTCTCTAAAACTCCATTCTAGAGAGAGAAACGCCCCAAAACAATGTCACTCATCCAATAACCAACACCATGAAGCCCCAAAACCCCACATTCCCTCTCGACGATCATCTTTTATGCGACGAACACGAATCAGAGTTCAATTTTGACCATGAAAGTCAAATCTCGAAGCAAAAAGATCATCTTTTTACGCATTTTGAGCACGATTTATCATGGGATGAAGATGAGCTTTCGTGTCTTTTGTCTAAACAGAAGAATTGTTATTCAGAAGGGGGTTTGATAGATTTGAGGAAAGAATCGGTTGATTGGATGATTAGGGTTTGTAATTGTTATGGGTTTGTTGCAATGACGACTGTTTTGGCTGTTGATTATTTTGATAGGTTTTTGTTGAGTGGGGGTTTTAAGAGGGGTGTAAGTGTAAGTATGCCATGGATGAATCAGCTTGCTGCTGTTGCTTGCTTGTCCTTAGCTTCGAAAGTTGAAGAGATTCAAGCGCCTGTGCTTATGGAGTTGCAAGTATGTGTTTGTTTTGAATGCATTCTAGGTGTTTGTTAAAATGCCTATGTCACTGTTTTGTTGTAATTGCAGTAGATAGTAGGATTGTTCTAAAAGCTAGCCGGTCTTGTTGAAAAATGTTTGCTTGAAATCGGCTAGTTTATTTATTAGTTGAGCTGAGCTGGCTTGGTATGTATACTAGCCGAGCCCGAGCCATGGGCGATGTGAGTATTTCGTTATTAAACCACTCCCAGTTCGGTTGAAAAAAGCTGGCTCGAAATCGCCACTCACAGCCGTCTTGGTCTGTAAATGAGCCGATCCTAGAGCGGTTTGGCTCGTGACTTGCTCGTTTGAGTTAAAGCTCAAATCTTTAATCGGGCCAAGTCATTCCAGGTGTTTGTGAAAATGCCGATGTTAGCAGTTGGTTATTAAGGCACCTCAAGTGTTTTTGAAAATGCCGCTGAGTATTTTGTTATTAATGCAGTCCAGTAGGGCTGTTAAAAAGCTCAATGCTCATGGTTCGGTCAAAAAGAAAGCTCGCTCGAAATCAGCTTGTTTAGCTGAGCTGCCTTGGTCTGTCCATGAGCCGAGCCGAGTCACTCTAGGTGTTTGTAAAAATGCCAATGTGAATATATTGTTATTAATGTAGGGTTTTGTTTTGTGGGTGTTGTTTAGGTAGAAGGAGCAAAGTTTGTGTTCGAATCAAAGACTATAATGAGAATGGAGCTTCTTGTGCTTGATTCTCTTCAATGGAAGATGAATCCAGTGACCCCATTTGCGTTTACAGATTACATTATGCGGAGGCTTGGTTTGATCGCTCATCGTCAAGGTTTAGAGTTTGTTCAGAGGTGTGAAAGAACTGTTCTTGCTGTTGTCAATGGTAAGTTTGTGAATATGCATTTATAGTTGTTGTAAGGGGGTGTTTGGCAATTCGTTTTGTAAGTGGTTATATGATATGAGATAATCAGAATAAAATAATCGGTCATAACAAAGCAGTTTATCGCTGCAGAAAATGGTGTTTTGATGCTCTTCTGCAGTTCTGCTTTTTGAATTATGATAATGAAGTGGCTGATCTTTGTAAAACACATGCAGATTCAAGGTATCTGGATTATCTTCCATCCGTTATTGCAGCTGCGACAATGGCCCTTGTGATCAAGGAGGTTGATCCCAATAATGCATTCGACTATCTAAACGGGCTCAAAGATTTTCTTGAAATTAGTGAGGTTTGTTCTTCGACATTTTTATCTAAACGGGCTCAAAGATTTTCTTGTAGAGAAGAAAAAAATCAAACGGAAATTTTAAATACTATCTTATTCTATCTAGTTAATGTATGGGGTAAGCTTGGCAAAACGGGCTGGTCGCGCCAAGCAAGTGGTTAACGCGGGCTCAGATCAAATTACCAGTCTCCGATGTTAAATATTCGAAATCTGAAGTTTGTGTAAACAATGACAGGAAAAAGTAGACGAATGCGTGAAATTTATCCTGGAAGTATCTGATAATCATGGAAGTAACTACTTTGTAAGCCAGAAGCGAAAGTACCAGTGTGCCCCTGCAAGCCCGAATGGTGTAATAGATTCCTATTTCTGCAGTGACAACTCTAATGATTCGTGGGCAGTTGCATCAACATCGCCGGTTTCATCTTCGCCTGAACCACTGTTGAAGAAGATCCGAGCTCGTGACGAGGCAGGCCTTTCCGACTCGTGTATGGTCAGTAACGTTTGTTAGTTTTCGTAGTAGTTTGGCGATTTTATTTCTCAAAATAGGATGTTAAGGTGCGATTACATCACTAATCAATAATTAACTCTTGCTAGAATTATGTATGCTATTTAATGATAGGATCTTGATTATTGAGTTCGATAAGTAAGAACTAAAACATTAGTTTTTGCAAGATTTTGAGATTTGCTTTAATTTAGTGGTGTTTACGATCCATTTCAGACGGTGTTGACGAAATTTTTGGGCAGGGTTGGGCCGGGTTGGTTGGGTCAGCCGGATCGACCAAACGCTTTCTTTTATAAACAAGTACGTTATGACTTCATATTTCAAAAATGAAACAAAAACTAAATAATAAAGTTAAACGGATGTTTCAGTTTATACAGCCGGTTTCTAGTTCTAAAGCGTGAACTGAACCACTAAATCCTAACAAACTAACAATTGTAACAGAACGTATAATTTTTGAACCGGTCGAATCCATCTATAATGCATCATGAACCCTAAATTAATTTAGGAACTTAGTGTCATGAATGTATATTGATTTTGTGGGTCTTGCATTCAAGTTTGATTCATGGGATTGCTGCCATTGCATGTTTGCATTACAGAGATGAGTGATGACACATTTATTAGTCTGGACAAATTACCATTGTACACACATCCACATTTAATTAATCTGACATTCAAATGACAATAATGGTATATGATTATGAGTATTTAGATCTGAGATTCATTTTCTCCAAGAATTTGGTATAACTTAGTTTTCTGAAACAGATTTTGAGCAATACTAAGAACATGCGTAGTGGGGGGTTTTGGGTGTTTTCCCCTAAAAACGCCCATCTCCCACCCCCGGGGGCGGTTTTTTCACCAAATTTGCTTTTGGCGTGCTTTTTTCCACGCCCTGGTTCATTTGTTTTGGCCAATCACCCTTGATCTTTCTTTTGTTTGTCCAATAAGATTTTTTGATGTTTTTTTATTTAATTTTATTACACATCTTTTAACATAATGCCCCACATTCCCACTACACCCATTTTAGAAAACGCCCCATAATGCCCCATTGATGACTGGGCTGTCACATGGCGCAAAACGCTCAAGGGTAAGAGCATTACCACTCAGGGCCGTTCCTACGTTTTTGTAGACCCTAAGCGAACTATGAAGAGGGGGCCCTAATTTCACTGATAAACTCTCCTCTAATCCCGACGCCATGGGTCTCCTCCAATCCCGACTTTCGTCTACTGATAGCCGATATCCTAGAAATTGAAAGCAGGTTGCGATGGGAAGTGGGAACGATGATTACGGATGTATTTAGGGGTTTTAGGCTGCTAAATATTGATGATTAGGTTGATGTTTGTTGTGTTGTAATAGTTGGAAATCAAGGCGAAATGAGTTTTGAAACTTGGCCTTTTTTCTCGCTAAACAATATTTATTTGGGGTTTCTTTAATGAAAAACCAGTTTAGTTTTAAAATAAACGTATTTATTTGATCCTAATACATAGATACTATATAAATGAACTTTCTAGAAACTTGGAGGCCCTTATTTTTTGGTGGCCATAGGCCTGTGCCTAGGTTGCAAACGCTATAGAGTCGGCTATGTTACCACTACACATGGTCTAAACATGATTTTGTCCAATCAAAAGTCTAAGCTTTAGTTTGATATTTAGGTGATTAATGTGAGAATTAAAGGATAAAAGGGTCTTTTACTTGAGGGTCAAGGAGTAAAGAATAGATTCCAAATAAAACTGTACATGTAAAGAATTTAGAAAATGAAAGACAATAAGGTCACAAATAATATGAAAAAACTAAATAAGATATCGAAAAATATGGATGTGGCTAATGTTTGGAAATCACCTCCCTTGCGGATTGAAGGGCGGATGAAACCGACGCGGCAGCATTTTCCAAAATTGCACCGCTAGTATTGCTACCTTTGGTGGTGGCAACCGGGGCGGCAGAGGCGGGTGGGTGAGGTTGATGTGGAGCCTCCGCCACCCTTTGCTCTTGCCTTTGCCCTGGTGTCACGCGATCCATTTTCTCTGTGTGCATGGCTTCTCCATTTTGTTTCTGATGTCAGAAACAAAATTAATTCCTCAAAAACGAAAAAAAAAAAAGAACTATTAGAAAATTTTAAGAAAAACCTTACCGTATCCGATGCTGATGCCTGCATAATAAGTCTTGAATTCTTTTATGGGATCTAAGATCATAAATTATTTATAATTTGTAAAAAGAAATACAGTTTTGGAGAAGATGTTTTGTAATTGGTTAGTTATAGATTTGTGTTGTTAGATTGCTCTTGAAAATGTATGGGAGCCAATCACTTCCAATTTACTTGGATCTAAATTGTTAGGAATTAAAATAAAATAAATAAGAAAAATAAAAATTAATAACAAGCTTATTTGGATAACTTATGTTTGTTTGGTGGATTTATTAGAGGATTAATATACACCTAAGTACCTATTCACACATCCTTCTATAATTCTCGTATAGGCCTATACGGGGCGTATAGGCAAAAAAAAAAAAAAACCATTTTACTCCTAGTTTAGGGGTTGTACGCAGCACAAACCAGGGGCAAAATGGTCTTTTTTGCCCCTCGTATAAGGTTGTACTAGGCGTATATAAGAGTGGTTTTTTTACAAACACCTTCATATAACATTTATTGTTTTAGCAAAGATTTATAATAAGATAACAAGTACTTTTAAAAAAAATTGTTGAATATCGTATCGTATAGTATAAGTCTCGTATAGGTCCCATATAGGCCAAGGATGTAGTATCGTATCATATAATGTAGTATAAGTCTCGTATAGGTCTATAGGTGTAATATAGTATCGTATAGTATCATATAGGTGTAATATAGGTCTTGTATATGACTATAGGTGTAGTATAGATCCCATATAGGCCAATAGGTGTAGTATAGGTCCTGTATAGGGGCTATAGGTGTAGTATAGGTCTTATATAGGGCTCGTATAGGCCTATGGGTTTAATGTAGGTCCTGTATAGACCTATAACTGTAGTATAGGTTTCGTATAGGCCTATAAGTGTTATACTATAGTATCATATTGTATCGTATACGTGTAGTATAGGTATCCTGTATAGGACTAGAGGTGTAGTATAAGTCTTTTATAGGTCTATAGGTGTAGTATATGTCCCGTATAAGGCAATAAGTATAGTATAGATCCTGTATAGGCCAATAGGTGTCGTATAGTACAATATAGTATCGTAGCGTATAAGTGTAGTATAGGTCCTGTATAGGGCTATGGGTGTAGTATAGGGCTCATGTGTAGTATAGATCCCTTATATGCCTATAGGTGTAGTATAGGTCCCGTATAAGCTTATAAAGTGTAGTATAGTATACTATAGTATCGTATCGTATCGTATAGGTCCCGTATAGGGCTATAGGTGTTGTATAGGGCGCCTATGAGTGTAGTATAGGACCAGTATAGGCCTATAGGTGTAGTATAGGTCTCGTATAGGGTATTAAGTATAGTATAGATCCCGTATAGGCCAATAGGTGTAGTATAGTACAATTTAGTTGATATTGTATAAGTGTAGTTTAGGACCCGTATAGGGCTATAGGTGTAGTATAGGTCCCGTATAAGCCTATGGGTGTAGTATGGGTCCCCCGTATAGGCCTATAGGCATATACGCGGCTAATACGAGACCTATACTATATTATAAGATACTATACTATGCTACGCCTATACGAGACTTATAGTATATTATACGATATGATACTACATCCTTAGGTCTACACGAGACCTATACAATATCATACTTAACAATGTTTTTTATTTATTCTTTTTAGAAAATACTTATTATAAAACTTTGCTAAAACGATAAACATTGTATAAAAAATGTTTGTAAAAAAAAACTTATATACGACGCGTATAGTTCTATACGAGGCGTATACCAGGGGCAACAAATACCATTTTACCCTTGGTTTAGGGGTCATACACTACCCAAACTAGGGGTAAAATGGTCTATATTGACCAAACATGCCCCCTCCCCTCCTCTTATTTGCCTCGTATAGGCCTATAAGTGTAGTATAGGTCCCGCATAGGGCTAAACAAGGAGAAGAACAACAAATAGAATTGCACAAAAATATCAGCTTCCGTAATATCAATCTTCTATGGAAAGACGGGATGATACGAGGGTATAAGTCTCATATAAGTATATTGGTGTAGTATAGATCTCATATAGCCCTTTGGGTCTAGTATATGTCAAGTATAGGCCTACATGTGTAGTATAGATCCCCCTATAGGGCTATAAGTGTAGTATAAGTCTCGTATATGACTCGTATAAGCCTATGGATGTAATGTAGGTCCCATAAAAATTCCCTACATAGCATGGAGTTAATATGTAAAATAATTTGGTAATAAAGTTACATTTTTAGCGGAAATAATGTATAAGTACCAAAAGTTCCTTAGTGACATGCCACATGCTAAGTCTGTATGTGGATTCGGTTAAAACAAATGAAAGACATTTAGTAACCATTTGTAAGACTCAATTGTCTTGTTGTATATCACTTGGTTGTCTGTTTGGTAGAGTTACGGAACCAGGAATTTTAATCCGAGGGGGTCATAATAGAAATTTTTTATATTCACTAGCATACATCGATAAAAATTTTGCCTGCCGATTTATAAGATGTTAAACGACTTTGAGCTTGTAATTGTAATATATGAGGTCAAATTGCTTTAACTTTAACACTAACTCTTGACGTAAACAATATAAAATAAAAGAAACTGTTTCTAAAATTATTTATTGTATAAATCAAATAAAGCAGATAATAAATAATACATTCTGTATTACATAAGCAAACTATTTTGAAATGTTGCACATTCTTGTTTTCAGCGAGCTATAATATATACTAAGAAATTTAAAAAAAGACTAAATATAAACACTATATTAATTGGGGTTGAAATGAAAATTTGACTATAAATTTATAATTAGGGTTGAAAGTGGCTGTACCTATCTCAAGTTTCAACCAATCATATCACTTCATAAAAAGAATTGGAGTAAATTGCTATTTTAGTCCCTGAGTTTTGTCCAAATTTGCCATTTTAGTCCAAATAGTTTTTTTTTGCCTCTAGGTCCCTGACTTTTCCCTTTTTTGCCATTTTGCTCACATACACTAACTCCATCCAAAAACTCCATCTTTAACCAGGGTTATTTTGGGGATTTAAATTTTAAATGTTTTCAATTGCCATTTTGATCCAATTCCAAAAAATCAAAAAAAATCCAAAAATTCCAAAAAATTCTAAAAAATAATAAAAATTCTAAAAAATCATAAAAATTCTAAAAAATCCAAAAAAATCCGTTTCGGCGCGAACCGTTTCGAACCCGAACCGTTTCGAGCTGAACCGTTTCGACGCGAACCGTTTCAAGCTGAACCGTTTCGACACGAACCGTTTCGACCCGTACCGTTTCGACCCGTACTGTTTCGACCCGAACCGTTTCGAGCTGAACCGTTTCGATGCGAACCCTTTCGACCCGTACCGTTTCGAGCTGAACCGTTTCGACGCGAACCGTTTCATGCCGTACCGTTTCGAACCGAACCGTGCCGTATCGAACCGAACCGTTTCGAGCTGAACCGTTTCGAACCGAACCGTTTCGAGCTGAACCGTTTCGACGCGAACCGTTTCGACTTGTACCGTTTCGAACCGAACAGTTTCGAGCTAAACCGTTTCGACGCGAACCGTTTCGAACCGTACCGTTTCGATGCGAACCGTTTCGAACCGAACCCTTTCGACCCGAACCGTTTCGACCCGAACCGTTTCGACGCGAACCGTTTCGAAGCCGAACCGTTTCGAGCTGAAATGGTTCGACGCGAACCGTTTCGACCCGAACCGTTTCGAGCAGAACCATTTCGACGCGAACCGTTTCAACCCGTACCGTTTCGACCCGAACCGTTTCGAGCTGAAACGGTTCGGTTTGAAACGGTTCGCGCCGAAACGGTTCGGCTCGATACGGCACGGTTCGCGTCGAAACGGTACAGCTCGAAACGGTTCGGTTCGATACGGCATGGTTCGGTTCGAAACGGTACGGGTCGAAAGGGTTCGGCTTGAAACAGTTCGGCTTCGAAACGGTACAGGTCGAAACGGTTCGCGTCGAAACGGTTCAGCTTCGAAACGGTTCAGCTTCGAAACGGTACGACTTGAAACGGTTCGGCTTCGAAACGGTTCGGGTCGAAACGGTTCATCTTCGAAACGGTTCGGGTCGAAACGGTTCGGCTCGAAACGGTTCGGCTCGAAACGGTTTGCGTCGAAACGGTTCGGGTCGAAACGGTACGGGTCGAAACGGTTCGCGTCGAAACGGTTCAGCTCGAAACGGTTCGGGTTCGAAACGGTTCGCGCCGAAACGGATTTTTTGGATTTTTTAGAATTTTTTAGAAGTTTTATGATTTTTTAGAATTTTTATTATTTTTTAGAATTTTTTGAAATTTTTTTGATTTTTTAGAATTTTTTTTATTTTTTGCAATTGGATCAAAATGGCAATTGAAAACATTTAAAATGAAAATCCCCAAAATACCCCTGGTTAAAGATGGAGTTTTTGGACGGAGTTAGTGTATGTGATCAAAATGGCAACAAAAGGGAAAAGTCAGGGACCCAGAGGCAAAAAAAAAAAACTATTTGGACTAAAATGGCAAATTTGGACAAAACTCAGGGACTAAAATGGCTATTTACTCAAAGAATTGAATATAACAAATTGTTCTCTTACTTTTTCATCTTCGTCTCCGGTCTCCACTTTAACCTAACTACTACTGCACGCCGTCTGTCGTAGTGGCCGGTGAAGATCCAAAAATCAGAAGGCCGGAGCCTGAGATCTGAAATAGGACCTTGTGGAGAGATCGTGGACCTGAACCTGCAAAAGAACAAACCGTTAGGCTCGCCGCAAAGATGGGAGGGCCCCTGCGACCACCCTCCGGCGTGAGGATAAGTATTTGATAGGGAGAGAAAGTAGAAAGAGAAAATAAGACGAAGGTTCAGGAAAATCGTACTTGGCTTGTACTTGGATGGGTATTTTTACTAGTTAACTGGGATGATCTGAAATAGGACCTTGTGGAGAGATCGTGGACCTGAACCTGCAAAAGAACAAACCGTTAGGCTCGCCGCAAAGATGGGAGGGCCCCTCTGCGACCACCCTCCGGCGTGAGGATAAGTATTTGATAGAGAGAGAAAGTAGAAAGAGAAAATAAGACGAAGGTTCAGGAAAATCGTACTTGGCTTGTACTTGGATGGGTATTTTTACTAGTTAACTGGGATGACGTCATTCGTCTGGATGCACTTGTTTGGTGATCCGTCCTCGGTGGCTTATGGAACGGAGGTCTTCAAAATGTTCATCCGGTTGTGATTTGGTCCGTCCCTTACGAGGAAGGTCCATCTCCGGATATGTATCTTCAAGTCCCCCGGTTTATCAAGTCCAGGTATGGACTTGGTAAAATGTTGTGCAGAATTCCGGACAAATGACGTGGCGATATGAGCATGAGGCTGACGTGGCGTCAGTGACATAAATGTTTTGACCATCAGTCACCGATCGGTGACAATACCAATTCCTGTCTTGGGAATTGTAAACGGCGTGATGTGACGGTTGATGTGATTGGTCCAGTTGTAACCGACTCACTTTTCTTCTATAAAAGGCATTTTTTAATTTCAGTTTTTACATTTACTCCTCTGAATTCTCTCCCTGTGTTACCCTCTTTTCAGCTTCTTCCTTATTCTTCTTCTTCCAGGTGCGTTCTTACTGCTCAGTTCAGTCATGGCTCCCGGAAAAGAGAACCTTTCTGAGAGCGTTAGTGTTCTGACTCAACGTCAGTTAGATAAATTCGTTTGTGACTATAGGATCCCTACAAATCTTCATCCGGCTTTATCGGCCAAGGATAAAACCATATACCCTTTTATCTCGGGGAAGTTTCCCTTGTATACCCGTGTTTGTAATTTTGCAAACTATAGAGTTCATTTTTCCAGGTTTTTTTATCTAGGTTCTCCGGTTCTTCCGGGTTCATCTTTGTCAGGTGAATCCGCTCGGATTAAGCCGAGTAAACCACTTTGAGGCTTCTTGCAGAGCCCTGAACCGGAAACCGGATTTAAATGTTTTCAGATATTTTTACGAATTTATAACTGTTGGTGATTGGTATACATTCGCCCACCGGAAGGGTATCCCCAGCCCGGCCGGGGAAGAGAAGTCCAGCCTAAAAAATTGGAAGGATAATTTCTTTTGGCTGGACGATCGTTGTCTTCTGGTCGAGATGGTGTGGAGGTTTAAAGATCAGTCGATGATCTTTGAGCTAGGTGAAGATTTTGTTTTTGACCAGGGATTGGCTCAAGATCTGATTGACAACTGATCCCCCATCCGTCCCCTTCCCGAACACTTGCTTTTATTGGGACGGGTTTGTTATATTTGGGGCCGAGGGGATAGGGACTGGCCGATGATCCGTAAGAAAGGTGAAAGTAAGTTTTCGACCTTTTGTCCTCCCTTCGGCAACTTTCTCTTTTATTACTTCTAACTCTTTTTCCTTTTGTCGGCAGGGGACGAGATGTCGCTCCGAGACGCACTTAAGGTTCCGAATTTCAACGTTCTGGATTTAGATTTCGATGAGCTGGCCGAAGACGAGGATCCTTTTCTGAAACAGGTCTCTGTTTTGGCCCAGGAGATCCATCCGTAGGTCGAGCCTAATCCTTCCGAAGCCCCCGTTGTTGAGACTGTTTCTGTTGGCCCCGGATCTAAAGGGGAGACTGCTGGCTCATCTGGTGCTCGAGTCCAGGCCGAGCTTGCCAATGAAGATGTTGGCAGCGATCCGGAGGTCCGGGCGTTAGACCAGGCCTTGATGTATCGCCCTTCGGGTGCAACTGTTAAGGGCAAAGGCGTTTCTTTAGACTCCGGGCCGAATGGCCTTCTTCGCAAACATAAAGCTGACGTCCCTCAAGTTCGGTCCTCCATTTCTCTCTCGATGCCGAAAACGATCAAGAAAATCAAGAAAACCACCTCTTACTCTAGTGATAACGTGCTGACTGATATGACCGAACATATATCTGGTGGGAAGTCTTCCCGAGAAGAGGTGGCTAAGGCTTGCTCCGAACCTACGACCACGTTTTCCGGTGGTTATCTTCCGATGAATGAAGCTGAGGTGATGGAGACGGAGGAACCGGCGGTAACCAGCAAAGGCGAGGGGAAAACTCAGGGTGATGTAAAAACGGTAACCTTTTCAGGTACAGTTTTGGGTTCTTTTTTGGGTCCGGACTGTTTCCTTGATGATGAGGAGGACCAAGTGTCCTCTCTTCCTTCGTCTTGGTTCGGACCCGAAGTGATGGCTTTCTTTCGATTTGCAGATGCCTTTTCGGACGAGATGGATATTGACCCTGCCACTGCTGAGGAGAAGTTTGTTCCTGATTGGGATGTGAGGAACAAAGATTCGGTGATGGATGAACTGGCTACTAGAATGTTCTTGTTTAATATCAACACTCCACTGGATCACTCCCGGAGCCGGAGGATGAAAAGCCAGGACCTACAAACTGCGGTGCTGCTTGTGACAACTGGCACTTTTCCGTGCATTTCGTACAATAATTAAACAGTAATATGTGCTTTAATAACTGTGCATGATCTAGTTACAAGACGAATGAAATTCTGATTTATGTTATATACATACAATGGCATTTCTTGTTGCAAGACTTTTATCATTACTACATGCAACACAATATAGTTCTACTAATGCACAGAACAGAATTGGCACAGTTATTAGACAAACTAGAAGTACCGACGGGAGTTCAGTACTTAGACAGACAAGATGTTAAGACACAAAATAAGCCCCAGGACCAAGTGTCACACTAGTATAGTGTGTAGGAAAGTAGGGATTACAAAACTGTCTTCCTAGTGATGACATAGGTACCAGAAAGTGCCAGAAACACACTGAAACTGCAGAATTCTGCAGAAAATAAACAAATTCAGCAAAAATTCAGCTTTTAACATCTAAATATAATGCAGAATTATGATTTAATGGTCCTGAATACCTTCCTGGGTGTCGGGAATCAAAACTGTCATGAAAGACAACGTAAAACACACTAAACTGCGCAATTTAACACTTTAACGAACAGTAACGAACCGAACAACCAGACACTACCCGAAACATCAAGTTCTTACTAGAAGCATTGTTTTAGTGTTACAAAGCTAGTTATGGTCACCGAACATCATATTACATCTCATAAACACTAAACACATAAAATACCTAACTAGCACCATTAAATTCCAACTAAATCAAGAAACTAGTGATTAAATGTTACATTTTACCCCCCCCCCCCTTTTGATGGCCGGTTAGGGGACATGGGTCCCACATTAGAATTGTTTGCCATATTTTATTAGATATGTTAAGGAATATGCTAACATGATATACCATATACCATATGATGTTGGAAGTAAATGTTATAAACCACACGTGCTTAGACCATCATTCTCACCAACATACAAACTACACAAAACCTTCTCCCCTCCCCCATAAGCTCACGGCCAAGCACCCCCTTTAGTGTATGATGGTTTGTGATACATGTTATGAGTCTTGAAAATAAAGGATTTCAAATATAATATTTTCAAGAGAACAAAGTTATTTACAAGATTTACAAGATCATGATTTTTAAAGAAACTTATCATATTTTTAGTGATAAATGAAGTATAGAAACATGTTATTTACAAGAGAAATACAAAATAATTGTTTTTGGAAAAATCATCTTGTAAGTTGTAAAGGACTAGATTTTGCAAGAATGTGCTTATTAAACAAATAACCATGTTTTAGAAGGTAACTTAACCAACTAAATAACATACTAAGTTACTACAACTTTTTACAAAATTTCAAGTTCATGTCAAGGTGTAAATTGCATATTTAAAGCATGTGGTAAGTCTTAAATGATTTGTTAATGATTGATGATGATTTCAAAAGAAAATGATATACCTTCAAGGTATGGAAACCTCCATTTTCAGGGGAAACTATGGCAAAATTTTTCTAAAAATTAAACACTTAGAAAAATATTTCTAAACATATATTTACAAGTATATTTCAAACCATGAATTTTTACATAAAAATTTGCCATAAATTTTGTTATAAAAATTATAAATATTGGAGGTCGGTTTTTATAAATAAAAGTGACTAAATATGTATTTAGAAAAATATATATTTAGAAGACACCATGTGTATGATTATTTGTATATTATGTGTATTAGTTATATTATTTTAGGACTTGAAATAATATAACTCACCAAAATACCAAGAAATTACAATCCCAAATATTACCAAAATTCCAAGGAATATATATACAAAGAATACCCAAAATAATGGTGGAACCGAACAAAGAAATATAACTTACAAAATATTCCGGAAAAATTATTCACAAGTATATTTTTGGTAAATAATATTTTGGACACCAAGTGAATGAAAATATGATTTTTATAAATATTACAAATTTATATCATATTTTCGACAAGAAGGAAATATATTATTTTTGGTGAATAAAAATATGTTTTCTTGGAAATATTAGAAGATATATTATTTTTGGAAGAAATATATATATATATTTTCTCAAACAAACATGAAATATATTGTTTTTGGGAGAAAAATAAGTTTATATATATTTTCTAAGTTAGACTTGGAAATATATTATTTTTGAGATTTATAAATATTTATGCCAAAGGAAAAATTATAATAATTTTTCTAATTAATATTTCTTAAAATATATATTTTGGAAATATATATTAAAGTATTTTTACTAGAGATTATTCCAGAAAAACTTACGCAAAATTTAGTATAAGAATACTTAACAATTACAAGAAAATACTTATTCTCGTACGTATAAATACACCCCGGAATACGACCCCAATACATGGCAAAAATATACAGGTATAAGAATACGAATACAAATACATCCATCCTTGGGAAGGAAATACATGTATAAATACTTGAAAAGTATCAAGTTAAAATATATTATTTTAACTAATATTCCAAAATTCATAAATATAATTTAAGTTAAAATATTTATGATTTTAACAAATAATTATATAACTTGGAATAATATTCAGGACACAAAGAAATGTAACTCAAAGACACTAATTAATACTAAGTCAAAGCACGACCCGCTCGTCTAATAGACCGTAGTACGTTGTAGGTAGTCATGCACACTAGTAGCAGTTTGAGTTACGTCGGATTGAAGAACGCAAAACAGTGAGTTCATGTCCCCCTTTTCTCTTAACTGTTTTCGGATTTATAACTCTCGGGGGTGGAATACATGTTGCATACGTTTAAATGGTATGAATTGGATATGAAATGAATTATAGATCATGTGAGCATAGAATGAAATTGAAATGCCATTAACTCTTAATTATGGACGAAGGGTAGATCTAACGGGTACGGCCGAGCCCCACTCATGGTCCTTAGGTGACCACTTGAGTGCTTCGGTGTCCCAGTCGAGGTAAATCGACAACGGTCAAGGGTAAAATTGACACAGTCAAGGTAAATTGACACAGTCGAAGGGAAATTCGACACAGTCGAGAGGAAATCGACTAGGGTATAAGCTTACTCATATTGAGTACTCCCTATGTCTTCACATGCATTAATGTCCTTGCAAAACATTAATTTGATCTGTTCATAGATGCTTTTCATACCTGTTTTTAAAGGAGTCTCTTAAATGTTTACAAGCTTATCAGTACTCATACAAAACGCATGAACTCGCTCAACTTTTGTTGATGTTTTCCAAAATTACATGTATTTCAGGTAACAAGTTGGATCTTGGGCGCGGGTGTTGTTTCTAGAAGTAAATTCCAAGTTTAGATGTCATCCACTTTTGTCGATTTATAACTTAGTCGAAGGTTGTGTTTGAAACTTAAATAACTGGTGTTTGTAATACTTTAAACTTAATGAATGGATGAACATCGTTTTGATCATATAGTTGTTTATTATGATTGAATGCAATGGTATTGAACAAGTCACACATTATACGCTTCCGCAAAAGTCTCGGTATGACACTGCTAGCTCAGTCGAACGTTTATGTAACCGAGCTGTACCGCAGGTGGGTGGAAGCGGAATCGGTGAAGGAGGACTTGGAAAAGGAAGTTACTTACTTAAAGCGCAGGATACAAAGTACTCCGGATGCCGAGAAAAAGCTTACCCAGCTCTCCAATGATCTAAAAGCTCAGAAGGAGAAAGTGAAATCTTTAACAGCTCTAAATCAATATTCTCAGGCCGCGAACGCTTCTGCTTCTGAGGAAAGAGATAAAGCGGTGGCAAAGCTCGAGAATTTTGTGACATCATCTAAAGAGAATGATGAAGAACATAAAAAGGTGCTGGCTAAAGTGGAGGAGTCATTAACCAATGCTCGTCAGGCTTATGAGCGGATGCTTGCAGGTTCGGCTTCGTTCCTTATTTTCTTTGAACTTTTTCTTTATATTTTTCTAACATGTTTATCAGAACGAGATGCCCATAAAACAGGAGAAGCCGATCTGAAGGCTCGAATGGAAGAAATGAAAGGTCATCATAAGGCTGAAGTCGAGGAGGTGAAGCTGGAGAGCGCAGATTTGACTCAGAAGGTGGAAGACCTTCATGCAACTAAGGTGTGGCTACTGACGGAGGGAGCTCAACTCTTGGCGAAGAATATCCATAAGGGGCCGGAGATGACACAAGCAGTAGTCGCAGTAAATAATGCCATGAGCGCTATTGGTGTCAATTCCGGGGTCCACGGTGGTTACCTTCATGCGTTGAAGAAGAAGACTCCTTATGGAGAGGTTCCTCTGATCAACCGGAATGCGGAGGCCAAGCTGAATACTGCCATAGCCTGTTTTGACTCCCTCAGTTTTCCGGTGGTGAACGACTTGCCAAACCTTGTGAACGAGCCACTTTCCAAGATTAAAGAAGTTTTATTTTTCGCAGGGGGATCTTCGGCGGAAGATTGAGGTGGACATACCTGGTTCCTTAGGGTATGCACCTTTGGATGTTTTTGGACAACGAATGTTTGAAGGTTGACATATCCGATTGTTTGGGATATGCACCTTGTTTATTTCGTACTTGTAATAATTTTAGTTTCTACTGTTTGTAAATGTTTGACAATTATCCTAACTTTCGAATGGTTTAATCAATCTCCGGATGATTTTTAGTCCGGTTATTTTTTATGCAATCATTTGTTTACATGCGTCCATGCTTTATTTATGATTGTACCTTAGTTTTCTAGAACATTCGTGTATTTGTGCGGAATCCGTCTTATTTTTAAACTTAGGATAATTTTTGTTGAAAATAAAGGACGTACGTTTGCCAGTTCGTCTTTAATTTTTAGGGTTTGCATCCCTTGATTGGCCAACTGTAATATATAGATGCTGTAACTTTTTAAGATAGAAAGTTCGTGCATTCTATTTATATTAAGATATTCCGGGATATATCCCTCCCGGATATTACAAACTTATGTAGAAACGAGAAAAAAAGGTGCCTGCACTACCCTACGCATTACATTGGAAATAACAAAAACTTTTATTCTAAGTTCTTTCATGATCAAGTAAGTACTTCAGAGTTGTAGTGTCCTTCCCAGGTACGAGGGACGGGGGTTCCATCCATTTTGACGAGCGTATAAGCTCCATTTTTTCCTGATGTTTTGATCACGTAGGGTCCTTCCCATTTTGGGGCCATCTTCCCCGTTCCTTCGGTCAAGCTAGCATCGTTCCTTCGCATAACATAATCTCCTTCCTTGAATCGGACCTCCTTGGCCTTAGAGTTGTAGTGTTTCTCCAACTCTTTTTTGTATTTGGCCTCTCTGATGGCCGCGAGTTCTCTTCGTTCTTCGGCTAGGTCAAGGTTCAAACGGAGCTGATGTTCATTTTCTTCCTGGCTTTGTACCATCCGGTGGGTGGGCATGCCTACTTCGGCGGGAATGACGGCCTCCGAGCCGTAGGTCAAGCTAAAGGGAGTTTCCCTTGTGCTTGTTTTTGGCATTGTGCGGTGTGCCCAGAGGACATGTGGAAGTTCGTCCGCCCAAGAGACCCCTTCCTTACCCAACCGTTTTCTGATGCCTTCCACGATGCTTCGGTTGGCTCTTTCGATCTGTCCGTTGGCCTGGGGATGGGCGACCGAAGCGAAGCTTTGTTCGATATGCATTTTTTCACACCAAGTCTTGCATGGGTTTTCAGAAAATTGTTTTCCATTATCACGCATAATGAAAAGTGGCATCCCATATCGGCATACAATGTTTTCCCATAGGAACCGAAGTATCTGATCACCGGTGATGGTTCGGAGGGGTTTAGCTTCGATCCACTTTGTGAAGTAATCAATTGCGACGAGCAGGAACCTTACACCTCTGGTGGAGACAGGGAAAGGACCAACAATGTTAATTCCCCACTTTTGAAAGGGCCAGGTCGATGTTACAGGTTGTTGGTCCATATTTCGTACGTCTGCCACTGTGCGAATAGTTAGATAGAGCGTGTGTTGAATATTGTATAGAATAGAGAAGTTGGATAGGTTTTGTAATTGTCAAAGCCAATCCGATCGGATGGCAATCCGATCGGATGACACATAGTAGGTGATGTCTATAAATAGAGGGCTGGGGCTCTCATTTGGACAAGCTTTTGGTTCCCAGAGGGGACATGCTGTCCAACTGGTCTCGTGGTGCTGTAAACGTTGAATAATCAATAGAGACCAGATTATAAGTGACTGCTCGGTGTCGTATTCTGTTTCTACTCCTTTCTTTGTCGTAATAAACGCACCGCACACGTCGTTTCGGGACCGAAGCTCCGTCAGACTCGCCGGATCCTGGAATCACAATTGGTATCAGAGCTACAGTACCGATTTAATCGATCTAACACACGGTTAAATCACCCAAAGCTCGTTGATTTTGGGTTAAACGGGAGTTTTGACGTTATACAGAGAAAATCTTCAAAATAAAGGTTAATTCACAGATGGATTTTGGAATTGAAGACATCAATCTGTTCGGAATTGATTCGCGCTCAATCCTGTGAAGTTTCATCATGAAATTTACACAAATAAAGATTCTGGATTGAAAAACGTGATATGGAGTGTTCTTCAGCTATTAGAATATATCCAATCGGATGGCAATCCGATAGGATGACCATCCGATCCATAGCTCTATATTGCTTGAAGGCTTATTGGAGGATATCTGCCTTTCAATCGGATGGCAATCCGATCGGATGACCATCCGATCCATGTCACTATGGGGTGTTTGAAAGTTAAGTTGTTTATCGAATGGCAATCCGATCGGATGGCAATCCGATCGGATGACCATCCGATCCACAAACACAAGTCTGCCCATCGAATAACAATCCGATCGGATGACTATCCGACACTTGACATTCGACCAGATGATCAAATGCCTAAAAAAGGCATTTTTTGATCGCGACGACGAGGAGAGTCTCCATAAAAAATTTGGTGATTGTCAATTTTTTCGGGTTTTTAACGACCAAGCTGGGTTGTTCGGGGACACCGTCGGGGGCTTCAGTGAACAGATTTGATGATGCGATCACGGATTGTGGAAATTAGTGGGGTAGTCATGATACTGGTGCAGAATGTTTATCATTCAGGGTATCTGACTATTTATGAGCCAAAACGTAAAATCCGCAAAGACGAAAAACTGACAATTGTGGCGAATATTGTGATATTCTAGTTTGGTCAAGTTTTTCGAAGAAGAGAATTAAAAACTGAATTCAGTTTGAGGGGGAATTCAGTATTAGAGATGTCAGAATTTGCAAAAATGAGGGGGAATAAAAATTTCACTGTCGTATGTTGAAATTCCGGCATTTTTGAAATTCGTGACACTGCAACTGTATTCGGGTAGTTTTCGACTTCAGATTATCAGGGGGAATGTGAATCTGATCATGAGTATAAGCTTCCGAGATCAAGAGGATCTGAGGTGTTGATATCTGATCGTGGACGAAAGCATCAGAGATCTGAGAGTGATCGTGGATGATAGCTTTTGAGATCTAGATTATCCGAGGAGATGAATCTGATTATGGACGAATGCTTTGGAGACCGAATTACATTACCAAGATGATTTGTTTTCCGATGAAGATTTGCTGATTGTGGAGAATACCGTTTACACGGATCTGTCATTCTTATGGTGCATGTAACACCTCGTAAAATCACGTCCAATGATGTATTGACACGTATAATAAACCCTAATAAAGTCAAACGTTGAATTTGAGGGACTAATTTTGCGAAAAATCAAAAACTTTAATTATAGAAGGACTGGAAGCGTTAACATACTTGAAATAAGTTTCTGAATAACCTCTTACGGTATTCATATTCACAATTTAGCCGCTCGTTGATTAAGAGTAGCCGTTTGCGTAATTAATTGAAAGTTTGCGCAATGAAGGGTTAAAAGCGTCAACCTGTTAATTCTTACCTCTGAGTGACCTTTTAGCAAACCAGGAGCTTCATGATAATTGATTATACTCTCGGGAATGCCTAATATTGGCCATTAAGGGCTTTTATGCCTATAAGTGATGTTACGCGCAACTTTGCAAGTTAGAGGGACTAAAAGTGTCAATATGTTTAATTATACATCTGAATGACCTTTTTACGAACCCGAAGCATCGTGATGTTTAATAATACTCTCAAGAATTCCTAACATGGATTAGATAAGGCTTCGATGCTATTAACGATGATATGCGCAAGTTTGCGCATTAGATGGACCAAAAGCGTCAACTTTTGAATCTATGTCTTACGGTGACCATTTAAGCAAATAGGAGCGTAGTAATAATTAAACACATGCTTGGGAATAACCATTATGGGCCATGG
Organism: Helianthus tuberosus; assembly: GCA_030545235.1. Classification (NCBI taxonomy): domain Eukaryota; kingdom Viridiplantae; phylum Streptophyta; class Magnoliopsida; order Asterales; family Asteraceae; genus Helianthus; species Helianthus tuberosus. The sequence goes on from CM060436.1 coordinate 54,461,855, forward strand.
AAGGCTTGGATATCATTAAATGACATTTCGCGCTACTTTGTGCGATTAAAGGACTAATTGCGTCAAACTGCAAAAGTATACCGATTCGTATGGTATCGAACCTTCCGGAATATGATCATAAGTTAAACATGCCCTAAATATCCTTTACATAGCTTATAAATAGGCTTAGAGGTGTTTGGTGCACAAAAATAAACTTATTTGATCAACAGGGACTAAAAGCGTCAAAAAGTGCATAAGTTTGCATTTTCGCGCATATCTTACGTTCTGAATATATCCGGACATCCAAAAATTTATGTAAGCATTAAAATATTTTATTTTAGTGATCGGCATGATAAAATTCCATTCGTCGCGTAATTTGGGTCGTTTTTCGCATCCGTTCGTGTTTCGTCGTAATTAGCCGAAAAACGCGATCATACGGCCAAACGAACCGACATCCGTCATATTTTTGAGCATATTTCATGTTCCCTATGTTTAGGCATCATTTTGTAGCCTTAAAAATGGTTTAACGTCCCTCGAATGTGTCAGTTATAGCATTAAACATGAACAGGGACTGATTATATAATTCTGCCAAAGTTTTTGGCTGGGCTGGACTTGTAAGCGGGCCGCGTAGCCCACACAGACCATCTATGCGGGCCGCGTAGATCTGTACAGCTGCAGAAACCTGTTTTTGTTGCTGGTTTCATCAATTCTGGTTTCCATCTCACTCACATTCGACTCTAGGGGCTGCCCACTGACTTAAAAGGTGGTATAACACCTGTCATAATCTGGTTATAACCTCCCGAAACTTGTCACGATCCTACGAAGACCCAAAAACTATATATAGGAAGTGGGTTTCATTGTTCAAGCACTCCATTTCCCAAAATCTGTTGTGCCTCTGATTCTATGAGGGTCTTGAGCTTCTTGAGAACCTCCTTCAGTACATTGGACCCTTTGTAAGCTTCCTTAACCTCTCTAATTCGTGTTTTATTAGTTTAATGGCCTAAAGTCAAAACCGTCGTAATTAAGGTTTGACTTAGTGATTAATTACTAATGGTCCAGTCAATTCTCGAATTGAAAGTAGCTATGACTTGGTAATTATGTGGGTAATAAACCCTTAAAAGGGCACCCTCTGATTTCCACTCTAAGTAGGTCAATTGTCGGGTCAAACTTAATTATAAAAAGTCAACAGAAAGCTAATTTTCAAATAAACACATAATTTACAATGTAGAAGCTATGAAACTTGTTTTATCACTTGTATAACTTGGTAATTAATGTAAGAACATGTCTAAGCATGTTCAACCCGACAATTTTCAGTTTAGGCTCGGTTCGGAACCGAAAGTCGCAAAAGTAGACTTTTGCTTTGACTTTCAGTTCTGACCCAATTTAGATTGTTTTAGAAATGCCTTAGGCTTCCATTAGGTCCAGGTTTCATATTAGTATAACCCTCTGAGATTATACAACTTGGACCCTAGTTTATCCGATTCATTTGCATGTTTCCGTTATATGCCTAAATGTTGACCATTATGCCCTTTTGACCATAAAACGAGATTTTTGAAATTGTGAGAGGACAAAAACCTTTATTAATGAATTATAAACATGTCCTAGAAATTTGACATCAGTTTGAGGTCTAGATTAGGAGTTATGCTCAATATCGTAATTAAGAAGCTTTTTATTAATTAAACGGCATAATTAGCATATAGCCTATTTAAACCCAAATTTTGATACCAAACTTTTTACCCACTGATGTAATATAATATTTTGGGATTTTTGAAGATTTTTATTTATTTTTAAGCTGAGCATAACATAGGGTTCTAGCTTTGATTCGGTAATCGTCGGTTATACCCTTTTTGCTAATAAAATGAGTTTTACATAATATTTTGATACCAAACTTTTTGCTACTGATTTTATATGATAAATAAAATATTTTGAGCTTTATAAAATGATTGAAAACTCAGATTTCCTATTATAACCCGAAAATCGCTTAAAACCGACTTTTACGCGTTTTAAACGCTTAGTATGGGTTAAAACTATTTCTGGCAAATAAAACTTAATACCTACTGATGTTTTAAGTAAATTTTTATAATTAAATAGTAAGCCAAAGTTTTAAACTCAGATTTCCAGTTCTGACCTTTAAAGCTTATGTGAAATTACCAAATTGCCCCTACGGTGCATAGTTTGGTTATAAAAGATAAATTTCACATATATGCAATACCCTACTGATATAACTTATTAAATTAAGTATTTTTACTGATTATATCAGACCAGAACCTCAGATTATTATTTAACCTCTTTTATAATCTTAAAAATGGCCAAAATACCCCTACGGGGCTTAAATTGATTTTAAATTCGTTTTGGGCATAATGGAAGGTATCCTACTGATATCACAACATATTTAAGGCATATTAACTTGTGAAACATGTTCATGACTCTTTTGGTTACCCATTATGCATTTTACGCGTTCGGTATGGTTTATGTAACTAGTTTACATGAATTAACCACGGTTAAACCTTATCATTTTCACTTCAAAATTCAGAATGTGTTTAGTTTACCCATATTATACAAGTCTCCATACTTGTCGGGTCTAAATCACATTATAATCCGGTCTTCGCTTAATCTTGCGTTTTGAACCGTAAACCTTTCCTTAAAACTAACCGGTCTAAGTTACAACTTAAATAAGACCCGTTAGGAATCTAATAGGTTAATAAAACCTTCGTTCCAGATTTAGGAGCCCAGTAAAAGATACTTTGCACTTGCTGATTTGTACGGCTGGGATAAATTTGAATAATTTGCTCAGGTAAATATTTTTAACTTATTTTCCCTTATACGGGCTTGGGGTACGGTATATAAAGTATTGCTTGGTCGGGCATTGAATTGTTAATCATATGAAGGTTAATTTATTGAAATGACCCGTTTAATCTGTTTTGTTTGTTTAAAGCCTTTGGGGGGTTAATGACCATGTCCCAGATATCCTTGGCATCATTCATTGAAATGGCCACGACCTAAGCACGGGGTATAGGCATACACCTGCCAGTGCATATATATATATATATATATATATATAAAAAGGTATAACCGCCGGTTCGAGAATAACTCGCCGCGGGATTATATCATGTGGTGTGTCTATTAATCTTTAACCCGGTATTCAGCCCAGGCTACTGAACGTATAACGAACAAGTAATTCTTTTACAAGTTTATATATAAATAATTATCCCAAGTTATAAAAGATGTTTTGTGCCTTGTGCATTCAAATCAATTTTCTTAAACTCTTTTCAAAATGAGTCGGTTAATTGTATTTACCAGTGAAAACTGACGTATTTTCCCAAAAAGGTTAAATGCAGGTACTAATCGAAATAGGCTGGCTTCTCCTAGCATCAATAAAGAGTCTTGCAAGCTTAGATGTTTAAGAATCTGTTGAACAATGTTCCTTTTAGCTTTGATCCACCTGTGGATCCCTTTTACAACCGTTTGTAATAATTGATATTACTTTTCATCGGTTTGTAATGATTATTATCTTTAGCTTCCGTTGTGCATTTAAACTGTGATTATTGACTATGATGATATCAACTACGTCACGATACTCTCCACCGGGCCCACCGGTAATACGTGGAAATATCGGGTTGTGACAGGTTGGTATCAGAGCCAACATTGAGTGAATTAAACACTAGCCTTTTGTGTTTAATCTCAATGACACAGTAGCACATCCCTTGACCTTCTGAGTCTAGATTTAACATAGGAATACTCTCATCCCTATTCAGAAAAATACTGTTTTCAATTTTATGTATTTTTGAATATGTCGTCAAGCAAAGAAGCCGTGGATGGAGATTCTTCTCGCCAGAAGCCAAGAAATGCTAAGCTTCATACCACGTCTAGGATAAGCGTACAACCGGTTGGAGGAAAGACCTTTATGGACCTATTTCCAAAACCAAACTTGTTTAAACCCTTATCTAAATTACGGAGTCCATACCAGAAGGTCCCCGAGGCTCCCACATTGAAGCTGATACATGTGGATGATTATTAATCCCTATTTCTTACCTCCGAGTTTCGGAATTTCAGACTTAGAATATACCAGTCAGAACCTAATCCGTGATCCTTGTCTTTTTCTTTAATCATTGAATCCTTGGATTCTACTTCTGCAATGGATCCTGATTTGAAATATTACTTTATTCACTAAAATCTTCAGAGTCGCTACTGCGTACGATAAATAAAGATGAAGAAACAACCAGAATAAAGAAAAGAAGACATTAGAAGACCCTACCTTCATCATACTTCTTTTCATTAAATTCCCTGTTTGGGCATTTGATTATTGTAGTCCTTTGTGGACATAGTATTTCATCATAGTCCTTGTGGACCTACGTCTCCTAATAAGACTTGGTATATACGTATGTTTATCATAGTCCCTTCGAGGGCATTATATTTCAATATAGTCCTTTTATGGACATATTATTTCGTTAAAATCCTTTCGGGGATATGTTATTTCTAAATAATCCTTCCATGGGCATGAGATTTCATTATAAGTCCTTTAGTGGGTATGATACCTCCTGGTAACCCCTTCGTAGACCTGATACTTTATTATAGTCCCTTCATGGGCAAACTATTTTAATATAGTCCCTATACGGACTTATGATATTTGTATAGTCCCTATACGGACATATATTTTCCTTTTAAAAGTCCTCTATGGACAAATATGATACTAAAAGTCCTGTTTAAGGCACTATGGTAATTTCCTAATGATTTACGGGAAGTTTTAAAAATTTATATAGCTATTCATTTCGTCTTTTATCAACCATTAGTATCACTTGATTCGAATTTTATCGATCTGCTAAATAATTTCAAAAGATCTTCTTAATGGTTTACCGCTGCCAAGTGGCAAGTCCACATTAATTGGCCAAAACTTTTGGTAGTTAAGGATGATTATTCCCTCTACTATGATAGTTAAGGGAGATACCCCTTCTATCTAGAGGTGGTGAACTATGTTCAAGCCTCCAAACCTATATGATCAATGCGATCATGGTAATATTGTGTAACCATTAAGACAAATTAATCTTGTTAACATCTGAGAACATGTTAACACTCCTGGCAATGTGACCTGAGAGACCACACCAGCCGTCAGGGTATTTGGACTATGTCCAGGCCTTAAAGCCTATATGATCGAATTATATCATGGCAACTATCATCAGTATGATGATCAAAGTATAAACATCCATTTGTGATGAAGAGCCTACGGGCTATAATATATTGTCCATTAGTGACATTGACATTGTGATCCTTATGACCCCCTGTTCAAAGTAGTGAGCTATGCTCAAGCCTAATAGTCTATATGATCAATGAGATCATGACTAAAAATCATCAATACGATGATTAGATTTAACATCCTTAATGATGTTTTGCCTACGGGCTATATTATATTGTCCAATCGTGACAAGGCAATTGTAATTTTTTTTTATAATTCTTTGCCCAAGAGGGTGAGCTATGCTCAAATCCCATAGTCTATATGATCAATGCGATCCTGACTAGTATCATCAGTATGATGATCATAATATTAACATCCCTAGTGATGAAATGCCTACGGGCTATACTTTATTCTATTGGAGATAAGACAAAGTTAGTGGTGGTCTTTATGATCCCCTGTTCAAAGTGGTGGGTTATACCCAACCCTTGCATGCTTGTAATTCATTAACGGCTCTTTGGTGCATTCCCGGCCAGAAGTATCCAGCGTTCATGGCTTTGACGATGACCATTCTCGGCCCGGAGTTGTCACACCCCGATATTTCCACGTGTTACCGGTGGGCCCGGTGGGGAGTATCGTGACGTAGTTGATATCATCATAGACATTTAATCACAGTTTAATGCACAGCGGAAGACTAAAGTAATAATACAAACCGAATTTGAAAAGTATAATAAAATATTATACAAACGGTCGATAATGGATCCACAGGCGGATCTTAAAACAGAAATATAAGTATTGTTCAACAGACTTTAGGCGTTTAGAACTTGCAAGATTCCTTATTAACGCCCCAAGCTCCCAGCCAATTACGTACAGTACCTGTCACTTAGTCTTTTTGGAAAATACGTCAGTTTACACTGGTAAATACAATTAACCGACTCTTTTGAAAACATTTATGAAAATTGGTTTAAATGCACAAGGCACAAACATTTTTATAACTTGGGACAATTATATTAATAACAATCTTGTATCAGATTTACATGTTTGTCCAACATTCAGGGCCGGTATAAAAGCCGAACAAGATTAATCGACACACCACAAATATAAACTCACAAGAAGTTTCCTCACGAGTGAGTATATCTTTTACATACGCAACAGATAGGTGTATGCCAACACCCCGTGCTTAAGTCGTGGCCATTCACGCTTTTTGAATGAGCCAAGGATATCCAGGACACGGTCGTTAACCCCCAATGTTATATGTTATCAAGAAATAATGATTAAAACGGGATTATACAATTTAATCATATCCGATTAAAAAGGTTTCTACACCTGACCAAGCGGTAATAATTTACCGTATTCCAAGCCCGTATAAGGGAAAATAAGTTAAAAGTATTTACCCGAGCTAAAAATGTAAATTAAATTCAACCGTATATTCTAATCAGCAAGTGCAAGTACTTCTATCGGGGCTCTCAATTTGGAACGAAGGTTATATTAACCTATTAGATTCCTAACGGATCTTATTTAAGTTGTAACTTAGACCGGTTAGTTTTAAAGAAAGGTTTACGGTACGAAACGCTAGATTAAGCGGTGACCGGATTGGAATGTGATTTAGACCCGACAAGTATGAAGACTTGTATATAATGGGTAAACTAAACACATTCTGGATTTTGAAGTAAAATGATAAGGTTTGACCTGTTGGTTAATTTATGCAAACTAGTTACATAAATCGTACCAAACACGTATATGCATAACGGGTAACCAAATGAGTCATGTACAAGTTCCACAAGTTAATATTCTTTAATTATGATATGATATCAGTAGGATATCTTCCATTATGCCCAAAACGAATTTAAAACCAATTTAAGCCCCGTAAGGGTATTTTGGTCATTTTAATGTTTATAAAAGAGGTTAAATAATAATCTGAGGTTCTGGTCCAAAAATATCAGTAAAAACATTTATCTTATCAAGTTAATTCAGCAAGATATCATACATATGTGTGTTTAATCATTTATGGCCAAACTATGCACCGTAGGGGCATTTTGGTCATTTCACATAAGCTTTAAGGTTAAATTTGGAAATCTGAGTTCAAGACATATACTTACTGTTAAAGTATAAAAATTTATTTATAACATCAGTAGGTAACAAGTCTTAGGCATTAGATATGGTTTTAAACCATACTATGCGCTTAATAAGCGTAAAAGTCGGTTTTTGACGATATTTGAAATGTTTATAAAATATTGAAGTCCTGATCAGTTTCTAAAACTTAAAATATTTTATTTAACATATGAAATCAGTAGGAAAATGTTTGGTATCAAAATGATATGTAAAACTCATTTTATCAATGAAAAGGGAAATTTCGTCAATACCGAATTTACACTAGAACTCTATGTTATGATCAATATAAAATTTGACAAAAATTTCCAAAAATCCCTAAATATCATTTCATAACAGTGGGTAGAAAGTTTGGTGCCAAAAATTTGGTTTAAGTATGATTTACGCCAAAAATGCAATTTAATTAACAAAAAGCTTTTGTTTTACGATATCTTGCATAACTTTTATTTTAGACCATAAACTGATGTCAAATTTTTAGGACATACTTATATATCAGAAATAAAACTTTTTGTCCAATCACATTCTCAAAAATCTTGTTTTAATTACAAAAGGGCATAATGGTCAATTTTAAGCAAATAACGGAAACATGTAAATGATTCAGATTTCTAAGGGACTATGTAGTATAACCTCAGAGGGTTATACTAACATATAATATGGTCACAAAGGAACCCTAAGGCATAACTAACCTAAGTTAATTCGGGTCAGAACTGAAAGTCAAAGCAAAAGTCTACTTTTGCGACTTTCGGTTGCGAACCGAGCCTAAAACTCAGAATTGTCGGGTTTAACATGCCTAAACATGTTCTTATATTATTTACCAAGTTGTTTAAGTGATAAAATGTAATTTATAGCTTCTACATTATCAGTTATGATTTATTTTGCAAAAACTGACTCGTTTGACTTTTCTGTTAAGTAGTTTGACCCGACAATTGACCAAGTAAATGTGATAATTAGGAGGTGCCCTTTTAAGGGATTATCACCTACGTAATTACCAACACATAGCCACTTTCGATTCGAATAATGGCTAGACCGTTAGTGATTAATCACAAAGTCAAAGCGTAGTTACGATATCTTTTGACTTTTGGTCATTACACTAATGAAAACTTAACTACAAAGGCTAAGAACACTTACAATGGTCCTTAGCATGAAAATTTGACTAGAGAAAGCTTCCTAGATAACCAGGATGCTTCAGAAAAAGCTCCAAGCTTGAGAAAACTTAGCTAGAGAGTTTAAAATTCTGATTTTGAAGTGTGCAAGAACCAAGTGAGAATTGAGGACCTTTATATAGGGAAATTAGATGTGGTAGGATGATTCCAAGTGTCCCAGGTGTTATTCAGATGTTCACAAGTGTCTAGTGGTTTTGAAAACCAGCAAAGAATCCATAGAATTCGAGTTATATGAGTGGGGAAGTGGTTTGGAGAAGACAACATGCTGAAACCTGCATCTGTGCAGGATTTCTGTGAATTTTAAGCCGTCGCATCGCACGACGGTAGATGGGTTTAGCTGTGGCGCAGCGCCACACCTATGGGGGCCAGTCATTCAAGTTTCAAACCTGGCAGATTTAGTCCCTGGACCTTTAAAACCACATAATTTCAATTTTAAGCACTTTTAAACCATAAAGTTTATATTTTTATGATCCCTAGAATATAACCAAACATCGTTAGGTCCGGTTTCGTTAAACGGTAACCGAAAACACAAGTTTTAATTCGTTGACGCTTTTAACCCTTTATTTACGAAAGTTAGCGTATTTATCTCAAACGATATCGAAACCTTGTGAAATTTTCGTCACTTGTTCTTGGGAGTATAATTAATCGTTACAACGCTCCGGGTTCGTTAAAAGGTCACTCAGAGGTATTAATTTAACATGTTGACACATTTAACCCTTACGTCTTGTAAACTTTCACTTTCTTCCACAAACGGCTTCGTACGTTTCACAATTTATTCGCTTAAGGGTATAAACATCACGTAGAGTTATCGAAAGGAAAAATTTTCAAATGTTGACACTTTGGATCCTTTCGCATATATACTTTCTCCGTTTGTCAACTTTAGTCCCTCGTAATCACTTCGTTACACGTTTAAAGTTCATGACACGTGTCTTTATCATATTGGACATGATTTTGCGAGGTGTTACATCCTCACCCCCTTAAAAGAAATCTCGACCTTGAGATTTACTTAAATAAATGAGGGTATCTCTGTTTCATCGTGGATTCAACCTCCCACGTGTATTCTGGGCCTCTACAGGCATCCCATTTTACTTTTACGATTGGCACATGCTTTCTTCGAAACTTCTTAACCTGTCGATCCTCGATCGACAAAGGTTTTTCGATAAACTTCAAGCTCTCATCAATCTGCACATCCTTATGAGACATTGCTAGCGATTCATCTGCTAGACATTTCTTTAAATTGCAGATGTGGAATACATTATGAATTCCACTAAGCTCTTCAGGTAGATTCAGCTTGTAAGCTACAGATCCGACACATTCGATGATCCCGAATGGTCCTATGTACCTTGGGCTCAGCTTGCCCTTTTTGCCAAAACGCATCACCCCTTTCCAGGGTGACACCTTGAGTAGCACTTTATCACCTATCTCAAATTCAGAGGTTTACGCCTTTTATCCGCGTAGCTTTTCTGCCTATCCCTTGCAGCTTTGAGACGATCATGAATTTGAACAATCTTGTCCGTCGTCTCGAGGACTATATTAAGTCCTGACAGTTGGGTTTCTCCAACCTCCGCCCAACAAACTGGCGTTCTGCACTTCCTTCCATACAAGGCCTCAAAAGGCGTGGCTTGGATACTTGAATGGTAACTATTATTGTATGAAAATTCAATCAAAGGAAGATGGTCATCCCAACTTCCACCCAAATCAATAACACAAGCACGCAACATGTCTTGGAGTGGATACCGCAAATTCCCCAATGAATTTCTCTGATTACATAGTTGGCTTCTTCTGGTGTTAAGCATCTCAGGAGCGGACCTAAGATTGTCTTTCGGTAAAGCTTTCCATCATGGACTTGGTACTGGAGTGCTTTGACCTTCATCTTTCGTGCCTGAGCCTTATCTTCCGGAAGTTTACCGTTTTGCAAGTAATCCAAAATTGGTGTTATCCACGACTTTTCTTGCACGGTGATTGACATTATGGCTTCACCTTGACTGATGGCTGGAGCTTGCAAAGTTTCAACTTAAACCTCTTTGGACAGGTGGCAGAACGTGACTGAAGCCAGCTTGCTCAAAGCATCGGCTTTTTTGTTCTTGCTCCTCGGAATGTGAACGATTTTGCACAAATCGAATGTGGCCATCAGACTGTTTACTTGGTTCAGGTACCAGTTCATATTTTCTTCTTGTGCCTCGTATTCTCCGTTAACTTGATTGGCAACCAAGAATGAATCGACATGAGCTAGGACGGAGCTTGCACCTGCCTTTGCGGCGGTTTGGAGTCCGGCTAGAAGTGCCTCGTACTCCGCTTCATTGTTTGATGTTTTGAATTCGAAACGCAGGGCGTAGATATACTCTATCCCTTCTGGATCTATCAGAATTAGACCAGCTCCGGCTCCTTCCTTGCTGGAAGCTCCGTCTGTATACAAATTCCAGAATTTTGGAAGGACGGGCTTTTCTTTAGTGCTTTCTCCGGTGGGAACCTCGGTAAGGAAATCTGCAACTGCTTGGCCTTTCACCGGACCTCTTGTTCGGTAAGTGATGTCGAAGGCGCTAAGTTCTATAGCCCATTTTGTAAGACATCCGGAGACCTCAAGTTTTCTCAGGATCTGCTGGATCTGGAGATGAGTTTGCACTTCTATGTTGAAGGCTTGGAAGTACCTTCGGAGACGCCTCGATTCATGCACTAAGGCAAGTGCCAGCTTCTCAATCATCGGATATCCGGTTTCATAATCTTTTAAGACGCGGGTTACGTAATATACCAGAATTTGGGCTTGGTTCAGGTGTACCACGAGCATCGCACTGATGGCAAAATGAGAGGCGGACAAATATATGGTGACTGTTTCGCCCGTTATTGGCGCCGTCAGGGTAGGTAGGGATCCTAAGCAAATTTTTAGCTCCTGAAAAGCGGAGTCAGCTTCTGTCGTCCATTCGATTTGACCCTTGCCGGTGCTCTTTTTTAAGACGTTCATAAAAGGAATGGTGCGGTCGGCAGCTTTAGAGATGAACTGGTGCAATGCCACTAGTTTGCCATTCAGAGATTGGATTTCTTTTACCGTCTTTGGAAGTTGCATGGAAACCACAGCTTGAACCTTATCCGGATGAGCTTGGATTCCGGATTGGGTTATCCATACCCCTATGAATTTCCCTTTTTCAAAGCTGAATGAACACTTCTTCGGATTCAGCTTGAGATTTATACTTCGAAGCCTGGTGAAGGTTTCGAGTATGTCATCTATCATGTTGTCTTCAGAAGGGGATAACAGTCTTTCGGACACGCGTTGTTTAGATCAGAGAAATCGACCCACATCCTCCATGTGTTGTCTTTCTTGGTGACCATTACAGGATTGGAGACCCAAGTTTGATACCACACTTCTCTGATGATTCCGGCGCTTAGCAGTTTTCGTACGTCTTCAGCGATAGCTCTGTGCCGAGCCGGAGCCATATTCCTCTTTCTTTGTGCGGTTTGACCGCATGTGATACTTTCAACTTGTGTTCGGCTAAAACTCATGGAAATCCAACCATGTCAGAGGTTTGCCAGGCAAATACGTCTAGGGAGCTAGACAACAACTTCCATAATCGCCTTTTAGTTCGTTCCGGGAGCTGCGTACCGACGACAATCTTTTGCTCCGGAAAGTCTGGATGGATAACCCATTCCTCCGTGAGAAGTGCCGGAGGTTGTGAACCATTTCCCTCACTTTGTTGTATTTCGGCGACACACATGGTTGATTCGAAGTGCAAGGTTGCGATACTGGCTTCGGTAGGAAACTTCAACGATCCATGAATGGTTGAACTGATGATACCGAAAGCACACATTCCAGGCCTCCCCAGTATGACGTTTTGCACGGACCTTGCGCCGACCACCAAGTAGGTTAACTTTACAGTTCTTGCCAGACTTCCGGTACCCAACGTTGTTGGTAGTGTGATCTGCCCAATCGGTTGGACCACTTCTCCGGAAAAACTAACCAATGGCATATACACTTGAATTAACTTCGCCTTGGTCTGCGGAGCTAGCTGCCGAAAACATTGCTGATACATGATTTCGGAGGCGCTTCCACTATCGACATAAATTCGCCGGACCTTGTGTCCTGCGTTAACCGCGGACACAATGATAGGTTCGTCCTTCATTTCCCCTGAAGTTATTGGTGGGAAGGCAATTGGCTGGTGCATCCATGCGGCCAAATGATGACTGGTTCGTTTGATGCCTTGGTTATTCATCTTTCTTATCATGCAGATGCCGTACTGATTGTTTGGATTGTCTATCGGGGCAGCAGCGGACTTGCCTTCTTTCACTTCTTTTACTAGGTGTGAAAGTTTTCCAGAGCGGACCGCTTTCTCAATGTCCTGCTTTAAAGACCAGCAGTCGTCTGTGTTATGCCCTCGTGCTCGGTGGTAATCACAGTATTTTTTGGAATTCTTATCTCCTGTGTTCTGGAGCTTCAGAGGTGTGGGAAAATTAGCTCCTTCGGTACTGAGGATTTCACTAGGAGATTTGGAGAGATCTGTCAGTTTATAGAATCTTGAATTAGAACTTCTTCCTCGTTGAGATCGATCGTTTCTGCTGTAAGGATGCGTTCGTCCTCTATTTCCGGATGGAGCTTTGTCGAACACAGATCCTTCATTCTTTTTTCAGGAGGACATTTTTTGCTCTGTGTCGGTTGCTGCATTGCAAGCATTTTTTTCCTTTAGCGAATGCCCGAGCCCGTTCCATCAATACCTCCATCATCTTTGGGAGATTTTCGTGTAGTTTTTCAACCAACTGATTATTTCGGACCCCATGGCAGAAGCCGGAGATTCTCAGCTGGTCAACTACTCTGCTAATCTGCATACTTTCTCGATTGAATCTGTCTATGAAACTGTCTAGAGACTCACCATCTTTCCTCCGGATGTTGTGCATTTCAGTGATTTCTTTGGAGTAGTGTCTTTGTTGGCTAAAGTTCTGGAGAAACAACCTCTGGAATTCTTAGAAATCTTTGATTTCTCCTTCGTTCAACGCATCGAACCACACACATGCGGCTCCAGTTAAAGTTTGTGCGAACATAAAACACCATGCAGGCATCGGCTATTGTTCAACTCGCGTAGCTCCATCGAAGTAGAACATGTGATCGTCCGGATCTGTAGTGCCATCGTATTTTTTTTACTGTAGTGGGCATTTTGAGCTTCGGTGGAAGCTTGGCATGGACGATACGAGCACTAAATTTGGACTTTGCTGTCATTGATACCGGACGATACGGCTTTGTGAGCTCTGGATCATTAAATGTTTCGACTTGGGGATCCGTGTGTATTACAACCGCTGGAGATGGTCCTATAGAGACCTGCATATAAATGTTATAAGTTTCCCCTGTTGAAGTAACAATTGTGGAGAAAGTAGGAGCGATGAAAGCCATAGGACCTGTAGTCCTTACCGGTGTTTCATCGTGAAAGAGCCTGGTTCGTAAATCGATGATATGTTCATCTCTAGCCTGCTGAGCTTTCAACCGCCGTAACAGATTGGCGTTTTTGGAAAGGAATTCTGCATCGAATTCCGATGTCTGTGAAGTTGGCATCAGTATGAATGGTAATGTTGTTCCTAGCCCTGAGCTCAAAGGAGCTGAGACCATAGGAACAACACTTGTTGGAGCTGTAGTTTGCGAACTAGCAGCAGTAGATCCCAAATTAAAAGAACCTGGGGCCGCCATAGATCAGTTGTTTCGTTGCTCAGGAAATTCACTAAGTGAAGGACTGTGAGCTGTGAAATCGGATGGCGTCAATTGAAGATCCAAAAATCAGACGCCGGAGCCTGAGATCTGAAATAGGACCTTGGGGAGAGATCGTGGACCTGAACCTGCAAAAGAACAAACCGTTAGGCTCGCCGCAGATATGGGAGGGCCCCTCTGCGACCACCCTCCGGCGTGAGGATAAGTATTTGATAGAGAGAGAAAGTAGAAAGAAAAAATAAGACGAAGGTTCAGGAAAATCGTACTTGGCTTGTACTTGGATGGGTATTTATACTAGTCAACTGGGATGACGTCATTCGTCTGGACGCACTTGTTTGGTGATCCTCCTCGGTGGCTTATGGAACGGAGGTCTTCAAAATGTTCGTCCGGTTGTGATTTGGTCCGTCCCTTACGACGAAGGTCCGTCTCCGGATATGTATCTTCAGCCGGAAAAATCACCGAAGCAGATACTTCAATTTTCTCACCTTGCTTCAACTACGCTACGGGTGGGTATATGTGAAGGGCCAAAGTACTAACACAAAACTGGAATATAAGGACCACCGTTAGTGGCATATCTAGTCTGCCGGACGCCAGAGGGTCAACGGACCCTCCAGACCCCCCTTTAGTTCCGCCCCTGGTTTGGTACGTAGCAACTAACGCTAGCACATCACCAAAAATATTATAGTTGCATTTACATATGTAATCCGCCAAAAATTATGACTTGACCTCCCTCTTCACTATTGTTCGCGTGTAAGAAAAATTCTTAAGATGAAGCATATGACCATTCATCTCATCTATTGGCATCTGAGCATCTCTCTCACCGATAAAACACCATAGATCTCTTTCATAGTTTTTGTAATTAGTCAACAATGTTTGCACCTGCTAAAAGATACTTGCACTGTAACTTGACACTTGAAGGCATTGGATAAATTCCTGACCTGATTCAACAAAAGAGAATCACAAGCTTGATTCAACAAATCCGATCGAGCAATTGATTGAAGATGTATTTTTCTTTAATTAACACAATGGTCCGCATGTAGTTTGAGATTGTATAAGTAGTTTTGAGAGTCCAAAGAGTTAGTTTAGCGGTATTAATGAGTGTAAAAAAGGTTTCTCTGTTATGTCTCATGGTAGAAAAATGTGTAGATTTTAAAATTAGATATAAATGATATGTATATTAGCGGGTAAAAAATACATCATTTCTAAGTAATAACTAAAAAAAACTATAAAAATCTACCTAGCCATCAAAATTGCAACATGTGCATCGAGATCGTGAACCCCATCAATTTCAATCATACGACTTTTTAATTCTAAGGGTGAACGGGGCACTCCCCTAAGAGGGGAGTCCCCTCTATTACGCACGGCCAATCAGCACGCGCCACGTCAACTCCTCTCTTAACTCCCCTCACACCCTCAATTTGATGGCGCCACTCCCCTCTTAACTCCCCTTGTTTTTTTTATTAAAAAAAAAAAAAAGGTTTTGATTGGTTGAAAAATAGGCTGGCCCACCATCTCTCTCCTCCTTCAATCGGTGTCTCCTCCCCGATTCCCCTCCCCGCACCCCCTCCCCGCACCGATGGCGCCGGTGTTCCCGAGCGGGGAATGGGGTCACCGCACCCTCTCCCCGAGAGTGCCCCGGATACCCTAAGGGTGGAGGGTATGATTCAAACACTTTACCCAATGATATCATGCCATGTCAAGTTCCCCCTCACTCCTTATTTTCTACTCAAACACTAGGAGTGATTCAAACACCCACTCAATTAAAAAAAGAAAATTTTTGATTTGTTGAAAGGGGTTGGTACCCACTATTAAACCCTCTCTCTCCTCCTTCCCTCCTCTTCCCCGCTGCGGTGACTATACACCGAAAACCAAACTCCCCACTCACCGAATTAGGGCCGGCGGCGATTCACCGTTCGGTGAAAGGAACTCACCGATTAAGTCCCCGCATTCACACCGAGTCCCCTAAGATTTAACTTTCACTTGCATCAGTATTTTTAGTTTCCGATATCCGATTAGCAATGAGAGACCGAGAGACATGATGGAAAATGTTGTGTATGTGTTTTTCTTTGTTTCTTCCTGTTTGAGGGTTATGTGTATTTGTGGAGTAATGTGAATAAGAAACATTGTTGTTTTCTTTTATATTTTGCATTGGGTATTGTTGATTAGAATTGAGTTTTGTACTTAGATATGGTGCAAATTTCACTTCCTGTAGCTTAGAAAATGCTACAAATGAGGCTTTAAACCTGTTAAATATATGGAATTTTGAAATCTATCAAAATATTGACAAATGACAATCATGTTAAATTGTTAATGGATTGAGATGAAATAAACCAATAACAGCTGGATATGGAATTATGAGAAAACGACATGTAAGACACCAATATAAGGATGTTGGGGTACACATAATACCTATGGATGATTGGGACACTTTTACTGTTTTGAATACACAAACCATTGAACAAGGTATGTATGGGAAAAATAAACATGTGACTAAGTCCCCGTGTTACGGTTGGGGGCGTAAAACCTGAAAAATTGCATTAATGCCACACCACCACCAGCGACCACCAACGTTGAAGTTGTGGCGTGTTAATGCGGATAAATTAGACCGAAACATAAAATATAGAAAATAATAACTAAGTAGATTTAGGAACCATACGTTGCGACAAAACCTATCAAATAGGAAAAAATAGACGATGTAAAAACGTTGAACCACATACGCACCGTTGCACCATGTTAACTCGTAAAATTTAGAGCGCAGTGTAAAACAAAACGTAAAAACGTTGAACTACACACGTACGTTGCGCCGTGTTAACTCGTAAAATTTAGAATGAAACGTAATACGAAAGTTTTGAGGAGTATATAAAGTATAGGAGACTAAAATTGAAAGTAAAAAAGTTGTGAGGTTAAATTGAAAAAACTGAAAACTTTTAATTGAAAATAAAAAAATCAAAGACTTATAGGTTAAAAGTGTAATGTCAATTTTTTTTCTTATGAAAACCTCCCTAAGCAAAGGATACAACACTTCTATGCACTAACATGATGCTAATTTATAATATGCAAATTTTTAGTAAGTGGGTAGCATAAACCAATAAACCATTGTGGGCTTTGTTTTGCTATTTTTTTTTTGGTAAAGTTCTTGTGCAAGTTGGGTAGGGTAATAAAAAATCAATTGTTTATATACATAGTTATAAAAAATTAGTAATTTTTATAATTTTATAAACTTTATAATATTATAAAGTTAAATACATATTGAATTTTAAATTGTAAATTGCAAGTTTAATAATATTTAAATTTTTCAATAATGAATAAGTTGAATATGTTCAAAATATAAAATTTTAAAATTATAAGACTTTCCTCCATCGATAAATATTTTAAAAAGATGGTGATGATGTGCCAATATTTTTAAATGTTTTGGGATTTTTTTGGGTGGATTTTAGATGCTTTTAATAACTGAGTGTTTTCATTTGTGACTAGGGGTATTCATGGTTTTTAGATAAAATCGTAAGCCAAATCGTTAGTAACGATTTTTTTTTATAGAAAAACAAAACCAAACTGTTGAAAATAAATATTGAACCAAACCAAAGTGTGACTAACGGTTTGGCTCCTAATTTATTTCATGGTTTGGCTCTTTTGCAACTTTATACAAGATGTTTAAAACAAAATAATAAACCATTAAGTTAATAAAAAAAAGTATCGTCTAAAAATAAACTCTTGTTGTGAGTAATAAACAACTGAATGTAGATAAATCAATTGGTATTGAACATTGCAACTAGCATAAAGCTATATGTGTATATGTGTAATGGTTTTTTATTTTTTAATGCAGCATCAAAAAGTGAATGTTTTATCATTGTCACGATGTAATGAGTTTTTACTCATCTTTTTCCACATGTGTAATGATTTCATAAATTTTCATTACTGACTAATAAAATTATATTTAAATGAAATAAATATAAAAGTAAAAAAGAAATTTGTTATGTCCAGGCTAGCACCAGAATAACCTCATTACACATAGCCTCATATAAAGATTAATCCATCTATACGGGGCCTATAGGTATAGATAGGTCCCGTATAAGCCTATAAAGTGTAGTATAGTATACTATAGTATCGTATCGTATAGGTCCCGTATAGGGCTATATGTGTGATATAGGTGTCGTATAGGGCGCCTATGGGTATAGTATAGGTCTCGTATAGGCCTATGGGTGTAGCATAGGTCCCGTATAGGCCTATGGGTGTAGTATAGGCTCCGTATAGGCCTATATGTGTAGTATAGGTCTCGTATAGGGTAATAAGTATAGTATAGATCCCGTATAGGCCAATAGGTGTAGTATAGTACAATTTAGTATCATATTGTATAAGTGTAGTTTAGGTTCCGTATAGGGCTATAGGTGTAGTATAGGTCCCGTATAGGCCTATGAGTGCAGTATAGGTTCCCCGTATAGGCATATACGAGGCTAATACGTGACCTATACTACACCTATATTATATGATAAGATACTATACTATGGTACGCCTATTCGAGACTTATAGTACACTATACGATACGATACTACATCCTTAGGTCTATACGAGACCTATACGATATCATACTTAACAATGTTTTTTATTTGTTCTTTTTAGAAACTACTTATTATAAAACTTTGCTAAAACGATGAACATTGTATAAAAATGTTTGTAAAAAAAACTTATATACGTCACGTATAGTCCTATACGAGACGTACACCAGGGGCAACAAATATCATTTTACCCTTGGTTTAGGGGCCATACATTGCCCAAACCAGGGGTAAAATGGTCTATATTGACCAAACATGCCCCCCGTATTCGCCTCGTATAGGCCTATAAGTGTAGTATAGGTCCCTCATAGGCCTATAAATGCAGTATAAGTCTCATATAAGTCTATTGGTGTAGTATAGATCTCATATAGGCCTATGGGTCTAGTATAGGCCTATGGGTGTAATATAGGTCCCATCAAAAATTCCCTACATAGCATGGAGTTAATATGTAAAATAATTTTTTAATAAAGTTATATTTTTAGCGGAAATAATGTATAAGTACCTTATGCCAAAAGTTCCTTAGTGACATGCCACATGCAAAGTCTGTATGTGGATTCGGTTAAAACAAATGAAAGACATTTAGTAACCATTTGTAAGACTCAATTGTCTTGTTGTATGTAGCAACAAACGCTAGCACATCACCAAAAATATTATAGTTGCATTTACATATGTAATCCGCCAAAAAATATGACTTGACCTCCCTCTTCACTATTGTACGCGTGTAAGAAAAATTCTTAAGATGAAGCGTATGACCATTCATCTCATCTATTGGCATCTGAGCATCTCTCTCACCGATAAAACGCCTTATATCTCTTTCATAGTTTTTGTAATTAGTCAAGAATGTTTGCACCCGCTAAATGACACTTGCACTGGAACTTGACACTTGAAGTCATTGGATAAATTCCTGACCTTATTCAACAAAAGAGTTTTGAGATTAACATAATGGTCCACATGTAGTTTGAGATTATATAAGTAGTTTTGAGAGACCAAAGAGTTATTTTAGGGGTATTAATGAGTGTAATAAAGGTTTCTCTTTTAAGTCTCGTGCTAGAAAAATGTGTAGATTTTAAAATTAGATATAAATGATATGTATATTAGCCGGTAAAAAAATACATCATTTCTAAGTATTAACTAGAAAAAACTATAAAAATCTATCTAGCCATCAAAATTGCAACATGTGCATCGAGATCGTGAACCCCATCAATTTCAATCATACGACTTTTTAATTCTAAGATTTAACTTTCACTCGCATTAGTATTTTTAGTTTCTGATATCCGATTACCAAGGAGAGACCATAGTCACAGAATTCGCTCAAAATAGCACGAATTTCGAATTGATACGTTTCGTACCATACGAAATTTGTATACGACCCAACTCGCGAATTTAGGGTTTGATTCCTCGTTTCAATTCGTTAATTTGGATCGTTCCAATTCATGTTTCCAGAGCTTCAACTGATGCCACTACAAGGTGATTCGCGACCACATATTGAATTATCGACCAAATAGCGAATTTCAACAGAGAATCCTAGTGCCGGTGCTGCAATATCAGCCGGTAACGACGAAGAAGGAGAATAGCGGCTGTGCGTAACTTGGTTTGAGCTTTAGGTTTAAATAAGTTTAGAAACTTTTAACATTTAACCCCTCTATCTTTTACTATTTTACATTTAGTCCGTAAAGCTTTAAATTTTTACATATAGAGTGTAAAACTAGTTGTTTTATTTTAACAATTAACCCCCTCTCTATCTTCACTAGTTTACATTCGGTCTTCAAACTTATAAGTTTATACACAAAAAATATTAAATGAACATTATAAATGGTACACCGTACCGAAATAGGGTACCGGATCGTACCGAAATGAACATGTCCCCGTCCGTACCGAATTCGTGCCATCTAGCGAATCACAAACCCGAACCGCGTACCCAAACCAGAGCGAACCACGAATTAGGTGACTATGGGAGAGACATGATGGAAAATGTTGTGTATGTGTTTTTCTTTGTTTCTTCCTGTTTGAGGGTTATGTGTATTTGTGGAGTAATGTGAATAAGAAACATTGTTGTTTTCTTTTATATTTTGCATTGGGTATTGTTGATTAGAATTGAGTTTTGTACTTAGATATGGTGCAAATTTCACTTCCTGTAGCTTAGAAAATGCTACAAATGAGGCTTTAAACCTGTTAAATATATGGAATTTTGAAATCTATCAAAATATTGACAAATGACAATCATGTTAAATTGTTAATGGATTGAGATGAAATAAACCAATAACAGCTGGATATGGAATTATGAGAAAACGACATGTAAGACACCAATATAAGGATGTTGGGGTACACATAATACCTATGGATGATTGGGACACTTTTACTGTTTTGAATACACAAACCATTGAACAAGGTATGTATGGGAAAAATAAACATGCGACTTTTAGAGCATCCACAATACCCCTTTTTCTAACTAGTATTAAGTGCCCCGTGTTACGGTTGGGGGCGTAAAACCTGAAAAATTGCATTAATGCCACACCACCACCAGCGACCACCAACGTTGAAGTTGTGGCGTATTAATGCGGATAAATTAGGCTGAAACATAAAATATAGAAAATAATAACTAAGTAGATTTAGGAACCGTACGTTGTGACAAAACCTATCAAATAGGAAAAAAATAGACGATGTAAAAACGTTGAACCACACACGCACCGTTGCACCATGTTAACTCGTAAAATTTAGAGCGCAGTGTAAAACAAAACGTAAATACGTTGAACTACACACGTACGTTGCGCCGTGTTAACTCGTAAAATTTAGAATGAAACGTAATACGAAAGTTTTGAGGAGTATATAAAGTATAGGGGACTAAAATTGAAAGTAAAAAAGTTGTGAGGTTAAATTGAAAAAAATGAAAACTTTTGATTGAAAATAAAAAAAATCAAAGACTTACAGGTTAAAAGTGTAATGTCAATTTTTTTTTTCTTCTGAAAACCTCCCTAAGCAAAGGATACAACACTTCTATACACTAACATGATGCTAATTTATAATATGCAAATTTTTAGTAAGTGGGTAGCATAAACCAATAAACCATTGTGGGCTTTGTTTTGCTATTTTTTTTGGTAAAGTTCTTGTGCAAGTTGGGTAGGGTAATAAAAAATCAATTGTTTATATACATAGTTATAAAAAATTAGTAATTTTTATAATTTTATAAACTTTATAATATTATAAAGTTAAATACGTATTGAATTTTAAATTGTAAATTGCAAGTTTAATAATATTTAAATTTTTCAATAATGAATAAGTTGAATATGTTCAAAATATAAAATTTTAAAATTATAAGACTTTCCTCCATCGATAAATATTTTAAAAAGATGGTGATGATGTGCCAATATTTTTAAATGTTTTGGGATTTTTTTGGGTGGATTTTAGATGCTTTTAATAACTATAAGTGTTTTCATTTGTGACTAGGGGTATTCATGGTTTTTAGATAAAACCGTAAGCCAAATCGTTAGTAACGATTTTTTTTATAGAAAAACAAAACCAAACTGTTGAAAATAAATATTGAACCAAACCAAAGTGTGACTTACGGTTTGGCTCCTAATTTATTTCATGGTTTGGCTCTTTTGCAACTTTATACAAGATGTTTAAAACAAAATAATAAACCATTAAGTTAATAAAAAAAAGTATCGTCTAAAATAAACTCTTGTTGTGAGTAATAAACAACTGAATGTAGATAAATCAATTGGTATTGAACATTGCAACTAGCATAAAGCTATATGTGTATATGTGTAATGGTTTTTTATTTTTTAATGCAGCATCAAAAAGTGAATGTTTTATCATTGTCACGATGTAATGAGTTTTTACTCATCTTTTTCCATATTTTGTGTGTAATGATTTCATAAATTTTCACTACTGACTAATAAAATTATATTTAAATGAAATAAATATAAAAGTAAAAAAGAAATTTGTTATGTCCAGGCTAGCACCAGAATAACCTCATTACACATAGCCTCATATAAAGATTAGTCCATCTATAGGTGTGAGTTTACAATATGCAGATTAATCTATGAATTATATAAAATAATTATACACAATACGTACTTGTCGTATTGAGTCTTCTTAGAGTAGTTAACATATAAAAACATTTAAGGTTTGAAACATTTTTAATTACATTTTATCATTTGAAACAACTTACATTATCCTATAAACTAATGCAAAAACCACCACAGAATACTTATTACTTGTTTGAAAATATTTCCTATAAATAATTATGATTAGCTTAGTTTGAATTAAGCTCAACTTTATACATATGTGTATAAATTATTTTGAATTATATATTATTGTCCGGTCCTATTTAATAGATTGGATAAATTACATTTTTCGTCCTTTATGTTTGTATCGGATTGCAATAGATGACCTTTAACTTCAATAATTACAGTCACAGTCCTTTATTTGAAAAATGTATTACACCCTAGGTCCTTTAGCACAAACCAGGTTAAAATTTTCAGTTAATTATGACATGTGTTATGCACATGAGGGTATATTAGTAATTTTCCTATTATATCTTTTTATTTCTTTCTTTCATTTTCACAGTCACACGCAATCCAAACTCTTATCCCATTAATCTTTCTTCTCTATCTAGAACACCTGTACTCTAAAGTCTCACCACCACCCAGTAACCACCACTTTCTCTCTCTCACACAACCAAACCCCCACCATTGCCCCCATCTTAGTGAGATCTATGTAAGTTTCTATCTCAATGGCCAAATCTCACCTTCGAGAAACCCACCCACAACCAAACCCTGTCTCCATCCCCACCACCGGAACCCTAGTTCCGCCCCTTTTTCCTCTTTAAAATCCGAACTTGCTATCGATTTCTCTGGTCGTAGGTCAACCCGGTTCGTTTCCAAGATACATTTGCCTGCGTCGCCCGAAAGCCAGCGGCTCGGTTAGACACTCGGTTTCAGCCGAAGAAGCTATGCAGCAGCTGATTCGGGACACCGGTGATGATCGGTTGATTGAAAATGTGTTGGTTAGTTTTCAGATGAAATTATGTGGGTCTGATGATTATAACTTCTTGTTGAGGGAACTGGGTAATTAAAGTTGAGGGAACTGGGTAATTAAAACAAGTGTTAGTAGTGTGCTTGGTAGATTGGGGAAAGTTAAATTAGCTAAAAAAGTGTTTGAAACGGTTGTTAGTGAAGGATAACACTATTTGTGCTTATTCTGCTTTGATTAGTGCTTATGTGGAAAGTGGGTAATGTGATGATGGAATACGTTTTGGAGGATGCTGCTTCTAGTGGTGTATATATGGAATTATGGATTTTGCAAATAATGGGGAAATGACAGCAAAGAATATCATGGCTAATGGTGGGTGGTTGATGCTGGTGGTGGTGGGTGTTTGAGAGAGAGAGAACTCTGGAAAGATGGATTAATGGATTTTATATGTTTTAAAATTTTATAATCTCTTTTTGTTTTACTGTATTAGTATTATAACGGGAAAAGACAATACTACCCTTATGTGCATATTTTTAACTGAAACTTTTAACTGGGTTAGTGCTAAAGGACTAAGATTGTAATGCTTTTAACAAAAAAGGACTGTAACTGTAATTATTAAAGTTAAAGGTCATCCGTTGCAATCTGATACAAACATAAAGGACGAAATGTGTAATTTATCCTAATAGATTTGAATTTTATTGTAAATCGTAAATCAAATCGTTCAACACGATTTAAAATTTGAAGTTGATCAACCAAATATGAATTTAAAGACCAACCGCGAAATCAAATCGATTATCGGTTTCGGCGATTTCACAGTTTTAAATCGAACTGTAAACACCCTTGGATATGACAATTACCTAGACATGTTTTTAGGTGTTTTTAGATTTTCTTATTATGAATGCCTGGTCTTAGACTATCCGTTGTGGGTTGGCGCCCATGCCAACCCACCATGTGGGCGCCAAACACCACGGCGCTTAATTATTGGAGGGCGCGGATGACTAGAAGCCCCTTTGGGAGCTAGCACAACAATGGGTAAGGGCGCCCAAGCATATGGGGCAACCATTTCTTTAACCAATCACATGGTTTCTTTTTAATATTATTATTATTATTATTATTTAATTTTTGTTTTAGCTATTGGGTGTTTAGTTATTTCATTATGTCTAGTTATTGGTTGTTTAGTTAGACTATGGGGTGTGGAGAAAGGTAGTCCTCACAGGATGTTCCACCACGTAGGCGTCCACATAAGTGGGTGTGAGGATGAGCATGAAGGGGATGGACCTAGGGTATGGGGGAATGAGCCTCAATATATATATATGTGTGTGTGTATGTATGCAGTGGCGAAGCTTGAAATTTTCCACCGGGGGATCGGAAGTCACCGGACCTAAAATTTTTATAGAAGTATTTTTTTTTGTATAAAACCGGGGGGTCGAAAACGTATATACCTAAAAAATTCTATACAAAACGTACATACATACATAACACTACTTGGCAAAAAGTTCGGGGGTCCCCCCCCCCCCCGAAAGCTACGCCTTTGTATGTATGTATGTGTGTGTGTGTGTGTGTATGTATGTATGTATGTATGTATGTATGTATGTATGTATGTATGTGTGTGTGTGTGTGTATGACAGCCCCATCGCAGGCGGAAAGGGGAAGCCGAAGGCAACGCTAACGGTCCAGGGGTGGTTGTGCTGGGGGAGCCGGAGCTCGCCGGCCCGAGACGATTCTTACATCGTAGAAAGTTATTGCTTAAATTTCTACATGACAATGATGTGACAAAAGTTTAGTTATTCCAACACATTATTAGAGGAATAGTATGTGAAGCACAAAAAGAAGGGGTGTATTTTCACTAGAAAACATCCGAAAACCGATATGGAAGGGGAGTCGTTTCTTTTTCTTTTTTTTTCAAGTCCCATTTGAGTGTATAAAAAACGTAGGAGGAGCAAAGCCCAGACAAAATAAGTACGGACAAACAACATGGATACATTTTTAAACCTTAGAGCATCACCAATAGCTATTTTTTTCTTGTTTTTAGAGGGTGATGTGGCATTTATATCCATTTTTACTATTATGGGTTGTGTTTGTGAGTTTTATTTTTTATCATGCATTCTTCTTCACATACAAGAAAAAATGGAAGAAAGTGGCAGTAGGTGGGGCCAAATGGGGTTAGGTGTCTTTCTCTCTCTCTATATACACATCTATACTATCTATAATAAGAGATTTGAGGCTGATGTAAATCTGCCTACGTGTCAACCATTAAGGTATGCCACGTGTCCCTGCTGATGTCATAATTCTGTTTTGTATTTAATATAAGTGTGATTATACATTAAAAAAAGCCACAGAAATTTTGGGCGGCCAAATTTGTTGCATCCAAATTTTAAAATCCCGCTTCTCATCCCCAAAACTCTCATTAGCCCGCTTCTTCTCACCAGAGAACCAGAGAAAATTAAGAGGGTTAGAGAGAGAGAACCAGATCGAGATCTAGGGTTTCAAGGTTATCTTCTCAGGTGGCTGATTCAAACATGAGTGGCTGATTCAATATCATTGTTCGATTTCATTGTTCTCAGGTGGCTGATTCAATATCATCTAGGGTTTCAAGGTTATCTTCTCAGTTACTTTCAACACCATTATAGATGTGAGTACTGATTCAATATCATTGTTCGAATCAATTTTGTTTATATAATTGCCCTTACTTCAAACTCGATCATTAAACCTACAAATTGAAACGTCGAACATATTTGTAAAACAGTAAACAGATGAATTACATACCTGTTCCATGGAGAAATCTAGCACATCCAGATCTCTTGGTTAGTTGATTTCTTATCAAGTGTGTAATTAATTGTTGTGTTGATTTCTTTTGTTCATGTTTTCATCTATTATTGCAATCTAGCTAAGTAAAAAAACACTATCTTGAAGTTCTTGACCTAATTTTATGAATTGTTAACATTTTTGGTAGTCTGATGAGGATTCTTTAATGGAAATTGCTCTAATTTTGTGAATGATTATTTTATTTTTTCATTAGTTTGATTTTCTTATAATTTTTGCTTAATGTCTAGCCCTAGATCAAGTTGTTCCAGTTCTCATTTGCTTATGTATTCATCATAGTTATTAGCGAGTTTTTAATGATCAATTTTATGTTTATGTTTTTGCATATTTAGGGTTTTAACTTTTGAGTTAAGTGAAATCCCAGGTTATATCTTCGTCAAGGTATGTCAATTTGCATTGTTAATTTCTATGAAGACATCTCTAATACATATTACAATAGTGAAATATATCGGTTTCTTCTTCTTTTTTTTACATGTAAGATGGAGCTTCGAACATCCACTGAAAAGGGGCAGGACGAAATGCAAGTCCATTGAAATCAGGTCAAGCTGAGGTACTATCAAATTGCATAAAAGTGTAAAACTATAACTGTTGAAATAGAAATAGTTTCCATTTTGATGGGAATTACTTACAGATTCACATGGTTGTGAAGGGGCATGAGCAAATGCACTCGACCGCATTGAAATCTGATGAAGAGGAGGTACTATCAGATTGCATTTTATAAGTTTGGTGCCTGATTATTTTTAAAGTGGTCTGGTCGGTCTAGACACGTTGTCAATTGTGTTTTATAACTTTATTGCTAGCATGTTTAAGTGTGGACTTGTGGTTTACAAATATGTTTTTACTTTATGAAGTATTTGTATTTAACCATCATCTCTTTCTGTTTTCATCAGGCCATGTAATGAATACAACCCAATGCATGCCACATTCAAAGAAGATAATGCATAATATGATTGCGTATTTATTATCATTATCATAGAAGAAAGGCTTAATGATATAGTTGGAAGTGCTTATTATGTTGCATCAGAAGTGCTGCATATATCATATTTTTAAAATAAGGACTACATAAAAAAATGAGTGCTACTTACGCTCTCAGTAAGTTTGGTTGCTTAAAAAAAGTCATTTAATTTATTTCTTTATTTCAAATTATGGTTTTTTATTATTTCAAATTATGGTATTTTATTAGTTTTAGGTACGCTATCAACGTTTCCATAACAATTGCGTGGGTTGGAGATATTCACACTTCTAGATCTTCCACATGATTAAAGATTATGGTGCACTAGAGCCGACGAACTCCAAGAGGTGTTTTTTCTACCAATCTGCAGTTGATATTGATTTAAAAGTTTTATCTACTGAAATGCTTACTCTTTTGTACTTATTCTCTGGTGAACATTGGTGAACTTTATTCAGTATTATGGGCGGAAAAAAGTTTACAGAAGATGACTTTAGCGATAAAAAGTTGCATACCCACAACTAAAATCTCATATTTTTGTGTTGTTAAGATAAATTCTTTGGAGGTAAACGTTCAATTTTTCTTATTTATCTATGATTATGTTTATGATTTTGAAATTGCGAATATGAATTTCTTTACGGCTAATGCTAATGGAAATTTGATATGGAAGTTAGGGCATTATTATGTTTTGCGACCCGGCCCAAAAGTTCTTACTGATGTTTGTGAAAATTAAACCACCCATAAGAAAAAAAAATCCTGGATCCGCCACTGATATAGGAGACAGTTGTTAGTTACAATAGAAATGATGTGGAATTTGATGTTTGAGAAGTAATTGTGACTCTGTTTAGGTGTTGTATCTGATTCATTACTTGTAGCAAAATCTATCCTCAATTTATTTTAGAAGAATCGATAATATTGAAGAAAACCTTATCACGTGCTAATTAAGATGATATTGATTTATGCCAATTTAATTGTACTATTGAATCTTAGTATAAATGGTTGTTGGAATTTGGTACATTTTTTGTTCATAAAATTTTGTTTGATGATCTTTGGAGTCTTGTAGTTTTAGATGCAGAGAATCATATTTGATGGAGGAGATGTATGACACTTAAGTCACCATGAATGTGAGGCTCAATGATGAACAATAATCACATGACTTTGAATGACCCGGTCGATGAATATGTAGATTTTATGAGAAATGAGGCTCATCACTGAACAAGAATAATCCCTAATACACCTGTTGTGTTGTGCCAGCGGTAGTGGTATAAAATCATAGATTAATTTGATCTAATTAATAACAAAGAGACATTGTATATGCAGGGATTATATGCTATTTTATCCACTTATCAATGAGGATGCTGAGTTGCATGAAAGGCACAGAGACTTGAGGCTAGATGTTGATAATATGTCATATGAGGTGAAAATGGGCCTATTTTTGTATTTTATTCTTTATTAACCATATTATAAAAAATTTACAATATCATTGCAGGAGCTGCTAGCATTGGAATAACATATAGGAGACATGAACACTGGGCTAAGTGAAAAGAAAACACATAGCTTTTATGGCGATTCAGAGCCCTGTTGCATATGTCATGTGAGAGTAAGATTTATTTCAAGAATTATCTTTTTGTATTGGGCTAATTACCCTTTTAAACGCAAATATATGCTACCCTTTAACTCTGGTCTGTTTTATGTTTTCCGTAATTTGACTTTTTAGGCGTGAAAGAACCATAACACCAATGTTAAACACTAACACTCGTATAAAAACCACTATAATATACACAAACACCCCGCTAAATTGGTATGAATAGTATTCTAGTTAACACTAAATTTAGTTCAAGACTAATGGAAAAATGGGCGGGTTGGGTTGGGTAACGGGAGTTCGGGTCAAAATGGGTCGTGTAAAAAGTAGGGCCAGATTGGGTTCGGGTCACTACGGGTTTTGATACAGGTCAAAACGAGTTAACTCTATTCTTTAGCATATTTTATACTTTATATCATTGTTCTCCCAGTTAAACGATATTATTTGTATCCGTTAAAAGAAAACTATCTATAATCTATAATACTATATAAAGCAAAAGTGATGGCCAGAAATGTAATTTCACATCGCGTACAATTTTTGAAGCAACATGTATAAGAGAGCACAAGCCATTTTAAAGGGGTTAAATTGGTATTTCCGCCATAGTTTAAGACACCAATGAGGGCGGTTATGGGATTTCAGCGTGAGTTTACAGTCCTATCACCATTTATTCATCCATTTCATTGTACAATTCATCCAATTGCACAAGCATTGTAACCATCGGAGGGCATGTCCATTTCCATCCCACCCCTGATATTCACATTTAACTCTAGGCTATTGAGTTGTACCCCACATCGGTTTTCCCACTGCTCCCTCAAATCCATTCTCCCATCAAATCAAGAAACTTTCATGCGATAGATGGAGTGAAAGGTGATCCGAAGAAAGAGAAACGGAGGAGGTAGACGGGCAGTGACAACGGCCCTCTTACACTGGAGCTTTTGGCCGCTGGTTCTGCCCTCTTACACCACCGTACCACCACCTGCAACCACAGGAGCACCCTGCCGCCGGTTCCCTTCTTCATAGTTCTGCGATTTCGAATTCGATTAAGGTATGCTTCTGGATTTTTTATTTTTTATCGATAATTAGGTTGTAGGATTTTTTATTTGATACACTCAACTTCAAGAGCTCTAAGCTGTAGGTTATTTGTAGGTTTTCTCTATTTTTAATCGATTTATGTCTTCGTGTCGTGGATGTTGGTTCACTGGTGTCACGCCCCGATATTTCCACGTATTACCGGTGGGCCCGGTGGGGAGTATTGTGACGTAGTTGATATCATAGACAATTTATATTATCACAGTTTAATACACAGCGGAAGTCGAAAGATATATCATCACAAACCGAATTAAAAGTAATATCAAATGTATTACAAAAACGGTTGTAAGGATCCACAGGCGGATCAAAGTTAACAAAAGATCATTGTTCCGCAGATTTATAACATCTAAGCTTGCAAGACTCTTTATTGATGCTAGGAGTAGCCAGCCTATTCCGTTTAGTACCTGCACTTAGCCTTTTTGGAAAATACGTCAGTTTACACTGGTAAATACAATTAACTGACTCATTTTGAAAATGTTTAAGAAAATTGATTTGAATGCACAAGGTACAAAATAATCTTTTATAACTTGGGATAATTATTTATATATAAACTTGTAAAAGAATTACATGTTCGTTATACGTTCAGTAGCCCGGGCTGAATACCGGGTTAAATATAAATAGACACACCACATCATATAATCCCGCAGCGAGTTATTCTCAATCCGTCGGTTATACCTTTTTATATATATATGCACTGGCAGGTGTATGCCTACACCCTGTGCTTAGGTCGTGGCCATTTCAATGAATGATGCCAAGGATATTCGGGACATGGTCATTAACCCCCCAAAGGCTTTAAGCAAACATAAAAGTTTAAACGGGTCATCTCAATAAATTAACCTTTCTATGATTAAAAATTCAATGCCCGACCAAGCGGTATTTTATATACCGTACCCCAAGCCCGTATAAGGGAAAATAAGTTAAAAGTATTTACCTGAGCAATTATATATCACAATCAGCGAGTGCAAGTATCTTTTACTGGTCTCCTAATCTGGAACGAAGGTTTTAATAACCTATTAGATTCCTAACGGGTCTTAATTAAGTCTAAACTTAGACCGGTTAGTTTTAAAGGAAGATATACGGTTCAAAATGCACGATTAAGCGATGACCGGATTAGAGTGTGGTTTAGACCCGACAAGTTTGTATACTTGTATAATATGGGTAAACTAAACACATTCTGGATTTTGAGATAAAAACGATAATGTTTGACCCGTTTCGGCTAATTTATGCAAACTAGTTACATAAACCGCACCGAACGCGAATAATGCGTAACGGGTAACCAAATGAGTCATGAACAGGTTTCCTAAGTTAATATGCCTTAAATATGTTGTGATATCAGTAAGATACCTTCCATTATGCCCAAAATGGATTTAAACTCAAATATGCCCCGTAGGGGTATTTTGGTCATTTTAAAGGTTATAAAAAGAGTTTAAATACTAATCTGAGTTTCAGGTATGATATAATTAGTAAAAATATTTATTTTTATAAGTCATAACAGTAGGGTGTTGCATATATGTGAAATTTATCTTTTATAACAAAACTATGCACCGTAGGGGCATTTTGGTAATTTCACATAAGCTTTAAAGGTCAAAATCAGAATTCTGAGTTCAAAACTTTTGCTTACTGTTTAATTATAAAAATTTACTTAAAACATCAGTAGGTATTAAGTTTCATATGCCAAAAATAGTTTTAACTCATACTATGCGCTTAAAACGCGTAAAAGTCGGTTTTAAGCGATTTTCGGGTTTAAATAGGAAATATAAGTTTTTGATCAGTTTATAAAGTTCAAAATATTTTATCTATGATATAAAATCAGTAGCAAAAAGTTTGGTATCAAAATATTATGTAAAACTCATTTTATTCAAGAAAAGGGTATAACCGACAATTACCAAATTATAGCAAGAACCCTATGTTATGCTCAGCTTAAAAATAAATAAAAATATTCAAAAATCCCAAAATATTATATTACATCAGTGGGTAAAAAGTTTGGTGTCAAAATTTGGGTTTAGATAGGCTTTATGCTAATTACGCCGTTTAATTAATAAAAAGCTTCTTAATTACGATATTGAGCATAACTCCTAATCTAGACCTCAAACTGATGTCAAATTTTTAGGACAAGTTTATAAATTAGTAATAAAGGTTTCTGTCCTCTCACATTTTCAAAAATCTCGTTTTAAGGTCAAAAGGGCATTATGGTCAACATTTAGGCATATAACGGAAACTTGCACATGAATCGAATAACTAATGAACCAAGTTGTATAACCTCATAGGGTTACACTAATCTATAACCTGGTCCTAATAGAGCTCTAAGGCATTTCTAAAATATGCTACATTGGGTCAGAACTGAAAGTCAAAGCAAAAGTCTACTTTTGCGACTTTCGGTTCCGAACCGAGCTTAAACTGAAATTTGTCGGGTTGAACATGCTTAGACATGTTCTTACATTAATTATTAAGTTATATAAGTGATAAAACAGGTTTCATAGCTTCTACATTGTTAATTATGTGTTTATGCGAAAATTTGCTTTCTGTTGACTTTTTATAATTAACTTTGACCCGACAATTGACCTAGTTAGAGTGGGAATTAGAGGGTGCCCTTTTAAGGGTTTATTACCCATATAATTACCAACTCAAAGCTACTTTCAATTCGAGAATTGACTGGACCATTAGTGATTAATCACTAAGTCAAACCTTAATTACGACGGGTTTGACTTTAGGCCATTAAACTAATAAAACTGAATTAAGAAAGGTCAAGGAGGCTTACAAAGGTCCTAAGCACGACTAATGACCCTTAAGGAATGCTCTTAAGCTCCAGGAGACTCCAGAAAAAATAAGTTGGAATGGTTTTCAAAGGTATGCAAAAATGTTGCAACTTAGAAGTTCTTATATAGAGATTTTTAATCTCATAAGATGATGCCAAACAAGTCTACAAGTGTTGTATGATGTTCCCAGGTGTTCCTATGTATGAAAACCCATTGGCCTTGCCCCTGAAATTCGAAAAATGGTATTCTAAGGCGATGCAACAGCTGATACAGGCATCTGTCCAAGAAAATGGAGCTGGCAACTTTCAGGCGGCCCGCGTAAGAGTCCTTAAGGACCTTACGCGGCCGGTATGAGGGCTGGGTTCCGGTTACCAAGTTTCAGAATTGTCATTTTTGGTCCCCGGTCCTTCCAATAGTGGTTTTAACTTGTTTTTATTATATTTCAACCCCCAAACTTGACTTTTAAGGACCCCAAGACATAAACAAACTTTGTTAAGTCCCCGGTTAGTTATATGATCACCGAATAAGTCCTGAATTTGAACGTTGACGCTTTTAACCCCTCACTTACGAATGTTAGCATAACTTTCTCATACGAAATCGAAACCTTGCGAAATTTTTATCACTTATTCTAGTGAGCATAATTAATCGTTACAAAGCTTCGGGTTCGCTAAAAGGTCACTCTGAGGTATAAATTAAACATGTTGACACTTTTAACCCTTGCGGTTTGTAAACTTTCACATTTTCTTCTACAAATGGCTTCATACGCTTCATAATTCATTCGTTTAAGGTTATAAACATCGTGTTAGGTTGTTGAAAGGTATAATTATCAATTGTTGACACCTTGAATCCTTTTACACATATACTTTCTTTGTTTGTCAACTTTAGTCCCTCATATTCAATCCTTTACACGTTTAAAGCTCATGACACGTGTCTTCATTATATTGGACATGAATTTACGAGGTGTTACAACTGGTAGTTTGTCACATGCTCTTAAATTCACACATCATAAAACGTAATTTATATTTCGAATAAAGACATTTTTTTAATTTGCAGTGATTAGTTTGATTAATTGGTTGATGGTTTTATATTGTCGAGTGGACATGGGAAATTGGCAAGGCAAATGACATTTCTGATGGCATTTTTTGAATATACAAAAAATTGTATAAAGGTATAATATAACGAAGTTGATATTAACTTGTGAATGTGTTTTAAGATTTCTTATGTAAGTTAGTTGGTATTTTATGTATATAATGATAATCATTTGTTTGTGAAATATGTTTTTATTTAACTTTATATGATCTTTTCATCTACTGATATATGTTTATGAATTATGATGAGACAAATGGAGGTACTACTTAAATGTCTTTCTAGCATTTTAATTAACAGCCTTTAGCCAATCTATAGATTTGAATGAACTGGTATTAAGCAAATGACACATTAATAACTTTGACAAAACAACATAATTAGCCAATCTATAGATTTGAATGTACTGCCCTTTAGCCAATCTATAGATTAATAACTTTGACAAAACAACATAATGTACTCGAATTGATCGGATATGAACTAATGGGCGGAAGGTAATATAAGATCAAGATTTGAGGCTTTGAAAAAGCTGTAGAGAATTACATGATTGAAGTGATCCAGATGATAGAGCAAGTGTCTTGCAACAGGTTTGATCTAAAACGATGTATATTTCCTTATTATGTTTACTATATTACTTGTCATCATTCGGTTAACACGTCCTTTATTGGTTTTCAGAAATTTGATGTTGATACTTTGCAGGGTGATCATGTGACCAATGTATACAAGGAATTTCTTGAGTCTAATAATTCTTCAAAATGGTGTCACAAAACCTTATTAATTACCATGTAATGGTAAGTTTTTTATGATTTTAGAGAAGTGTTAAAGTCCATTTTTTTATAATGCTATATCAGTCTTTTAATCTTCAATATTTTTTTTCTTTTTGCAGAAGATGGTACTCAAACTCAAGAGAACGACTAAGAAGAATAGTACGACTGGTATTAGCCTTAAAATCATGCCAAACCGACACGCATATACTTTCTTTTATATTGTTTTTGACATTCTTCATGTTACCATATAAAAATCTATTTAAAGTAATTGCTATTTTTTTTGCATAACATATGATCTCTTTTACGACCCTAATCAAGGTGAATAATGGTTATATATGATTGTTATCTACTTATCTTTATAATTAGATTATTTCTTAACATAGGTGGTTGTGCATGCCAGATAGTGATAGACAATGTGGACATAAAAACGCTGCAACTTCGATGGTTGCGCGATCAGATTGGCCTTGTGAACCAAGAACCCGCAGTTTTCGCTACCACTATACTTGACAACATACTTTACGGAAAACCGGATGCAACTATGGCTGAAGTTGAAGCAGCTGCATCTGCAGCCAATGCTCACAGCTTCATCACCCTGCTTCCTAATGGTTATAACACTCAGGTAAAGTATAGATTATAGAATGTAAAATAAATGGTACACTTTTGATAAATTAGAATACAGAATAACGTTAATGAGTTGAAAACTTTAGGTTGGGGAGAGAGGAGTTCAGTTATCCGGTGGTCAGAAACAAAGAATCGCAATAGCTAGAGCAATGTTAAAGAACCCGAAGATTTTACTTCTTGATGAAGCAACCAGTGCCCCCGATTCCGGTTCGGAAAGCATTGTGCAAGAAGCTCTTGACCGTTTGATGATAGGAAGAACAACTGTGGTGGTTGCGCATCGTCTTTCAACCAAAAGAAACGTTGATTCAATAGCAGTTATCCAACAAGGACAAGTTGTCGAAACCGGGACCCACGAAGAACTCATTTCAAAACCAGGACCCTATGCTTCGTTAATTATGGTCCTCTACTTTTACCTCTAACTTTTGGCCTATGTTTCCGTAGTGTGGTGTTAATCAACAGCAAATTTGGTTGGTAAAATTCCTTTTAATTTTTGTTTTTTTTAAAGTATAATATACTTTTGGCCTATGTTTCCGTAGTTTGATTGACTGTTTGATCATGAATATGTATTTGTACCAGTTCATTCAAATCTATAGATTGGCCAAAGGCTGCAATGGAGATAACCATTTCCGTTGGTAAAATTTCAAGAGAATCTATAAGAATGCTCCGATAAAAAGCGATATGTTCGACTCTGACGTAAAAAGTCAAAATGCTAGAGTAGGAAGCATGAACAAATAGAAAAAAAATTTGAAAAGACACTACATTTTATCATGGGTCGTACGCATATGGTGAAAATCATTTAACGTATCGGATCTTACATGTGTTTTGCTTTTAATCTATCAGTTCTTTCATTTGTTTGACCAGAAGTCAATTTCGCAAAGCTTGGAAGCAACACACTCGGGCGATATTATAGCACCTTCAACCTTGTAAGTCGCCCCCCTCCCCCCACCCCCCCCAAAAAAAAAACCCACACACAGAAAACACATTTATGAGCTTATATTGGAACTGATTTAATAATTTTAGGGAAACATTCATTCAAATCCTACAAAGGAACAGCTGGTTAATGCTATCCAAAAGCATTTTGCTTCACAGGTATCTTATACATACGCATACAAGAAAAACTTGAATTAATTTATGGTTTATAGTGATATAATGAAACTGATTTATGTGTTTTTTTTCATGCAACAGCAAGTGAGTGAAGTGGAAGTGATAATGGAGTTCATTCATAAAGATATGTAACTAAACGCAAACAATTTAAATGATGTATTATAATCTATTTTGTAATATTTGATTTCGATGGTTATTAAACCTACCCGTGTGCTCACACGGGTCCTACAACTAGTATATATAAATAGGTAATTAAAATTAAATGTAAAAGGTGGTGATGACGTGTCAATGTTTTTAAGTGTTTTTGTGTTTTCTTATTGGCTGGGTTTTTGATGTTTTTGAAGGGTGAGTGTTTTTCTGATGTGGCAGCTGACTGGACATGTTTTTAGGTGTTTTTAATGGTTCTTATTGTGGATGCTCTTATTAAACAACCTTAACATTAGAAATATATTAATTCAATGAATTTTAAACCTTGTTAAAAGCCTAACATCTAAATATAATAAAAAACTACAACTAATGCCACATGGCATTTTCTTATTCAAAATTTCAACTAATGCCACATGACATTTTCTTATAGAAATCATTAATCACTAATAATATTATTTAATAAATATCTAATTCTTTTTTTTTTTGAACGGCCGACGAAATTTTATTCATTGTAGCAAGACGCTACCCACCAAATTTACACATGTTCAACACCAAAAACAGTAATCTGTTACATTTAAACTAACTACCAAGATTAAAACGACTCCAATCCTCCCAAGATAAATTTGCCAATCTTGATCTATTCTTGACCCAAAGGTACGCCATAGCTTTGATCTCATCCAGCATCTTCGTAGTGTTTGGAACTGTTTGTCTGAAAACGACCTCATTCCTATTCTTCCATAGGCTCCAAAACGTCACCAACACGACTGCATGTAATGCTTTCTTCATATTCCTTGAACCCGAGCTTGTTTCATGCAAATTAAGGTCTTTTATACCAAAAGCAAAAATCGGAGGAATCCTACACCACACTGCTAAATTCAGCCAAATCATCTGTGCAAACTGACACGACACAAAGATGTGTTCACTCGTTTCAATAAATATCTAATTCTAATTAATGATTATTATTAATAATATTATGCTATTGATATTTATATTAATTGAAATTCAAGATTGATAATAAAAAAAAATACTTAAAGTTTTTATTAAAAGAATACTTCAACTTTTCTTTTAACGGCGGTTATCTATAATTTTAAAACCTATGATTTTAATACATTTTTAAATTGAATAATTATGCTTAAGTTTTTTCATATAATCTATAATTTTTATATTCCACATATTAGTTGTGGTTTCCGATTTATTCTTGTATTTTACAATAATTTATACTTCAGGTGAATACTATGAACTACTCAGTTCAATCACATATTTGTAATAGGATTTTTGTTTCTCTTTTAATAGAAAGTGTTTGAATCTTATTTAATATTCTTTTCAGGTTGTAATGGGTTCATGTCAAAACATGTGATTTTTTACGGATCAAAAGGACATGAGTCATGTTAGGCAACGTTTCAACAACTTTTGTGCATTCTATTTTTTATATGTAGACATTTTGTAATGTTTGATGTATTGTTATGACTAACGAAAACATATTATCAAAAGTATGACATAAGATTTCTTTTTAATAAAACGATAGCATTCAAATACTTTTGACACATTTTGTCATTTCAGTTTTTTGGTTTTTTTTTAAATGAAACATGTTACTCAGTTGAATCTTTTCGATAAAATACGACTCTAATTGACCGTTTTCACTATCATATATAAAATGTAATTTCAGTTCTATGATGTATTTAAAGATTTATAATATATACATATATACAAACAGCCCGTGTAATACGCGGGTCTATAGTTTAGTTAAAAATATAATAATTCAATGAAATTAAATAAAAGGTATTGAATTATATATTCAACCACCAATCAACCACTCCTTTTGAGTATCTTGTTAACAAAAACAATAACTTTCTACCTATCACCAACTAACCACCACCGGACTTCCGACAACATGCTTCCCGTCCGACCACTCAATCCGGCCAAACACATTCGAATTCACCATCCTTCCACCTGCCGTAAATACCACCGTATACACTTTCTTCTCATTGACTTGAGAAAAAGTCAAAGTTTCCGGAACCACCGTTATCCCTACAGAATTACTACCGGAATATGTGGACACTTTATAGGTAGATGAAGCCGGACCCACATTAGTTAACGTTCTTGTGTGGTTAATCACGGTGGTTGCACCACTTTTTCCGGCGGAATCCAATGGAACCACCACCGCAAAAGAAGGGTAGTTGAGATTACCTACGGAGTATG
This sequence comes from Helianthus tuberosus, assembly GCA_030545235.1. Taxonomy (NCBI): domain Eukaryota; kingdom Viridiplantae; phylum Streptophyta; class Magnoliopsida; order Asterales; family Asteraceae; genus Helianthus; species Helianthus tuberosus. Next base: position 54,500,597 of record CM060436.1, read on the forward strand.
TTTTAGTAGAGTCACATGTGGTGTTTCTTTTTGTGATCAATTGGATTTGTGTTGTTGTGTAGTTTAGTGCACATAAGAAATCGAAGTAGTCGTCGGCGGTGATGTCGTAGACCAACCCGGGTTCGAGGGCGGGTACCGGGTCCACGTGTCCGGCACCGTGGTCGAACGGGGTGGAGGGGTTGCCGGTGGCGAGTTCTTCGATCATTTTTCCGTTTTTGTATGTCGTGTAAGCGGTGGTCATGAGAGCGGACTTAACGGCTGCTGGACTCCAGTCGGGATGAGCCGACTTGAGTAGAGCTGCGAGTCCGCCCACGTGAGGACATGACATTGATGTGCCGGATATTATGTTGAATTCTACACGCCGGGTGTCTTCTGACAAACCGGTAGGTCCCGCGGACCCAGACCATCCTGCTAAAATGTTGACACCTGGCGCCAGAATGTCAGGTTTTAGAATTTCTGGCGTGATGGTATTGGGTCCACGGGAACTAAAAGCCGCCACCATTGGTGACGACTGGATTCCTAGTTTTGTCCCTTCAAATAAAATTGTGGCCGTTGGATTAGAATCGGAAGTTACATATTTCCGAATCTCGTCACCGGCTTTTAGACCTACCAAGGTCGCGGGTAATAAATGTGCGTCCGCTACAAGTTCCTCACCGTTTGCTGCCGTGTTCGTCAAAACCATACCCGAAGCACCGGCTTCCTTGACCACCGAACCCTTTTGAACCCGAGAATTTATGCCACGGTCGCAAAGTACAATCTTTCCCTTCACCATATCAGGTATCAATGACCCCGGCATACAAAGACCACCACTCGTCGAACTACTCGCATTTCCAGCATACACAATCGGCAACATTGTATTCAATAGTGCTGGACCTCTATACAACGACACACCGGAGTAATTTTTCCCGTTACCAAGACTAACATAAGCCGGAAAATCACGGTCCAAAGTCCCGGCACCGACGGTTGTTATCCATGGCGACACGTTAGATAAAGTATAAGAAGCGGGTCCAGCATTACCCGCGGAGCAAGATACAAAAATACCCTTCTCCATAGCCGCAAACGCCCCGATCGCGACACTATCGCGGTAAAACTCCGCGCTTCCACCGCCAAGCGACAACGACAGAACGTTAACATTGTCCGCGATCGCCTTATCCATACCTGCTAATATATCCGAGCTAAAACAACCACCGATCCAACAAACTTTATACACAGCAACCCTAGCCCGGGGAGCCATTCCTCGGGCTACACCCATAGCGTACCCCAACAAATTAGCTCCCGCAACCACCGACCCACCAGTGGTTGTGGAAGTGTGGGTCCCATGCCCATCATCGTCTCTCGGAGATCTATTCTCCTTGGATTCATCAATGGGGCCCACAGTCGCCTCATAACCACTCGCGAAAAACTGTGCTCCAATCAACTTCCGGTTACAATTAAAAACCGTGAAGTTGGTACCAGTTTCGCACACGCCTTTCCACGCGTGTGGAACTGGTCCCATACCGGTGTCGTCGAAGCTCTTACTCTCCGGCCAGACACCGGTATCCAAAATTCCAATAATGACATCACCTTCCCCAGAAGATTGTGGCAACAAGTTGTTGTTTTGCTCGAGCCCTAGAAATTCGGGTGTGCGTGTAATGTGGAGCTCATATCGCATTTCCGGCAAAACAGAAAGAACCCCGGGAAGGTTTTTAAGCGATTTCGCTTGTTGGGCGGATAGCTTTGATGAGAAACCATGGATGACGTTGTGGTAAGTGTAGATCATGTTTGCGGATTCGGATATCGATTTTAGCGATGAGTGGAACCAGTGAGTGTGGTTGTTGTGGAAATTGGCCGGAATGCGGTGACTGGCCATGTGGACAATGTAAGTATTCTTCTTGGCAAGTGAAACATAGCAAAAGGTAAGGAGAATAGTGAAGGTGATGGGTGTGATTAAGTTCATGGTGGTGAAGAAGAAGATGAGAGTTGTAGTATGGTTATATAGAGCATTCATTATAGGGTTTGGTTGTAATAGCTGTAAAAGAAGTGTGAGAGTTTGAAGACATTGAGAAGGTGGTGGGGACGATGGGTTGGTGTGGTTGTGTGCTTAAAGAGAGATTATTGTAGATGGTAGTAAGATAACCCATTAAAAGTTTTTTATTTTTTTATTTTTTTAAATTTGAGTTTAAATAAAAAATAAAGTAAACTGCCATTTTGGTCCTTGAGGTTTGGCCAGTTTTGCCACTTTAGTCCAAATTTCAAACTTTTTACATCCAAGGCCCTGTGGTTTGGTTTTTGTTGCCATTTTTGTCCAAATTTCAAATTTGGCCAGATTCTCCTACTTAAAACCTGGTTTTTTGTCTTTATACTCAGGGGCATTTTGGTCATTTACATTTTATTATAACCTAATATTGATTAAAAATTATATAAAAAAAACTATAACTCCCAAACACCCCTAGATCTCTGCCCGTTTCTCTCTCTTTCCCCCTTCTCACCACGCACCACCACCATCCCCACCGCACCACCACCGTACCTCTCCCTTCTCCCGTCGCTCTCCCCTGGCCAGCGTCTCCGACACTCCGCCACCTCCTCAAATCAAAGCTCAAACGCTCGAAAACCCTAACCCTAAGTTCCTTAACGACAGCAGAGTCCGATGACGCTGGCATAGTCGATTTTGACTTTTCCGATGACGGTAACGGCGATGATACGCCGTCGTCTGTAGCAGAGTCCGATGATGAAGATTATGATTCTGAGGACACCCGTATGAATGAAGTTTTCCGTGCTAAAAGTAGTGATAGCTGTTGTTTTGACGATAATGAAAGGCCATAAGGTAATTTCACTCTTCGGCGGCGTAACCGGTTCTCGTGGTCAGATTTTTCCGCCGGAAAAAGTGTTGTACAGTTATGGGATAGTTTTGGTTTAGGGTTAGATTTTGAAGACGATGATGATGAATCCGGAATGAGACACACAGATCTCCGCCTCAAGAACACATGGTAAACCGATTAGGGTTTTTAAGGTGGGATAAGGCGACGGTGGTGGAGAATAGTGGAAGATTAGGGCGAATTTATGAGGATAGCGGTAGGGTCTATAGTGTTTGCCCAGTCGTTTTTTGGGTGGAGGTGCTCACCGGATTGAGTTGCAGGTTCATCGGAAAGCCATTTTGGTCACCGGATTGGTGTGGCAGTTGTGGAGGTGGAGGTGATGGTGTTGTGATGTAAGAGAGAGAGAGAGAGAGGGGGGGGGGCGGTGGTTGCAGGGGGTGCGAGAGGGTGGTGGCAGGTGGTGGTGCTTGGCGGCGAGAGGGGGGTGGTGGTGGTGAGTTCGGTGGTCAAATAGGTGGTGGAGATGAAGGGTTTAAATAGGGGTAACGAAGATTTATTTTTCATTATTTTTATTCAGTGGTGAGTTATAATAATTACAAAATGCCCAAAATGCCCCTGAGAATAAAGAAAAATAGAAGGGTTTAAGTAGGAGAATCTAGCCAAATTTGAAATTTGGACCAAAATGGCAACAAAAACCAAACCACATGGCCTTGGATGTAAAAAGTTTGAAATTTGGACTAAAGTGGCAAAACTGGCCAAACCTCAGGGACCAAAATGGCAGTTTACTCTAAAAAATAATTATAAAACTTTTGAATTATGTAATTTCACAATAATTCAAAACTATAGTAGTGACTACAACTTTAAAGCTTAATGTATTTTAGAGGTGGGTAAAGCAGGAGTTTAAGGGTGAGAGGAATGTTTGTCTTTCATGTTACACTAGGATGGTGCCAGATGCCGCGCGTTGCGGCGGCAATCTCTAGGTTGTTTATAGTCGATGAAATTATGGTTGTTTACAGTCTTAATGCATTTACGGTCTTAATGCATACACTATATACAGTTATATGATTTTAAGTGAGAGAATTATAAAGCTACATACTGAGGTTATATTAAATTCATTAGGCGGCGTTATAGTTGTTACAAAAGGCCGTCTCTGTGTCATATTTTCCCCAAAGGAGGTACTACTTAACCGCTACAAACTGGGGTTTACTACATACGTTAGTCGACATTGAAGTTTTTACCAAAGGCGATCTTCTTGTCTTGTTTTCCCCATAGAAGGCAGGTCTTGTATTACTGTACTTTAGGACCTGTATTTTTGTACTTTAGCGAAAGCCAACTTTTAGTCTTCTCCAAAAGGTTGTTCCAAAAATCTGTTGTTCTTTTAGATGTTTTGGTTATGCTGGGTGTTTTGCCTTCCTGTCAGAGTCTGTTAATGAAATGATACCCTTTTGGTTAGTAGTAGTTGAAACATAATAATTGAAAATTCAAAAATTAAAAAATAATATAAAAAACAGAGCCCATATTGTAAACGCAGATTGAAACGGATAAAGTCAGAATCAGAAATAGTAGCAACAACTTGAGACCTTGTAAAGCCAACTTCCAAACTGTGTAAGAAATAGAGAAAATAACATATTAGTAATCCAAAAAATAAAAAATAACACTCATTTTGATGTGTAAGTTCAGCTGTACATAAATTTTTAATCTTCTGCACATAACTTAAAACACTTAATAATCTTCTAACGTAGGGATTCAACTGAAAACTTAAATAATCACATATGGGCCGAACTCTTTCTATCTTGTACACATATTCTATGAAGTTAGCTGGCTGGAGAGAAATTACAAATAAATGGGCCCTAGATATATTGTTACCTTATGTCTTTTCAAATATTCTGTCATTTATCTAAAACTTTTATCGAATATAAATTATTAATTTCATGTCATCATGTCAATTATCTAACTTTAGTTTTTTTTTTGGCAATCAGTGAAAAATAATTTTTTTGGCAATAAGTAAAAAGGATGAATAAAATTGTTTGAGGGTTGAATAAGCTTCGAATCTAAAGCAAAAAATAGGTCTACTTTCATCCAAACAAAAAAGTTAGGTAATCTTCAACTTAATATGTCCGTACGTATAGACTAACTTTAATTTACACCTTCAAATATTTGACCCGACTCGTTTCCGAATAAAATCTTTTATGCATTCAAAGTCTTATAATCGTTCGTCTATATATATATATATATATATATATAGATCTAAATTCTCTCGTGTTATACTTATTTATCCGACCCTTGGTCATTATCACTGTTCACTCAAGCACAATAGAATCAAATGTGTATGTCAATAGACCAAGTTTCCTTTGTTGTCGTACTTACATGTGTGTGCATATTTACTTATGTATGTTTGATTGGTTCGGGTTCATTATACTCGTTTAGCCCACACATGTCACACGATGGAAATATGATCAAATAAGCTATACAATAAGATTCAATAAAAAATCCAAAATGAGTTACATGCAAATCAAGAACAAACCCATAACAAAAAACATAAAATAGTTTTTTATGCCCTTCAAGAACTTGCCAACATCTGCAGTCTTTTCTAGAGTTCTAATTATTTGTTATTTTATTGGCACAATCTTTAAAGCACGAAAGTCATTTATCAAAGCCTAAAAAATCCCAAATTGAACTAAACATAGACTAACAAATTTCATGAAGATTATAATTACTTTTCGAAATTAACCCAATCCTATCGTGACTATTATCAGAGGATGAATTATTTTGTTAAAAACCATCATCACATTCATCATCTGAAGACACTAACACTCGAAACATCCGATGAAAATGAATCGTCTTCTTCATCTCTATAAGCAAGCTCTCTCATTAGAAAACCCACATTAATATTGCAAAAAAAACAGCCGTTTTTTACCCAAACAAATAACCCAAGACATCCCCATTTACCAATTTTCTCTCAAATCTTTGAATCCACAAAGAAACAATCAACATTTTCCCAAATCTTCGAAGAATATTTACAAATATCTCTTTTTATAACCCACAATCAGTCTATGCCTTTGCATTTTTGGCAAAATTGCGTCTATTACACTATTTCATTTGTCAGGTTTCCAAAACAAAATTGTTTGAACATAGAGCAAATCTATAAAATATGAGGAATCTTATCTTATATTAATAAAATAACCGAAAAAAGTGTCGACATAAAAAAGCTTATTTTTTAATCGTCAAATGTTGCAACACAGAAAATCTCAATATTGCACTTTTGTTGCATCATGAAACTAAAACTATATAAAATATCAAACAAAGTCCATTATTAAATATCATTTATGATTGGTTGAATCATGTTTAAATATGATATCCTCGAACCCTCATTTCATTTTCAGTGTAACTACTCCGAGGAGTCGATGGTAGTATCTTCGCTTTTGGAACTTAATAATAGAATTTCAGTCATGATATATCGAATTTTTTTAAGAAAAATTAGGGTTCAAGAGCTCATAATAATATGAAGGGAATGAAGACAATAACATCGAATGTACGTTAAGAATATGAACTTACCAGAGAAGATGATGCAGGGGTGAAGGCGGTGGATCAAGTGAGCAGTGAATCCATGGGAAGAAAGGTAGATAGTGAGAGTAGAGGAAGAAAAAGAAAGATGTAGAAGAAAAGGGTAGGTGGCAAGTTGCAAGACACACGTGTATATTTTATAAGAGATTAATAGAGAAAAGGTTGGTGGCTGTGGCAAAAGTCACCGACCTTTCTCTTTAATATTATATAAATTTGTCAAGACACCTCTCTCATTCATTTGTGTTCGACAAATCAACTTTCACCGCTACTTGTCTCTTACTTGTTACACCTCTCTCATTTAATTTTTAAATCATTGGAAATGCAGCTTGTCATTCATGCTTCTCATGCCACAGTCAATTTAAAAATTAAATTAAAAAAATCTAATTAAATTGTGATTGGTTAATATTGGAAGGGGCCCACCTCTCTCTCCCTCCTTGCGGCATCATTGGCAAAGTAATAACATCCCTTGTTGAATCTCGGTTGCCGATCACCATTTTGCTGAAACCCACTGTTAGCCAAGGAGTGGACTTGCCCCACCAGTCGCATGTTGCCGCTGCATTTCGTATGCCCTTAGGCTTCTTTTTTCTAGGGCCCTCAAATTCTGAAAAAGTAGTCTAAACCATTTATAAGTAATTTAGATGTTGGGATTATTGGTGGGTTTATAGCCTATAACTATGCATACACATTATCATAGACAATATAGAAACATACGTTGAGGAGTAATGTTTTTAAGGGAAAGGACCTCAATGTAATTATATGTTTTTGATCCCTAGATAAATGGAAACGACCTTCATATATTTAATTAGATTTCATCAGTCGTCCGGTCACCAAAGATAGCTTCATAAGGTACTCTCTCTTTTTTTTCCCTGTCTTTTAAATATATTATTTTGTCAAGATTTTGGAGATGGCTTTCACTTTCCTTGTCTTTTAAATATATTATTTTGTCAAGATTTTGGAGATGGCTTTCACATCTTAGAACGTACGGTGTGGGCGTGGAAGCCCCTCCACGTCAGGAACATCACTCCGCGTATGACGTGGAGGGCGGCGCTATGGGTAGGGCTTGAGGATTTCCATCGGCTCTTAATTGGCGGGTGTAGTTTGTTTTGATAGGTTGATGTTTATTTAAAAAAAAGTATATTATCTTCCACGCCACTTTCCCACCCCGTGTTTTTTTCTCCACGCCACCATGCTAACGTGGTTGCAACGTGTCGCTCCACACCCTCCTTCATGTGTGATGTTAAGATTTTTCGTGGATGTTCTTAAGTGATCATTACTTTATTTTGTTACAATTAAATAAATATTGGTGTTTTCTAACCAAAGTTGATATTTACACAAGATTTTTCGTGGATTTTCTTAAGTCATCATTTGAAGGGGTATGGTCCCAAAAATGCCGCGCAGACCACTCAGGTCGCGCGTTAGACCATACTCCTTAATCAGTTTGGTAATCAATCTTAGACCCGCGCGTGATGCTCAAGCAGAGTCTGACCTCGCGCGAGGTTCAAAAAAGAGATAACATCAATTTCCATACTTAACGTTCTGAATAAGAGCCTTCACCTAGTGCAACCCTGCGCGGGCTACTGACGTGCTCAGCAAAGGTCGCGCGGGAGCAAAAGCGCAAGGCCACTTCAGAAAGTACCAAAGGTACAAATGGCAGAAGAACAAGCCAATCAGCGTCCTCCAGGCTGTGCTCAATCGTGCTCCACGATCGTCTGACGTGCAGGAGACAGAAAGTACACAAGGACGCCTACGTGGCACCAATCAGGGGGCGGCGACACCTGCCCCATGATCTCCACTTACCTGCTGATGGCAGAAGGACAACAAGCCCGACAACTGAGACACGTGGCTCCAATCACGATGCGCCAACACCGGAGATCTTCTAGAAGACACTAACGGTCGATACCAGTGAGACAAAGAGCATATTCTCTAGTTGTCACCTTCCGGCCCAAGGCCCATCAGCCCATCTCCTCTTACACCTCTCCGGCTATAAATAGAGACATCCATGCACAGGTTAAACATTCCATTCCCTCTACTCTCACTCTTAACACACACTTATTTCCTCAAAGCAGATACTTATTCTCACGTCAGAGTCTGGTTAAGAGGGAAACCCCCATATTCCCCTCTTAACGAGCTAACGGTGTTCTGTTTTGCAGGAAGATCGGTTCAAATCAGAGCTTAGGAAGATTAAGAATATTAACCTTTATGCAAGGAACATAAACCAAACTAATTAACTCTAAAATTAGTTCCGTGTTTCTTCATTGGCGCCCACCGTGGGTTACAATCATTTCCATCTTCTTTTTCTGAGTTTTTTCTAAGTTGTTGTTTCTTTGTTCATGGCTGGTCAAGGAATTATTTCTGATTTCGGTTTTGGCACGAACTCTGACGCAGGACTAGGGCAGGACAATCCGAAAGTCCAAGTCCAACCTGCCGAAAAAGTAGGTGAAATCGAAGTAACAAACACTGGAGGGCCTCGCGCGAGCTTCACTCGCATCATACAAACGGGAACCCCAGCAAGTCATGTCGCTGGTCCTTCAAACCCAGCTCCAAACCCGAACATTTTGGAGTTATTAGGGCTACCAGAAGGCGAAACTTTAGCTTTCTGGTACGCCAAACAAATTGCTACCATAAACACAGCGTATCAGTCTTTGAGCGCACAACAAGTAATTTTGCAAGCAGAACCATCCTTGGTTACCCCTTTGGGTCTGAGTCAGGGGGCATGCCAGATACCCCCGCATCAAGTCTTTCAAGGAAGAGTTAATAGACCTCCTCCCCAAAGAAGGCCAAGCGTGCATGACACACGCGATACACATGGGGAGACAGGCAGTTATTATGATCATCCGTCAAACATCCAAAGCAGCCCAGTTCACAGCCGGCTGGGGTCGCGCAACATCAATAAAGAATGGGATGATACAGATCCGAATGATCCTACTTGGCAAGATGATGAGGGCTCGTTAGTCTTCAACCGTCTGCAGAAAAATCACGAGTCTTACAAGCCAAGGCAGTGCATCGCATACAGCGAAGAAGTAGAACGAGACTTCAGCCTCGCTTATAGGCCAGCGGAAGCCGCCAAACACTCAAAGTTCATCCCAAAGATTACTCTAGCACCGCTATCAAGAGAAAAGTTGCCTCCAACAGTGGGTAAGTTCAATGGTCTAACTGACCCTGACGATCATGTTCGAGTATTTACAAGCGTTGGAGTTATGGGAGGATGGAACATGCCAATGTGGTGTCATTTATCCAGACTTTCACAGAGGCTGCTCGCGCCTGGTTCGACAGCCTTCCGCCTGGAAAAATCACATCATGGGTCGACTTCAGAACTCAATTTGTAAACCATTTCAGCCAGCAAAGAAGTTATCAGCTCGATACGTCTGAAGTAACAGACATCTGGCGTAGAGAAAACGAAGGTTTAGAAGACTTCATCACTCGCTTCAATAAGGAGTGTTTGGAAATCGGTGGTGTAAGCGAACAACTAATGCGCGCTCACTTCAAGAAAGCCATTCGCTGTGATAGCCTCATCAGGACTATCACAGGAAAGTACGGTATGCCCAAGAAATGGGACAAACTAATGGCGGCTGCAAAGATTGTATCGTAGACCGAAGAATCGTTGGCTGGAACCAAGAGCTCTTACACTGAAGATCGATTTTCGAAAGGCAATTCGCGCGACTATAGCAAGCGCAACAAGAACAGAAACCCTGGATTGAAGTCAGGACAATCCAACGGTTATGAGGAACGGCCACGCTACAAAGAAGACGCGCGAGAAACAATCGACAGAATTGGCAATCGAAAAGCCGTCAAGAACAAGAATCGGGAAAAGCATTGGACTCCGCTCATTAAAACACCCAAAGAGGTGCTCATGACGGAGAACCACGATTTCAAGGCACCAAAGCCTATGACCAACAAGAAGGGGCAAGACCCGAACCTGTACTGCGACTTTCACAAGGACACAGGTCATCTGATAGATGACTGTATTAGCCTAAGGCAGGAAATTGAGAGAGCGCTGAAAAGCGGAAAGTTAAGCCATCTGGTAAAGAATGTGCGCTAGGAGACGCGCCAGATTCAGCGCAATGACGAAGGAAACCAGAAGAAGCTTAGGCGCCTAAAAACACACATGGTCAATGGACCAAGGTACAGCGCAAGAGACAAAGGCAAGCGCCCATTCGAACCTGCATGGCAAGAACAACAAGTCATCTTTCCGGTGGTGCGCGGGGGACCACGCGCCACGCACCCCGTTGTCATTACCGGCATCACTGGTCACTACGAAACAGAATACATCTTCATCGAACCGGGAAGTACGGCTGATATCATTTATGAACAATGCTTCAATCAGTTTGATGATGAAGATAAAGCACGTCTAGAACCTGATGATTACCCTCTATCGAGATTCTGCAATGAGATGGTCTTCCCACTAGGCCAAATCAGTTTCCCTGTCACACTATCTGACGGGAAACATTCAAGAACTACAAACGTCAACTTCATGGTGATGCCAGTCAAATCAAAGCATGATGTGTTAATTAGGAGAGAAACCCAAGGCGAATTGAACATGGTAACCTCCACACCCCACTCAGCCATCGGGTTCCCAACCGAGACGAGGGTGGCGATTATCTATGCGAAGAAAGAAGTGATGTCAGCAGAAGATGCACGCCCAGCAAAGGCAGCAAAAATTTCAACGACGGAACCAGAAAATGGGTTTTGAACCGCAAATACCCAGAACAGACGGTGACGATAGGCCACGCAATCTCATCAAACATCAGAACGCACCTCAAACAACTATTGTTCAGGAACATGGACATTTTCGCCTGGACTCCAGCCGACATGACCGGTGTCCCGCGCGACGTCATTGAACATTGTTTGAACACTTATCCTTCCGTCGAGTCGAAAGTGCAAAGAAGGCGCAGCCTAGGGGCGGATAAGACTAAAGCTATGAATGAGCAAGTTTGTGAGCAGCTAAAAGTAGGGATTATTAGGGAGGTGCGCTATCAAAGTTGGGTTGCAAACCCTGTTATGGTCGAGAAGTCTAATGGAGGACGGCGCATGTGTGTTGATTATACTGATCTCAATAAGGCATGTCCCAAAGATTGCTATTCACTGCCTGAGATCGACAAGAAAATAGACTCTCTCGCGCTATACAGTTGAAAATGTTTTTTGGACTGTTACAAGGGGTATCATCAAGTTCAAATGGCGCTAGAAGATGAAGACAAGACAGCTTTTCGTACCGACATCAGAATCTTCTGTTACACAAAGATGCCATTCGGCCTCAAAAACGCTGGCGCAACCTACCAGCGCTTGATGGATACGATATTTGCTGATGACATCGGAAAGCATATCGAGGTTTACATTGACGATCTTGTGATTAAAAGTCCCGAGTAGGACCAGATGTTAAAGGACTTAAAGAAGATGTTTAACTCTTTGAGAAGCGTGACCATGAAGCTGAATCCAGCAAAGTGTTCTTTTGGTATGGAGGAAGGCAAGTTTTTAGGCTTCGTGGTTACAAACGGCGGTTTCAAGGTTAACCCTGAAAAAGTTCAAGCCATAGAGCGGATGCCGTCACCGCGCACGATTAAAGAAATGCAGAGATTAGCCGGTCGCCTAGCCGCGCTTAATCGATTTCTATCAAACCACGCTGCAAAATCGTACCCTTTTATCAGTACTTTGCGCAACTACGTGAAAAAGCAAGAGTTCAAATGGACGCCAGAAGTAGAAGCTGCCTTCCAGCAAATGAAAGAGTGTTTGATCAAGCTCCCTACACTAATCGCGCCATTCGAGAAGGAACCACTCATTCTGTACTTGTCTTCTTCGGACAAGGCAGTCGGGTCGGTATTGTTAGTAGAACGAGACGGAGTTCAAACTCCAATCTACTATTGTCACACCCCAACCGATGGCGGAATCATCGGGGCGTGGCACTGAGCGAAACAGATTGTCCAGAAGTTTCCATAACAACTATCATTACCATTTAATTAAACATCACGTCCCATACCGTAACTTAAACAGTTAAATAGTTATTACAGGCAAAGCATCAAGACAACTATTCTGTTCTGACAACTCAGATTTAAACATAGCAAATTTATTCGTTGGTTTCTAGGACTCCGGTTCCTAGCTTCAATTTCATCACAGCCCGAGAAGTATATAAGCAACCTAAGCACCTGTCACATACGTTAAAATAAAGTCAATACATAAAATGTAAAGGTGAGCATACAAGTTTGATAATAGCATATAGAGTTCGAATTCGTTTACGGATAACCAGCACGTACACATAGTGAAATGAAGCACGTTAGTTATCGACATAGATCCATCGATACCAATGACTGCGGGTTGACTGCCCGAGGCAGTTCGCAATACATGATTACCACCGTAATCCATGCAAGTAAAAGATCCTTAACAACCCCTGGGTGAACGGGTGCTGAGTCCAAACTATAGTACTATCGTTGCTAAGGCAGGTAGACAGCATTCCATGTGTAAACATAACAAACAAGCATTCATAAGCCACGTATAACATGCGTAAATGGTTTAGCGTTAAAATGGCTTGAGTAGTGTGATTGTTGTAGTTTGAATATTCGTAACGTATGTAACACCCAAAAGTGCTAAAGCAAAAAGGGTTCGAGCATACTCACAGCGATTAATGGATTGAAGGGAGCGCTTTACAGCGAGTACGGTTATCCTGAATAGATTCGATAACGTAACGATAAGTGGCGCGTAAAAACAGTACAAAGTGAGAGTGGGTAGGATAACGGATCGTGCGGATCAGCTATCCGTGAGAGGAAGTCATCCGTGCGGGTGAACTACCCGTGCACATGGTGATCCGTGCGGATGGTGTCCCATCCAGATAAGCTATCCGTGCGTGCGAGCTGTCCGTGCGGATGGTAATCCGTGCGGATTAGTTGTGCATGCGGATGGCTTATCCGTACGGACAAGTTGTTCGTGCGGATAAACGTTCAAATGGATTGTTCCTTCCCAAGGATGTGTTTGTGTATGATGGCTTGTGCTTTGAAGTTTTCGTTGTAGCATTTAGAAAGTATTTAAGTGTTTCTACCTTTCAAGCCGGTCGCGCTGACAACAATCCGTGCGTATGGTAGTCCGTGCGGACAGTCTGTGCGCGCGGGCAGAGACAATCCGTCCGAATAGCCTGTCCGTGCGGACGACTTGGCCGTACGGGTGAACACTGTTTGAATTTATTTTAAGGCCTTAGTATCTCATGATCCGAAGAGTAATCCATTCAGAGGTCGTCCGTCCGGATTGCTCATTCGTCGATACTCCAACCTTGTTTGGAAAGTGGGTCCCAAGGGTAGCTCGTCCGGGGACAACCCGTCCGGATGACCTGTGCGTGCGGATGGCTTATCCGTACGCATAGCTTGTCCGTGCGGACAGCTTGTCCGTGCGGACAACTGGTCCGTGCGGACAGTCCCTGGTCTGGTTGTTCCGTTCGTCTACTCTTGGTTTCTGTTGTCGTTTATCGAGACGTTCTGATTTTGTGACAGCCACTTGGAATTGTATTCTCACCCGCGTGACTAGACCGGTCAGGAATCACCCTAACTTGGCCTGTCGGCGACTTAGAACGGTCATTCCGGTTGACCCCGAAATCAGGTGTCTGTGGGTAGAATCCAGATCCCGAACTAGTGCTTCACTATTATCGAGTAGAAGACTAGAACTGATCAGATTCGTACCGATCTTAAGGGTAAAAGAAAGAGAGAACTTAGGTTTATTTCTTTTAACTCTTTTATCCTTAGAAAAAGTTTAGATCTAGGTGAAGTTATTGTGAAATCATATGGAAATCGTTCAGATCTAAGATATTCTTGGTGGAATGAGGTCAAGCTTGAAGTTCATAAGAACTCCATGATGACGTCACCCGAGAATACCTCAAATCCGGATGATTTCATGGTTAAAATGGAGATTTGAAAGATGGAAAGGTGTAGAATTGTGTAGTGATCAAGAATGTACAAGAATTAGTGCAAGATCTTACCTGGATTGAGAGAAATCTGAGAAAAAGTGAAGAATGCGTGCGGTTCGGACGTCACTTGCCAAAAGTGGAAAAGTTGGAGAGTGGCCCGTGTATTTATAGGATGCTAAAAAGGGAAAGGGTGAACCGTGCGGATGGCACGTTACCCGGATAGGCTGTCTGCGCGGATTGGTCATCCGTGCGGATTGGTCATCCGTGCGGATTGGCAATCCGTGCGGATTGACCATTCGTGCGGATGACGCCTGAATTGGTTCGTTCGTTGCGATGACGCTTCGGTTTCGATTGCGATTGGTTCGATGGGGTTTTCTAGTCAAATTACTTTCAGTCCCAACTACTTCTTTTGTGGTTCGACTCAGAATTCGGGTTCGGGTTCGTTTACATTCGAGTTAGACTTCGAGTTCGATTGAGTTCGCTTGATTATCACAACATAACATAAAATAAAAACATGCACAGGTAACACGTAAAGCACACACACACGTATAAACCACAGTAAAATACATAGCTCGAGTTACGATTCGATGTCGATTCGATTAGCATTGCTTGATTAACTTTATCGCATTGTTACTTCCTATCATTCACAGTCGTAGGTCGATTGAAATACGGTTAGCATGATTCGATTATTGTAATGTACGACATTTACTCCACATAATATAAATAAAATAAAAACATTTCTATGAGTCAAGTCGCGCGAAATCGGTCGTTGACTTTGACCTTGACTTTGACTTTCACTCGTGAAAACACGGGGTGTTACAGCCTCCCCTTGTTTAAGGAATTTCGTCCCGAAATTAAGCTGGAAGCCGTAACTAACCGTGGGTCACGTGTGATAGTTCTTCGTTCGGACCACTGAACGGTTAAAAATTGCTGATTTTTGGATATGATATGCGAAATTGTCTGATCTAAAAGTCTATTAAGTTTCAAATCATAACTCTAAGTCATTTGTGAGAAATCTAAATTTTTGTTAGAAAAATGTTGAATGTTGCTGTTGATGTTCACCGTACGGATGGCATCCGTGCGGATAACATATACGTATTGACTATTGTTGACTCTGAATCGTGCGGGATCCGTGGACGTGTGTGACTAAACGTGATCGTAACGGAGTCGGAATCGGTCCTACAAGTGGTATCTGAGTAGGAGCTCGGTTGCGAGGATCAAACACACATCAGATTCGATCAATTTTTCACTTTTACCTCTTTTCACGTTTTCACAGATAATCGACAAATTAAACAAGGTTTTACGGGTAAAAATTTGTTAAGACTTGGATATGTTGTGCGAAAACACTTGATCTACAATCCTACAAAATTTCTTAATTAAACAACTGTGGGTACTTTGCCTTCATGTCGCTTTCGAGTTCCCAAGTAAACTCCGCGCCTCGTTTACCTTCCCATCGGACTTTCACAATAGGAATGTTTGAGCGCCTGAGCTGCTTGGTTTGGCGATCCATGATTTCGACAGGCTTCTCCACGAAGTGTAATGTTTCGTTCACTTGTAGATCATCTAGAGAAACATGTAAGTCGTGGTCAGCGATGCACTTTCGGAGGTTTGACACGCGGAAAGTCGGGTGGACATTGCTAAGTTCCTCCGGTAATTCGAGCCTGTAGGCGACTTTTCCGATTCTTTCCAGAATCTTAAAAGGTCCAACATATCGAGGCGCTAGCTTCCCCTTTTTGCCGAATCGGACTACACCCTTCCAAGGTGATACCTTTAGGAGTACGTAGTCACCAACGCCATATTCACGGTGCTTGCGCTTTTTATCGGTGAGAATTTTCTGTCGATCCCGAGCTTTCGCTAGGTTGTCTCGAATTTGGAAGATTTTGTCTGTCGTTTCTTGTAGCAGCTCCGGACCGGTTAGTTGCGAGTGACCGATCTCGTGCCACACAATAGGCGATCGACATCTTCTTCCATATAGGGCCTCGAAAGGTGCCATCTGGATGCTAGCCTGGTAGCTATTGTTATACGAGAATTCGACTAACGGAAGGTGTCTATCCCAATTGCCACCGAAGTCTAGAACACACGAACGGAGCATGTCTTCAAGAGTACGAATCGTCCTTTCAGTCTGACCGTCGGTTTGTGGGTGGAACGCAGTACTTAGATTAAGCGTTGTACCGAGTGCCACTTGGAATGTTTCCCACAATCGCGAAGTAAACCGAGCATCACGATCAGAGATGATGTCACGAGGCGTCCCATGTCGACAAATGATCTCGTCGGTGTAGATTCGGGCTAATCGTTCTACCTTATAGTCTTCTCGTATCGGCAGAAAGTGTGCTGATTTAGTCAAATGGTCAATAACAACCCAGATGCTGTCGTGACCTGATGACGTGGTTGGAAGCTTGGTTACGAAATCCATAGCTATGCTCTCCCACTTCCACATGGGAATTGGTGGTTGTTCGAGCAAGCCAGAGGGTCTTTGATGTTCAGCCTTGATTCTAGCACAGGTTAGGCATTTTCCGACGTAGAGAGCGATATCCCGTTTCATACCCGGCCACCAGTACCTATAGCGAAGATCATGGTACATTTTGTCAGCACCGGGATGGATCGAGTATCGGGACTTGTGGGCTTCATCCATGATAATCTGCCGCAAGTCGGTTCGCTTGGGAATCCAAATTCGGTCTAAAAAGTGGAATATCCCGTTTGATTTGCTCACTAGCTGGGCTCCATCGTGGTAGATTCGTTCCTTCTTCAAAGTGCGTTCGTTGAAGCATGCATGTTGGGCGTCGCGGATGAGAGCTTCGAGGTTGTGCTGGGCTCGAACATTACGAGTGCTAAGCAGATAGCTCCGCCTGCTAAGTGCGTCGGCAACAACATTTGCTTTGCCTGGGTGATGACGAATCTCACAGTCGTAATCGTTGAGAAGTTCTACCCATCGGCGTTGACGCATATTTAGTTCCCTCTGATTAAAGATGTGTTGTAGGCTCCTATGATCGGTGAAGATCGTACACTTTGTACCATACAGGTAGTGTCGCCAAATCTTTAATGCAAAAACAACTGCGCCTAGCTCGAGATCATGGGTTGTATAGTTCTTCTCGTGGATCTTGAGCTGTCGAGATGCGTAAGCTATAACCTTGTCTCGTTGCATAAGAACACACCCGAGACCAAGGTTGGAAGCATCACAGTAGACAATGAAATCATTGTTTCCGTCGGGTAGTGTGAGAACAGGAGCATTGCAAAGCATGTATTTGAGGGTTCGAAAGGCAGACTCTTGCTTGGTTCCCCAGACAAAAGGCTGGTCCTTGTGCGTGAGAGAGGTAAGTGGTACAGCAATCTTCGAGAATCCTTCGATAAATCGTCGATAGTAGCCCGCTAGTCCGAGAAAAGAACGGACTTCAGACGGATTCTTAGGCGTAACCCAACTCTTGACAGCTTCAATCTTCGCAGGATCGACGTGAATACCCTGACTATTCACAATGTGACCCAAAAACTGAACCTCCCCCAACCAAAATTCGCACTTGGAGAATTTGGCGTAGAGTTGGTTCCCCTGGAGTAACTCGAGGACCAAACGTAGATGCTGCGCATGTTCGGCTCTCGACTTGGAATAGATCAAGACAACGTCGATGAACACGATGATGAAACGGTCGAGATATGGCCTACACACGCGATTCATTAGATCCATGAAAACTGCTAGTGCGTTGGTTAGGCCAAAAGGCATGACAACGAATTCGTAATGGCCATAACGGGTTCGAAATGCGGTTTTGGGTATATCCTCCTCTTGTATACGCAGCTGATGGTATCCTGAACGTAGGTCGATCTTCAAGAAACACGTAGCGCCTTGTAGTTGGTCAAACAAATCGTCGATTTGAGGCAGAGGATAGCGGTTCTTGATAGTCAACTTATTCAATTCCCGGTAGTCGATACACATCCGGAACGACCCGTCCTTCTTTTTGACGAAAAGGACTGGTGCGCCCCAAGGAGAGGTGCTCGGGCGAATAAAGCCTTTTTCAAGTAATTCCTGGAGTTGGGTTGCGAGTTCGCACATTTTGGACGGTGCGAGTCGATAAGGAGCTCTAGCGGTAGGGTTAGCTCCAGGAATGAGGTCAATGCGAAAATCAATATCGCGTTTTGGAGGTAGTCCGGGAAGGTCCTCTGGAAAAACTTGAGGGAATTCCCGAACCACGGGAACGTCTTTTACTTCCTTCTTCTCTTTCTTTTCCTTCTCCGCTGCTACAACGTGAGCCAAGAAAGCCATGTATTCCTTGCGGAGATACTTGCTAGCTTGGAGACATGACATAAGCTTGAGACCCTTTGAAGTAGTATCACCGTAAACACATAACGAGTCACCATTTGCGAGTGAAAAACGAATCATCTTGTCGAAGCACACTACTTCGGCATGATTCTCGCGAAGAAAATCCATGCCTACTATGACGTCGAAGCTTCCGAGTTGCATCGGAATAAGGTCGATCGAGAAGATGTGATTGTTGAGTTCAAGAGTACAATCACGGATAACGGAATTAACAGCGACGGTTCTTCCAGTAGCGACTTCAACTTCGAATGCCGAGGAGAGTTTGGAACGTCTACGACTAAGGAGTTTCTCAAATTCGAACGACACAAAGCAATTATCCGCTCCAGTATCAAACAAACATGAAGCATAAATACCATTCACGAGGAACGTACCGTTTACCACGTTGTTGTCGGCCTGGGCTTGGCGCACGTTGAGATTGAAAGTTCTGGCGCGTGCGGCCTGTTGTTGCTACTGCTGTGGCTGCTGCTGTTGCGGTTCTTGTTTCACTACCCTGTTCGAGCACATGTTGGCGAAATGATTCGGGTCGCCACACGTGAAGCATGCTCTGGCCTTGACTGTGGGTGCCGGAGGAGCTTGTTGACCCTGTGGGGCAGCGAGTAGAGCTTGATTGGCAGGAGCTTGGCGAATACGGCAGTTGGCAGTGAAGTGGCCGTACACGTTGCAATGAGTACAAAAGCGGCATTGGATAGCAGTCGGGTGATGATAGGTGCAAGTAGGGCAGAGCGGGTGTGGTCCAGTATATGCACGCTTTGCAGGCGGTGCATTGGCCACAGGCGCCGCTACTTGGCGCTGTTGGGCAGGTACAGCTTGGATCGGTGCAGCAGTAATCGCACAGTTCTTGTTGGTGGAGTTGCTCTTTCTCTTGTTCTTTCTCTTGTTGCTTGATGAGGTAGGTTCAGCAGTCGGTGGAGTAGCGGTAGCTTGATGCAGATGCTTGGAGGTCTTATCCCATACCCCAGCCTTAACCCTCTTGTCGTTGATTTCAGCGGCTAGCAGATAGGTTTCCTCGATCGTGGTAGTCTTAGCCGCTTGCACGAAATCTGCGACGCAATCGGGCAAAGCTCGGATGTACTTCTTGATGGTAATCTCCGGGGTCTTGACATGATCGGGACAGATAATGCTGAGTTGTTTAAAACGAGCAGTGAGACCAGCATTGTCTCCATCCTTCTGATGTATGTGCCAGAATTCATCTTCAAGCTTTTGACGCTCGTGAGGAGGGCAGAATTCCTCTAGCATGACTTCCTTGAGCTCGTCCCAAGACAAACCGTAAGCTGCATCATTCCCTCTCTTGTTCCTCTCGGCCGTCCACCAGTCCAAAGCACGGGACTGAAAGACGCTGGTAGCGTTCAGAGTTCGAAGGTCATCAGGGCAACCACTTTGTCGCAGAGTAACCTCGATAGAGTCTAACCAGTGGAATAGTGCAGTAGGACCTCCTTCGCCTGTGAATTCTTTCGGCCCACATGACTTGAATTGTTTGAAGCTGAAAGGTCTTGTGGTAGCTTTTGGACCTTCAGTCCTCGATTCCTCGGATGATTTGCTGGCATTCTCATAGGCATCGCTCACAACTTTTGCCACACTTTTCGCGATGATAGAGGCAAGACGCCTGTCCCTCTTTTCCTGACGAGTGAGCGTATGACGAGATCCAGACGACATTGTCTACAATAGACATCGCCACGGAACTCAACACATGTATTCGAATCTCACCTCACACGTCTATTACTACTAAAGCTCAGTAACACGTACCACGTAAACGCATATAGTCACAAAATCACAGAATTGCACAGATTCATATAAACACATAGAGCACATAGTCACAGTATTCCTAAACACATAAGCACGATAGCAAGAAACACACATGCACGTTCCTAGTTACTAAGGCATTCAGAAAACAGAAACCTAGTATTTAAAGTTCGCGAATGTTCGAATGACGTGTTGTGTGTTGTGTGTCTTAGTAGAAGCAATAGCGTTGGGTCGAAACTTGTAGTTCCTCAAAACGTTAACAAATAAGCAGGAAAACGCATAAAATCTTCACAAAGGTCGATAAATCAAGGGTAGATTGTCTGCGGCTAATAGACTTCGACTAACCAAAGTGACTCGACTATTCGCAAGGATCCTGTGTGCACAATTACCTCCAGGACTATGCCTTTGCCTCGATTCTTGGGCATTGGCGCAATTCCCATTGGTTATATTGTGTCTTTAGATCGTTGGAGTCTATCGAAACTTTGGTGGAAGTTTTGTATAAAAGCAGGACAAGTCGTCAAGGTTAGGGTTTCACCCCTATCTTGCAACTTCTGTCCCTGTTTTTGATAAAATTTGAGGAGATTATTCATCAAAATGTGGATTTCACTCCTGATTTGGTATGATTCCCCCTGTTTGTAGCTAAAACGCAAGCTGTTTAGGCAATTTTTGTCGAGAGTTCGCGGTTTTCACACCTATTCTCGGCCTCATTACCTGTTCACAACTTGAAAATTCGAGTGTAGTGATAGAAAAGAGTGAGTGATAGTGGCGAGTTTACGCATACGCGTGAGTTGGTCTGTTGGTTCTTAACTATAGACTAGGTCTCTAAGACTTCGACCCGGACTAGGTCGAGTCTTGCCTAATTCCCTATAGTTATGGCTCTGATACCAATCTGTCACACCCCAACCGATGGCGGAATCATCGGGGCGTGGCACTGAGCGAAACAGATTGTCCAGAAGTTTCCATAACAACTATCATTACCATTTAATTAAACATCACGTCCCATACCGTAACTTAAACAGTTAAATAGTTATTACAGGCAAAGCATCAAGACAACTATTCTGTTCTGACAACTCAGATTTAAACATAACAAATTTATTCGTTGGTTTCTAGGACTCCGGTTCCTAGCTTCAATTTCATCACAGCCCGAGAAGTATATAAGCAACCTAAGCACCTGTCACATACGTTAAAATAAAGTCAATACATAAAATGTAAAGGTGAGCATACAAGTTTGATAATAGCATATAGAGTTCGAATTCGTTTACGCATAACCAGCACGTAAACATAGTGAAATGAAGCACGTTAGTTATCGACATAGATCCATCGATACCAATGACTGCGGGTTGACTGCCCGAGGCAGTTCGCAATACATGATTACCACCGTAATCTATGCAAGTAAAAGATCCTTAACAACCCCCGGGTGAACGGGTGCTGAGTGCAAACTATAGTACTATCGTTGCTAAGGCAGGTAGACAGCATTCCATGTGTAAACATAACAAACAAGCATTCATAAGCCACGTATAACATGCGTAAATGGTTTAGCGTTAAAATAGCTTGAGTAGTGTGATTGTTGTAGTTTGAATATTCGTAACGTATGTAACACCCAAAAGTGCTAAAGCAAAAAGGGTTCGAGCATACTCACAGCGATTAATGGATTGAAGGGAGCGCTTTACAGCGAGTACGGTTAGCCTGAATAGATTCGATAACGTAACGATAAGTGGCGCGTAAAAACAGTACAAAGTGAGAGTGGGTAGGATAACGGATCGTGCGGATCAGCTATCCGTGAGAGGAAGTCATCCGTGCGGGTGAACTACCCGTGCGGATGGTGATCCGTGCGGATGGTGTCCCATCCGGATAAGCTATTCGTGCGTGCGAGCTGTCCGTGCGGATGGTAATCCGTGCGGATTAGTTCTGCGTGCGGATGGCTTATCCGTACGGACAAGTTGTTCGTGCGGATAAACGTTCAAATGGATTGTTCCTTCCCAAGGATGTGTTTGTGTATGATGGCTTGTGCTTTGAAGTTTTCGTTGTAGCATTTAGAAAGTATTTAAGTGTTTCTACCTTTCAAGCCGGTCGCGCGGACAACAATCCGTGCGTATGGTAGTCCGTGCGGACAATGGTGATCTGTGCGGACAGTCTGTGCCCGCGGGCAGAGACAATCCATCCGGATAGCCTGTCCGTGCGGACGACTTGGCCGTACGGGTGAACACTGTTTGAATTTATTTTAAGGCCTTAGTATCTCATGATCCGAAGAGTAATCCATTCAGAGGTCGTCCGTCCGGATTGCTCATTCGTCGATACTCCAACCTTGTTTGGAAAGTGGGTCCCAAGGGTAGCTCGTCCGGGGACAACCCGTCCGGATGACCTGTGCGTGCGGATGGCTTATCCGTACGCATAGCTTGTCCGTGCGGACAACTGGTCCGTGCGGACAGTCCCTGGTCTGGTTGTTCCGTTCGTCTACTCTTGGTTTCTGTTGTCGTTTATCGAGACGTTCTGATTTCGTGACAGCCACTTGGAATTGTATTCTCACCCGCGTGACTAGACCGGTCAGGAATCACCCTAACTTGGCCTGTCGGTGACTCAGAACGGTCATTCCGGTTGACCCCGAAATCAGGTGTCTGTGGGTAGAATCCAGATCCCGAACTAGTGCTTCACTATTATCGAGTAGAAGACTAGAACCGATCAGATTCATACCGATCTTAAGGGTAAAAGAAAGAGAGAACTTAGGTTTATTTCTTTTAACTCTTTTATCCTTAGAAAAAGTTTAGATCTAGGTGGAGTTATTGTGAAATCATATGGAAATCGTTCAGATCTGAGATATTCTTGGTGGAATGAGGTCAAGCTTGAAGTTCATAAGAACTCCATAATGACGTCACCCGAGAATACCTCAAATCCGGATGATTTCATGGTTAAAATGGAGATTTGAAAGATGGAAAGGTGTAGAACTGTGTAGTGATCAAGAATGTACAAGAATTAGTGCAAGATCTTACCTGGATTGAGAGAAATCTGAGAAAAAGTGAAGAATGCGTGCGGTTCGGACGTCACTTGCCAAAAGTGGAAAAGTTGGAGAGTGACCCGTGTATTTATAGGATGCTAAAAAGGAAAAGGGTGAACCGTGCGGATGGCACGTTACCCGGATAGGCTGTCCGCGCGGATTGGTCATCCGTGCGGATTGGCAATCCGTGCGGATTGGCAATCCGTGCGGATTGGCAATCCGTGCGGATTGGCAATCCGTGCGGATTGACCATCCGTGCGGATGACGCCTGAATTGGTTCGTTCGGTGCGATGACGCTTCGGTTTCGATTGCGATTGGTTCGATGGGGTTTTCTAGTCAAATTACTTTCAGTCCCAACTACTTCTTTTGTGGTTCGACTCGGAATTCGGGTTCGGGTTCGTTTACATTCGAGTTAGACTTCGAGTTCGATTGAGTTCGCTTGATTATCACAACATAACATAAAATAAAAACATGCACAGGTAACACGTAAAGCACACACACACGTATAAACCACAGTAAAATACACAGCTCGAGTTACGATTCGATGTCGATTCTATTAGCATTGCTTGATTAACTTTATCGCATTGTTACTTCCTATCATTCACAGTCGTAGGTCGATTGAAATACGGTTAGCATGATTCGATTATTGTAATGTACGACATTTACTCCACATAATATAAATAAAATAAAAACATTTCTACGAGTCAAGTCGCGCGAAATCGGTCGTTGACTTTGACCTTGACTTTGGCTTTCACTCGTGAAAACACGGGGTGTTACAACTATGTTAGTAGGGTGCTCACGGATCCAGAAACACGATATTTAACAATGGAAAAGTTAGTGCTCGTGCTGCTACACGCCTCCCGGAGGCTGTGCAGGTATTTTACTGGGCATGTAATCATTGTACTCACTAACTTCCATATTGGCACAATCCTACAAAAACCAGAGACGTCAGGACGCTTAGCAAAGTGGGCAATCGAGCTGGGGGGCCACAACATTCTGTACAGGCCGCGCCTAGCCATTAAAGGCCAAGTGTTAGCAGACTTTATCACTGAAGTTCCAGAAGACAAAGTCAAAGATTGTGAATTTGTTGATACTCCCATCAAAGACACATCAGATGGGTTATGGTTGTTATACACTGGCGGAGCCTCGAATGAAGACGGCGCGGGAGCTGGATTGCGCCTTGTGAGCCCAGAGAAGCACGAGTTCACATATGCCATCAAGTTGGACTTCAAAAACA
This sequence comes from Helianthus tuberosus, assembly GCA_030545235.1. Classification (NCBI taxonomy): domain Eukaryota; kingdom Viridiplantae; phylum Streptophyta; class Magnoliopsida; order Asterales; family Asteraceae; genus Helianthus; species Helianthus tuberosus. The sequence goes on from CM060436.1 coordinate 54,525,107, forward strand.
CCAACAACGAGGCAGAATATGAAGCGTTTTTGGCAGGTCTGCGCCTAGCCATCAAGATGGGAGCTCAAAACTTACAAGCGCATGTCGACTCTCTCCTGATCGCGAGTCAAATTAATGGGTTGTATGATGTGAAAGGGGAAGTTATGGCTTTGTACTTAGAGCAGGCAAAGGAGTTGCTTCAGCAGTTCAAATCATACAAGGTTGTTCATATCAATCGATCTGAGAACAAGCCAGCGGACACTTTAAGCAAGCTCGCTTCAACAGCTTTTCAACATCTCTCCAAAGATGTAAGAATCGAAGTCTTAAAAACTCGTCGGTTTTGTTGCGCCAAGTGAACGTAATTGAGATAGGGCCACCATCATGGATGACTCCTATCATTCAATATATTCAAGAAGGAATTCTCCCTGAAAACAAAGCAGAAGCTAGAAAGATACAAAACAAAGCGTTGTTCTATGAAATGAATGGTGAAATCTTGTATCGAAGATCCTTCTTGGGGCCACTTCTGCGCTGTGTGGACCCCCAAGATGCAAGTTACCTGATCAGGGAGATTCATGAAGGCATCTGCAGCATTCATGCAGGCCCGCGCATGGTTGTCGCGAAGATAATGAACGCTGGTTACTATTGGCCAGGGATGCACGTTAACGCTCTAAAAGAATTGCGCAAATGTGACTCCTGTCAAAGGCACGCCCCAAAAACCCTGTGCCCAAAAAATGATCTCATCCCTGTGTCCACTGCCTGACCCTTCCAGCAGTGGGGGATTGACATGGTGGGACCTTTCCCTGAAGCTTCTGGAGCTGTGAAGTTCATAATTGTTGTCGTTGATTATTTCACCAAATGGGTGGAGGCCAAGGCACTCACTTCAACCACTGTAATGATGGTGCGCAAGTTCATATGGGAACACATCATTTGCAGGTTTGGCCTCCCACTCAAGATTGTAACCGATAATGGCACCAATTTTGCTTCTGAAGACCTTCAAGAATGGATGAATGAGATGAATATCGAGCACACTTTCTCTTCCGTTGCGCACCCTTAGAGCAATGGCCAAGTAGAAAGTGTTAACAAAAGTATCGTTGAAGGGATAAAAGCCCGCCTGGGCACTAAGAGAAGAGGCTGGGTAGATGGACTCCCGAGCATCCTGTGGGCTCATCGAACCATGCCGAAAACAAGCACTGGCGAAACCCCCTTTAGCCTGGTCTACGGCTCAGAGGCGGTTATCCCACGATCGTTTAACGTGCAGGAGATAGAAAGTACACAAGGATGCCTACGTGGCACCGATCAGGGGGCGGCGACACCTGCCCCATGATCTCCAATTACCTGCTGATGGCAGATGGACAACAAGGCCGACAACTGAGACACGTGGCTCCAATCACGGTGCGCCAGCACCGGAGATCTTCTAGAAGACACTAACGGTCGATACCAGTGAGACAAAGAGCATATTCTCTGGTTGTCGCCTTCCGGCCCAAGGCCCATCAGCCCATCTCCTCTTACACCTCTCCGGCTATAAATAGAGACCTCCATGCACATGTTAAACATTCCATTCCCTCTGCTCTCACTCTTAACACACACTTATTTCCTCAAAGCAGATACTTATTCTCACGCCGGAGTCTGGTTAAGAGGGAAACCCCCATATTCCCCTCTTAACGAGCTAACGGTGTTCTGTTTTGAAGGAAGATCGGTTCAAATCGGAGCTCAGGAAGATTAAGAAGATTAACCTTTATGCAAGGAACATAAACCAAACTAATTAACTCTAAAATTAGTTCCGTGTTTCTTCATCATTACTTTATTTTGTTACAATTAAATAAATATTGGTGTTTTCTAACCAAAGTTGATATTTACACTTTCTGCTTTGCTTTAACAATTTTTTTCATATTAGTCGTGTTTCTACAATTAGGTTTTCATATATTGTTAAGTCATTTTAAACTATTTAAAATTTTAAAATGGAAATATGTGTTGCTTATAAGTTTCAACTACTTGATTAGTTAAGTTATTGAGTACCTGATTTTATTGTTGTTAATAGGGATAAGTAAATCAGACCCGGTACCGAACCGGAACCGGTACCGGTACCGAATTTACCGAACCGAGTACTTTTTCGGTACCGATTCGGTACCGACTTTTGACATTTTCGGTACCGGTTCGGTAACGATATTTACCGGTTTTTATCCTTAAATACCGGTAACGAACCGTACCGAACCGGGTATATTCGGTACCGGTACCCACTTTTGGGAATTTTTGGTACCGGTTCTTTCGATACCGGTACCGGTTCGATACCCGACGGTACCGAGCTCATCCCTACTTGCTAATTAATTATGTGCCTACTTTGGCTTTAGTGGTTTATTGATTAAAATCTAAGAATCTAAATGTTTTTCATAATTAACTTTGATTCTTGAATTTTTGTTTTATTCATAATTTGATAAACAATTTCAAATCCATTGGACAAACCCATAACGTCATGATGTTAATATCTAATCAAACATGTATCAAACCAATCATGAATAATCCTGAATAACATGAACTCGAAAAAAATTAGGCTGATTCTATACACACCCCCCCTTCCCTCCTGATTATACCCTCCTTGTGAGAGGAAAACTGCCGGTCCCACGCAGGCCCCACCTGTAAGTATGTGACAGGAGAGGGGTGTAAAAAGTAATTAGGGGGGGGGGGGGTGTAGAAAGTAGCACCCAAAAATTATTCGATCACAAATAACCCTCACCGCCCATGTGGCATTATAGGCTAGTGGTATCTTGAGGGTGGGATAAGACTTTGAGACCACTAGGTCCTGGGTTCAATTCTCACAAAGGGGGTTTTTTTTCCTAGATTTATTGGGTTTCCTCCTGGATTGGTGTATAGGCATTATAGCCTAGTGGAGATGGATATGATCGGGCGGTTCTGCTGGTGGCACGATGATACTCCAGTGGTCCGTCAGTGATCCTAATTTGCCGTTCAAAAAAAAAAAACCCTCTCCATGGAACAAAAATCCTGATGGATCCGAATCCAAATTAGCCAAAGAAAAACAATGAGTAAGTATATTTGAATTAAACGAATTAATAACAATTCTACTAAGACCGCCCGTAGTGGTCGTTTTTTTTTAAATTGCCCAAACACGCCTGAAAACACCCCGGTGCCGCCCCCCTCGGCGTTTTGTGGCGTTATTCGCGAAAAATTGGTCCTTGGCGTTTTTTGAAACACGCCGAAATGATGCATTGGGGAACGAGTTTACCGTTCAACGGTAACTTTCTTTAATACTTTTTTTTAAAATCCCATTTAATACTATAAAAACCCCAATTTACATCCACTTTTTATAAAAAAAACTCACCCTCCATCAAAGTTTCTCTCTACTACTTTTACAATTTATAAAAGTATAAACCCATTCCGACCCCCATTTGGTGTCCCCTCAAGACCCGGGAACCCGAACACAACCCAACCGCAAAAAACCTTTAACCTTCAAGACATGGACCCGAACATGTTATCGTACGCGGCTTTCTTGAGTGGCTCTACTCCTTTCATGCCACCCACTTTCGGCTTTGGCCAAGCCGGCGGCTCGCAACCAGCACAACAACAACCCGAACCCGATGTGGATATCGTGCCGGAGACGCAACCCGAACCGGAGCGAGAGACATCGAAACGTGAAAAAAGGTCGCATAAAAAGAAGGAACCGAACAAACCTCGCCGTAAGCATACTTACGTTATTTGGACGAAGGACGAGGAATTCACGTTGGTTCGAGCTTGGGTCGATGTTTCGGAGGACCCCGATGTTGGTAAGTTTTATTTTTTTTTTTACTTTTTTTTCCTACACGTCGATTTTATTTTATTTTTAACTACGATAATCGGCCGAGCGGAGAAGGTGACGTCGGGGTTTTAACGAAGGCTATGGAACAGTACGAGAAGACGAAAGGCGTGTTCTCGTACTGTAAGTGTTGGGACCTACTACGAAAAAGTCCAAAGTGGGCGGGCGTACCGAGCCTGACGTCGAGTAGTAGACGTAGAGCTAAACGGTCGAAAACATTATCCTCCGTTGACCCTGAAACTGTAGATCCCAATATCAATCCGGATCACAGTGGTTGGTTGCTTTAGTCCAAAACACCTATTGATTAAGTGTTTGTACTATGAAAAAGTTAAGAATCAAGAATGAAGATGAAGCTAATGGAATGATGAATACAACAAGTGTTGTATTGAATCCAAACAAGAATATAAATCAATAAAGCACCTTGGAAATCTGATTATAGCACAAGATCAAAGATAGAATGTAAACAACACTTTCATTCACCAAAAGAGCCAAAAGCTTGGCTAGGGCAACAATTGTGACAACTGGCCCAAACCGGTAATTTCCGTACACATTAATTATTAGTTAATGACTGCAATTATGTGCTTAATTGTCAGCCATGTCTGATTTCCTACTAAACAAGTGAATTCATGCACGTTGTATACTACAAAATATTGCTTTATGCATAAACGAGAGCGTTGCGTCAAAAATACTAGTAAACTTACCGGTAAGACACACTGTGTCAACAGAACTGCAGAAAGCAGTCAGACAATAAAATTGGAGCCTAGGTGTAGGTCCGACAACAAGAATGCATTAAAACCCAAGAGTACATACAAGGGTATAATATATATGCATTGCGAAAGCAAAATTAAGCACTAAAAAGCACCCGAAACGCACTTTAAGTGCAGAATTTATATAATTCAGCAATAATTCAGCATTTAGACATATGAATATTTTGCAGAAATGTCGTTTTATTATCCAGAATATTTCCCTAAGTGTTGGGAATCGATAGTGTTACAAAAAGATACTTATTAAACACTAAAAGGTGCAATTTAGCACTTTAACGAATCGGTATGCAACCGAACGACCGGACTTTACCCGGGACATAAAAATATTGCCAATAACATTACTTATCTTTTTCTGAGCCAGTTAGGGTCCCTGAATACCCTAACACCCATTGTAACGCATGACACACCACTAACCAGGTTAAGCACTTAGCTAACTTACTTAACCTAACTAATATCCAACTAATTAGTTGAAAATGGACTAGAACCCCCCCCCCCCCCCTTAACCAACCGTCCCCAAGAAGGGGGACATACCTTGTCCTCTAAATTATTATTATAATACATATGTTTAGTATCTAAATGACATATAATCCAATGGACCATGACTCTAATCTTTGTCTATAAGTTGCTAGCTTAACACCACATATCATTCATACACACAACTCACCAACACACACACTCCCTCTCCTCTCCAAAACTCACGGCCGAACACCCCCTCTACCATCCACCCATTTTCGATTTTTGATCTTCACATTCCAAGCTCATACAAGTGATAAGGATCGCGTATAAGGAAGCTTGGTGCAATCGGAAGGCGAAGGACCTCATTCTCTTGCTTTTATCCACCCTATTTGCGCTTAGATTCTTCCCTAGCCTCGAGCTAGCGGTATGTTGCTTGAATCACCTTCTTGAACTATTTTGAAGTGGTTAAAATGATTTGTAACGGTTAAAACTCGTAAACATACAAGTTGAAGCTTAAAAGTCTACTAAAAACACTAAAAGTGATGGTTAAAAGCTCATATGTTGTGTAAATCATGTAGTAATTGATTGGTGTGAATATTTGGACCCGATCTATGTTGTGGTAGCTCGGATCGTCATTTAACCCGAGTTGGTCATGATCATGGATCATGACATAAGGTTGTTTTGGAAGTAACAAGGGTTAAAGGATGAAACTCTACCACACACGAATCATGAACTTGTGTAAAAGCGATTTTGTTTGTGAAATGGTGTTCAAAACTAGTAGATCTACGGATCTACAAGCGGTACTTTCAAAGGACCAAGTGTCCAAGAAATCATATTTTCTAAAGCCGAGTCTTACATGAAAAAGAATGATTTTAGCAAACACACGAGTAGGTAAACACTTGTGTAACACAAAGTTTCGACAAAATAACTATTTTTGTAAATGTTGACCGGAAGTTGTAAAGATGTAACTTCTTTAAAAGCGACAAGAAACAAAGTTGATCTATACAAAGATCCACTAAAAATAATGGAAAGATACTACCTATTTTGGAAAACCACAAGTTCATGTATTTCTGCGATTGTATCTATTTTAACTAGTTGCATATTGTTTATTGTTGAATGAGGAGATTGTTGACGATTTAAAAGAAAATAAACACATGTTTTGAAAACATGGGAAACCTCCATTTTTAGGGGAAACTCTGTCAAAATTTTTATAAATTTTGACACTTAGAAAAATATAAGTTTTGAGAAACTTATTCCCTAAAAATGTGTTTAAAAGTATTACCAAGGTTTCCCTAATTTTTGGTGATAAGAAATGAGGATTTCTTCAAGAATAAAAATGGATATAAGTATGTATATTTTTGAGAGAAAAATATATATTATTTGATCACCAACTTATGTGCTAAGTGTATATAGTATGTGTTATACGTACTAGTGTATTTAGACTTAAAAATACACATACAAAATACAAGATACATAATTCGGGTGCGAAGTGCAAAACACAAAAGACTTATATTTATTTTAGAGGAAATAATATAAGTAAGATGCGTAGTTAAAAATATGAAATATTTTTAACACAACAATACAAATACAAAAGAGAGTGACTGTACTTGTGCGACGCAAGTCTAGTGACTAACGTTAAGAAAACGCGTATAGGTTATGACGTTAATTAAGCAAATCCGGTGAAGTTTACGACGCACAGGAACGCAAAGTTGTGAGTTCATGCTCCCCCTTTTCTTTTAACTGTTTTCAGTTTTATAACTTCGGGGGTGAAATACATGTTACAAATATTACAATGTTTACAAATGGTATGATGGATACAAGAATGATACGAGAAATCGTGTCACGAATAGGGTAACATAAGCACCATTAATCGTGTACATACTTAGACCGCAGAACAAAAGGTTAGATCTAATGGGTTCCGGGCAGCCCCACTCTTGGCCACTCTTATACCAAGCAGTGTTTTTGTGTCTCAGTCGTGAATCGACTACAGAAAAATGCCTATGGTTTGGTGACTTCCTATGTCGTGTCACATGTTAATGGCTTTGCAACCCATTAACACTTGATACATACAGAAATATTTATACATGAGTACGTGGTGTACACAAAAGACTTGATTCATACAAAATACAAATTATGTTTTCATACAAAGTATACAAACGTGAAATACAAAAATTGCATGAATTCACACCAACTTTATGTTGACGTTTTTCCAAAACTCACATGTATTTCAGGTAACTAAGATGGATGTGCGCGTGGTCTTACTCATGCTCGTGGATGTCGCTTTGTTTATCTTTAAATAAAGTTGTGACTTTTAAGACAATATGTTATCTCGTGTTGTAAACACTTGACATATGTTTTCAGTAATGTAATATTTGAAGGTATTTTTGAGCATGTAGTATGTTTACTCTTCGTATGCAATAAGAACCTTTCATGATCACACCTCGTGCTTCCGCCGCAGAAAGGGGTGTGACAGATTGGTATCAGAGCTGCGATTGTAGTGAACCAGGATTCCTTCTCGAGTCTAGTCTACAATCTCTAGGATCCTTTCACGAAAACAATTTTCAAAGAGTTTTCATTGCATAAAACGTCCCGCGACATCCACTACCTGAAATTGACTACATGAGTCTAGAAAAGACACTATGAGACTTAGAGTGCACTTGAGTAGCACTTGTCGTTGACTAAGAAATTACTTGCAATTATGTGTGATAATTAGCATGTACTAGAAGTAGAATGTCACAAGTATATGTGACTTTACCTGAAAGCAATGGCCTACCTGAAGGAAGAAATACGAGGATGAAACGAACTGTGCGGACTGTGCAAGGAGTTACGTAATTATGGATGCATACATAATTATGGAATTCAGTGCACAGAAACCACAGCAAGTCTTGTCACGTATAGATTCCCTCAGAGCAAGCCTACTAAGTACTCTGCTAGAGTAATAATTGTTTGATGTCACTTATGTGGTATATATACCTGTGAATATATATGACACTACTGTCTAGTGTGACAATATCAAACAAATGCCTAACCCTGTTGTGTTATGTTCTGTCAGAACATGGCACCCAGGAAAGCTGTGAATGCTCGCAATGACGATCAACCTCCTCCTCCCCCACTGCCAAGAACTGCTGATGAGCTGAACGCTCTACTGGAGGAAAGGATCTCCGCTGCTATCGCCCAGTACGAGGCGAACCGTACTCAAGACAGTGGAGGACCAAGCAACGCTAGGCGTAATGGGAATGGAGATTCGTCTGGAGGAAACGCAGCTCAAGGTAACCTTAAAACAATTTACTAAGCATGAAGGAATTTATGAACGGTCCTTGTTTCATTATTTCTTCGATTGCTCATAAGTGAATTGGTTGGGTAAATTCCAGGCTGCACTTTCAAGCAGTTCCTCGACTGCAAGCCGATGAACTATGATGGCACAGGAGGTGCAGTAGCATTTGTGCGCTGGACGGAGAAGACTGAAGCTACCTTCCGCATGAGCAAGTGTACCGCGGATCAACAAGTCACCTTTGCTACTGGGTTGTTTGTCGATGAAGCTCTGACTTGGTGGAACCTGCAAGTCCAAACCTTGGGCGATGATGCCGCTTATGGCTTGACTTGGGAGGAACTGAAGGAAAGAATGAGAGAGAAGTACTGCTCTCGCGCTGAACTCCAAAGGCTGGAGACGGAGTTCTGGCACTTGACCATGGAAGGTGCTGACATTAATGGTTATACTCGAAGGTTCCACGATCTGTCCAGAGTGCTTCCCTACATGGTGACTCCCGAATTCAAGCGTGTTGAACATTACATTTGGGGACTGGCCTCAGAGTTTCGTGGCATGGTGACGTCGGCCAAACCACAAACAATCACCGAGGCTGTAACTCTGGCTGTCAGCCTTACTGAAGATTGTGTTCGAATGAAGAAGCTATCACTGAACCCAACAGAAAATGCCGAGACGCATGCTGAGTCGTCTGGCGACAAGAAAAGGAAATATGCAAACTTGAATCAAGCAACTCGTAACAACAAAGGTTCCAACAAGAAGCGTGACCCTAACCCGCCTCAAGGGGTGAAATCTCTTGCAGCTATGAACGACGCTCCAGCAAGGGGATACCGGGGCACCTTGCCCAAATGCCATCGGTGTAAACACCATCACGAGGGAGCTTGTCGCATCCCAAAGTGTGACAAGTGTGGAAAGTTGGGTCACCGCACTGAAGACTGCTGGAGTAAGAGGAACGGGAATGGAAATCGTAATGGGGCTGATGATAGGAACAATGGTGGAAATGGAAACGGTGCTGGCAACGAGAATGGGCGAAACCAAGGATGCTTCAGATGTGGAAGCAAAGATCATTTCATGAAGGACTGCCCAGAGAGAAACAATGCTCAGGCCCGAGCATTTGTGATTGGAGCAAGGGACGCACGCGAGGACCCTAATATGGTCAACGGTACGTTCCTCATTAACAATCACTTTGCATCCATATTATTCGACACTGGCGCCGATTATAGCTTCATGTCTGTGGAATTTAAACGCATACTCGGAATAGAATCTAGTAGATTAGAAATTCCTTATTCCATAGAACTAGCCAATGGTAAACTTGTTGAATCGAGCGAAGTTGTTAGAGGCTGCACGCTAGAACTTGGTGAACGAAGATTTAGCATCGACCACCTACCTATTCAATTGGGTAGCTTCGATGTAGTAGTCGGGATGGACTGGTTGTCCAAGAACAAAGCTGAAGTTATTTGTCATGAGAAAATCATTCGCATCCCCCTAGCGAATGATGAAACTCTCATCGTGCATGGAGAAAGACGAAACACGCCTCTACGAATCATCAGTTGTATGAAGGCACAGAAGTGCTTAAGGAAAGGATGTGTTGCCTTCCTAGCACACGTTGTAGATAAGAAGGCGGTGGAGCCAAAACTCGAAGACATTCCTGTGGTGAAGGAATTTCCTGATGTGTTCCCTGAAGATCTGCCAGGACTACCTCCGCAACGACAAGTCGAATTCCATATAGACTTGGTTCCAGGAGCCGCTCCTGTAGCCAAGGCTCCATATCGACTTGCGCCATCCGAAATGCAAGAATTATCTACCCAACTCCAGGAGTTGTTGGATAAAGGATTCATAAGGTCAAGCTTCTCGCCCTGGGGAGCTCCAGTATTGTTCGTGAAGAAGAATGATGGATCACTGCGGATGTGTATCGACTACAGGGAACTGAACAAGCTCACAATCAAGAATCGGTATCCACTACCGAGGATTGATGACTTGTTTGATCAACTGCAAGGATCAAGCTACTATTCCAAGATCGACCTTCGATCTGGATACCATCAGCTGAGAATCCAAGATGAAAGCGTGCCAAAGACTGCATTCAGAACACGCTATGGGCACTATGAATTTCTTGTGATGCCATTTGGATTGACGAACGCGCCAGCGGTCTTTATGGACCTGATGAACCGCGTATGCAAACCATATCTCGATAAATTCGTGATTGTATTTATCGATGATATCCTGATTTACTCGCGAACTAAAGAAGAGCATGAGCAACATCTCAGAACTATTCTGGAACTACTGAAGAAAGAGAAACTTTATGCAAAGTTCTCGAAATGCGAATTCTGGATTCGCGAAGTACAATTTCTTGGTCACGTGGTGAATGAGAAGGGCATTCATGTAGACCCGTCCAAGATAGAAGCGATAAAGAATTGGGAAGCTCCCAAGACCCCAACTGAAGTTCGACAATTTTTGGGTTTAGCGGGCTATTACCGACGATTCATCGAGAATTTCTCAAAGATAGCTCAACCGCTAACGACCCTTACACAGAAGGACAGGAAATACGACTGGGGTTACAAACAAGAAGAAGCCTTTCAGCTACTTAAGAACAAGCTCTGCGATGCACCGATACTATCGTTACCCGAAGGCACTGAAGACTTCGTGGTATACTGCGACGCCTCACGACAAGGCTTGGGTTGCGTGCTCATGCAACGCCAAAAAGTCATCGCTTATGCTTCAAGACAACTGAAGGTTCACGAGAGAAATTATACCACTCACGACCTGGAGCTGGGTGCAGTGGTATTCGCCTTGAAGATTTGGCGACATTACTTATATGGTACTCGATGTACAATCTTCACAGATCACAAAAGCTTACAACACATATTTGATCAGAAGGAGTTGAATATGCGCCAGCGACGCTGGGTTGAGCTGTTGAACGATTATGACTGTGAGATTAAGTACCATCCTGGAAAGGCAAACGTTGTAGCGGACGCGTTGAGCCGAAAAGAAAGGGTTAAGACCCTAAGGGTTCGAGCATTGGAAATGACGATTCGAACGAACCTCACTGCACGCATTCGAGATGCACAACAAGAAGCTCTTAAAGGAGAGAACCGTAAAGCTGAATACCTACGGGGTATGCTTAAATACATGGCGCCAAATGAAGATGGAGCCTTATACTTTAAAAAGCGTATTTGGGTTCCGCTCTATGGTGGCCTACGAGAAGTCATCCTTAATGAAGCGCACAAGTCAAGATACTCGATCCACCCAGGGTCGGACAAGATGTATCAAGACTTAAAAGAATATTATTGGTGGCCAAGACTCAAGAGCGACGTTGCCGTCTATGTAGGAAAGTGCCTGACCTGCGCTAAGGTTAAGGCTGAATACCAGAAACCATCTGGCCTACTACAACAACCAGAGATTCCCGTGTGGAAGTGGGAACAAATCTCGATGGACTTCATAACGAAATTACCCAGGACCCCGAGAGGGCACGATATGATATGGGTAATAGTTGATCGATTGACGAAGTCTGCGCATTTCCTACCAATCCGAGAGAAGGATAGCACTGGAAAGCTTGCAGAGATATACTTAAGAGAAATTGTGGCACGTCATGGAGTGCCAATCTCAATCATTTCAGACAGAGATGGACGCTTTGTCTCGAGAATCTGGCAATCATTTCAAGAAGCCTTTGGATCTCAATTAGATCTAAGCACGGCGTTCCATCCGCAAACAGACGGCCAGAGCGAACGGACTATACAAACGTTAGAAGATATGCTTCGCGCATGTGTCATGGATCTAGGCGGCAGCTGGGATACTCATCTACCTTTAGTTGAGTTTTCCTACAATAACAGCTATCATACGAGCATAAAAGCCGCGCCGTTCGAAGCTCTGTATGGTCGCAAATGCCGATCGCCCTTATGTTGGGCAGATGCCGGAGATAAACGTATGGTTGGTCCTGAACTTGTACAAGAGACAACCGACAAGATTGTGCAGATCCGAGAGCGCATTAAGGCGGCTCGAGAGCGACAAAAGAGCTACGCTGATCCGAATAGAAAATCGGTAGAATTCAAGGTGGGAGATAAAGTGTTGTTAAAAGTCTCACCATGGAAGGGCGTAGTCAGATTTGGAAAGCGTGGAAAGCTGAATCCACGATATATCGAACCATTCAGAATATTGAAGAGAATTGGTACCGTGGCATACAAGTTGGAGTTACCGGAAGAACTTAACGGAGTACATGATACGTTTCATGTATCCAACCTGAAGAAGAGTCCAACACAAGAAAGCGTGATCATCCCGATGGATGAAGTGCATATTGATGAAGCCCTCCGATTTACAGAACAACCCGTTGAGGTTACCGACTGGAAAGTCAACAAGACCAGGAGGAGCAGCGTGAAACTTGTCAAAGTACGTTGGAGCTCTAAGCAAGGACCCGAGTACACATGGGAACGTGAAGACCAGTTCAAGAAAAAGTATCCCCACCTATTCAAGAAGACTCCAGCGAGAGTGAGTTCAGCCTGAATTTCGGGACGAAATTCTTTTAACGGGGGGAGACTGTGACAACTGTCCCAAACCGGTAATTTCCGTACACATTAATTATTAGTTAATGACTGCAATTATGTGCTTAATTGTCAGCCATGTCTGATTTCCTACTAAACAAGTGAATTCATGCACGTTGTATACTACAAAATATTGCTTTATGCATAAACGAGAGCGTTGCGTCAAAAATACTAGTAAACTCACCGGTAAGACACACTGTGTCAACAGAACTGCAGAAAGCAGTCAGACAATAAAATTGGAGCCTAGGTGTAGGTCCGACAACAAGAATGCATTAAAACCCAAGAGTACATACAAGGGTATAATATATATGCATTGCGAAAGCAAAATTAAGCACTAAAAAGCACCCGAAACGCACTTTAAGTGCAGAATTTATATAATTCAGCAATAATTCAGCATTTAGACATATGAATATTTTGCAGAAATGTCGTTTTATTATCCAGAATATTTCCCTAAGTGTTGGGAATCGATAGTGTTACAAAAAGATACTTATTAAACACTAAAATGTGCAATTTAGCACTTTAACGAATCGGTATGCAACCGAACGACCGGACTTTACCCGGGACATAAAAATATTGCCAATAACATTACTTATCTTTTTCTGAGCCAGTTAGGGTCCCTGAATACCCTAACACCCATTGTAACGCATGACACACCACTAACCAGGTTAAGCACTTAGCTAACTTACTTAACCTAACTAATATCCAACTAATTAGTTGAAAATGGACTAGAACCCCCCCCCCCCCCCCCCCTTAACCAACCGTCCCCAAGAAGGGGGACATACCTTGTCCTCTAAATTATTATTATAATACATATGTTTAGTATCTAAATGACATATAATCCAATGGACCATGACTCTAATCTTTGTCTATAAGTTGCTAGCTTAACACCACATATCATTCATACACACAACTCACCAACACACACACTCCCTCTCCTCTCCAAAACTCACGGCCGAACACCCCCTCTACCATCCACCCATTTTCGATTTTTGATCTTCACATTCCAAGCTCATACAAGTGATAAGGATCGCGTATAAGGAAGCTTGGTGCAATCGGAAGGCGAAGGACCTCATTCTCTTGCTTTTATCCACCCTATTTGCGCTTAGATTCTTCCCTAGCCTCGAGCTAGCGGTATGTTGCTTGAATCACCTTCTTGAACTATTTTGAAGTGGTTAAAATGATTTGTAACGGTTAAAACTCGTAAACATACAAGTTGAAGCTTAAAAGTCTACTAAAAACACTAAAAGTGATGGTTAAAAGCTCATATGTTGTGTAAATCATGTAGTAATTGATTGGTGTGAATATTTGGACCCGATCTATGTTGTGGTAGCTCGGATCGTCATTTAACCCGAGTTGGTCATGATCATGGATCATGACATAAGGTTGTTTTGGAAGTAACAAGGGTTAAAGGATGAAACTCTACCACACACGAATCATGAACTTGTGTAAAAGCGATTTTGTTTGTGAAATGGTGTTCAAAACTAGTAGATCTACGGATCTACAAGCGGTACTTTCAAAGGACCAAGTGTCCAAGAAATCATATTTTCTAAAGCCGAGTCTTACATGAAAAAGAATGATTTTAGCAAACACACGAGTAGGTAAACACTTGTGTAACACAAAGTTTCGACAAAATAACTATTTTTGTAAATGTTGACCGGAAGTTGTAAAGATGTAACTTCTTTAAAAGCGACAAGAAACAAAGTTGATCTATACAAAGATCCACTAAAAATAATGGAAAGATACTACCTATTTTGGAAAACCACAAGTTCATGTATTTCTGCGATTGTATCTATTTTAACTAGTTGCATATTGTTTATTGTTGAATGAGGAGATTGTTGACGATTTAAAAGAAAATAAACACATGTTTTGAAAACATGGGAAACCTCCATTTTTAGGGGAAACTCTGTCAAAATTTTTATAAATTTTGACACTTAGAAAAATATAAGTTTTGAGAAACTTATTCCCTAAAAATGTGTTTAAAAGTATTACCAAGGTTTCCCTAATTTTTGGTGATAAGAAATGAGGATTTCTTCAAGAATAAAAATGGATATAAGTATGTATATTTTTGAGAGAAAAATATATATTATTTGATCACCAACTTATGTGCTAAGTGTATATAGTATGTGTTATACGTACTAGTGTATTTAGACTTAAAAATACACATACAAAATACAAGATACATAATTCGGGTGCGAAGTGCAAAACACAAAAGACTTATATTTATTTTAGAGGAAATAATATAAGTAAGATGCGTAGTTAAAAATATGAAATATTTTTAACACAACAATACAAATACAAAAGAGAGTGACTGTACTTGTGCGACGCAAGTCTAGTGACTAACGTTAAGAAAACGCGTATAGGTTATGACGTTAATTAAGCAAATCCGGTGAAGTTTACGACGCACAGGAACGCAAAGTTGTGAGTTCATGCTCCCCCTTTTCTTTTAACTGTTTTCAGTTTTATAACTTCGGGGGTGAAATACATGTTACAAATATTACAATGTTTACAAATGGTATGATGGATACAAGAATGATACGAGAAATCGTGTCACGAATAGGGTAACATAAGCACCATTAATCGTGTACATACTTAGACCGCAGAACAAAAGGTTAGATCTAATGGGTTCCGGGCAGCCCCACTCTTGGCCACTCTTATACCAAGCAGTGTTTTTGTGTCTCAGTCGTGAATCGACTACAGAAAAATGCCTATGGTTTGGTGACTTCCTATGTCGTGTCACATGTTAATGGCTTTGCAACCCATTAACACTTGATACATACAGAAATATTTATACATGAGTACGTGGTGTACACAAAAGACTTGATTCATACAAAATACAAATTATGTTTTCATACAAAGTATACAAACGTGAAATACAAAAATTGCATGAATTCACACCAACTTTATGTTGACGTTTTTCCAAAACTCACATGTATTTCAGGTAAATAAGATGGATGTGCGCGTGGTCTTACTCATGCTCGTGGATGTCGCTTTGTTTATCTTTAAATAAAGTTGTGACTTTTAAGACAATATGTTATCTCGTGTTGTAAACACTTGACATATGTTTTCAGTAATGTAATATTTGAAGGTATTTTTGAGCATGTAGTATGTTTACTCTTCGTATGCAATGAGAACCTTTCATGATCACACCTCGTGCTTCCGCCGCAGAAAGGGGTGTGACAACAATGCTTGAGTTTATATAGGACCTGACTTGCCAACATAATTATAATTATGCTGGCATCTTATCTACACTAGGTCAGGTTTGCTAATTTCATGAAATTACAAAATATGCCCCTAGACTTTAAAATAAGCTTCAAACTATAACAAAACTAATCCAGTACAAGTATGAACGATCTCAAAAGTTCCAACAATATCCCCCAAGATCGTTGCATACTTGTTTTTCATTCTTCTGTAGTTTCCACTGGATTGTCTGCAGCTTTATGTTCAGGCTCTGGAGGGACTTCTTCATGCCCTGCTGCTTCTGGTGTTGCTTGTACTTCGATTGTTGTGGCGGGAGTTTCTTGTATTATAACAGCTTCACTTGTTGTCGGTGGTTCCTCCATAATGGCCTCATATGTGGATGAGGCCGGAGGTGATGATGTTGCTTGAGAAGTTGTGGTGGTGGGATCTTTTGTTGAGGAAGACTTTTCTTTCTTTCTTTCGTGCTTTTTCTTCTTTCTTTCTTCTTTCTTTTCAACAGCTTCCTTCCTTTTCTCGATTTTATCAACGATTTCGAGCATCTCTCTTTTTATCTTCCAAGCTCTTTCCACTGCTCTTTGAAATAACATGGCCTCTTCCAGATTAGCGTTTCCAGCTCCCACATTTATACGACTTGCATTCAGCACTGTTAGGTCGGAGAGTCCAAACATAAACACGTCCATTGGATCCAAGATTCTGATATCTTCATTTTCGGTTGATCGAATCACAGCTTCACCAGTGTGGCTATCATAGAACCACTTTTTGAACTTGTTTAGACATACTGGAACTTCTTCTGGATGCTAAATTCTTGTGACAACTTTAGCAGGGTTAATAACCCACGTCACCTTGCCCTTTCCAGTAATAGGGTCTTTTGTCGTGTTGGACACTCTCCTTCTGGGACGCTGCGGCTTGTGATTTGGGAAACCTTTGTTGCATTCTTTGGCAATTAAGCGTTCAAAGTCCCCACCAACGTTTCTATCTTCTGGATTTAGCATATCCAGTCGGCCGAGCTCACGTAGATCCCACCTTGGAAGTGAAAAGAGATCAAACCCTGTTCGGAAGTACTGAATTACGCCACCTCTTCTTTTGACCACAAACATTCCCCTGATATTACTATACATCCAACTGATAATTTTATCAGTGGCTTCTGTCTTTTCAACCGTCACTACCTGATAAAAATCAGGAAGTTTTTCTCTTTCCTTCTTAAACCATTCGGGATGCTGAGGGGAGAAGGTCTTTCCATCTTCTCGTTCATACACAACTTCCTCTTCTAATCTCCACTCAAGAAATTTAGCCGGCATTTCATCCCTATCCATCTCTTCTTCATCGCTCTCGTCTCCTTCTGTTACTTTTTCG
Source organism: Helianthus tuberosus (assembly GCA_030545235.1). Lineage (NCBI taxonomy): Eukaryota > Viridiplantae > Streptophyta > Magnoliopsida > Asterales > Asteraceae > Helianthus > Helianthus tuberosus. The sequence continues at coordinate 54,542,456 of CM060436.1, forward strand.
GTCGACTCTAGACGCTTTTTCTTTGCTTCGGCTTCTTTGACTTTTCTGTTTGTTTCTTCTTCCAAGAATGCATCAAAGTCGAAAACCTCCGCGAATGAGAACATAGGCTCTATCTCTATTTTAGCACATATACTTTTCAACATTCTGTATAATTTCTCAATTCCGTGCTGTTGGAATCTTATGAACTTTGATTGTTTGGCAACATAGGCATTCATCTCTTTGTTTTTCTTCCTTTGATCCTTTAACTTTTCTCTTAAGATGTTCGTGTCGTTTACTTGATTCTTGAGAAGACAAATTTCTTTGGCTGAAATTGGACCAGTCTCTTTGACAAGTTATCATATAACTCTTGAAATGGACGAGCCCTTTGAGGAACCACTGGAGGCTTTGAGATCCTTGTTGGTTTTACTTGAGGAAATCTGGAAGATCCTTCATCTGTCGACTTCTTCTTTTGGGGAGTTGACTTGATTGCAGAGGTTTCTTCTGGATCGACTAGTAATACGTCAACAAAATCATCCAGTGTTTGTACTTCTTCTGTTACTGTCTCATGTCTTTCAGATGCTGACATTTCTTGTCTTTTAAGCCTTTTTTCTCTCTTTTCTTTTTCTTGCATTTCATGAATTTGTTGCATGTCTTGAATGTGTCGACGATGTTCTTCTGATTCGGCAGCTCTGAAGCTTGCACCCATAAGTCTTTCTGGGTTTTCAGAGGATTTCTTCTTCTTTGGTGGTTCATCATCAGCTGCTAGCTTTCCTTTTCTTTTTCCTTTCGATTGTTCTTTTTCTTTTTTCTGCATCCTGTTGCTCGATTCTTTGTTGTTTAGCTAGAACAGCTTCTCTGTACTTTCTATAAGCTTCTTTGACCAACGGCAGTCTCTTGGCAGAATACATCCAATCATGTAACATTACCCATTCATTCGTTTTGATCTCTGTGAATTGTCGACTTGTGGGAACATGAAAGGTGTAGATGTTTCCATCATGCGGCGGATTTTCATATTGATCGTTGATCAGCATCTGGATGAATCTGGGATACATTGCCCAAGTTGGCCCACTTACATTCTCGAGCATGTAATTAAAAATTAGACCAGAGATGTTGAATTTTTGATTCACACACAAGTTTAAAATTGCTGCAATCCACTCCAGATTCAGGCCATCATATCCACCCTTACGATGAGCTAGGCACATGTAACACCCGTTCATATAAATCAAGGTTTAACGTATATCTTGGGAATATAATCATGTAATTAATGATTAGATATACATCGGAAATACGGGTTTCTTAAAACTTCTACAAATTATAAGTTATTCTACATAACATAATCGAATTCGTTGTTTAAAAATTACGACGTGGCAAAGTGCGGAAGCGTGTATCTTTATCGTGTTCGGTTCTTTGCTGAGCTTGATCGTCTTCCGGCATCCAAGGTGTACCTACATTTCATAAACATGAAATACATTAGTCTTACGGGGGTTTAAAACGTGTCTAAACGAGTCCAAGAAACAATTGATCACCAAAACAAGATTATCAATCTGGCCTCCACCGTAAATTACGGTGGGACCGTAATTTACGGTGGCTTCTGGGTTAATACTCTTCTGCCGTAAATCAGAAGAAACCCACCGTAGCTTTATTGGCTCCACCGTAAATTACGGTGGTACCGTAATTTACGGTGGACCCTGCACTCAGCTTCTCCATTTTGCCGTAATTTGACACGAAATCTTTCGTATCTTTCAAACCGCTTATCCGTTTGACCTACCGTTTCTTCCTACATGTTTGTAATTTGATTCTCCATCATATGGAGTTAAAATCCGACGTCCGGCTTAACAAGATTTAAGACTTTTAAGTCTTCGGCTTATTTCCCCCTTTTACCAAATTTTGACCCATTCGCGGTTTTATCAAACAAACGTATTTGTTTGATTCCTATATCACATGAATCTTATAATTTCAATGTTGTCTATCATATTAGGTTCAATTCACGAGTTTATGTATATTCTTAAACCCGTTTGTACTAAAATGCTTATTTTGACCCGTTAAAGGTATTTAAACCCTTTTCCGCATAATTCATAATTATTTGTTTCTAGCATCCTATTTTCGCAATATTTGTCAAATGAACTTCCACCACAACTATATTTATGGTGATTTTACTAAGGTAATCTATGCAAACCAAGTTTTACCCCTTAACTCTTTATTTTACGGCAAAGACCCAAATAGAGCCGTTTGACTAACGTAATACATCTTTCAACTTCTATACTTGTCCTAAGTATTATTAAATCGTAAAAATCATTTCCAAACAACTTTTAAAGGTTGTTTGCTCAATTTAGCCTCCAAGGGCGTTTTGGTCCATTTAGTCTCTTATTAACAATGAAGGACTTTTGAAAGCGTATTTGACCCAAAATCCCTCTTTTAACCTATGATTTTGTTTGAAAAGTCATTAAGCTTTCCAAACGTAATGTCCATTACTTAAAACATTTGGTTTACTTATCAAGTAACCAAACGTCCATTTTGACCTCTTTTAACACTCTTGAACCACATGTTCTAAATGAGTGTTACCCTATTTCACATACCTGGCGCAGATCAATATATTGACCAGTTTTTAATACCTCGCTTTTATAACCGCTAGTTCATAGTATTGCTAATACCCATTTGACATTTATACCTGAAATAATATAGCTCGACAATAATCATTAGTCGATATTGTCAAAGGGGGATATTTTCACCTTTTGACCCATTTGGTCTAAGTGAACGATTATGTTGGCGAAATGATATTTATTACCATCTCATCTATATGACTCGCTTTGGTTTACACCGTGTGGTCATTTCACTTATTAATCGTTTTCTTAACGCTTTTTTTAGCCTATCATGGCTTACGCCTTACAGTGTCTTTCAAAACAAATAGTTATGGTCAACGCATGGCCAACTTACCGTTTAATTCCTTTTAAACCATCAACATGGTTTCTTGTCACGCTCGACTACCTTGTTCCGTATGTTTACACGTCGGAACATCAAACCTCAATTCTGTATTTATCTTATTCGTGACTAATACGATAAGAGAATATTCTAACATATAAGACTAGTGTAAGCTATACTTACCTTGCATCCGAATTATGCTTTTCCACCATTCTTGCTTCGTTTGACCCGCTTCCTTTCCAAGCCTCCACCTAGCTTGTCAAGCGTCAAACTATCATCATAATTCGTAAGACGGTTATATTAGTCATCATTAATTATGACTATTCCATCTTACATATTTTCTATCACAATTACCATTCGATCTTATTAATGGTCGGTTTGACTACTAAAAGTCAAACGCCCCTTAGCATATAAATGCACATTCAAGTTCTATCTATCAATTAGTAGCTAACATGATCTTATACACTTAGTTACATGAACATGGCTACCAAATTTCATCATAACATTCAAACCCATTTCAATCATGTATGAACAAGTTCCCAAATCACTTAATTTGTTTGAGTGCCTTGTTTCTATTATCCAATATGATGATTTTAAACATAAACTTATCATCATCTTTACTATTACATAAAAACCCACTTCCTAGTTTACTTGTTAATCACATACAAGTGATATTACATCAAGTTCTTCATGATTTCATCATATCTAACAAAACCCACTTCTAGTTACTTATGAACTCTTAACAAAATCTCTAATTTGTTCAAGTAGTTCATTCATATGAATTAGTGTGATGTTTATAAACACCATTAGAACATCAATTTCATCAATTCAACCAAAACCCACTTAGCTCATAATAGGGTAATTATCAAATCCCTAGTTTGACAACAATTCATCAAGATTTCTACTAGGGTTTGTTTCTAAACCAAGATATAATCACAATGACACTCATAGATTCAACATTCATTCCAAAATTTCGATTATGATTGTTCATCATAATCTCAAAGTATCACCAAAACTGAAAATTCGACATACCTTGTGATCCCCACGACTAGGTGATCATTTATATGCATTCATGCATCGATTTGGGTCTTGATTTGAGCTTCAATTTGTTGATTTGTTGGAGTTAAGGTTTTGGCTCTCCTTGGAGCTTTCTCCTGGTCATTCACGAACACACTAAATGTGTGTGTGTTTTGTTTTTGATTTTTAGTAAATAATCTTTTAGATTATTACACCTTTGGCCCCTTAAGTTTTGTTAACTAATAAGTAGGCTACAACCTATTCATTTTCAACAATACTTTGTTTTGTTAACTAGGTTAAACTTTGCTAGTTTAACTTAGTGAGTTCGGGGTAGTCATAACCCGTTTTATTTTAAGTCCCGTTATCTCGGGCCTTCAATATACCTTGTTTTCCTTAAAAGCTTTTATTCACTTTTTATTCAATATTAGGATTAATTATTTAAATCCTAATATTTACCGGGTAAATTTTACCACTAACGGTGCTTTACCCGTCTTTTATTATTAACGGGGTTTGATTACCAAACCCATTTTCGGGGTGTTACAAGTCTACCCCCCCTAAAGAGGTTTCGTCCTCGAAACCTTTTCTTACATAATTCATCGAGTTTAACTCCAAGCATTTGCTCTCGATAATCAATTAGGCATTCCTCATACTTTAACCGATTGTTAGTATTACCATAAAAGTATGGTAATATCCTTTTGGTTATTGATCATCTACGTAGCTTACATGACATAATGTGACTTGAAATAACGTAATCTCGTTATTTCCACTAGTTTAATTAACTTAGCAATATTCATCGCTCGGCTTTAACATTCATCACTCGGCTCTAATGTGATTATATTTCACATTACACTTCTTGACCGTGATCATGTCACGTCATGCCAACTTTTACATCAACTTTCTATTTTCAGAATTATCACCTTTCGGATATATCGTCTTGCACCTATCCGTGTCAAGACTTATATCTTTCATGTTTACCGTTTATAATTCCATCATAATTCATTTTTGTAGAAACGTTATTTCTTACCAAAACCGAAGTTTTAGTTTAGCGTCTTCTCTTCAACCTTTGTCAATTATCCATACCGGGATATTGACAGTCCAAAATTTATTCTTTTTCAGTCTTTGTTTTATGCGAGGATTCTCCATTTATTCCCTCGCTTTGTCTTATTAACCCGTAGGTTTTATCACTTAGTCTATGGGCTATTTTATTAGACCTTCACCTCTTTAAGGCAAGGTCCTTATAATCTATTTCTTTCTAATCATGACCCGTGGGTCGTTTTAGTCCCGTAGATCTTTCATTTGTTTATAACCATAAAGGTTATGTTGATCCCGTAGATCACTCCTTACTCATGTCATTCTTATTTAGTTATATCCCATTACCGGCTCATTATTCTCTTGCATTTAACGCCACCTTTATCTGGCTGACGCTCATTTGTGCCATTCGGCGTTATATTGTATTCAACATGTTTGACCTATTAATGTGAAATCCATCATTTTTAAACAATCAACTTTATTCTTTATTCAACCCATTCGACTTCGAATAGTTGAACATGTTTACTCACAATTTCTATATACGAGATTTTATAGTCATAACTCGTAATCCAAGTTACTTTGATTTTTCAACCCGCGTTCACGTCTCCTGGTTTACGCATGTGTTTAATTCTTACCCATCCACCGGGTGTTTTACCGAAGTCGTTATTATTGCAACCCTCCCGGTATGCATTAAGAACTCGCTTCATTTTTATATTCCGACTTTGTCTTTAAGTTTGACGTTTTACAAAAACAACCCGTTAAGGGACATATTTGCATTTTCCAGGTTCGAGTGTAAGTACACTCCCTCCCAATGCTTGTCTAAATCATTTTACATGCTTGCGTTTTCTGGGTTCGAGTGTAAGTACACTCCCTCCCAATACTTGTCTAAATCATTTTTCATGCTTGCGTTTTCTGGGGTCGAGTGTAAGTACACTCCCTCCCAATACTTGTCTAAATCATTTTACATGCTTGTGTTTTCTGGGGTCGAGTGTAAGTACACTCCCTCCCAATACTTGTCTAAATCATTTTACATGCTTGTGTTTTCTGGGGTCGAGTGTAAGTACACTCCCTCCCAATACTTGTCTAAATCATTTACATGCTTGTGTTTTCTGGGTTCGAGTGTAAGTACACTCCCTCCCAATACTTGTCTAAATCATTTTACATGCTTGTTTGTCCCTTCGCTCGGGCTCATCATCCTAATGTAATACGCTTCCGTCACTCGGTTGTGCGTTTACATTATTATCAAACATTTTGCTTATCTGATTCAATTGGGTACTTTTTAATTAGTCCCATTCACTCCGCCCTTACTACATCGGATGTAAATATGTTCGCTATAAGAAACTCGTGGTATCATATGCCACTACTTACTTAGCCAGAGTAAGCGATTTAACACATGACATACACGACCTTTTTATAGTTTTCACATCACGCCCTATGTAAGTAACGCCTCTAATCAGTTTTCTTGGAAATTATATCCTGGATATGTATTTCTGTTCAGGTTTTCCAAGTTTCTAATTTACCTATGCAACGATCATTCTCTACATGTTTGTTGCATATTGCTAATTGTGCGATTATATTTAAAAACACGCACCTGGTAATGCTTGCCCCGACAGGCGTTTCTTGCCATTAACCTTGTTCGCGGTCGTTACGCGATTTAGTCCTTAGTGAGCATGCTCCTATCGTCATGCTTCGGACCGTTCCTCTATCATATCCTTAATTTGTTCAACTCTTGTCATCTTTAACTGCGAGTGTCCTTCAATCAAGACATTCACAAAAGTTAGTAATGTCAACTTCAATAATCGCCTGTATTATAATACAAGGCTTTTTCTACTATACGTGCCAAAGCACGAAATTTCGTCAACTAATTCAATCATTTAATTGGAGTAACGTGTATAACACGATAACTCTATGTGTTGTTTACAACACCTTAACACGCTATTCAATAGCATACTTGTACTTACCGGATTTGCGATCAAGCCTCGAACCGAACACCCATCTTTATTAAGAGTATAAGGTTTAAGTCCAAGCATGGTTCTCCCCACCATACTTGAATCTCTTAAACCAAGGCTCTGATACCAACTTGTAACACCCGTTCATATAAATCAAGGTTTAACGTATATCTTGGGAATATAATCATGTAATTAATGATTAGATATACATCGGAAATACGGGTTTCTTAAAACTTCTACAAATTATAAGTTATTCTACATAACATAATCGAATTCGTTGTTTAAAAATTACGACGTGGCAAAGTGCGGAAGCGTGTATCTTTATCGTGTTCGGTTCTTTGCTGAGCTTGATCGTCTTCCGGCATCCAAGGTGTACCTACATTTCATAAACATGAAATACATTAGTCTTACGGGGGTTTAAAACGTGTCTAAACGAGTCCAAGAAACAATTGATCACCAAAACAAGATTATCAATCTGGCCTCCACCGTAAATTACGGTGGGACCGTAATTTACGGTGGCTTCTGGGTTAATACTCTTCTGCCGTAAATCAGAAGAAACCCACCGTAGCTTTATTGGCTCCACCGTAAATTACGGTGGTACCGTAATTTACGGTGGACCCTGCACTCAGCTTCTCCATTTTGCCGTAATTTGACACGAAATCTTTCGTATCTTTCAAACCGCTTATCCGTTTGACCTACCGTTTCTTCCTACATGTTTGTAATTTGATTCTCCATCATATGGAGTTAAAATCCGACGTCCGGCTTAACAAGATTTAAGACTTTTAAGTCTTCGGCTTATTTCCCCCTTTTACCAAATTTTGACCCATTCGCGGTTTTATCAAACAAACGTATTTGTTTGATTCCTATATCACATGAATCTTATAATTTCAATGTTGTCTATCATATTAGGTTCAATTCACGAGTTTATGTATATTCTTAAACCCGTTTGTACTAAAATGCTTATTTTGACCCGTTAAAGGTATTTAAACCCTTTTCCGCATAATTCATAATTATTTGTTTCTAGCATCCTATTTTCGCAATATTTGTCAAATGAACTTCCACCACAACTATATTTATGGTGATTTTACTAAGGTAATCTATGCAAACCAAGTTTTACCCCTTAACTCTTTATTTTACGGCAAAGACCCAAATAGAGCCGTTTGACTAACGTAATACATCTTTCAACTTCTATACTTGTCCTAAGTATTATTAAATCGTAAAAATCATTTCCAAACAACTTTTAAAGGTTGTTTGCTCAATTTAGCCTCCAAGGGCGTTTTGGTCCATTTAGTCTCTTATTAACAATGAAGGACTTTTGAAAGCGTATTTGACCCAAAATCCCTCTTTTAACCTATGATTTTGTTTGAAAAGTCATTAAGCTTTCCAAACGTAATGTCCATTACTTAAAACATTTGGTTTACTTATCAAGTAACCAAACGTCCATTTTGACCTCTTTTAACACTCTTGAACCACATGTTCTAAATGAGTGTTACCCTATTTCACATACCTGGCGCAGATCAATATATTGACCAGTTTTTAATACCTCGCTTTTATAACCGCTAGTTCATAGTATTGCTAATACCCATTTGACATTTATACCTGAAATAATATAGCTCGACAATAATCATTAGTCGATATTGTCAAAGGGGGATATTTTCACCTTTTGACCCATTTGGTCTAAGTGAACGATTATGTTGGCGAAATGATATTTATTACCATCTCATCTATATGACTCGCTTTGGTTTACACCGTGTGGTCATTTCACTTATTAATCGTTTTCTTAACGCTTTTTTTAGCCTATCATGGCTTACGCCTTACAGTGTCTTTCAAAACAAATAGTTATGGTCAACGCATGGCCAACTTACCGTTTAATTCCTTTTAAACCATCAACATGGTTTCTTGTCACGCTCGACTACCTTGTTCCGTATGTTTACACGTCGGAACATCAAACCTCAATTCTGTATTTATCTTATTCGTGACTAATACGATAAGAGAATATTCTAACATATAAGACTAGTGTAAGCTATACTTACCTTGCATCCGAATTATGCTTTTCCACCATTCTTGCTTCGTTTGACCCGCTTCCTTTCCAAGCCTCCACCTAGCTTGTCAAGCGTCAAACTATCATCATAATTCGTAAGACGGTTATATTAGTCATCATTAATTATGACTATTCCATCTTACATATTTTCTATCACAATTACCATTCGATCTTATTAATGGTCGGTTTGACTACTAAAAGTCAAACGCCCCTTAGCATATAAATGCACATTCAAGTTCTATCTATCAATTAGTAGCTAACATGATCTTATACACTTAGTTACATGAACATGGCTACCAAATTTCATCATAACATTCAAACCCATTTCAATCATGTATGAACAAGTTCCCAAATCACTTAATTTGTTTGAGTGCCTTGTTTCTATTATCCAATATGATGATTTTAAACATAAACTTATCATCATCTTTACTATTACATAAAAACCCACTTCCTAGTTTACTTGTTAATCACATACAAGTGATATTACATCAAGTTCTTCATGATTTCATCATATCTAACAAAACCCACTTCTAGTTACTTATGAACTCTTAACAAAATCTCTAATTTGTTCAAGTAGTTCATTCATATGAATTAGTGTGATGTTTATAAACACCATTAGAACATCAATTTCATCAATTCAACCAAAACCCACTTAGCTCATAATAGGGTAATTATCAAATCCCTAGTTTGACAACAATTCATCAAGATTTCTACTAGGGTTTGTTTCTAAACCAAGATATAATCACAATGACACTCATAGATTCAACATTCATTCCAAAATTTCGATTATGATTGTTCATCATAATCTCAAAGTATCACCAAAACTGAAAATTCGACATACCTTGTGATCCCCACGACTAGGTGATCATTTATATGCATTCATGCATCGATTTGGGTCTTGATTTGAGCTTCAATTTGTTGATTTGTTGGAGTTAAGGTTTTGGCTCTCCTTGGAGCTTTCTCCTGGTCATTCACGAACACACTAAATGTGTGTGTGTTTTGTTTTTGATTTTTAGTAAATAATCTTTTAGATTATTACACCTTTGGCCCCTTAAGTTTTGTTAACTAATAAGTAGGCTACAACCTATTCATTTTCAACAATACTTTGTTTTGTTAACTAGGTTAAACTTTGCTAGTTTAACTTAGTGAGTTCGGGGTAGTCATAACCCGTTTTATTTTAAGTCCCGTTATCTCGGGCCTTCAATATACCTTGTTTTCCTTAAAAGCTTTTATTCACTTTTTATTCAATATTAGGATTAATTATTTAAATCCTAATATTTACCGGGTAAATTTTACCACTAACGGTGCTTTACCCGTCTTTTATTATTAACGGGGTTTGATTACCAAACCCATTTTCGGGGTGTTACAAGTCTACCCCCCCTAAAGAGGTTTCGTCCTCGAAACCTTTTCTTACATAATTCATCGAGTTTAACTCCAAGCATTTGCTCTCGATAATCAATTAGGCATTCCTCATACTTTAACCGATTGTTAGTATTACCATAAAAGTATGGTAATATCCTTTTGGTTATTGATCATCTACGTAGCTTACATGACATAATGTGACTTGAAATAACGTAATCTCGTTATTTCCACTAGTTTAATTAACTTAGCAATATTCATCGCTCGGCTTTAACATTCATCACTCGGCTCTAATGTGATTATATTTCACATTACACTTCTTGACCGTGATCATGTCACGTCATGCCAACTTTTACATCAACTTTCTATTTTCAGAATTATCACCTTTCGGATATATCGTCTTGCACCTATCCGTGTCAAGACTTATATCTTTCATGTTTACCGTTTATAATTCCATCATAATTCATTTTTGTAGAAACGTTATTTCTTACCAAAACCGAAGTTTTAGTTTAGCGTCTTCTCTTCAACCTTTGTCAATTATCCATACCGGGATATTGACAGTCCAAAATTTATTCTTTTTCAGTCTTTGTTTTATGCGAGGATTCTCCATTTATTCCCTCGCTTTGTCTTATTAACCCGTAGGTTTTATCACTTAGTCTATGGGCTATTTTATTAGACCTTCACCTCTTTAAGGCAAGGTCCTTATAATCTATTTCTTTCTAATCATGACCCGTGGGTCGTTTTAGTCCCGTAGATCTTTCATTTGTTTATAACCATAAAGGTTATGTTGATCCCGTAGATCACTCCTTACTCATGTCATTCTTATTTAGTTATATCCCATTACCGGCTCATTATTCTCTTGCATTTAACGCCACCTTTATCTGGCTGACGCTCATTTGTGCCATTCGGCGTTATATTGTATTCAACATGTTTGACCTATTAATGTGAAATCCATCATTTTTAAACAATCAACTTTATTCTTTATTCAACCCATTCGACTTCGAATAGTTGAACATGTTTACTCACAATTTCTATATACGAGATTTTATAGTCATAACTCGTAATCCAAGTTACTTTGATTTTTCAACCCGCGTTCACGTCTCCTGGTTTACGCATGTGTTTAATTCTTACCCATCCACCGGGTGTTTTACCGAAGTCGTTATTATTGCAACCCTCCCGGTATGCATTAAGAACTCGCTTCATTTTTATATTCCGACTTTGTCTTTAAGTTTGACGTTTTACAAAAACAACCCGTTAAGGGACATATTTGCATTTTCCAGGTTCGAGTGTAAGTACACTCCCTCCCAATGCTTGTCTAAATCATTTTACATGCTTGCGTTTTCTGGGTTCGAGTGTAAGTACACTCCCTCCCAATACTTGTCTAAATCATTTTTCATGCTTGCGTTTTCTGGGGTCGAGTGTAAGTACACTCCCTCCCAATACTTGTCTAAATCATTTTACATGCTTGTGTTTTCTGGGGTCGAGTGTAAGTACACTCCCTCCCAATACTTGTCTAAATCATTTTACATGCTTGTGTTTTCTGGGGTCGAGTGTAAGTACACTCCCTCCCAATACTTGTCTAAATCATTTACATGCTTGTGTTTTCTGGGTTCGAGTGTAAGTACACTCCCTCCCAATACTTGTCTAAATCATTTTACATGCTTGTTTGTCCCTTCGCTCGGGCTCATCATCCTAATGTAATACGCTTCCGTCACTCGGTTGTGCGTTTACATTATTATCAAACATTTTGCTTATCTGATTCAATTGGGTACTTTTTAATTAGTCCCATTCACTCCGCCCTTACTACATCGGATGTAAATATGTTCGCTATAAGAAACTCGTGGTATCATATGCCACTACTTACTTAGCCAGAGTAAGCGATTTAACACATGACATACACGACCTTTTTATAGTTTTCACATCACGCCCTATGTAAGTAACGCCTCTAATCAGTTTTCTTGGAAATTATATCCTGGATATGTATTTCTGTTCAGGTTTTCCAAGTTTCTAATTTACCTATGCAACGATCATTCTCTACATGTTTGTTGCATATTGCTAATTGTGCGATTATATTTAAAAACACGCACCTGGTAATGCTTGCCCCGACAGGCGTTTCTTGCCATTAACCTTGTTCGCGGTCGTTACGCGATTTAGTCCTTAGTGAGCATGCTCCTATCGTCATGCTTCGGACCGTTCCTCTATCATATCCTTAATTTGTTCAACTCTTGTCATCTTTAACTGCGAGTGTCCTTCAATCAAGACATTCACAAAAGTTAGTAATGTCAACTTCAATAATCGCCTGTATTATAATACAAGGCTTTTTCTACTATACGTGCCAAAGCACGAAATTTCGTCAACTAATTCAATCATTTAATTGGAGTAACGTGTATAACACGATAACTCTATGTGTTGTTTACAACACCTTAACACGCTATTCAATAGCATACTTGTACTTACCGGATTTGCGATCAAGCCTCGAACCGAACACCCATCTTTATTAAGAGTATAAGGTTTAAGTCCAAGCATGGTTCTCCCCACCATACTTGAATCTCTTAAACCAAGGCTCTGATACCAACTTGTAACACCCGTTCATATAAATCAAGGTTTAACGTATATCTTGGGAATATAATCATGTAATTAATGATTAGATATACATCGGAAATACGGGTTTCTTAAAACTTCTACAAATTATAAGTTATTCTACATAACATAATCGAATTCGTTGTTTAAAAATTACGACGTGGCAAAGTGCGGAAGCGTGTATCTTTATCGTGTTCGGTTCTTTGCTGAGCTTGATCGTCTTCCGGCATCCAAGGTGTACCTACATTTCATAAACATGAAATACATTAGTCTTACGGGGGTTTAAAACGTGTCTAAACGAGTCCAAGAAACAATTGATCACCAAAACAAGATTATCAATCTGGCCTCCACCGTAAATTACGGTGGGACCGTAATTTACGGTGGCTTCTGGGTTAATACTCTTCTGCCGTAAATCAGAAGAAACCCACCGTAGCTTTATTGGCTCCACCGTAAATTACGGTGGTACCGTAATTTACGGTGGACCCTGCACTCAGCTTCTCCATTTTGCCGTAATTTGACACGAAATCTTTCGTATCTTTCAAACCGCTTATCCGTTTGACCTACCGTTTCTTCCTACATGTTTGTAATTTGATTCTCCATCATATGGAGTTAAAATCCGACGTCCGGCTTAACAAGATTTAAGACTTTTAAGTCTTCGGCTTATTTCCCCCTTTTACCAAATTTTGACCCATTCGCGGTTTTATCAAACAAACGTATTTGTTTGATTCCTATATCACATGAATCTTATAATTTCAATGTTGTCTATCATATTAGGTTCAATTCACGAGTTTATGTATATTCTTAAACCCGTTTGTACTAAAATGCTTATTTTGACCCGTTAAAGGTATTTAAACCCTTTTCCGCATAATTCATAATTATTTGTTTCTAGCATCCTATTTTCGCAATATTTGTCAAATGAACTTCCACCACAACTATATTTATGGTGATTTTACTAAGGTAATCTATGCAAACCAAGTTTTACCCCTTAACTCTTTATTTTACGGCAAAGACCCAAATAGAGCCGTTTGACTAACGTAATACATCTTTCAACTTCTATACTTGTCCTAAGTATTATTAAATCGTAAAAATCATTTCCAAACAACTTTTAAAGGTTGTTTGCTCAATTTAGCCTCCAAGGGCGTTTTGGTCCATTTAGTCTCTTATTAACAATGAAGGACTTTTGAAAGCGTATTTGACCCAAAATCCCTCTTTTAACCTATGATTTTGTTTGAAAAGTCATTAAGCTTTCCAAACGTAATGTCCATTACTTAAAACATTTGGTTTACTTATCAAGTAACCAAACGTCCATTTTGACCTCTTTTAACACTCTTGAACCACATGTTCTAAATGAGTGTTACCCTATTTCACATACCTGGCGCAGATCAATATATTGACCAGTTTTTAATACCTCGCTTTTATAACCGCTAGTTCATAGTATTGCTAATACCCATTTGACATTTATACCTGAAATAATATAGCTCGACAATAATCATTAGTCGATATTGTCAAAGGGGGATATTTTCACCTTTTGACCCATTTGGTCTAAGTGAACGATTATGTTGGCGAAATGATATTTATTACCATCTCATCTATATGACTCGCTTTGGTTTACACCGTGTGGTCATTTCACTTATTAATCGTTTTCTTAACGCTTTTTTTAGCCTATCATGGCTTACGCCTTACAGTGTCTTTCAAAACAAATAGTTATGGTCAACGCATGGCCAACTTACCGTTTAATTCCTTTTAAACCATCAACATGGTTTCTTGTCACGCTCGACTACCTTGTTCCGTATGTTTACACGTCGGAACATCAAACCTCAATTCTGTATTTATCTTATTCGTGACTAATACGATAAGAGAATATTCTAACATATAAGACTAGTGTAAGCTATACTTACCTTGCATCCGAATTATGCTTTTCCACCATTCTTGCTTCGTTTGACCCGCTTCCTTTCCAAGCCTCCACCTAGCTTGTCAAGCGTCAAACTATCATCATAATTCGTAAGACGGTTATATTAGTCATCATTAATTATGACTATTCCATCTTACATATTTTCTATCACAATTACCATTCGATCTTATTAATGGTCGGTTTGACTACTAAAAGTCAAACGCCCCTTAGCATATAAATGCACATTCAAGTTCTATCTATCAATTAGTAGCTAACATGATCTTATACACTTAGTTACATGAACATGGCTACCAAATTTCATCATAACATTCAAACCCATTTCAATCATGTATGAACAAGTTCCCAAATCACTTAATTTGTTTGAGTGCCTTGTTTCTATTATCCAATATGATGATTTTAAACATAAACTTATCATCATCTTTACTATTACATAAAAACCCACTTCCTAGTTTACTTGTTAATCACATACAAGTGATATTACATCAAGTTCTTCATGATTTCATCATATCTAACAAAACCCACTTCTAGTTACTTATGAACTCTTAACAAAATCTCTAATTTGTTCAAGTAGTTCATTCATATGAATTAGTGTGATGTTTATAAACACCATTAGAACATCAATTTCATCAATTCAACCAAAACCCACTTAGCTCATAATAGGGTAATTATCAAATCCCTAGTTTGACAACAATTCATCAAGATTTCTACTAGGGTTTGTTTCTAAACCAAGATATAATCACAATGACACTCATAGATTCAACATTCATTCCAAAATTTCGATTATGATTGTTCATCATAATCTCAAAGTATCACCAAAACTGAAAATTCGACATACCTTGTGATCCCCACGACTAGGTGATCATTTATATGCATTCATGCATCGATTTGGGTCTTGATTTGAGCTTCAATTTGTTGATTTGTTGGAGTTAAGGTTTTGGCTCTCCTTGGAGCTTTCTCCTGGTCATTCACGAACACACTAAATGTGTGTGTGTTTTGTTTTTGATTTTTAGTAAATAATCTTTTAGATTATTACACCTTTGGCCCCTTAAGTTTTGTTAACTAATAAGTAGGCTACAACCTATTCATTTTCAACAATACTTTGTTTTGTTAACTAGGTTAAACTTTGCTAGTTTAACTTAGTGAGTTCGGGGTAGTCATAACCCGTTTTATTTTAAGTCCCGTTATCTCGGGCCTTCAATATACCTTGTTTTCCTTAAAAGCTTTTATTCACTTTTTATTCAATATTAGGATTAATTATTTAAATCCTAATATTTACCGGGTAAATTTTACCACTAACGGTGCTTTACCCGTCTTTTATTATTAACGGGGTTTGATTACCAAACCCATTTTCGGGGTGTTACAGCACATAGCAATTACGTGTACTATGAATCTCCAGTCCCTTGTTAGACCGTTTCTTTTGATCTCTTTCTTTTGACGAAAATCTCCCACATAACTCATGCCACGAAACCCGTCAAGAATGTCATCCTTGTTCAAAGAGATTGGATCCTTTGCGTTATCTTTCAGCTTCAAAACTTTGCGAATCCTTTCTTCAGTCACTTCTATACGTTTGTTGCGAACTGTTGAAGATATCCCCCTGGCTTTGTTAATAGTTTCAGGCTTCGCATTTTCCCAGAACTCTTGAATGTGAATGCGATAAATGAGAACTTCTGTTTCAACCGCGTAGCCAATCCTGCTTGACCGTATCCATCTTGCTGCGTCTTGAAAATCTTGTGGTACTTTCTCAAGATTCATACTCTGATTGTGCTTCAACGTCTTATCCCACTCGATAATTTTCACCATTTTGTTTCCAAAAGGTTGTCTTTGCTGATAACTGTTATCGAGATTAAGCTATTTCGTCGGCGACAATGTCGAATCAAGGATGATTTCGCTGGAAACAATTAAGGATACTGAACGGTTTTGCTGAAGACATCTTCGCCGGTTACAGAAGCTGATTTCGAGTGATTTCGCTGGTAATGATCATGAGAGTTCAGTTTAATTTCGCTGATGATCTCCGGCGAAAACAGGGTTTGGTCACATGACACGTTCATCAGCGAAGACGTTTGTCTAGGCCAACTTACCGGCGAAATAAAATTACTTCGCCTGTTGCTCGAACTCGCATTCGAGACTTTTGAGATTCCATGATAATTTCACCAACTTCGCTATGTTCAACTTAACTTCGCTGGCATCATCATTTTCTTGATAACCCCATCCAAAACCCTTAACTGATTACACCCAATGATCAACACCGATAACCGACAAGACTAATCAAGAACGAGCATTTGAAAACTTAGATATATATGTTTAACTATTTACAACATATCCTAAACACTACTGATTCATGGACATAAAGTTTGAATTCAAAGTAAAGAACCAAACACAAAATTTAATATTCAAACTTTGACCCGTTGATCGAAGACATCAACCAATGATAGCCGATGTTGTAAATATAGATTACCTGAAGATCTTTGAACGAAAGTGAATCTTGTGAGAAATTTGAAAGAATAACCGAGGATTAGAGAGAAGGATGAAGAAATGGTTTTGAAAAATTTTAAACAAGGATGGTTAAAAGATATTTATAACCGGTTTAGGTACATGGCGAAATTATTAATTTCGCCGAAATCTTTATTTCGCCGCTACTGACTAAACAATCCTTTTCAAAGTCCAAATTTTAAATTCGCTCGTGAATTTCAAACTTTCTCGAAAAACGTGCCCATTTTTGTTTAAAATACCATAAATTATGAAATATTTACAAACTTGATAAAATTTGGGCCATTTTGACTCCGAACTTCGAATTTTCAACTCTGGGAGGATCCATTTTAAGCTGATATTCTTGATTCTTTTGACGCTCGTCGACTTACCTGCAGAAGATCATATTGCCAACACTTGTCAAATTCTTATTTATTATTATTATAATTAGCGAATCAAGGCACAAGAAAAACTGCCAGTATGTTTGTCCGCTTAAATCCATGCATCCTTCTTTCAACATGCCTTCGGAGAGCGCTTTTATCATGTTTTCGGTAATATTGACAAGACTTCTATGGCCCCCACACAAGCTATTGAGAATAGAATCATTACGTCCGTGAGTCCCACATCAGGACATACCCCCGCGATCAAGGTATGCACAAAGGTTCCTCATAACAGGTGAGTATATTGGTTTCATTCTTTTCAACGATAGAGTGGAGATCAGGTCAGTACTTTCGTACAGCAGAGATCCCGAAAACTACCGAGGGCTGAGACAGATAGTTTGGTGAACAGGTCAGTACTTTCGTACAGCAGAGAGACCAAACTAATCCATCTAAAGTTTTGGCCAATTTTGGCACTTATTATGAAAGGGTTTGGCCTTTTTTTTTAAGGCACTTATTATGAAAAGATATCATAGCGTCTAGGTCAGCATGTATCTGGATGCAGCAGAAGAACAACTATGATATCCCCGAATGAAAAACCAATATAAAGACACGAGATCTCAGACTTTGGCAATCTATCAACGCAAGATTTAAGACCATTAAGCCATATGCCGCAACGTGTTACCCACTATGATGCGTATGCCTGAGAAAAGCCAGAATCCTTGTATAGACGTTATGTTTTGCTCCCTAACAGTAGTTTACTCGTTGGTGTTGCTGAATCTACCGACACGTTGTTGCTTGGTACCCCGATTTCTTTTTGTTTTCTGTTTTTCAAGAAATGACAAAGTGTTAGCAATTTTCTATCATTTCTTCTAACAAGAGTCAGACGCAAGCATCTTTTTTGATTTTCTGGAATATCCCCCCTAAAATCTTTATTTTCGAAAGTCCATTGCCCGAAAATGAAATTTTAAAAATTTGAAAATCTTTTTGGTGAGCAACGTTCTACGATACTTGTTTTACTTTTAACAAACGTTTTTTTTATTAATAATAATATGGACAAAAGATAGAGTATTTACGAAAGCTTTTGGACAACAAGATTCATTTCCATTCAAGGAAATTAACCATTTCCAACCAGGTTACCAGCTGGTTGAATCGAGTTTTATCGAAGGCTTTTGTGAAAATGTCGGCCCGTTGCTGTGTTGTATCCACTGGCACCACTTGAATGTATCCTTTCTCGTAGGCATCTCGAATTGCGTGAATACGAATTTCGATATGCTTTGTTCTGGAGTGGTGGATGGGATTCTTCACAATTCCTAGACATGCCTCATTGTCGATGAATATAGGAGTCTTCATGATGTTGATTCCATAATCCAACAGCTGATTTTGTATCCAGAGAACTTGTGAACTGCAACTGTAGGCCGCAGTGTACTAGGCTTGAGCGGTGGAGGTGGACACCGTTGTCTGCTTCTTGCTTTACCAAGAGATCAGACGATTTCCCAAGAATTGACATCCTCATGATACTGACCTGCGATCTACTTTACAACCTGCATGATCACTGTCAGAATAAGCAATAAGATCAAAATTACTATCTTTAGGATACCAAAGACCTAGTTTCGGAGTTCCTTTAAGATAGCGGAAGATGCGCTTCACAGCGGTTTCATGTGATTCTTTGTGATTAGTCTGAAAACGAGCACAGAGACAGACTACCCATATATTGTCAGGTTGACTTGCAGTTAAGTACATCAGAGAGCCTATCATTGAGCGATAAAAGGACTTGTTCACTGGTTTTCCTTGAGGATCTAGAGTAAGTTCCGTCTGAGAGGCAAATGGAGTGCTTGCAACTTTGCAGTCGTTCATGTTGTACTTCACGAGAATATCCCGAATGTACTTAGCCTGATGAATAAGAATGTCGTCCTCCTTCTGCTTCACTTCTAGCCCTAAGAAGAACGTGAGTTCTCCCATCATGCTCATTTCGAACTTTACCTTCATCACGGTCTCGAATTCTTTACATAACTCCTCATTTGTTGACCCGAAGATGATATCGTCCACATAAATTTGGACCAGCATTACGTCTTCTCCGATTCGTTTGGTGAAGAGAGTCATGTCGATCGTACCTCTGGTGTATCCACACTTCAAAAGATAAGTTGACAAAGTCTCGTACCAAGCACGTGGAGCTTGGTGAAGACCATAGAGGTCTTTGTCTAACTTGTAGTAGCGACCTGGAAAATGAGGATCTTCGAAACCTGGAGGCTGACACACGTAGACTTCTTCCTTTACCTTCCCATACAGAAAAGCGCTTTTTACGTCCATCTGAAAAACTTTGAAATTCCTGTATGATGCGTATGCCAGGAATATTCTGATTGCCTCCAATCTTGCAACTGGAGCAAAAACTTCTTCGTAATCAATTCCTTCCTCCTGACGAAAACCTTGCACCACCAATCTAGCCTTGTTCTTGATCACTACTCCACGATCATCCATCTTGTTACGAAAGACCCATTTTGTACCAATCGGAAACTTTCCTTCAGGTAAATCTACTAACTCCCAAACTTTGAGTTTACGAAATTGAGATAGTTCTTCCTGCATGGCCTGAACCCAACTGGAGTCTTGAATGGCTTCTTCAATGTCACAAGGCATGGATTGCGAGAGAAAAGCTGCATAGAGACCTTTGTTTATGCTTGATGACTGACCACGTGTACGTACTCCTTCTTCTACTGCACCTATCACGTTTTCAAGAGGATAATTGCGATTTGTCTTGTATCCTGCATTTGTGTGAGACTCAATTTGCTGCGGAAGGTTGGTGAAGTGTTCGTCAATGTAGATTACTGGAAGGTCATCTTCTTGATTAGGTTCATCCACATTCGCCTGTGAAGAAGAAGCACCGTTTTCAGGGGTGTTCTCAGGAGAAGTGTCACCATTTACTTCGTCTACAGAGAGAAGTGGATCAGCGGAAAATGGAGAGAAACGGGTAGTGAAAGGAGTTACACCAATATCTGAAGAATCAAATAGAGGTTCAACTTGAGCCACTTCAGCAGGTTCTGCCTCAGGAACACCTTCTGGAATTTCAAAGTTGTTGAAAATTACTCCCACATCATAAAACCAATTAGGGGTGCTTCCGGTGTTGGTGTAATTTCCTTCTTGAAAGTCCACATAATATGATTCAATCACCATCTTTGTCCTTTTGTTGTAAACTCTATAGGCTTTCTGTGTGGACGAATATCCCATAAAGTAGCAAATGTCACCCACTGCTTCGAATTTGATGAGATTCTCTTGAGTATTCAGAAGAGTGCAAGAACATCCGAACGGTCTGAAGAAATCGATGAGCGGCTTCCTTTTGAAAAGAAGTTCATATGCATTTTTTCCGTGAGGTTTTACAATGAGAACTCTGTTCAGAACATAGCATGTTGTATTTACGGCTTCTGCCCAAAAGATGATTGGAAGCTTTGAGTCCACCAGCATGGTTCTTGCGGCTTCGATCAAGGTTCTGTTCTTTGGTTCAGCTACGCCATTTTGTTGAGGAGTTCTAGCCGTGCTGTACTGAAGATGAATTCCCTTTTCAGCACAAAAGGACATGAAGCTTTGATTCTTGAATTCAGAACCATTGTCACTTCTGATCGACTTCACTTTCAATCTGGTCACGTTTTCAATCAAGGGAATGAACGACTTAAGGATATCAGCTGTCTCACTCTTGGCTTCAAGAAAGTAAACCCATGAAAAACGAGAGAAATCATCTGTAATCACCAAACAGTAAGAACTTTTAGCAAGATTTGTAACACTTATTGGACCAAAAAGATCCATATGCATCAACTAAAGCGGCGCAGTAATCGTGTTCACTGCTTTGGACTTGTGCGATTTCTTGTGCTGCTTTCCTTGGGCGCATGCTATACATTTTTCAGAAAAAGGAAATTCTTTTATCGGAAGACCTCTTACTAAGTTTAACTTAGAGAGTTTGTTCATATTTTTGAAATTTACATGCCCCAATCGCCTGTGCCAAAGCAGTGACCCTGATTCTGAAGCCTTTGAGATTAAACAGGTCAAGTTATCATTTGTCTTGGCGTTTTTCATGTTGAGCACGTATATGTTGTTTTGTCTTGGAGCAGTGAGCATGATCATCTCTGTAGGAACCACATATTCAGGCTTGAGAAACAAACATTCCATGTCGTTGAAAAGCACTGATATTCCTTTATCACGGACTTGTGATACGCTCATAAGATTGTAGCACAATTCTGGAACATAGTTGACATTTTCCAAAGTGAGTGCTTCAGACACGACATCTCCCATTCCAACGATCTTCCCTCCCTTCTCGTCTCCAGCGAATGACACGAAATCGCCATCAATAAAACGAAAATTCGTCAGAAGTTCCTTTAAGCCTGTCATGTGTCTTGAACATCCGCTGTCGACATGCCAGATGTATTCCATGAGTATTCAAATCCATTTCTGGAGTTTATTCTGAAATACAAGAATATACACAGATTAGTTTGATTTGGGAACCCAGATTTGCTTCATTTTGGATCTATCGTGGTTGTGACCCACGATGTCCTCTTTCTGCTTCCAAAAATAAGCTGTTGAATTAACCAGATTTCTTAAGATAATCAAGCTAATCTGTGAAATTTTTAACAAAATCATATTCTGGTTTAGGAAAATTCTTGTTTTTACAATGTTTCGCTGTATGTCCTAAATGACCACAGCGAAAACATCGTTTACGTCTGGGCTTTTTGGTGTTAGAAGATGATGTATGTGATGAGTGTCTTGAGCTTTTTGAAGAGCCTTTTGATGCAGTGTATCTTGAGCTCTCGTCTTTCTTCATTTTTCTTGTCAACTCGGCTCTCATCTTCTGAACATTCTTCATCATTGTCGGAATCAGATGAACTTGCTATTGTTTGATATTCACTTGAATTTTGATCTTCACTTGCTTCATCACTTGAATCATCGAAGCTTTGAATTTTACTTGAACTTTCTGAATTTTGATCTTCAATTGTTTCGTCACTTGAATCTTCGGAGCTTTCATCTTCTGCTGTTTGATCTTAACTTGAATTTTCTGATTTTCGTTCTTCATCAGAACTTGAAGTCTCTTCTTCCTTTTCTGCGGTAGAAGAGCTTGAATCCTCTTTGCTACTATCTTCCGCGACCTTCTTCT
This sequence comes from Helianthus tuberosus, assembly GCA_030545235.1. Classification (NCBI taxonomy): domain Eukaryota; kingdom Viridiplantae; phylum Streptophyta; class Magnoliopsida; order Asterales; family Asteraceae; genus Helianthus; species Helianthus tuberosus. The sequence continues at coordinate 54,565,218 of CM060436.1, forward strand.
CTGAATCTGTTATACCTGTTCGAGATGGAATTGTAACACCCGAAAACGGATTTGATAATCAAACTCCGTTAATACTAAAAGACGGGTAAAATACCGTTAGCAGTAAAAATAACCCGGTAAATATTTGGATTTAAATAAGAAATCCTAATAATTTAAATACAAGCGAATCAAATAATTAAGGAATTAAGTTTATAAGAGCCCGAGTCAACGGGACTTAAAATAAACTGGGTTTTTAACTCCCGGAACCCACTAAGTTAACTAGATAAAATTAACCTAGTTAGTAATGGGTAATCAAATAATAAACTATGAGTTATAGTTTCATTTATGAATCTCTAAACATGAGGGACTAATATGGACAAGTGGGAAACTTGTTTTATTAAAACAAAAAAAAAAAAAAAAAAATACACACACACGCATTGTGTGCGTGTTCTGATCGACCAGGAGAAGCTCCATGGGAGCTCAAACCCTAACTTCAACAAATCAACAAAATTGAAGGTCAAATCTAGCCCGAATCGGATGCATGAACACGTATTAATGATCACCTAGTCGTGGGGATCACAAGGTATGTTGAAATTTATGATTTAGTGATACTTTGAGATTATGATGAACAATCATAATCGAAATTCTGGAATGAATGTTGAATCTATGAGTGTTATTGTGATTATATCTTGGTTTAAAAACAAACCATAGTAGAAAATTTGATGAATTGTTGTCAAAACTAGGGATTTGGTAATTACCCTATTATGTGCTAAGTGGGTTTTATGTTAATATGATGAACACTCAGATTAGAATGTAAGATTGATGAATATTGAGGTTATGATATAAGTTCTTGATGTAGTTCATGAACACTAGACTTAGAGTTTTGAATGTGTTGATGTAAATCTTGGTAAAGATAACTAGTTATGGACTAGTTAGTAAATAAGTAATATTATGCACATTAGGTGTTTGTTAAAATGCCCGAATGAATGTTGACATAATGAAATTATGAAAGAAACGCGTAATTGGCTAACTCGACTAACTACGTGTAATACGGAATAATACGGGGTTCTAAACGTGATGTTGATTGAACTTATTGTGCGTGTAAAATGATTGAAGTTAGTTGACTATCGAAAGTCAAATAAACCAACATTGAAGTCGAATAGTAGTTCCGACATAGAGTTCGTAAGATGGAATAGTCGTATGTGATAATGACTAAACTAACCGTCTTACGAATTATGATGATAGTTTGACGCTTGACAAGCTAGGTGGAGGCTTGGAAAGGAAGCGGGTCAAACGAAGCAAATAAGAAGGAAAAGCGTACTTCGGATGCGAGGTAAGTAAAACTTACACCCACTTGTAGTATATGTGTCTATTTTATAAGCGAATGGGTTCCGACACGAAACGAAATGAGTCGGAACCAATAAAAATGTTTTAAACCATGATTAATGGTGAAAGAGGCAAAATGGTAAATTAGTCACGAATTGGTTAAGAATTAGTAAGTTTTTCTTAAAGTTACCATATAGCGTAACTAGTAATGGAAAATGGGTAAAAATGGAAATTTAGTCAAGTATCGACTAAAGTAAAATAATTTTCAAAGGACACCCATAGCGTAAGCCGAATGGGTTAAAAATATAATAAATTGACTTTAGAAAGAAAGGGATCTAGTGAGAAAAACCGAAATGGGTCGGACGTGTGATTGGTAATTAAAAACCATGTTTCGTTACATATGAAAATGTTGGGTTATATAGGCCGAACGGGTCAAATGGTGAGAATAACGCCATTTGACAAAATCAACTAATGTGGTTGTCAAGTCACGTGTTTACAGGGGCGAATAGTAATTTGGGTAATTGCGTCGCCATAAGAACATCGGTAATAAAAGCAAGGTGTCGAAACTGGTCACTAGGTTGACTGGAGCCAGGTACGTATAAATAAGATTGTGGTTGAACATACATTTTTGGGTCAAATTAGTAGCAAATGCCCTTCGTCGTAAATGAGGGGCTAAAGTTGACTAAAATGCCCTTGTTGGGTAAATCGGGCAAACGACCTTTAAAGGTTGTTGGAGATAAGTGTTTTGATAGATTAAATCCTTAAGATAAGTAAAAAAAGGATGTTATGGGACCTTAGTGCATAAATACCCTTAACGGGTCAAAATAGAAGTGATAGCGAAACGGGTTAAAATTGTGTAATAACTCGTGATTTGAACCTTGTGCAATAGGAAATAATCATAATAATATGTTTACAAAAGAAACAAGGGTCACAAACAAGTTTGTTAGATGAAATCACGAACGGGTCAAAATTTGGTAAAAAGGGTAATAAGCCGAAGACTTAAAAGTCTTAAATTTTGTTAATCCGGATGTTGGATGTTAACTCCATATGATGGGGGATCAAATTACAAACACGTATGAAGAAACGGTAGGTCAAACGGACGAGCGGATTGAAAGATACGAAAGTTTTCGTGTCAATAAACGGCAAAATGGAAAGATTGAATGCAGGGACCACCGTAACTTACGGTGCCACCGTAAGTTACGGTGGGGTGGATTTTGTTACGGTGGATACCTACTGAAGTACGGTAGGAACACATTAAATGAGGGGCCACCGTAACTTACGGTGACCACCGTAAGTTACGGTGGAGGCCAGGTTGAAAATTTTGTTTTGAGATCAAGAGATTAACGTTGGGATTTTTTTTTCCTTCCATTATCGTTACTGAACTCGTTTAGATACGTTTTAAACCCCGTATGACTAAAGCATTTCATGTTTATGAAATGTAGGTACTCTTTGGATGCCGGAAGACGATCAAGCTCAACGAAGAACCGAACACGATATAGATACATGCTTCCGCACATTGCATCGTCTTAATTTTAAACGACGAATCTGATCACAGTATGTCGAATAACTTTTGATTTGCGAAAAGTTTTAATAAATCCATATTTTTATAGTATGTGTAGGCTTAACTACACATCTAATTGTTGGTATTTACATGTAAAACCGTTAAATAGAAACTAGGGTGTTACAGGAATAAATTCTGGAATTTCCTCGGTGAGGAATTTTTCAAAGCTATTCTTTTTCAATTCTGGCACAAATACAAGAGATTCACAAACATTTTTATCATCACAAAAAGCAGAATTTAAATCATGACATTCAAACACAGCATGTTCACGATCACGGGTCTCGAATGTAGGCACATGGCCCTTACAGTCATCCAAAGAGTTAAATTTAGGCACACGGCCATTACAGTCATCCGTCCTAATTAAATTATTACATTCATCCCGAATATTTTTTTTCTTAGAACAGTTCCAGGCGAACCAGTTAACAGTGGAATAACTGTCGCCTGAATAACCTATTCCTATTTTTGAACCGCCGCAGTCTCCATCCTCATCGCACACATCTTCTTTCCACACAATTGGATTTGCATTACTTTTAGAAATGTTAGCGGTTGTTTCATTTTTGAAAGAATCATTTTGTTCTACAGAGGCTTTTTCATCAATGAAATCATTGTCGGGATGAGGGGTTGGTATAGGCACATAGTTTTTGCAATGTGGTGGAAAGAAAAGTTTTCTTTCATTTCCTTGCCTATCCTTATACCTGATCCCGTCTTTTACATACGTTGGTCGTTGGCAGTTTTTGATGTCAGTAAAGGCCTTTTGACTGACATTCCATTTGTCTATGATAATTTTCAATTTATTCTTTTCGTTCAAAGCTTTTTCCAATCTGTCTGTGAGATCGTTAATGATAAAATCTTTTCTAAAAATGAATTCTTTTAGAGTTTGCATTTCAGCTAAAGTTGAATTCAACTTTCTCTGATATGCGGCTTCATTCTGTTTAAGTTCTTTGTTAACTTTTAAAGCTTTGTCTTTTTGCCTCTCATATTCTAGATTAAGAGATTTATAATGAGCCACGACATCAACACATGCTGGTGTGCATAACTTTACTTAAAGTTATGTGGAATACTATTTACCAAGTCTTTGTCAGCGTTTTCCTTGGAAGATTCTGTTTTCATTGCTGCTGCTGAGACTTTTTCTTTCTTCTCATCAGATGACTCCTTAGGAGCATGCTCCTTGGGTTTTTCGGTTTCTTCAGAGTTCTTTCCTTTCTCAGGCTCCGGAGAGATGAGAATGCTTTTCAGACCCTTGTCAGCAATGTTATCCCCCTTTGGGATTCCAGCAGTCTGTTTCTCAAACTGTTTTGATGACGACCCGCTTGAGATCTTTGCCATGAGAGCTTTGTTGACTTGTTCCTTCGCCTCAGCAATTTCTTCACCCCAATCATAATCTTCAACAACGAGAGCTTTTGGTGTGTTGGGAGACGCGTTGGTTTTGTTTTCTTCGATAGTGATTTGTTTCACAGCAGGAGTGGCTTCAATGTTTCCTTCCTTTAACAAGGGGCAATCACGCTTGAAGTGACCAAGATTCTTGCAGTTGTAACATCTCAGTTTAGATTTGTCAAAACCAGCTTTTCCAAGACCCACACGCTTTCCAGTCTTATCCTGAAACTTCTTCAACCTTAAAGTGATCATAGCCATCTGCCACTTCAAATCCATCTCCTCCATGTCATCAGGATCAACCTGATACATGTCTTCAGCAGTGAGCATCTCCTTCTTGAGTTCCCCCGACATTAGAGCTTCATAGCTACTCAAAAACATGTTAAAAAGTGTCACATGTTCAGTTGACACTTTCAAAGCTTGAGTATCACCAACTACAGCAGCCTTATCACTAGATTGTCGAGCCTTTGACGCGCTTGCGGAAACGTTAAAGTAGGACATCTCTGAGGCTTGTTTACTGGTGGCTCCTAAAGCTAGAAATGCCACATTCTTTAGTCCAGTAGAAGTCTGAGCTGCCTTTGGGGAGTAACCAGCTGTATTCATTTCGCGTTTGTTGACATCCATTTCAAAAGCCTTCAGAGTGTTGATTAGATCGGACAGAGTGACAAGATTTGGGTTGTTGAGGAAATCCCTTTTTATCATCATGCACTGAAGACTCCATTCCTTGGGAAGTGAATCTAGAAGCTTCTTTATGGCAGCACGATCAGGATTTCCTTCCTTCTTCATCTTGGTCATCATATTCAGAAAGCACTGATATGATCGGAAAGGCTTTCTCCACGGATTCCACCAAACATGTCATATTGCTTCTGCACCATGTCTCTTTTGCTCTCAATCGGCTCTTTATTTCCCTCGTAGTGTTCGATCAAAGCGTGCCATAGTTCATTTGCAGTTCTGTATTCTTCAAACATGTTACAGTCATCAGTTGACAACGCCATGGTTAAGGCAGCATGTGCACGACGGTCACGTTGGATTAGAGCTTTGTCTTCATCGGTGAAGGTTGTGGGGTCGTCGTTATTGACTATCACATCTCCTCGAACCACCGTTGGAACGTGGGGTCCAGCGATGACAGAAAGCCATAGGTTGTAGTAAGTGAATTCGAAGAATGACTTGATTCGATTCTTCCAAGTACCGAAATCTTCAGCTCCTTTCAACTTTGGTGGTCTTGTGGTGGTTCCGGTCTCAAGTTCAGCTTGAGCAATTGGACTTAGCTGATTCACCGACATCTTCACTTGTTTTTGACTTAAGAAAGCTGACCAGAGGTTAATTTCGCTGATAGACTGCTGGTGAACAATTTCGCCGGTGAATTAGGTAAATTCGCCGGAGATTTGATTGAGATTAGAGAAACAAAACCAATTTCGCCGAAGATTTTCGCTGGTCTACTGTCTTCGCCGGTACGCGGAGATACCCTGCACGAGCGAAGAAGCTAATTCCGCTGATACAATAAACACACACGTCAGTTTGGCTTATTTCGCCGTACACCGTGACAATAACGCTGTGGTTCTTTATCACAGTTCTCGAAGTCGCCTTCGATAATTTCGCTAAAGGGACACTTGGCACTATTTCACCGGCAATCAACAACTTCGCTCGAGTTTTAGTCGGCGAAATTGATGATTATGCGATGTCTTCAAATATTGTTCGCTATATTCAAAAGTTTCTTCGCTACATTCAAAAATAAGTTCGCTATCTTCAAAATATCTTCGCTATATTCAAATTAATTTCGCTAACCAGAGGGTTTAACACGAACTAAAACCCTCTAATCACTCAAAAACGACTCAAAAACCATGTTTTGATGCATTAAAATGTCCAAAATTACTCCCTAATCACAGATAAACAACAACCCTATCGATTAAACACACCAAATCAATCCATTTTAAGTCCAAAATTTTGAAAAACCTTGAAACTTTGAAAAACCTTCAAAACTTTGAAAAATCTTAACAAAAACACAACAACCAAGAGCACTAAGGCTCTGATACCAAATTGTAGATCCCAATATCAATCCGGATCACAGTGGTTGGTTGTTTTAGTCCAAAACACCTATTGATTAAGTGTTTGTACTATGAAAAAGTTAAGAAGAATCAAGAATGAAGATGAAGCTAATGGAATGATGAATACAACAAGTGTTGTATTGAATCCAAACAAGAATATAAATCAATAAAGCACCTTGGAAATCTGATTATAGCACAAGATCAAAGATAGAATGTAAACAACACTTTCATTCACCAAAAGAGCCAAAAGCTTGGCTAGGGCAACAATGCTTGAGTTTATATAGGACCTGACTTGCCAGCATAATTATAATTATGCTGGCATCTTATCTACACTAGGTCAAGTTTGCTAATTTCATGAAATTAAAAAATATGCCCCTAGATTTTAAAATAAGCTACAAACTATAACAAAACTAATCCAGTACAAGTATGAACGATCTCAAAAGTTCCAACAGAAACACCAACTTCCGATGCCCGCAACGTCGATCTAAATGTTGTTGTGGATGTTGACGAGCAAGTTGAAGAAGAGTTGGCCCGACCGCCCGGTAGAAGAAAAGATAAGCGAACCGGGAAAAAACCGGTGGAGTCGTCTTCCGATCTCAAGTTGAAGGAAGATTTCGAGAAGATGAACCGTCGTCTCCAAGACATTCGAGACCTCAGCCACCAACGTTTGGAGACTATGAAAGAACGAGTCGCCGAAAACAAAAAGTTTAACGAGATGCAAGCGACGAGGCAAACGGAAAAGGACATTGAGTTTTTGTCCAAACCGATCGACCACCTCCAAGGCGACGCGTTAATCGTTGCGCAAATGCATCGCCAAAAACTTCGGAAAAAATACGGACTTTAGATCATCATCTTTTTTTTAACTTTATTTTTTTTATTTCGGTTTTTTTTATTCGTTTTTTTTTAATTTCTAGTAGTGTAATTTTTTTTTTTAAATTAATGAAGTATTTTAAGTTTTAAATTTAAAAAAATAAATAATTGTGTAATGATTGGATGGACGTTATTGGGCATTATTCACACTACGGCACTTTTGCAATAACGCCCAATAATGCCCCTATGCTGACTGGACTGACACATGGCAGAAAACGCCCTAGGGTGGTGACATTATTGGGCTAACGACTACGCATGATCTAATACCTTGTTAGGATTACAAGATTCCCTAATACCATATTAGATACACATAACTTATTACTAGGTTAACTTTGCAAGTCAATATAGTGTAAAGTTATATCTATCCACATTAAATGAGTATAGCCAGGAGTGTACGAAACCGTTGGGTTATTAAAACACTAAAACGAAGTAGTTTCTTTGAAACTTTATAGGTGAGTAGCTATAAAAAGGTATCATCACGAGTTGTGTAAGATTCAAATGGGTAATAAATATGGTACACAATGTTTGGTAGATGGGTGACAAATATGCTTTAAATGTGCTGTTATATAAACTTTTAAAATATTATTTATTATATTATGTTATCACGGTATTCGTTTTTAACATATTCGTTTTATGTAAAACACATGTTGATATTCTTTTAGAATATTATAACTTTATTTTTTTGGGTTTCCTCTTTTGGTTATTAGACCGTGAGGTATGGTGGGGCGGGAATTTGGGGCATGGGTTAACACGTGGAGTTCGAGCCCCCTCTGCTTGTGAGTGACGTGTCCGTGGGGTATGGCGGGGCGTGGCTAACCCGCGTGGGTTGGCCAGGTTTATCAAAATTAAAAAAAAAACCTAAAATTATTATTAAAATTTCCTAAAAATTACAAAATTCTACAAAAAAAAGGATTACAAAATAAAAAAAAAGATTACAAAAAAAAGCCTAAAGCGTTAGGTAGATTTCGAAAAGGGCGAGCTTGTCAAACGGCTTCCGCTCCTTGCCCCGGAACTCGATGTTGGCCACCGCCATCCGGTCTTCGTGCCACTTGTGTTGGCACGCGTTTAAATTGTGCCGGTCGTTCCCCACGTTGTGCCGGTAGCTAGTGAAAGCTTCCGGCCAGTAACGGGTCTCACCGGGTTGGCGGCCCTTCATCACGTCAACAACGCTCGTGACAAGTGCAAGCTCTTCCTCGTGTGTCCAAGAGGCCATCGACCAAGTGTGTGTGGGTAGCGGGTTCAGCGGGTTCGGGTAGTTGGAGTGACTTGGGTTGGGGTAGCGATGTGGACAGGCGGTGGGGTTGGGGGTTTTATAGCGAGTTGGGTGGGCCAAACGGTTATTTTTTAAAATTTAAACATAGCCGCTATGACCTAGCCAATAAGAGCCGGCCAGATAGGACCGCTAGGCATGCCCAACGCCCGGGCTGAAACCCCCGCCCAAGGGGCCACACCGAAACTCAAGCCCACCCGGGGTGGTGACTTGGGCGTTTGTACCCAACCCACGCCCCAACCCCCGCCCCATACCCCATAGTCTTATAGCAAGTATCGGTACCGGAACTAGCGAAAATAATAACAAATGAATTCTCACCGCATAGTGCAGGTTATCAACCTGCTTGTTTTCCGGCACCCAGACGCTTTAGCTACATCGCTGACACCTCCACTAGGTTTTCCGACGTTTGCAACTCTTGGAGATAGCCCAGTTGCTTTAGCTGCATCGCAAACGCTTTCACTACATTTGGATCCGTGAAGCGTCGCTCCAAAGACGCTCGAAGTGGCTATTTTTGAAAATGGTTTTGGTAAATGACTAGTTTCGTAATTTTCCTTTTTATAAAACAAGCCTAACTAACTAGCAAGATGCTAGTAGAGGCAAACATCAAGAACACAAGGAAGAAATTAGAAACAAAACCTACACAATTTAACTCAATCCAAGTTTACAATATATGAACTATTTTTTTTACCTACGAATAACTAAAAAGCCTTTGATCTCTTCAATGATCTTAGCAACGAACAGGTGGGCCTTTATCTAATCAACATTAGTCAAATATTAGTAAACATACATTTTCAAGCCGGATGAATTGTGACTTATTCTTTCTTGAGTAAACTGCAATTTGCGTCCCTGATGAATGAGGCCGGTGTCAAAGTGAGTTCCTAAAATGAAAATTTTGCTTGTCGAGTCCCCAGTCATGTAAAAGCGCTACAATTTGAGGCACTGTCACCAGTTTCTGTTAGTTTGATCGTTAAGTCAAAGGGCATTTCGGTCATTCGCCAGAGACACAAATTGCAATTTACTCTTCTTTCTTTCTTTTTAAGTTTTCACACCTTACACTATAAAAAAATAATATACGTCTTTAACCCGGTAATTTTATCTTTCTTTTATAACTTCCGTTCGTTACCTTTTTTCATGAAAACTAAATACGTGTGGGTTCGTTTAATTTTTTTTCTCTCGACATCTTAATTGATATAAAGTTTATTGAAAACGGAGTTGTATTCGAAATAGCGATATCGTGACGACCGAGCCGGTATCAACCGAACAACAACGAGACCGGTATCGGTATTCGTTTTTATAGTTTCCGATCGATATATATATAACACGACTTTATATTTTGTGTTACACCATAAAACTTTTCTGTAATAAACTTTTGTAAATTAACTTTTTTTAGTCGTCAAAACCAAGACTTACAAATTTTAACATCCATGTCTTAACGGGAGAGTTTTACTTGTTGTAGCTAGTAAATTGATTTAGTGGTAACTAAGATTAAAAAAAATGGGATTAGAGTATATTTTGCATTTGAAAGATAAAACTATAGATGACAATGAGTGAGGGTCACCTTGTTTGAGTTCTCAATGGATGTTATAACTCAAATTCAAAGCAGCTTAGAACATGTGTAGTGGTGAGTGAATCAAATGCCCTATCCTTGGGCATGAAGCGACATATGGCTCCTAGTCAGCAAAAGGGTTTGAAGTTACAAATGAGTGTAGTGGTAAGTGAAACAAATGCCCCTTCAAAAATATCTCATTGGCCCTTTTCTCTTCAACCAGGCGTGTTTAAGGAGACGCCCAACCAAAAAAACCATAAAAAACGCCCGCGGGGGTGGTGACGCGGGCGTGAAGGGGCGTTTTATTTTATTTTTTGCGCGGGGGGGGGGGGGGGGGGGGGGCCCTACGGGTGGTCTTATGAGGTATGCTGATGATTTGAATCTAATTCCTTTTGCCACTTGTTAATAACCTTAATTAAACGGTTATGTGCTTGTTTGTTCTATATATGCTTTTCAGATTATTGATTTGTTAAGTAGTTTGTGTTGTGATCATATATCATACAATTAACATGTGCTCCTTTTGGTAACAAACCATGTGAATTGTGATGTACGCTAGAGGTTTAAAAAACAAACGCTCATGGTGTATGTACATTGTGTTGCAACTTGCAAAATATGACTATATTAATTAAAGTCATCATGTACTAATAATATCTTTTAACCAAGAAAGATGCAAAGTTACTTGGGAGATGATCAAGTGATTCTTCTTTATACTACCTTTTAATGCTGCTATACACATTAAACACCACACATCATTCTATTCGCATGCTAATTTCTTCGACTTCTATGTCGTTGCAGTGTTTCTTCTTTCTTCGTTTCTTGCACGTCTCTCCCACTAGCATCTCAAAATTGCAAATTAAAGCTATATATGTTTTTCACATAATCGAACATATGAGTAGTTGCTGGCTTGTGTGTTCTTGACTACTTAAGCAGGTCCTCCCACTTGCAATATTGGCCGCCTGCTAGTGCACGGTAGTACCTGTCCCTGCAGTAGACTGGCCGTCCGTCTGCAGCCTCAGCAGCGGCTGCTGCTAAATCATCATCGGCTTTCACGCCCAATGGTAGACTTAGGAGCTCTTCTTTGCTGTAAAATTTAGTTTTTACAAAAGACATTGATTAGCATTTAGTACACCATATATCTGAAAGATAAGTGTTAATCTGTTTTGAGTAAATTACTTTTTGAGTCCTTGTCTTTTAGTGGTTTTAATCATTTGAGTCCAAAATCAAAATATTTAACGCCCCGAGTCCCTAGACGTTTTTTTTTATAACCGTTTGAGTCCCTTTGAGTCCAAATTTTAACCTTTTGAGTCCACTTTAAAAAAAAAATTGGACTCAAAACGGTATAAAATGAACAAAATTGGACTCAAAACGTTATAAAATGAACGGATAGGGACTCAGGGCGTTAAACTTTTTGATTTTGGACTCAAGTGGTTAAAACCACTAAAACACAAGGACTCAAAAAGTAATTTACGCATCTGTTTTTAACGTACCTCATATTGGCGGTTGTCTTTGTTGTTGCAATGTTTTCTTGATTTGCAAAAGTTTTTTGGATAAAATCTTCTACTGGTGTGGCGAAAATGATCAATGAAACGGCTGTGACGAGTAAGACACCCGTTCCAACTAGCGTTTGTTTCAGCAACTTGATGACCGGTTTGACCTGCACTTATGACGGTCGTTTCAGTTCATGACTTAGATTATAACAACTAATGTTTTTTGGAGTTTTTCTTACCTTGTATGACCCCAATAATCTGTCACGGGCCAGAATCTGAGGTCAAAGATGCAAAATTCTAAGTTATCATACGAAATGAAACAATTGGGAAATGGTATTGAAATCATAATGGGGTTGACATGAATGAAGAATGAATCACAAATAGGGTAACTAACCTCTGGAGGCTTTACCCACATTTGTCCATCATACCAACCACTTTCTTCATAGGGTATCACTGCAGATAACAGTCGGTCACCCACGTAACTCCATCCCTACCACGAAATATATAGAATTTGAGAAAATCACGAAAATAGTCATTTTACTAGATGCGTGATGCCTATATAAACCATGTTGAAACAAATCACTCATTTAGCCATGAGATACGCAACTACATATCTACTTTTACTCGCATTAAAGACTTTTTTCTCACCAAAAAATGACTTTTCAACTAATGTGATACGTGGCACCATAAAACGTACAGATTTGCGGATGTGTTGTTATTAGCGTATAGAATGAAAATATTTAAAACTTAGGTGAGTAAAAGTAGATACGCGACCAAAGATTCACGCATCGCATGGCTATATGCGTGAAATTGTTTTGATAGACCATAGAGATATAACGCATTCTGAAAAATGATACTTTCGTGATTTTTGTCATGGACATTTCTTCGTTAATCAACCATGATACTATTACTCATGGTTGGAAAAATCCCAACTAGCATCTGATTAGTCGCCGATTAATCGCTAATTTTCTTCTAATCTGCCAATTAATCACTAGACGGTCAACGACGGCCCTAAGCAGTCCTAATCGGCCAAAAAAATCAACGGTTCCGGACAAATTCCGGCCAATTACCGGCCAAATTCCAGCCATTTTCTAGTCAAACCTTGTAAATTTCGGTGATTGATCTTGTCTACTTTAAAAAATGAGCCGATGTGAGGTTAAAACTTGTCTTGCTAAAAAAATAAACATAAAAATGTGTGCGTGTATGTGTATATATAACACTGAAGATTACATATATAAATCCCAATCCGATTAATCGCTAGTCCATACCTCACGGCCTAGCGATTCTTACAACACTGTTATTACTTAAACATGAGGAGTTTTAGATTTAGTGATGACTGGGACCAGTCTAATTCAGAAGCACACACATTCTGATTAGAAAGACATACCAGATAAATCCTCAAAACAACTAATGATACAAGAAAAAGGGTCCCTGTTCCTGCAGCTAGTAAAAACCGTAAAGGATCCTGCATAAATATAAGAAAGATGGTGTTATCCACACCGAACTGAACCATTCCCACCTTTAATTTAAGCATTCGCCCATATTGAGAAAAATTATCTAGTAAATTTGGCATTGCTTGCTCTAATGAATATGGCTTACAGTTGAAGGATTAAAGCTGGAAGCTGATACTGGGATTCCAAGAACAGTAAATGTGACCAGCCAGAGCCCTCCAAGCCGTAGGAAAAAGGATGTCGGTTTTAGTTCCCCCCACGAGTATAACGCTCCTTCTTTCAGAGATGAGTACTCATTCACCTGTTGTTGGTTCAAAACCAAACCAAACCAACCAACATCCATTAAGCTAACAAACAATACATACATGTTGATGTTCACCCAACACAAAAACAACTCTCATATCCAAATAATTGTGATTGTAAGACAGACATACCGGTCTTTGCTCAAAGGGGACCTCAATTTCCAAGCCCGGTTCCCAGCTCTGGCCCGGTAAGTTACTAAACCGACCGTCCATCTCATCTTTAAGCGCCATGCTTGTAACAATCCTCTTAGATGAGCTCCGGTTCCATTCTAACCGAACCGGTCTGCGGTGATCTTTCAGTTTTTGACTTGGACATGAAAGTAAAGAGCAGTACACATTTAGCCTGATCATTTGTTTATTTCCTGGAACTTGAACAAATTCCAGGAGATAAACCTGCCTGCAATCAATGAGATTATTAACACAATACTTGAGTGTTTCTTGCTTTGATTGTTAATAGTTTTGGCCTGCTTTGGGGACCATGTTTTATTTTACGTGGTGGGAGAATTTCTGTTTGAAGATAAAATTATTTTATTTTCCGTATTTTTTGAGGTCTGTTTCTCTCAGGACATGTGGCACCATAACAACTCTATAATACTAAAGAAAACTAAGCCTTTTTCTCTACGAGTTAAAGATTAAAAAGTAAATTGGAGGATATGGGATGGTGGTTTTACTATATGGCTTTTACAGTGTTTTCAGAACCCAACTTACTGATCGGACCGGTCAAACAACTAAGGTGCCGCCGACGTAATGTGTCGTGTATCGCAGTTTTAACGTACATGTTATTTTAAATTCACGTTTTGACATAAACTTTTTTCTCAAGTGAGTCAGGTAAAAAATAATACTTTTTATACTTATTTTATGTATGTTCGTAAACTGTATTCGAAAGCGAGTTGGGTCAAATATAATACGTTTTCATTCGACGACGACGTAATTTTTTTCAGTAAAGAGTCGGGTTAAATATAAAGTATAAATACGAGTTACTTTAACTTTTGATGCCGCCGCAACGCGCGGCGGGTCAAAATCCTGTCAACATAGAGTTGTGTGCGTGGTTGGCTGAGGCTGTTTGCTGCCTGAGTGTGGAAATTGTGTTCTTGCATGGTCCTGTTGTCACCATTTCTCGTGCTACACCATCGAAACACACTTTTGGTGGTGTCCGGCGCACACACAATTGGATTACTATGAATGCATTTTTATCACTTTATTCCCTTTATTTGGTTCTTGAATTTTTAGTTTTTATAACCTATTTTTTTAAATCCTTTTTTACGGCAGATTTTAACAAAACATCACGCCAGGGAGAAGCTAGAAAAACACCAATTAAACCACTCAAGAGAGTACATCTTAGTTTAGTTTAAAAGGGTGAGAATTTTTTCTTTAAAAGAAAAAAGAAATGTGTGATTGGTGAGAATGAAAGGGCTCCAACATGCAAACTCACTCTCTCTCCTCATTCTTCATCGGTAACTACTCATCGAAATTCCAATCAAACACTGACCTAAAGTTGATGGCGGCGGTGTTCCCCTTAGACCATGGGGGTGTGGAGGGGCTTGGGTTGGGGGCATTACTCGACACGTGGCGAGGTGGGACCCACAAGGTAATACTAAAAAACTAGGGGTGTTTTGTGGCATGGCTTAGCTTGACGTGGCCAGCCATGTTGATTTTTTTGGTTTAAACTATTTAAAATTTCACCCAACCAACCAAAGCCAGCCATGTCACCCAGCCCCCCGCCAGGCTCAATCCCCACGCCAAAGGGGCAACACCATGCCCAACGTCAACCTAGGGTGGAGCAGCCGGCGTTAAAGGGCCAAAACGCCAAGAAACCAACGCCCACACCCACTGGTTTTAGGTATGCTCACTCCCCGCAGGTGCCCCGATCAGCCTAATTTAATTAACGATTAATTAGGCGACATAAATCGGAAATTGATAGCACTTTGTGATAATTAGTTGTTCCCATTGATCATGTACTAGTATTCGGTTAACGAAAATTATAATTCTCATTGTTCGGATCGGACAAAATTTATAATACTTGTGTGTTTTCCGAAAATTTTAGTATACATATACTTATTCATGTGATTAGCAATGATTTAGTTGTACATATATACATGTTATTTTGCCTTTTGTCACAAATAAACCCCTTAACGAATATTTGTTGGTATTTGTAGGCTGTAGATGTGAAAGACAACGCTAATGACTTGTTTATAAACAATGAATTGTTGTATGTCATCTTATTTTCATCCGCAACGCTAATGACTTGCTAACAAACTATTAACCGTCTCCTCTCAAGCTAACTGGCAAGTGAAACTGATTATAGGTTCCTAGTTACAATGGATCTCCCGATCTATGCACAAATATATATCCTACTTTCCATGCTTCACTCCTTAAGTAATCTTACGAGTCACCTACGGCTACGACTATTATTCCCTTACTGACTTGTTCCCGTTTCCAACTACAACCAGCTGCAGTTCTAGACACAAAGCCATCATTAAAGTCAAGGTACTCGGGTAACATCTTTCCGATTTTAATCCTTGAGGTCAACAACTTTATATTGGAGAGTACTACTATGATAGTTGAAAATAAGGACTAATATTGTAATTGTTCAAAAGTAGAGGGGTTATTATGAAATTGTAAGCAAAGAACTACCCATGAAGTGGGGCTAGTATGCACCTGCAAGTAAATAACTACCATAACAGAATCACCAAAAATGTTTAGCTTGTAACAGTTCGTCATTAGTAGAGGTACATAAACCCGACTTTTAATTGACATGCTGATCATATATCTCTCCTCGATCTTATTTATTCTTTATCTTTGATATCTATGCAATCGAGTACCACGACAAATATAAAAAAAAAAAACATGACGGTAATCACATAAGTCGGAACAGATACAAAAAAAGAAGATTTCTAGCATTTCAATCCAAAATGCTAGCCGTAATCGAACATAAGCGTGGTTTTCTTACTTACAAATGACGTCGTTATTGTTTACTTACACGATAGTCGATAAAATAGCCAAACTGATCATGGAGGCAACAAATGCTGCAGTTCCCAGTTCGATCCAACAATGTCGTAGATACTTGTACTGACAACTGCCAAGGAGCCTGATCAACTGAGGCACAACTTCATGTCATTGTTTGTCCTAAACATTTGTCCAAAAGCACCAAATATTAATGATAAATGAGTAACTTTACATGCCCTGATATCGAAAAAAAGAAATTAAGGTACGATATGAGAGATGTCATTAGGGGTAACAATTCTGTAACCCGAACAGGACGTTCATAAAATCGTGTAACCCGAACACGACCTGTTTAGCTCATTTATCTAAAGAGTCAACGGGTTGACTTATTGTAAATGAGTTGTAATCAAGTTGTAAATGTGTTAAACGGGTTAGTAGGTTGTGATAAATGGTTAAACGGGTAGCAGGCTGACCTTATAAGATCTATATTCTTTTATTCTAATTTTAAACGGGTTGACACACCGACATGTTAACTAAACAGGTTAGACTTGATATGACAACCCAAAACCTGATTATTTTCACGTCGTGTTAGGAATAGCCACCCCTAGTTTTCATCTGACTTCATGGGATGACATTTTTGGTCGGAGAACGAAGGGAATTAGAAGTGGAACTTAAAATACACATATTCTTCTATTATTTTGTGTATCTATCCTTGGCCTACACCATAAGGTTATCCAACCCTTTCACTAACATCCAAAATCAGTCCCAACATGACCCACAAGTCAGAAAAGATACCACACAAAATCCACATGGTCCTCCATTCGATTCCGTCTTCAAAGATTACTCATTTTATAGATAATGTTGGCTTTTAGTTGAATAAGCAAACTACTCAATAACACGAAAAGAAGTTTCTTACATAAGAGTGGCTTCCCATCCAACCCGGAACATGTCGCGAAAGAAGAGCAATATATTGTTCCATCGCGTCTTCGCGCCCTAAATTTTCTAAACGTTTCCAAGAATTCCTGACAAAATGAAACAAAAAGCGATCAACAACTCAATTACAACTAAAAACATAACGACTACTGAGAAGATGAGTAAAATGCCATTAATTTGTCACGTTCTACGTTTGGCATGTACATCACTGAACAAAGGACCAAATGTTATCTATTTAAGTGACAGTCGGTCACCTTATAACCAAAGGGTTCCTTAGATTAATATGATTTGAAGTTGGGGCCCATTATACTCATCCTTGAACTGCTAGACGGAGGGAAACCCGACAGAATAGGCCCAAACATAAAAAGAGCCTAACTTGAGCTACGAGTGGAGTTACATGGGCCACAAGCAGCAGACGAAAAGGTCTCGACGAGCCATCATGTGGCAAACGGCCATAGGCGATTTGAGCCAGCTATCGGACCCGAATTCCATAATTCGTCCCAATTTTAGTGATTTCAATTCTTTCCTCTTTTAGTATAAAGTGTGTAAATCATTTCTGTTCTATGAATGTTGAGATATATAATCAAAAACTGAATAAGAAGATAGCGAAAAGGTTTATACCAATTGGCACGAGCAGACACCTTGAGAGCCATCGGTTGTGGCTCAAAGCAAGACCCTTCAATGGCAACCCTATGAAGCCCATATAACTCTACCTTCACTTCATTATCAATCAAATTCACAACACCACTATTAACCTTAGCATCCATAAACGCTACCGCAGCACCAAACCTCCTCTCCAACTCCGTCGTCTCAACCCCCTGCCAATCATCATCAAACATCTCATCTTCCTCTTCAACCTTCACTTCACTATCGTCAGTGGTAGATAACTTCTTTTCAACAGATTTCACACAATCTTCTTGCACTAATGACCCAGTGAAATTTACCACATTACCCTCATCACTTTTCACCAAATTACCACCACCATCCTTACATTCAGTTCTCTCAGGACTTTCATCAAACACATAGCGTACACCAACTCCACTGCCACTTTCTGTGTCTACTTCAACAGATTTCACACAATTTTCTTGAACTAATAATCCACTGAAATTTACCAAATTACCCTCATCACTTTTCACCAAACTACCATCATCATCATCCTTGCATTCAGTTCTCTCAGGACTTTCATCAAACACATAACAGACACCAACTCCACTAATGCTTTCTGTCTCTACTTCAACTATTGATTCACTAAAAGTTACCATATTACCCTCATCACTTTTCACCAAACCAGCATCACCATTATCATCTTCATTTCTCTCAGGACTTTCATCAAACACATAGCCTGCACCCTCTCCACCACCACAATCAACCACAACCCCACTTCCTAAATCACCCTCCAAACACCCAAAACCACCCTCTTCACAACCCTTTACCGGATCATCAAAGTTTCCCTCTTTTTCAATCTTTTCTTCAACCCTAATCGAAACACTTGAATTCCCACTCGACCCGACTGAAAACAACTTGGCGATTAACAGAGACACTATGAGAGAGAAGGAGATTGTGAAAACTAACTCTTGAACAAGCTCCATAACAGTGGCAAACGATAAAGATGTTTGAAAGGGTAAAAGGGTTCGGCAAAATGGAAGATTTATGATGAATACTGTTTGTGATTGGAAGGATAAAAGGGAATTTTGCAGAAGGGGAAAGTATATACTATGTTTGTTGCTATACAACTTCAATGATGTTGCTTACGTGTTGATGATTGTTCTTCTCAATCGGCAAATTTAAGATATTCTTGTTGCAATTTGGTACCTTGAGTATTGAAATTTGACACTTAGGGTTTTTTTATATGTAATTTTATAATGGAATAATGGATTTTAATAATTCTAAATATTAGCCGTTGTCTGGCAATGGTCACAGCTTCAAAAATAACCAGTGGTAGTCCTAGCTTTTCATATATTATAAACTAATGGACCTTTACTCAATCGAAAATGATAAGGGGACAAAAAGAAATTAAGGTTCTGTTATTACAGGTCCATTAGTTTACAATACGTGAAAATGTGGAACAACCACTAGTTATTTTTTAAGTTGGGACTGTTGCTGGCCACCGGCTAATAGTTAGGATTGTTAAAATCCATTATTTCTTTTATAATTACACATATGTAAACTAATTTTTTTACATATACGTAATTAGTTATGACACATATATATAATTTGGCTATTATACATATGTAAACTACTTTTAACATGTATGTAATCAAACAAATACATATAATAGATGATAAAAAGATCATAAATACAAAAAAATATATAAAATGATTGTTTATTAGGAGTTCTGAAATAAACCAAACCCAATGTTGTAATATAAAGTTTAGGTTTTTTACTTTAACAAGTTTTTAAGGTCTTTGAATATCGGATATGACTGACTCGTTTGTCATGTTAACCTAGAATCGTCGATGCCAAGTATTTTGCAACAAAATAACTTAATAATAAATATTAGGAAAAATTACAAGTTTTGTCCTTTATCTTTATACCACTTTTCAGGCGGTGTCCTTTTTAACGAATGTTGACAGGCGGTGTCCTTTATTTGGTATTTTGTTGCAAGTTTAGTCCTTTACACCCAACCCAGTTAAAAAACCCTGTTAATTGTGGACAGGCGGTGTCCTTTACTAGGTATTTTGTTGCAAGTTTAGTCCTTTACCTAGGTATTTTATTGCAAGTTTAGTTCTTTACACCCAATAATTAACATGGTTTTTTAACTGGGTTGGGTATAAAGGACTAAACTTGCAACAAAATACCTAGTAAAGGACACTGCCTGTCAACATTCGTTAAAAAGGACACCGCCTGAAAAGTGGTATAAAGATAAAGGACAAAACTTGTAATTTTTCCTAAATATTAATAATGAAGTAACTTACATGAATGATCCTCGTTCTTTGTTAATATTAGGGTATTGATCATCAATATTTATAGATTATAGTTTTGGTTCCCACTTGAAGAGGTATGTAGACCTGCAACAAATCCAGGAGCAGACCGACAACAGCAGTACAATTCCTCCAGCACGGACAAATATCGGTGCGCCACGTGGACCACTATCCTGGACGCGACAGAGGAGACCAAGAGGATATTCCCCTTGGTCGGACAGCTGGCGTCCGATAACAGCTAGCAAGGCTGCTCCTCCCTCTTTCACCCTCCGGCTATAAATAGGACCCTTCATCATTCAGGTTATTCTATTCGATTCTCCACTCTCTCACACTCAACACACACTGTTTTCTTCCTCGGAACAGTACTTATTCTCACGCCGGAGCCCGGTTAAGAGGGAAACCCCCATATCCCCCTCTTAACGAGCTAACGGTGTTGCTGTTTTGCAGGACCCTAGTCATTTGGCGAGTAAGGAAGGAGATTGAACCCACAGAAGGGACGATCCAGCTAGTTAACCATCGGTGTTAACCAGTATTTCATCATATTTTTAGTTAGTAACATGTTTGGTTGTTTTAGTAGATAGACGTATGTTTTTAACAGGAAGTCACACCACACATAACTATGTTACGACGGGTATCGTCTTCTTTTCAAACGGAAGTCACATGGATGACTTAAATCGAAAAACAAATGTTCTTCTGCTGTAATAACTGAACATCTTACTGACTGATAAAATGTGAAGATTGGGACCATAATTTTAAAGAGAAAAGATTAAACAGAATATGATATAAAGACTATCCGTGTAATTTACCCTAAGAATAAATGTATAAAAGAAAATAGGGGGTTGAAAAGCAAAAGTGGAATCTAAAGTGGGTCTAAAAGTAGCCTTCACCGAGGTCCATGTGATATTTATGAATTATATGAGTAGTTGCTGTTTAGTTGCCAAACCTTTATTAAGAAGGCCCAGATTGGTGTTGTGTCTCTATTCCTTGTTTGGTAGAAAAACCACGTGATTTTATATTTTTATTTCTCACTTGCCATCTAAGTAGCACTGGAACAGGTACGGGATCGGGGTACGGGGACGATATGGGAACGAGGAACGGCAAAACTTGAAATTTCAAGATACGGGTACGACAATAAAAATATAAAAATATATTAAACAAATTTCAAAAATACTACATCTTCCAAAGGTAATTAATTATCAATAATCAAATCATTTTCAAATTCCGATTCATCTAGTGAGAGATCGGCAATCGATAGAGAATTAGAGATGATGAGACTTGAGAGTTTAGAGAAGCCGAATATGATAGGTCTATTTATTTAAAGGCCGGTTGTGGAATTTGAAAGGGTTAAAACCCTAAAATTAAATGGAAACGGGCTGGATACTTCTACCAGATACGTCCCCGACATTGGAATCGTTTAGGAAACGTCCCCGACGAGTACCCATGGTGTTTCCGTCCACGACAAGTACCCGATACGGGTATGGCCACATAAATGGAGTCCCCGTGCTACATAGCTTGCCAGCGAAATATATAAAAGAAAATAGTTTTTATTGTTAGGGTTAGGATCAAATATAAAGGATAAAATAAATAAGAAGGGTAAGAAGAATTCTAGTCCATTGATCTTATATTTGGAGGGTTGAGATTAGTTTTATGGAAAAGAAGATAATAGAAGGGCATAAAGGGAATCCTATATTTATGGATTTTCTCTCTCCACATGCAAGGCACATGCCAATTCCTCCATCGATTTAAAACGTCCATAACTTTTTTATACGACATTTTTTTTTAAAAAAATTCACCATAATAACGAGCGTTTTTTTATCTTTAATATGAGTACCATATTATCATATAAAAATAAAATAAAAAATTCATTTTTACTGGATTTTTTTTGCATTGTGTTATAGGTTCAGGTCATTGTGTCTTTTAACTAGGTTTTGGTCAGTAAAGTTTCTATACAATGTGTTATTATCAAAACCTATAACACAATGTTAATTTGGGTTCTATCCATTGCGGTTTTTATAAGAACCTATAACACAATAAATGACACAATGAAGATGGTGTTATATCTGGATTTTCTATAAATTGTGTTATTAGTTCAGGTCATTGTGTTTAATATGTTATTCATTGTGTTTTAATATGTTGTCCATTGTATTTTTATAATTTGTTCAATTTTTTTTATTATCTTTGTTCATTGTGTTTTAGTTTGTTATGTATTGTGTTTTTAGTTTGTTTTCCATTATGTCTTCATTTGCTCTCCATTGTGTTTTTTATCTGTTGTCATTAATTGTGTCTTTTATCTGTTGTCATCAATTGTGTTTTTATTTAGTCTGATAATTATGTGTTATATGTTATCGCCATTGTGTTATACGTTATGGTCATTGTGTTTTAGTATGTTGTCCATTGTGTCTTTTATCTGTTGTCATTGATTGTGTTTTTGATCTACTTTACATTGTGTTTTACATCATGTCCATTGTGTTATTATCAAAACCTATAACACAATGTTAATTTGGGTTCTATCCATTGCGTTTTTATAAGAACCTATAACACAATAAATGACACAATGAAGATGGTGTTATATCTGGGTTTTCTATAAATTGTGTTATTAGTTCATGTCATTGTGTTTAATATGTTATTCATTGTGTTTTAATATGTTGTCCATTGTATTTTAATAATTTGTTCAATTTTTTTATTATCTTTGTTCATTGTGTTTTAGTTTGTTGTGTATTGTGTTTTTAGTTTGTTTTCCATTGTGTCTTCATCTGCTCTCCATTGTGCCTTTTATCTGCTGTCATTAATTGTGTCTTTTATCTGTTGTCATCAATTGTGTTTTTATTTAGTCTGATACTTATTGTGTTTTATGTTATCGCCATTGTGTTATACGTTATGGTCATTGTGTTTTAGTATGTTGTCCATTGTGTCTTTATCTGTTGTCATTGATTGTGTTTTTGATCTACTTTACATTGTGTTTTACATCATGTCCATTGTGTAATATGCAACTGGGTTTTTGATTTTTTTTTTTTTTTTGAAAAATATAACAATATGGTACTCATATTAAAGATAAAAAAACACTCGATTTTATGGTATTATTTTTTTAAAAACAAATGATGTATAAAAAAGTTACGGACGTTTAAAAATTGTGGGGGGGGGGGATAACATGTGACTTGCATGTGCATATTCTCTTTCCTCTTGTAGACAAAATTACCATTTCCATTTAATTCCTCCTAGGATACTTGTCACTCTCTGGTGGCTTCTTACCCTTCTTATTTTTAAATACTTTGTATTATAACTCAACCATTTATTGTTAATAACCTTAGTGAAACTGTGAAAATGATACGAACCAACCACCTTGACCCGAATGCGTATTTGGAACATGACGTATCGTACCGTTACCACATGCACGTTTATTTTGATGTGTTCACAATTTGCACGTTTCTGTTGGTTTTGCATGCATATAGATGTAGGTCCATGTTTTCATTGGTTACCCATGTTCCTTTATTAGTGCATCCACGTTTCCGATTTATCGCATGCATGATCTATTTCCTGCATATTTAAATACCTTGTACTGCACTTGAGAATGAAGAAGAAAAAGTTGCAAAAAATCATTCTCTTATATTTACTTTCAATTTAAGTTTTACAATCGTTCTTTGTTCGTAATTTGGAGACCACCGATCTCGAACTCGGTACTATCAATTGGTGCTTTCATTCTTCGTCTTCACCTTCCGCCATGCCGCCCCGCCGTGACACCTCCTCCGACAACCCTTCCACTGATGAATTGCTTACCTCCCTCGCCGACTCCGTCAACAAGTTGATCACCTCCAACACCGCCGCCACCAACCAGATGGTTTCCGGTCAAGAGCAACACAAGGCTCATCTGGATATCATAATCAAACAATTGGCGGCTCAGTACGAGCAAACCAACAACCTCATTGCTACCCTTCTTCGACCCGATCCGAACCGACCTAGTTCTTCCGGGTCGAACATTCCGCCACCTCCACCACCACCGCCACCCTGGATTAAACGTCACATAGCACAAAATAGAATTCTAGAATACACAAGTTTTCACATACACATAGGATAGAGTTTAGTTTGCAAAAGATTCAAGTTTATATAGAATACATGTTACACCCCAAAGTTTAAGAGTAAAAAGGGGATCGAGTATACTCACAACGATTGCTTAACATTCGCAACTATTGCTTAACATTCGCAACTGTTATTGGATCAAAGGGAGCTCTTTTTAGAATTAGACTGATTAGATTACAATAGGATAAGAGTCGAGATTGAACAAAGTATTGGAAACTGTCACTGGATCGGATGGCTATCCAATCGTATGGCTATCCGATCGGATTGCCAGTCGAGTGGTGACATGTGTGTGAGGAAACGGGCGGTTGCCCGATCGGATGGCCATCCGATCGGGTTGCCACTTGATTTACTATTTACAAGGTGGGGGAAAATTGGGTGGCTGCCCGATCGGGCGGCAGTCCGATCGGGTTGCCACTCGATCCAAGTGTTAGAATGCTCTGGTTCCCTTGATCGGGTGGGTGCTCGATCGGGCGGCTGTCCGATCGGGTTGCCACTCGATTGAGGTCTCCCAAAACTACAAGTTTCTGAAAAGTTACGAAGTGTTGAAAGTTTTCAAAGTTTCAAGGCTAAAGGGCAAGTGTCACCTGATAGGGTGGCTGTCCGATCGGGTTGCCGCTCGATCGGGCGACCCTTGTTCTTGTTTATCATTTTTTAAAATTTCTAAGTTTTTAGCTTAATGGTGACGACACGACACGTATTGAGACAACGGTAAACTCTTCAGCACCCAGGCACTCTGATCGGGTGGGAATCACCCCCGTCCGATTAGTCGTCTGTCTCTAACGAGTTTATGTCAGAATCCGTTGCCATGCTCGTCTTTACCGGTAATAACTCAGGTCCAAGTCGACTTTCGACTACTTATCAAGTCTTCAGTCCATTTAGACCCGATTTCCACCTAATAAAGTAGAAGTTTTGAAGAAGAGAGTAAGATAATTCAAGTTTTATATGAAAAAGTCTTGATTTAGCTTGGATTTGGTATGAGACACATGAAATACCTTAGATCCGAGCTAGATCTTGCCAGAAATGACATCACCTAATAGCTCGTACAAACAACCATGATGACATCACCCTCAAGAACTCAGATCTGAGAGATTTCATGGTGAAAAGTGTGGTTTCAAAGGTGAATCACATGGAGGATTGATGTGTGCAAAATGCAACATATAAATTACATCAATTGTGGCATAAAACTAACCCTTTTTTAGTACTAATGTTGGAAAAAGTGTGCTTTTGTCTTCCTTTTGTATTTTCAGGATTAAATGAGCTCAAATTAACAAAAGAAGCAAAAAGACATCAAAATCTAACATAAATACAAAAAAAGGAACAAGACGTGACATGCCCGACCCCACGACAGCATCTTCCCAAGCAAAACAAGATAACAGAAGACTGAACACGCCCCGTGCTCAGCTAGCACGGGGGCGTGCCCAAGTGTCAGCAGAAAAGACAAAGTGGTAGAAGCTTCTATTGCCCACCACGGGGCCGTGCTCAGCGGACACGGGGCCGTGGTCAACTATAAGATTCGCACAATCCAGGAAAATCTTCATAGTACAAAGATTCTTCTGCACCACGGGGTCGTGCTCAGCGAACACGGGGGGCGTGGCCAACTAATAAGACAAGCTGCATTAAATGAAGAAAGAGAAGGATGTGGACACGGGGCCGTGCCCACTGGACACGGGGCCGTGCCCGAGCTTCTGTTCAGCCTATAAATAGGAGTGCTTGGCTCAAGCTCAAACCATCCCTTGGCACACCACCTCTCTCACACTTCACACTTCACCCACCACCCACCACCACCATAACACCATCATCCACCACCATCATCCATTGTCCATCATAGAGTGTGTGAGTCGTCTCGGGATCCAAGATTGATCGTAAGAGTTCTTGACAATCAAGGCCATGTTTGCCTAAGTCTCTTACATCACTTGGTGAAGACAAGTGTCTAGTGTAATACTTTTTATTTCTAATCTTTTCGCACTTTTTATTTGGTTTTGTATTAATGACTTTAATAACTAGTTTCTTATGTTGAAGGTGATCTTTCCTTATCGTTTGTCCGTGGTGTCTTGACATTATTTTACTGTCTATATAAAATAAAAGATTTTCACCATTCATATCTCCACGGTCTATATGGAGGTATGTTGGCTACCTGGTCGGGGGTTAAGGGAACGGTTTGGTAAAGGTCTTGCCATTGTTCAGCGTTTAGAGGTCCTGCAATGGACCTGGGTCAAATTTAGTAGGACCTCCTTCAATACTTAACGGTATTGGATGGCGGGGGTCCAAACTCTTTGATCCCCTCATAAGTTAACTACTATTAATACTATAACCCGGCTATTTAGGACTGTATCCCTGCTGACTCAGACTACTTAGTCGAGGGTAACGTCACCTCCAAAAGAGGGACCTACCATAATTTGCATTAATAACTTAATTCATTATCTTTCAATAATCCGACCCTTTAGGATTGTATCCTTGCTGACTCAAACTACTGGGTTGAGGGTAACGTCACCTTCAAAAGAGGGGCCTACTACAATAACTAAGATAATCTCTTAAATAAGTGCAAAAGTGCGGAAATAATCAAAGGTTACACTATACACGAGTCAGAACCAAGTGATTCATCTTGTCTATCTGTTCTTCTTTTATTTTTATTTTCAGCATTTTAGTTAGTTTTTATTTTTCTTAGCTTAAAACTTTTTCTAAACTTTTTGATTTGATTAGACGTTGAGGATAAACCGGTACTAAAAGCTCTTGTGTCCTTGGACAACCTCGGTATCTTACCAACACTATACTACGCTCACGATGGGTGCACTTGCCCATATGTGTGTTTAGTGTTAGTAAATATCGTGTTTTATAAATTTAAAACTTGACTAAAAAAATGTTAAAGGGGCTTAAAATATACACCTAATATATATAACACTCGACACCCATCAAGTTTTTGGCGCCGTTGCCGGGGACACAAGGATTTTAAGAAAGTTAGGAATCAACGGCCTAATCTTTTTTTCTTATTTTTCATTTTTTTAGGATTTTTTCTTAATTTTTCAGCTTCTGCAGAACTCAGCACGGGCCGTGCCCGCTGACTACGCCCTGTGCCCAATCATTGGAACTGGCAATCCTGTTTTAAGTCAGACAGTAAGCTGAACACGGGGCCGTGCCCACTCAACACGCCCCCGTGCCCAAGTTTCAGTTACTGAAAACAGAACCGTAAGATCCCGACGGTTGGTAATTTCTGACACAAACATGAGTGATACTGATACTTTTTACTTTCGGCACTCTTATGGTACTATGTGGTGTCAATTATGTGGTGGTAACCATAAAGAATTAGAATGTTATTTTCTAAATTATAAACCCCACTATATAGACCCATCGTTTCCTAGTATCCTTAAGAGAGGCGAAAGTAAAAATAATCCCTATCTCTCCCTCGAATGCTCCCAACCGGATTTTCTAGGAGAAATGCTTCTCGATGAATTATTTCAACTAGAAGATCTAATTATTGATTGGTTAAAAGAACTTAGGAAAGATTTCAAAAATCTTTTCCAAGACGATAGCCAAGAAGAAGGGTTGGAACCGCATTCAAACAACTTCGTTGTTTCCGACGATACTCCTAACTCTAGTGAGGACTTGAGCGATAGTCGTCCCTGTGTCGATTGTGCCGTGAAGGACTCCCCATCAACTTCATTTGATGCATACATAGACCTGAGCGATTTGACATACACCTTCTTTAACGAGAGCCCGGAAAAGGATTGGACTTGTCCACCTACATATAGCATAGGAATCACCCTCACCGACAACCTCTTGCGTTCTCGTCTTAATCTAGATCAATTAAGGTATCTTAGGAACTTTGGGGTTGTTCCATCCAGCAAGGAACCGCCCGATCCGGAAAAGTTCCTTGAAAATAGACGAATTCCTTAAGACAGCTTCTAGACACGGGGCCGTGTCCAGATCAGCACGCCCCCGTGTCCACCCAAAGATTCCCTTTTGATTTTGTCAGAATGCGGACAAAAATGTGTCAGGATTCTATCTGCACACGGGGCCGTGTCCAGCCGACACGGGGCCGTGCGCAACGTACTGTCGTTTTCTATAAATGCAGCCAAGAATCCTGCACATTTGAACCATTCCAGGGACAAAGATTTGAGGAATATTCTCACATACCATCCTAGGTATTTTCTAAAAGAAGTTTCTCAACTATCTTCTTGTCCTTTCCTCTTTTATCCACTATCATCTTCTTCAAATTTTCTCATACTTCCATTAAAGCTTGAACCTTCCATAATTTCAAGCCTTATTGAGATATTTGCTAGATTTTTGTTCATGGAATCTTGTTAAAAATAAGTTCTATAACAATGTTTTAAGTTGTTTAAGTTCAAAAATGCTTCAAAAATCATAAAAACAATTTAAAACCCCAAGATTCCTTGTTCATAAATCCTGCAGATATCTGAACACGGGGCCGTGTTCGCTGAACACGGGGCCGTGTCCGAAGTACCGGATCCATAAAATTGAACTCTTTTCGGTATGTTTTCTCAGAATGGCAAGCAGAACAAGCGGAAACTCTTCGTCGCATTCCAGAAACAACCGGCAGGGGAGAAGATCATCAACGGTTGAAGATTCTCTTGTAAACTATGTTTACGCCTTAAGAGAGGCCCTTGATGAAGTAACAAGTGTGGAAGAGGCATTGGTCGACCGCATTAATCATTTGACGGTGGGACTAGAAGGATGTCTCCGGGAGGTCAACCTTTTGCACCAAAGGTTGAACATTCTCGCCTCTCCTCCTTTGGTACCGATTATCACCCAAAGGGCATGGAATGTGGTGCCGGAAGTCATCATTCCGGCCGAATGGTACGCCCTACATCCGGAGCCTCCTCGAGACATACTACAAGGGGTTCCGATTGGTGTCGCTCCTCCTCCACCCGATGTCGAGGAACATGAAGCCGCATCCCTTCTCCCGAGGGAGATTGAAGAATGGCTCTAGCAACATCTAAGGGACACCGTTTGGCTTGGAGTTCTACAAGGCTTTTAGACCGGAAATCTATTTCCGGAATTTTGGTTCTTATTGTAGAAGTAGGGCTCCTTAGGAAGATTTTAAGGATCACTTGACCTATCTAATATTAGGACTATTAACTTTTATTTTCTGTTTTATTTTTCATTTTTAGGACTAATATGTAATCCTCTCTATGACTAATGAATGATGGTTTTAGTTAAATTGGTGTTTGGGTGGTGTTGAAATGAATAAAACACACTTGAGATGGCAAATGATACAAGGGAAACTTGAACCAGCACCCCATGCAGGAAAACAGGACCGTCCGACAAAATTCTTCGTTTACAGTAAGCTCGGCACGGGCCGTGTCCGCCCAACACGGCCCCGTGCTGCACAGTCTGCAGAAAAAGACCCAGTTCAGGTAACTGGACACGGGCCGTGTTCACCCAACACGCCCCCATGTCCAGGCATCTGTTTCTCTTGATTTAATTTGGTTACTGGCACTTGAACACGGAGCCGTGCCCGGACAACACGGGGCCGTGTTCAGCGCCCAGTAACACAAAATTTTTGCTTTTTACACCTTTTTACACATTCAATCAACCTAAAAACTTATTTTTGGGACACATTGAGGACAATGTGTAATTTAAGTGTGGGGGGATGCTAAAACCTTGAATCTTGTAAGTCCTAAATACAAGCCTTACACAAAACTCTATTGGAACCGCTAATCACCCCAAATTTTTTTCAAAAATTTTTCAATTTTTTTTACTTGTCTAGGTTTAACTTGGGAATTTCAAGTTCTAAAAAGGTTATATTTTTACGAATTTACAACCGATAGCATCGTGATAAAAAGAACCAACATAAGAAAATTATGAAAAGGCATGGCAAACTCAATTAAAATTTGATTATATATACTTGATCACATAAAAACCCATTCCCACAAAAGTGAGTTTTGAGCCTTTATTGAGCATACAAATACATATCTTTAAACTAAATGCTCATCTTTCGTTTCTTGTGTGAATAGCCGCTTGGTTCTTACGACTCTAGAACTTGCCATGACGATACATTCCCGGTCCCTACCAACTTAAACCCGAGTAAGTAAATGACGGAGGCATTAGGACTAACCCTTTTTATTTCTACACCATTATTTTTCTTTTTTTTTTACCACCTACCCAAAATCCCCCTAGTTAGCCCCTTTGAGCCTAAACCTTTTCATTTCATAACCCAAACCAAACACCCTTTTACCCACCAAAACCTTTTTCATTTTTAACCCTTTGTTTTAGTAACTAGCCCGGTCTTTCGTATGACTCTTCAAAAAAAAAAAGTGTTGATGATGAAGCAAAAGAAAATAAACAAACAAGTTCATCAAAAAAATAACTTTGTTTGAATAGTAGCTTCATCAAAATAAAAGTTAAAAAAATAAAAAGTCTTACGAAAACCGACGCTTGTTACGCTTTTCGCCCTTTTTCTACTAACCACTAACCCAACCACCTACCTTTAACCCAAGCCTAACCCTTCACCCAAAAGTCCTCTTGATATTTACAAAGGTATATAAGTTAAAAAGGAGGAGGATTGATTGCTTGGCAAGCCTATGGTAGGAGTAAGTTCCATGCCGCTCTCGAGTGATCCAAAAAATACATTTTCGGCCGAGTGTTGAGTGATCCCCGTGAGGTATGTGAACTTGTATATAAATAGAATTTTAAAGAGGCATGTTATGCCCTAATAAGTAATTTATCTTATGAAAAGTTTTAAATAAATCATGACGAATATGATTGTAAATAAATAAAAATAAAACTAAAAAAAGAATCTTGGAAATCCCGACACTCTATGACAAACCCAAAAACCTTCTTCTCTACCCATTCCATTTGGGAGTGTAATAGCCACATTATAAAGAGTTTTGCTTGAGGACAAGCAAAGATTCAAGTGTGGGGGTATTTGATGTGTGCAAAATGCAACATATAAATTAC
Organism: Helianthus tuberosus; assembly: GCA_030545235.1. NCBI lineage: Eukaryota > Viridiplantae > Streptophyta > Magnoliopsida > Asterales > Asteraceae > Helianthus > Helianthus tuberosus. The sequence continues at coordinate 54,596,212 of CM060436.1, forward strand.
ATCAATTGTGGCATAAAACTAACCATTTTTTAGTACTAATGTTGGAAAAAGTGTGCTTTTGTCTTCCTTTTGTATTTTCAGGATTAAATGAGCTCAAATTAACAAAAGAAGCAAAAAGACATCAAAATCTAACATAAATACAAGAAAAGGAACAAGACGTGACATGCCCAACCCCACGACAGCATCTTCCCAAGCAAAACAAGATAACAGAAGACTGAACACGCCCCGTGCTCAGCCAGCACGGGGGCGTGCCCAAGTGTCAGCAGAAAAGACAAAGTGGTAGAAGCTTCTATTGCCCACCACGGGGCCGTGCTCAGCGGACACGGGGCCGTGGTCAACTATAAGATTCGCACAATCCAGGCAAATCTTCATAGTACAAAGATTCTTCTGTACCACGGGGTCGTGCTCAGCGGACACGGGGGCGTGGTCAACTAATAAGACAAGCTGCATTAAATGAAGAAAGAGAAGGATGTGGACACGGGGCCGTGCCCACTGGACACGGGGCCGTGCCCACTGGACACGGGGCCGTGCCCACTGGACACGGGGCCGTGCCCACTGGACAAGGGGCCGTGCCCGAGCTTCTGTTCAGCCTGTAAATAGGAGTGCTTGGCTCAAGCTCAAACCATCCCTTGGCACACCACCTCTCTCACACTTCACCCACCACCCACCACCACCATAACACCATCATCCACCACCATCATCCATTGTCCATCATAGAGTGTGTGAGTCGTCTCGGGATCCAATATTGATCGTAAGAGTTCTTGACAATCAAGGCCATGTTTGCCTAAGTCTCTTACATCACTTGGTGAAGACAAGTGTCTAGTGTAATACTTTTTATTTCTAATCTTTTCGCACTTTTTATTTGGTTTTGTATTAATGACTTTAATAACTAGTTTCTTATGTTGAAGGTGATCTTTCCTTATCGTTTGTCCGTGGTGTCTTGACATTATTTTACTGTCTATATAAAATAAAAGATTTTCACCATTCATATCTCCACGGTCTATATGGAGGTATGTTGGCTACCTGGTCGGGGGTTAAGGGAACGGTTTGGTAAAGGTCTTGCCATTGTTCAGCGTTTAGAGGTCCTGCAATGGACCTGGGTCAAATTTAGTAGGACCTCCTTCAATACTTAACGGTATTGGATGGCGGGGGTCCAAACTCTTTGATCCCCTCATAAGTTAACTACTATTAATACTATAACCCGGCTATTTAGGACTGTATCCCTGCTGACTCAGACTACTTAGTCGAGGGTAACGTCACCTCCAAAAGAGGGGCCTACCATAATTTGCATTAATAACTTAATTCATTATCTTTCAATAATCCGACCCTTTAGGATTGTATCCTTGCTGACTCAAACTACTGGGTTGAGGGTAACGTCACCTTCAAAAGAGGGGCCTACTATAATAACTAGGATAATCTCTTAAATAAGTGCAAAAGTGCGGAAATAATCAAAGGTTACACTATACACGAGTCGGAACCAAGTGATTCATCTTGTCTATCTGTTCTTCTTTTATTTTTATTTTCAGCATTTTAGTTAGTTTTTATTTTTCTTAGCTTAAAACTTTTTTCTAAACTTTTTGATTTGATTAGACGTTGAGGATAAACCGGTACTAAAAGCTCTTGTGTCCTTGGACGACCTCGGTATCTTACCAACACTATACTACGCTCACGATGGGTGCACTTGCCCATATGTGTGTTTAGTGTTAGTAAATATCGTGTTTTATAAATTTAAAACTTGACTAAAAAAGTGTTAAAGGGGCTTAAAATATACACCTAATATATATAACACTCGACACCCATCAAGGATGAAGTGTAGATCAAGAAAGTACAAGGATCTAGCTTGAAACATACCGATATCGCCAAGAAAATGGAGGAGAAAGGGTGTTGTGCGTCTGAGTCGAGCAGGGCTGTCACATCAGTGAAGGACTGATGTGACAGCTCCTATTTATAGTGTGAGAGGGAATAGAGGCGGTGCAGCATGGATAGGGTGGTGGCCCGATCGGGTGGTTATCCGATAGGGTGGCAATCCGGTCGGGTGGCAATCCGATCGGATTGTCACTCTGGCCAATCCAACCTTGTCGTGTTCCCGTCTTTGATTCGTTTTGCGAGTTAAATTAAGCGTTGTGTCTTATAGAATATCTAGATTATATTGTAAACATCAAAAGTTTCAAGATTAATAGATTCCGCCAGTGACAAGGTTCCAGTCTCTCGTTCAACCAAGAATCAAGTTTCACGAGTCTAAGGAGTCAAGCACCAAATAGATTTAGACATTCCAAACATAGGTTTAGGCATTCCAACATAGATTTAGACATTTCAGATATAGAGTTTAGGCATTCCAACATTTAGACATAGACTTTCCAAAGAAATAGACATTCCACACGTAGACTTAGGCATTTCAAGTATATATCATAGACTTCCACATAGAGTAGGGTTAAAATGACCAATAGAAAATCTCCAGGGACTAATCTTGACAGAATCTTAAAGTTTAGGGACGCTGGGCGTTACACTGCTGGGGTAATTGATTCCACTGTTGGATCTGTTTCGTCCCCACAATCCTCATCATCTCTTCCAATCAAACGCCTTACTCAATCAGAGATGCAAGCAAAGCGCGCCGCCGGCCTTTGTTTTAACTGCGACGAAAAGTTCCAGCCGGGGCACCGTTGCAAAACGCCACAATTCTTGCTTTTCGAGCCTCAAACCGATCCACCATGGACCGGTACAATTTCGACAACTGTGGGTCGGGAGGACACGAGCCGTTTTAAAGGGGTGGGTATTGATACGAACCAACCACCTTGACCCGAATGCGTGTTTGGAGCATGACGTATCGTACCGTTACCACCTGCACGTTTATTTTGATGTGTTCACAATTTGCACGTTTCTGTTGGTTTTGCATGCATATAGATGTAGGTCCATGTTTTCATTGGTTACCCATGTTCCTTTATTAGTGCATCCACGTTTCTGATTTATCGCATGCATGATCTATTTCCTACATATTTAAATACCTTGTACATGCACTTGAGAATGAAGAAGAAAAAGTTGCAAAAAATTATTCTCTTATATTTACTTTCAATTTTAGTTTTACAATCGTTCTTTGTTCGTAATTTGGAGACCACCGATCTCGAACTCGGTACTATCAGAAAACATATACATATACAGTTTGTCCACACGATAAGAAAAGTTTGATCATAAAGTATATCAACACTTTTTACGCACATTAATTATGTATAAGAAGAGAACTATACAGTATCTATTTTTTTTACGGTAAACTAGGATTACTGACGGACTATTAGAGTATTAGGTACCATCATGTCATTAGCGGAACCACACGATCATATCTATCTTTGCTAGGCTATAATGCATATGCACCAATTCAAGAGAAAACAAATTTTTTTTTTTGGGAAAAATACCCTTGTGTAGGTAGGATAGCTAAGGCTTCCAAATAATCACCACACAACCAAACACAAGTCTTGTTTCAAGAACAAGCTTGGAAGGATACAACACTTGTGGGTTAAAAACCCTTAGAAAACAGAAAGTTTGGAGTGAATAAACACCTCCGAATTTGTATGAAACAACCTTAATTAGGCTCACTAATCATAAACTTGATTAGGAGCATAAGAACATAGGTTTGTTTGAAGAAAACTCAAGTTTAAAGAAAGTTTACAAAAGTTTTTATCAAAGCAGAAAGTTTCTTACACTTTACACCTCAAATATGGTGATGTTCCATCTTGGTTTTCCATGGAAAACCTATAGAAACACTCCTAGAGGTGTTCCATGTGTTAAGAAGAAAGAAAATGTAGAAAAGGAGCAAAGGAAGTGAGCTAGAACTCTCTTGGAAATCATTGAACTTTCTGCTTGTAATCTGATTATTTGTTGCAATTGAGAGTGTATTAGAGAGGATTTGATGTGTTTGTAAAGTGGTAAGTAAGTGGAAATGAGGTGGGTTTTATAGGTGAGGTTTATGGTTAGTTAGATGGTAATTATGTAAGAAAACACATCAAACAAACACACTTTTGCCTAATCCACGAGCTAGAAACGAGATTATGTGGATTTGGGGTGTGGCAGGGCGCAACGACGAAACCGTGCCACGGTCGCGCGACGCGACGGGCCTTAGGGCTGAAGATGAGTTTTGTTTTTGGCAAAGTTAGTCCCTCATGTTTATGTTTGATATGTTTTAAAGTATTTTAGGGTGGTTTATGTATGAAAGCATAACATAAGGTGCTTTTATGAAATTTTAACATATGAACAAGTGTAATAATCAATAGATAGGTAAGATTTAAGTATATGAATTGTGAACAAGTATCGTATACGTTCCATAATGTATAAACTTGAAAGAAAAACACATAAGTTGCGTATGTATGACACGTATTTACAAGTCTAATACGCGTTTGCAAGAATAGCGAATAAGGTGACAATGCCCAACAAATTAAAAACGTATAGGTATGTAAGAATAAATAAGAGTTAAATGCTTGGTTGGTCCCTGTGGTTTGCAAAAATTTTAAACTTGGTCCTAGTGGTTTACTAATTACACGCGTGGTCCTAAAAGTTGCCAAAAATGAACTCGGTTGGTCCCCTGACCTAACCTCTGTTAAATTTCTCAGTTAACTATGTGTGAAATGACTATATTACCCTTGAACAATTAAAAAAAAGACATACCCATCATCTTCTTCTTCTCCATCCTTTCTTCTCAAATCAACCTGCAACACCTCGGGCTCAAACCTAGCCACGACCATGACTATTATCGGTCCTATACAAAAACGTTTGCAAGTAACCAAATGTTTAGTGGAGCTTGCCAGAAAACGTGAGTCGCCGGAAAAGATCTGAGATCACGGAATGGTTTGTACGGCCACCTGAGAGTCTGTTCTTGGTCCGAAACTGGTCAGAGACGCACCACAACCCTCCGATTTGTTCCACTGTCTTCAACCCTGCTCTGCAAAAACCATCACCGCCCCTATACTGTCGCGACAACCACTCAATGCCTCCTTGAGCCGCCACTAACCGACCAACCACCAAACACCCACCTACCACAGCCTCCCCCTAACGGATTTCGCCACCGTCCTGCCACCACAACATCACTCGAAGAAACCATTGGAGGCCACCGCTGAAATTCATCGGAGGAGGGCAACTCCCTCCTTTCTATCTCCATTGGCTCCCTCAATCTCGCTCCTGTATGTGCAGATGTGTGTGTGTTCTGTAGAAGCGGTTGGGTTGACAGTAGAATTGGAGGTGGAGGTGGTGGGTTGACAGTGGAATTGGAGGTGGAGGTGGTGGGTTTGAGGTGGAGGTGGATTTTACAGAGAGAGAGAGGGGAAAGTGTGGTTGGATCTTAGGTGTTGGTGGTAGAGGTATATATATATATTTTTTATTTTTTTAATTGTTCAAGGGTAATATAGTCATTTCACACATAGTTAACTGAGAAATTTAACAGAGGTTAGGTCAGGGGACCAACCGAGTTCATTTTTGGCAACTTTTGGGACCACGCGTGTAATTAGTAAACCACTAGGACCAAGTTTGAAATTTTTGCAAACCACAAGGACCAACCAAGCATTTAACTCAATAAATAAAGTATAATTTGTATAAAACAATGGATTTTCTTACGATTAAAGTTTCGGATTTACAAAAATAAAACGAAATACGATCACAAGAGGAACAAGCTTCCAAATATAGAAATACGAGTCAAGCTTTCCGATTTAGGAAAGTCACGAAAAAAAAACGGAGCGTTACAGTCTCCCATTCTTTAGGAAATTTCATCCCGAAATTTATTCAAGATGAAGACTTTGAAAAAGGCATTTTGGCTAAAAGATTAATTGTCTAAAATCGAGGCTTGGAAGTTTTGAAACGTGTTGAAAAGTATGAAATTTTGAGGAACGTAAATATATGTTTGTAAAAAGAGTTCATTTGACTAAAATGGTTTGAGACATTAAGCATAAGTAAAACGTGCATATGTGTGTGTATAAGCAAAGTGAGCTTAAACAAGTTTGAATAACTCAAATGGAGAGGTATTTTAAAATATAATATTCACGAAGAAAATTTTCATATAAAACGGTATGTATTTTGATATATATGGAAAAGTTGGACGTACCATATAACGAGTTAGGTGCATTGTTGTAATATGGAAAAAGTACTTGCGTAATAAAAAAAAATCATTTAAATGGATTAGAGCTGGAAAGTGGGAAATTTGATCGGTGTTGAAGTACCGAATAAAGATTAGGAGAGTTATTTTCTAGTCAGCTTAATTAGATAGTGTAAGAACGGTGTTGAGTTCATGGATGATATTAAAGTAAAGTTCATTGTACATATCAAATATAATTAAAAATGATCTTTGATTTGATTGATTACTAACTAACATAATCACCAAATAATTGATTTGATTACGAATCAATAAAAAATGATCACACCTGGGTTTGAATTAAACACAGGGGTTGTTTGTTTACCTCTTAATGAGCCTTTTAATGGTTCAGACCTCTTACTGGTTCAACACTTAATGGTTCAGACTGTTTGTTTCACGAGCAGATGTCTGAATGGTTAAGACATTTGCCTCTGAATGGTTAAGATTTATACAGGAGTTAAATGCTTGGTTGGTCCCTGTGGTTTATGAAAATTGCAGACTTGGTCCCAGTGGTTCACTAATTACAGAGTTGGTCCTAATAGTTGTACTTTTTGCACTCGGGTGGTCCTTATCATTAACCATTGTTAAATTTATCAGTTAAGTTGATGTTAAATGACCAAATTATCCTCAACAATTAAAAAATAAAAGTAAAAATAAAAAAAAAAAACAAAAGGAGATGGACTCACCATCGTCTTCTTCACCCCCTCCCCTCCTCTCTCTCTCTCTCTCTCTCTCTCTCTAAAACACCTGTAACCATCGTCAGCTATCATTCCACTACAACCCCACCTCCGAAGACCACTGTGAAGCACCGCGAACACCCACCTCCACCGTCTCCCCTCCACCACCACTGAACACCCACATCCACCGTCTCCCCTCCACCACCTCCACCGGAGCTCTGTCTCTCTAATCTCCGACCAGTCACCATCTCCCTTATCTCCCATGTTTCGGTTCTCTGCCAATTATTATTATAAACAAATCTATCCAATCACACCCCTCAATCAGATCCCTCAACATCTGGGGTTTCTAAATCACCGATTTTTTTCATATTCGTTACAAGATCGTTAATATTAATCATTTCAATATGAATAATCACGAGAAACAACAATCAGTTGATGATCGAGATGTCGGTGATCGGTACAAATAAACTGAAGATTCATCATCGGTGCAAGAGGATGTTACGGATGTGGTTTATGGAGATTCATCGGCACTGTGGAACGGTAATGGAATCGGACTTGCGGATCGTTTGACCGATTTGTTCGTTGGAGACAGAGATTGAGATTACGATTTGTTGATTCATGGAACGGTTATGCAGTGGCTACATTCGTTTGATATGCAGGTGATGGGTGGTGGTTTAAGGAGATGGTTGTTGTGACAAAGATGGTGATGGTGAATTGAGCCCTTGGGGAGACGGTCGTTGCAGATGTTGATGCATGGTACCACTTGTTTGGGGGAGATGGTGGTGGTTGGCTAAAGGGTGTGGTGGGGAAGAAGGGTGGGCCCACTTATTTTTAATTGTTTTTTTTTTTAATTTTTAGTCTTAAGGGTATTATAGTCATTTAACATCAACTTAACTGAGAAATTTAACAAAGGTTAGTGATAAGGACCACCCGAGTGCAAAAAGTACAACTAGTAGGACCAACTCTGTAATTAGTGAACCACTGGGACCAAGTTTGCAATTTTTGCAAACCACAAGGACCAACCAAGCATTTAACTCTTTATACAGAGTCTGAATGGTTAAGACATCTAATCTGAATTGGTCAGACATTTGCCTCTGAATGGTTAAGCATTATACAGGCTCTTAATGGTTTAGATTTCTTACTGGTTCAGCACTTAATGGTTCAGACCTCTTACTGGTTCAGCACTTAACCATTCAGATGTTGCCAAACAGCCCCATGGTTATTATTCAATGAAAGTGATGGAGAACACTGATTAGACTAAAGAATCCAGCATGTTGTTATTCTTGACCGATCAAGGACACATATAAATAAGGCATTAACAAAAAAATTCCAACATACTAGCTACTATAACACAACATAACATCATGATTTCTAATGATTTAAGACCAATAAATGACAGACGCTAAATTTAAACTCACCAATGGTAGCATGTTCAAATGATTAGAGCAAAACTCATGTCCAAGGTAAAAAATAGATTGAATTTATTCACTAACACAAACCCTACACTCGGTGTCGATCGCAGGTGAATTAGCCACTCAAGCTCAAAATCGAAGACAATTATTGACATATTCTGGAGGCAATTGTAAATTAATTGGATAGAAGATTATTTGACACTGTATTTCTTCTGGAACCCTACACATAGTTCTAGCCTCATGGATAAAGTAACCAAATTCTACACAAGCTTAGGTTAAAAACATGCAAAAACGTGATAATAACATGCATTAATTCACCACACACCAACGTACTGTAATAAGATGGATGCACTATATATTGTAATCACAAAGTTCTTAATGAATGAAATTTAGACGCATTCAGGGGCGGATATAGAGTGTAACAAGGGGTAACCTCCGTTGCCCCTTGACGCTCCGGCGATTGTGTAAATTTTGGAGAAGTTTGACGTTTTTCAATTTTGTTACCCCTTTAATTTTTTTTTAAACGTTGCCCCTATAATGATTTTTTAGATCCGCCACTGAATGCATTTTGTAATAGTTTAGACACATTATTGTGATAGGTTTGCATGCACTGCTATCAAGATGCATAATATGAACGGTAACAAAGACATAAGGAGGTGGTAGTGGCTCGTGGTGAATGGTGATGAGTTATGACCACAATGATCGGTAACTATGTTGATGAGAATGGTAACGAAAGCGGTGCTATCAAATAATCGCTTTTATGTAGGGATGAGCATTTGGTATCGGGCATATTCGGTACCGGTACCGGTTACCATTTTCCCCATTTTTCGGTACGTGTTACCATTTTCCCCGTTTTTCGGTACGGGTATCGCACCAGTACCGGTATATTCGGTACTAGTACCAATTTTCTCTGTATTTCGGTACCAGTACCAATTTTCTCTGTATTTCGGTAACGGTACCAGTTCAATGTCGAACAGGTACCGTACTCATTCCTAGTTTCATGTCACTGTATATATCAACCAATAAGTTTTAAAAACTTAATACATAGTTTTTGAAATTCTAACATATAGGAACTTTAATATTTTTTTTGAACGGCAACTCGCTTTATATATAAATATAAAGAGCCAACAAGAAACTGGGAACACAACAACGGAACAAAACTGAAAACAAAACAAAGGGCAATTACATCAAATCGGCGATATCGAACAAGATCCAGTTTTCCCAGCCAAGCCTCGTTAACTTAGATCGGTTCTTGATCCACATGAACGAGTCTTCTTTAATCTGCTCCATTGTCTTCGAGATCGGAAGGAATCTGCCTTCGAACACCTTCTGGTTACGGGCGAACCAGAGGCGCCAAACAGTTGCCGCAACGATTGTGTTAACAAATCGTTTCCAATTCTTGCTACCTGGGCACTCAGCTAAAAAACGCATCAGATCTTCTAGGGAGTTACAGTTTGCAGGGAATGGAATGCGCAGCCACGCTAAGACGTTCCACCAGATGCACCTAGCCCACATACATTCGACAAAAATGTGATTCATAGTTTCTTCTCTTAACCCGCATCGAGAACACTGCATATTCTGAACCGAGACCCCTCTCCGCACGAGCTCACTTTTAGAAGCAATACTCCCGTGCACAGCCCGCCAAAGCAAGAACAGACTTTTAGGAATGGCCCAGGAATTCCAAACAAACTTGAATCCTGACTCCTCATGCCCGTTATTTGGATCCGACAGCTCCGCTCTCACTTGTTTGACCGAAAAGTCTTCCTTCGTGCAATCGGACCACTTCCATTTGTCTTTGCAATTATTGAGCTTAGCTTGGTTCAATCTTCCCATAAGGGCACTTAACTGTCTCCATTCTTCGACTGAGGTTGGATCCTTAACCCAATCCCACGACCATTGATTAACATCGCCAACCCGAAACACATTATCAGCCACCGTAGCCTGTTTATTTTTAGCTAACCGAAACAGACCAGGGAACAAAATCATAAGCGGGACCTGATCCAGCCAAGCGTCCTTCCAAAAACTTGTGTTCGACCCGTTACCTAGCTCCACTTTCAATTTTTCACGAATAATAACTCCGTTCTTTTCTAACACCTCTTTCATGCTTCCGATATCTTTCCATACCCCCGGGACAGATTTCTTAACGGGGATTAAGAATTTATCATTATTAGTGGCATGGATAGCTTTGATAACATGAGCCCAAAGCTGATTTGGGTCCTCTTTATACCTCCACCACAACTTAACCAACATAGCGTAATTAAACTCCTTGATACCCCCCAGCCCCAACCCGTCTTTCTTTTTTGATCGCACTATTTTCTCCAATCTCACCCATCTCATTTTGTGGCCCGATGCCGTTTTACCCCAAATGAAGTCCCTACGAATCTTTTCAAGCTTGTTCAAGACACACTTCGGGGCAACAAAAATAGATAAAAAGTAGGAAGGAAGACTACCCAAGACCACCTTAGCCAAAGTCATCCTCCCCGCAAAGGAGAGATATCGACCTTTCCACTTGGAAAGCTTTTGTTGGAATCGATCTATAATGGGTTGCCAAAATTTCGCTCTTTTCATATTCGCCCCGATAGGGACTCCCAAGTAAGTGAACGGAAGAGACCTGATCCCACATCCTAGGACCCGAGCGAGTCTGTCAACCTCTTCATCATTCACACCAATACCGAACAACTTGCATTTGTGATGATTTACCTTAAGCCCGGAGATAAGATTCAACCATCTAAGAAGACGGTTAAGGTTAACAACATTTACTTCCGACCATTCTCCAATGAAAATAACGTCGTCTGCGTAGCAAAGGTGGGAAAGGAGCGGACCATCATTAGGAAGACGAATACCATGGAATAGGCCCAACTCGATGGCCCGCTTCATGAGGAGATTCAAAACCTCCATGACAATAATAAAAAGAAATGGGGATAAGGGATCCCCTTTTCTCAAACCCCTTTTGAATTTGAATTCTCCCGTCGGGGACCCATTGATCAAGACCGAACCCCACCCGGAAGAAAGGCAACCCTTAACCCATTTAATCCATATTTCGGGAAAAGCCATACTTTCCAGAACTTGAAGGAGACGCTTCCAATTAATGGAGTCGTACGCTTTTTCAAAGTCGACCTTAAATATCATCATCTTTTTCTTACTTTTTTTAGCCCAAGCTTAATATTGATATATAATATTAGAGAGTTTAGAAAGTGACATTTTAAAAAGTGCAAGACAATGCACATCCATGAAACATACACCATATATATGCCAATGCCATGACCCCATCTTATCATCATATTTTCTTAAATTGCCGAAATGCCAATGCTTTTGGATATTGGAACTCTTTTAAGTTCTAACGTCTTGGAAGTATTTTCAAAAACAAGATTTTGATCGACAAATACTATTATTATATTACACTAGATACGTTTAATTTTAATTTTATGTATATTAGTTACGATAATTTTTATTTTTTATATAAATTAGTTACGATATATGCTAGTGCTTTTGGATGCCAAGTCATCATGACTCATGAGATGAGGAAGGGGATAAGAATAAAGATTGAAGAATGTCAAACCCTATCTAGTTCCGTATTTAGTCACAATTTGCACATGAATTAAAAATTTTGTTTTCTTTTGGATATTTTTATATGTGTCCTGATGAAATAAAAAAAAATGTTAATAGGTTACATTTACTTGACACACAAAAACTGAGAAACTTACAGCTAATTGACCGTTTCCATTTCTTGAAGACACATGCTATATCTAACTAATATCGTAGAACTCGTATTTTTTAGCGATTAAGTTTTTACACCTAAATAGCATCTAACCTTTTACTTGTAAGGATTTAAACTCACATCTAAAAGTAAGTCAGTAATTATATTACTTACCTCACGACTTATCTATACTTTCTATAAAAGGGAAAATAAGCATGACATAAGAAAAGCTGAGGTGACAATCATAGAGGCTGTCCAACAATGTCTTTCTTATATTATTATTGCATCATAAATCATAATATAAAATCACTTTTTCTGACATTTAAAATACATTTTCAGCAGAGGTTGCATCATTATATATATATATATATATATATATATATAGGGAGAAGATCATGCGAGAACCACCTCTTATTGCGAGAACCAATATGAACACAACCTAAAATGCCTAAAAATAGCTAAAAATCACACAATTTTTTTTTTTTAACATTTTTTATATAAAAATCGCTACTTTTCGAAGCAAAAAAAAAAATTTTTTGGCCACTAAAAGTAGCGATTTGAGCATAAAAAATATTAAAATAAAAAAAAAATTTAGATTTTTTTTTTTATTTTTTTTTAGATTTTTTTAGGTTTTTTGGGGGTTTAGTTTTTAGCATTTTAGCTTGTGGGGGGGGGGGGGGGGGGAGGTTTAGGTTTTTGGGGGGTGGGGGAGGGGGGTTTAGGTTTGGGGGGGGGGGGGGTTAGGTTTTTTTTAGGGGTTTTAGTTTTTAGCATTTAGCTTTGGGGGGGGGGGGGGGTGGGGGTTAGGTTTTTTTTAGCTATTTTAGGTTGTGTTCACATTGGTTCTCGCGGTTCTCGCAATAAGGGTGGTTCTCGCATGAGCTCCTCCCTATATATATATTGGGGACCGCTAAAATGAGAACCACCTCGAGTTGCAAGAACCGTGAGAACTACACCGTACGGGGCGAGGTGGACCAATTTTTTTTTCATAAACGTAGATGCGTGTATTATAAACACATTTGTAAAAAAAAAATGTCGTGTGTGTAGTTTTGAGCACCCCAAGTTTGTGGTTCTCATTTTAGCGGTCCCCTATATATATATATATAGAGAGAGAGAGAGAGGCCAGTTAACGTACATTATCGCTTAACGTACGACCGGTACGTCACGAAACTACGCACGTTCAATGGAAAATCACGCACGTTATAAATCTTAGAAAAACTAATCACGCATGTTGGTAATATGAAATCACGCACGTTAGTCGGCATTCCCTACTCCCAGATCAAAAAACGCAACCGCTTTTCTACGATCTGAAACTACTGTTACTGCCCTCTGAATCCAATCGGAACAAAGTTTGGTCATGTTCCTGCATCCTCTGTTCTACGGTCTGAAGCAAAAACTTTGTCGTGTTCATCCTCTGTTCTACTGTTTTTTATTTCATGTCGACGTTTTTGCAGAAACTTTTCTAAATCAATGATGAATTTGACCACATTTCGATGAAATTGACCGAACAATGGCCAATTTGAACTTAAACGAAAAGAAACTTGAACCGAATTGGAACCCAGATTGAGTCGTGAATTGCCTGGAAACTTTGTGTAAAATCACGCATGTTATAGTGTAAAATTACGCACGTTGTCGTACGTGATGTATGTTAAGCCGTAATGTACATTACACTTTCTATATATATAGATATATATGAAATCAGTTTCTTATGTCACTATTATCAGTAGAGGTTGAAGATTGATACAATGCCCCCACAGCAGTGGTTAATTGCCGGCAATTTCAAATTCAAAATGCATGGGAATACGTAATTTACAATTAATGCATGACACTCACTCACTCCTGTCAATCATCTTCTTATATAAGGCTTTTCTTCTCATTTCCATATTTCATCACATTTTCATCTTCTCTGATTTCCGATTTTGAAATTTGAATTGATTCCGAATTCCAAATTAGAACCATGTCAACATCAGTTGAGAGCAACATTCTTAGTTTTGTTAACGATTTAAATCCTGCAAAAGATATGTGGCACATGAAGGCGAGGATCATCCGAAAATGGAATGAAGGTTATAAAATGGATCTCGTCTTCATTGATGAAAAGGTAATGTGTATTTGTGTTTTTCCGTTCGTGTATAAACGATTCCATGGATGTATATGTCTGATTTCCTATTTCTAGGTTTTATAGGTTTGTATCATAAAACCTTGATTGTTCAAATGTTTCTGAGCTTTGTATGGTAGTTTATTGAGGATGTTATGTTTGATCTTTTTCTTTCTATCAGAGTCTGTAGGCTTGTATGCTAAAAAAATACCTTGTTTAAATGTTCTTCAAGGTGGTATTAAAAGTCATTTGATGCCTATTTTTGATGGACAACTTCAAGAAGATGCTGTTGTTATTCTCTCGAAATTTGGTGTGGGTGAAAATAAAGACCAATATAAAGTTGTACCACATGACTATAAAATCAACTTTTATCGATGCACAACTGTTACACCTGTGAGAGATTGGCAAGGTGTTGAGTATGGTTTCAACTTCAGAGCTTATAAAGTTATTCTTCAAGGAGAGGCAGTAAAATCTTTGAGTGTTGGTAGTGTATATTTTTGTAATCATGTCCTCTCTATATAAAATTAGAAATTTTTACTTACTTTGTTGTATAATGTGATCATATAGATGTTGCTGGATCTGTGGTTTGGTGTGGAGATCTTGAATTCTTTGGACGACCTCCTAAAGAAACTAAGAGGATGAGTTTCAATATTCAAGACTTGGAGTAAGTGGTCATTTACATGTTCAGTCATGTACAAATGATTGTTTATATTTAATGTGGAATGATGTTAATAAATGAGATCAACAATGTTGGTATTTAATGTAACGCTCCTCGTTTTCTGTACTTTCCATATTTAGAAAGTTGTATTCACATTTTTATTTTTAGAAACTTGTATTCTTACTTCATTTCAATCTTCGTAATCTCGAGACTTTGATCATAATGGAAATCGTATTTTTATATCAACCTTGTTTAATCATACATGCATAATATGTAATCAGTCGCGAAATACACGTTTTAATTTAAAACCGAGATATACATCGAGATTATATTTTCTCGGAATCACATTCATACATGTATCATATTTATAATATACCTGTATAAACCTTTATAGCATAAAATAACTAACAATACCAGTGCAAGGACTAAAAATAAAAATTTCCATCTACCCAACCACTTTCTTTAATGTCCTAACCTTCAACCAACTCATTTAATACTCCAAACCCACCTTCTAACCTCCAACCAATTCATTTAATACCCCTCCTAACTCTCAACCACCTCTATTTAAACCCCAACAACTTAATCCTCTTATAAATACCAACTCTAACACCTTCCAAACACTTGCACCACCTCCAAATTACTTCTAAACTCTCTCAAATCTCCAAGATTTTCAACTTTGGGCAAAAAGATCAAGAACCAAAATTGGTAACTTCGGTGTTCCAACAACTCAAGACTTGTCAAACTCACTAAGTGGAAATTTCTTTGCAAACCGTGAGTATACTCGAACACCTTTTTTTCATTTTACACTTTTGGCTGTGTTATGTTTACTTATTCAACTTACACAATCAATTATACTTTTACGCAATCACACAAACAATCCAATACATGCATACTAATATGTTATACTTGATTCATGTTTCTGGGTGATTCCTATGTGATAAACTTGTCATTAACTTCGTACGAGCCTCCCCTTAACATGTATAGCGCTATAGGAGTAACGCACCGCCGGTGAACGTGAGGTCATGTTAAGTTATCCATTCATTTATAATTGCGGTAATCAGAGGGTTGACTTGTTATTCGTATGCCAGTTTTATGTTAATCTTGATAACTAGGTGTGTCATGTGGATCTGTTTCAATCATTTTTATACGTATGCTATGTATCAAACTTGTATACTCGCCAATACTTTGTATTGAACTATGCTTTTAAACATGTTGCAGGTTGTTGATGTTGATACATATGGAATCTAGTAGGATATGCTTAGGTACACACTTAGACTATTAATGATGTCATTGTATTTTAATTCTTTAAATTTGTTGTATTTCGTACATCAAATGTTGTACTTTGAATTTTCCATGTATTGTATTAGACAACTATTATCAATGAATTGAAACTTGTTTATTAAATACTTGTCACAATTAGTGTTATGAAGTCTCGAGCAATCTCGTTCGTCTCACTCCGATGTTTCTGTCATCGGTTGGGGTGTGACAGATTGGTGTCAGAGTAATAACTATAGGGAATTAGGAAAATTGTCATGCTTTTGACCTAGTCTATAGTTAAGCACCATAGTTGACCATACTTGATTTATGTGTTAAATTCTCGAAACGTCTTTTATGTGCTCATATCTATTTTCCTATTTCAAAACATATGCCTTTCCTGTAACACCCTGAAAACGGATTTGGTAATCGAACCACGTTAATATTAATGAACGGGTAAAATACCGTTAGTGGTAAAAGTTAACCTGTAAACAAAATAAATAGGAATAAATTTACCTAGTTATTAACATATAAATAAGTAATAAAACATGGAGTAGTAGTCTTAAATAAATAAAACTAAACTCGAGGGACCAAAGTTGCCAAAAGGGAAACTTGTGTTTTAAAACACAAGAATTAAAAACACAACACAGATAGTGTGTATGGGTGTTGGTCGATCCTCAGGAAGAAGAACAAGGGCAAAACCCTTGTTCAAGCCAAATACACCAAATTGAAGATCAATTCGAGCTCTAAATCAGTGCATGAACGTGTATTATCGATCACCTAACTTAAGACAAGTAAAATACTTGCAATTAGATGGTTGGGTTATGATCTAAAGATGAAATTAGATGTATATGTATGCTTAATTTCGTTAGATATAATGAAATTATGAAGTACTTGATGTAAGATTACTTGTAAGTGATTAACAAGTAGATTATCAAGTGGGGTTTGATGATATGATTAAGTTTATGATATACTTATGTTTAAAACCATCATGGATGGTAGTAATAGGAAGATACTTGAACAATTTAAGAGTTTGAGTATATGTTCATAGTTGCTATGAAATGGGTTTTTGTATGTTATGACGAAATTGATGTTATATTCATGTAAATAGATGTTTGAAATCATGTTATCTACTAGTTTGTATGTAGAACTTGATTATATTAGGTATCCGGATGAATGCCTAGTAATACGATGAAACGGTTTTTACATTTAGGTGAAAACCCATAGTTCTATGCATAATGAATGGATAAATTAGCTTTGATAATCGAAAGCTAAGTTAACTTGGTATTAGTAATTGCTTGAACTTGTTAAAGCAAAAGGGATGAGATGAACTTGGTTAGAAATTTAGTTAAAACGGTGACCTAAAAATAACGCCTACCGGGTAATTGATGAAATGCTTAAACAAGTTATTGAACACAATTGTGCATTTCATATGTTAAAAGGGCAGTTGACTTTTGAAAGTCAAACTGGCCTATAATAGGATTAAATAATAATTTTGATAGAAAATACGTAAGGTGGGATAATCTTTTAGACGATGATTAATCTAACCATCTTACGAATTATAAATGATAGTTTCACGCTTGACAAGCTAGGTGGAAGCTTGGGGAAGAAGCGGGTCAAACTGATCAAGTGTAGAGGAAAAAGCATATTTAGATGCAAGTAAGTAAAGCTTACACTTTTCTTTTAGATCACCTACTTGTTGTAGTTGTTATGAATAAGGTAAATCGGTCAATTAATTATGATGATCCGACACGAAACGATACGAGTCGGAATAAGTAAAAAGGGTAAAAGGGGTAAAACAGTAATTCGATCATGTGTTGACTGAATAAACAAAGAGTTTTGGGAAAAGATATATTATGGGGTAAACCATAATGAGTAAAAGAGTAATATGGTAATTTGGCTACAAGTTAACGGACAAACATTGTTTTTGAAAAAGACGCTCTACGGCGTAAGACATGACGAGTCAAAAGAATTAAGAAATGATTTTTAATAATATGATAGTACGGTGTAAACCGGAACGGGTTACATGGATGAGATGACAAATAAATACCATCTCAAAAGGGTAAGATGGTCATTTAGACCAAACGGGTCAAAAGGTGATGATGATATCACCCTTTGACATTAATGGCTAATGGTTGTTTGGCGAGTTTTATGCTCACAGGAACGAATAGCGCGTAAGACTTCGTTGTTATTAATTAGCAACTTATATGATGAGGTATTAAAATGGGTCATTGATTTGACTCGATTCAGGTATGTGATATGGGATTAACTCTCATTGAGAACATATGGTTCGACGGGAGTTAATCGAGTCGTGGGTGGGTTTCGGATTACCCAAGGTGAGGTACATCACGCGAATTGAAATTTTGATATTATGTTCTTATCGACATAGTGAAATTAAAATAGGATACGGGTTAAAAGAATAGTCTTGGTCGAAACAAGTTTATAAAATGTCTTTAGATATCAAAAGACTAAAGTTGACTAAAATGCACTCGGATGATAAACCGGGCAAACGACCCATAAGGGTTGTTTGAATATGAGTTTTTATAATTGGTAGGATCCTAAGGGTAGGATACAATGGTAGTCTTAACCATTTTGACTTAAAAATGCATAATGGGTCTTTTTCGCAAATGTGTCAAACCCATGGATAAAATGGGAATATAACGAGATTTCTTATCATAATTTATCACAATTGACGTTGTGATAATAGATGAACAAAGATCATTAAGTGGAAATAAAATAATATGATGGGTTGTAAATAAATTAAGCTTAAAGTGCTTAATCCTTATAACGAGTCAAAATAAAATATGCATAAACCGGGTAATGGTTGCGTAATTATTGAAAATTGTTAATCTGGATATCGGATTTTAACTCTATACGATAGAGAATTAAATTATGATCACGTAGGAAGAAACGAGAGGTAAAACGAATAAGAATTGTGAAAGATATGAGTAATTGAGTAAAATATGGCATTGCTGGGCAAAATGCAGACCCAACAATGAACATTCTGTGAAAAAAAGGGGTTGTCACGCCCCGCGATGGGAAAAGTAAATTGTTGTCGTGCCCCATCACCGTTTTTGTGCCCCGCGAAGGCTCAACTAAAAACCGGTCGCGACCCGCGAGAGGCCTAATAACTGGCAAAAATTGTTGTTTTGCTTGTTTTGTCTTGCGAACTCGTTTAGACATGTTTTAAACGCCATAAAACTTACGCATTTCATGATTTATGAAATGTAGGTACACTTTGAAGCACCGGATGACGATCATGCTCAATGAAGAACCGAACACGATCAAAGATTAAAGCTTCCGCATTAAGTTTCGTCGTTATGCACTTTAAACAACGATATTATGTTGAAATGTTTTAAATTTTCAAGATGTTTTAAGAAACTCGTATTTTCAAATGTATGTGTATTTGTATATACATATTAGACTCGAAACTTATATGAAATTACGATAAATAAACTAAGGGTCTTACAAGTTGGTATCAGAGCTCAAGGTTAAAGAGTAAATGTGTTCGATTCGAGACTTGATCGCATAATCTGGTATGTTATTATGTATATTAATAGTCTAGCATGTTAAAGTGTTGTAAACAACACATAGGGTTATCGCGTAAACACACGTTACCCAAACAAATTGACAAAAGACCGATATAGTTAACAAATTACGTGTGTTAACACGTATCGTAGAAAGCCGTATATTATAGTACGGGCACTTGTTAATGTTAACATTACTAATATTTTGGTAAACATTCTAGTTGAAGGACCCTCGCATCCAAAGATGACAGGAGTCTAAAGACTTAATGATACGATGAAGAAATGGTCTGAAGTATGACAAGTAAGCCATACACGCCAAAGACATAAATCAAGTAATGATCTCGAATAGAGATCGAACAACAAGGAAAGTTTATCAGGGCGAGTATCTACTAGGTACACGTCTTAATTTATAGTACAAATAGTAATATGCAACAAATGCATAGTGATTGACAGTTGCATATAGAAAATGAAACTTGGGAAACCTGGATATGGTACCTATCTGGGATAATATTTCCAAGAGAAATTAAGTAGAAATATGTATTATTCACAATTGTGAATAACAAGATAATAACAGAATTCAATTTATATAGAAACTTGGATAGGAGTAATCATCCAAGTAGGTATTCTCAATATGAGTCCTATTGAGAAAAGTAATGATCACGTTAACGAAGGTGATTGTATAAATGTTTTATAAAAGGAAAACATTTTATATGTTCGAGGATAAAACGAGTAAAACCAATAATTGTTAAATAACAATTAAACAAGGTTTTACCAAATAAAATCAGAAATGTGACGTGAATAGAAAATTTACTTACATGGGAAGTAATATGATAGTTATAATAAGGTCACGCGTACCATGTGTTGATTACTTACCCTGGCCAAGTAAATGGTAAACACATGATACCATGAACTTCTTATAATGAACGCATTTATGTTCGATGTAGTAAAGACAAGGCTAATGGGACGAATTAAAAAGGAACCCAAACGGATCAAATAAGCATAACGCTTGATAGTAAATGTAGACGCAAACCGGGTAACGGAAGCGCATTACATAAAAATAACGAGCCTGGGTAATGGGACAACGATAAAAAAAAACGAAAACGCAAACCGAGAAATGGGAGCATTAAAGCAGTTGAATAAAGAATAAAGGTTTGGCTGAATAAAAGCGATGGATTTCGCTAAGATAATCAAACAGGTCAAAATGAAGTCTCAACGTATACCGTAATGGGTACGTGAATAATGACTTCGATAAAGTACCCGGTTGATGGGTAGGATTTTAAAAATATGCGTAAACCGAGAAGCGGGAATGCGGATTAAAAGTCAAAAGACTCGGAAAATGAGTTATGACTAAAAGATGATGAGTTCGCAAATGGAATTCAGAATAAATACGTTCAACTTGGTAAGGTTGAATGGGTTGAGGATTTTATATAAATAACTAAACGATTCAAAATGAAGGTTTAACGCATACCATAATGTGAACGTGAATTATAAAATAATAAGCCCGGGTAATGGGTTATAGGAGCAGGAATATTGCTCAGAAGGAAAACGATCGAAGTCATGGACTACGGTCAAAGTTAATGGATTTCAAACGTGAAAATAAACAATTTATCAAACATAAAAGGGGTGCCTTAACACCAAGAATATTTTAAAGAATGACTTGAGTAAAGGGATGATCTACGGGATCATCATAACCTTCGGGTTATAAACAGTGTAAAGGTCTACGGGACCAAAATGACCCTCGGGTCACGAATAGAAAGAAATGAACTAAATGGACCTCACCTTAAAGATGTGAAAGCCTAAAGAAATAGCTTACGATGTTAAAGTAAAAAGGCTTACGGGCTACTTTGGCAAAGAGAGGGAACAAGTTGAGAATCCCCACGTAAAACAAGGACTGTAAAAGAATAAATACAAATTCGTCAAATTGCTTGACATAAGTTAAAGATAAAACGTTAAACTAAAATTCAGCTTTTGTCAAAAGACAACGTTTAACAAACATAAATAGTATGAGAGGAAATTGGAAATATTTAGTATTAAAAGAAATGGGTCTTGACACAAATAAATGCAAGACGATAAATTCGAAATGAAATTTTCGAAAACAAAAAGATTGTTGTGAACTTAAACATAACGTGAAGCATGACCCCATTGTAGCACGAGCTACGGGATTAGGGGTCATAAATGCTTGTAAATCTCGGGAAGGCATTGTGTGTATACCTGAGCGATTAAGTATAAGGTAACCGGTGACTAGTAAGTCTAACCGGCAAGACCATTTAAGGTCAAAATAGTATTAACAACCTAATAAAAGCGCTTGTCTTGATAGGATTAGCGTGAAATAACATGTCGACTATATCAGATAACTGAGTGGCCAAAGGGTGACTCGTTATAATAAGTAATAAAGACAAGGAACAATAGATGAAATTAACGGCCCACGAGGCCTTACACATGAAAGGTGTCACACCCCAATCGATGGCGGAAACATCGGAGTGAGACGAAATAGATTGCAAGAGACTTCATAATACTATTTGTGACAAGTATTTAAATAATAAATTTCCATTTCATTTCTAAAGAGTCAATTATAAAGATTTGAAATAAATATAACATGAGTAACGAAATACAATACAATAAGAATACAAATTTAAAGTGTGTATCTAAGCATCCTACTAGATTCCATGCATCACCAAATCATCGCTAAACCTGCAACATGTTTTAAAAGTGTAGTTCAATACAAAAAGTATTGGCGAGCATACAAGTTTGGTGCGTAGTATATAAGTATAAAAATGATAAGGAACAATCCACATGGCAAACCTAGTTATCAAGATTAAAGTATTAAACTGGCATGCGATTTACAAGTCAACCCTCTGTTTACGCAAGTATAAATGAATAAACCTAACATGACCTCTCGTTCACGGGTTGTGCGTTACTCCTATAGCGCTATACATGTTAAGTGGAGGCTTGTACGAAGCTAATGACAAGTTTATCACATAAGAATCACCCAGAAAACACGAATCAAGCATAACTAATAGTAAGCATGTATTGGATTGTTTGTTTATGTATTTGCATAAGAATATGTATAATAAGTGTGTTTTGTATATAAAACATGTTACACCCAAAAGTGCGAAAACGGTAATACGGGTCAAGTATACTCACAAAATTGCTAAGTCTTCCGATTATCCAAGCGTTGACGAGTGTATGAGGTTGGGAGGATGAACGTTTGAGGGTTAAAGTTCTAGGTATGTTTAGAGTCGAGATTCGGGATTTAAAAAGGAATATGGAAAGTACATATGCGAAAGTAATCATCTTTAACACATATGATGTTTTAGATGATGTGACCAATACTTTAACAAGTGAACATTAGTTCATCATCAAGGTTGATTACTTAGATAATATTTAGGCTATGTAATATGTTAATATATCAAATAGATCAAGCATGAGGTAGGAGGATGAATCCTCCATTTAGGAACCTCTTAATTGTCATAGAATTCATGTAGGAGGTAGAAAGAAATGTCTTCCATTTAGGCACCTCTAAGTATTCACAACTACACTTGATGTTATGAACATTCAAGGAGGGTCATGAACTTACAAGTAATAATAGAATATGACTAACTAATATATGAGAAAACATCAAGCAATATGTGGATTTACAAGTAGGATAGCCCAAGCTAATCCTAAATCACACAACCATCAAGTCTTGAACTTGAACATCACTTGTGGGTTAAACCCTTGAACAAAACAGAAAGTTTGTGAGATTTATACCTCTGATTTTGAATGTCTCAACCTTGTTTTTAAGCCTAACTAACCATAGACGTGGTTATAAGTATAAGGACATAGGTTTGAGATGAGTTTCCTCAAGTTTAATCAAGTTTATCAATGTTTGAAACAAGAACAGAAAAATCAGTCAACTTTGGAGCCCTTTTGGCGACGTTCCAGGCCTAGTTCTCTGTGGAAAACCAATGGAAACGAAGCTAAGTTTAATCCAAGCATGTAGGAAAAAGAATCGAGTGAATCAGACAAGAAATGAGGAAGTTATGCTTGTTTTAGTGAAGCAAGGTAATTCTGCTCGAACTCTGATTTCGCAGCTGATTATGGACGACTTTGAGAGAGTTTAGGGAGTGCAAAGAAAGTGAAAAATGCTTGGATAGCACTTGGTTTTTATAGGGGAAGGTTGTGGTTGGGTTAGGTCAGCATTTATGATGTTTAGTTGCGAGTTAGCATTAAAAAAAGACAACTAACCACAACTTAAATTTTTGGCCAGCTATGTTACTTTTATTATTATTTTTTTATATCATTAGTTAGGTATTTTTTGTTTATTAATGTGTTACATGTTTTTTAATATGTATCCAACATGTAACAAGGTCTAAAATGTATAGTATACATGTTTTTAAGTAAGAAAAAGAAGGAAACATGTGACTATGTAGAATTCAAGTATGTATAATATATGTTTAGGTATCAAATAAGTGAAAGATATATATGTTAGTCTTGTAATTGAATAATCAAGCATTTGTATGTATGGTCGATTTGAAATTACGAATGCACGATCGTTGTTTGCGAGTTAAAATTACGTTTATGCGAATCACGAATCATGTATTAAACGAATGTATATTTCATATAAAAGATCAATTTTATTACGATAAAAGTG
Organism: Helianthus tuberosus; assembly: GCA_030545235.1. Lineage (NCBI taxonomy): Eukaryota > Viridiplantae > Streptophyta > Magnoliopsida > Asterales > Asteraceae > Helianthus > Helianthus tuberosus. The sequence goes on from CM060436.1 coordinate 54,620,271, forward strand.
TCGGTTATAAAATAATTCGAAATAGGATACGATTACAAGAGAAACAACTTTAAGAAAATAGAAATACAAGACACGCTTTCTAAATAAGGGAGGTTACGAAAAAGCAGGGTGTTACAGTCTCCCCTCCTTTAGGAAATTTCGTCCCGAAATTTATTCAAAAGGAAGACCTTTGAAAAAGCGTTTTGGTTAAAATGATGGACTAAAATCGAGATTTGAAGTTTGATGCGTGTTGAAAAGTATGAAGTTTCGAGGAATGAAAAGATAGGTTTGTAAAAAGGGTTCGTTTGTCTAAAATGATTCGAGGCATTGAGCATAAGTAAAACATGCATGTGTGTGTATAGACAAGCGAGTTTAAACAAATTTGAATAACTCAATGATGAGGCATTTTAAAATGTGTTAGCTAAGAAGGAAGCTTTCGTATAAAATTGTATGTATTTTGATGAAAAGTGTGGTCGCACTGTTGGTTGTAAGAAAAATGTTTCGTTGGATTTAAAGAGCATTGACAATCTCAGTTTTGTAGACAATTCTTTATCGGTGAAAAACGAGAAACTTAGGTATTTTAAATAAAAAAATGGTTTTGGAGGTAACGGCCAACTAAGTATGTTTGCACATAGATAAAGAATGGAAAGTAGTTCTAACCAAGAAAGTATTTTAGGATTCGAACGTGCAAACAGACTTGATAGTAAACGAGGTTTGTATACAAGACAAAGAATAACGGAGGTACGAGGGTGAATGATCGATCTAGTAAATGAACACGAGTATAAGAATGGCAAGTGTATAGGACAAATGAAGGCGTTGAGTTAAGAATGAGGTCTCGTTGTGGATAATCAGATATCGCGCGTCTAGCAATGCGTTTGTGAGTTGTTAAAGTTGGTATTTTAGGTCTAAATATGGTCAGCAAAATACTGAATTTCTCATGGCACGTTTTACGAAAGTTTGGTAGCATTGTAAAAACACTTATATATAGGAAGTACCAGCAGCGTATCCACCATGCTTTAACCATGCTATGTCAGTTTCGTATTCGGTGTCATGTTATGTTCCGTGTCTTACCATACACAGGAGTACACTCTATGATTCTCATGCGCCTATCACTATAATCCCGTGTGCACCTGCGATTATTTTGATCGTCGCATGATCCGCATAGCTTGTACTAGTTGTGTATGAATCAGGGTATATATGAATTTGAAAATAAGAATGTGTGCGTATAAGAATGTAGTATAACGTTCAAATAAGTATGAGACCAACGTGAGCGAATCCCCTCGGAACAGGGCGTTACAAAAGGCGCATACGACATGGCCTATAATAATCCTTGACCTGAGGAACAAGGATGTTAACAAAGAGAAAGATGCAAGAAAACATTAGAAGGGAGTCGGACACCACTTTGGAGCCCGAAAGACATTACCATACTTTCCCGGTAAGATTATTGAATTATTAAAAGTGAGCAATGCTCAAATGAAATGAAACTAAGTTCCTTAGGTCTAAACCAATGAACTACGTAAGAAAGGTTTCGGGGACGAAACCTCTTTAAGGGGGGTAGACTTGTAACACCCCGAAAACGGGTTTGGTAATCGAACCACGTTAATATTAATGAACGGGTAAAATACCATTAGTGGTAAAAGTTAACCCGTAAACAAAATAACTAGGAATAAATTTACCTAGTTATTAACATGTAAATAAGTAATAAAACATGGAGTAGTAGTCTTAAACAGTTAAAACTAAACTCGAGGGACCAAAGTTGCCAAAAGGGAAACTTAGGTTTTAAAACACAAGAATTAAAAACACAACATACGTAGTGTGTGTGGGTGTTAGTCGATCCTCAGGAAGAATAACAAGGGCAAACCCTTGTTCAAGACAAATACACCAAATTGAAGATCGATTCGAGCCCTAAATCAGTGCATGAATGCGTATTATCGATCACCTAAACAAGGGGATCATAAGGTATGTTTAAAAACATAGATTTGGTGAAGGTCATAACTTAAGACAAGTAAAATACTTGTAATTAGATGGTTGGGTTATGATATAAAGATGAAATTAGATGTATATGTATGCTTAATTTCGTTAGATATAATGAAATTATGAAGTACTTGATGTAAGATTACTTGTAAGTGATTAACAAGTAGATTATCAAGTGGGTTTTGATGATATGATTAAGTTTATGATATACTTATGTTGAAAACCATCATGGATGGTAGTAATAGGAAGATACTTGAACAATATAAGAGTTTGAGTATATGTTCATAGTTGCTATGAAATGGGTTTTTGTATGTTATGACAAAATTGATGTTATATTCATGTAAATAGATGTTTGAAATCATGTTATCTACTAGTTTGTATGTAGAACTTGATTATATTAGGTATCCGGATGAATACCTAGTAATATGATGAAACAGTTTTTACATTTAAGTGAAAACCCTTAAATTTATGCATAATGAATGGATAAATTAGCTTTGATAATCGAAAGCTAAGTTAACTTGGTATTAGTAATCGCTTGAACTTGTTAAAGCGAAAGGAATGAGATGAACTTGGTTAGAAATTTAGTTAAAACGGTGGCCTAAAAATAACGCCTACCGGGTAATTGATGAAATGCTTAAACGAGTTATTGAACTCAATTGTGCATTTCATCTGTTAAAAGGGCAGTTGACTTTTGAAAGTCAAACTGACCTATAATAGTATTAAATGAGAATTTTGATAGAAAATGCGTAAGGTGGGATAATCGTTTAGACGATGATTAATCTAACCATCTTACGAATTATAAATGATAGTTTGACGCTTGACAAGCTAGGTAGAAGCTTGGGGAAGAAGCGGGTCAAACGGATCAAGTGCAGAGGAAAAAGCATATTTGGATGCAAGTAAGTAAAGTGTCACAACCCCCGCCCCCTTATCTGTCCCGGGAACGGGCGGCCGCGAACTCAGTGGCGGTGGTATCAATATTTATTAATTTGGCAGCGGAAATTTCATCAGGACCGTAGTTAGGAAATGTTTATCAGAGTAAAACCACCATATTTTATTTTAATAATCATATGGGTAAAACCCAAGTTTCTTATTACAACATACTTATAGGGATACACCCTACTTTATTGAATTTAAACCATCGTATTTTAGATAACTTTTATAGCCACAGTTTAACAAGCCGTCCGTGCTCTCGAGCTGGCTTTTTACTACTTGGCTTTCACATTTTGTTACCTGAAACACGTGTTTAAAAACATTTGTCAGTGGGAAATACTGGTGAGTGAATCCCAGTTTAATCAAGAAACATTTTATTAATTAAGACAGTATTGAGAGCGATCACATTGTTTATTTCTACACAATTACTCATTCAGTATTTGCCACTCGACCGGATCTATGGCTATGGTCAAATTACCCATTGGCTAACTCGTCGTCCAATGGTAATGAACTGTCGTTCCCGACTTACTACTACTCGTAGTAAATTTTGTATACAAAACCCCATAATACCGGCAGCAATTGAAGAACTACAAAGACTCAATCACCGCTTAATCACATTGTAAACATTTAAGGTTTTGTAAAACATTCCAAAAACATTAACAAAAAGAGGATAAACTCACATTGCTATCTTAGACTTCGCGTAAGGGTTTCCTGGGAATAATCTATAATTTACACAAATGTACATAGGTTAGTATCATAACCCTTTGAAAATATTAATGATACCCTCCCCGAGACGGTATTCCAACAACTACGTCGGGCAGAACCGCGACAGTTGTTACGGAATCCTAAATCAATCGGGCAGCGTCTCTATTACGAAACTGGGGTTATAATACTTACAACGGAGCAGAACCTCGCTAATTAGGGGGTTTAATACCCACGTATTATAAGCCTACTATCAGAATTTGAGAGAAAGAATCGAAGAATGAACGAATTGAAATGAAATCTGATGCGTTCTATATATAGGGTCTGAAACTGGTTCCCACGCGGCCCGCGTAAAGAACAGGCAAGTCTTACGCGGCCCACGTCAATGCTGGGTCAACGCGTAGCTTGTCCTGGTCATGATCTAGCCTCGCCACGATGATGACACGTGTCCTCACCGGGCTGCGCCACCAATTGGGACACTCGCGGCCCGCGTAAAATAACGGTGTGGCCTTACGCGGCCCGCCTGAACTAAAGAAATGAACGAGATCAGGTTTTAACCCTCATACCGCCCGCGTAAGGTTGGGGTGGGTCCTACGCGGCCCGCCTCAACTTACTTTTTCTTGTTTTTAATTTATTTTTAATGCTATATTGTATTTCGGGCTCGGTTTTCACGTACGGGGTGTATTTAAAAACATATAGGGGTATTCTAAATATATTAGGGGTGTTAGAAATATTTTGGAGGGTTGATATATCTTGGTACAACTCCTGGATTTATTTAATAGAATATATAGTGCATTCATACTTAAATATAGTAACCCAACTCCACTTTATCCCTACGTCATGAGACAGAACCCCAACGAATTTAGGCAGAGCCTTGACATACGTTACGGGGCCCTACGTCACTTGGACAGGGTATCAGTGATCAAGGGTTACAACACTCAAAACGGGGCAGGGCTTTGAAATATAATAGAGGTGAATTACTAAACCAAAAAGATATAGAGTATATAGAGTGATAACGCGATATGGAGAAAAGATTTTAGCAGTACTCTTGTGAAAGACATCATACCTATATATAGCTGAGGTAGGTGTAAAGAACACGAAATGTGAAATTTCGTTTGGACACGTACTCAAACTTCAATGTTAAGTAAAATTTATTATTATTTCTTTGTACATACATACGTAGTACTTTGTTAGTTTATTTTCATTATTCTTTTATTATTATTATTATTATTAATATATATTATAATTAATTTAACTACTCCACTCATTTGGTGCTTATAACTTCTAAAATATGTCGTTTTATAAAATACTGAATATGCCATTAGAACAAGAATAATTTTATCTACATTTTGAACCAAGTTTCATTAAAAACAGAGTAGGTTTAAATATAATGTATTTTTATAATTTAATTATTAAACGGTTCATATGCTTGCCCAAAATACCCCATATTTCCATTGGTCAACTTACCCATGATGCATTCTTTTTAATAACATAAGTTTTTATATATTTTATATAAAAATTTTGGGAATGTTACATTCTCTCCACCTTATTTTAAATCTCGTCCTCGAGATTTCCTGAAATATGGGTGAATATTTAGTTAGTTAGTTTCTAGGTATATTCTGGTCCTTGGTTTGAATTTCACCTTACTTTGACCAGAACTATTCTCTATGTTGTGAGATTCTTATCTTCTCAAGAGTTCTGAATGAAAGTAACATTACTGTTAGCGTATGTTTTTAGATATTGTGTGTTTTAGCAAAATTCCTAGTTACAGGTCTCCTAATGCGTTTATACTTTCGATAGCGTCCCAACTTAAAGAGTTCCCGTCGTTCATCTTGTCGCACGAGTTACGAGACGGATGATCAAACGAAATAGTGTTTGATACTGAAATTATAGATGTATGCGAGAGTTTCCTAATAAGTCTAAAATTATTAGTGACACACATGTTCGTGGTTTATTCCTAATTGTCAATCATTATGGTCTTTGGATTTCCTCATAGACATACATGTCTATATAATCATATATTTCACATACTGATAGTATACATACCATTTATAAGGTCAATGTATTTAATAGATTCATATTTCCAAAAATATGTCAGATCTCAGGTCATGGTACTATTTAGGGAATTCCATTATCATAACATATAACCCATCTCACCCGGTCTTGCCGGAGAGGTAACCCCATCTCACCCGGACAAGCTGGAGAGTCTACCGCATCATACCCAGTTTTGCCGGAGAGGTAACCACATCTTACCCGGACAAGCTGGAGAGTCTACCGCACCATGCCCAGTTTTACCGGTGAGGTAATTATCATGATATTTCCCATAAATAGACTTCTATCAAATCAGGATTTTGAAAGTACATCATTTATTATGGTTTGCATCAAGAAACAAGGAAATCAGTATTCTCATGTTGGATAATATTCTAGAACCGAGTAGTACCAATAAATAAGAAATAACAGTGGCCAGTTGTTATCGCTTATTTATCATACAGGCACTGTTCTAGTCATCATCCTCACGGGATACCAATAACCATCACACTTTATCTATGCAAGTAACTGGCTTATCTCAAAACTTTATACTAAGGCATTCTTCTTAGGTTCAAGTCTAAATACTGTCCTGGTTGTTACCAGTGAATATTAATATCCCAACTCTTCCATTTAAGCATAGATATTATTATGGTTGTGGTTTTCTTTTGGTTGGAGTTTTACATATATCATTGTCTCCATTGACACTATAGCTAGGTTCGATGTAATGAGTATACTTACAGCTAATTCTATTTATGCATATAAAATATTAGATCCCGTTGTAAGGAATATTTCATTGAGACAGATGGCAATTTTAAAACATATTAGGTTCCATGGTTTATTCTTATAATAACTTCATATTTTCATATGAATTACCAATGACATTTTCTCTTATGTTTATTTTACAGAAGATATTATATTGGGTATACCATCAAGAAATTCTATTGGGTATATGCTTATATGTGTATAAATTTCAAATCTTTAGTTAATATTAAACTTACGGAATTTATACACACATATATAAAATAATAACTATACATTCGATGGTACCCATCATCAAACTTATTTCCATGACTTTATTTTATCATTTGATAAAAGTAGTATATTGAAATAAACTTCTGGTTAAATTTATTGAACACAATATTTTGGAGTTTTAAGGATGGATCAATAAAAGATTTAAAGAAATGAATTACTCAAAATATGAACTTTCTGGACTCATGGGAATAAATTTATTTTTAACTAGTGAGTTGAACCATAAAGTATCAAAACTTAACTATCAATTTATTGTATATTATATTATTTATTCAAAGAAGTACTTATGGTAAGTAATACAGAGTTTGACGTTTCTAAAATTGATTCTAACTATACTTGAGTAATATACATGTATTGAAATATGCATGTATATCCCAAAATAATAATTTATTTAAAGATATTACAATATTAAAATTGTAATCTGATTTTTAAATAAAGTTTTATAAAGGACAAACGTACTAAACACACATTTGATTCAACTATTCTTATGTGGGGCATCCATTTTTAATTCTAGTGTGAGAAAAATGAATGTTTAGGAACATTTTAACGTGCCAGGTAAAATAAATAAATAGATACTAAATTATTGATTTAAGTAGGATAAGAAAAGATGTTTTCACTGTTGCAATATCATTACTTCTAAAAATTTAATTATCTAATCTTTTAGCATAAGTAAATGTGCAAGGATAAAAAATATACAGTATATTATTTTCGTATAGTATAATATACTTATACTTATGAGAAGATAGGATTTGTATACATATTCTAGTAAAAAGATCTAATAGGCTTGTTACATTTTAATAAACCCACGACGGACTTATAACATAAGTGCATATACTATTCTATATACTATATTACACTTATTAGAATTTATTACACCATGATATTTTATTAAAATTTTAGATATAAAATATATCTTTTATTTACTGTACTATCTTATAGTAAAATATACTATTCATATATCATTGTAAAATGTTTTATTATTATACTAATAATATAAAAGGTACGGATGAACTCAAATATTATGAGATAATAAAAAAATATATTTGACTTACTGTACGAGTCGAATATTGGAAAATTTATATTAGATTTTAGATATCAAATTATTTTTTTCCAACCGAAAACCGTGTAGGATAGATACCCATATGTACTAGTGGATTTCTATCTTTGGTCAAAGTTTAACACCTGTTTGAAAAATGAATATTTTCCTCAAGTATTTCGTTAAAGATATTCCAAAGATGTACTACAAAATAAATTTAAGTTTAAACTAATAAATTATTTTGAGAAAGAATATCTTAATAAAAATAATTAATTTATGGTTTTAGGCAAACCAACAAACCATGTGCTAATGTACAAACCAAAATAAAAAACTTCGCAACTACTTAGGGTAAGTTTAAAATCCAATTTATCAATTCCACTCATTTACTAATATTGTATTATTTAACTATTATACATCAGCCAGCTGACTCGAATATTTTTCTTTATAATTTAGGATACACAATCCTATAACTAATATGGCTTGTTAATCTTATGTTAATTATTTTCGGGCATAAGACCTATCTTGGATATACCTTAAAGATTTGTAGAAATGTTTTCAACATTTAGTTAGGCCTTTTTACATAGCCCAACCAACCAAATCTCTTAAAAACTTTAAATGATTTTATTAAATCATGAATACCCATCATATTCATTTAACCATCTATTTTATTACTAAATATTTTAATAGAAACTTTTACAAGTAATCCCAACATCAATTATTTCATAAAACTATGAAAGTATGAAGTCTTATGGTCAACTAGTTATAACCAGAAATGATAAAATAGAGTGAGAAAAAAACTTGCTTTGGCTAGATCCACTAAAGCAATCTTTTAAAGATTTTATTACTTCTTAAAATCCTTTCGGTTAATTTAATAGCTTCGGTTTTATTTATTGGAATATAAATTATTTTGAAACAATATTATTAAAATTACAAAATTTTTAAAGCTTTATACCATATATTCCAATATGTATTTTAAACCAAAGTAAATAATTGGTTCCAAAAAGAGAGTCATAAATATGACTGCTTTGTTAATAATCAACTTAGTTTGATGTATATTATAATATTGTTTGAGTAGGTGGTATTAATTACCACAGACAAATTTCTAGTACAAACATTTGGGTATACTCATAAAATAGATTGATTAAAAACGGCAAACATTGCGACTCATATATATATATATATATATATGTATTTATTACAAACTACAACTGGAATTCAAAATAAACTAGGGATTATGCATCCGTAACTTATTTTAGGCTATCTAAGTTATAGGAGTATTATGCTCAACATGCTTTTATGTAAGGTTTATTCCATCTCCTGTTTCTACTAAGTCGTTATCTAATGGGCAAAGTTCCTTTAAAGTTTCTAGCTCATAGGTGGCATGGGTGCTGGTACTGGTTTGGCCGTTCGACTATTTAATATAAGTTAGCATTTACTGCTGTAATGGCTAACATATGGAGATTTACCCATTGGTCATCTAATTCATTTTTCCCTAGTGGGTTATTATCTGTTTCTTGAGTTTCTGCATTTATTCCCTGATTGATTATTGCTCCCTTTGGTTGTAACTTCTTTATTTTCTCTCGACTTTTGCTAATAATCCAACTTCTTTTCTTAGGGGTAAATGGTTTCTCAGACTGTGCCTTACGAATAAAAATTCCTTCCTTAGTATCTGCTGAGTATCCTGAGGGATTGGATTTAAATGAGGTTCCCTTATCTTTTGGTGAACTATCTAGTTGACGATAGATGTCCGAAATTCTTTGCTTACCCATACTGTAGACTAACAAATAGTCAAATAATATAAAACACATAATCACATAAGTTATTTCCTAACACAGAATTTAAAATTTAAGTGTCAGCAGAACACTTCTTTGGCTTGAACCAGTGGCTAGGCTCTGATACCACCTTCTGTCACAACCCCCGCCCCCTTATCTGTCCCGGGAACGGGCGGCCGCGAACTCAGTGGCGGTGGTATCAATATTTATTAATTTGGCAGCAGAAATTTCATCAGGACCGTAGTTAGGAAATGTTTATCAGAGTAAAACCACCATATTTTATTTTAATAATCATATGGGTAAAACCCAAGTTTCTTATTACAACATACTTATAGGGATACACCCTACTTTATTGAATTTAAACCATCGTATTTTAGACAACTTTTATAGCCACAGTTTAACAAGCCGTCCGTGCTCTCGAGCTGGCTTTTTACTACTTGGCTTTCACATTTTGTTACCTGAAACACGTGTTTAAAAACATTTGTCAGTGGGAAATACTGGTGAGTGAATCCCAGTTTAATCAAGAAACATTTTATTAATTAAGACAGTATTGAGAGCGATCACATTGTTTATTTCTACACAATTACTCATTCAGTATTTGCCACTCGACCGGATCTATGGCTATGGTCAAATTACCCATTGGCTAACTCGTCGTCCAATGGTAATGAACTGTCGTTCCCGACTTACTACTACTCGTAGTAAATTTTGTATACAAAACCCCATAATACCGGCAGTAATTGAAGAACTACAAAGACTCAATCACCGCTTAATCACATTGTAAACATTTAAGGTTTTGTAAAACATTCCAAAAACATTAACAAAAAGAGGATAAACTCACATTGCTATCTTAGACTTCACGTAAGGGTTTCCTGGGAATAATCTATAATTTACACAAATGTACATAGGTTAGTATCATAACCCTTTGAAAATATTAATGATACCCTCCCCGAGACGGTATTCCAACAACTACGTCGGGCAGAACCGCGACAGTTGTTACAGAATCCTAAATCAATCGGGCAGTGTCTCTATTACGAAACTGGGGTTATAATACTTACAACGGAGCAGAACCTCGCTAATTAGGGGGTATAATACCCGCGTATTATAAGCCTACTATCAGAATTTAAGAGAAAGAATCGAAGAATGAACGAATTGAAATGAAATCTGATGCGTTCTATATATAGGGTCTGAAACTGGTTCCCACGCGGCCCGCGTAAAGAACAGACAAGGCTTACGCGGCCCGCGTCAATGCTGGGTCAACGCGTAGCTTGTCCTGGTCATGATCTAGCCTCGCCACGATGATGACACGTGTCCTCACCGGGCTGCGCCACCAATTGGGACACTCGTGGCCCGCGTAAAATAACGGTGTGGCCTTACGCGGCCCGCCTGAACTAAAGAAATGAACGAGATCAGGTTTTAACCCTCATACCGCCCGCGTAAGGTTGGGGTGGGTCCTACGCGGCCCGCCTCAACTTACTTTTTCTTGTTTTTAATTTATTTTTAATGCTATATTGTATTTCGGGCTCGGTTTTCACGTACGGGGTGTATTTAAAAACATATAGGGGTATTCTAAATATATTAGGGGTGTCAGAAATATTTTGGAGGGTTGATATATCTTGGTACAACTCCTGGATTTATTTAATAGAATATATAGTGCATTCATACTTAAATATAGTAACCCAATTCCACTTTATCCCTACGTCATGAGACAGAACCCCAACGAATTTAGGCAGAGCCTTGACATACGTTACGGGGCCCTACGTCACTTGGACAGGGTATCAGTGATCAAGGGTTACAACACTCAAAACGGGGCATGGCTTTGAAATATAATAGAGGTGAATTACTAAACCAAAAAGATATAGAGTATATAGAGTGATAACGCGATATGGAGAAAAGATTTTAGCAGTACTCTTGTGAAAGACATCATACCTATATATAGCTGAGGTAGGTGTAAAGAACACGAAATGTGAAATTTCGTTTGGACACGTACTCAAACTTCAATGTTAAGTAAAATTTATTATTATTTCTTTGTACATACATACGTAGTACTTTGTTAGTTTATTTTCATTATTCTTTTATTATTATTATTATTAATATATATTATAATTAATTTAACTACTTCACTCATTTGGTGCTTATAACTTCTAAAATATGTCGTTTTATAAAATACTGAATATGCCATTAGAACAAGAATAATTTTATCTACATTTTGAACCAAGTTTCAATAAAAACAGATTAGGTTCAAATATAATGTATTTTTATAATTTAATTATTAAACGGTTCCTATGTTTGCCCAAAATACCCCATATTTCCATTGGTCAACTTACCCATGATGCATTCTTTTTAATAACATAAGTTTTTATATATTTTATATAAAAATTTTGGGAATGTTACATAAAGCTTACAGTTTTCTATTAGATCACCTACTTGTTTTAGTTGTTATGAATAAGGTAAATCGGTAAATTAATTATGATGATCTAATGTGAAACGATACGAGTCGGAATAAGTAAAAAGGGTAAAAGGGGTAAAACGGTAATTCGATCATGTGTTGACCGAAATAAACAAAGAATTTTGGGAAAAGATAAATTATGGGGTAAACCATAATGAGTAAAAGGGTAATATGGTAATTTAGCTACAAGTTAACGGCCAAACATTGTTTTTGAAAAAGACGCTCTACGGCATAAGACTTGACGAGTCAAAAGAATTAAGAAATGATTTTTAATAATATGATAGTACGGAGTAAACCGGAACGGGTTACATGGATGAGATGACAAATAAATACCATCTCACAAGGGTAAGATGGTCATTTAGACCAAACGGGTCAAAAGGTGATAATGATATCACCCTTTGACATTAATGACTAATGGTTGTTTGTCGAGTTTTATGCTCACAAGTACGAATAGCACGTAAGACTTTGTTGTTATTAATTAGCAACTTATATGATGATGTATTAAAATGGGTCAGTAAAATCTTTGAGTGTTGGTAGTGTATATTTTTGTAATCATGTCCTCTCTATATAAAATTAGAAATTTTTACTTACTTTGTTGTATAATGTGATCATATAGATGTTGCTGGATCTGTGGTTTGGTGTGGAGATCTTGAATTCTTTGGACGACCTCCTAAAGAAACTAAGAGGATGAGTTTCAATATTCAAGACTTGGAGTAAGTGGTCATTTACATGTTCAGTCATGTACAAATGATTGTTTATATTTAATGTGGAATGATGTTAATAAATGAGATCAACAATGTTGGTATTTAATGTAACGCTCCTCGTTTTCTGTACTTTCCATATTTAGAAAGTTGTATTCACATTTTTATTTTTAGAAACTTGTATTCTTACTTCATTTCAATCCTCGTAATCTCGAGACTTTGATCATAATGGAAATCGTATTTTTATATCAACCTTGTTTAATCATACATGCATAATATGTAATCAGTCGCGAAATACACGTTTTAATTTAAAACCGAGATATACATCGAGATTATATTTTTCTCGGAATCACATTCATACATGTATCATATTTATAATATACCTGCATAAACCTTTATAGCATAAAATAACTAACAATACCAGTGCAAGGACTAAAAATAAAAATTTCCATCTGCCCAACCACTTTCTTTAATGTCCTAACCTTCAACCAACTCATTTAATACTCCAAACCCACCTTCTAACCTCCAACCAATTCATTTAATACCCCTCCTAACTCTCAACCACCTTTATTTAAACCCCAACAACTTAATCCTCTTATAAATACCAACTCTAACACCTTCCAAACACTTGCACCACCTCCAAATTACTTCCAAACTCTCTCAAATCTCCAAGATTTTCAACTTTGGGCAAAAAGATCAAGAACCAAAATTAGTAACTTCGGTGTTCCAACAACTCAAGACTTGTCAAACTCACTAAGTGGAAATTTCTTTGCAAACCGTGAGTATACTCGAACACCTTTTTTTCATTTTACACTTTTGGCTGTGTTATGTTTACTTATTCAACTTACACAATCAATTATACTTTTACGCAATCACACAAACAATCCAATACATGCATACTAATACGTTATACTTGATTCATGTTTCTGGGTGATTCCTATGTGATAAACTTGTCATTAACTTCGTACGAGCCTCCCCTTAACATGTATAGCGCTATAGGAGTAACGCACCGCCGGTGAACGTGAGGTTATGTTAAGTTATTCATTCATTTATAATTGCAGTAATCAGAGGGTTGACTTGTTATTCGCATGCCAGTTTTATGTTAATCTTGATAACTAGGTGTGTCATGTGGATCTGTTTCAATCATTTTTATACGTATGCTATGTATCAAACTTGTATACTCGCCAATACTTTGTATTGAACTATGCTTTTAAACATGTTGCAGGTTGTTGATGTTGATGCATATGGAATCTAGTAGGATATGCTTAGGTACACACTTAGACTATTAATGATGTCATTGTATTTTAATTCTTTAAATTTGTTGTATTTCGTACATCAAATGTTGTACTTTGAATTTTCCATGTAGTGTATTAGACAACTATTATCAATGAATTGAAACTTATTTATTAAATACTTGTCACAATTAGTGTTATGAAGTCTCGAGCAATCTCGTTCGTCTCACTCCGATGTTTCCGTTATCGGTTGGGGTGTGACAGATTGGTGTCAGAGTAATAACTATAGGGAATTAGGAAAATTGTCATGCTTTTGACCTAGTCTATAGTTAAGCACCATAGTTGACCATACTTGATTTATGTGTTAAATTCTCGAAACGTCTTTTATGTGCTCATATCTATTTTCCTATTTCAAAACATACGCCTTTCCTGTAACACCCTGAAAACGGATTTGGTAATCGAACCACGTTAATATTAATGAACGGGTAAAATACCGTTAGTGGTAAAAGTTAACCTGTAAACAAAATAAATAGGAATAAATTTACCTAGTTATTAACATATAAATAAGTTATAAAACATGGAGTAGTAGTCTTAAATAATTAAAACTAAACTCGAGGGACCAAAGTTGCCAAAAGGGAAACTTGTGTTTTAAAACACAAGAATTAAAAACACAACACAGATAGTGTGTATGGGTGTTGGTCGATCCTCAGGAAGAAGAACAAGAGCAAAACCCTTGTTCAAGCCAAATACACCAAATTGAAGATCAATTCGAGCCCTAAATCAGTGCATGAACGTGTATTATCGATCACCTAAACAAGGGGATCATAAGGTATGTTTAAAAACCTAGATTTGGTGAAGGTCATAACTTAAGACAAGTAAAATACTTGCAATTAGATGGTTGGGTTATGATCTAAAGATGAAATTAGATGTATATGTATGCTTAATTTCGTTAGATATAATGAAATTATGAAGTACTTGATGTAAGATTACTTGTAAGTGATTAACAAGTAGATTATCAAGTGGGGTTTGATGATATGATTAAGTTTATGATATACTTATGTTTAAAACCATCATGGATGGTAGTAATAGGAAGATACTTGAACAATTTAAGAGTTTGAGTATATGTTCATAGTTGCTATGAAATGGGTTTTTGTATGTTATGACGAAATTGATGTTATATTCATGTAAATAGATGTTTGAAATCATGTTATCTACTAGTTTGTATGTA
The DNA here is from genome assembly GCA_030545235.1 of Helianthus tuberosus. NCBI lineage: Eukaryota > Viridiplantae > Streptophyta > Magnoliopsida > Asterales > Asteraceae > Helianthus > Helianthus tuberosus. Next base: position 54,635,328 of record CM060436.1, read on the forward strand.
GAACTTGATTATATTAGGTATCCGGATGAATGCCTAGTAATACGATGAAACGGTTTTTACATTTAGGTGAAAACCCGTAGTTCTATGCATAATGAATGGATAAATTAGCTTTGATAATCGAAAGCTAAGTTAACTTGGTATTAGTAATCGCTTGAACTTGTTAAAGCAAAAGGAATGAGATGAACTTGGTTAGAAATTTAGTTAAAACGGTGACCTAAAAATAACGCCTACCGGGTAATTGATGAAATGCTTAAACAAGTTATTGAACACAATTGTGCATTTCATATGTTAAAAGGGCAGTTGACTTTTGAAAGTCAAACTGGCCTATAATAGGATTAAATGATAATTTTGATAGAAAATACGTAAGGTGGGATAATCTTTTAGACGATGATTAATCTAACCATCTTACGAATTATAAATGTTAGTTTCACGCTTGACAAGCTAGGTGGAAGCTTGGGGAAGAAGCGGGTCAAACTGATCAAGTATTGAGGAAAAAGCATATTTAGATGCAAGTAAGTAAAGCTTACACTTTTCTTTTAGATCACCTACTTGTTGTAGTTGTTATGAATAAGGTAAATCGGTCAATTAATTATGATGATCCGACACGAAACGATACGAGTCGGAATAAGTAAAAAGGGTAAAAGGGGTAAAACAGTAATTCGATCATGTGTTGACTGAATAAACAAAGAGTTTTGGGAAAATATATATTATGGGGTAAACCATAATGAGTAAAAGAGTAATATGGTAATTTGGCTACAAGTTAACGGACAAACATTGTTTTTGAAAAAGACGCTCTACGGCGTAAGACATGACGAGTCAAAAGAATTAATAAATGATTTTAAATAATATGATAGTACGGTGTAAACCGGAACGGGTTACATGGATGAGATGACAAATAAATACCATCTCACAAGGGTAAGATGGTCATTTAGACCAAACGGGTCAAAAGGTGATATTGATATCACCCTTTGACATTAATGACTAATGGTTGTTTGTCGAGTTTTATGCTCACAAGTACGAATAGCGCGTAAGACTTTGTTGTTATTAATTAGCAACTTATATGATGATGTATTAAAACGGGTCATTTCTTTGACTCGATTCAGGTATGTGATATGGGATTAACTCTCATTGAGAACATAAGGTTCGACGAGAGTTAATCGAGTCATGGGTGGGTTTCGGATTACCCAAGGTGAGGTATATCACGCGAATTGAAATTTTGATATTATGTTCTTATGGACATAGTGAAATTAAACTGGGATACGGGTTAAAAGAGTAGTATTGGTCGAAACAAGTTTATAAAATGTCTTTAGATATTAAAAGACTAAAGTTGACTAAAATGCCCTTGGATGATAAACCGGGCAAACGACCCATAAGGGTTGTTTGAATATGAGCTTTTGTAATTGGTAGGATCCTAATGGTAGGATACAATGGTAGTCTTAACCATTTTGACTTAAAAATGCATAATGGGTCTTTTTCACAAATGTGTCAAACCTATGGATAAAATGGGAATATAACGAGATTTCTTTTCATAAATTATCACAATTGACGTTGCGATAATAGATGAACAAAGATCATTAAGTGGGAATAAGAAATATGATGGGTCGTAGATAAATTAAGCTTAAAGTGCTTAATCCTCATAACGGGTCAAAATAAAATATGCATAAATCGGGTAATGGTTGCATAATTATTGAAAATTGTTAATCCGGATATCGGATTTTAACTCTATATGATAGAGAATTAAATTACGATCACGTAGAAAGAAACAGGAGGTAAAACGAATAAGAATTGTGAAAGATATGAGTAATTAAGTAAAATATGGCATTGCTGGGCAAAATGCAGACCCAACAACGAACATTCTATGAAAAAGGGGTTGTCGCGCCCCGCGACGGGCAAAGTAAATTGTTGTCGCGCCCTGACACTGCTTTCGCGCCCCGCGAAGGCTCAACTAAAAACCGGTCGCGGCCCGCGAGAGGCCTAATAACTGGCAAAAATTGATGTTTTGCTTGTTTTGTCTTGCGAACTCGTTTAGACACGTTTTAAATGCCATATAACTAACACATTTCATGATTTATGAAATGTAGGTATACTTTGAAGCACCGGATGATGATCATGCTCAATGAAGAACCGAACACGATCAAAGATTAAAGCTTCCGCATTACGTTTCGTCGTTATGCGCTTTAAACGACGATATTATGTTGAAATATTTTAAATTTTCAGGATGTTTTAAGAAACTCGTATTTTCAAATGTATGTGTATTTGTATATACATATTAGACTCGAAACTTATATGAAATTACGATAAATAAACTAAGGGTCTTACACCGCGGTTAGATGAAAGGATATGGCCTTTGATCTTGGAGTTTCTGTTTTTGTATCGTGTACTTCCTTCTTTCCTACCAATTCCGGGTACTCTGATTTCTTGTGACCCGGTTGGTAACATTTATAGCAAACCGACACCTTACGAGGGCAAATTGAAGCCGCATGCCCCGTTTTTCCGCAAATAGCACAAGGTTTATCCTTAAAATAACATTCGCCTTTATGAGATTTGCCACAAGTCTTGCAACTAGGTGATCCCCCTTTGACATTCATTTTCTTTGAGGATTCCATCGTCTTGGATTTCTTTGTCGGCCTTGAATTCGCATCCAATGGCCTCCTTTCCCCTATCTCCACTTGCTTCTTCAATTCTATCTCTCGTTCCCGAGCGGTGTTGATGATTTCAGTGAGAGTTTCATACTTTGAGGGAGTCATAAACTCCCGGTATTCGGCACTCAACATATTATAATAATAATGTATCTTTTGCTCTTCAGTCTGCACCAGCTCGTCACAAAACCTTAGCTTATCAAGGAATATTCCCGTAATCTTGTCGATTGTTTCACCCTTTTGTATCAACTGGATGAACTCCTCCTTGATCTTGTTGATGATGGCCTTATGGCTATGATGTTTAAGGAATGGCGCCTTAAACTCATCCCATGTCATGTTCCTCGTCGCCTCAACCCCTTGTTCTTTCTTGAGGTTATCCCACCAATCCTTCGCTTGCCCCTAAGTTAACCCGTCCCGTAAGCTACAAAGTTGCTTACATCGCAGTGGGTCCATTAAAAAACTCCTTCAATGTCGCTCAACCATTGTTGACAGATGATTGGGTCAACTTCTCCGTTGTAAATCGGGGGTTTACAAGCCATAAACTTGTTATAGGGACAAGCTTTTCTCTCTACTTGTTTGTCTTTTGCTTGGTTGAAGCTTTCCTTCAAATTGTTTATCTTTTCATCAACTACTGAGAGTATTGTGTTCTGAAGCCTTTCCATATATCCCGGTAGGCTGTTTTCTATTGCTTTTCCGACTTCTTCGGAAATCTTTTCTTTGATTTGTTCGGTGATTAAAGGCATTGTGTCATCATTGTTCCCACCCGACATCCTTATATCTGAAACGTTTACATCAAACTGATAAACATTCCATTACATTATTTTGTATGTCTTTCTACTTTGGTTTAGCCAAGTTTATAACTTGCTTAAACCATTTGTGTTTAATGCATTTTTCGGGTTTGAGTGTATTAATACACTCTTCCCATGTACTTTAAACCATTACTTTTCCTATTGTTTTGTTTAGAATTCAATGTATATAATTGATTCTAACCGGATGTTTTGATCAAGCTTTGAATCGAACACACTTTGTCATTAACCTTAAGCTCTGATTACCAACTTGTAAGACCCATACTAAATTTATAAATACTTCATCATATAAAGTTTGCATTTTTATATAAAAATGCCATTTTACAGAAACATCTACATAACGATGTTCACTTAAGGTTTAAAACATTCAAACATACTTATAAAGTGGTCATGACTAATAAAAGAAACTAAGATAACGCGGAAGCTTCATTTTAATGTGTGTTCGGTTCTTTCGCGAGCTTGATCGTCATCCTAAAAGTTCATAGTGATCACCTATAATCAAAACCGTCATAAACGTTAGTTATGAGAGTTTTATAACGCGTCTAAACAAGTTTGTAAAGCAAAATAAACAAAACAGAAATTTTTGCCAGTTATAATGCCTGTCGCAGGCCACGGCAGGTTTGGCCTCAGCTTTCGTGTGGCGCGACAGCTTGTGGTGGGGCGCGACAGATTTGAGGGTTGCCGGTCGCAGGGCACGACAACCTTATTTTCACAGAAAGATCGTTACTGGGTCTGCATTTTGCCCAGCATTGCCATATTTTACTCATTTACTCATAACTTTCACAATTCTTATCTGTTTTACATGAAACTTGTTTCTAAATGACCGTAAAACATATATCTACGTATTTAACACCCTGTGTTCGCAAAAAATTGATTTATAAGCTAACGGCTTATAAATACCTTATGAACTTATTCGACCCGTTTGGTTTAACACAATTTCTCATTTCTTATGGCGAGGATCAATCCTTTGCCATTTTACTCATTTCCGGGCTTATTAAAAACCAGCGTATTTCGCTCCCACAACATGGTTTGCATACGCGTTTATGTCCGCTTGACATCTTTGATTCAAGCATAAGTTTTTCCATCAATAATTCAAAGAAATTCTAGTTCTCTAAGTTTTAACCCAAACTAAGGTTCATCAATCAAATTTTAACGTATCAGATACTCGGCTTACGCAACCAATTTACCGGTTTATTGGCGTGACATTCAAATCACTTAAAACCACCAATTAGCTAACTCTTTTGTTTTGACTTGTTTGGTTGTTTTAATGAATTCCATCATTTTGCAAACATACCAAACGCATCCAATTTTGCTATTATCTTACATAAGACACATAAATGACCAAACTTGTTTATAGGAATGTAACGAAACAACAAGTCACGTACCTTAGAGCTTATCCTTCAAACGTGCATCCACTCCCGCTTGTCCACTTGACGCTTTGCCTGACTTGCCTATAGAGTTCAATTAATTTCATCGTTTAGAACTCATATTATCACATATCACATGCAATTTGTCAAATTAGTCAATTACGTGATTCTCTATGTTTTCAACAGTTTAAGGTTCACTTAGGCATTATATCGAACATCTTGTGGGCAAGGTTCATTTACTACTATTGTCAAACTCATGACTCTACTCAAAGTCATGTATTAACATTGCTTTCAAGTCTTAACATCTAGTGTGTGTAATCAACACCTACAATCTTACATTTACTACCAAAATCAAACCATTTTCCTATCACACTTCTAGTGTTCATCATAGAATTCAAAAACCCATTTAACATAGATATAATCATTCATTCAAACACTTGATTCTTGATGTTTAACCACAAATTTCACATCTAGGGCTTGTTCATAAGCTTGTATTTGTTTCAATTTTGCCATTATATCTAACATACATACTAAACATCTAGTTATGAATGTTCATCATAAACTTACAACATCACCAAACATCAAATTTTGACATACCTTGTGATCTCCTAACTTGGGTGATCACGAAATTAGCTTTAGCACTGATTTTAGTTCAATTTCTTCTTTGATTTTTGATGATTTTGTTAACTTTGGGGTTTTGAAATAACCCCTCTTTTTGTGCTCTGCATATGTCGACCAAACACACAGTGTGTGTGTTTTGGTTTTTATTTTTCTTTTATTAAAAACCAGTTTTTAACTTGCCCCTTTTAGTCCCTCTAATTAAGAATTAATCAAAAGAGGTTAGATTTTCTTAAATCTTTAATATTTAACAACAAAAATTAATTAGGTTAAATATTCCTAGTTTTATTTCACAAGGTTATAATTCAACATAAATATATATATATATATATATATATATATATATAGGGTCGGGATTTAGAGAAAACGGTAGAAAGTGTGAGAAGGGTGAGAACGCTTATCGATCGTCCGATCAAAACAATCTATGGACTAGATTGGCGCGGTGGCGTTTTCGTAAATAACATCAATTTTATTACGTGGACACGCTTCATTAAGGGTAAAAGGGTCTTTTGACTTCTCCACACAAAACGCCATCTCATGAAATAAAATGCCAAAAACAAAAATCACTGACCATTCCTAGTAAAAACGCCATTATATATAAGACGCCAAACTTAATTAGAGTAAAATCCCGCTTAAAAAAACCGCCAAAAAATCCTATATATACAACATCTCAGACCTTCAATTAAAAACACACACAAAAACCCAAACGTCATATTTCATATATCCCATTCGACTGATAAACGCCAAAAAAACCAAACATCAAATACCTTCTAACCCAAAACGTTTTTTTGAAATTCAGTTTGGTTGTCTGTAAGATTTCGCTCAATGAAATGGACAAAATCCTTAAGTGAGAATGTTGTCCATTTCATTGAGTAAAATCTTATTGACTAATCCTCAACTTCCATCCAATTTATAACGCCAAAAACATACAAAAACATTATTGAGCTTTTTTGTCAATAAAGTTTAGCTGTATGGGGTGGACAACATTGTCAGTTATCTTTCTTAACAGAGGATTAACAATATTGTCCATCTCATACAGCAAAACATTATTGATTTTAGCATGATCAAAAAATTGAGGTTTAAGGTGCTCTTATTTCGTGGCGTTCTTTTTATCGGTAAAACGCCAAAAAAGTTAAAAAATCAAACATCGTTCATTGTGAAATTCAAGATTGTTGGCTGAAGGGTCTAAACTCAATAACATTTTGCTGCATGAGATGGACAAATCTTCAAGAAAAAGATGCTGATGTCAGACTGTGTGCTTCCAAACAGCCACACATAAAACTACTTGAAAAACAAAAAAACAAAATGAATCATACGAAAGTCGAACCAGCCAGTTAACATGATTCAAAAAAGAAAAAAGAGACTGGTGACAGTGAAGATTTGGAAGATCAATTGTTTATGTATTCTTTTTTTTATTTTCCTTTTCAGTTGATTGTTATATAATAAAAACGCCATATATAATAAAAACGCCAAAACAGCCAAAATGCTTGTTTAAACGATATCATCCCGTTAAACGCCACCAAAAACTCCCAAACTATAATAAAATTACTTTGAAAAAGTATTATAAAAAACCCAAAAAAAAATAAAAAATAAAAAAAGCAAACTTGAAAATGTAACTAGAAACAAAAAATACAAATCAGTAATACCGAAGATAGGGAAAATTTATTATATTAGAATCTAAAATGCCAAACTTGAAAGATGAGACGTATTACAAACTTCAGAGATAAAGCTTATAAAAAACAATAATTATAAACAGTAACTGAAAAGACGAATACTTTATTATAATAATGCACCACCTAACTTAGCCGCCAAAAAGACATCCTATAAAATGATACGTCTCAGCAACTTCCATTTGATCAAACAAAAAAAAAAAAACAAACGCCAATACTACTAAATACCACTCACTGAAAAACGCCAAAAAAAAAAAAAAAATCAAAGATGGCTAATATGCTTTCTTCATAATTGTTCTTCGTGAAGTTTCACTGAATGAATTATTATCAGAAGGGAGTAACTCAGAAAGATTTTGCTGCATGAGATGGACAAAAATTCAAGAAAAAGATACTGATGCCAGTCATATGGCATTTTGTATTTTTTGTTCTTGAAGAAAGTTTGGATGACGAGAAGATATCAATGACAATGAAGAGTGGGTTGATTATAAAGATGAAGATCAAGATAAAGAAAAAGCGAAAAACCCACTCACACGACATAGATCTATGTCCCCAAACATTCACAAAAATGCCAGATCAACAGACGAGCAGGCAAAAAAATCAAACCAATGGGTTTGTTAAGTTTGACATAAAACGCCATATATTTGGTGACAGTTCTAGTACTATTAAAGACGAGAGAGACTGATGACAGTGAAGATTGGGAAGAGAGATCCGATTAGGATTTTTAATTTATTTTCTTCACTTGTATTTTTTTCCTGTGGTTGAAATATAATATAACAATAGTAAAACGCCAAGATAACACAAACGCCAAAATGTTTATAAAAAATAATAGAACAATGGGCCATCTTGTTTAAAACGCCTTGGAAAACGCCATTCAAATAGATAATGGCATAAGATTTGAATAAACGCCATAAACGCCAAAATGTTAATACAATGAAACCATTAAACGCCATTAAATATTGAATTTGGTTAACGCCAAAAATCTTAAAAACCAACAATATTGGGAAAAGCGGAACTGGAAAAGAAGAAGATGAAAGGACAAAAAAGCCCCTCCGCCCTTTTCTAAGCGACGTGACACGTGTTGGGCCAGGAAACGTTCTCACCGTTCTCACACTTTTGAGCGTTTTCTCCCGATCCTGTTTCTCTCTCTCTCTCTCTCTATATATATATATAATTTGTTATTTTTTTGGTGTTACAAAAACATCCCTAAACCTTCATGAATCCATAATCATTTTGTTGCAGCCCTTAAAACCTGTATTTCAGTCAATCAAAAGCTCAAGAAAATTGTTCGCATATACTTCGTCTGTCTTATGAAATTGATCTGAGTAAACCTCTTAAACCTTTAACAAACAATCAAAATCATATCCAATACTAAAAATCTAGTACACACTGCCATTCAAAAAAAAAAAAAAAAATCCTCAACCCTTTATAAATCTCTAACATTTTCGTTGTTTTTCTTAAACCTATATCGCCATCAGTCCATAGCTCAAGCAAATCTTTTGCATAAACCTTGCCTTCACATCTAACTCTAGAAAATTAAATCTTCATCTCACACTACCTGCTCGTACAAACAATCAACAACGAACGTAGCATCATACAGAGATATCAAAACTTGTTTTATTTTATACATGTTCTATTGCAAGTCATTTTATATATTAGTTTTGTCAATACGCTATTTCATATAAATAAGCAAATTAACACAGAAAGTGTTATCTACGTACTGAACCTATAAACCTTCAAAAAATACATAAAAATAAAAGGAAAAGGATGGAAAGTAACATGAGAAGGATTCAAGAACTATTTCACTCTTCCACCTCAGCGGTCTTGTTAACCGAGCAAAGGACTTCAAACAACACTCCAGCTACATAGTAACCTTTTTCCAATTGGGCTATGATAATCAAAATCGCAAGGTGCTCAATAAAATAAATAATGTGAATTATGAATACTTAAATCACGTATACTCTTGATTAAATTGTATGTAAGTATGTTTTACAAAAGAAATCTTATAAAGAATTTCTCTACAAATTTACTAAACTGATAATGAACACATTCATTGACCTAAACATGAAACTAATTTTAAACAATGATAATAATAGGTATATTTTTGAACAACGGATGTGCAAATAGAAGACGTTAAACATCATCCCCTACATCAAGGTCAGTATATTAAAAACTTGTATCAAATGACCAAAAGGGTTTTCTTTAAAAACAACATTTAATAAAACAAACCTGATGTTCATGAAGGTCCTTATTCAAAATGTCATTAGAAGACCCATGAAAAAACCCATCTGCTCTGCAACTCTTTTCTTCCACAAATGATCTTCTTCTATTTTAATAAAAAATGAAACTTTTAACTGTTGTTCATCAGACTTTGAAGAAACGAAAAGGGTTTTCTTACCCTCGAAGGAAGTAATCGTGAACATAAAGAAATTTATGATTGATTGTAATAAAGAAAGAAATTTACACGGGTGGCGGCTAGGGCTTTCTCGGGCGCCCTTTCTCCTCTACATGCGTCTCCATCGATGACCATCTCAACCGTCTGAGTTTTTAGGGTTTAGGTGGTGTTGTTTGGTTTTTGTTGATGCAATGTGTGTGTTGTTTGGTTCCTTGTTCTCCTGTATCTGCATCTCCATCGGAATGTAAGATGATATCGCCACATTTGATGAGTTTTAGGGTTTGTGGATGGATGGGAACGACGGATGAAGAAAAGGGGGAAAGAAGGTTTGGTGAAAGGAAGCGCCGTGTAGGAGAAGATGGCTCTCGGGTTTGAGTGTATGATTTGAATTTGAATTTGAAAGTGGAGCTAGAAGTATGTTACTAATATTACATTTGAATTTGAAAGTGGAGCAAAAAATATTTGAATTTGAAAATAGAGCTAGAAGTATTTGAATTTGAAAGTGGAGCCAAAAGTATGCTACTTATCTAATAAAATATATTAGATATTAAATAGCAATTTGAAAATATAAAGATTAATGATTCAATAATGACACAAGACATGCTTTGTCGGAAAACTTATCTGATTGCTACATCAGCATTGTGATGCAATGCTCATTTGTCTTTTAATAGAAAGTATAGATTTTTATATACAAGTTTATACCATTTTTCTAGTCGTACAGGCCTCTCGTATTATAGTGACAACCCTGGGTCCCTCAAATAATGTTTTGGCCTAACCCGAAAAAGGGTCTAGTTCCCTATCCATTCATCTGGTACGATCGTCCAATCCAATATGAGTTTATTAATATTGGTAATGAGTTTCGATTACACAAAAACCCACCCATTTATCTAACCCTTATAAAGGTGTGTTCAACTTATATATGTTAGTACACGTTCACAAAAATTGAAGCAAGCATCCCTTAGCTTAAAATACATGTGTGGATGACTTCCTTTTGTTTTATTTTGTTTTTGTTATTTATTTATGAAAGTACTGTCTTTTGAATTAACCTTAGAACACATACACACAGAGCCTGGTTCCAATACAAAATATATTTCGATTGAGAAGTGTAGGAAGCAACAAGGTGATAACACATGTATATGATCGGTTTTAGAACTCATGTGTATTTGCGTCCATTTATGTACACATGTTTATAACACACATAACAAAAGATATCAATGTTGGGTTGTGGAGGATTTGACTAGAAAGTGTCAAAGCAACAGATAACTCAGATGACAAGATAACTCCTCTGGGTTATGCCTCAGAAGCAACTGATAACCCAGATGACCAGATAACTCGTCTGGGTTATGCCTTAGCTACAACTGATAACCCAGATGCCCAGATAACTCGTCTGGGTTGTGGCAACTGATAACCCAGATGTGGGTTGTGAAGTTTTTGTCTTGAGCTGAGGTTTATTTGTTACTATAGCTTAAAGTCAACAACCCTAATTATATCCCCTATATGTAACACCCCGAAAACGGGTTTGGTAATCAAACCCCGTTAATACTAAGAGACGGGTAAAATATCGTTAGTGGTAAAATTTAACCCGGTGAATATTAGGACTTAAACAATAATCCTAATATTAAATTAAAAAGGAAAATAAATGCTTTGAGAAAATAAACTATAACAAGCCCGAGTTGACGGGACTTAAAATAAAACGAGTTATAATCTACTTGAACCCACTAAGTTAACTAGGAGTGTTTAACCCAGTTAACAAGACGAAATATTATTAGAAAAAAGTAGGTTGTAGCCTACTAAATAAATTAACCAAACAAGAGGGGCCAATGTGGGATAACTTGAAAAGTTAATTAATAAAAAAAAATATATATACACACAGTGTGTGCGTAGAGATCGACCAGGGGAAGCTCCCATGGAGCTCTAACCCTAATTTCAACAAATGCTCCAAATTGAAGCTCAAATCAAGGCCCAAATCAATGCATGAACACAAATTCGTGATCACCTAGTCATGGGGATCACAAGGTATGTTGAATTTTGCCATTTTGTGATACTTTAAAATTATGATGAACAATCATAATCGAAATTCTAGAATGAATGATGAATCTATGAACATAGTTGTGATGAAATTCATGTTTAGAAACAAACCCTAGTTGAAAACTTGATGAATTAGTGTTAAAAACTAGGGATTTGATGATTACCCATATGTGTGCTAAGTGGGTTTTATGACAAGAAGATGAACACTTGAATTAGAGTGTTAAATTGATGAATATTGATGTTATGATACTAGTACTAGGTGTAGTTCATGAACACTAGACATGGAGGTTTGAATTTTGATGTTAACCTTGGTAAAAATAACTAGTTATGAACTAGTTTGTAAATGTGTAAAAGTATATGCCCATTAGGTGTTTGATAAAATGCCTAAATGAATGCTAAAATGTGGAAATTTCGGGTGAAACACATATTTGAATAATATGACAAATTATGCGAAATATGAACCGATAAGGATTCAAAGCATAAAGTTAATCTAGACTTAATTGTGTAAATGATCAAAGTAGTTAACTTTTGATAAGTTAAGTTAACTAATGAAGAAGTCGAATAGAAGTTTCGACATAGAAAATAAGTGAGGTGGAATAGTCGTGATTTTTAATGACTAATTTAACCACCTCGTAAATGTTGACAATAGTTTGACGCCTAACGAGCTAGGTGGAGGCTTGGGAAAGAAGCGGTCAAACGAATCAAGCATGAGAAGAAAGGCGTATTCGGGATGCGAGGTAAGTTAAAACTTACACCTTTTATTTAATATCTATTGGTTTTATAGATTTCGAATAATCAAAAGTCCCATTTGACTTATGATGTTTCGACCCGACATGCGCGGTTCGGAACAAAAGACAATAGTGATAAACCATGTTGAATGGTTAAAAAGAGCTAATAAGGTCATTTAGTCATGTAATGACTAATAAATAACGAGTTTTGAATGATTTACCTTATAAGGTAAATCAATACAATTAATAAGGGTAAAACGGTAATGTGGTCACTCGTTGACGATAACCGTTAGTTTTGTAAGGACACTTTATGGCGTAAGATATAAAAGGGTCAAAATAATCAAGAAATAGATTTATAAGTAAATTGACCGTACGGTGTAAACCGGTACAAGTCATGTAGACGAGATGATAATAAATCCATCTCGCAAAAGTAAACGGTCATTTAGACCAAACGGGTCAAAAGGTGAAAATATCACCCTTTGACAATATCGGCTAATGTTTTGTCGAGTTGCATGATTACATGAATAAATATCGATTGAATGTTGACATCGCTATTACTTAGCGGCTACTAAGGCAAGGTATCAAAACGGGTCAATATATTGATTCGAGCCAGGTATGTATAATTGGTCAATTCATCATTAGAACTTGAAGTTCAATGAGGGCTAAACAAGTTAAAATGGACATTGGGTTATCTTTTAACTAAACCGAATGATTTAAGTTATAGTCATTGTGTTTTGAAAACATAATGGCTATTTAAACAAGATCCTAGTTTAAAAGTGGAATTTTGGTCAATTACGACACTAAAAGTCTTTTGTTGTAAAGAAAGGATTTAAGATGACCAAAACGCCCTCGTAAGCTAAATCAAGCAAACGAATCTTAAGAGTTGTTTAAAAACAAGTTACATGATCAAGCAAATACTTTGAATAAGTATAAAAAGTGAAAGGGGTAAATATTGGGTCAAATGACTCTATATGGTCTTTGCCGTAAAATGATAGTCCGAGGGATAAAACTCGGAATATATAGATCTCCACATTAAATCCACCACAAATATAGTTGTGGTGGAAGATTACTTGGTAAGAAATGTGGAAATATAAAGCTAGATACAAATAAAAGCGAATCATGTTTAAAATATACTTAAATACCCTTAACGGGTCAAAATAAGCATACGAGCGAAAACGGGTTTAAATTGTGTAAGAAACTTGTGATTAGAACCTAACATGGTAGATAATACTAAATTAGGATCGGAGGCTCACATGATTGTGCTAGTTTGTGTAAATTGTATAATCAATAGAGATGAACAGAGATTAAGTGCAGCGGAAATAATCACAAGCTTTGTAAACACAATCAATGGAGAAAATAGTTTGATAAACATTTGCTTCTCATAGAGTCAAAAGATTTACAAATCAAAGCAAAAGATTACAGATATGCTTACAAACTAAACTCCCCCTCAGCCTGATACCCCAAGGTTGGTTGCACACAAGATGAAAGGATTAGACATGAGGAGAAGAATCCGCTCAGTCAATCAAATGTAACAGTGCAGGGTACTGTTACATTTATAGGCAAACCAAACCACTGAGGTATCTCAGCTGACGTCACCATGAAAGCGACGTCTAACAGTCTAACAACCTGTATCTACTGTCCTTACACAAACACTGCTATCCTAACCACTGACTATACCTAAAACAAATAATTCACTAAACAGCTGCTCTCCCTTTATGTCAGTGCTTTATTCAAGGTTGATCAGTCCTTGACTTGGCAGTGCTTTATCATCAGTAGATATGACCAGCAGTTGTTGAATACTTCATGGATTTGATCAGCAGTTGAAGGACAAGCAGTAGTTGTATCTGAACAGCGGATAAAGACCATCAGTTGTTATAAATCACTTTCAAGGGGAAAGCTTAATGCAAACTGCTGCTTATTATGAATCCACTGTTGTGACCTGGTTTTGGCTTTACATTATCTGTTCCTCTGGTAGGGTTCAATCCCAACAATCTCCCCCTGGAACAGATAATGCCAAAACTCTTCATTATTTGTGGAAATCTTTATTGCCTCATTAACAGTTCCCTTATCTGACCTTTGAATTGTAGTTCAAAGTCTAGAGCATCTGTGTCTTCATCATCCCTGCTAAGTGGAAGATCAAGGAGATCCTGCAAATCTTCAAGACTCAGGCCAAGTGCTTGTTCCCTTGATATTTTCTCCACTACTCCACCAGACCTGAGCAAAGTCAATACGCAGGTCTGTTTGTCAGTTTCCCACTTTTGTATTTTTGAGCCTGGTGGGTTTCTTGGGAGATGTTTATTTGCAGAAGTATTTGGTGAGGCTGGCCTGTTCAAAGCTGGCTGAGCAGCACTTGCAGATTGTTCTAATTCAAGATCTTCTTTTATCATTACTTTCGTGCCTGCTTTTACAATGGCATCTCCAGCTAAAAGATCTTGAATTGTTTCAATACTCAACTGGTTTTTGCTCCTTCTTTTGTAGATGGCAGCACCAGCTGGAGCAGTGGCTCTTTTGATTTGCAGCTTTGGTGGTCTTTTTGAGACCTCTGCTTTGGAGTAGTCAGGCTTTTGTGGAACTCTTGGATCTTTCTTTCTAAGTTCCTCTAAGCTTTTATAGGTTGCCCTGACTCTATCTTCTCCCCACTTTGTCACTGAATTCTTTGGCCCATAATCAGCTGCAATCAGCTCCTCTTTCATTCTCCTCAACTCTAACATCTTCTCAGCTTCAAATTGTTTAAACTTTTCAGGAGGAGTCTGCTTGACCTTATTTTTAATCATTCCTTGAATCCTGGCTGCTTCTTTTTCAAGCTCAGGAATGGTCCAGTTTTTGTACATGTGTTTCTCCCCCTTGTATTTCTTGTAGGTCATGATGTTCTCAATGTAGTCTTTTCTCAAGGACTCATCTGCCCTTTCTGAAATTTTCTGACATACATTTTTAGCAAATCGCTCCATAGCATTGACCTGTGAGAGTAAAAACTGATAGTTTTGTTGAAATTCTCTATCAGATTTCCCTTTTCTGTTTTTGATTGCAATATCCTCTGCTTGTTTGGCCTTGAGTTTCAAGTATTCTTCAATATTGTTAGGCCTGGGATATTCTGCAATTGATGGCAAACTCCTTTTGGCTGGGTCATCCTCATAATAAAAGGATTTGATTTCTTCCCTAACTGCAATGAGTTCTAGAGGAAATGAGACACCAGCAGGAGGTAGTGATTGTATAATTTGAGCTGAAGAGAGAGGTATGGGTTTTGGAATAGTGACAAGTGACAGGGATTTTGAAGATGGTGGTGGTGAAGTGTCATCATCTTTGAGAATTAGCCTTCTCCTCTTTGTTTGAGGAGGGACTGATGATGTTTTGGATGGAACAGTGGTGGTGGATGTAGTGACAGTGGTTTGTGATTGACTAACAGTTGTTGAAACAACTGGTGTTTCAACCACTGTTGTCATTACAACAGATGTTATAACATCTGTTGTCTTCTGCTGTTTATCAGCAGGTGAAATTGGTGGTGGGATTGTTTCTGGTGGTGACAGTGGTGGTGATGAAGTAGTGGTGTGTGTTGAGGTGGTGTGTGTTGAAGTGAGAACAGATGTTGAAACCACTGAAGTACCAGCAGTAGTTGATACAGCAGGAGTTACAACAGCTGTTTGGGTGGAGGTTTGATGCTGATGGCTTTTGGATGGTGGTTTTGGAGGATTTGGAAATCTGGATGGGATGGACTTAGGTTTCCTTTTTGTCTTTGGATTTTTGGAATCCTTTGATCCAGAACAACCTTGCTCATACAGTTCCATGAAAGCTCTTTTCTCCTCATTCCATCTTGAGATATCCTTTGCCATTCTATCTCTTTTAACACTTGCTACTCCTTCATCAAGTGCTTCTTGAGTTGCATCAACCTTTTTACTCCCATCTGGCACAGGAATTTTTCTGGTCATAGCATCCCTTTCAGGTTCAATGTAAAGACCATCATCTATTCCTTTCTTCTTCCACTCCTGAATTTTCTCCCCCTTTTTGGCATTATCTTCTGGGAGGTGATCAATGAAAAGTACTGTTGGAGGAGCAGTGCCAGTGGTTTGCAAGATCTGAGTTTTGAGAGCCTTCAGATCAGCCTGAGTGTTCTTGAACCTTGACTCCATTGCATTTCTCAGCTGTTGGACATGTTTTTCATGTTGCTGATCTGCTAGTTTTGCTTGTTGATGGAGAAAAGGTTGAAATAAATCCCAGAGCTCATTTGTAGCAGGTGCCCTTTGTGGAGCAGGTGCTTGAGGTGGAACAGCAGTGGATTGTACCTTTTGTACTTGTAACACCTGTTGTAACATATCTTTGAGTTCTGCAACAGAGTTATCAAGCTTTTCAATGCGATCCGTCAATTTCTGGTACTTTAAACCATCACCCAAGTTAATGGGATCATCTGATTTCCCACTAGCAGTGGTTTTATCAGTAGTTGATGTAGGGAGTATACTCCAAACATTAACCACTGATTCCCCTTTGTCTTGGTACTGGGGTCTTCTTCCTTCAACACTTGACAACCTTTTGATGTTGCCAGTAGGATAAATAAATCCACTGGTGGTTGGCAGAGGTGCTATAAAAGGAATTGCCTCCAAGGAAGTCTTATTGATGTAACCACTGTCCAACTGTAAACCAATGGGTTCAACAGTTGTAGTGGCTGCTTCACTTGGACTACCACCAAAAGTTACTTGTAACTCAAGGGGTCTAACCTCCTCAGGTTGTGTTGGTGGGTTAGCAAAGATTGATACATCAGACCCAGTCAGTTGTTGAGGTATATTCTCATTGATAGGTGATTGAGAAGGACTGGTTAGTGCCTGGTTCAAATCAATTGCATCCAACAGCAGTTTAGTTGGTGGGGGAATTGTGGATGTGAAGGATGGTGTAGAAAGTGGTATTGCCCCGGGTATTGAGCTGTGGATGATAGAAACGAGTGTTTCCAGAGCATCATGATGTGGAGACCCTATTTGTACAACCTGTTCTTTTTGTGAAGAAGCAGGAGGAGTTTCGGTTATGGGTTGAGATATTTGTACCAACTGCTGTGAGGAAGTAGCAGCAGTGGTTTCTTGTGACTTTTGTGTTGTCACTGGTAGGAGCTCTAGTATCTCATCCTCCAGAGATGCCTTTTTGATGGTTTTGGGGGGTTTTTGTGTTTTTCTTTTTGTTGGCTTTTTAGTGATTTTAGGTGTGGGTTTCAAAACAGGTGTTCTGCTGATTTGATCACCTTGAGCAGTGGGCTCAGCAGCAGATGCCTGAGGAGCAGTTGTAACTGCTAAAATCTGCTCAGGCACCTCTGCTTGTGTTTTGCAAGGTGCTAACATCCTTGAAAAAGTTTCAGTAGTTAAACTGTTTATTTGAGTAGGATCACCTTGGTTTATTGCAGCTAAATCATCCTTACTGAATTTCTTTGCAAAATAGTAACTTAAAAACCTTGGAAACAGTAAGAATGATTTTGTTTCAACATTATTAACCAAATCTTTAAAAATTTCCCGAGAATAGTTAAAATTTTCTCCTTGAAGAATTGCATATCCCAGATTTTGAATCTTTAAAGGGATTTCATTAAAAGAAGTGGTTTTATTTGAAACACATAGTAGGAGGGTATGAAATAAAAATCTGGTTGCAGAAGGAAAATAACCTTTTTCTAAGGTAATTTTCTTCATCATTGTGGCTTCATACCCTCTCTCAATGAAGTCAGTTTGTAACTCGTTTTTAGTGAAAGAAGTTTTACCTTCCTGATCACCGAGTTGAAAGACCTCTGAAATGGATTGTGGCGTGATTTAGACAGCTTTACCCTTTACAGAAGAGTGTATGGTGGTTGCAGTGTCTCCTTGTTTTTCAAGGGTTGCATTCTTCCAAAACTCTCTTTGGGTCTCCAAATAGATTGGTGCATCGGCGGTGAACAAAGTTTTGTACTTTGATTTTGCCATGGTGTCAAGAATGGAATCGAAAACATTTGTGGTTCCTGGTTTTGTGAGAAGACCCAGGAGATTGTGGGATGGTTTATATGGAATTTCAGTGGAAATTGCCTTTTGAGAGGCTGTTTTCGATGAAGATTTGGATGAGGGTTTTGAAGATGACTTCGATTTTGTCATTTTGAAGATGATGATCGAAGAAATTTGTGAAGAAATGAGATGACAAACTGCTTTGAGAAGAGAATTTTTAAGAATTCAATTCGACAGTGAAACCCTGTATTGGTGGTGAGTGGGGGATTTTATAGGGAAAAAATGATCGCTGATGTGGCAGCGGTTATTACGATCTGAGGGCTAAAAACTGACCACGTGTCAAACACAGATGAAATGGATGAAGTATGGAGAACAGTTGTTTTAAGGGCCACTGACGTATCAAGCATCAGTGGTTACAACGGTAAAAATTGTGGGCAGTGGAAGATTTTTACTATCAGTGGATAGCATATCAGTGGATAAGATACTGATTTTGAACATCAGTGCTTGTCAAGAAAATGAGGGATCAGTGGTTAACTTTCAGCAGTGGACAGTGTTTAGAGATCAGACGTTGGAACAAAACAGTGGTTAGGGTAAATGGTACAGATCTGAAGGACAAGTGTTTCAGCAACAGTTTTGAAAATTTTTCATTCAAGGTTTTGCCACATGTCAATTTCGAAAGACAGTGGTTTAGTACCCCAGATGATGAAAACTTTTTGCTAAGGCAACTCATTTTCGTTTAATATTCAATTAAAACATGAGTACCCTAGTAATTCAAGCACAGTTTGCAATCAACCTTTGATAAAAGTTTAGGAGCAAACCTGAGAATGACATGATTTTGACATATGTACCAATTCCCTTTGACCCATTTATGAGGACAATAATACCAACAAAAATAAGGTATTACATCCTGATAGGAACTGAAACTATTGCCAACAAAAACAAGCAAAAGTTCCAAATATATTATTCAAAAAAAAATATGAACAATATATCCTGATTATCCGAGAAAATCCTTTGAACGCAATAAAAAAAATGGTTAAAGGATTTTCTGAGAATAGTATCAAAAAGGATCTGGTATAATTTCAATAGAATATATAATCACATCATTCACAAGTTATTAAAAATGGTCAGTGGTTTGACAACAGTGGTAGAAAACCTCTTGGATACATTTTGACCACTATTTGGTACCATTTTCTTTGTCAGTTGATTGCAAACATGAGGACACATGGATAAATTTTTGAACATTTGTCTAGTCCTCTTTGGAGTTCATTTACTGGAATCAAAACCTTTTCCTGAACAGATGAATGCACATAGTTGCTTAATGACCATTATTACCCTAAACTTTGACTCATAAGTGTTTTATGTTTATACTCTTTCCTTTTGACTTCAAAAGTTTTGAGATAAACACACTTTCGAGTTTTTGTGAATTTTAGTCCAAAATCATTTTGCAGTAATGTTTTGAGAGACTTGGTCATGTTTTCACAAGTTTTTCAGCCAATCTCACACTACATATGATACGGACTATGTTGACCCCTGTTTTCTTAATGTATTTAAACAAAGTTGATTTTGTCCTTTTTAGGAACTCAACCTGTTTTCAACACATAAGATCTAAATAACTAAAGTTTTAATTTCCCTCTTTTTATGTTAGCAAAACATCAATGTTTTATGAACATAGGTTTTGTTAATCTGAGGTTCATACTTTAGTATTTAATGAAAACATCACAGATTGCACATCAACAATTGAAATCTGTTTAGAAAATAAAAATAATCTCATGGTTTAACAGATATTGCTTTTAGATCTAGAAATCATGAGTGTCTTGTGCATGAACTCACTTGTTGTGTGAAATTTGTGTGTCATATGACATCTTGGTTGATTTACAGAGTTTTTGATTAACCACTTTGAACATGATTTACTCGATACTCTGTTTTTCAACTAAATACAACCAACCTTAGTATCAATGAATTTTGAGCCGAACTGTTATGTCAAATTGATTGTTAGATCGAATTTGACTGTCCGGGCTCTGATACCAATTGTTAAGATCGGAGGCTCACATGATTGTGCTAGTTTGTGTAAATTGTATAATCAATAGAGATGAACAGAGATTAAGTGCAGCGGAAATAATCACAAGCTTTGTAAACACAATCAATGGAGAAAATAGTTTGATAAACATTTGCTTTTCATAGAGTCAAAAGATTTACAAATCAAAGCAAAAGATTACAGATATGCTTACAAACTAAACTCCCCCTCAGCCTGATACCCCAAGGTTGGTTGCACACAAGATGAAAGGATTAGACATGAGGAGAAGAATCCGCTCAGTCAATCAAATGTAACAGTACAGGGTACTGTTACATTTATAGGCAAACCAAACCACTGAGGTATCTCAGCTGACGTCACCATGAAAGCGACGTCTAACAGTCTAACAACCTGTATCTACTGTCCTTACATAAACACTGCTATCCTAACCACTGACTATACCTAAAACAAATAATTCACTAAACAACTGCTCTCCCTTTATGTCAGTGCTTTATTCAAGGTTGATCAGTCCTTGACTTGGCAGTGCTTTATCATCAGTAGATATAACCAGCAGTTGTTGAATACTTCATGGATTTGATCAGCAGTTGAAGGACAAGCAGTAGTTGTATCTGAACAGCGGATAAAGACCATCAGTTGTTATAAATCACTTTCAAGGGGAAAGCTTAATGCAAACTGCTGCTTATTATGAATCCACTGTTGTGACCTGGTTTTGGCTTTACATTATCTGTTCCTCTGGTAGGGTTCAATCCCAACAACTAAATTGAAGAGGTGCATGTGAAATAAGGATCGAACAAATATGTTTGTGTGATGAAATCACGAATGGGTCAAAATTTGGTAAAAAGGGTAACAAGCCGAAGACTTAAAAGTCTGAAATTTTATTATGTCGGATGTTGGATTTTAACTCCATAAGATGGAGAATTAAATTACGGACGCATAGGAAAAAGAATCACGTAAAACGGACTTGTATAGTGAAAGTTATGCAAGTTCTAAGTTAATATTTGGTGAATTTTTGTAGCTGGGCAAAGTGCAGCAACAATAAAGGAACTTGCTGTCAAAAAGGGGGCTAGGTGGGGCGTCTAGCCCCCCCTGAATCCCAAAATTGTTTAATTTTGTTTGTTTGACCCACATAACTTGTTTAAACTTGTTATTTAACTATCAAAACTAACTTTTAAGTTGGTTTTGATCATAGGTGAATGTCAAGAGTGCCCGGATGAAGATCAAGCTTGATGAGGAACTGAACACGATAAAATACAAGCTTCCGCGCAGCGTTTCGTTTTATCTTTTAAACGACGAATTCAATTACATTAAGTTGTATATTCTTTTAAATTGTAAAAGTTTTAACTAACCTTATTTATCTAAATTACATGTTTGTTTTCGTAAACTATATGAAAGCCGTAAAATAATAACAAGGGTGTTACACTATAAATACTTCTCATTCATGCACTGTAACTTTTGAGCAGCTAATACAAAGAAAGAACTAGTTGTGGAGAGTGGATGTAGATCAAGCTTGATCGAACCACTATAAATCTTGTGTTCTTGTTATTGTGATTTAGAGTGTGTGTGTGAGTGAGTTGTTGTGTGTGTTTGTTCTTGTTGTTTGTGTGATATATCCCTAACAACTGGTATCAGAGCTCAGGCTCTTGATCGATTCACACGAACTAGGTAAGAGGTGAAGAAGAATAACACTTACCTGTTGAAGAAGAAGCCGTGGTCTCGCGTTTCAGTCACAGTCGCAGATATCGCGATTAGGGTTTCTAAACCAGCCACCGCTAGCACAGCCGCCACCGCCGTCAGTTTCTAACTCCGATTAGGGCTCCGATTTGAAGACATCTTCTGCAGAAATCGTGACTAGGGTTTGTCAACCCAGTAGCTGCCGCCGTCGCTGCCGCTCATCTTCCAGTCACCGCTAGCACAGCCGCCATCTAGGGTTCCAAATTGAAGATTAGGGCTTTGATTCTGCAATTTGGTGACTGAATTTTTTTGTGAAGCTGTGGAGCAGGGTGCGTCTAGGAGGAAGAAGAGAGCAAAGTTTTTTTTGTTTTGTTCTGTGGGGAAGAAGAAGCACAGTACGTGCGTTATTCCTTTTTTGGTGTAGAATTGAAGTTTCTCAAATTGACCAAGGAGGCCCCTCAACTTTAAATAAAGAAGAAAATTCAACTAGCAGGTGTTTAGTCCGTTTGTTTGAAGATCAAAGAAACTTGAATCAAGTGTTTTCTGTTTCTATTTGTTTCAGTGTTGGTTTTCTATTTGTTTCGATTTCAGTTTCGTTTTAGTCGTGCTTGTGTTATCATGGTGGCAGACGGGAAGGTGCAAATCGAAAAGTTTGACGGGAAGAAGTTTGGTTGGTGGAAGATGCAGATTGAAGCATTACTTTGTTAGGAAGACTTAGATGTAGTGCTCGAGATGAAAGGCCAGAAAAATGACACAAGCAGATTGGGATAGGATGGATAAGAAAGCCAGAGCAGTGATAACGCTTTCTCTATCGGAGAATGTTGCATTCAACATCCAGAAGGAGACCTCAGCTAGAGGAATGATGGCAGCATTATCGAATATGTATGAGAAGCCTTCTACAGCGAACAAGGTTTATCTTATTCGAGAGCTTGTGAATACCAGGATGAGGGAAGGTGATTCAGTTACAGCGCACATCAATAACTGAAACTCGATATTGTCTTGGTGTCTGTGAACATCAAGTTTGATGATGAGGTTCAAGCCATATTGTTATTATCCTCATTACCCGATAGTTGGTCTGGAACCATAACTGCTGTTACGAGCTCTTCAGATACGAGCAAGTTTACATTTGTGAAGATGTGGGATCTTATTCTGGGCGAAGATGTCAGAAGAAGAAATTCAGGTGGATCATCGGGTGATTTAATGCATGTTGACAGAAGTAGGAAGAATAATAGAAGTAGTGGCAGTAAGAACAGAAAGAGGAGTCAGTCCAGGGCTCAAAATGATGTGACCTGTTGGAATTGTAAAGAGGTTGGACATTTCAGGAATCAATGTCCAAACGACAAGAAAGAAGTTAATGCTGCAGTAGACCATTCAGATGATGAAGTTTTGATATGTAATGTGGAGAGCAGTGTGGATACCCACAGCAGTGAAGCACTACAGAATCTTAAAATTGGGGATTTTGGTAAGGTACGACTTGCAAATGATGAAGTCCTAGATGTCACAGGCATGGGTGATATTGACTTAGTTACTTCCAGGATCTACTTGGACTTTGAGAGACGTGAGAGTCATTCCAGGCTTGAAGAAAATGCTTATTTCAGTTGGGCAGCTGAATGATCAGGGTCACGAGGTTAAGTTCGGTAGTGGACAGTGGAAGGTAATTAAGGGAAATTTAGTAGTTGCACGTGGCAAGAAGAGGGGCTCATTGTACATGGTTAGTGTACCGCCTGAGGGAGAGGTTATCCCAGTTCAGAAGAAGACCAAGATCCGGTTCACAGAATCTCATGGGTAGAAGAAGGTTTGCTTTGCAGATGGCAAACCCAGAGTCACAGGTCAGATTCAGGTTGAACGTGCTAGAAAAGGTTCAGTAAAACTAGTCAGAGGCATTCGTGGCAGTGGGAGCACGGGTTGTGTTTCAGTCAGAGTTACCAGACGACAATGGGTTAAGAGAACCAGTATTCTAGTTGTCAAAGTCTCTCCAATTGATTATCTGCTTTATTCGAAGAGTGTTTGTGTCACACCCTGATATTTATAGCTCAGCCCGGTGGGCCCGGTGGGGAGTATCGTGACGTAAGATTGGTATCGTCGTAGTTAAACATACACAGAATAGCACAACGGAAGTCTTGGAATATAAAAATATTATTACAAACCCAAATGTCTGAAATTACAAATATGTTAATTATAAACGAGCTTGTAATATCAAATCCACAGGCGGATCATTATAAAATGTACAAAATGAAGTTTAGCAGACTTTAGGGCAATCCTAAGGATTTGCAAGATCCTTTATTGACACCAAGCAGCTCCCAGCCTATTTGCGTATAGTACCTGTCACTTAGTCTTTTGAAAATACATCAGTTTAAACTGGTAAATACAATTAACCGACTCATTTGAAAATGTTTATGAAAATTGGTTTAGGTGCACAAGGCACAAATATTCTTTTTAACTTGGGACAATTATATAAAAATAATCTTGTATCAGATTTACATGTTTGTCATACATTCAGGGCCCGGTATAGAAGCAGGGACATGATTAACCGACACACCACTTATCCCTTCTCGGGAAACCCACAGAGGAGTTTATCAAATTCTATTCCCTTCTTGGGGAATAGTAAGCCATATCGCATCTGACGGGTGTATGCCTACACCCCGAGCTTAGGCCATGGCCATTTACAAATGAAATGAGCCGAGGATATCCAGAACACGGTCGTATTAATCCCCAATGTTTATGTTATCAAGCAAAACAAATTAAAACGGGTTACGCGGATTTATTACTCATAATCCGACCAAATGATCCCATACCCGACCAAGCGGTAATATTTTACCGCATCCCATGCCCGTATAAGGGAAAATAAGTTAAAAGTATTTACCTGAGCTACTACTCGATTTACAACAAGATTTATATAACTCAGCCGTATCCAATCTAATTAAATGCAGATAGCTTTTACCGGGAGGCTCTAGTATGGAATGATGGTAATATATAACCAATTTAGAATGCTAACGGGTCTTATTTAGGTCATAGACCTAGACCGGCTAGTTTTTAGTTATGAAAATGGTACGATACGCTAGGTTAAGAGATGACCGGAATAGAATGAAATTTATACCTAACAAGTATGAAGACTTGTATAATATGGGTAAACTAAATACATTATGGATTTTGAAATAAAAATGATAAGGTTAAACCCGTTTCGGTAAACTTACGTAAACTAGTTACGCAAGTCAAACCGCACGCGTATAAGCGATCACGAGTAACTGGATGAGACATTTACAAGTTCCACAAGTCATTATGCTTAAAACATGTTATAATATCAGTAGGATACTAACATGTATGCCCATTAAGATTTTAGAATTGAATTAAGCCTCATAAGGGCGTTTTGTTCATTTTCTGACTTATAAAAGGAGCTTGCAAGTAATCTGATGTTATGGTCATAAACATTCTAGAAAAATATTTTATTTATGATATAATATCAGTAGGATATCAAATATATGTGTGGTTTATGCTTTGAAACCAAACTATGCACCGTAGGGGCATTTGGTCCTTTCACACATAGTTTTAAGGACTTATTTGGGATTCTGAGTTCATGACTTATAATTACTGTAAAAATATTCAAAATGATTTATAAAATCAGTAAGTAACAAGTCTTGGGTGATAAGTATGGTTTAAAACTATACTATGCGCCTAATCGACGTAAAAGTCGTTAAATGACGATATTAACGATGTTTTAGTAAATCTGATGTTATGACCAACTTTGCATAGTTAAAACATGTTAATTGTCATAACACATCAGTAGGTAAAAGGTTTGATATGATTATTATGCTTAAAAAAGCTAATTTAAGTGCTTTAAGGGGCATTATCGTCATTTAATGATACTTATCAACGACTTGTGCATAAACTCATAATATAATTTAACTCGACATCCCAAATAATCCTAATTATGATATCATATCAGTAGGTATCAAGTTTTATCAATAAAATATGCTCAAAATCATTCTAGATGTAAAAAGGGCATTTTCGTCCTTTTTAAAGCATAATTTATGACTACTTAAACAAACTTAGTTTATGACCAGATTTATAACATCAAAGTGTGCTAAACATGTTAGCATATCAGAATAAAATTTATTCGTATACAGATGTATGCTTAAAACCTTATTTTTTAGCGAAAAGGGCAATATGGTCAATTTTAAGCATAATAACGGAAATTGCAATATAATCTTAAATCACTATATTAAATGCAACATAACCTTAAGGAGTTATACTACATCATATTATGACCCTAACGGAAACTTAAATCAGTAGAAAATTATTTCTAATTCGGTTCATAATCGAAAGTCAACACATAAGTCAAAATTCACGACTTTCTGTTGCGAACCGACCCTAAACCTGGAATTGACGAGCCGAACATGGTTACACATGTTCTAATAATTATTACCAAGTTGTTTAGGTAATAAAACATATTTTAGAACTCTTTTAAACTCAAATCATAATTATTTTAAAAACTGACCCGTTGACTTTTTAAAACAATATTATGTTGACTCGTCAATTGACCAAGCAAACGTGATTCTTAGGAGGTGCCCTTTTGAGGGATTAGCACCCCCTAATTACGATCATGTAGCCATGTTTGTTGCGAACAATGGCTTGACCGTTTAAGGTCTAACTGAAAGTCAAAGCGTTTATCGTAACGCTTGACTTTTCGGCTTTAAAAGCCAAATAAAATAACTAGCCATGAAAGGAGCACTTACAAGTGGTCCTATGGACTGAAAAGAACTCAAAGGTCTGCTCCCAAAGCTCAGGAGCTCCCAATATGAGAGTATAGAGAGAATGAAGAATAGGTGCAAGAAAAATGGATGAAATTAACACCTATATATAGTATTTGGTGAGTCCATGGATGATCAACAAGTGTTTAGGGGCTTCTTAAGATCAGTACACGTGTCCTAACAGGTGTTGAAAACAATTAACAAGCCCATAGTTTTGATTTATGAGAGATAAGGCAGAATACCAGGCTGCACACCATTTTTTCATATCTAGTAAGGGTATACGGACCATATGGTCCTGTATACGGTCCGTAAGGACCTGGACAGCACACAACTACTTTCATTTGTTGTCACGTTTGGCCCCTGCACTTCCAAACTCTCACGTAACGATGTTTTTAGTACACAAGGCCTTGTATTTCCAATATTAGGCACATCCAAAAGTAAAACTAAGCATCATAAACTTCTCGATTCGTTAAAAGGGCCAGTCAGAGGTATAGTTTGACATATTGACGCTTTTAACCCTTTAATTTGCGAACTTGTGCGTTTTATCACGAAATGGCATAAAAGCCTTTCAAGATCAATAACAAACATTCCCAAGAGTATGATGGAACATTACGACACTCCAGTTCGCTTAAATGGTCGCTCAAAGGTGTAGTTTTAGATGTTGACGCTTTTGGCCCCCTTTAACGCGCAAACTTGCGCGTATTATCGTTTTATCGCGTCAAAGCCTTATGTTACCCATATTAGGCATTCCCGTGAGTATTAACAAACATCACGATGCTTCGGGTTCATCAAAAGGTCACTCAGAGGTAAGAATTAACATGTTGACACTTTTAACCCGTTTTAACGTACAAGTTTGCACGTTTTATCGTTTATCGTCATTAAAGCCCTAAATGGCCAATATTATGTATTCCCAAGAATATGATCAGATATCATAACGCTCTGGGTTTGTTAAAAGGTCACTCAGAGGTATAATTAAACATGTTGACGCTTTTAACCCTTCGTCGCGCAAACTTTCAATTAGTTACGCAAATGGTTTCGATTATCCAACAAGTGGCTTAATATGAGAATACGAATACAGTATAATGTTATTCAGAGGCTTAGTTTAAGCATGTTAACACTTCCAGTCCTTCTACATTCAAAGTTTTCGATTTTTCACAAAATTAGTCCCTAATAGTCAACGTTTGACTTCATTTGGGTTTAGTACACGTGTCAACACATCATTGGATACGGTTTTTACGAGGTGTTACAGTTTGTTCTTAGGATGTTCCAGGATCGGGCAGTTCATGTCAGTGGGAGCCGATAGGGACAGAGAACGAGTCACGAGTAGTGACTGATGAGTTGAAGCTCAGTGGGAGCTTCAACGAGCCTTCAGGTTAATTGATGAGAAGGCGGCCCACAACTAGTAAAGATGAAGAGGTTACAGAGGTACTTATGAATATGAAGTTGCATGGAGTGTAGTTTGAAGTCGTCAAAGCCTCCAAGTGGGAGATTATTGGGTTGTGGAGGATTTGACTAGAAAGTGTCAAAGCAACAGATAACTCAGATGACAAGATAACTAGCCTGGGTTATGCCTCAGAAGCAACTGATAACCCCAATAACCAGATAACTCGTCCGGGCTATGCCTTAGCTACAACTGCTAACCCAGATGCCCAAATAACTCGTCTGGGTTGTGGCAACTGATAACCGAGATATGGGTTGTGAAGTTTTTGTCTAGAGCTGAGGTTTATTTGTTACTGTAGCTTAAAGTCAACAACCCTAATTGTACCCCCTATAAATACTTCTCATTCATGTACTGTAACTTTTGAGCACCTAATACAAAGAAAGAACTAGTTGTGAAGAATGGATGTAGATCAAGCTTGATCGAACCACTATAAATCTTGTGGTCTTGTTCTTGTGATTTAGAGTGTGTGTGTGAGAGTGAGCTGTTGTGTGTGTTTGTTCTTGTTGTTTGTGTGATATATCCCTAACAATCAATACATTTTATATGGTATAACTTCAATTTATAAAGTAGTATAACAACATTTTTGTATCGCACAATGCATTACATCTTTTAAAAAATAAAACATCTTATAAAAAGTTACAACAATATTATACTCATATTAGATACTCTTATTTTGGATTAATTTGTTCGTCTTTACATCAACACAAGAATACACGTGTCATGTTCGAGTTCATTTGTGTTGCACGATTTTCAGGTTTGTGTCGTCTTCGTGTAAAATTTCCAGGTTCGGTCTGCCAATTTGCAAACATGACTATTTTAACATCCCTACTCTCATCCCTCTCCCCATTGGCGCCACTCACTCTCCCTCTCGCATATGAACGCTACCTGCCCTTGCACAATAGCTCTCGCTCCAAAGGTTGGTGGTAGCCTTCTTCGGTCATACCCACCCCCCCCCCCCCCCCCACCAACACACACACGAGTCCATCCACCTTAGCACATAGAGACCTCACATGAGTGTCGGAGATGTAATAATCTATAAGGCCCATCTTTCATGGAACTTCATTCTTACCATTATCATATTTGATCACATGAAAAATTTCCCTTATCATACTCATCTTGAAATGTTTGCATTTCTAATCACAGAAGTAGACAAGAAATTTCCTTTTTTTTTTTGCATTATCATACTTAACTTGAAATGATTGCATTCATTTTATTATTGGCAATTTGGAGATTTGTATGACACTCCAACAAATAAGTCTTTTACAGTGCTAAAATTATCCACTTAAGAATAGGCGAGTAGTGTTGGTGAATTAGATAAAATTTGGGGTAGTATGAGGTCATGGGTTCAATCTCTATGGTGTGCAAGTTTAACAATTAAAAAGAAGAGTATCAAAATTATAATCCGTTTTTGAGCGTTTTAAATTATATCATGAGCTAAAACATTAGTAACGGACTATCGGTTTTAGTCTTTATAAATCTAAACCAAACAACTAACTAATAAATGTCAAGCAAACCATATATCTATGAACGTTTTGCATTGATTTGATGCGCCGTTTCAGAAAGGGAAAATTTCACATAATAGTAACCAAATTTTAAAAGTATTCTAATTAGGTCACTCGTATCGTTTTTGTCCCAATTAGAAAACTCAACATTCAAATCGAGTCATATCCTTTTTTTCATTTGTCAAGAAAAAAATGAAGCATAAGATGCTAG
Source organism: Helianthus tuberosus (assembly GCA_030545235.1). Classification (NCBI taxonomy): domain Eukaryota; kingdom Viridiplantae; phylum Streptophyta; class Magnoliopsida; order Asterales; family Asteraceae; genus Helianthus; species Helianthus tuberosus. The sequence goes on from CM060436.1 coordinate 54,665,117, forward strand.
GGTCGGATTATTTTAATATATGAAATTATATTTATTAAAAATAAAAACACTTTAATTACATTAAAAATTTAAAAAACAAGTTAAAATCCACGTCATCACTCGACGTTAACATCAAATAAAAGGGAAAAACAAACAAAAATTCAGATCACCACAGTTTCATATGAAATGAATGAAAAATCCTTAATTTTAATAAAAAATGAATGTTCAGTAACCTTTCAGAAAATATCATTTTGAAATTCATCCTCAACTTTTGTTACGTGACTCCCACGGAAAAATCCAATTGGTTTTGTGGCAATCTAACTATTTTTTATGGTAACTTATTAAAAGCTTTCTACGATGATTATCGAGGTTCTATCGGGCAGCTCGTTCACGTTATTATGACAATACATAGGGTTTTGGTTTATATTAAGGTTGTGTTGATCAGTTCCATATGTATGTGATGGAAAACATGATAAAAGATTAATACCTGTTACAACATAGAGTCCAGTAACTACACCAAGGGAAGTAGACGTTATCATGTTAGTTTGGCTGAGTTCTCATTTAGGGTGTATAATTAGTGATGGTAATTATGTGTTCGAAGAACACGGTTTGAGAAAGAGAGAAAGAGGGGGGGGGGGGGATTTCGTGTTTATGATGCTAATGATATTGTCTAACCTTTATCTCTCTTGTTATCTCCCGTATTCAAGTATGTATAAGGTTTGTAAACGCGTCTTGCTTAATTATAAAAGTAAACCTTAAAGTTAGTTTGATAAGAATTAAACTCAACCTAAACACTCAAATAATTTAGAATTATTGGTGTAAAGGTGTAATATTTGCCGTTCAAAAAAAAAAAGATGAACATGAAATACATAAAAACACAAGATAATAGGGGTGTTCATCGGAACGTATAACGGTTTATTCAATTTAATTGGATCAGATTGTTCGGATTTGAAAATTTTAGAACTCTATTTGAAATCTGATTCGATCCGAATTGGAGCTATTCCGCTCCTATCCAAATTCAATTCGGATTATATTTGGATAATCCAAATTAAACCGAACTAAACCGATTAACAATTTTCCTAACTATCTACATATAACAGTAACAATCCAATTTGAATCAATTAAATCTATTTAGTTTCAAAGTCATCTAAAATCCTTAAACAACTTCAACAATTTGATAACATAGCATACAATTCAATTGTTAATTAAAAACATACAACAGAGTAAAAGTAATTGATACACCTTCAATTGATATTGGAACAAGCAGCGTCGGAATTAACTGATGAGGATACCTTCTTGGAGTCACTGGAATCGTTGAAAAAAAACTTAACAAATAATCCGAATAATTAAATTAATCGATAAAACTGATGAGAATACCTTTTTGGAGTCTTGAATCGTTGAAAAAAACCTCAACAAATATTGAAATTAACCAATAAAATGATGAAAAGTTGAAACCTGCTACCGTGTCGGAGTGTCGGACGACGTTGGTTGCGTCAAGGCGTGACGGCTGTGCTGGGAACGAGCAACGAGCAGTTTAGATGTTTAGTAGATTTGGTTAATGCTATAGTTCATGGGCTGGACTTAAATATGAATCATTGGCTAGGCTAGTGGGTCATTCCCCTCCTAACAATTAAATCAAACATGTTAAAGTTTATTCGGATATCCGAATAATATGATTATTAAAGTTTTTGTGACCGAATTTGATCCGAATAAGTAATAGGTCATGGGTTCGATTCCCACAAGGGGGGTTTTCCCATATTTATTGGGTTTCCTTCTGAATTGGTGTATAGGCATTATGCCTAGTGGAGATGGATATGATCGGGTGGTTCCGTTGGTGGCACGATGATACTCTAGTGGTCCGTCAGTGCTCCAAATTTGCCGTTCAAAAAAAAATTAATAATTCGGATTCGGATAGATCCGAATCGAATATCCAAATAAGAATTCATATCGTTTTTCTTATTTTGATTTTGGTTTTTTTGAATACCCCTGCATGATAACATAAATGACCCGTTTGCAAAATAACCCATCACCATTGGACTGGTCCATGTTTGAACACTCGAGCTTAGATGATGGGCCCAATGATGTGGCCCAACAGAAAGAAACTCGACCCATAAAACACATGATTGGTCCACTGTTGCTTTAAACAAAATATTCAAATATGTTCTAGTTCGTTATATTTGTTTAAAAAGTTACGTAAATTAGTGAATGGGGTATAATCGTATGAATTTGATAAAAAAACGGAGATTACAATCATATTTTGCATAATTATAATTTTGGTTTAAATTTAGTCATTTATCTAGGTAAAATCAATCACTGTACATACGACAGATTATGGGATTTCATATAGTACTACTGCTAATACCCGCAAATTTCGTGGTCTTGAAAAATGATATGTTTGTACTTTTGATAGAAAAGTTTTAGGTTACTTATCATAAACGGACTGTACAGATGAACTTGTCATGGCCGTTTTTCTATCATCGTACTACAAACGTAAAAAAAGGGAACGAAAAGTAAATGTAAGAAATATGTTTTTCGGGTTTTCAATATAAACTGAAACTCTATTACTCTAACACTTCTACTTGCTGGAGTTTCGTAACCAATAACCTCGAATTCATTTTAGACCAGTTGAAAAAACAATCGTCACCTAACGAAATATGTTCAGCTTGAAGTATATCATGCCATCCAACAACACCGTACCTATCATAGAAAAAATATGAAAATTTTTGTTAGTAATATATATACAAATTGGGTAAAAGAAAAGTAACAACTAAGATCATAAATTGATTGACAAACCTTCTTTGATCATCAATATTGTGTGTACAAAGATTCTTAACCCAAGTATTTCCTTTAACAACTTTGATCTTTACTTCAGAAAACTCATTTTGGAAGGTGTTTGGGATTACGTTTTGAAGTGATTATTTGATTATTGCATTTGTAAAACATAAATAATCTAAAAAAGTGTTTGGATGAAAAAGTGATTATCTGCCTTCAAAACGCAGTTTTGGAGAAGCATGTACCTACATGCTTTTTCAAAACGCAGTTTTGAAAACGCAAAATCTATTTTAAAAACGCATAATTTATTTTGAAAACGCAACACCAAACACTGTGTAAGAACATTAAAAATACGTAAATTTTGTTAAATGAAAAACACTAAAAAACAAAAAAAATTAATATAAAACAGGATGGTATAATACCAATTGATGAGTTACCGTCATTGCAAAAAAAAGGATAGTTAGGATCGTCACTAACTTGTCGATAACCTTCCACATTGCTAATATGTTCATATTCTTGCTCAATCAAAGGAGTGTTTTTTAACAAAACTTGACGACCATGTTTATTGAATATCATAATATTAAAATGTGTGACGTCCTTTATTTGAAAACAAAGAATATCACCAGGATTTAACCTTAGATCTTCTATAAATTTAAACCAACCGTCAGCAAGACAATAATTTGGGCCAATCTTTCTGATACGGACTTCCCATTGATGATACTCGGATACATTAAGTATAACCATGATATCCGGTAAACGATATTCATAATGTTTAGAAATAAAAGTATTTGGTAGAACCTGTAAAAAAATAATTATTAAAAATTTATGCCTATTATGTATTATGTATTTTTAATAAATCATAATAAAAAAAATAAAAAATAAAATCTATAAGAAAATTACGTACCGTTGGACTTTGTAAAGGATTATGAATAATTTTACAAAAAGCTTTTCCATACTCTTTATTTGGATCATGAGAGAAGAGGTTGAACGTGAAAGTACGATCACCAAGTTAGTTGAATATCATGAAGAAAACTTCATGGCCGAAGAAGTTTAAAACCTCACACCATCCACTGGTAAAGTAGAATATATCTTCTATTAATTTGATAACAACAAACCATGAATGCGTTTCATCAAATTTAAGACTAACAGTTGAAGATTCTAACTTATTCATCCATATAAATCTACTCATACATATAGGTATAACCTGAAAAACAAAAAACAAAAGGCAAATTTCTTTCGAATAAAAGATAAAACAATACGAATAATTCCTTTAAAAAAAATAATAGGGAGAGGTGTGTACCTGTTGAAGCGATAGCGGATCAAGTATAGTTATGATAAAATTCGGACCATGACGAAACATGTTAACCAAAACACGAAAAATCAGAAATGGATGAAAAAAGATTGAATAGTACTTGCAACACATACAATGAAACAAAAATTTTAGAGTATGTATTTATAACATAACATTGCGAAATCATACTTAAAAATATGATTATTCATTACTATAATTGTAAATATATTGAAAATTAGTTGTAAGAAATATTAAAACTCTTATAACAAAATTAAAGGTTAAAATAGATAACCAATATCTATTTAAGTAAAATATATATAACTCAATATTGGTGAAAAAAAAAACCATAAAGTTAAAATAGTGTTTTAAGCAATATAAAAAAAAGAAAACAATACTTAAATATTTAAATACATCGAAATCATTACAATATATCATATCAAGTGTTAAATCCTCTGCAAATTCAGTTCCCGTTCAAACACCACGCTCAAGAAAACTTCAACGGCGGTTCATCGATTTAGTAAAGGTACTTTTCCGACTTCATCTCTGATCAGTTATACGACGATTTTCACTTTGATTTAGCAATTGAAGTTGTCTTCGGTAGTACACTCATAAGGTGTTTATTTCCGGTGATTAATGAAGAATTAGACGTCAAATCGGAGTTTAGGTTTTTATTAAATTGAAAGTTGTATATGTTACATGTATTTAAGAAGGATTATATGTATTGCATGTGTTTGAAAGTATATAATTTCGGTTAATATTGTGATTTGGTTGATAGATTTTGTTGATCTTCTTATGAAAAATAGAATTTCTTGGTTAATGGTGTGATTTAGATGATTGAATAGGTTATCATCCTCATATAAAATTTATGATTGAGAATATTTTTTGTTGACTTATATTGAAATAGGATTATATTGAAGTCAGATAGTTTTATTTTTGGTTATCTATGACAATATATGTATACACTAAGATTCAACACTAAAAAAAGAGATATGTTATAAATTTATTGACTAAATTGAGTATTTTTGTACTTGTAAGCAAAAAGGATGATCTGGTAGCAGTTCCTTTAGTATTGTTTATATGTGTATTGTATTATTGAAAATCTGCATAGACAGATTTGATGTAGATTATGAATTAGGATTAGGAATAATGAAAATATTGCTTACATTATATGAGTATAAATTTTATAGATATAAGAATGATAAAGACATATTTATAAAAAAAATGTGTGTCTAATATTGCGTAACACGTAATTTTGTTATTGCTATGAACATATATGTATGCATTCAACTTCAATAGTAAATGTTTATAACAGATGTTGGTATATTACAGGTATAGAAAAATGAGTCCGTCATGCGTCGCTGTCTTAGAAGAGCCATCCTCGTTAAAACTGGTATGCTACAAAGCTTACAAAAAAGTATATATAACTTGTATTACAGAAGATGTAAAACATAAATCTAACCGTAGGTGCTGCCAATTGACTTTGTTAAGAACGTATATGGAGATTATTGGCAAATGACAAAAATAATGATTCATCTTGAAGGTCGAAGAAGTTGGCCAGTTTCTTTGAGAAGTGTAAGGGGGGAATTCGTTATCATTGACGGATGGAGTAATGTGGCAAGGGATCTTAACTTGACAAAGATGACGTTATTGCGGTTAAGGATAATCGAAGACAAAAATATGGAAATCAATTGTTTCGTCAAAAACATATGTGGTGAATCTTTTATGACAGTAAACCGTTACAGCGTTTTAAAGATAATAGTAAGTATATAATATGTCTGAATCAATATTTATTTTGTTATAGTTGAAAAATAAATGGTATACATAAATATCTATCAATAAAATATTACATAACTTTTCAGGTGATTCCAGAAGCTTATGTCACAAACTGTTACTCTTACGCGCCAGTCAACGATTGTTATAACATATTTGCAGCAGGTCAGACTTGGAAAGTTGAGACCGACAAAATCAATGATAATTATATTTTTACAAAAGGTTGTCCGAAGTTATTTCATGATCTTGCAATAGAAGAGGATGATATACTGTTGTTGATGAAGACGGACAACATCACATTTGAGTTAAAAATTTATCGTAGAGGAGTTGAGGTAGTTTTGACCAACAAAGAAGAAAGTGAAGATGACTCTCTGCTGGAAATACCTAAACACACATACTACGAAAAAGTTAACTTTGTAAGTATTTTGAACTAAACTATAACGGTTTACTAAAAAAAATAGGACTTATTTACGTATCTTATTGTACAACAGACCTTCTCTGAAGATGTTAACTCAATAGATCAGTTGATTTGTGAGGTAATAACCTTACATTTATGTAGATTAAAATATATTACAATAAGATTTTGCGATTTTCTTAACTATCATACACAGATGCATGAAAGTCGTAACAAAGAAGAGGTGAATAAGAACCTTGGTGGAAAACAAAAGTCGATGGTTGGAAGAAAGAGTTTGATGAGAGAAGAGAGAAACCAACCAAGAAAAGAAGATGTAATTATTTCAAACATAATAGTAGATGAGTAGTTTCATTAATATATGGACATATTTAGTTAATGATTGTTGGTTATTGTTATTTAACGTTAGTCGTTGTGTTAACAGCTTAAGAAGAAAGGAAAACAAATTGCGGCATATTGTAATCCAGACGACAGTAAGCGGCTGATATGCGGAACAGAAGTGGAAATGCCAGACGTCTCAACAGTCGGACAGAGAACCGCAGCCAGTTGGTACGTATAGCATAAGTTAACAACATTTATTGATGAATATTTGTTATAAACTAAGAGATTAAATATATTACTCTAAATATAATGTGTATCTGTAATAATAAGGTAAACGAAAATAGAAAGAGATATGGTAATGCATTGAAGATATTGGATGTTGAACCAAAACGTGTTGCAAGGACAAATGATGTTGAGAAAACTGGTAATTATGAATTCATAAAGAAGGGAGAATACCGCATGGTATGTTTTTTTACACTACTCAATGATAAACAGTAATACTATAACATTCATAAGGCTGATTTACTTGTTAATTATGGTATTCATGCAGAGAATGCCTGCTGATGTTGTAAGAATTTTCGGATTCAAAAATAAAGTGCATGAGTTAAAAGTGACGAACATGAATGGAAAAACCATCGATATGAATCTTAGGCGCCAGAAGAATGGAGATGCTGTGAGGTATGCAATCGAAGGTTGACCGATGTTCATGAAGGAGAATGGCCTTCGTTTGGGTGACACAATGCATTTCACATTTGTAAGCTCAGGAAATCTCCTGATCTTATCACACGTGGATGCGGTTAATGCAGGTTAAAAGGTAATCTTATAAGCTAATGCTGAAGGTGTTTGTGTAGACGAAATCATGACTCTTTTGTGCTACTGCTTTTATGTTTCCTTTTTTTTGGACATGCAAGTACTGGTTATCATGTTTTATTTTGTTCATTGGTAGTTTAAGGTTAAAGACAATTAGTGTTATATCATCAACCCAGATACCATATTTTTGAATGTAAGTAACGTTGGTATCGTTTATAAACGGTTGTTGCTTATCAATGTTGAAATATATATATTTACAAACTAAGTTGTTGTTTATATGTGATTCGGATTGTTTATATAAGTTGTAAGTAAGATGCACTAAAAATGTAATGTAACCAAATAAGCTGAAGTAAAAAGTAAAGATGAATATCGAAAAAAAATCAACGAAGAAAACTACAGTTGGAAATTATATTTTAAAATATGGAAACTATAAATCAAATTATAAATTTGAGAATATCTCTTTGTAAACTACATTTGTAGTTTTATTAGTAGCGTTCCCATCATTGTCTAATATTAACATCCTTAAACCATCCATACTTTTGACTCTTGAAAGTGCAACATATAGTTGTCCGTGCATGAAAAAAGGCTGCTTTAGAAACAAACCAACCTTCGATAACGACTGTCCCTGGCTTTTGTTTATCGTCATTGTGAAACACACTGCTATCGGAAATTGCCTTCTTTGAAATTTGAAAGGTATTCATTTGTCAGAGGGCGAAAGATTGATCCTTGGAATAAAAGTTCTAGTCCCAATATTATTACCAGAAATAACTTTTGCTTCAATAATCCGATCACCAAGTGTAACGACTTGTAATCTTGTACCATTGCACAAATCGTTTTTCTGATCAAGGTTACGTAAAAGCATTATGGGAACGCCAACTTTTAATACCAACTTATGATTCGGAATTCCTGAAACTTTTAGACCATTTAGAACATCGGAGGGGGGGGGGTAAACATTATGTCGAATATGGTCAGTTACATTCTCGGATTGGCAAATAGAATCTGAACTTAGATACTCTTTATGATCACCAGGAAACATTGCTAATATGGTATCATTTATCTCGTGAACAACGTCATTCTTAGGAGCAAGTATCGCTCTTTCTTGAAAATAATTTGGATCATTGAACGATTCAAGTATCGAAGGATACACAAAGTTGATCAGACTACCGATAGGGTTGGTGGAATCAGTAATCAACAATTCTTGGGGTATATCAATAACAGCTTCCCCGTCATTGCGACCACCAAGTTTTCCCTCCCCAATATCTAAAAGCCATTTAGCAAACTCTTTTGTCTTGTCAACATCACCATGATTCATGCCAATAGTGAGCCTCATGTTTTTTGTTAGTGTTAGTAACTTGCATTTATTCCATATATATGATGAACTCAATGAAACGTTCACGATATATTGTCTAGAGCCATTAGGAACAACAGGAAGAATTTGTCTAAAGTCACCACCAAATACAATTACCTTTCCTCCAAATGGTAAAGTTTCGCTATTTGAACAATCAGGCATCAACATATCTTTTAAGGTTCTATCCAATGCTTCAAAGGCATGTTTATGAATCATTGGAGCCTCATCCCATATAATAAGCTGTGTCTTTTTTAAAAGATACGCAATTTTGGTTCCAGGCTTCATGCGGCAAAGAGAATCCTCAGTTAGATTCAGAGGGATGGAAAACCGAGAACGTGCTGTTCGACCTCCCAAAAGTAGTAAAGAAGCTATACCACTTGAAGCAACATTTAAAACAATTTCAGACTTTCTCAGAATTGCTACCGACAATGTCTTCCAAAGGAAGGTCTTACCAGTGCCACCATATCCGTAAAGAAAAAACACACCGCCTTTGTTCGTTCTAACAGATTCCATAATCTGATAAAAAACATGACGTTGTTCATCTGTTAAAAGTACTAACATACTATTCAACTCATCTTCCATAGTATTTTGGTCATAAGATAACTCCTCGTTGATCAATCGATTGTTAGAGGAAGAAATAGACTCGTCATCAGGATAAGGCATAGTTGAATAGTTCCTCAGCGATGAGTTATTACGAAGTAAGAATTTCTCAATCTCTAACAAAGCCAAATTCTTTATTTCAACGTCAGAGTAATGTAAATCTGCATAAAAAATACATAGAAGATGTATATAATAATACCATAAGTCGTACATTTGAGTATCAAAATATACTTTAGTAAATCTGATATAAATGAATTTGCAAGGTAAATTATCAACCTTTTTTTTTGGATAAATGAAGTTTTATTTTATTTAATTCAGATAATAAATTTTAAAACCAAAAATAATTAAATTGATAAGTATATTAATTGAATAAATAGATAACATGAGAGCATTAAAAAAAGACATACCATCAACATGTAAATGTTTTTCTTGTCTATATAAAATGTCATCCGATAAATATGTCCATGTCTTCTCCCATACAAAATCTGGTCTAGACAAACTACCAGACATCAGCATTGTTCCAAATAACGTCTGTAAATAAGTAGCGCTTCCATACACATTCGCTTCTTTAATAGCTTCAATGTACTCGTTGTCATCATCCAAAAGCCCTAGCGCAGAACATGCGTCCCTGAAAGTTGGATACAAATAACCGTTTACAGTACGAATATCTTCAAAAGATTTTGGTCCCTTTACTTTGTTTAATAATATTCTTAGGTAGTATGCTTCACCAGCTGAAGGAAACATAGAATGAATCCTACCGATTGAAGGATGTCGTTTCCTTACATCCTAACTGCGAGTATTTAATTTAATAACAAAATTTGACGGAAACTCAACATAAGTAAGCTCACGTGCTTCGGGTAAGCTTTCGTTACACTTCATCCAAGATAAGAACATAGTCGAAGCAACAGATGGTTTGTTAAGAACCTGGTCAATGCCACTGTCTGCACCATATAATACATTTTGTTGACCTGGTAAATGAAACGGCAGTCGAATAACTGAAGGATATCGATAATGAATATCATAGGAAAAGATCATCCAAGCAGATTCGAATGTAGAAATATACCGGCAATCATAATACTTTTCTATCTCATCGACTACAGGTTCCTGCTCATCCTGATTTCCACTTTCTACAACTCTAAGAGTAGTTCTATCTGGACCTTTGTTAATGTACTTGAACAAATATTTGATAGAACCAACTTGATTGCACCATTCAACGTTAATGTGCGCCTGGTATCTTTTTAACAGCACTTTACTATATGGAACAAAATATCTGCTGTCTACGTTCACGCGTGATTTAACAACAGATAGGCCAGAATCCCTTCTACGATAAACTGGAAATCCTTTTTTATCCAAACATGTTTCGTTAACAATTTTTTTAGGAAACTTCTTGGAACACTTACGATCGACCATGCAAGGATAGTTCATATTGAGAGCACCACACAGACCATGAATCATGTAGTCTGCCACAAGTTTATATAACTCTGGATCTTTGGCTATGTCTGGAATTTCGGCAGAAATGATTGGATCTAGTTGGTCAACCGATAGTATCTTGCTGTCAGGATGCATGAATACACATATGTGTACATGAGGAAGTCAGCGTTTTTTAAATTCATCAGTATAGACAACTACACAGTACAATAAGAAAACGATCATATATTATAGAAAACTATATAAGAGAATTATATTATCAACAATCTACATATAATAATATTAATAAAAAGTAAAGTAACATTATTTAAAAAATTTAGCCTTTAAATGTTAAAGTATAAAGTAAACATACCAGAATTAACTCGGCCAAGCAACTGGCCTTCTTTCAAGTCTTTTGTTATGGAATCTAGTTTGATCTTGAAAATTCAACACAAAATATCCGGTCTATCTTCAGGCCTTATGGTGGTATCTTTTAAAAACCTTTGAACTTCCGGCCATTTTGGATTACATGTAATAGTAATGAAAAAATCTGGATACCCAAACCATTTGCACAAAGACATTGCATCTAAGTAATTTTGCATCATATATCGAGAACCGCCAGTGAATGAAGAAGGAATAAAGACACGTGTGCCAATTTTTGACATATCTTTTTACCCAACATTATTTGCATTCTGTATATTCTCAACAGTTTCTGACCTCAAATGCGTTTGTTGTCGTCGTATGTAGAACAACCTTTCACTCTCCACCATAGTGTATGAATCAACCACAAATTGTTGGAAAAGTCGTTTTGCATATGAAGAACAGAAAACTTATCGACGCTATCTTGGAATCTATATGCAAAGAACTCACGCATAGTACACATTGGACGTTTGCTCTTCGTGTCTAAATTCAGACCTCTATAAAGGATGTCAACCCTGTACATATCTTCTCCATATGGAAATAGAAGAGGGTATTATAGAGAAATATAAGAAGGATGTAATTCACTTATGCGCTCAACCCGACCAGATTTTGTTTTCACAACAATATCACGATTTTCAACAGCTTGAGTCAGATCTCCAATAACTAATGCAGCAACTTCAGAAGCTTCAGGAAGGTTATATATTCTACCATCTTTGGATCTTTTACCAATAAGACAAAGCTTCAAGTCGATGTAAAGTTTTTATTTAAACAATTTCTAGCTTGTCTATAACTTTTAGCCAAAGCATTGTTAGTGTCTAACATACGTGTAAGTTCCTCAATAATCTCAACATCATATGCTGACTCCGTTATCGAAAAAGAAGTATTTGAGCCCCGGTCAATTTAACAAAAGTATGGATTAATAATGTTTATATCTGTATTACTAACATTAATAGCATATCAAATAAAAAAGATAGGTAGCTAAATATAAAGAATAACAAATAAACACATACCCAACAACATTTTGTCGATTAAATATTTCATTATCTGTGTCGTATATATACAACTGGCTGAATTTTGGCTCATTTCCATAATCAGGTAACATACTACCAATAGTATGATAATTTTGACCACTTAATCGAAAGATATAAGGCCCATTTCCACGGTTGATAGTTTGGTCAATCCTTCCTCCCATAGATGTAAATGAGAACATAGAGTTATAACGCAAATGTTTTTTAAAAAAAAAATTTGCTCTTCGCATGAACGCCAACATATAGATCTTTCAAAATATCTGGAGGCTATTTTTAAATCAGGTAACAAAACTTTACCGTACGAACAACAAATAGAATAGTTAACTTTATTTCGCTTTTTTCTCCCCTATCCGCCTCTGCTTTCCATATCTTTGCATTACATGATCGACAAACGATGATTTGGTCACCATGATCCAGGTAGTCTGTATGATTTTTTTGTATTTCAGTTAAAAGAATAATATTAAACCTTTTAAATCTATGTTGCTGAAAAAAAAATAAAAAAAAATATGTGAAGCAGTAATAAAGAAAAGAGGATCCATTTTACCTTTTGAAACACCTTTTAAATGTTGATCAATGATATCAGGAACCTCATTATCATCCTCTGCTGTCAAATCAATAATAGGTATAGGTGTTAAGTCTCGACGTTTTCTTACTAATTTACGCTTTCCAGATGACATTCTTGTCAATGTTGAAGCGTGGGTTGATGCGAGAACATTATTTGGTGAAATTCCAGATGAAGACGAAGGTATGATGTCAACACTTGAAGTTGATGCTGAGTTGCTTGTAATGTTTGTTAGAATGCCACTGGAAGATGCAATATTTCCAACAAAATAAGTATAACAAATAATAAAAAATTAAATAATAAAAATAAAACCAAACTGAATAAAAATATATAGTATTTAAAAATAAATAAATATAAGTGTAATAAATGTAATGCTTGATCAACCAAAAATAATGTAACGAAATGACCTGGATTAGTAAAATTAGAGGGACTTAAAGTTGTTATGTCTTTAAGCACGACACTTGATGATGGACAATTTGCTACAGAACAAAATATGTAGTCAGATAAAACATATGAATCATAAATATCTAATTTGAGAAGTTAATAAAGACGAAAAAAACAAAGTCTTACCTGAATTGAATTTAGATGAATTGGAAGAGACATTGATGCTTGATAGGACGCTAAAAGATTCTGTGCAACGTAAAAGTTGTGTTCGGAGTAATATTCTCTTTATTTTTAGTATAAGAAGTTAATGTCGATTGAGTCCGTGATGAGATTTTATTTAATCTTTTGCTATTCAAATATATCCTTCTCGCCTTCCTTCTTTTAGTAGCCTCATCCTTGTCTATATTCCGCATATCAACTAAAATGACATATCCATTAGTAACATATATAAAATAAATATTTATAATAAACTTATGAATATAGATTTCAAAATACCATTCGAAATATCATACAAATGATATGTTGAAGAAGCATTTATCTTATGAATGTCCGAAGTTGATAAACCGCAAGAAACATTGATGTTTATTCCACGGGTAGTAGATGATCTGTTATACATGGGGGTTGCGTACGGACTTATATTCTATTTATTATTAGGAGTTGAATAATTGATTGTGGATTGACTCTGCGATGAGATTCTATTGAATCTTTTACTATTCAAATATATTCTTCTAGCTTTTGTTCTTTCAACAACCTCAGAGTTGTCAGTATTGTTGCATATATCAACTGAGGTGACATATGAATTAGTTAAAAATGAAAAGAAAAAAAACACATACTACTTCAAAACCGATAATTAAAGGACATACCGTTAGATATATCAGACAAAGGATTTGTTGAAGAAACATTTATGTTACGTAAGTCGGGACTTGATGCGGATGTACCTTTACGAATTTGTGACATTTTCTGTAATGCAAAGTATAATTTGTTGTCAAATAATGTAGCACAAAAAGAAAGTTATATACAGAAAATGTATACTGATTTCAGAACACGTACCTTATATGACCTGAAAGCGGTGTGTATAATATTATACTTTATGAAACTCAATGAGTGACTTCTTTGTTGTGTGAAGGAAATAACCTTAATTACGGATATAAATTAAATTGATAGCAATTAACAATTAAAGTCTTATTTTGTTGACTAAATTTACGAAATCATATATTTAAGGTAATCATACGTTTTTTAAAAATTATTATTATTTAACACGAAAAATATATATGGAAGGCAAAAAAATTCGTTATAGGTTAGGTACACTTACTATAATTATTACAATTTATCTAATTTATAAAAAAAGGTATATGAACTATAAGTCAACAGTATTAATGTCTCTCAAAAATATGTTTAACTAACTTTTGTTAATTTTGTAGTCTAATGTAAGATTACCATTTTTTCATATCATATTACTTGAATAGTGATAACCCATCACACAAATATAGTATGTTTGGGATTTACGTGAAATGTAAAGAAAAAACATGAAACTGGAATTAAAAAGAAGTTACATTATAATAATGCTTATTATTCAAAACAAAATACCAAAAGCACACATTCAAACCATGTATTGTTTTATACGACACCAATAAAAACCAATACTCGACATTTGAAAAACAAAAGAAAACAACCAATTACGTAATCATATGAAACCATCCAAAACTATTTCTCGATTTTAGGAATTATGAGGTTCATCTTCTCTGCACTATTGACATCCTTAACCTCGCCAGATTTATGGACCAAGTTACGCTTCACTTCATCCTTAGCTAACATGGAAGCAGGAGTATCAGTGACATCTAAAGCAACAGGTGAAACGGTGCTGGCCATGTTAGATACAGGCGTCGTGTTTTCGCTTCCTTGCGCGCCATAGTCCTAACAAAAGGAAAATTTAAAAGGTTACAAACTCAAGGAATAGTTCAACATATATGAAATAAAACAAACGCTAACAAAACACTAATTCACACAAATACATCACTATAAGTATGTAAATGTAAAACAATACCTTCAAACCACCAGATGTCTGAGACTGAAATTCTAAAGCACCAATATTCAGAGAACAATTCTGATAACACTGCATATTTTATTAAAAAAACATAAAGGATATATAGACTTCAGGAAAGTACAATGTTGAAAACGTAACCCAATAATCTCGAAAAATTTATATAACATACACTTATCTGTGAAGAAGATTGCTTCTCTTGAAGTTGAGATATAATGTTAGGATCCACAGTTAGCTTGGTTATACCATACTTATGGATGTTATACTTCAAGACATAGCTGGTAACGTCTATTTTAAAAGCAACAGTCTGGCCAACCAACGAATCTACTTCAGCAGGAATCTTCATAGCATCAAAACGCTGACAAAATATAATATTTATCAAGAAATATGAACTTTTAAGTAAATATAAAACATAACCAATATGGCTACTAAATGTAAACTTACAAATTCAGGGTTGGCAATAAGAATATCTTCAACAGACTTTCCTAGCAACTTCCATGCTTCGCAATCAAACAAAGTAAGTGTAACAGAGGCAGAGGGGTCTTGAACTCTAAGTTGAATCTTATACCTAGTGAATGTTGGTATGTTCATATTAAAACATAATAAAAATAGGTCGTGCATGTAAAAAAAGGTTCGGAAGGTATATTCACTTACTTGAGAGAAGAACTTATAGTTTTAAAAGCACAACGATCAGAGAGACAGGTATGAACCTCCTTTGTTACAGCTAAACCTGATTCCTGTGTGTCATCATTCTGATGAACAACTTTGTTGATCTTCTTGTTACATCTATTGCAACCCTCATAGAACCATCCTTCATCTTTGTAAACACCCATTATATTCCCCACAACTATGACCTGCAAACCTGCATAAGTATGTAATAAGATATTAATCTATACAGTTAACTTGTAGTCTACAATTTAGTTTTAAAAAAAGTATACCGTCGTAAGCGAAAATACATCACAAATATTGAAAAAATCTTTGCACTCCAAGAATTCCTCTTCAACAGATACTGCCATGGAACCAAGGCTCGTGGATTCACTAACCTCAACAGAGTTTGCAATCAAACTGTTGAAGAAATAAAAAAAACATATATTATACTAAAGTATACGTTCATCAAAATATGGATAAATATTAAAATTTAAATAACCATAAGTTAAATAAGAAAGAATATATCAAATATTTTTTTCAAACCTGTTTCTGAACTCATCGACTTCAGGACAATCATGATTGTAAAAAAGCCGACTAACAGTGTATGAATTGTTAACATACGCGACACCTTGTAATAAACAGTGAGACAGTAAAATAACATATAATATAATAAATGTAAATATAAACTTTACACTCCAATAATTACTAAGGAAATAATATAAACCATTCCACCACTTGACCTTCCCAAACTGCAATATAATGATTGTATGAACATTTTTCCCTTTGATACTCCCAAAAAACGACAAAATTTGATCACAGTATTGATCCCACAGAGTAAAAAATACTGTCCGACGCCTGAATATTTAATAAAAAAGGGTTCATTATAAGTTTCATATGTGACATTATATAATTATGGTAAAATAATATTACTATAATTACTATTAATTGTAACAATAATATGTATACTGGATTCTAAGATAATTATTAGGATGCGTACTCCAGATCAGAAATCTCTTTGGTAACTTTCATAGATTGCTTCCCACTTACTTTGTTAGTTACAGTCTCTTTTGGAAATGATCGAGTCAAATAACCAATAACATCTACAACAATACAATATCGATCAATAAGATGTGATTAGTTAGGTAAAAAAAATCGAATGAAAAATAAAATTATATTTTGCAAACAATATTTCATATACATACCGACTGTAACGTTTGAAATAGCATTACTGTTCAATATGTCCGCAAAGCTCAAGAAATCAAAGCCGTATGGGGATCCACCAAAATCTTCACATTCAGTAGCTTGGGTTGTACCCTGGAAACATAGCCTATTTTGATTGTCAACATACCTGTATGTAGAGTTATTAAAACCTATTGTTGGATTCCTGATAATCAAACATTGCTTTTCCACTAATGACGGAAGAAATTATGGTAACACACGATTCAAGCAGGTAGCCTCCATCTTTGTACCCTGTATAATGTATGAAAAAAATAATAAAATAAATATTAATCAAATTATATAAAGATATGATCATACAAATTTGAAGATATATTGATAAAAAAGAAATAAACCTCTTCATCAATTAGAATCATGTCCATTGAGTAAAGTTGACTGGGATTTCTCCTTTCAGGGTGTTCCCAAACCCTGATCACCCTAACCTTGACAGAAAACTACTCTTGAAAAGCATCAACAGCTCTCGACATAGTTATGTTCTAGTTCTCCATAATCTATCTGACACGACGCAAAACATACTTCAATATACGAATCAGAAAAACCAAAGACCAATGCAAAATATTAAAAAAAAACAATATGCAGAAACATTATGGACGAAAAACAGAGTTTAACAAAATACTGTTTTATTGCAAAAACATAATCCTATTATCCTATCATATATAAGAATTGTAAGATTAACACATAACCAAAACAATGCAGTAATATGAATGATACACTGTGGAAATGAATGGAGTTTAGCAAAATACTTATAAGAGCAATATCAAAAGTTATATAAGGAAACATCAATATAATCATAATCAACATCAATATATCAATATAATCAATATCAATAATCAATATCATATAAAAAATATGAATAATGGATAATATCAATTTCATATTCTTTCAGAAAATAGATTAACCTACTTTTGTAGAAGGTATTTAGAAAGTTCAACAAATTCTACAAAAAATTATTATATAATCATTTATATTATTATATTATTAACATCATTTACAGATGTTCTAAAATTAAAAAATACAGTTAACTAAAATTCAAATCAATTACATATTATTTCAAAAAAATATATGAACCTATTTTAGGCTAGCTTAGTTTTTTAAAGGAATACTATCAATTACACATATATATGAATCAGTTTCCTGTTTAACATTTATATTCTGTATATATATAACACTGTTACAATCTTAAATCATCAATATTATATTCAGAAGGATTGATAGTCACAAAACAGATAGGGTTCTAACTATTATTTTTACTATATTTTTAACATTTGTACATAAACAGCCATGGTAATATTTAAAAAAAAAAAATAAACAGCTATCTTAGTATCTGAATATCTTAATTTCTTAATATCTACATTCTTAAGTATGATTGTTATATGTAGTTATCATCTAATGTAAGAAATAGAATGTGGTTTACTATTTTAGAAGTTATTTCTATATGGTTTTTATCTATCTTTTATTTAACAGTTAACATTCTAATAATACAGAGTCACATTTTAAAATATTTATGATATTACGATAATTGATGATGCGAGAATGGGAATACAAAGTACTTAAAACATAGATTAAACTTTCTAGACATGGCGTATTTGATAATAATATATTATATTATATATTGTCATTATAGTCGTTGAAACCACAGGTAAGATATAATAAGATGTAATAACTTTAACTTCAAAACCATAAACCATGTTAAAAACTAATAACCATAACGAAGTTTGTGACAAATGGCAATAAACCGGCAATTCCGTACAAACTAATCACTATTTTATTTACATAATCTCATGCATTTAGCGTAATTTAATTACGTAACTGTGTCGTATACTAGATAACAGTGTTAGGACAAGAAAACAAAGCTAAAACATATGTTGGTATTCGCCGTATTGCGAAACCAAGCAAACAATGTCCTAAAAGTGTTGGTAGAAAGTGCTGCGTGCACTATTCACGGTTACACTATTCATGCCAGCAAACCGTGAAATCAGACCGAAACACTGAAAAACAACACTCGGATAACATAACTGAGTCCATTTATATAAGAAAACATTATTATTAAAACATGTCTTGCAAAGATATAAGACTTTCCGGAATAACGCCCTAATTTCAAAAATGTCCGTTTCGGCTTAAAATATGGTATTTTTAACTCGTCCGAACCTATAACAAAGCATTTCCGGGACTTCGGAATAAAGTCAATTGATGAAAAACACACTAAAACAATAAGATGATATCAACGGAATGTTCATAATCACAAGTTTCCGGTATTACATCGCTATGCACTAAAATAGTTCGTTAGTGTAACAACCCTCAGTAAAACCGACACCCCAGTATATTTTAAAATATCCCATTATGTCTTTAAATACACCCCGTATGTAAAAACCGAGCCCGAAATACAATATAGCATTAAAAATAAAAGTTAAAATCTGATTTTTAAGCTGAGGCGGGCCGCGTAGCACCCACCTCAACCTTCACGCGGGCGGTATCAAGGCTCAAAACTGACTTCATTGATTTCTTAAGCTAAGACGGGCCGCGTAAGACCTCGTTTAAGATAACACGGGCCGCGTAAGATCAACAACGCAGCAACACCAGAGGCCGACACGTGTCGACATCGTGGCGAGTCTAGGCGATGACCCGGATCACCTAAACCATACCCGGCTACGACGCGGGCCGTGTAAGCCCCCCCTTATCTTTCACGCGGGCCGCGTGAGAGTCCAGTTTTGCAAGTATAAATAGAAGGCATCGGATTTCATTTCGAATTCGCTCACAACGACTTCTTTCTCTCAAATTCTATGTTTCTAAATGTTTAACTTTTTCTCAAGTCAAAGCTGAACACCAGAAACCCTCAGGATTTCTACAACAATTAGAAATGCCGGTGTGGAAATGGGAATTGATAACAATGGATTTTGTTACTAAATTACCCAAAACTAAGAAAGGAAATGATACAATTTGGGTGATTCTAGATAGGCTAACCAAGTTAGCTCATTTCCTACCAATGAAGGAAACATTCAGTATGGAACAGTTAGCTAAGTTGTATGTAAATGAAATTGTTTCTTTACATGGCATTCCTTTATCAATTGTTTCTGATAGAGATAGCCGATTTACTTCTCATTTTTGGTCAAGTTTCCAAAAGGCAATGGGAACCAAGTTAAAATTGAGCACAGCTTATCATCCTCAAACAGATGGACAAAGCGAAAGGACAATTCAAACAATGGAGGACATGCTTAGAGCTTGTGTAATTGATTTTGGAGGTAATTGGGATGATCACTTACCTTTAATAGAATTTTCTTATAATAACAGTTATCACACAAGTATCAATGCTGCACCTTTCGAAGCACTTTATGGACGAAAGTGCCGAACCCCAGTCTGTTGGGCAGAAGTTGGGGAAAAGCAACTATCTGGACCTGAGATAGTACAAGAAACAACCGACAAGATTATTCAAGTCAAGGAACGACTAAAAACAGCACGTGATCGACAGAAGAGCTATGCTGATAACCGACGCAAACCGTTGGAATTTCAAGTAGGAGATAAAGTATTATTAAAGGTCTCTCCTTGGAAAGGAGTAGTAAGATTCATAAAAAGGGGAAAGATAAGTCCCAGGTATGTCGGACCTTTTGAGATTATTAAAAGAATAGAACCTGTAGCCTATCAGCTTCAAATGCCAGAGGAAATGGCAGGAATACATGATGTATTTCATGTATCTAATCTCAAAAAGTGTTTAGCTGATGAATCACTAATAGTACCTCTTAAGGATATAGAGGCAAATGAACAACTCAAGTTTGTAGAAAGGCCTCTACGGATTGAAGACATGAAAGTCAAGAATCTCAAGCATAAGAGATTAGTTCTGGTCAAAGTGAAGTGGGACTCCAAAAGAGGACTTGAGTACACATGGGAGCTTGAATCTGAAATGCAAAGGAAATACCCGCATTTGTTCCAGTAGATCTCGAGGACGAGCTCTAAAACAAGGTGGGGAGAATGTAACAACCCTCAGTAAAACCGACACCCCAGTATATTTTAAAATATCCCATTATGTCTTTAAATATACCCCGTATGTAAAAACCGAGCCCGAAATACAATATAGCATTAAAAATAAAAGTTAAAATCTGATTTTTAAGCTGAGGCGGGCCGCGTAGGACCCACCTCAACCTTCACGCGGGCGGTATCAAGGCTCAAAACTGACTTCGTTGATTTTGTAAGCTAAGACGGGCCGCGTAAGACCTCGTTTAAGCTAACGCAGGCCGCGTAAGACCTCGTTTAAGCTAACGCGGGCCGCGTAAGATCAACAACACAGCAACACCAGAGGCCGACACGTGTCGACATTGTGGCGAGTCTAGGCGATGACCCGGATCACCTAAACCCTACCCGGCTATGACGCGGGCCGCGTAAGCCCCCCTTATCTTTCACGCGGGTCGCGTGAGAGTCCAGTTCAGCAAGTATAAATAGAAGGCATCGGATTTCATTTCGAATTCGCTCACAACGACTTCTTTCTCTCAAATTCTGATAGTAGGCTTATAATACACGGGTATTATACCCCCTAATTAGCGAGGTTCTGCTCCGTTGTAAGTATTATAACCCCAGTTTCGTAATAGATACGATGCCCGATTGATTTAGGGTTCTGTAACAACTGTCATGGTTCTGCCCGACGTAGTTGTTGGAATGCCGTCTCGGGGAGGGTATCATTAATATTTTCAAAGGGTTATGATACTAACCTATGTACATTTGTGTAAATTATAGATTATTCCCAGGAAACCCTTACGCGAAGTCTAAGATAGCAAAGTGAGTTTATCCAATTTTTGTTAACCTTTTTGTAATATTTTACAAAACCTTAAATGTTTTACAATGCGATTAAGCGGTGATTGAGTCTTTGTAGTTCTTCAATTACTGCCGGTATGTTGGGGTTTTGTATACAAAATTTACTACTGCAAGTAGTAAGTCGGGGATGACAGTACGTTACCATTGGACATTGAGTTAGCCAATGTGTAATATGACCCACAAGTCAGGATTGACAGTACTGAATGAGTAATTGTGTAGAAATAAACAATGTGATCGCTCTCAATACTGTTTTAATTGATAAAATGTTTCTTGATTAAACTGGGATTCACTCACCAGTATTTCCCACTGACAAATGTTTTTAAAGCACGTTTCAGGTAACACAATGTGACAGCCAATTAGTAAAAAGCCAGCTGGAGAGCACTGAAGGTTTGGGAAAAATGTGGCTATAAAAGTTACCTAAAAGACGATGTTTTAAATTCAATAAAATAGGGTTTATCCCTGTAAATGTATTGTAATAAGAAACTTGGGTTTTACCCATGTGATTATTAATATCAAATATGGTGGTTTTACTCTGATAAACATTTCCTAACTACGGTCCTGATGTAATTTCCGCTGCCAAATTAACCAGCTGATACCACCGAAACTCTGAGTTCGCGTCCGCCCGTTCCCGGGACAGATAAGGGATCGGGGGTTGCGACAGTTAGCGAACCGACGAACTAGTAGGCGACATTTCCGCCACTATAACAACCAAATGACAACTCTAGTGAACTAGTTAAGCCAAATTTGGAACTCGAAATTGCTTCGTGCATCATTCGGATGTGAAATAACAACTTGCGACAACGTCCGTCGGTACGCCACAAAAGCGTCGTAAACACGCCGGCGACGAAACGAGAAGCATACCAAGTATCAAAACATATTTTTTACTAGTTTAGGGAACTAGTTAATAATAATTTTGGTTCCGAATCCCTAATTACCCCTTAACGGTGTAATTTAACCCCTAATCACCATACCTTATATAATTTTCAAAATATATACTTTTTAACATTTTTTTTTACAAAAAAAATATATATATTTTTAAAATACCCCCCCCCCCATTATGGACGAAAATTTGGTGGGTCCTACCCCCTTAATTTTTGTTGAAACTTGTAAGTTTTGAAGCATGGTGAGTGTATTAATTGTTGTTGAAAATGATCACATACATCACCTTTATACACATCACCTCCCACACATCTTACCATACCTTGCAAACAAAAGAAAGACCTCCTTGTGCACCCTTGAATTCGGCAGCCATAGTCCCCCATTTACCCACCTTCAAACTTTCATTTATTTCTCTTTTGTTCACTAAAAATAACCTTTTCAAGATCATTCAAGTAAGGGTTAAAGTGGAGCATTATTAGGAGCATATTTGGAGCTTAATCATCTTCTAATTTTCTTATTTAGCTTGTGCAATATTGTAAGTCTACTAATCACCATTTTTATGCTTCTTTTTACTAGTTAATCATAGAAGTACAAGTTGATGATCTTGAATTTAAAACTTAACTTAATCAAAAACCCTAAACACAAAACTAATAAACACTAAATATGAATATATTATGTGTTGATTTATGTTGTTTAGTGTTAATATGTTCATATGTTCATGTTGAGTATGTTATTTTTTTTGTTGAGATTAGTAGCTTAAAGCTTATGTTTATGATGATCTCATGATTAGATTCATGTAGTATTTAAGACTTATGTTCATCTTACCATGATGAACATAAATATATGATTTAAACATGGATATGTTTAAATCTTGTGAGATCATCATACTCACTTCCATAACTAAATATGTATTTAAAAGATTTCATAAAGAAACAAGAGTTTAAAAGGGGTTTACAACCTAATCTTGGAAGATTAGTAGACTTTGATTTTACAAGACTAGTTAAAAGACTTGATTATTACAAGATATCATCATAATAAGCCTTGTAATCAAAGGGGTTAAAGTGTGAAACTTGATTTGAAGTTATGGAAAAAATGATTTAATTAAAAGTCTAGCAAAAATATGAAAATTATTTGTCATAATCAAGTTGTTAAAATACACTTGTTAAGTTCATGGAAATGAGGGTTAAAGTGTATGTTATCAAGTATAAAAAGTTGATAAATTGAAACTTGATTTGGAAAATTGATTGTGATTATGATTTAAACGCGTTTTTATAACGTGGGAAACGTCATAGTTTTAGGGGAAACTATGGCGAATTTTTCTAAAAATCTAATCGCGATTAAAGAGGGGATTAAATGGTGATTAACAATGTTAAACGCGATTAGTGGTCATAAACGTCATTTTGGAAACCCTAATGAGAATATTTAAGTCTTAAATATTCAATAAGTTTTATGGACTTAAACTTATTCTTTTACAAAAATAAATGGTTAAAAATGTAACCATATATGTATATATAATTTTTGGTAAAAATTATATATTTTTGGAAACTTGTCAAGTGCATGTACTATGTGCTATATGTGTATGTATTAGATACCTATAGGGTGATCAAAATAAATACACATACATGTTCCTACATGGTCCAAGAAATGCTAGTAAATCGGACAATTAAATAAAATGGCCAAAATGGAAATACATAACACTTGACGACAACAAATTGGGCGTATCGACATCGTGAACAAGTTACTACAAAGTCGAGTCTAAAATAA
This sequence comes from Helianthus tuberosus, assembly GCA_030545235.1. Lineage (NCBI taxonomy): Eukaryota > Viridiplantae > Streptophyta > Magnoliopsida > Asterales > Asteraceae > Helianthus > Helianthus tuberosus. The sequence goes on from CM060436.1 coordinate 54,689,589, forward strand.
CATATTTTAGACATTAAAACGAGCACATATCTAAATGATCGATAACAAGAATCCGGAAAGTCGAAAACTATACAAATTACCCAGTATTTTTCATAGGAAAAATAAACTTATTTAAAGTTTACTACTTGGTAACGTTTTGGTAAAAAATTGCAAGATTATGTTAATGGACTCATAAAGTTAGAATTGGGCCTATCAAAGCTAGTAATGGGCTAGGCCCAAATTCCCTAATACATGGGCTAGGGCCCAATGACAATATAACATGGGCTCGGCCCAATAACAATAAAACATGGGTTAGGCCCAATAATATAGATAACATGGGCTCAGCCCAATGACATGGGCTCGGCCCAATAACATTAAAACCTGGTTTAGATACGATAACATAGATGACATGGGTTCGGCCCAATGACATAAGCAAAGGCTCAATGACATGCGTGCACTGCACGAGGACATGTGAAGGGCGAAGCCCGTTCACACATAACTCAATAGAATACACTTATGAATTCAATACATATAACAATCGAGCGAGTAAACTATCAACGCTCTAAAATACAAAGTTATTCCAAAGATGACAAACGAGAACATAATAAAGAATTCAAGATGAACAACTTGTACGAGGTCCGAAAGACCTAGTGTCTAACGAGATTAGTACACATGTAGGTTATTGACACGTACGGACGCTCACTTCGATTTCATAATACACGGAACGCAAATTTGTGAGTTCATGTCCCTCCTTTCACTGATTTCAATGTTTTATTTTCAAAAACATCGAGGGGAAATACATGCTAAAACTATTGGTATGTTAGTTACGGAGTAGAAGATAACATGATCAATGTGCATAAGTAGGATGATAACATTAGTAACCATTAATCACATAGTGACCAAGGTGCAAAAGGTGTAGATCTATTGGGCTTGAGGCACGCCCCACTCCTAGTTGTTAACCATGGAGTGCTTTTGTGATCCCAAATGATAACAAAGTGTTCTCGGTTTGGTTATTTACTTATGGTACATTATGTCAGGGGGCTCGCTACCCACTGATAGATCCTTAACAGACTCCATGAATGAATCAGAATATACCATGATTACAAGATTTCATTTTCATGAATACTATGATTACAAGATTTCATTTTCATGAATACTACGATTACAAGATTTCCTTTTTATGAATACTATGATACCAAGATTTCATTTTCATGAATACTACGATTACAAGATTTCATTTTCATGAATACTACGATTACATATGATAACAAAACTGCATGAACTCGCTCAACTTTTGTTGACTTTTTAAAACTACATGTATTTCAGGAAACAAGTCTTGAGCCGGTGATACATGATTGGATGCAATGATTACCTTTCTTAGGTCACACGCAACACGCTTCCGCAACTAGCAGGGTGTGACAAAGTTAATATCTATCATATGAAAACCAAAAAACCAAACCTAAATGTCAAAGAACTAATTAGTACACCTCATGTGAGGTACAACAGTTTCAACACTCAAGACTTGGTCAATTTCATCAAAAGAATAGTAAACCGTGTCACCCACCTGAATGCCACCAGATTTCATGAATCTGGACCAACTGGTTAACGCATAGCGAAAACCATTATCTTTCTTTTCACGTCTGGTACCGTTAATAAACTCCTTTTGCGGACTACGATGCAGAAGTCTGATGGTGATAGGTTTTAAATCCAAATCAAGTTTAGCCATCATCGAAACAGTATCAGGCAGCCTCTGTATTGTTTTAAACAATAAAAGTAATAAGAACATGAATCTAAAAAGAATTATGTATTATGTCAATAAAAATATGTAATATTTATTATTTAGTAGTTACTAAAATCATAGTACAACTTACAAAATATGTAGCAGCCATACGAATAAACTGATAACGACGCCCATGTGGTTGTTCAGCAACAGCAGGCGGAGTAACTGAAATCAGAGATACATCATGTACAGAATCAATAGGTGCAACTACAGCCTGCAAATTACATATAAAATGTATTAGATTAACAATATAGTATTAAATATATAAAGAAGCAGCCAAATGTATACTTACCTCCTCGACATCTACATCAGCAAAATTCTTTTCAACACCGTTTATACCAAAAATTATTAAATGGAAATAATTACCAACACATTTTGTAAATACAAAATAACAACCGGCCTCCAATTGAAACTGCCTAACAATTACATCAATACCATTGGTAAAACCGACTTTACCATCAACCGTTTCAATCTTAACGTGAAACGTTTTGTTGCCTATATATATAGTTAAAATTAAATCATTTGATGTATAATCATAGCACTTGGGTAGGATACAATCAGGAATGACCTGTAGGAATGGTAACAAAAAAAAAGTTAGTTTTCTAATCAGTTCAGAAAACGTAAATATATTAAGAAAAATAAACAGAAAGTATAAAGTAATCTTACAATAAAGTGAGATATTGTAGATACCAGATATGTCCAGAAAGAGCTAAGACTCACACCATCAAGGAAATATGTTAGTTTGAATGTAGTAGTATCTACAGGATTGAAGATTACCAAACATCCTTTTTTAGCCCTAAATGTATGACAACATTCGACCAACCATGGAAAAGGAAAAGCTTTCCTTTTGCTTCACTTAAGCAAACAATAAATGTTTGGCCATCCTCAGTTTGTAGTAGAACATTTGTAGGCGCTTTATCCGTACCCCACAATTTACATGCGGCGTCAGATGGAATCGCCTTATAAAGCAAACAATTCAAAATAAATTATAATTATAATTATAATATTTAAACAATACAATAATAATAAATTGTCTTTCATGATAACAAAAAAAACTGTGTACTTCATGTTAGAATTTCTCAATTACCAGAAGAGCTTCGTCCGCTCAAGTCATATGCCAACAGAAGGAAGGATCTCTGATACTATTCAAAAAAGAAGAAATTAATAAACATTAACATGTTAATCTTATTGTTCAAAACAAATGATAACATGAAAAAAGAATACAGATTCTACAAATCAAACTACATGACTTATACCAAATATGAAAAATCTCAGAAAGACGTTAAACATAAAGAATGTAAAGATAAAGAATACAAACACATATATGACACAACATACATAATAACATCATATACTCAAACCCTTTTTGCTTTACGCACTTTTGGGTGTTACATACGTTACCTATACTAAATCACATCGAACACACTACGCAATACTTAAACGCTGACCGTTACCGCATGTTATACGTGACTTAATGAATGCTTGTTTGTTATGTTTACACATGGAATGCTGTCTACCTGCCTTAGCAACGATAGTACTATAGTTTGGACTCAGCACCTGTTCACTCAGGGGTTGTTAAGGACAATTTGTTACATGGCTCACAGTGGTGAGAGTGTATTATGAACTGCCTTGGGCAGTCAACCCGCAGTCATTGGTATTGACAGGTTCATGTCGATAACTTACGTGCTTCATTTCACACTGTGTACGTGCTGGTTATGCGTAACGATTTCAAACTCTATATGGTATTATCAAACTTGAATGCTCACCTTTACACTATGTGTATTGACTTTACTTTAACGTATGTGGCAGGTGCTTAAGATGTTAATTTGCTTGGATTGCTGTGAAATCGAGGCTAGGAAAGGTCTAGAAACAAATAAACAATTGTCTGTATTTGAAATCTGAGTTGTCGGAACAGAACAATTTGACTAGATTTTGTCTGTAATAATTATGTTATCTTTTATGACATGGTATGGGACATGTTGCTTTAATTAATTGGTAATTATAGTTGTTATGGAAACTTCTGGACAATCTGTTTCGCTCAGTGCCACGCCCCGACGTTTCCGCCATCGGTTGGGGTGTGACAGATTGGTATCAGAGCCATAACTATAGGGAATTAGGCAAGACTCGACCTAGTCCGGGTCGATGTCTTAGAAACGACCTAGTCTATAGTTAGGAACCAACAGACCGACTTGTGCATATCCTGTAGGGATTATGTACGAGCTTACCTGCTACTTCTCGTTATCCTCGCCTACGCTACACTGTTGCTGCACTTTAATTTTCGAAAATGAACGAGCGATTAGGTCGAGATTAGGCGTGGAAACCGCAAACTCTCGACTAAATTACTTGTTCAACCCGCAAACATGAGGAATTGTGCCGAATCAGGAGTGAAATCCATACTTTGGCGCATAAATCCTCTTTATTTTTATCAAAACAGGAACGAAGTTGCTAAGTCAGGGATGAAACCCGAACCTTGGCGACTTGTTCCCATCTTATTTTGGGTTTTACAACACTCTCACCAAAGCCTCGACGGACTCCAACGACTCGAAGTCACGATATGACTGAAAGGATGCGTGCCGATCGTCCAAATTCGAGGCGAGAGCACAGTCCCGAAGGCCAAAGTGTGTACCAAGAGTCTTTGTGAATAGTCAAATCGCTTTGGTTAGTCAATGTCTAACTAGTCGCAGACAATCTATTATCGATTTCTATGAGTTTCGATTTTGAGCTCGCTACTGCCGACTCTGATATATGTCGTTTTTGTGGATTTTATGTGTTTTATGTGATTTATCTGTTTAATGTGTTACGATTTTTTTGGCAATTTATTCGCTTCTTGTTTTCGCTTTGATCGATACACACGACTCGCACTGCTCATTTACCTCCAAACGCTGACAAATCGCTACTACCATGAGGAATCACCGTACGCTAGGTTGCTTGCCATGTATTATACGCTTATACTATACTACTCGCTATGTTATACGCGATCACTACTCTCGAACGCTCGCGGATTTGAATGATAGGTTTATGTATTCTGAGGCAGTCTGTGTGTGCTATATGCCTTATCTGCTTATGTGCTTATGTGTTTCTATGATTCTGTGCCTTACGTGCTTATGTGCTTCTGTGCTTATATGAATCTGTGATTATGTGCCTACGTGTTTACATGATCGTATTCCTGAGCTTTAGTAATATTAAGACGTGTGAGGTGAGATTCGATTATATTATGACTAAGCCCCATGACGATGTCTGTTGCAGACAATGTCGTCACCTGGACCCCGTCACCCACGAATTACTCGTCAAGAACAGAGAGACAAACGCCTAGATGCTATCGTTGCGAAGCAAGTAGCAAAGGTTGATCCTCAGATCGTGAGTGAAATATACGAGAATGTGAGCAAATCGTCTGAAGAGTCCAGAACCGAAGCTCCTAAAGCTACTCCCAAGGCTGCCTTTATGTAACACCTCATGAAATCACGACCAATATTGTAAAGACACGTGTCATGGACTTTAAACGTGTAATGGTTTGATTTAGAGGGACTGAAGTTGTCAAACAATGTAAATATGTTAGTAAAAGGGATCCAAAGTGTTAACATACCATTCTTGTGTCTCTGATTGACCTCATACGACGTTCGTATTCTTTAACGAATAATTTATCGAACATGGAAAGTCGTTTGTGCTTAAAATAAGGATCTTATAAAACATAGGGGGTTAAAAGTGTCAATATGTTGAAAGTAACCTCTGAGTGACCTTTTAACAATCCCAAGAACATTGTAACAATTGTATATTTCACTCCCAGGAATATTAGATATTGATTTTGTGGAGTATTGAAGAAAACAAGACTTTTCGGGTAATCATACAACTAACCGGGAGCTTAACGGAGTTAGTTTATGAGCCAAGGTCCTTAAAAGTTAACTATGGGGGTCCTAAGTGCAATAAATGAAAGTAAAACAAAGTTAAAATGGACCAGGGACTGAAAGTGCAAAGCTTGAAACATTTTTCCCGGTTTAGAAGGTCGACGCGGGCCACGTAAGACTTCCCTATGTCTTACGCGGGCCGCGTAGAATGCCCAGTAACAGCCTGGTGTGGACAGGTGCGGGTTTGGCCTGTTCCACCGCCTTAAAAGCCTGGTTTTCGAATTCAGGGACTGTACCAATGGTTTTTCATGCATAGGGGACCTGGGATGATCAGGAATCAATCTTAGACTTATGTGGAGTGGATCTTGGGAAGTTTAAATTCCTATATAAGAGTTCTTGTTTGATAGTTCATGTTCTCACTTTCAAAAATTATTCAAACTCTTTCTCTGGAGCTCTCTGGACTTCAAGCAAGCTTTCCTCAACTTCTAATTCGTGCTAAGAGCCTTTGTAAGCATTCTTAGCCCTCCTAGTTCATGTTTTTTTAGTCTAATGACCAAAAGTCAAAGCCGTCGTAATTAAGCTTTGACTTAGTGATTAATCACTAATGGTCTAGCCATTTTTTAAATTAAAAGTGGCTATGAGTTGGTAATTATGTGAGTAATAAACCCTTAAAAGGGCACCCTCTGATTTCCACTCTAACTAGGTCAATTATCGGGTCAAACTTAATTATAAAAAGTTAACTGAAAGCTATTTTGCAAATAAACTCATAATTAACAATATAGAAGTTATGAAACCTGTTTTAACACTTAAATAACTTGATAATTAATGTAAGAACATGTCTAAGCATGTTCAACCCGACAATTTTGAGTTTAGGCTCGGTTCGGAACCGAAAGTCGCAAAAGTAGACTTTTGCTTTGACTTTCAGTTCTGACCCGATTTAGATTAGTTTAGATATGCCTTAGAGTTCCTTTAGGACCAGGTTATAGGTTAGTATAACCCTCTGAGGTTATACAACTTGGTTCCTAATTTATCCGATTCATTTGCATGTTTCTGTTAATTGCTTAAATGTTGACCATTATGCCCTTTTGACCTTAAAATGAGATTTTTGAAAATGTGAGAGGACAAAAACCTCTATTACTGATTTATAAACATGTCCTAAAAATATGACATCAGTTTGAGGTCTAAATTAGGAGTTATGCTCAATATCGTAATTTGAAAGCTTTTTATTAATTAAACGGCATTATTAGCATAAAGCCTATCTAAACCCAAATTTTGACACCAAACTTTTTACCCACTAATGTAATATAATATTTTGGGATTTTTGAAGATTTTTATTAATTTTTAAACTGATTATAACATGGGGTTCTTGCTTTGATTCGGTAATTGACGGTTATACCCTTTTTACTAATAAAATGAGTTTTACATAACATTTTGACACCAAACATTTTGCTACTAATTTTATATGATAAATAAAATATTTTGGACTTTATAAACTGATCAAAAATTCAGATTCCCTTATATAACCTGAAAATCGCTTAAAACCGACTTTTTACGCGTTTTAAACGCATAGTATAGGTTAAAATTATTTTTGGCATATAAGACTTAATACCTACTGATTTTTTAAGTAAATTTTTATATTTTAACAGTAAGAAAAAGTTTTGAACTCAAATTTCCAAATTTGACATCTAAAGCTTATGTGAAATGACCAAAATGCCCCTACGGTGCATAGTTTGGTTATAAATAATATATTTCACATATATGCAATACCTTACTGATATGACATGCAAAAATAAATATTTTTAGTGATCATTTAAGATCAGAACCTCAGATTAATATTTAACCACTTTTATAATCTTTAAAATGACCAAAATACCCCTACGGGGCTTAAATTGATTTTAAATTCATTTTGGGCATAATGGAAGGTATCCTACTGATACCACAACATATTTAAGGCATATTAACTTAGGAAACCTATTCATGACTCATTTGGTTACCCGTTATGCATTTTTCGCGTTCGGTACGGTTTATGTGACTAGTTTGCATAAATTGACCGAGACGGGTCAAACCACATCATTTTTGCTTCAAAATCCAGAATGTGTTTGGTTTACCCATATTAAACAAGTCTTCATACTTGTTGGGTCCAAATCACATTCTAATCCGGTCTTCGCTTAATCTTGCGTTTTGAACCGTATACCTTTCTTTAAAACTAACCGGTCTAAGTTTAAACTTAAGTAAGACCCGTTAGGAATCTAATAGGTTATTAAAACCTTCATTCCAGATTTAGGAGCCCAGTAAAAGATATTTGCACTTGCTGATTTGTACGGCTGAGATAAAATTTGTATAATTTGCCCAGGTAAATACTTTTAACTTATTTTCCCTTATACGGGCTTGGGATACGGTATATAAAATACCGCTTGGTCGGGTATTGAATATTTAATCGTATGAAGGTTAATTCATTGAGATAACCCGTTTAATCTGTTTTGTTTGTTAAAGCCTTTGGGGGGGTTAATGACCATGTCCTGGATATCCTCGGCTCATTCATTGAAATGGCCACGACTTAAGCACGGGGTGTAGGCATACACCTGCCGGTGCGTATGTAAAATAATATACCCACCTGTTCGAGAATAACTCGCCGTGGGATACATTATGTGGTGTGTCTATAAATCTTTAACCCGGTTTTCAACCCGGGCCACTGAACGTATAATAAACATATAATTCTTTTACAAGATTATTTTTAAAATAATTATCCCAAGTTATAAAAGATTATTTGTGCCATGTACATTTAAATCAATTTTCTTAAACATTTTCAAAATGAGTCGGTTAATTGTATTTACCAGTGAAAACTGACGTATTTTCCAAAAAGGTTAAGTGCAGGTACTAAGCGAAATGGGCTGGCTACTCCTAGCATCAATAAAGAGTCTTGCAAGCTTAGATGTTTAAAAATATGTTGAACAATGTTTCTTTTATCTTTGATCTGCCTGTGGATCCCTTTACAACCGTTTTGTAATAATTGATATTACTTTCAATCGGTTTGTAATGTTATTATCTTTAGACTTCCGCTGTGCATTAAATTGTGATAAATTGACTATGATGATATCAACTACGTCACGACACTACCCACCGGGCCCACCGGTAATACGTGGAAATATCGGGGTGTGACACTTTAGTTTCAAGCAGTTCAAAGCTTGTGGTCCAAAGGAATTTACTGGCGAAGATGGCCCAACAGCTATGTTTCAATGGTTTGATTCCATCGAAGTTACTCTGCGCCAGAGTGGATGTCCTGAAAATCTCCGTACTCTAAACGTAACCGGCATCTTCCAGTCCCGCGCACTAGACTGGTGGACGGCCAAGAGGAATAAACACGAAAATGACGCAGCCTATGAGCTGACGTGGGAAGAGCTGAAGGCCATTATGATGGATGAATTCTGCCCTCCCCATGAATGCCAAAAGCTGGAGGACGAATTCTGGCATCTCAAGCAGAAGGATGGAGAGAACGCAGCTCTGACTGCTCGCTTTAAGCAGCTCAGTATCATCTGTCCTGATCAAGTGAAGACCACCGACATGACAATCAAGAAGTACATTCGAGCTCTGCCATACTGTGTTGCAGATTTTGTGCATGCCACAAAGCCAGCAACAATCGAAGAAACTTATCTGCTTGCCGTGCAAATCAACGACAAGCGAGTCAAAGCTGGCTTCTGGGATAAAGCCACCAAGAACCTGCACCAGGCTACCGCCGTACCAGCTACCGAAACCGCCGCCGCTCAGTCATCGAAAGCCTCTCGCCGCAAGAAGAAGAACAACAGCAGCTCCAGCAACAAGAACTGTGTTGTCACTACCACTGCTGCTCCACTTCAAGCCGTACCGGCTCAGCAGCAAACTCAGCACCGATCAGCACCAGTTATCTATGCACCACCTGCAAAGCGTGCATACACTGGCCCCCACCCTGCTTGCCCGACATGTACTTATCACCATCCAGTGGGTATCGCCTGCAGATTTTGCGTGCATTGCAACATGTACAGCCACTTCACTGCTAATTGCTGCACTGGTCCTCGACAAGCACCAGCCCAAGCCACTGCTCATCAAGCTCTACTTCCAGCTCCTCAAGGCCAACAAGCGGCTCAGGAACCTGCGGTCAACGCCAGAGTCTGTTTCGCGTGTGGTGATCCCAACCATTTCGCGAACATGTGCCCAAACAGGGTTGTGAAACAAGAGCCTCAGCAACAGCAACAGCAGCAGCAACAACCTCAACAGCAACAGCAACAAGTCGCCTGCGCCAGAACTTTCAACATCAATGCGCTCCAAGCCCAGGCTGACAACAACGTGGTGAATGGTACGTTCCTTGTGAATGGTATTTATGCTTCTTGTTTGTTTGATACTAGAGCCGATAACTATTTTGTATCGTTTGAATTCGAGAAGCTCCTTAGTCGTAAGCGCTCCCATCTCCCCTCGACGTTCGATGTTGAAGTCACCACTGGAAGAACCGTCGCTGTCAATTCTGTTCTTCATGATTGTACTCTTGAGCTCAACAATCACATCTTCCCAATCGACCTTATTCCGATGCAACTTGGAAGTTTTGACGTCATAGTAGGCATGGATTTTCTTCGTGAAAACCATACTGAAGTTGTGTGCTTCGATAAAATGATTCGATTCTCGCTCGCAAATGGTGATGTATTGTGTGTTTATGGCGAAACTGCTTCGAAAGGTCTCAAGCTCATGTCATGTGTCCGAGCTAGCAAGTATCTCTGCAAGGAATACAGAGCTTTCTTGGCTAACATTGTAGTAGCGGTGAAGGAAAAGAAAGGAAAGACAGAGGTGAAAGACGTTCCTGTGGTTCGTGAATTTTCTAATGTGTTCCCTGATGATCTTCCCGGCCTACCACCAAGTCGTGATATCGACTTTCGTATCGACCTCATTCCAGGAGTGAACCCTGTTGCCAAAGCTCCTTACCGACTCGCTCCGTCCGAAATGCGCGAACTCTCGAGTCAGCTTCAGGAATTACTTGATAAAGGCTTCATTCGCCCGAGCACCTCTCCATGGGGCGCACCAGTCCTTTTTGTCCAAAAGAAGGATGGGTCGTTCCGGATGTGCATCGACTATCGGGAATTTAATAAGTTGACAATCAAGAATCGCTATCCCCTGCCTCGCATCGATGATTTGTTTGACCAGCTACAAGTTGCTACATGTTTCTCGAAGATTGATCTATGCTCAGGCTATCACCAGCTACGCATTCAAGAGGAGGATATACCCAAAACCGCTTTTCGCACCCGATACGGTCACTATGAGTTCGTTGTTATGCCTTTTAGTTTAACCAATGCACCCGCGGTTTTCATGTATCTGATGAATCACATGTGTAAACCTTATATCGACCGCTTCATCATCGTGTTCATCGATGATGTCTTGATCTATTCCAAGTCGAAAGCCGAGCACGCGCAACATCTACGTTTGGTTCTCGAGCTACTCCAAAGGAACCGACTCTATGCCAAGTTCTCCAAGTGTGAATTCTGGCTAGAGGAGGTGCAATTCCTAGGTCACATTGTCAATAGTCAAGGTATTCACGTCGATCCCGCGAAGATTGAAGCAGTTAAGAGTTGGATTACACCCAAGAACCCTTCTGAAGTCCGTTCTTTCCTCGGATTAGCGGGCTATTATCGATGATTTATCGAAGGGTTCTTAAAGATCGCTGTGCCGCTTACTATCTATTGTGATGCCTCGAACCTTGGTCTTGGTTGTGTCCTCATGCAACGGGACAAGGTCATTGCTTACGCCTCTCGTCAGCTCAAAATCCACGAAAAGAACTATACAACCCATGATCTAGAGCTAGGCGTATTTGTTTTTGCGTTAAAGATTTGGTGACACTACCTGTATGGTACCAAGTGTACGATCTTCACCGATCATAGGAGCCTACAACATATCTTTGACCAGAAGGAGCTTAATATGCATCAACGCCGATAGGTAGAACTTCTCAACGATTATGACTGTGAGATTCGTTATCATCCTGGCAAAGCAAATGTCGTTGTCAACGCTCTCAGCAGACGGAGTTATCTGCTCAGCATTCGTAATACCCACGCCCAATATGATCTCGAAACCCTCATCCGCGAAGCTCAGCATGCCTTTTTTAATGAACGCACTCTGAAGAAGGAAATAATCTACCACGATGGAGCCCATCTTGTGAATAAGTCGAATGGGATATTCCACTTTCTGGACCGAATTTGGATCCCTAAACGGACCAATTTGTGACAGATTTTGATGGACGAAGCCCACAAGTCTCGGTATTCTATTCATCCCGTTGCCGACAAGATGTACCAGGACCTTCTCTACAAGTACCAGTGGCCGGGCATGAAGAGGGATATCACCCTCTATGTTGGAAAGCGCCTGACTTGCTCGAAAGTCAATGCCGAACACCAAAGACCCTCTGGTTACTTGAACAACCCCCGATCCCTATGTGGAAGTGGGAAAGTATAGCTATGGACTTCATAACGAAACTTCCGCGCATGCCATCAAGTCACGACAGCATCTGGGTTGTCGTTGACCGTTTGACCAAATCTCCTCATTTTCTACGAATACGAGAAGACTACAAGGTAGAAAGATTAGCCTGAATCTACACCGATGAGATCATTTTTCGACACGGGACGCCTCGCGACATCATCTCTGACCGTGATGCTCGGTTCACCTCGCGTCTATGGGAAATGTTTCAAACGGCTCTCGGTACTACGCTTAATCTAAGTACCGCTTTTCATCCCCAAACCGACGGTCAGACTGAGAGAACGATTCGTACCCTTGAAGACATGCTTCGTTCGTGTGTCATAGATTTCGGTGGTAATTGGGACGCATACTTACCTCTAGTCGAATTCTCGTACAACAACAGTTATCATTCCAACATTCAAATGGCACCGTTTGAGGCTTTATACGGAAGAAAATGTCGATCGCCAATTGTATGGCACGAGATCGGGCACTCGTAATTAACCGGTCCCGAGCTATTGCAAGAAACGACTGACAAAGTTCTCTGATGCGTGTGAAGTGTGTATATAAGTTTAAGTATATTTTAAGCCCTTTTACACTTTCTTTAGCCAAGTTTTAAATTTATAAAACACGATATTTACTAACACTAAACACACATATGGGCAAGTGCACCCATCATGAGCATAGTATAGTGTTGGTAAGATACCGAGGTCGTCCAAGGACACAAGAGCTTTTAGTACCGGTTTATCCTCAACGTCTAATCAAATCAAAAAGTTTAGAAAAAAGGTTTTAAACTAAGAAAAATAAAAACTAACTAAAATGCTGAAAATAAAATAAAAATAAAATAGATAGACAAGATGAATCACTTGGCTCCGACTCGTGTTTAGTGTAACCTTTGATTATTTCCGCACTTTTGCACTTTTTAAGAGATTATCTTAGTTATTGTAGTAGGCCCCTCTTTTGAAGGCGACGTTACCCTCAACCCAGTAGTTTGAGTCAGCAAGGATACAATCCTAAAGGGTCGGATTATTGAAAGATAATTAATTAAGTTATTAATGCATATTATGGTAGGCCCCTCTTTTGAAGGTGACGTTACCCTCGGCTAAGTAGTCTGAGTCAGCAGGGATACAGTCCTAAGTAGCCGGATTAAAGTATTAATAGTAGCTTACATATGAGGGGATCAAAGAGTTTGGACCCCCGCCATCCAATACCGTTAAGTATTGAAGGAGGTCCTACTAAATTTGACCCAGGTCCTTACAGGATCTATACACTGAACAAGGCAAGACTTTTACCAAACCGTTCCCTTAACCCCTGACCAGGTAGCCAACATACCTCCATATAGACCGTGGAGATATGAATGGTGAAAATCTTTTATTTTATATAGACAGTAAAATAATGCCAAGACACCACGGACAAACGATAAGGAAAAATCACATTCAACATAAGAAATTAGTTATTAAAGTCATTAATACATAACCAAGTAAAAAGTGCGAAAAGATTAAATATAAAAAGTATTACACTAGACACTTTGTCTTCACCAAGTGATGTAAGTGACTTAGGCAAACATGGCCTTGATTGTCAAGAACTCTTACGATCAATCTTGGATCCCGAGACGACTCACACACTCTATGATGGACAATGGATGATGGTGGTGGATGATGGTGTTATGGTGGTGGTGGGTGGTGGGTGGTGGGTGAAGTGTGAGAGAGGTGGTGTGCCAAGGGATGGTTTGAGCTTGAGCCAAGCACTCCTATTTATAGGCTGAACAGAAGCCCGGGCACGTACCGGTGTCCAGTGGGCACGGCCCCGTGTCCACATCCTTCTCTGTCTTCATTAATTGCTCTTGTCTGTATTAGTTGACCACGACCCCGTGTCCGCTGGGCATGACCCCGTGTGCAGAAGCATATCTGTACTATCAAGATTTGCCTGGATTCTGCGAATCTTATAGTTGACCACGGCCCCGTGTCCGCTGAGCACGGCCCCGTGGTGGGCGATGGAAGCTTCTACAACTTTGTCTTTTATGCAGACACTTGGGCACGCCCCCGTGCTCATTGAGCACGGGGCGTGTTCGGCCTTCTGTTCTCTTGTTTTGCTTGGGAAGATGCTGTCGTGGGGTCGGGCATGTCACGTTTGTTCCTTTTCTTGTATTTATGTTAGATTTAGATGCCTTTTTGCTTCTTTTGTTAATTTGAGCTCATTTAATCCTGAAAATACAAAAGGAAGACAAAAGCACACTTTTTCCAACATTAGTTCTAAAAAAGGGTTAGTTTTATGCCACAATTGATGTAATTTATATGTTGCATTTTGCACACATCAAATACCCCCACACTTGAATCTTTGCTTGTCCTCAAGCAAAACTCTTTATAATGTGGCTTTACACTCCCAAATGGAATGGGTAGAAGAGAAGGTTTTTGGGCTTGTCATAGAGTATCGGGATTTCTAAGATTCTTTATTTAGTTTTATTTTTATTTATTTACAATTCTATTCGTCATGATTTATTTAAAACTTTTCATAAGATAAATTACTTATTAGGGCATAACATGCCTCTTTAAAATTCCATTTATATACAAGTTCACATACCTCACGGGGGATCACTCAACACTCGGCCGAATATGTATTTTAGTGAATCACTCGAGAGCGGCATGGAACTTACTCCTACCATAGGCTTGCCAAGCAATCAATCCTCCTCCTTTTTAACTATATACCTTTGTAAATATCAAGAGGACTTTTGGGTGAAGGGTTAGGCTTGGGTTAAAGGTAGGTGGTTGGGTTAGTGGTTAGTGAAAGGGCGAAAAGTGTAACAAGTGTCGGTTTTCGTAAGACTTTCTATTTTTTTGCAACTTTTTATTTTGATGAAGCTTTTATTCAAAAAAGTTATTTTTGATAAACTTGTTTGTTTATTTCTCTTTTGCTTCATCATCAACATTTTTTTTAAGGTCATACGAAAAACCGGGCTTGTTACTAAAATAAAAGGTTAAAAATAAAAAGGGTTTTGGTGGGTGAAAGGGTGTTTGGTTTGGGTTATGAAATGAAAATGTTTAGGCTCAAAGGGGCTAACTAGGAGGATTTTGGGTAGGTGGTAAAAAAGAAAAAAGAAAATAATGGTGTAGAAATAAAAAGGGTTAGTCCTAATGCCTCCATCATTTACTTACTCGGGTTTAAGTTGTTAAGGACCGAGAATGCATCGTCGTGGCAAGTTCTAGAGTCGTAAGAACCAAGCGGCTATTCACACAAGAAACGAAAAATGAGCATTTAGTTTAATGATATGTATTTGTATGCTCAATAAAGGCTCAAAACTCACTTTTGTGGGAATGGGTTTTTTATGTGATCAAGTATATATAATCAAATTTTAACTAAGCTTGTCATGCCGTTTCATAATTTTCTTATGTTGGTTCTTTTTATCACGACGCTATCGGTTGTAAATTTGTAAAAATATAACCTTTTTAGAATTTGAATTTCCCGAGTTAAACCTAGACAAGTAAAAAAATGAAAATTTTTGAAAAAATTTGGGGTGATTAGCGGTTCCAATAGAGCTTTGTGTAAGGCTTGTAGTTAGGACTTGCAAGATTCAAGGTTTTAGCATCCCCCCCCACACTTAAATTACACATTGTCCTCAATGTGTCCCAAAAATAAGTTTTTAGGTTGATTGAATGTGTAAAAAGGTGTGAAAAAGCAAAAATTTGTGTTACTGGGCGCTGGACACGGCCCCGTGTTGTCCGAGCACGACCCCGTGTTCAGGTGCCAGTAACAAAATTGAAAAAGAGAAACAGAAGCCTGGACATGGGGGCGTGTTGGGTGAACACGACCCGTGTCCAGTTTACCTGAACTGGGCATTTTCTGCAGACTGTGCAGCACGGGGCCGTGTTGGGCGGACACGGTCCGTGCTGAACTTACTGTTAACGAAGAAAATTGTCGGATGGCCCTGTTTTCCTTCATGGGGTGCTGGTTCAAGTTTCCCTTATTTCCTTTGCCATCCCGAGTGTGTTTTATTCCTGAAAATTAAAACTAACTAGAAAACATAAAGGTTAATCTAAACTAAACTAAGGATAGTTCCGCGGAATGCCTCCGTGGTGCGCCACGTTTATAAGGGTCCTTGGCTAGACCCAAAGCATGGTCATATGTCACCCAAGTGGGATGTTTTGCATCCCATGCTACACCGTCGGAGAGCGTCATCCAAGCTTGAGTCTATGACCTTCATGTAGTTGATCGGGTCTTCGTCTTCTACTCTCTTCCCAACTCCAAACTTCACTTCCTCGTCCCCAAACTTCAATGTTAGTGTTCTGTCATTCATATCCACCACTGCTTGGGCGGTGGCTAGAAATGGCCTCCCGAGGATGAGAGGGACATCGGCGTCTTCCTCCATGTCTAGGATGACAAAGTCGGCCGGGAAAACGAAATTGTCAACTTTGACCAATAGATTTTCAGCGAAACCTTGTAGAAATTTGACGGATCTGTCGGCGAGTTGTATGCTCATCTTTGTAGGGCTCGTTGTTCCTAGGCCGAGTCGTTTGAACATTGATGCGGGCATGAGGTTAATGCTTGCCCCAAGATCGGCTAGTGCATTACGAATGGGGGATTCCCCAATCGAGCAAGGAATCGTGAAGCTTCCAGGATCAATTTTCTTTTGTGGGAGTTTGTTGAGTACTAAGGCGGAGCATTCTTCGCCTAAGTTAACTAATTGCAATGATTCAATTTTCCTTTTGTGAGTGAGGAAGTCCCTCATAAATTTTGCATATTTAGGCATTTGGGTTAGGACCTCAATAAAAGGAACATTAACATGCAATTGTTTTAGTAAATTTTTGAACTTTGCGAATTGCTCATCGGTCTTTTGATGAATTAACTGTCCGGGGTATGGAACCGGAGGAGTCTTGGTGGGCTCTTGATTTGGTGGAGAAGCCTTTTCTGGTTGGGGCGCGGGTGGAGTCGTGGTTTGGTTGGATTGGCTTCTTTCAGTTGGTGGTAATGGAGCCTCCTCGGGACCCACGGTTCGGTTTCTCAACGTAATGAGATGTACTTGTGCCTTTGGGTTGGTTTCGGTATTGCTTGGTAACGCGCCTTGTGGTATCTCAGAGAAATTTTGAGCTACTTGATTTAATTGTTTTTCAATGTTTTGAATGCTAGCTTGTTGATTTCTAAAATCCGATTCCAATTGCTGAAATCGATCTGAGTTTTTCTTTTTGGTGTCGGAGATGAGGCGAGATACAGTATCTTCAAGCCTTTCTCGTCCACCTTGTTGTTGAGAAAAGTTTTGTGGTTGTTGAAAGTTAGTTCGTTGGTTTTGTTGGTTACTACTATTGCCGCGATCTCTCCAACCAAGGTTAGGGTGGTTACGCCATCCTTGGTTGTAGGTACCCGTTGGTGGACCCGACGGCCTAGGTCTATTATCAATGTAGTTTACCATTTCTGTTTGATCATCTACTTCTTTCATACAACTCCAATTTTCATGTGGTCCACCGCACCCCTCACAAGCCATAACCGAGGCCGTTTTTACCATTTCTAACTTTTTGATTTTTGAAGAAAGGGCCTCGATTTGGGCTTGTAAAGAAGTGCTTTCGTCAACCTTATGGGCGCCCGGGGCAATAGATTTATTACCTCGGGGAATGTGCCACTGAAAATTGGTTTGAGCAATTTCCTCAATTTGATTATATATTTCATTTGGGCGACGATTACCTAGAAGTCCCCCGGAGCTAGAATCAAGTGTTTGTCTTGTGTGTGGCAACAACCCATTGTAGAAAGTGGATACTTGTTGCCATACCGCAAGACCGTGATGAGGACACTTTCTTAGTAGCTCCTTGAACCTTTCCCAAGTTTCATATAAGGATTCCCCATCCTCTTGAGAATATGTATTAATTTCAGTCATTAATTTAGCCGTTTTAGCAGGAGGGAAATACTTATATAGAAACTTTTGGGCTAGTTCATCCCAGGTGTTTACCGAGCCAACTGGGAGGGTGTTAAGCCAAGCCTTAGCTCGGTCTTTTAGTGAAAATGGAAACATTCGAAGGCGGATGGCGTCGTTTGATGCTCCATTGATCCGAAAGGTATCACATATTTCTAAGAAATTAGTAATATGTAGATGGGGATCCTCGTCCGCAAGCCCATGAAAGGTTGCGGAGTTTTGAAGCATTTGTATCAAATGCGGTCGAAGTTCGAAGTTATTGGCTTCGACATTCGGTGCATTGATAGCGGCGCCGAGATTACCTACAGTGGGCCGTAGGTAATCCATGAGGGTACGTTGGTCCGCCATTGGAGGTGGGTCCCCCGAAACTTTCTCTTGGTTTTTAGCTTTAAGTCTTTTTCTGAGGAAGCGTTCGGGTTCTTCTAGAGGTTCTTTTATGTCTCTACTAGAACTGGAGCTCATGCACTACGTAGGAAATTCAAATGTGGCGTCTGGGTTCCAAGTCCTGCAATAAAAACAGAAAAGAACGTTGGTCAGAAGGTTCACCACGGCCCCGTGTTCAGTGAACACGGCCCGTGGTCGGAGATACAGTGATTGTTTTCCGGATCCCTGTTACTGGGGAGTTGGACACGGCCCCGTGTTGCACCGACACGGCCCCGTGCTCAGCTCTCTGTAACTCGGAAAATAAAAACTGCCAGTAACAATGCTGGGCACGGCCCGTGTCCGACCAGGCACGACCCGTGCTGAGTTCTGCAGAAGCTGAAAAATTAAGAAAAATCCTAAAAAAATAAGAAAAAACGATTAGGCCGTTGATTCCTAACTTTCTTAAAATCCTTGTGTCCCCGGCAACGGCGCCAAAAAACTTGATGCGTGTGAAGTGTGTATATAAGTTTAAGTATATTTTAAGCCCTTTTACACTTTCTTTAGCCAAGTTTTAAATTTATAAAACACGATATTTACTAACACTAAACACACATATGGGCAAGTGCACCCATCGTGAGCGTAGTATAGTGTTGGTAAGATACCGAGGTCGTCCAAGGACACAAGAGCTTTTAGTACCGGTTTATCCTCAACGTCTAATCAAATCAAAAAGTTTAGAAAAAAGGTTTTAAACTAAGAAAAATAAAAACTAACTAAAATGCTGAAAATAAAATAAAAATAAAATAAAAATAAAACAGATAGACAAGATGAATCACTTGGCTCCGACTCGTGTTTAGTGTAACCTTTGATTATTTCCGCACTTTTGCACTTTTTAAGAGATTATCTTAGTTATTGTAGTAGGCCCCTCTTTTGAAGGCGACGTTACCCTCAACCCAGTAGTTTGAGTCAGCAAGGATACAATCCTAAAGGGTCGGATTATTGAAAGATAATTAATTAAGTTATTAATGCATATTATGGTAGGCCCCTCTTTTGAAGGTGACGTTACCCTCGGCTAAGTAGTCTGAGTCAGCAGGGATACAGTCCTAAGTAGCCGGATTAAAGTATTAATAGTAGCTTACATATGAGGGGATCAAAGAGTTTGGACCCTCGCCATCCAATACCGTTAAGTATTGAAGGAGGTCCTACTAAATTTGACCCAGGTCCTTGCAGGATCTATACACTGAACAAGGCAAGACTTTTACCAAACCGTTCCCTTAACCCCCGACCAGGTAGCCAACATACCTCCATATAGACCGTGGAGATATGAATGGTGAAAATCTTTTATTTTATATAGACAGTAAAATAATGCCAAGACACCACGGACAAACGATAAGGAAAAATCACATTCAACATAAGAAACTAGTTATTAAAGTCATTAATACATAACCAAGTAAAAAGTGCGAAAAGATTAAAAATAAAAAGTATTACACTAGACACTTTGTCTTCACCAAGTGATGTAAGAGACTTAGGCAAACATGGCCTTGATTGTCAAGAACTCTTACGATCAATCTTGGATCCTGAGATGACTCACACACTCTATGATGGATAATGGATGATGGTGTTATGGTGGTGGTGGGTGAAGTGTGAGAGAGGTGGTGTGCCAAGGGATGGTTTGAGCTTGAGCCAAGCACTCCTATTTATAGGCTGAACAGAAGCTCGGGCACAGACCCGTGTCCAGTGGGCACGGCCCCGTGTCCACATCCTTCTCTGTCTTCATTAATTGCTCTTGTCTGTATTAGTTGACCACGGCCCCGTGTCCGTTGGGCACGACCCGGTGTGCAGAAGCATATCTGTACTATCAAGATTTGCCTGGATTCTGCGAATCTTATAGTTGACCACGACCCCGTGTCTGCTGAGCACGGCCCCGTGGTGGGCGACGGAAGCTTCTACAACTTTGTCTTTTATGCTGACACTTGGGCACGCCCCCGTGCTCATTGAGCACGGGGCATGTTCAGCCTTCTGTTCTCTTGTTTTGCTTGGGAAGATGCTGTCGTGGGGTCGGGCATGTCACGTTTGTTCCTTTTCTTGTATTTATGTTAGATTTAGCTGCCTTTTTGCTTCTTTTGTTAATTTGAGCTCATTTAATCCTGAAAATACAAAGGGAAGACAAAAGCACAGTTTTTCCAACATTAGTACTAAAAAAGGGTTAGTTTTATGCCACAATTGATGTAATTTATATGTTACATTTTGCACACATCATTCTCCAAATTCGAGACAATCTGCTGAAAGCTCGGAGTCGTCAGAAAAGTTACGCCGATAGACGACGCAAGCCCCTTGAATTTGACGTTGGCGACTACGTACTCCTAAAGGTATCACCTTGGAAGGGTGTGGTCAGATTCGGCAAGAAAGGGAAACTAGCGCCTCGATATGTTGGACCTTTTAAGATTCTAGAAAGGGTCGGAAAAGTCGCCTACAGACTCGAACTACCGGAGGAACTTAGTAATGTCCACCCGACTTTCCATGTGTCGAACCTCCGAAAGTGCCTGGCTGAGCATGATTTAATTGTACCTCTAGAAGATCTTCAAGTAAACGGAACACTACACTTCGTGGAGAAGCCTGTCGAAATCATGGATCGCCAAACCAAGCAACTCCGACGCTCACGTATTCCTATTGTGAAAGTTCGATGGGAAGGCAAACGAGGCGCAGAGTTCACTTGGGAACTCGAAAGCGACAATCGGGACGAAATTCCCTCAACTAGGGGAGGCTGTAACACCCCGTGTTTCGAAAGTCAAAGTCAAAGTCAAGATTGAAGTCAAAGGGAGACAAGATCACTGATTGCGATCTGTCACTTCTTCCTCAAATCCTGTTCTGACTTCTTTGACTTGTAAATAGTCTGTTTTGTCAATGCATTAGTTGTATTATGTGGAGTATTTGCTAATAATTGAGGTTTAATCACTATTTATCGATATTTATCGCATGTTTAATCGCTTTATCGCTTATCGCAATCACACTCGCAACTCGAATTACGCAATCTGGTTATTATTCTTATGTGTGTGTGTGCCTAATGTGTTGCTTGTGCATGTTTATTTATGTTTATGTGATGGTGACTAATCGAAACGCACTCGAAACTCAATCGCAATCAAATCGCAAACGCTAAACGCAAGTCAATTAAGGATGATTGTATGTTGATATAGTAGTTGGGATTAAAAGTAATTTGAATAGGAAACTCTGTCGCATCGCAACGCTCAGAACGTGAATCGAAATCGCAAAAGCCATCGCGCCGTTCACTCCAATCGAGTGGCCAGCCGATCAAGCTGCCACCCGATCGAGTTGCCACTCGATCGAGCAGCCACCCGATCGGGTTACCACCCGATCGACTAGCCCTCTCCTCCCCCTTTCCTTTTATGGAAACCCTATAAATACCCCTGTCAACATCACAAACTTACCTTTTTCTGCACCTCTCATCCGACCAGCGTTTCTTGCCCACTTTTCTTTAGATTTCTCGCGATTCTTGTAAGTTTCCCATCTAAATCTTGTACTTTCTTGATCTACACGCACTCCTACACCCTTCTATCTTTGAAATCACAAGATTTGAGGTGTTCTAGGATGATGTCATCATGGTGTTCTTATGAATTTCATGTTCTGGCTTCAATCCACCAAGAACAACTTAGATTTGAATGATTTCCACACAAATAAACAAAGATCTTTCATAGATCTAAACATAATCATGGTGAAAATGATTGAAAGATGGTTTTCCAACCTTCTTTCAACACTTTTACACTCAATGCACTCAAAACCGATAGAATCAAAGCTTGTTCTAACCTTCTACTGTTTCGTGTTGATGTGTTGGTTCAAGATCTGGATTCAATCCACGAGACGTTGGTTTCGGGTTTGAACATGAATAACCAACTCGAACCGGGAACTGTTCGGATCAGGGTGATTCCTGTCCGGCCAGCTCACTCGGGACGAGATAAGGGTTCCGTTATACAAACAAGACATCAAAACGCCTCATTCAAAACTACAAAACTCCAAACAGAAACCAGTGTTAGAACGATCAGACCATCGAAACGGACTATTGTCCGATCGGGTTACCACCCGACCGGATTGCCACCCGATCGACCGGCTGTCCGATCGGGCTGCACTTGGTTCTATACTTAAACCATTTTCTCAAACTATTTAAGGATCTGAATGTTGAAACGGACTACCACCCGATCGAATTGCCATCCGATCGAGTAACCGTCCGATCGTGTGACGTTTAGGGACTTAATAATTTTCAACATATTTCACTCCGAACGGATTGCCACCCGATCGGATAGCCATCCGATCGAGTGACCGTCCTGCTGAAAATTTGTTCTCAACCTGAGAAGCCTCGCCAATCGGGTTGCTGTCTGATCGAACAGTCGTTCGATCGACCGACCTGAAAGGTAGAGATATTTCTCTGTTTTCAAAATGCTACAATGAAAACTTTAAAAGACAAGCCATCATACACAAACACATCCATCCCAAACGAGGTGACTATCCAATCGAGTGACCACCCGATCGGGTGACCACCCGAACGGATTGTCATCCGATCGACCGGCCACCCGATCGGATTGCCACCCGATCGGATTGTTGTTCGATCCAATGACACTTTATATCGTTTTACGTGCCGCTTATCGTTATGATATCATTCTGATCAGGCTAATCTTACTCTCTAGCGCTTGTTAGGAAACTTTATTTGTAAGCATTGAAGAAAATCACAATCAACTGGATCTATGAAGAGATCACAGTCCTGAAGATCACGAACAAGAAAAAGAAGATCAGATGGGACAATTGAAATGAAGAGCATCTACTTCAAAGAATCACAAGTTGATCAAGAGCTGAATTGGATTATCAGAAAAGGTCATTTCTGATGGATCTGATGATATTTCTGATGAAATATCATCAGTTTCTGACGATTCTGATCATCAGTATTTTTCTGATGATTTGTTCATTAGAATTTCTGATGAAGTGGTTTATCAGAATTCTGATGAAATATCCCACTTGTCTGAAATTGGCTCTGTCCTGCCACACTTACCGAAGCAAGTTGACATTAATTGATATCATGATGAAAAAGGCAACTTGAATGTTGGATTCAATGAATATGTCAATTGGGCACTTTTAGCAGGACTTATTGCATGAATAAACTATTGTTTATTCATGTACCGAGCCATCTATAAATAGAAGGCTCAACCAGGAGAAGCAAAGTGAGTTTGAAACTTAGCATTCACACATACATCAAAACTCCATTGCCCTCTCACCCACCGAATTCAAGATTCGTTTGTACTAGATAATAATCTTACAATCACCTTGTAAACCATTTTGTTTCAAAGTGATATAAACTTGATAATTCTGTAGGTCTTGTTTCTTGAAAGTCTTATTTCCATTTCCGCACATCTTTTTCACATCTACTGAAATCACTTGCCATATTACGTGAAAAGAAGTTGTTTTAAGGCCATACTGGGTCCAACAATTGGTATCAGAGCAGATTGAATAAACTATTTTCAAACGATCAATCGCTCATCTTCTTTTCTCTAAATATGGCCAGCTTTCAATCCTGGAATAATGCTTTTAACATTGGTTCTATGTCTAAACCTCCGACTCTGGTCAGAGAGGAATACCCCCAATGGAAAATCAGGATGGTCAATTTCCTTAATGGTCATGACCGAGCTCTGTTTCAATCCATTGAAAGGGGTCCACATACACCAATGACAGATATACCTGCTATTCCAGCAACTGACCAACCACCAGCTATCCCTGCCTCCCGCGCTCCCAAAAGTGAAATAAACTGGAGCGCAGAAGACAAGGACCTGGTGGCTGGGGATGAAAGGGCAAAGTCACTTTTAATAATGGCCATCCCCAATGACATATTTTCACAAGTTGATGCATGTGCATCAGCTAAGGAAATATGGGATCAGTTGGAAAATCTTTGTTAAGGAGGAGAAAGGATGAAGAGAACAAACAATGTCTCATCTTGTGAAAGGTTTAAAAGTTTGCCAAATGAAAGGTTAAATGATACATATCAAAGATTTACAAAACTTTTAAACGAGCTAAAGAAATTTGGAATAACAAAGTCAAACGATGAAAGAAACATAAAATTTCTTGATGCCTTTCCTAGAGAATGGAGAAGTCTAACCATGACTTTATCATCAACCTTAGAACTAGGAAACATGAGTCTTCATGACTTGTACAGCATCTTGATCCCCAGAGAGGAAGAAATATTTGAAGAAACCATTCAAAGAGGGGGATCTTTAGCTCTTATCTCTAACTCACAAAGAATAATACCCACCAATGATCCACAACCATCAAGCAGCCAAAGTTTTGAAGCTTCTGATACTTCATCAGACTTTTTAGCTTTTGCTGAGGCAATAGCACTGCTCACCAAAACATTCGAGCAGAGGTCGAGGGGAGGAAGACAGAGATACCAGAGGAGTGACAGAGGAAGGATGGATGGAAGATCTAAAGAAGAGGTTAGATCTAAGGATAAAGGGAAGGCTGAAGTTGTGTGTTACAAGTGCAAGCAGAGAGGTCATTATGCATCAGAATGCAAGACCAAAAAGCTGAAGGATGTTGCCTATTATGAGAAAAAGCTTGAAGAAGCAAAGAAACAGCAATAGGTAAGCTTAATTGCTGGAACAGATACATGGTTATCTGATGATTCTTCTGATGATGAAGAAGAAGAATTGGCAAATTTCTGCCTCATGGCACTCTCTGAAGGACTACCAGAAACTTCAGAACAAAAGGTAAATTTAGACAATCTTGATCTTGAACACAAGCTAAACAAGCTCATGTTAGATTTTCTAAATCTGCAAGAAAAACATCAATCGGATATTAGAAAATCTGATGAGTTGCAAAGGACTTTGAATAAAATCATTCTTGAAAACCAATTTCTTATAGAGGATAGTTTAGATCAAAGAGCCAAAATTGAGTTTTATGAAAATGAAAGAAAAGATCTTTACAAGAAAATCAATGACAAAGAAATCAATGTAAGAGGTTTTCAACAAGCCAAAGAGTTCATAAATTTTATTGAGTCCACACCTAAGAACAAAGGAGAGGGTTTAGGTTATACAAGATCAAATGGAAATAAACCTACTATCTTTGTAAAAACAACTCATCAGATTTCTGATAAATTTGTATCAGAATCTGAATCTTGCAAAACAACCTGTTCTGAATACTCTTTTGAAAAACCAAACTTCAAAACAAGCAAGAGTGAATGCAGTCAAGAATCTATAAAGACTCCAGAAGCAGTTCACTCATCTTTTCAAAATTATCCACTCATTCCATCACAAGAGGAAATATCAGAAAATTCTGATACATCTTGTATGTGTGTTGACATACTGAAGCTTGTTCAACACCATCTTCAAAAGAAAAATGTAAAATCTGTTAGTGGCTCAGCATATAACAGAGTTTCTGATGCAAAACCAAGAAGAAGAAGAAATAAAGTGATTAATATTCCAGCAGAAATAGTACCCAAGCATGCCTGGGTACCAAAAACCCTCTAATCATTTCATTTCAGGACCATCATGTGCAGCAGATCTGGTACTGTGACTCAGGAAGCTCCAAGCACATGACTGGGGACAGGAGCTTACTCAGCAACTTTGTTTCAAAGCTGGGTAGAATGGTAAATTTTGGAAATGGAGTGAAAGGAAGGATCATGGGGTATGGTTGCATAAAGTATGGATGTTTGACCATAGAGAAAGTAGCCTATGTTGAAGGCTTAAAGTATAATTTGCTGAGTTGTGGTCAATTCTGTGACAAAGGTTTTCAGGTAACCTTTTTACCAGAAAAGTGCTTGTTAATAGGTATAGATGATAATAAAATCTATTTAAGTAGGAAAAGGATAAGAAAATCAATTTACTATTTTGACTTCAAAGAAGAAAGTGAACATCCAAAACTATGTTTATTTTCAAAACTCAACAAAGGTAGTAGTTGGTTATGGCACAAGAGGCTTGCCCACTTAAATTTCAAAAACCTAAGCAAACTAGCAAGCAAAGGTCTGGTAAAAGGATTACCTTTGATATCCTCAAAGAAGGATAAAATTTGTGAATCATGTGAGATGGGTAAATCCAAGAGAAGCTCACATAAATCAATTTCTGAGTCTTCTATTTCACAAAATTTGGAATTGTTACACATGGATCTGTGTGGACCCATAAGTACAGAAAGTTTTTCTGGAAAGAAATACATACTAGTCATAGTAGATGATTTTTCCAGGCACACATGGGTAGAATTTTTGAGAAAGAAAAGTGAAACTCCTGATCTGATCATAAATTTTATCAAGAAAATTGAAAATCTGTTAAAATTAACAGTCAGAAGGATCAGATCAGACAATGGAACAGAGTTTAAAAATTCAAAAATTGAGAATTTTCTTGTAAGTAAAGGAATTTCTCATGATTTTTCTGCTCCAAGAACACCTCAACAGAATGGGGTGGTTGAAAGAAGAAATGGGACCTTGGTAGAAGCTGCCAGAACCATGCTTGCTTATGCCAAGCTGCCCACTCATTTTTGGGCAGAGGCTATAGCTAATGCATGTTTCACCCAAAACAGAACCATTATCAACAAAAGGCACAACAAAACACCTTACAACATTATCAATGGAAGAATTCCAAGTGTAAAATTTTTGCATACATTTGGTTGTAGATGTTTTGTTTTTAATGATTTTGAAAGCCTTGAAAATTTGACAGAAAAGCAGAAAAAGGTATTTTTCTTGGTTACTCTTTGTCCTCAAAAGCATACAGAGTTTTTATTCTCAACACCAGGACAATCAGAGAAAGTTTGTATGTCTCATTTGATGACTCATCAGAAACAGAGGTTTCTGATGCATACATGAAAGAAATAAACTTTTCTGACAAACAAGAAAATTATGAACATCTCTTTGAAATGATAACTGAAGATTTCCTAGAACATGATAATGCTTACAAAAACAAATCAAAAGATTATTCATGTACTAACTCTGCAGAACATGTACATCAGAAACTCAGAATTCTGATACTTTTCACACAAATGAAGCACCTGTTCAGGGGGAAACTTCAAATCCATCAGAACCAACAACTTTTCACAACAAGTTAAGATGGATCAAAGGACATGTTAATTCTGACATCATTGGCAATCCTGCAGATGGTGTCAAAACAAGATCTGCAACTGCACATGAATGTGCATTCTCTGGGTTCTTAAGCAAAGTAGAACCCAAATCTGTCAAAGAAGCTCTAAGTGACCCAGACTGGATTCAAGCTATGCAAGAAGAGCTTGATCAATTTGAAAGGAGCAAGGTATGGGATCTGGTACCCAAGCCAAAAGACAAGTCTGTCATAGGCTCAAAATGGGTATTCGGGAATAAATCTGATGAGAATGGCATAATCACCAGGAACAAAGCAAGGTTAGTGGTCAAAGGTTATTGTCAACAAGAAGGTATTGATTATGATGAAACTTTTGCACCAGTAGCTAGATTGGAAGCTGTAAGAATTTTTCTTGCTTATGCTGCATACAAGGATTTCAAAGTTTATCAAATGGATGTAAAATCAGCTTTTCTGAATGGTAAAATTGAGGAAGAAGTTTATGTGCAACAACCAGAAGGCTTTGTTGATCCAAAATTTCAAAATCATGTTTATAGATTAAACAAAGCCTTCTATGGGTTGAAGCAAGCTCCTAGAGCATGGTATGAAACTTTATCAAACTTCTTACTCAATTCTGGGTTTACCAAAGGCACTATTGATACCACACTTTTTCTCAAAACACACAAAGGTCATACTTTACTGGTCCAAATATATGTTGATGACATTATATTTGGGTCAACAAATGAAAATTTTTGTGACAAATTTCAAAAGTTGATGACCAACCACTTTGAAATGAGTATGATGGGTGAGTTAACCTTTTTCTTAGGGTTACAAGTTAAACAAAGAATTGATGAAATATTTTTGAGTCAATCAAAATATGTGAAAACAATTCTACAAAAATACTCACTTGAAAACTGCTCTGTTTCAAAAACTCCCATGGCAACAGGGAACAAGTTAGATTCTGACAAAGATGGAATAAGTGTAGATATTAAAACCTATAGAGGGATGATAGGATCATTGCTATATTTAACTGCAAGCAGACCAGATATTATGTTTGCAACATGCTTTCTGGCCAGATATCAATGTGATCCGAAAGAATCCCATCTAAAAGCTGTAAAAAGGGTTTTCAAATATCTCAAAGGTTCATTAGAACTTGGTCTCTGGTATCCTAAGGATACAAACCTTGAACTAAATGCATTCACAGATGCAGATTATGCAGGGTGCAAAATTGACAGGAAAAGCACATCTGGTGCCTGTCAACTCTTGGGAGAAAAAATTGGTATGTTGGGCAAGCAAGAAACAAAACTGTGTTGCCACATCAACAGCAGAATCAGAATATGTAGCAGCAGCAAGTTGCTGTTCACAAGTGCTGTGGATGCAAACTCAACTGAAAGATTATGGAGTAACTCCGACAAGAATTCCAATTCTATGTGACTCAAAGAGTGCTATTGCTATAACAGAAAATCCAGTTCATCACTCAAGAACCAAACACATAGATGTCAGATATAACTTCATAAAAGATCATGTGGAAAAAGGTAACATTGAAATGTATTTTGTTCCAACTGAAAACCAAATTGCTGATATCTTTACAAAACCTCTTGATGAAAAGAGACACAATTTTTTGATCAGCAAACTGGGCATGGTTAACTTAAATCATGAAGATTTTTCAGAAAACACAAAGACACAAATTGAAAACCAACTTGATGAACATCAAAGTTATGATAATCATAGAACAAATCAACTGTCTTCTGATAAAGCAATCCATCAATCTGATGGAACATCAGAAAATCTGATGAATCAGAAAATCTGAAGAAATACCAGAATATCTGGTGAAATCACCAGAAGTTCTGATATAAAATCAGAAACCAGGTTGAAACTTCAGAATAATTTGTAATCATCATAAATTTATATCTTCATGCACATCCCACACACTGTATTATATTCATTTTTGTAAATAATCTGTTTTTGTATTTTTTTTCTTTTCTCTTTCTTAATTATTATTAAAAAAATATACAAAAAGGGGGAAAAGTAACATGCATACTGATGAAATTACATACAGCTGAGAAAACCAACCGTCTCAATTTTTTTTCTTCAGAATATTGGATTTCTTTTGTACTGCCATTGCATGCAACGTCATTTTTTCATAAGATAACTTAAGTGACACGTGGGCACTAGAATCATTAGGAGCTATGAAAGTAGCCACCTAGTCATTAAATGCTTACTCACACATGGGGCTTAGTAGACTGTCATATTCACTGTTACATTCACTGCAACTGATATCGTCTTAATTGAAGAGAAAAGGGTTGGCTGTTAAAAATCATTTATAGGGAACCATCACTTTCATCTATAAATATTAACAACCGGAAAAGAACTCACCTCACACCAAAAACATCTCTTCATAAGCCCTTCGATAGAATTTTTCTTATCTTAAAATGGATCGCCCAAAATTGATGAAAGCTACTCAATTCCCTCTCCCATTTCACAGACTTCATAATCTTAGATTGAGATCCAACTTGGAAGGACCTGCATGGGAGGACTGCAGGCTTGTGTACAATATATCATGCGAAGTCCTTTGGGCTTTGCTGTATCATCACATGTCACCATTTATCCAGAACTTCTCCAAGAGTTTTGGTGGAACTCTCACATCATTTTTAGTGGTACTTCCGTATGGATTGAAAGTGAGGTTATGGGGGTAAAGATTACCCTAAAAGAGGAAACAATCAGAAATGTCCTCAAACTGGGTAATGATCATGAAATCAAATTTCTGGAGAAGGTAAATGTGTAACAGACCTTGACTGAAATGGGCTATCATACACTCAACTCGTCAAGGGCTGTTAGCAAATCTGGTTTTATACCACCTTTCCAGTTTTTGGTAACACAGCTAAGTGTCTGCTTCTCCAAGAAGATTGGACACTTCAACGAGCTGTCTCATAAGATGATGGAAGTGGTTCATGTTGTTATACAGGAAAAACCTTACAACTATGCTAAGTTTCTCATGAGAGACCTAGAAGCTAACATCCATGACCGTCAACCCTTTCTAATCTACCCTCGATTCGTAACCAAGGTGATCACAAGTCAGCTGGACTTTGGAGGAGTGAGAAGCTGCTATCCAAGAGCCGAGCTGGCACTACAAGAAAATATTAGTGAAGCCACCCTGACGCCATCAACGAATCACACCGGTAGAATAACCAGTCTTTGGTTATATGTGAAGTGCATGTACAACGTGTTGGAGGAGGAGGAGTAGTTGTTGTTTGTTTTTTTCTTGTTTTTTTTATATCAGGTTTGTTTTTATTTCTTTTCATCTCTTAATGTTAATAGATCTAGGGGGAACTAACACAACATGTCTGATAAAAACAAGGAAAATCTGGTGAAACCAACATGAGATCTGACAGGATTTAGTGAAATTCAGAAAATCTGATAATCAATCAGAAAATCTGGTATTTACTCAGAAAACTCATTAAGCTACATGAATCTGTTCATTCACCAGAAAATTTTCAAGTTGACCAGAAAATCTGACAATAAATCAGAAAATCAAGTTTCTATCAGAATTTTTTTCTGAAAAACAGGAAGTTTAACATATCATCAGAAAAACAATGCTTTTAATCAGAGCTGAAGAAACTTATGACCATCTAAATTTTTTTTAAATAAGTTTCTTTCAAAAAAATTTTCTGAGGACTAGAACAAGCTGTATGAAAAATAGTTCCTGTATATCAGAACAAAAGTGTGG
The DNA here is from genome assembly GCA_030545235.1 of Helianthus tuberosus. Taxonomy (NCBI): domain Eukaryota; kingdom Viridiplantae; phylum Streptophyta; class Magnoliopsida; order Asterales; family Asteraceae; genus Helianthus; species Helianthus tuberosus. Next base: position 54,720,700 of record CM060436.1, read on the forward strand.
AGTTCAGAACGGCATGACTGCAATGTAAGTAAAAATCTCAGAACTCTACTCATTCCCTCTCATCTTAAAAAAAAAAAATCTGATGATTCATCCTCTGCAAATGAATCAATTGCATTCTGATGACATATGAAGAAAATACAACTCTCAAAATTTTTATTCAAAATTTTCTGAAATATATCATCAAGAGAAATACCTGGGAAGACACATAAAAGGTTTCTATTGGACCTTTTTGAAACAAAAAGGGTCCCACATGATGAAAAGGTGCAAGTTGGAAATTAGTATTTATCCGAAAAATCATTGGAATCTCTAAAATTCTTTAAAGGATTTACATTAAATTAGAGATAAACCAAAGGTTTTTCAAAAACGGTTGTTTCTTTAAAAGGATTAAAACATCATTAAGGTGTCATTAACCACCTTGATCACAAACAACCTACGATAAACACTCAAGAATCTTTGTCTGTGTACACTATAAATACCTCATTAAAAAACAGAGACTCCCATCATCAACCTTCAAATTCAAAACCCTAAAATCCTTTTCCGAAACCAAAACCCAAATTCTCAATGGCAGCTATCAACATCAACATACCACCAGTTGAACATACTGTTCCCTTCATAACTGAAGCCGAATTTCTTCCATTAAAGAGCAACAATGAAGCAATGAATGATAACATCGAAGAGTATGATATGAAGTGTCAAATTCTCATTGAATTTCTAACCAGATGCCCGATAGCTCAAGCTCTTTCAAAGACTAGAGAGGTACCACAAGAACTCATACAACAAGTTGTAAAAACTCTCAAAATCTCAAGTCAAACTGAGCTAACAGCACATGTATGGGGAAATATCTTCGTTACAATTTCACCGGAGAAGATAAGGGAATGTTTGGAACTACCCTTAAATCAGAGCTATGAAGAAGCACCAGAAAAAGAAGATATGTTCTCACAACTTGATGCTTTAATGGGTTACAAAACAAAGATTTCAAAAATCAATGAATTCAAGAGAAACAAGCTACCTGCCTTCTGGCAAGTTCTAATGGAAATTCTGAACAAGTGTCTATCTTCAAAGATTGGAGGTACAGATCAGATAAATATGAACATTCTAACAATCATGTTCAGTCTCATTAATGGATTGAACATTGATTTTGGAGTAGAAATATTTATTCTAATCAGAAGATCAATTCTGACTAATGTTGGAAGGATAGATTCACATCTACCCTTTCCAAGATTTCTATCAATCATAATTTCTGATGCTTTTTCAAAAAGGAACATAGAAATTCCAGCATCAGAAAATATGTGGAAGACAGAAATTATGAGACCCTGGACTGCTGCAGGGTCTTGGAAGTCAGATTATGATGTGCCTGTTCTGTCAGAAAAGATGATGAATCTGATACCAGAAGATTCACCATACAGAGCAGAGTACTTGAAAATGTTGAACAAAAGGCCAGCAAACAAAGGAATTTTTGAAAGTGTATTTCCCATGGAGCATGATGGACAGGAGTCAAACACACCAAGAATGGAACAGCAGGGTGAATCTGATCCTCATCCAGCTAATGAAGATGTGAATATGAGTCCTGTGGCAGAAGAACATCATGCTGAAGACTCACATATAGGAGAAACAGGTGCACAACATTCTAAAATAAACATATTTTATGATTCTGAGAATGATTCTGATGAATCAATTCAAGAAAAACATGAAATCTTACTGAGAGGCACTATTTCTTCAAAACAAGATGTGAGTAAAACCAATGACCCATTTTCTGAATCAGATTCTGAGGAGGAAAATGTGGTGGCAACAGGTGGAGATCAGTCTGCTGATCAAGGAAACCTGGATGAGAAAATTAAGAGTTTCTCAATAACTCATGGAGAACCTGAAAAGGTTCAAGGATACGAGGAAAACCAGAACTTGAATATGTTTCAATTTTCTGGTGAGGATATAGAGAATTTGGAATCTTCCAATCCTCTTAACCTCAGAACAGCAGAGAATGTGTTTTCTGCTGGTGTTAGAAGGGGAACATCTGTTGTTTCTCCGATCTCCCAAGGACATCAATCTATGTCTCCTAAACAACTTCACAAAGAACTTGAAGACACAACTGCTACTGTGAAAACAGCAACAGAAGGAAAACTTGATCTGATACTAGAAGAAATCAAAAATCAGATATCAAGGTTTTGTCAGAAACTGTCAAAGTTGTGCAGAAACAAACAGAAGACAATGCTGCAGCCCTTAAGAAACTACAAGAGTCATCAGAAAACAGAAAGAGCTCATCAGAATTTGAAAAAGCTCTCAAAGAACTGCATGATATCAAGAAAAAGATGGATGAGGTTGCAACTGTAGGAGAAAGCTCAAGTTCAGGAAAGATCCTTGAAGAAATACAGTTTCTCAGAGCTAACAACAGCAGCATGGCTGAAGCTTTTGAGAAACTGTTAGTGGAATTAACTACACAAAGAAATCAAGAAAACCAAGAGTTTCAGAAAATGAAGAAACAAGAAGAAACAAATACTCAAGCTCTCACTAATGTTCGTCTATTAGTAAAGAGATTGCAGTATAATGTTGCCAGACTAGCAAATATTGATCTTCATGAACTGAAAGCTCCAATTCCACAAGAAAGACAAGCAAGGAGATCAGAAAATCCTCAACAACAATCAGAAACCATTCAACAAGGTCAAACCAAACAAACAGAAACTTCAACAGCTCAAAAACAGAAGCAACCCATGGGTCCACCTCCAGAAAAACAAAAGCTACTCATGGGTCCTCCACCAAATGTCCCAAAGCCAGACACATCAAGGGTACAACAGAAAGACCATGTTCTAGTTCAACCATCTTCTACAACCATCACAAGAGAAACAGAGTTAAGCATAATGATGGATACAAAAGAGAAGAGAAGAATGGAACATGAAGTGACTTCCTCAAAAAGGCCAAGAAAAGAAATGATAGAAGATTCAGAAGGGAACATCAGAGAAATGGATGTGCTAAAAGGAGATTTACACACTATTATGTACCCTGAAGAACATCTAAAGCATTTCTATTGGAAAGGTCCAAAAGACAACCCAACGAGACCACTCTCTCCAATGAGCAAAGGTATTGTTGAAAATAGAAACAATGGAGGTTGGGTAATCTTACACAAGCACATGACCAATCCAATAGTATCAATTGAGAGAATTGATACTTTGACCACTGGTGGAGGCATCTTAGGCTATGAAGCACAAAACAAGTATACCCTGATTAGAAAAGATAACAGTGAACAAAAGGTTACTAATGCAAATTTGGCTGATGATATTCATCCAATGGGAATAGTCAAAATGAAGAATATCATTGATGAAGAAAAAGGTAATTCAGTTGTGATCAGAAGAGCCCTTGACAGCCTGAAAAGTGCAGGAGCAAAGCTATACAAAAGAGCTGCACTGGCAGACTTTGATCTATGCATAAATTTTGAATACAGCAACAAAGTGCTAATACCTCATCCCAACACCAGTATTCAAGCTGAGATTCCTTCCAAACTTGTAAGAACTGGAGCAATCTTTGATCAACCAGAAATGTGTGTAGTCTTCAAAGATGCTAATGAAGAGAAAGCTCTATTCAGAATCAGTGATATATGCAGGTATTCAAATCAAACTCTAAAATATATAAGAAACTGCATGAATGAAAAACAAGAGCAGCTCAAGAAGAAGGGAAATAACAATGAACAGCTGAGAAAATCAATTGAAGAATGCATTGAAAACTGGATGGAAGCAAGAGGATGGTACAAAGAAATGTACAAAGAAACTCAAAAGGCAATTGATCACAAGAAAAGGCTGAAACCAGGAGACAAATACAGAAGTGGAGTGAAGATCAATTAAATGAAATGATGAGATTAAAATCCCTGTTTTTGAACAATATTTTATTTTTGTCTGATTTATGATTGGTTTGACTATGTTCTATGTTTCTGAACTTAGTTGTTTTGAATATTTCTTTAAACAGTTGAAAGTTGTTTATGTTAGATATAAGGTAGTTCATTTTCTTACAATACTAAGGGGGAAACTGTTAGGAAACTTTATTTGTAAGTATTGAAGAAAATCACAATCAACTGGATCTATGAAGAGATCACAGTCCTGAAGATCACGAACAAGAAAAAAAAGATCAGATGGGACAATTGAAATGAAGAGCATCTACTTCAAAGAATCACAAGTTGATCAAGAGCTGAATTGGATTATCAGAAAAGGTCATTTATGATGGATCTGATGATATTTCTGATGAAATATCATCAGTTTCTGACGATTTTGATCATCAGTATTTTTCTGATGATTTGTTCATCAGAATTTCTGATGAAGTGGTTTATCAGAATTCTGATGAAATATCCCACTTGTCTGAAATTGGCTCTGTCCTGCCACACTTACCGAAGCAAGTTGACATTAATTGATATCATGATGAAAAAGGCAACTTGAACGTTGGATTCAATGAATATGTCAATTGGGCACTTTTAGCAGGACTTATTGCATGAATAAACTATTGTTTATTCATGCACCGAGCCATCTATAAATAGAAGGCTCAACCAGGAGAAGCAAAGTGAGTTTGAAGCTTAGCATTCACACATACATCAAAACTCCATTGCCCTCTCACCCACAGAATTCAAGATTCATTTGTACTAGATAATAATCTTACAATCACCTTGTAAACCATTTTGTTTCAAAGTGATATAAACTTGATAATTCTGTAGGTCTTGTTTCTTGAAAGTCTGATTTCCATTTCCGCACATCTTTTTCACATCTACTGAAATCACTTGCCATATTACGTGAAAAAGAAGTTGTTTTAAGGCCATACTGGGTCCAACAGCGCTCCCTTCAATCCATCAATCGTTGTGAGTATACTCGAACCCTTTTTGCTTTACGCACTTTTGGGTGTTACATACGTTACCTATACTAAATCACATCGAACACACTACGCAATACTTAAACGCTGACCGTTACCGCATGTTATACGTGACTTAATGAATGCTTGTTTGTTATGTTTACACATGTAATGCTGTCTGATGTGCACAAAATGCAACATATAAATTACATCAATTGTGGCATAAAACTAACCCTTTTTTAGTACTAATGTTGGAAAAAGTGTGTTTTTGTCTTCCTTTTGTAATTTCAGGATTAAATGAGCTCAAATTAACAAAAGAAGCAAAAAGGCAGCTAAATCTAACATAAATACAAGAAAAGGAACAAACGTGGCATGCCCGACCTCCCCGACAGCATCTTCCCAAGCAAAACAAGAGAACAGAAGGCTGAACACGCCCCGTGCTCAGTAAACACGGGGGCGTGCCCAAGTGCCAGCATAAAATACAAAGCTATATAAGCTTCTATCGCCCACCACGGGGCCGTGCTCAGCGGACATGGGGCCGTGGTCAACTATAAGATTCGCAGAATTCAGGCAAATCTTGATAGTACAGATATGCTTCTGCACACGGGGGCGTGCCCAGCGGACACGGGGGCGTGGTCATCTAATGCAGACAAACTGCAATTAATGAAGGAAGAGAAGAGGATGGACACGGGGCCGTGCCCGGGCTGCTGTTCAGGCTATAAATAGGGGTGCTTGGCTCATTTGCAAACCATCCCTTGGCACACCACCTCTCTCACACTTCACCCACCACCCACCACCCACCACCATCACAACACCATCATCTACCACCATCATCCATCATCCACCATAGAGTGTGTGAGTCGTCTCGGGATCCAAGATTGATCGTAAGAGTTCTTGACAATCAAAGGCCATGTTTGCCTAAGTCTCTTATATCACTTGGTGAAGACAAGTGTCTAGTGTAATACTTTTTATTTTTAATCTTTTCACACTTTTTACTTGGTTATGTATTAATGACTTTAATAACTAGTTTCTTATGTTGAAGGTGATTCTTCCTTATCGTTTGTCTGTGGTGTCTTGGCATTATTTTACTGTCTATATAAAATAAAAGATTTTCACCATTCATATCTCCACGGTCTATATGGAGGTATGTTGGCTACCTGGTCGGGGGTTAAGGGAACGGTTTGGTAAGAGTCTTACCTTGTTCAGTGTATAGATCCTGCAAGGACCTGGGTCAAATTTAGTAGGACCTCCTTCAATACTCACCGGTATTGGATGGCGGGAGTCCAAACTCTTTGATCCCCTCATATGTAAGCTACTATTAATACTTTAATCCGGCTACTTAGGACTGTATCCTTGCTGACTCAGACTACTTAGCCAAGGGTAACGTCACCTTCAAAAGAGGGGCCTACCATAATATGCATTAATAACTTAATTAATTATCTTTCAATAATCCGACCCTTTAGGATTGTATCCTTGCTGACTCAAACTACTGGGTTGAGGGTAACGTCACCTTCAAAAGAGGGGCCTACTACAATAACTAAGATAATCTCTTAAAAAGTGCAAAAGTGCGGAAATAATCAAAGGTTACACTAAACACGAGTCGGAGCCAAGTGATTCATCTTGTCTATCTGTTTTTATTTTTATTTTATTTTTCAGCATTTTAATTAGTTTTATTTTTCTAGTTTAAAAACCTTTTTTCTAACTTTTGATTTGGTTAGACGTTGAGGATAAACCGGTACTAAAAGCTCTTGTGTCCTTGGACGACCTCGGTATCTTACCAACACTATACTACGCTCACGATGGGTGCACTTGCCCATATGTGTGTTTGGTGTTAGTAAATATCGTGTTTTATAAATTTAAAAATTGACTAACGTGTAAAAAGGGCTTAAAATATACTTAAAATTATATACACACCACACACGCACCAAGTTTTTGGCGCCGTTTCCGGGGACACAAGGATTTTAAGAAAGCTTAAAATCGACGGCCTAATCAGTTTTTCAAAACCTTTTCAAAACGCGCACACATTTTTCTGCATTTTAGTTTAGTTTTGCATTTACAGTAACCTGAACACGGGCCGTGCTCACTGAACACGGGGCCGTGCTGCACATTTTACATAAAACACCCAGTAACAGAAACTGAACATGGGGCCATGCTCACTGAACACGCCCCGTGCTCAACGAAATCAGTAACTTTAATTAAAACGCCCAGATACAGATTTTTGTACACGGGGCCGTGTCCACTGAACACGGGGCCGTGTCCAGCCTCTGTTTTCGTTTTTATTTTTGTTTTCTGGTCTCGAGACGTTGTTGTGGTCTGCTGAGTGATTCTTATGGATCAATACTCAGGAGGTTTACAACTACACCGATGAGGAGGATGATTATAGGGAATATTATTGCCCCAATTGTGGTAACACTCACTCGGTTCAATATTGTAACTCATATCAACCGTCCCCTTCATACACCTACTATGAGGAGTCCAGGTACGAGCCATCAACTTCATACACATCCTATGAAGACCAAAGGTATGAACCTTCTCCCTCATACTCATATTTTGATGAACCAAGGTACGAGGCTTCATACTCATACTTTGAGGAACCAAGATATGAGCCACCACCTTCATATGCTTATTATGAGGAACCATGGCGTGAACAACCCACCTCATATGAGTATTATGAAGAACAAAATTATGACCCTTATCCATCATATACTTACAATGAAGAACAATGGTATGAACCATCTACTTCATATGGGTATTATGAGGAACAAAGGATCGAACAACCGGATTCAAGCTTTGAAAATCCCGATCCTTACTCTATCACCGAAGTGACCGATAGGATATTAGAACACCTTAAAACTATCGAGCGCTACATAAAAGAATCTCGTGCAAGGGAAGAGGAGTCCCACGCAAGAGAAGAATTAAATAAAGAAGATATAGTTGAAAGTGTAAAAATGGAAGAACAAATAAGTGAAGAACCGACACATGAGTTAAACAACGAAAAAGGTGAGTCCGACAATGTTAAAATTCAAGAAGAGTCTAATTTTGAAGAAATTAATCTCTTGTCACCTTCTTTTGAAAATCATTGTTTAGTTCCAACTCATGCTAAGTTTTTAAAAGAGTTAAACACTAACACTAAAATTGACGAAACGGTAAGCGTTAAGTTAACTAATGATCAAACCTCGCTAATAAAAGAAGACCCATTTGAAATCAACATTACACCGGTTCCATGTTTTTTTTCAAAATTCGTTTATTAGTAACGTCACGATTGATAAAGATCTTTGTGTTAACATAATGCCCAACTACATTTTCGAAAAATTAAGTATTAGTGATTTTTCTCCACTTCAAATACCCATTTTTCTATCTAATCGGAAAATAATAAAATCAATCGGTGTAGTTGAGGATGTCTTGGTTCAAACAAATCAAATGGTAATCCCAACCGACTTTGTCATCCTCGATGACTCTCCTCTAGTGTTGGGACGACCCTTTGTAAAAACTCACGAAGCTTTGAAAAACCAGAAGTACAACAATCTACCTATTCAATTAGGGGCATTTAAAAAAGTGTCGATCTTGAGCGGTCAATGAAATATCCATTCGGCAATAATGACCCCCTAATTGAAGATGAAGATGAACCACCCGATACAAGTGAAAAGTTTGACCACTTTGTTGAAGAAGAGGTCGCCATAGAACAAACTTTTAAGTTCTTGATCAAAATGAGCAACCAAATAAGGATTCTTCTAAAGACCCACCTCTTGAGCTCAAAGAACTTCCAAAAGGTTTGGAATATGCTTTTCTAGACAAAGATGGTAAATCACCTGTAATTATTTCGTCTAAATTAAGTAGTTTAGAAAAAGAAAAATTAATTAAACTTTTGAAAAAACACAAAAATGCGATTGCTTGGAAGCTTGTAGATATTAAAGGAATAAGTCTTTCCATGTGCACGCAAAAAATTTTAATGAATGATGACTACAAATCGGTAATACAACCACAACGTCGAGTAAATCCAAATGTTCAAGAAGTGGTTAAAAACGAAGTCATCAAATTACTTGATGCCGGACTTATTTATCCTATCTCCGATAGTCCTTGGGTAAGTCCCGTCCAAGTAGTTCCAAAGAAAGGAGGTATGACGGTAATAACTAATGAAAAGAATGAATTAATACCAACGAGAATCGTCACAGGATAGAGAGTATGTATAGATTAGACGATTAAATGAAGCAACGAGGAAAGATCACTTTCCTTTGCCCTTCATTGATCAAATGTTAGAAAGATTATCCGGTCATAAATTTTACTGTTTCTTGGATGGTTTTTCAGGTTACTTTCAAATCCCGATAGCACCCGAAGATCAAGAAAAGACAACCTTCACATGTCCCTATGGAACTTTTGCTTATCGACGCATGCCATTTGGTCTATGTAATGCCCCTGCAACATTCCAACGTTGCATGGTAGCCATCTTCCATGACATGATAGAAAAGACAATGGAAGTCTTCATGGACGACTTTTCTATCTTTGGGGATTCATACGACCAATGCCTCGATAACCTTGAACGAATGCTATCCCGATGTGAGGAAACTAACCTCGCCCTTAATTGGGAAAAATGCCATTTCATGGTAACGGAGGGAATAGTACCCGGTCACAATATCTCAAGCGAAGGAATGGAGGTTGATCGAGCCAAAATAGACACTATTTCTCGATTACCACCCCCATCCTCCGTTAGAGCTATCAGAAGTTTCCTAGGGCATGCCGGATTTTATAGGCGGTTTATCAAAGACTTTTCTAAAATTTCAAGGCCTCTAACAAAATTACTTGAAAAAGATGCCCCTTTCATCTTTGATAAGGATTGCAATCGAGCATTTCTAACCCTAAAGTAAATGCTAGTCAATGCACCTATCATGATAGCGCCTGATTGGAAATTTCCTTTCGAAATCATGTGTGATGCAAGTGACTTTGCGGTTGGAGCTGTCTTGGGACAAAGAAAAGAAAAGCATTTTCACCCAATTTATTATGCTAGTAAAACACTTAACGATGCACAAGAAAATTACACAACAACTAAAAAAGAATTACTAGCTGTGGTATTTGCTTTTGATAAATTTCGTTCTTATCTTGTTCTTTCTAAAAATATAGTCTATACAGATCATGCAGCCATTCGATATCTCTTCAAAAAGCAGGACGCAAAACCACGTTTGATTCGGTGGATTTTTACTCCTCCAAGAATTTGATATCGAAATCAAAGACAAAAGAGGAGCTGAAAACACCGCAGCAGATCATCTTTCACGCTTAGAAGACCCAGCTTTGGAGGTAAACAGGGACGAGCAAATCAACGAAAAATTTTCAACAGAGTCCCAAGAAATGGTGGAGTACAAAGAAGAACCATGGTACGCCGACTATGCTAACTACCTAGCTAGCGGTATAGTCGCAAAAGGTTGGCCACATCATCAAAGAAAAAAATTCTTTGCTAATGTGAAGCATTATTTTTGGGAAGACCCTTATCTTTTCAAAATGTGTGCCGACCAACTCATCCGACGATGCGTACATGGTATCGAAGCACGAAGAATTCTCCGCCATTGTCATGAAGGTCCATACGGAGGACATCATGGTGCCGCTAGTACCGCACGAAAGGTATTTGATTCAGGGTTTTATTGGCCAACCATTTACAAAGACGCCCAAAGTCTTGTCAAGACATGTGATGCTTGCCAAAGAACAGGTAATATTTCTTCCAAAAACGAAATGCCCCAAAATGGCATTATTGTTTGTGAAATTTTTTATGTGTGGGGACTCGACTTTATGGGACCTTTCCCACCGTCAAAAGGAAACAAATATATACTTGTGGCGGTAGACTACTTGTCTAAATGGGCCGAGGCCGAGGAACTTCCAACAAATGATGGAAGAGTCGTGGTAAGATTTCTGAAAAAATTATCCTCTCGTTTTGGAGCACCTAAAGCATTAATAAGTGATAGAGGTACCCATTTTTGCAACCATCAACTTGAATTTTTTTTAACAAGATATGGGGTCTATCACCGGGTCTCAACAGCATATCACTCTCAAACAAACGGACAAGCCGAAGTGACTAATAGAGGTTTAAAACGAATACTTGAAAAAACCGTAGGGTTAAATAAAAAGGAATGGGCCGATAAATTAGACGATGCTTTATGGGCTTTTCGAACTGCTTATAAAACAACAATAGGTACAACCCCATATAAGCTAGTCTATGGAAAAAGCTGTCATTTGCTAGTAGAAATTGCACACAAAGCCTACTGGGCAATTAAAAATGTAAACTTAGATTTAGAATTTGCCGGTAGAAATCGATTTTGTCAGTTAAATGAATTAGACGAACTTAGGAATTATGCATACTCAAACTCCGAAATTTATAAGGAAAGAATGAAAAATTTGCATGACAAACATATTAAACCTAATGAATTTCGAGTAGGAGACCAAGTTCTTTTGTTTAATTCACGACTTCGACTATTTCCAGGTAAATTAAAGTCTAGGTGGTCAGGTCCTTTTTCCATCACCCATATTTTCCCACACGTTGCAGTAGAAATTAAATCTCGGAATGGAATTCCATTCAAAGTCAATGGCCAACGGCTGGAACTCTATCAAGGATTTATTGAGGATGAAGAGGAAGAAATCTCGCTTCAAACGGTCGAAGAATAAAAGCATCAACATCATACCTGGTAAGTTATGAACGAATGGGTTGACATCTAAATCGGTAAGTCTTCTAACCAAGTTTCTGGGAAACAAAGGGCACTCACACGAGCACTAAAAATAATAATAATAATAATTGCTCGACACGAGGCCGTGTCCGCTGGACACGGGGCCATGTCCGTGCGACTGTCGGGATAAAACCCCTTTTTCATAACAGTTACTTCATTCCACACGCCCCGTTTCCTCGAAAACGCTCTGGTTCAAGGCGATTTTCTGTAGATTTTCGACGTCTCCTCTACTTCTAACAACACCAAGGTATGATTCTATCATCATTAGTAGTTAGATTAAGCATTTGCATGTAGTTAAAACATCAAAAATTTGGGAAAAATCTAGGGTTCTTGAACTTCATCTAGATCGAACCTCAAATTTTTGTATAAATCTGTTAGCATTAGTTTAGATTAGTGTTATAGGAAGTAAATCCACTTGTATTGTTCATAGATTTGCCCGATTTCTCACAAAAACCTCAAACCCTTGTTTTTGAACCGAAAAAGATAAAATTGAAGGGGTAAACGGTTTGTTTTGGGAAAAACGGCACTTGGGGTTTCATTTTCAGGGGAAACCGCACCTATTGGACCAAAAATTTCCAAGTTTTCAAGACCGGGTCGAAAAATAAAGATTTTGAGTAACAGACGCCTGGACACGGGGTCGTGTCCGCTGAACACGGGGCCGTGTCCAGCTAACTGTTTTTAGTTTTCTCCGAAAATTCCATTGTTTCGTGCTAACTTTTGGTGTATTCTTTCAGATGTCGAAGAAATTCACGAGGTTCAACGCAAATGAGCTCGATGCTAGGGCAAGATACGAAGTCCTTCAAACCAGACCGGAGGAATACCCAAGACAAGTGTGCACGGATCTTTTGACATTGGTGAACCAACTTGACCGGTTTAACAACCTCGTTACCGGCCCACTAAGACTCGCCCTAACCACTCGACTTCGCTCGGTCCATGAGTACAATCTGGAATTCTACAGCACATTCGTGTTCAATTCAAGGTGTGACCCATTTGACCATGATGGGGTGGAATTCTGATGTGGTGGAACTAAGTACTCGATTTCGATGGCACAATTTGGGTCGATAGCTGGGCTGTATGCGGAGGAAGATGCGGGTAATGAAGAGAACACCGGAGGGGTGCGAGAGTTGGAAGAAAACGAACGCCAAGCCGCGTGGTCTCAAATTGGAGAAGGGCACTACAACCCGAGCAGCACTAAGAGCACTAAGCTGAGGGACCCGCTTTACCGTTACATTCATAGGGTCCTCACTTACTCTCTTAGCCAAAGGCATGACAGCGGTGGCGTTGTAGGGTTGAGAGACCTGATAGTCCTTCATTGCATTCATAACCGCAAACACCTCGATGTTCCATACCTCCTGCTCTGAAACATGCATTTGAACCGGCTTGCTACTCCACCAACCCCTATCTTCTTTGGGGGGTGGATTTACCGTCTCTTCAAGCACTTCGTGAACATGCCAAGGTCCTTCCAAAAGAGCCCATGGTCGGGAAGAGTGGACATACACATCTGCCGCTCCATGAACTTGATCTATGAAGCCGAAGACGGGTCGGCTAGCTTCCAAAGAGTCCAAGGGCATGCATGGAACCCGCAAGAGGTACTCGTCCTTCACGCTCCACAGCATCATCAGTACCAGTACAAGCCCCACGGTGATCCGGGCCAATCCTCCTCACAAGGAGGCGGTTTTCCTAACTTCCAAAGTTTACATGATTTATTGCAGGAAAACCTCATGTGCACCAGGAACACCTATAACATAACAAGCAACACGTATGCCCAGGTTGGAGCAATCAAGAGAAACATATCCGATATCCAAGATGATATTGGGAATATCCGGGAGTACATAGCGGGGCACGGTGGAGGAGGCCAATCCTCCTCACAAGGAGGCAGTTTTCCTAACTTCCAAAGTTTACATGATTTATTGCAGGAAAACCTCATGTGCACCAGGAACACCTATAACATGACAAGCAACATGTATGCCCAGGTTGGAGTAATCAAGAGAAACATATCCGATATCCAAGATGATATTGGGAATATCCAGGAGTACATAGCGGGGCACGGTGGAGGAGGAGATGATGATGAGGATGAGGACATAGACTAGGCAGGAGGAGCGGAGTTAGGAGCAGCTGGTTGGTGATCCCACAGGTTAACCCCCTTTTATCTTGAATAATTTCCGGCCTGCGTGCCGTGTGTTGAACAATTTACTTTCCTTTAACTCTTTTTATTTTCTGCATTTGTTTTTTTCTTTTTAACTTTGGGATGTGGATGTTGAACTTGGTAATTTAGGATGTTTGCTATGGTTTGGTGTAGTGTTTATTGATAAAACAGGTACATACGAGGCTTAGAGTGCTAAATATTAGTACTACTAAAGCCAGAGCAGGAAAACCGGAGCCAGAAACCTGTTTTTCAACTTTGCAGATTGTCTACACGGGGTCGTGTCCAGCCGACACGCCCCCGTGCCCACTTCCCCAGACCTGCTGTTTGTTTAATTCTGCAGACTTTTCGCCAGACACGGGGTCGTGCCCAGTGGACACGCCCCCGTGTCCAACTTCTGTAAGTTTTCGTTACTGGCACTCCGACACGGGGTCGTGTCCATCGGACACGGGGCCGTGTCCAGCCTCCCAGTAACATAAATTTTGCTTTTTCACACCTTTGTACACATTCAATCAACCTAAAAACTTATTTTTGGGACACATTGAGGACAATGTGTAATTTAAGTGTGGGGGGGGGGGGATGCTAAAACTTTGAATCTTGCAAGTCCTAATCACAAGCCTTACACAAAACTCTAGTGGAACCGCTAATCACCCCAAATTTTTTTCAAAAATTTTTCAATTTTTTTTTACTTCTCTAGGTTTAACTTGGGAATTTCAAATTCTAAAAAGGTTATATTTTTACAAATTTACAACCGATAGCGTCGTGATAAAAAGAACCAACATAAGAAAATTATGAAACGGCATGACAAGCTTAGTTAAAATTTGACTATATATACTTGATCACATAAAAACCCATTCCCACAAAAAGTGAGTTTTGAGCCTTTATTGAGCATACAAATACATATCTTTAAACTAAATGCTCATTTTTCGTTTCTTGTGTGAATAGCCGCTTGGTTCTTACGACTCTAGAACTTGCCACGACGATACATTCCCGATACTTACCAACTTAAACTCGAGTAAGTAAATGATGGAGGCATTAGGACTAACCCTTTTTATTTCTACACCATTTTTTTTACCACCTACCCAAAATCCCCCTAGTTAACCCCTTTGAGCCTAAACCTTTTCATTTCTTAACCCAAAAACAAACACCCTTTTTACCCACCAAAACCCTTTTTATTTTAAACCCTTTTTTTAGTAACAAGCTCGGTTTTTCTTATGACTTTTTTTTTTCAAAAAAAAAAAAAATGTTGATGATGAAGCAAAAGAGAAATAAACAAACAAGTTCATCCAAAATAACTTTGTTTGAATAATGGTTTCATCAAAATAAAAATTGCAAAAATAAAAAGTCTTACGAAAACCGACGCTTTTTACGCCTTTCGCCCTTTTACTAACCACTAACCCAACCACCTACCTTTAACCCAAGCCTAACCCTTCACCCAAAAGTCCTCTTGATATTTACAAAGGTATATAGTTAAAAAGGAGGAGGATTGATTGCTTGGCAAGCCTATGGTAGGAGAAGTTCCATGCCGCTCTCGAGTGATTCACTAAAATACATCTTCGGCCGAGTGTTGAGTGATCCCCCGTGAGGTATGTGAACTTGTATATAAGTGGAATTTTAAAAAGGCATGTTATGCCCTAATAAGTAATTTATCTTATGTAATGTTTTAAATAAATCATGACGAATAGGATTGTAAATAAATAAAAATAAAACTTAATAAAGAATCTTGGAAATCCCGACACTCTATGACAAGCCTAAAAACGTTCTCTTCTACCCATTCCATTTGGGAGTGTAAAGCCACATTATAAAGAGTTTTGCTTGAGGACAAGCAAAGATTCAAGTGTGGGGGTATTTGATGTGCACAAAATGCAACATATAAATTACATCAATTGTGGCATAAAACTAACCCTTTTTTAGTACCAATTTTGGAAAAAGTGTGTTTTTGTCTTCCTTTTGTATTTTCAGGATTAAATGAGCTCAAATTAACAAAAGAAGCAAAAAGGCAGCTAAATCTAACATAAATACAAGAAAATGAACAAACGTGGCATGCCCGACCTCCCCGACAACATCTTCCCAAGCAAAACAAGAGAACAGAAGGCTGAACACGCCCCGTGCTCAGTAAACACGGGGGCATGCCCAAGTGCCAGCATAAAAGACAAAGCTATAGAAGCTTCTATCGCCCACCACGGGGCCGTACTCAGCGGACACGGGGCCGTGGTCAACTATAAGATTCGCAGAATCCAGGCAAATCTTGATAGTACAGATATGCTTCTGCACACGGGGGCGTGCCCAGCGGACACGGGGGCGTGGTCAACTAATGCAGACAAACTGCAATTAATGAAGGAAGAGAAGAGGATGGACACGGGGCCGTGCCCGGGCTGCTGTTCAGGCTATAAATAGGGGTGCTTGGCTCATTTGCAAACCATCCCTTGGCACACCGCCTCTCTCACACTTCACCGACCACCCACCACCATCACAACACCATCATCCACCACCATCATCAATCATCCATCATAGAGTGTGTGAGTCGTCTCGGGATCCAAGATTGATCGTAAGAGTTCTTGACAATCAAAGGCCATGTTTGCCTAAGTCTCTTACATCACTTGGTGAAGACAAGTGTCTAGTGTAATACTTTTTATTTTTAATCTTTTCGCACTTTTTACTTGGTTATGTATTAATGACTTTAATAACTAGTTTCTTATGTTGAAGGTGATTCTTCCTTATCGTTTGTCCGTGGTGTCTTGGCATTATTTTACTGTTTATATAAAATAAAAGATTTTCACCATTCATATCTCCACGGTCTATATGGAGGTATGTTGGCTACCTGGTCGGGGGTTAAGGGGACGGTTTGGTAAGAGTCTTGCCTTGTTCAGTGTATAGATCCTGCAAGGACCTGGGTCAAATTTAGTAGGACCTCCTTCAATACTCACCGGTATTGGATGGCGGGGGTCCAAACTTTTTTATCCCCTCATATGTAAGCTACTATTAATACTTTAATCCGGCTACTTAGGACTGTATCCTTGCTGACTCAGACTACTTAGCTGAGGGTAACGTCACCTTCAAAAGAGGGGCCTACCATAATATGCATTAATAACTTAATTAATTATCTTTCAATAATCCGACCCTTTAGGATTGTATCTTTGCTGACTCAAACTACTGGGTTGAGGGTAACGTCACCTTCAAAAGAGGGGCCTACTACAATAACTAAGATAACCTCTTAAAAAGTGCAAAAGTGCGGAAATAATCAAAGGTTACACTAAACACGAGTCAGAGCCAAGTGATTCATCTTGTCTATCTGCTTTTATTTTTATTTTATTTTTCAGCATTTTAGTTAGATTTATTTTTCTAGTTTAAAAACGTTTTTTCTAACTTTTGATTTGATTAGACGTTGAGGATAAACCGGTACTAAAAGCTCTTGTGTCCTTGGACGACCTCGGTATCTTACCAACACTATACTACGCTTACGATGGGTGCACATGCCCATATGTGTGTTTGGTGTTAGTAAATATCGTGTTTTATAAATTTAAAACTTGACTAACGTGTAAAAGGGCTTAAAATATACTTAAAATTATATACACACCACACACGCACCACTGTCTACCTGCCTTAGCAACGATAGTACTATAGTTTGGACCATGGTTGCAAAGTCGCTAGGCGCTCCCTAGTCGGTCGACCGGGGAGTTGAGAGTACTCGGTCTAGGTGGAGAGTACTCGGGGAGTACTCGGACTTGTTAAATTATAAAGAAATTACTTTTTGGAGATTAAATATATGTCAAATAACATAAATTTACTAATATTTATAACAAAATATGTGAAAATGATATTCATTCCTTATTATTATAGGCATAGAAATTATGTTTTATTATTATTTAAGTCAAACTAGGCCCGAGTTGACCTACTAGATCCAATTCTGGCCAAGGTTGACCACGTTTGACCGACTCCGAGTAATTAGGCGGAGTCGAAGAAAGTCGCCTCAGCAGCCTACCTTGTAGCGACTACTCGGGGAGTACTCGGCCTTGGAAACCTTGTTTTACAACCATGGTTTGGACTCAGCACCTGTTCACTCAGGGGTTATTAAGGACAATTTGTTACATGGCTCACAGTGGTGAGAGTGTATTACGAACTGCCTTGGGCAGTCAACCCGCAGTCATTGGTATTGATAGGTTCATGTCGATAACTTACGTGCTTCATTTCACACTGTGTACGTGCTGGTTATGCGTAACGATTTCGAACTCTATATGCTATTATCAAACTTGTATGCTCACCTTTACACTATGTGTATTGACTTTACTTTAACGTATGTGGTAGGTGCTTAAGATGTTAATTTGCTTGGATTGCTGTGAAATCGAGGCTAGGAAAGGTCTAGAAACAAATAAACAATTGTCTGTATTTGAAATCTGAGTTGTCGGAACAGAACAATTTGACTAGATTTTGTCTGTAATAATTATGTTATCTTTTATGACATGGTATGGGACATGTTGCTTTAATTAATTGGTAATTATAGTTGTTATGGAAACTTCTGGACAATCTGTTTCGCTCAGTGCCACGCCCCGACGTTTCCGCCATCGGTTGGGGTGTGACACCGGTGGAGAGTATCGTGACGTAGTTGATATCATCATGGTCAATTAATCACAGTTTAATGCACAACGGAAGTCTTAAAGTAATAATTATACAAACCGAGTTGAAAGTACAATAAAATATTATACAACGGGTTGTAAAGGGATCCACAGGCGGATCTAAAACATAAAGAAATATTGTTCAACAGATTTAAGCATCAAAAGCTTGCAAGACTCTTTATTTGATACTAGGAGTAGCCAGCCCATTTCGCGTAGTACCTGCACTTAATCTTTTTGAAAAATACGTCAGTTTACACTGGTAAATACAATTAACTGACTCTTTTTGAAAAGTGTTTATAAAAATTGATTTGGATGCACGAGGCATAAAATCTTTTATAACTTGGGACAATTATTTTAAACATAATCTTGTATACAGTTTTACATGTTTGTCATCCATTCAGGACCCGGTTAGAAGAGCCGGATAAGATTAATAGACACACCACTTGGTATAATACCCACAAGAAGTTTCCTTACGAGTGGGGTACCTTTTTACATACGCAACTGTCAGGTGTATGCCTACACCCCATGCTTAAGTCATGGCCATTTCTAATGAATGAGCCGAGGATATCCAGGACATGGTCATTAACCCCCCAAAGGCATTGCATCTAACAAGACAGATTAAAACGGGTAATGCATCTTTTTAATCACATTCCGATTGTACGATTTCATACCCGACCAACCGGTATTATCATAATACCGTATCCTAAGCCCGTATAAGGGAAAATAAGTTAAAAGTATTTACCTGAGCAAAATTATAAATTTTAATCTCAGCCGTATATCAATCAGCAAACACATGTAGCTTTTACTGGGCTCCTAATCTGGAATGAAGGTTTTAGTAACCTATTAGATTCCTAACGGGTCTTATTGAAGTCTTAACTTAGACCAGTTAGTTTTAATGAAAGGTTTACGGTTCAAAACGCAAGATTAAGCGAAGATCGGATTAGAATGTGATTTAGACCCGACAAGTATGAAGACTTGTATAATATGGGTAAACTAAACACATTCTGGATTTTGAAATAAAAATGATAAGGTTTGACCCGTTTCGGTTATTTTATGCAAACTAGTTACATAAATCATACCGAACACGAATATGCATAACGGGTAACCAAATGAGTCATGTACAGGTTTCAAAAGTTAATATGCTTTAAATATGTTGTGATATCAGTAGGATGCCTTCCATTATGCCCAAAACGAATTTAAAACCAATTTATGCCCCGTAAGGGTATTTTGGTCATTTTAAAGCTTATAAAAGAGGTTAAATAGAAATCTGAGGTTCTGGTCTAAATTAATCAGTAAAAATATTTATTTTAATAAGTTACATCAGTAAGATATCACACATATGTGAATTTTATCATTTATGGCCAAACTATGCACCGTAGGGGCATTTTGGTCATTTCACATATGCAAAAAGGGTCAAATTTGGAAATCTGAGTTTAAAACTTTTACTTACTATTAAAGTATAAAATTTTGCTTAAAATATCAGTAGGTAATAAGTCTTAGGTTTTAAATGTAGTTTTAAACCATTCTATGCGCTAAAATCGCATAAAAGTCGGTATTTGACGATTTTCGGGTTGTTTAAGGAAATCTGAGATTTTGATCAGCCTCTACTGTTTAAAATAATTTATTTAATGTATAAAATCAGTATAAAAAGGTTTGATATCTAAAGGATGTGCAAAACTCTTTTTATTAGCAAAAAGGGCATAACCGTCAATTACCGAGTCTATGCAAGAACCCTATGTTATGATCAGTTTAAAATTTAACAAAAATTTCCAAAAATCCCTAAATATTATATCTTAACAGTGGGTAGAAGTTTTGGTGTCAAAATTTGGGTTTAAATAGGTTTTATGCCAAAAATGCCGTTTAATTAATAAAAAGCTTTCATTTTACGATATTGCGCATAACTCCTATTTTAGACCACAATCTGATGTCAAACTTTTAGGACATACTTAAATATCAGTAATAAAGGTTTTTTTCCTCTCACATTTTCAAAAATCTCGTTTTAATATCAAAAGGGCAAAATGGTCAACATTTAAGCATTTAAAGGAAACATGCAATGATTCAGATTTCTAAGGAACCATATAGTATAATCTCAGAGGGTTATACTAACATGTAATATGGTCCTAAAGGAACCTTAAGGCATATATAAAACAAGCTAAATCGGGTCAGAACTGAAAGTCAAAGCAAAAGTCTACTTTTGCGACTTTCGGTTCTGAACCGAGCCTAAACTCAGAATTGTCGGGTTGAACATGCCTAAACATGTTCTTATATTATTTACCAAGTTATTTAAGCGTTAAAACATGTTCCATAACCTCTGCATTATCAGTTATGAATTAATTTGTAAAAACTGATTCTGTTGACTTTTTATTAATAAGTTTGACCCGACAATTGACCAAGTTAGAGTGATAATCAGTAGGTGCCCTTTTAAGGGTTTATTACCTACATAATTACCAACTCATAGCTACTTTCAATTCGAATAATGGCTGGACCATTAGTGATTAATCACTAAGTCAAAGCTTAATTACGATAGCTTTGACTTTTGGTCATTAAGCTAATAAAACTTGAACTTAGGAAGCTAAGAATGCTTACAAGAATACTTAGCACGAATTAGGAACTGAGGAAAGCTTCCTAGAGCTCTAAGGGACTTCAGAGAATGAGCTAGAATGAAGTTTTCAAATGTGCAAATTTGTAGGATCGTTTACAGACCTGAACGAGTCGATCAGAAGAATTTTTCTCAATACGAAAGGCGGAAACAGACGTATTGAGGTCAATTCAGCTAGAATATCACTTTAAACTGTCATATTATTGATATAAAGACGTTTTACAGCGAGACGACACTTCGGCAGCACTTCGTTGCTCTGATCGGAAAGATTGCAACTGAATTCGCTTGAACATGTATATATAGTGGTCTGATTTCTCTTGAAGTGATCCCAAGCGAAATTAAGATTCCAAGCGAAATCTTATTCCGAGCGGAATTACATACAATAACCATTCAAGCGGAATCAACCATTCAAGCGAAATTACTTGAAATCTCGAACTACGTGCCCTGATTTAACATTCTAATATACAAGACTCGATACAAGACGAAGTCGACAGACGCATGCACTAACAGACTCCCCCTCGAATGTTGACGAGTCTTAAGTGTCGAGTCTTCGCATCTTCAGTCTTTATCAGTCCTCTCGAACTCTTTGAAGTATCTGACGCTGTAAGCATCCTCAAATCTTTCTCGTCTCTTTTTACCAGTACCAACACACTCCTTCTTTTAGGTGTCTTCAGACTCCCCCTTTTGATATGCTGGGATCGCAGCCTGACTTGTTAAAATTACAGAGTCCTCAGGTATCGAAACCTGGCTCTCTATCATCTATCCCAAGATCACCTAGCTCTTATCCTGTTTCCTGCACAAATCTCTACCCAAAAAATAAATTTTCTGATGATCACTTGTAAAAATAACTCTCACTCTCTAATGAATCACATGCAGGAATTATACAATCAAAGAATGATTTTACAATGTTAATCTATGATGAATCATTTGTAGAAATTATCATTATAAAAGCTTCTGATGACCACTTGTAATCAAATATTCAAAATCTTTTCTCATTTAGAATACATTCTACCAAACCAACTGTTCATCATGTCTAGCACTCGGAATTTTGAAAATTAGCTCTCCAACATCAGTTATCGAAAATATTTTTGACTTTTCAAATTTTATGCTAAAACACACTGAAAATCTTTTTGAATTTTTGAATGTAATGAAATGTAGAGAAGAAATATTTACAAACAATATTTTTGTGAATTTGTGTAAGAGGATCATATCAGTTTATGAGACAAATCACCAACACCGTTAAGCTTTAATCATTTTAAGTTTTAAACGATTCACTTAGATTGTCAGTATACTGATCCACTTAAATTCTCACACAAAGTTCAATTGTTTCGAGATACGATATTAATGTTTTAAGCACTTAAACTTAATCGCGTGTCCCACCTCAGAATATACTCCTGTATCCAGATCCCAATATTCAGTCTTACAGGTGAGTATACCACAGATGATATCTGTAAGGGGTTAAATTGCGAAGGTCGTGAGAGCTCAGGTCAGAACTTCCGTTCAGCAGAGAGATGACGGCTTCGACTTTTGGTGTGTCCCCTTTAGAGGATCTTTTGTTTCAACAGCATATGATTAGCATTTTTTCCATGTTTCATCATTTTTTATGTTGAGGGTAAGCTATATTTCAAGCAAGCGTAAAGTATTCTCCGGGGACTAGGCCATTGCTTCCGCAAAATCAGAAGTCTCGGGATAATACCCCAGATATCACTGAGTATAAAGACCTAGTATCTCAGAAAGAGGGACCTTTCAAACAAGATTTCGGGGGTTACCCATATATCCGAGAGATGTTCCCCACGATATAAGCAAGTTTGAAATTTTGGTTTATATCTCGTCACAATCTACTAAATGTGCAAAAACCTACTGGCACATCATCAGTGAGATCGTTTATCACATTTTTGACTTTCCATTTCTTTAGCATGTTGTGATTGTCCACTGATGTACTATCATTTCCTCTTTTATACAACAAAAACTCATTTTGAAATTTTATCAGTTTTTTACTTTTTCAAATTTTCAAATGTTTTTGGATTTTCTGAAATTCTTACTCCCCCTAAAATTCAAACACTTTTAAAAGAAATTTGAAAACAAACTGTACAAGTAAATTGACAACCGATATCAAATCACTTCAATTGTCCATCCACTTGGCATAAACAATCAGAACTCCCCCTCACAACAAACTATTTTCCCATTGTGATTTCAAAACACTTAAGTTTGTTTTAATCAAATGATTTTTCCGGAAAATAAGTTTTGTTGATTTATAAAACCACTTGTAGATTAAACCTCTAGTAGGTTAGGAGTTCATCACTTTGTTTTAAAAAAATTACCACTTGTAAGAATAGTCCAATCAAGTTCAATCTAATGACCTTGATTAACTTACTTATAAAATCACAACCTCTTTTTCAATCACATGGCTTACCAACCAATACCTCATGTAGGTTGAATTCTCAGAATGCCGATTCATACTCCTCACTAACCAACCTGGGAGTTCCGGCAAGTCATACTAGTGACTAATTTTCAATTTTTCAACAAACAATATAAGAATGATGCCGATTCATGCTCCACGATTACCAACTTGGGAGCTCCGGCAAGTCCAGGATTTTACTGTTCATAGTAAGTACCATCCCAGTCACAAACCAGGGATGGTTCAACTTTACCTTTCTTCGTTTTCTTCTCGTAAATTTCCTTGACTCCTTTTACCTTCTTGTAACCATTTTTCCAAAAATGTTATGAACTTTGGAGTTAAATGCTTTTTCAATATCAAAATCTTTCTTTTCAGAAAAAAATTGATTTGAAATCTCGATTTTGCCAATTTTCTTCTTAAAATTTTCAGCCCGAAGTGGTGGAAAATTCACATCATCCACAGTCGGCACTGATTTTTCACATTTAACCTCAACCCGTGGCTCCTCTGATTTTGTGGAATCAGATTCATCACCAGACAATAGCTCCTCTGATTTTGACGAATCAGAATCATTGCTAGAACTATCAACAGACTTGTTAACAACCCATTTTTGGTTGTCAAGGTTTCCCTTCTTCTTGTAAAACTTGTTTGAACATTCACCATTCTCAAAAATCGAATTTTTGAAAAGTTTGGTTCTCTCAATTGGTGATTCAAACACAACTTCTTTATCTTTCAGTTTACGAGAAACTCCCTGTTTTGATTGTATTGCTTTGGAACAATTTTTAGCAATATGTCCAACAGTGTTGCACTTGAAACAGGTTCTCGTTTCTTTCATTTGATCAGCTGTCTTCATCTCTTCTTGCTTCTTCGCAAGGAATTCTCTGTTTGACTGATTTCTGAATAAATTTTCTTTCTCTTCTTCAGTAGTTGTACCTGAAACAAATATCATTTTTGATTTAAAATCTCTAACATATTTTTCATTTTTATAATTTTCTGGTGGGATAAAACCAAGACCTTTCTTTTTGAAATTACCGTTATGGTTTGGTTTCTTTTGATAACCTGAACCAGAACTGTAACCCTTTTTCTTGTTTTCTCTTTGTTGAACTCTTGAGGTGTACTTTTTAGGTTTATCATTAAGATTTGCATCTTTTATTTCAGAAATATTAATTTCTGTTAGTTTGAAAACCTTTTTTATCATTTCTAGTTTAACACCTCTTATTGGAAATTCCTCATCAGAATATAGTTTGTCAGAATCATTCAATGTATATGCAACTTTGAATGTTTCGTCATTCAAATTAGATTTTGATAGAAGAAATTCTTTATTGTAAACCCTTTTTCCTTGTTTGACGGTTTGACTCAAAGTGCTGGACTCAGTCTTTGACTCTGACACAGACTCCGACTTTGACTCCTCGGATTCATCTTTATCCAACACCTGATCGACCACTTTCTTTATTAACTCGGACTCATGATCAGTGTCAGATGATGTAAACGTGACATCAATATTTTCTGGCAAGTTAACTGAAGACTCCGACTCCCACTGTAAATTTGTTGCCTTTTCGACTCTTTCTGAATTTGGATTTCTCGGGGAATATCCATTTTCAAGCGGGGGTGGACACTTGTTGTAACTAACACCTTGTTTCTTACCAGATGTCTTTTCTTTAGTATCTTTCTTCTTTATTTTCTTCTTTTCAGGAATCTTTTCTTCATATATCTTCTGCTCTTCAGTTACTTCATCATCTTCAAAAGCCTTCATGCCTTCAACAGTTGGATAAATCATGTCAATGACATAAGAAGTACATGAGTAACTTTTCAACAAACGGTTTACTCTTTCAGTTTCAATTCTTTGTGTTTCAAGTTTTTGTTCTAGCACAGCACACTTCTCGATGTAGTTATTCACAACTTTCTGCTTTATCATGAAAGCTCCTTGAAGTGTTTTCATGGCTGTTGCTTGTTCTTCACTTGATTGATTGTATTGATTCATGGCTTTGTTCAGAACATCATAAGACTCCTTCAGCCTGTTCATGTTGTTCATCAACATACTGTTCTGCTTCTTTACAGCTTCACAATTTTCACAAATCACCGGACTCTTCTTTGCATCAACTTCTTCATCAATTTTGAACTTTGGAACCTCCTTTACCTTCTTCCTTATCACTGGAACATCTTCATCATCACTGCTAACTGGTGTTTTGATCTTTTTCTTTTTCTTTTTAGCTTTTTCATCTTCACTATCACTTTCTGCCATCATTTTAAAATAATCTGCCATTCGTTTTGCATAATACTCACGATCATCATCACTATCTTCTTCAATACGAGCGACAAAAGCTTTTTGATGTGAAGTTTTGTTAGGATCATAATCATCCCAACTAAAACTTTCCCAGTTAAATCCTTCTGGTAACTTTTCATCATCTTGGTTTATCAGGCATGCTTTGTTATCAGCTGAAATATATTTATCCCAACTGAATCCTTTTATTGGCTCTGTATCATCCTGATTCACCATACAAGCTCTCTTTGAAGACTCTTCAATTACTTTTCTACCATGTGCTACTTGTGGTTCTTGTTGTTGTTGAGCAACTTGATGATAAATGGCTTTCCGGTAGTAATCATTGTTGTTTTTGAACGGATTTTGAGCTCCACTTGCTTCGCGGTTTTTGCATTCCCTCTTGAAGTGTCCTTTTTCTCTGCAACGAAAACAAGTGACTTTAGATTTATCAAAACCTAAAGTAGAAACATTAGCTTCACGTAAGTCATCTCTTCCTGTGATCTGCTTAAATTTCTCAGCTCGTCTCAACACACTTGCCAAACACCACTTTATGTCCATCAATTCCATTTCCTCAGCGTCAATTTGATCGTAATCCTCTTTTGTAAGCATTGGATTCCCGATCCGACCTGCAACAAAACTACCATATGATTCCAACACTGTTCCCAACAAAGACATGTGACTTTTAGCAACTTCTTCTGAATAATCATCATCATTCTCCAGATTCAGTACAATGTTGCATTGTAACTTCTTGCCCTTCTTTGTTGTTGAAATGTTCGGATCAAATGACGGATATGATGAAAAACATGTGTTGCTGGATCAAATGACGGATATGATGAAAAACATGTGTTGCTGTTTGATCCTTTAGAAGAACTTCCAGATGAACTCTTTGCATTGAATGCCGTTTCAATCTTCGGTGACATGTTGGTGGTTTTATCACTGACCCCACCTTTGTAATAAAGTCCGATGTCTTGTTCACCGTCGAAATCTTTCATTCTTGAAATCTTTCTCTGTTCCATCTCCTGAGCCTCAATCTTTTCAATAAACTTGCTCAAAGTTAAACTGCTAAACCCTTTCTTGTTCCTAAGCATCATGAGATATGTGCTCCAAGTCTCATATGGCAATGCATCAGCTAGCTTCTCAATCAACTCCTCATTATCTTTCTCTATACTCAACCTCTTCATGTTAGCTAGCAAATTGAAGTATCTCTCAATGATTTGCTTTGTACTTTCATTTTTTAAACCACGGAATAGATCGAATTCTTTCTTTAAAAGCGACTTTTTGTTTTTAACCATCTCTTGACTTCCAACAAACTTTTATCTTAATGCTTTCCATATTGAATAAGAAGTTCCATTATGTTGCAATAAAACCAAAATATCTTCTTTCACAGCTTGTAGTAGACTTAGCATCATTTTCTCATCTTTGTATTTCTTTCTATTTTCAGCACTCAGATCTTTAATAGAAATAATTTCCTCGTCATCATTCATCGATCTAACGTATTTCATCTCGACACATTCCCAAGCATCCAAATAATTTGCTTGTACCCAGTTTTCAAAACGACCTTCCCAACCTTTATACTCCTCGATGTTCATGAGCTTAGGCGGTTTTTGCATCGTCCCTGTTTCATTTTCCAACATCGTGTTCTGTGCAAGAGTAATCGGGGTAACTAGTGTAGCGAATGCGTTGAAAAATTCCTCGTCCATGATTCAGTTTTTCAAAAGTTTACAAAACAGCTTGTTCAAGCGAAATATGATGTTCAAGCGAAATCACCCTGAAGCTGAATACACTTTCAAGCGAAATACTGGTTCAAGCGAAAACAGCTCGTTCAAAAAAGATCACTCAAGCGGAATCACGACTTTGAAGCGGAATAGCAAGTTTCAAGCGAAATCAGCAGAATTTCTCAAGCGAAATCAGATACAAAGTGTGATTTCAAGCGAAATCAACAGGTCAGTTCAAGCGATATCATGCTGATGTCATATTCTCAAGCTGTTTTTCAAGCGTAATTACAGATTTTTATCTGTTTTAGATCAAATTAAGGTCTAATTTTCTCAAGGATTTGTTAATACAGTATTTCGAACATTATGTATGAAAATCAGGACATTTTGACCGTGAAAACAAGTTTAATTTGAAAAAGAAAGTGTAGAAATCAGAATTTGCAGCTGAATTGGTAAAAACTCTTCTTCCTGAGCTCTGATACCACTTGTAGGATCGTTTTCAGACCTGAACGAGTCGATCAGAAGAGTTTTTCTCAATACGAAAGGCGGAAACAGACGTATTGAGGTCAATTCAGCTAGAATATCACTTTAAACTGTCGTACTATTGATATAAAGACGTTTTACAGCGAGACGACACTTCGGCAGCACTTCGTTGCTCTGACCGGAAAGATTGCAACTGAATTCGCTTGAATATGTATATATAGTGGTCTGATTTCACTTGAAGTGATCCCAAGCGAAATTAAGATTCCAAGCAAAATCTTATTCCGAGCGGAATTACATACAATAACCATTCAAGCGAAATTACTTGAAATCTCGAACTACGTGCCCTGATTTAACATTCGAATATACAAGACTCGATACAAGACGAAGTCGACAGACGCATGCACTAACAAAATTCATAAGTGCAAACAAAGGGCCTTTATATACCAATTTCCACATCATATGATCAATCCACATGTCCCTACATTGATACCAGATGTTACCAGGTGTCCCTAGTGAATGAAAAACCATTTGCTCAGTCCCTTGTATCGAATTCAGGCATGCAAAGGCGGTGGAACTGGCTGAACCTGCATCTGTGCAGGTTTTCTGCATCTGGCAGTCTCACGCGGGCCTCGTAAGACTTATAAGAAGTCTACGCGGGCCGCGACAATGGGGATTTCCGGTAACAAGTTTCCAAATATTGCAATTTCAGTCTCTGGTCCAATTTAAGTTTATTTAACTTTCATTTATTGCACTTAGGACCCCCATAGTTAACTATTAAGGGCCTTGGGTCATATTTTAACTCCGTAAAGCTCCCGGTTAGTTGTAAGATCACCCGAAAGTCTTGTTTTCATCGAAACTCCACAAAATTAATATCCAATATTCTTGAGAGCAAAATATACAATTATTACAATGTTTTTGGGTTCGTTAAAAGGTCACTCAGAGGTAACATTTAACATGTTGACACTTTTAACCCTTATGTTTCGTGAGATCCTTATTTTAAGCACAAACGACTTTCTATGTTCGACAAATTATTCGTTAAAGAATACGAACGTCGTGTGGGGTCAATCAGAGGCACAAGATTGGCATGTTGACACTTTGGATCCTTTTACTAACATATTTACATTGTTTGACAATTTTAGTCCATCCAGGTCAATCCATTACACGTTTAAAGTCCATGACACGTGTCTTTATTATATTGGTCATGATTTTACGAGGTGTTACATACTCACCCTCTTAAAAGAAATCTCGACCTCGAGATTTACTAAAATAAATGAGGGTACTTCTTTTTCATTGTGGATTCAACCTCCCACGTGTATTCTGGGCCTCTTCGGGCATTCCATTTTACCTTTACAATCGGCACATGCTTCTTTCGAAGCTTCTTAACCTGTCGATCCTCGATCGACAAAGGTTTTTCAATGAACTTCAAGCTCTCATCTATCTGCAACTCCTTATGCGACATTGCTAGCGATTCATCAGCTAGACATTTCTTTAAGTTGCAGATGTGGAATACGTTATGTATTCCACTAAGCTCTTCTGGCAAATTTAACTTGTAGGTCACAGTTCCGACACATTTGATGATCTTGAATGGTCCTATGTACCTTGGGCTTAGCTTGCCCTTTTTGCCAAAACGCATCATCCCTTTCCAGGGTGACACCTTAAGTAACACTTTATCGCCAACTTCAAACTTTAAAGGTTTGCGCCTCATATCGGCATAACTTTTCTGCCTGTCCCTGGCAGCCTTCAGATGATCATGGATTTGGACAATCTTGTCCGTCGTCTCCAGGACTATATTAGGTCCTGACAGTTGGACATCTCCAACTTCCGCCCAACAAACGGGCGTTCTACACTTCCTTCCGTACAATGCTTCAAAAGGTGCGGCTTGGATGCTCGAATGATAGCTATTATTGTATGAAAATTCAATTAACGGAAGATGGTCATCCCAACTTCCACCCAAGTCTATAACACAAGCTCATAGCATATCCTCGAGTGTTTGAATAGTACGTTCGCTTTGCCCATCCGTCTGCGGATGATAAGCAGTGCTGAAATTTAATCGAGTGCCTAAAGATTGCTGAAAGCTTTTCCAAAAATGCAATGTGTATCTTGTATCCCTATCATAGATAATAGATACTGGCACTCCGTGGAGTGATACGATCTCATCCACATACAGCTGAGCTAACTTGTCAGAGCTGTGGGGTTCTTTAATCGGCAAGAAGTGGGCTGACTTGGTCAATCTATCGACTATAACCCAAATAGTATCATTTCCACGTTTTGTGTTTGGTAACTTAGTAATAAAATCCATAGTTACCATTTCCCATTTCCAAGTGGAAAGTTCAGGTTGTTGCAGCAAGCCTGACGGCTTCTGATGCTCTGCTTTAACTTGCGCACATGTCAGACATTTGGCTACATAAGTGGCTATAGATTTCTTCAAAACCTATCAACCAATAATTTACCTTTAAATCCTGGTACATCTTATCACTGCCAGGATGAACAGAATATTTGGAGCTATGAGCTTCTTGAAGAATCACATCTCGAAGTCCTCCATAAATTGGAACCCATATTCGACCATTCAATCTTAGGATTCCATCCTTGCCATATGATAATTGATCGGCAGTCACTCCTAACTTCTTATTCGGATAGTTAGCTTCTAATACAGCTTCCCTTTGAGCGGGTAACAACTTTTCATTCAAGCTGTTATTCAACTCAATGCTTTTGGCATTGATTCTAATAGGCTTAACCCTTTCCTTCCTGCTCAAAGCATCAGTGACTACATTCGCTTTGCCTGGATGATATCGGATTTCACAGTCATAATCATTCAGTGTCTCCATCCATCGACGCTGTCTCATGTTAAGATCCTTCTGATTAAACAGGTGTTGAAGGCTCTTGTGATCAGAGTAGATCACACACTTTGTTCCATATAAATAATGCCTCCAAAGCTTCAGTGCAGACACAATGGCACCCAATTCCAAATCATGGGTGGTGTAATTCTTCTCGTGCACCTTTAATTGTCGTGAAGCATATGCAATAACTTTGCCCTTCTGCATAAGCACACATCCTATGCCGGTGTGCGATGCGTCGCAATAAACCACAAACTCTTCAATTCCTTCTGGCAATGTCAACACAGGAGCATTGCTTAATTTTTGCTTAAGAATATCAAAGGATTCTTGCTGCTTGGGACCCCAGTCGAACTTTATATTCTTGCGAGTCAATGAAGTTAATCGTGCAGCAATTCTTGAAAAGTTTTCAATGAAACGCCTGTAGTATCCTGCTAGACCCAAGAAGCTGCGTATCTCTGTAGGAGTCTTAGGCTCCTGCCAATTCATAATCACTTCAATCTTAGCGTGATCCACCTGGATACCACGCTCACTTACTACATGTCCAGGAAATTGGACTTCACGAAGCCAAAACTCACATTTTGAAAACTTGGCGTAGAGCTTCTCTTGCTGAAGAAGTTTAAGGATACACCGGAGATGTCTTTCATGATCAGCCTGATTATTTGAATATATAAGTATGTCATCAATAAAAACAATGACAAACTTGTCCAAATAAGGTTTGCAAACGCGATTCATGAGATCCATGAACGCTGCTGGTGCATTAGTGAGCCCGAAAGGCATCACCGAGAACTCGTAATGACCATAACGAGTTCTGAATGTAGTCTTATGTACATCTTCATCTCTGACCTTCAGTTGATGGTAACCTGACCTCAAATCAATCTTGGAGAAATAACTTTCCCCTTGCAGTTGATCGAACAGATCATCGATCCTGGGTAATGGATATCTGTTCTTGATTGTAACCTTGTTCAGCTCACGATAATCAATGCATAAACGCATTGATCCATCCTTTTGCTTCACAAACAGAATTGGTGCTCCCCAAGGGGACGAGCTAGGTCGGATAAATCCCTTCTCTAATAAATCATCCAACTGAGTCCTTAACTCTTTCATCTCACTCGGTGCCAACCGGTAAGGTGCTCTTGCAATTGGTGCTGCTCCAGGAATGATATCGATTCTGAATTCCACTTGCCTATCTGGAGGTAAACCAGGTGGTTATTTAGGAAAAACGTCTGGATATTCAGAAATAATGGGGATGTCTTCAATCTTGGGCTTTGGCTCATCAATGGTTACCTGACAATATAAGTTCTTCATGACCAAGGTCAAGAAGTCAGTCTCAATTTTCTCAACTTCATGTTGAGGACATAAATTTTCTTTGATTAGAGCAACAAACTGATCCCAAGTCAGAATATACAACGGGATCTTCCCTGTAGCTTGGATTAGGGACCTCCACCAAGCTAAAGCTTCTCCTTAAAAGATTGTGAAACAAACTTCACAATGTCCTGCTCTGCACAACCACTAATATCAACCACTGTATCCATCTCATCGAGCCAAGTCATACAATCAATGGCTCCTTTCTCCCCTGTGAAGTCCCTGGGCTTCCAGGAGATGAAATATTTATAAGAACAGGTCTTAACACATGGCTCTTGATTGAGCACAATCTTCTTAGACGGGACACTCTGCTGATTCGACGAGTGACGAGCATCGTCCTTCTTTGACTCGTGTGTTTTAGAAGGGGGCTTTGTACCACTTGATTCCTTGAACTGTCTGTCAAGAGCTCTAGTAACGGCATTGTCTATCAATGCTTGAAGATCTGCACCAGCTACGTTAATTCTGGTGGTATCATTATTTTCTCTCTGGTGACTGTTAACCTCTTCTGATTCAGCCATGTAGCTTGATTGCTACAAAACAATTGACAATATTTTATTCAGAGGTTATTATGAAATCATCATTTTTGATGACTCATTAACCATGGTAAATATAGACCATATTTGGTTAATTTGTTAGTCATATTTATTTAGGATTTTCATTATAATTTATCCTAGTTATAAAACATTAAGGGTATTATTAGTAGCACAAAAGGCCTAGTCACAAGGACAGTTTTA
This sequence comes from Helianthus tuberosus, assembly GCA_030545235.1. NCBI lineage: Eukaryota > Viridiplantae > Streptophyta > Magnoliopsida > Asterales > Asteraceae > Helianthus > Helianthus tuberosus. The sequence goes on from CM060436.1 coordinate 54,753,357, forward strand.
AAATTATAAGCCATGATCTTATAAGATCGAGGCGTTAAGGTTTGAACATAGTCCATTACCTTTTCTTGAGAGGGAGTCGTAGACTACAACTGTCTTTTGTCTTATTTGACAATTATTATGGCCCGTAGGCACTACATCACTAATGGATGTTTCATATATGATCATCTTAATTGATGATTTGAACCCATGATTTGTAGCTTATTAGGCTAGAATAAGGGATTGGAAAAATCCAATATAAAGATGACAAGTGTGATTTTATCATATCACTGTTGTCAGGAGTTCTAACACGTTTTCGGATGTTAACAAGGATATGAATCTTTTAGATAGGTTTTACCATCATGGCCATGTCTATAATGACATATAGGCTAGGTTATACCTTTTTAAGATTCCTTTTTAATAATTAATGGCAGATCAATTGTAAAATGGAATGATATTTTGATTTATGATACATTCATGCATATAATGACAAATGAAATTTTAAAATAAAACATTCCTTAAATTGAAAGAGTACATAGATGCCCTAAACGGGACTTTTTAAATAAATAACTTGTCCACATGGGGACTAAAAGAAAAATACAAGTCCTCGCAGGGACTGAATACATAAATAAAATTGTCCACGCAGGGACTAAATTGAAATAAACAACAATACAAATAAATAAGGATTTTAATAATCCCTCTTCTTCTTCCCCTTTATTAGGTCTGCCAAACCCTTAAGAAGTCCCCGGCGGCTTCTACGCTCCTCCTGAACCTCTATTTCCACCTGGTTCAACCTCTGAAGAATCTCCTGCTGCTGCGGTGGTTGGATCAGTGGCGGCTGCTGCTGCGAAGGTTGAGGAGGTGGTGGGTATTAATACCCATATGCTTGGTACCCAGAGTGGTATGAAGCTGCGAAAGGTCCTTCAGGGTGAAGAGCATTGTAGTTGGCCGCCTCTAGGTACGGGTCGATGGCAGGGGCATTGTAGTAGTTGTAGCTAGGGTAAGCTGGCTGCTCAAAAGGATTATACGCCGCTGCACCGGCGTATGAAGGAATTGGGTTATCATAACCCATGTGTGGTCGTGGTGGTGCGACTGGCGCAGAGTTGACTTCTGAAACTGGGTTTGAAGGCCCACCCATTTGTGGGTCTTCATACAGTGGCGGGTAGTGGATACCACTGGAGTGTTGGGGGGTGCTGAAGTGGAAATCCCCCCTTCGCACGGACATTCGTGCACCTGATCTTCTTCGCCTCGGTGGTTCCAGAGGCAGCTGCTGCTCTAGCGGTGGCGGTGGCATGACCGCCTCAAAATGTGGGTCCTCAGAGGGGACCTGTTGGTGTGGTGATGAGTGGTGGGAAGGTGTATACTCCCAGTGATAATTGCTCCACCATTGAGCAAATGAATCGGGGCCTCTATATGGCGAACCATGAAAAGACGATCCGTCGGAAATCTCGATGGGATGCGTGGGCGTCCCAGTTGGTGGCATTTCTGGATCTGGATCCTCGTCCATATCCATATCATGGGCTTCAGGAAAGTGGTATTCTGGTCCCAGTGGGTTATGGCCCATTGGTTCTTCACTCACGTTCGCCGGGTTGAACCGGCTCTGAAAGTATAGGGTCGGGTCCTGAAAAGCCCGGTGTGAACTATACCGCTGCAATCGAAGGAAGGAGTGGTGAGAATCATTGGGCTCGTTTTCTGATTGTGGCCCAAAGGAGTGGTGATACGAGGGCGAAGAGCTAAGCGAGACAGAACGCCTCGCGGTTTCCAAATATGTTCTCCAGTCTTCTTGAGGACTAGAGCTCATGGTTGCTGAAGGAGTTCGCCGGTGTGACGGCCCGGCCTCATGGTCATTCCTTGAAGTGATTGGCGCTTTGCCTCTTCCACCTCTTCCTCTGAAACGTGGCGGCATTGTCTTGTTCCTGTCAAAACAAACAAACAAAAGAAACCAAAAAAAGAAAACAATAAGATTAGGATTAGTCCTAAGTCATTAGCCTAGACTCGGAGGTCAAGGAATGTGCAAACTTTGTCATTGGGAATAAACACAAAAGGCTAGTGTTTAATTCACTCAATGTTGGCTCTGATACCAACCTGTCACACCCCGATATTTCCACGTATTACCGGTGGGCCCGGTGGGGAGTATCGTGACGTAGTTGATATCATCATGGTCAATTAAACACAGTTTAATGCACAGCAGAAGTCTTAAAGTAATAATTATACAAACCGAGTTGAAAGTACAATAAAATATTATACAACGGGTTGTAAAGGGATCCACAGGCGGATCTAAAACATAAAGAAATATTGTTCAACAGATTTAAGCATGAAAAGCTTGCAAGACTCTTTATTTGATACTAGGAGTAGCCAGCCCATTTCGCGTAGTACCTGCACTTAATCTTTTTGAAAAATACGTCAGTTTATACTGGTAAATACAATTAACTGGCTCTTTTTAAAAAGTGTTTATAAAAATTGATTTGGATGCACGAGGCATAAAATCTTTTATAACTTGGGATAATTATTTTAAACATAATCTTGTATACAGTTTTACATGTTTGTCGTCCATTCAGGACCCGGTTAGAAGAGCCGGATAAGATTAATAGACAAACCACTTGGTATAATACCCACAAGAAGTTTCCTTATGAGTGGGGTACCTTTTTACATACGCAACTGTCAGGTGTATGCCTACACCCCGTGCTTAAGTCGTGGCCATTTCTAATGAATGAGCCGAGGATATCCAGGACATGGTCATTAACCCCCCAAAGGCATTGCATCAAACAAGACAGATTAAAACGGGTTATGCATCTTTTTAATCACATTCCGATTGTACAATTTCGTACCTGACCAACTGGTATTATCATATACCATATCCCAAGCCAGTATAAGGGAAAATAAGTTAAAAGTATTTACCTGAGCAAAATTATAAATTTTAATCTCAGCCGTATATCAATCAGCAAACACAGGTAGCTTTTACTGGGCTCCTAATCTGGAACGAAGGTTTTAGTAACCTATTAGATTCCTAACGGGTCTTATTTAAGTCTTAACTTAGACCGGTTAGTTTTAATGAAAGGTTTACGGTTCAAAACGCAAGATTAAGCGAAGACCGGATTAGAATGTGATTTAGACCCAACAAGTATAAATACTTGTATAATATGGGTAAACTAAACACATTCTGGATTTTGAAATAAAAATGATAAGGTTTGACCCGTTTCGGTTATTTAATGCAAACTAGTTACATAAACCATACCGAACGCGAATATGCATAGCGGGTAACCAAATGAGTCATGTACATGTTTCACAAGTTAATATGCTTTAAATATGTTGTGATATCAGTAGGATACCTTCCATTATGCCCAAAACGAATTTAAAACCAATTTATGCCCCGTAAGGGTATTTTGGTCATTTTAAAGCTTATAAAAGAGGTTAAATAGCAATCTGAGGTTCTGGTCTAAATTAATCAGTAAAAATATTTATTTTAATAAGTTACATCAGTAAGATATCACACATATGTGAATTTTATCATTTATGGCCAAACTATGCACCGTATGGGCATTTTGGTCATTTCACATATGCAAAAAGGGTCAAATTTGGAAATCTGAGTTTAAAACTTTTACTTACTGTTAAATTATAAAAATTTGCTTAAAATATCAGTAGGTAATAAGTCTTAGGTTTTAAATGTAGTTTTAAACCATTCTATGTGCTAAAATCGCATAAAAGTCGGTATTTGACGATTTTCGGGTTGTTTAAGGAAATCTGAGATTTTGATCAGCCTCTACTGTTTAAAATAATTTATTTAATGTATAAAATCAGTAGAAAAATGTTTGATATGTAAAGGATGTGCAAAACTCTTTTTATTAGTAAAAAGGGCATAACCGTCAATTACCGAGTCTATGCAAGAACCCTATGTTATGATCAGTTTAAAATTTAACAAAAATTTCCAAAAATCCCTAAATATTATATCTTAACAGTGGGTAGAAATTTTGGTGTCAAAATTTGGGTTTAAATAGGTTTTATGCCAAAAATGCCGTTTAATTAATAAAAAGCTTTCATTTTACGATATTGCGCATAACTCCTATTTTAGACCACAATCTGATGTCAAACTTTTAGGACATACTTAAATATCAGTAATAAAGGTTTTTTTCCTCTCACATTTTCAAAAATCTCGTTTTAATATCAAAAGGGCATAATGGTCAACATTTAAGCATTTAACGGAAACATGCAATGATTTAGATTTCTAAGGAACCATATAGTATAATCTCAGAGGGTTATACTAACATGTAATATGGTCCTAAAGGAACCATAAGGCATATCTAAAACAAGCTAAATCGGGTCAGAACTGAAAGTCAAAGCAAAAGTCTACTTTTGCGACTTTCGGTTTCGAACCGAGCCTAAACTCAGAATTGTCGGGTTGAACATGCCTAAACATGTTCTTATATTATTTACCAGGTTATTTAAGTGTTAAAACATGTTCCATAACCTCTGCATTATCAGTTATGAATTAATTTGTAAAAACTGATTCTGTTGACTTTTTATTAATAAGTTTGACCCGACAATTGACCAAGTTAGAGTGATAATCAGTAGGTGCCCTTTTAAGGGTTTATTACCTACATAATTACCAACTCATAGCCATTTTCAATTCGAATAATGGCTGGACCATTAGTGATTAATCACTAAGTCAAAGCTTAATTACGATAGCTTTGACTTTTGGTCATTAAGCTAATAAAACTTGAACTTAGGAAGCTAAGAATGCTTACAAGAATACTTAGCACGGATTAGGAACTGAGGAAAGCTTCCTAGAGCTCCAAGGGACTTCAGAGAATGAGCTAGAATGAAGTTTTCAAATGTGCAAATTCTTAAGTGCAAACAAAGGGCCTTTATATAGCAATTTCCACTTCATATGATCAATCCACATTTCCCTACATTGATCCCAGATGTTACCAGGTGTCCTTAGTGAATGAAAAACCATTTGCTCAGTCCCTGGTATCGAATTCAGGCATGCAAAGGCGGTGAAACTGACTGAACCTGCAGCTGTTTAGGTTTTCTGCATCTGGCAGTCTCACGCGGGCCTCGTAAGACTTATAAGAAGTCTACGCGGGCCGCGAAAATGGGGATTTCCGGTAACAAGTTTCCAAATATTGCAATTTCAGTCCCTGGTCCAATTTAAGTTTATTTAACTTTCATTTATTGCACTTAGGACCCCCATATTAACTATTAAGGGCCTTGGGTCATATTTTAACTCCGTTAAGCTCCCGGTTAGTTGTAAGATCACCCGAAAAGTCTTGTTTTCATCGAAACTCCACAAAATTAATATCCAATATTCTTGAGAGTAAAATATACAATTATTACAATGTTTTTGGGTTCGTTAAAAGGTCACTCAGAGGTAACATTTAACATGTTGACACTTTTAACCCCTATGTTTCGTAAGATCCTTATTTTAAGCACAAACGACTTTCTATGTTCGACAAATTATTCGTTAAAGAATACGAACGTCGTGTGGGGTCAATCAGAGGCACAAGATTGGCATGTTGACACTTTGGATCCATTTACTAACATATTTACATTGTTTGACAATTTTAGTCCCTCCAGGTCAATCCATTACACGTTTAAAGTCCATGACACGTGTCTTTATTATATTGGTCGTGATTTTACGAGGTGTTACATACTCACCCCCTTAAAAGAAATCTCGAGCTCGAGATTTACTGAAATAAATGAGGGTACTTCTTTTTCATTGTGGATTCAACCTCCCACGTGTATTCTGGGTCTCTTCGGGCATCCCATTTTACCTTTACAATCGGCACATGCTTCTTTCGAAGCTTCTTAACCTGTCGATCCTCGATCGAAAAAGGTTTTTCAACGAACTTCAAGCTCTCATCTATCTGCAAGTCCTTATGCGACATTGCTAGCGATTCATCGGCTAGACATTTCTTTAAGTTGCAGATGTGGAATACGTTATGTATTCCACTAAGCTCTTCTGGCAAATTTAACTTGTAGGCCACAGTTCCGGCACATTTGATGATCTTGAATGGTCCTATGTACCTTGGGCTTAGCTTGCCCTTTTTGCCAAAACGCATCATCCCTTTCCAGGGTGACACCTTAAGTAACACTTTATCGCCAACTTCAAACTTTAAAGGTTTGCGCCTCATATCGGCGTAACTTTTCTGCCTGTCCCTGGAAGCCTTCAGATGATCACGGATTTGGACAATCTTGTCCGTCGTCTCCAGGACTATATCAGGTCCTGACAGTTGGACATCTCCAACTTCCGCCCAACAAACGGGCGTTCTACACTTCCTTCCGTACAATGCTTCAAAAGTTGCGGCTTGGATGCTCGAATGATAGCTATTATTGTATGAAAATTCAATTAATGGAAGATGGTCATCCCAACTTCCACCCAAGTCTATAACACAAGCTCGTAGCATATCCTCGAGTGTTTGAATAGTACGTTCGCTTTGCCCATCCGTCTGCGGATGATAAGCAGTGCTGAAATTTAATCGAGTGCCTAAAGATTGCTGAAAGCTTTTCCAAAAATGCGATGTGTATCTTGTATCCCTATCATAGATAATAGATACTGGCACTCCGTGGAGTGATACGATCTCATCCACGTACAGCTGAGCTAACTTGTCAGAGCTGTGGGGTTCTTTAATCAGCAAGAAGTGGACTGACTTGGTCAATCTATCGACTATAACCCAAATAGTATCATTTCCACATTTTGTCTTTGGTAACTTAGTAATAAAATCCATAGTTACCATTTCCCATCTCCAAGTGGAAAGTTCAGGCTGTTGCAGCAAGCCTGACGGCTTCTGATGCTCTGCTTTAACTTGCGCACATGTCAGACATTTGGCTACAAAAGTGGCAATAGATTTCTTCAAACCTATCCACCAATAATTTTCCTTTAAATCCTGGTACATCTTATCACTGCCAGGATGAACAGAATATTTGGAGCTATGAGCTTCTTGAAGAATCACATCTCGAAGTCCTCCATAAATTGGAACCCATATTCGACCATTCAATCTTAGGATTCCATCCTTGCCATATGATAATTGATCAGCAGTCACTCCTAACTTCTTATTCGGATAGTTAGCTTCTAATACAACTTCCTTTTGAGCGGGTAACAACTTTTCATTCAAGTTGTTATTCAACTCAATGCTTTTGGCATTGATTCTAATAGGCTTAACCCTTTCCTTCCTGCTCAAAGCATCAGCGACTACATTCGATTTGCCTGGATGATATCGGATTTCACAGTCATAATCATTCAGTGTCTCCATCCATCGACGTTGTCTCATGTTAAGATCCTTCTGATTAAACAGGTGTTTAAGGCTCTTGTATTCAGAGTAGATCACACACTTTGTTCCATATAAATAATGCCTCCAAAGCTTCAGTGCAAACACAATGGAACCCAATTCCAAATCATGGGTGGTGTAATTCTTCTCGTGCACCTTTAATTGTCATGAAGCATATGCAATAACTTTGCCCTTCTGCATAAGCACACATCCCATGCCGGTGTGCGATGCGTCGCAATAAACCACAAACTCTTCAATTCCTTCTGGCAATGTCAACACAGGAGCATTGCTTAATTTCTGCTTAAGAATATCAAAGGATTCTTGCTGCTTGGGACCCCAGTCGAACTTTATATTCTTGCGAGTCAATGAAGTTAATGGTGCAGCAATTCTTGAAAAGTTTTCAATGAAACGCCTGTAGTATCCTGCTAGACCCAAGAAGCTGCGTATCTCTGTAGGAGTCTTAGGCTCCTGCCAATTCATAATCGCTTCAATCTTAGCGGGATCCACCTGGATACCACTACATGTGCAAGAAATTGGACTTCACGAAGCCAAAACCCACATTTTGAAAACTTGGCATAGAGCTTCTCTTGCTGAAGAAGTTTAAGGATACACCGGATATGTCTTTCATGACCAGCCTGATTCTTTGAATATATAAGTATGTCATCAATAAAAACAATGACAAACTTGTCCAAATAAGGTTTGCAAATGCGATTCATGAGATCCATGAACGCTGCTGGTGCATTAGTGAGCCCGAAAGGCATCACCAAGAACTCATAATGACCATAACGAGTTCTGAATGCAGTCTTATGTACATCTTCATCTCTGACCTTCAGTTGATGGTAACCTGACCTCAAATCAATCTTGGAGAAATAACTTGCCCCTTGCAGTTGATCGAACAGATCATCGATCCTGGGTAATGGATATTTGTTCTTGATTGTAACCTTGTTCAGCTCGCGATAATCAATGCATAAACGCATTGATCCATCCTTTTGCTTCACAAACAGAATTGGTGCTCCCCAAGGGGACGAGCTAGGTCGGATAAATCCCTTCTCTAATAAATCATCCAACTGAGTCCTTAACTCTTTCATCTCAGTCGGTGCCAACCGGTAAGGTGCTCTTGCAATTGGTGCTACTCCAGGAATGATATCGATTCTGAATTCCACTTGCCTATCTGGAGGTAAACCAGGTGGTTCTTTAGGAAAAACGTCTGGATATTCAGAAATAATGGGGATGTCTTCAATCTTGGGGTTTGGCTCATCAATGGTTACCTGTGCCATATAAATGACACAACCCTTTTTCATACACCTTGATGCCTTAAGCATAGACACTTTCTTAGGCAATCCATACTGTGTATCTCCTTGAATCGTAAGTGGCTCACCATAAGGAGTCTTGATAACAACTTGCTTCTTATCACATACAATTTGGGCTTGGTTATGAGATAACCAATCCATGCCTATCACTATGTCGAATCCTGCCAATTTCAATGGAAGCAAGGATAGCGGAAAAGAGTGATTCTTAATGGATATAAAACATCCATCTAGAACTGTTGAGGCAGTCTCTATAGTACCATCGGCCAATTCTACTTCATACTTTATGCTTAGAGTCTTAACAGGCAAATTTAGCAATTTACAAAACTTATTGTCTACAAAAGACTTGTCTGCACCAGAATTAAACAATACTCTAGCATAAACATCATTGATAAGAAAGGTACATGTTATCACATTGTCGTTCTGAATGGCTTCTTGTGCATTCATCTGAAAGACCCGAGCATTGGTCTTCTTAACCTCTTCAGGTTTCTTTGCATATTTTGGGCAGTTAGTCTTGATATTCCCCTTCTCGTTACAGTTGTAACAAGTCGCATCTTTCATCTTCTTGCAATCCAAAGTCTTATGCTCTTTGGACTTGCAGATCCCACATCCAAAAGTCTTTGATTGCGACTACGACTTCGATTCCAACCTGCACTTCCCAAAATGGTGCTTCTTACATGTTTTACATTTGGATTTCTCACCCGTCTGCTGGCTATCCTTTTTAAACCCAGAACCCTTCTTGTACTCAGAGTTCCCCTTATGTTTCTTATCAGAACGGCGTGAGTTCTCATCCTCACGTTTCCTTTTCCCTTCTTCAGAATTCTTGAGCGATCTCTGCCTAACCGCATTGAGAGTAAGAGATAAGGACAGATCAGCCACTGACCTAAAGGTGGTAGGTCTTGATGCTTTCACACTTGCCTTAATTTCCGGAGCTAAACCTCCAATAAAACGAGCTCTGCGTTTTGGTTCTGGTGTGACCAAGTATGGAACCAATCGTGACACGGTGTTGAAACTCGTAAGATACGCCTGACAATATAAGTTCTTCATGACCAAGGTCAAGAAGTCAGTCTCAATTTTCTCAACTTCATGTTGAGGACAGAAATTTTCTTTGATTAGAGCAACAAACTGATCCCAAGTCAGATTATACAACGGGATCTTCCCTGTAGCTTGGATTAGGGACCTCCACCAAGCTAAAGCTTCTCCTTTAAAAGATTGTGAAACAAACTTCACAATGTCCTGCTCTGCACAACCACTAATATCAACCACTGTATCCATCTCATCGAGCTAAGTCATATAATCAATGGCTCCTTTTTCCCCTGTGAAGTCCCTGGGCTTCCAGGAGATGAAATATTTATAAGAACAGGTCTTAACACATGGCTCTTGATTGAGCACAATCTTCTTAGACGGGACACTCTGCTGATTCGACGAGTGACGAGCATCGTCCTTCTTTGACTCGTGTGTTTTAGAAGGGGGCTTTGTACCACTTGATTCCTTGAACTGTCTGTCAAGAGCTCTAGTAACGGCATTGTCTATCAATGCTTGAAGATCTACACCAGCTACGTTAATTCTGGTGGTATCATTATTTTCTCTCTGGTGACTGTTAACCTCTTCTGATTCAGCCATGTAGCTTGATTGCAACAAAACAATTGACAATATTTTATTCAGAGGTTATTATGAAATCATCATTTTTGATGACTCATTAACCATGGTAAATATAGACCATATTTGGTTAATTTGTTAGTCATATTTATTTAGGATTTTCATTATAATTTATCCTAGTTATAAAACATTAAGGGTATTATTAGTGGCACAAAAGGCCTAGTCACAAAGACAGTTTTAAAATTATAAGCCATGATCTTATAAGATCGAGGAATTAAGGTTTGAACATAGTCCATTACCTTTTCTTGACAGGGAGTCGTAGACTACAACTGTCTTTTGTCTTATTTGACAATTATTATGGCTCGTGGGCACTACATCACTAATGGATGTTTCATATATGATCATCTTAATTGATGATTTGAACCCATGATTTGTAGATCATTAGGCTAGAATAAGGGATTGGAAAAATCCAATATAAAGATGACAAGTGTGATTTTATCATATCACTGTTGTCAGGAGTGCTAACACGTTTTCAGATGTTAACAAGGATTTGAATCTTTTAGATAGGTTTTACCATCATGGCCATGTCTATAATGACATATAGGCTAGGTTATACCTTTTTAAGATTCCTTTTTAATAATTAATGGCAGATCAATTGTAAAATGGAATGATATTTTGATTTATGATACATTCATGCATATAATGACAAATGAAATTTTAAAATAAATCATTCCTTAAATTGAAAGAGTACATAGATGCCCTAAACGGGACTTTTTAAATAAATAACTTGTCCACATAGGGACTAAAAGAAAAATACAAGTCCTCGCAGGGACTGAATACATAAATAAAATTGTCCACGCAGGGACTTAATTGAAATAAACAAAAATACAAATAAATAAGGATTTTAGTAATCCCTCTTCTTCTTCCCCTTTATTAGGTCTGCCAAACCCTTAAGTAGTCCCTGGCGGCTTCTACGCTCCGCCTGAACCTCTCGTTCCACCTGGTTCAACCTCTGAAGAATCTCCTGCTGCTGCGGTGGTTGGATCAGTGGCGGCTGCTGCTGCGAAGGTTGAGGAGGTGGTGGGTATTGATACCCATATGCTTGGTACCCAGACTGGTATGAAGCTGCGAAAGGTCCTTCAGGGTGAAGAGCATTGTAGTTGGCCGCCTCTAGGTACGGGTCGATGGCAGGGGCATTGTAGTAGTTATAGCCAGGGTAAGCTGGCTACTCAAAAGGGTTATACGCCGCTGCACCGGCGTATGAAGGAATTAGGTTATCATAACCCATGTGTGGTCGTGGTGGTGCGACTGGCGCAGAGTCGACTTCTGAAACTGGGTTTGAAGACCCACCCATTTGTGGGTCTTCATACAGTGGCGGGTAGTGGATGCCAGTGGAGTGTTGGGGGGTGCTGAAGTGGAAATCCTCCCTTCGCACGGACATTCGTGCACCTGATCTTCTTCGCCTCAGTGGTTCCGGAGGCAGCTGCTGCTCTAGCGATGGCGGTGGCGTGACCGCCTCAAAATGTGGGTCCTAAGAGGGGACCTGTTGGTGTGGTGATGAGTGGTGGGAAGGTGTATACTCCCAGTGATAATTGCTCCACCATTGAGCAAATAAATCGGGGCCTCTATATGGCGAACCATGAAAAGATGATCCGTCGGAAATCTCGATGGGATGCGTGGGCGTCCCAGTTGGTGGCATTTCTGGATCTGGATCCTCGTCCATATCCATATCATGGGCTTCAGGAAAGTGGTATTCTGGTCCCAGTGGGTTATGGCCCATTGGTTCTTCACTCACGTTCACCGGGTTGAACCGGATCTGAAAGTATAGGGTCGGGTCCTGAAAAGCCCGGTGTGAACTCTACCGCTGCAATGGAAGGAAGGAGTGGTGAGAATCATTGGGCTCATTTTCTGATTGTGGCCCAAAGGAGTGGTGATACGAGGGCGAAGAGCTAAGTGAGACAGAACGCCTCGCGTGTTCCAAATATGTTCTCAAGTCTTCTTGAGGACTAGAGCTCATGGTTGCTGAAGGAGTTCGCCGGTGTGACAGCCCGGCCTCATGGTCATTCCTCAAAGTGATTAGTGCTTTGCCTCTTCCACCTCTTCCTCTGAAACGTGGCGGCATTGTCTTGTTCCTGTCAAAACAAACAAAAGAAACCAAAAAAAGAAAACAATAAGATTAGGATTAGTCCTAAGTCATTAGCCTAGACTTGGAGGTCAAGGAATGTGCAAACTGTGTCATTGAGATTAAACACAAAAGGCTAGTGTTTAATTCACTCAATGTTGGCTCTCATACCAACCTGTCACACCCCGATATTTCCACGTATTACCGGTGGGCCCGGTGGGGAGTATCGAGACGTAGTTGATATCATCATGGTCAATTAATCACAGTTTAATGCACAACAGAAGTCTTAAAGTAATAATTATACAAACCGAGTTGAAAGTACAATAAAATATTATACAACGGGTTGTAAAGGGATCCACAGGCGGATCTAAAACATAAAGAAATATTGTTCAACAGATTTAATGTCACACCCTGATATTTCCACGTATTACCGGTGGGGAGTATCGTGACGTAGTTGATATTATCATAGTCAAACAACACAAATTATAAATGCACAGCGGAAGCAAAAGGTATGAATCACATTACAAACCGAATAAATAGTAATATCAAAGTATTACAACGGACTGTAAAGGGTTCACAGGCGGATCAAAAGATAAATAAGATCATTGTTCAACAGACTTTAACATCTAGATCCTGCAAGACTTGATTATTGATGCCTGGAGTAGCCAGCCTTTTTCGTATAGTACCTGCACTTAACCTTTTTGGAAAATACGTCAGTTTACACTGGTAAATACAATTAACTGACTCATTTTGAAAAAAGTTTAAGAAAATTGGTTCGAATGCACATGGCACAAAATATCTTTTATAACTTGGGATAATTATTTGAAAATAAACTTGTATACAGTTTTACATGTTTGTCGTCCATTTAGGACCCGGTTAGAAGAGCCGGCTTAACAAGATTAATAGACACGCCACATGGTATAATACCCACAAGAAGAATACCCTTCTTGTGGACTACCTTTTTACATACGCATCTGTCAGGTGTATGCCTACACCCCGTGTTTAAGTCGTGGCCATTTCTAATGAATGAGCCGAGGATATCCAGGACACGGTCATAAACCCCCCAAAGGCATTGCATCAAACAAGACAGAATAAAACGGGTTATGCATCTTTTTAATCAATATCTGATTGTACGACTTCATACCCGACCAAGCGGTATTATTATAATACCGTACCCCAAGCCCGTATAGGGAAAATAAGTTAAAAGTATTTACCTGAGCAAAGTATAAATCACAACAGCAAGTGCATGTAGCTTTTACTGGGCTCCTAATCTGGAACGAAAGTTTTAATAACCTATTAGATTCCTAACGGGTCTTAATTAAGCTTAGACTTAGACCGGTTAGTTTTCAAAAGGAAGACACGGTTCAAACGCATGATACAGCGAAGACCGGTTTAGAATGTGGTTTTGACCCGACAAGCTTGTATGCTTGTTTAATATGGGTAACTTAAACACATTCTGGATTTTGAGGTGAAGATGATAGGGTTTGACCCGTTTCGGTCAATTTATGCAAACTAGTTACATAAACTGAACCGAACGCGAATAACGCATAACGGGTAACCAAATGAGTCACGAACAGGTTTCCTAAGTTAATATGCTTTAAATATGTTGTGATATCAGTAGGATACCTTCCATTATGCCCAAAACGAGTTTAATCTCAAATTAAGCCCCGTAGGGGTATTTTGGCCATTTTAAAGATTATAAAAGAGATTAAATAACATTCTGAGATTCGGGTCTGAAGTAATCAGTAAAAATACTTAATTTAATAGGTTATATCAGTTGGTGATAAGTCTTATATGACAAGAATGGTTTTAACCCATACTATGTGTTTAATACGCGTAAAAAGTCGTTTTAAGCGATTTCTGGGTTATAACAGGAAATCTGAGTTTTCTGATCAGGTTATAAAGTTCAAAATATTTCATTTATCATATAAGATCAGTAGCCAAAGATTTGGTATCAAATTGTTATGTAAAACTCATTTTATAAGCAAAAAGGGTATAATCGGTAATAACCAAATCAAGGCGATAACCCTATGTTATGATCAGTTTAAAAATAATTAAAAATCTTCAAAAATCCCAAAATATTATATTACATCAGTGGGTAAGAGGTTTGGTGTCAAAAATTGGGTTTAGATAGGCTTTATGCTAATTACGCCGTTTAATTTATAAAAAGCTTTCTAATTACGCTATTGAGCATAACTCCTAATCTAGACTTCCAACTGATGTGAAATTTTAGGGATATGTTTATAAATCAGTAACAAAGATTATTGTCCTCTCACATTTCCAAAAATCTTGTTTTATGGTCAAAAGGGCATTATGGTCAACATTAAGCAATTAACGGAAACAATCAATGAGTCAAGTAGTATAATCGCAGAGGGTTATACTATCATATAAGTTGGTCCTAATGAAGCTCTAAGGCATTTCTAAATCATTCTAATATGGGTCAGAACTGAAAGTCAAGGAAATGGTCAATTCATGCGACTTTCGGTTCTGAACCGGTCCTAAACTGAAAATTGTCAGGTCGGACATGCTTAGACATGTTCTTGCATTGATTACCAAGTTATATGAGTGGTAAAATAGGTTACACATCTTCTACATTGCTAATTATGTGTTAATTCGAAAATTATGTGTCTGTTGACTTTTTATAACTAACTTTGACCCGACAAATGACTTAGTTAGAGCGGGAATCAGAGGGTGCCCTTTTAAGGGTTTACTGCCCACATAATTACCAACTTATAACTACTTTCAATTTGACTAATCACTGGACCATTAGTGATTAATCGTTAAGTCAAACCTTAATTACGACGGTTTGACTTTAAGCTAATAAACTAAGTAAAACATGATTAAGGAAGGTTAAGGAAGCTTACCAAGGTCCTATGCACGACTAATGAAGCTTAGGAGGTGGTCTTGAGCTCCAGAAATCTTCAGGAGTTCAGATGGAATGAATGATCAAAAGTTGCAACAAGTGCTTCTTTATATAGTGATCTTTGATTGATCAAGATGATGCCAAACAAGTCTAGGATGGATCCCTGATCAATACAAGTGTCCCTAGAGCCTAAAAACTTGTTTTATTTTAGTGATTGACTTGATAAAATTCCATCCGTCGCGTAATTTGGATCGTTTTCCGCGTACGTCCGTGTTTCGTCGTAATTAGCCGAACAACGTGACCGTACGACCAAACGAACCGACATCCGGCATGTTTTTGAGCATGTTTCATGTTCCCTATGTTTGGACATCATTGTAGAGCCTTAAAATTGGTTTAACGGGCCTTAGATGTGTCAGAAATGGCATTTGCAAGTGCAGGGGCTAAACATGTCAACAGTTGAAACTTTGCTTTGCTGGCCAGGTCCTTACGGACTGTATACACTGGACCTTACGGTCCGTAAGCATGTGCCATCATCAGAAACTTCACAGCTGCCTGTTCCAGTCGGTTACACCGCCTCATTTTGCCATTTCTTGATTCTAGGGAATTGTTTAATGATTTAGAAGGACCTAGGGACACTTGGAATGATCCCATAACATCCATAGACTTTGTTTGGCATGATCTTGTGGGATTAAAGTCCCTATATAAGAAATTCTTTGATGCACCATTTGATCACATTCACTTGCAACTTCACAACTTCACTTCTGGAGTATTTTGGAGCTCAAGCACCTTTCCTAGTGATCATTAGTCGTGCTTAGGACCTTGGTAAGTATTCTTAACCTTCCTAAATTCAGTTTTGATTAGTTAATTAGCGAAAAGTCAAACCGTCATAATTAAGATTTGACTTCGTCATTAATCTTAATTTGTCCAGTCAAATTACAAATTGAAAGTACCTATGAGTTGGTAATTATGTGGGCAATAAACCCTTAAAAGGACACCCTCTGATTCTCACTCTAAGAAGGTCAATTGTCGGGTCAAACTTGACCTTAAAAAGTCAACAGGAAACAATTTTGCAAATAAACGCATAATTAGCAATGTAGAAGCTATACAACCTGTTTTTTCATTAATATAACTTGGTAATTAATGTAAGAACATGTTTAAACATGTTCAACTCGACAATTTTCAGTTTAGGCTCGGTTCGGAACCGAAAGTCGCATAATTTGACTATCGCTTTGACTTTCAGTTCTGAACCGATTTAGATTAGTTTAGGCATGCCTTAAATTTCCATTAGGACCGGGTTATATGATAGTATAACCCTCTGCGATTATACTACTTAACTCGTTGATTGTCCGATGTTCCGTTAATTGCTTAACGTTGACCATAATGCCCATTTGACCCTAAAACGATAATTTTGGAAATGTAGGAGGACAATAATCTTTGTTACCAATTTATAAACTTATCCCTAAATTTTCACATCAGTTTGAGGTCGGGATTAGGAGTTATGCTTAATAGCGTAATTAGAAAGCTTTTTATTAATTAAACGGCGTAATTAGCGTAAAGCCTATCTAAACCCAATTTTTACACCAAATCTTTTACCCACTGATGTAACATAATATTTTGGGATTTTTGAAGATTTTTAATTATTTTTAAACTGATCATAACATAGGGTTATTACCTTGATTCGGTAATTACCGATTATACCCTTTTCGTTTATAAAACGAGTTTTACGCAACATTTAGACACCAAGTCTCTTGCTACTGATTTTATATGTTAAATGAAGTATTTTGAACTCAGAAAACTCAGATTTCCTGTTATAACCCGGAAATCGCTTAAAACGACTTTTTACGCGTTTTAAACGCATAGTATGGGTAAAAATCATTTTTTGTCATATAGGACTCATCACCAACTGATATAACTTATCAATTTAAGTAGTTTTGCTGATTTTTCATACACGAACCTCAGAATTATATTTAACCTCTTTTATAATCTTTAAAATGACCAAAATACCCCTACGGGGCTTAAATTGAGATTAAACTCGTTTTGGGCATAATGGAAGGTATCCTACTGATATCACAACATATTTGAATCATATTAACTTAGGAAACCTGTTCATGACTCTATTCGTTACCCGTTGGGCACTTTATGCGGTTTATGTAACCAGTTTGCATAAACTGACCGAAACGGGTCAAACCTTATCATTTTCACCTCAAAATCTAGAATGTGTTTAGTTTACCCATATTATACAAGTCTTCAAACTTGTCGGGACTAAATCACATTCTAATCCGGTCTTCGCTTAATCATGCGTTTTGAACCGTATCTTTCTTTAAAACTAACCGGTCTAAGTTACGACTTAAATAAGACCTGTTAGGAATCTAATAGGTTAATAAAACCTTCGTTCCTGATTAAGAGCCCCAGTAAAGGTACTTGTGCTTGCTGATTAGGATATACGGCTGAGTATAAATTTCATTTTTAAGCTCAGGTAAATACTTTTAACTTATTTTCCCTATACGGGCTTGGGATACGGTATTATAATAATACCGCTTGGTCGGGTATTGAATGTCTAATCGTATTGTGATTAAATTATTGAGGTAACCCGTTTTAATCTGTATTGTTTGAAATAAAAGCCTTTAGGGGTTAATGACCATGTCCCGGATATCCTTGGCATCATTATAAAATAAAAATGGCCACGTCTTATGCACGGGTTATAGGCATACACCTGACAGTTGCATAAGGGAAACGGTATCTCACTCTCTTGTGGGCCTATACTTGTGGTGTGTCTGTTACTCTTGACTCGGTTTCTACATCGGGCCCTGAATGTATAACGAACATGTAAATCTGTATACAAGATTACTTTTATATAATTGTCCCAAGTTATAAAAGATATTTTTGTGCATGGTGCATCTAAATCAATTTTCTTAAACTCTTTCTAAAATGAGTCGGTTAATTGTATTTACCAGTGTAAACTGACGTATTTTCCAAAAAGGTTAAGTGACAGGTACTGAACGTAATTTGCTGGAAGCTCAGGGCGTTAATAAGGAATCTCGCAAGTTCTAGGCGTCTAAAGTCTGTTGAACAATGTTTATGTTTTAAGATCCGCCTGTGGATCCATCCTTTACAGTCCGTTGTAATACCTTGATATTACTATTTATTCGGGTTGTAATATGATTTTATATATTTTGCTTCCGCTGTGCATTTAAATTGTGTTGTTTGACTATGATGATATCGACTACGTCACGATACTCCCCACCGGGCCCACCGGTAATACGTGGAAATATCAGGGTGTGACAGCTTTTCTGCCTATCCCTGGCAGCTTTGAGACGATCGCGTATTTGTACAATCTTATCTGTCGTCTCCAGGACTATTTCAGGTCCTGTCAGTTGGACATCCCCAACTTTCGCCCAACAAACGGGTGTTCTGCACTTTCTACCGTACAAGGCCTCGAAAGGCACGGCTTTGATGCTCGAATGATAGCTATTATTATAGGAGAACTCGATTAATGGCAGGTGGTTATCCCAACTACCACCTAAGTCAATCACAAATGCACGAAGCATGTCTTCCAAAGTTTGGATTGTACGCTCACTCTGCCCGTCAGTCTGAGGATGGTAAGCCGTACTAAAATTTAAGCGCGTGCCCAAAGATTGTTGGAAATTTTTCCAAAAATGTGACGTGTATCTAGTATCCCTGTCAGAGATAATAGACACCGGTACGCCATGCAGAGATACAATCTTATCTACGTATAATTGGGCTAACATGTCGGAGCTATAGGTCTCCTTAATGGGTAGGAAATGTGCTGACTTAGTCAGTCTATCTACTATCACCCATATAGTATCATTTCCTTTCTTTGTCTTTGGCAACTTGGTGATGAAATCCATTGTCACCATTTCCCACTTCCACGTGGGAAGTTTAGGCTGTTGTAGCAAACCTGGCGGCTTCTGATGTTCAGCTTTGACTTGCGCACACGTCAAACATTTAGCTACATAGGCAGCTATAGACTTCTTCAAGCCTATCCACCAAAAATTTGCTTTCAGATCCTGGTACATCTTGTCAGCTCCAGGATGAACGGAGTATTTAGAACTGTGGGCTTCCTGGAGGATAACATCCCGAAGTCCTCCATAAACTGGAACCCATATCCGTCCATTTAACCTCAGAATTCCATCCTTGTAATAGGATAACTGTTCTTCAGTTACTCCTAGCTTTTCATCAGGATAGTTAGCTTCTAGCACAGCTTCCTTCTGCGCAGCTAACAACCTTTCATTCAAACTATTCTTTATCTTAATGCTCTTGGCATTGATTCTTATAGGCTTCACTCTTTCCTTTCGACTTAAGGCATCGGCGACTACATTCGCCTTGCCAGGATGGTATCTTATCTCACAATCATAATCATTCAAAGTTTCCATCCAACGTCGCTGCCTCATGTTCAAGTCCTTCTGATTGAACAGATGTTGAAGGCTCTTGTGATCAGAATAGATCACACACTTAGTTCCATACAAGTAGTGCCTCCAGAGTTTTAGTGCAAATACAACGGCACCCAACTCCAAGTCATGGGTGGTGTAGTTCTTTTCGTGCACCTTTAACTGTCGAGAAGCATAGGCAATAACCTTGCCTTTCTGCATAAGCACACATCCCATACCTGTGTGTGATGCATCACAATATACTACAAATTCTTCAATCCCTTCAGGCAATGTCAACACTGGTGCATTGCTTAGCTTTTGCTTAAGGATGTCAAAGGATTCTTGTTGCTACGGTCCCCAGTCGAACTTAATATTCTTCCTAGTCAAAGAAGTTAGGGGTGCAGCAATTCTTGAAAAATTTTCAATAAAACGCCTGTAATATCCTGCCAATCCCAAGAAGCTGCGAATCTCTGTGGGCGTCTTCGGCTCTTGCCAATTCATGACAGCTTCAACCTTAGCGGGATCTACCTGGATTCCGCGTTCACTAACCACATGTCCAAGAAATTGGACTTCACGAAGCCAAAATTCACACTTAGAGAATTTGGCGTAGAGCTTTTCCCGATGAAGCAGTTTTAGAATGCAATGGAGGTGCTTCTCATGGTCAGTTTGATTCTTTGAGTAAATAAGAATATCATCGATGAAGACGATGACAAATTTATCCAAGTAGGGCTTGTAGACGCGGTTCATGAGATCCATGAATGTGGCTGGTGCATTAGTGAGTCCAAAAGGCATCACTAAGAACTCGTAATGACCATAACGAGTCCTAAATGCAGTCTTATGTACATCTTCATCCTTGACCTTCAGTTGATGATATCCTGACCTTAAGTCGATCTTGGAAAAATAACTCGCTCCTTGAAGTTGATCGAACAAGTCGTCGATCCTGGGCAATGGATACCGATTCTTGATAGTAACTTTGTTAAGCTCTCGATAATCGATGCACAGACGCATCGATCCATCCTTTTTCTTCACAAACAGGATTGGTGCTCCCCAAGGAGATGAGCTAGGTCTAATAAATCCTTTGGCTAACAAATCATCCAGTTGAGTTCTCAACTCTTTCATCTCCGTTGGTGCCAGTCTGTAAGGCGCTCTTGCAACAGGTGCTACTCCAGGAATAATGTCAATCCTGAACTCCACTTGCCTATCTGGGGGTAAACCAGGTAGTTCTTCAGGGAATACTTCTGGATATTCAGAAATAATCGGTATGTCGTCGATCTTAGGCTTTGGTTCATCAACAGTTACTTGCGCCATGTAGATAACACAACCCTTCGTCAAACATCTTGATGCCTTGAGCATGGACACTTGCTCAGGCATTCTGTACTTAGTATCTCCTTGGATTGTCAAAGGCTCGCCATGAGGAGTTCTGACAATCACTTGCTTCTTAGCACAAACGATCTGGGCTTGGTTGCGAGACAACCAATCCATGCCTATTACTATATCGAAACCGGCTAATTTCAAGGGAAGTAAGGACAATGGAAAAGAATGGTTCCTAATGGATATGAAACATCCATCTAACACGGTTGAAGCAGATTATATGGTTCCATCAGCTAACTCCACTTCGTATTTTATGCTTAGGGTTCTAACAGGTAGATTTAATAACTTACAAAATTTATCATCCACAAAAGACTTATCCGCCCCTGAATCAAATAATACCCTTGCATAAACATCATTTATGAGAAAGGTACCTGTTATCACGTTATCATCCTGCACTGCCTCCTTAGCATCCATTCTGAAGACCCTAGCATTGGTCTTCTTAACTTCTTCCGGTTTCTTTGCATACTTTGGGCAATTTGACTTGATGTGCCCCTTCTCGTTACAGTTGTAGCAGGTCGCATCCTTCAACTTTTTGCAATCCAAGGTCTTGTGTTCCTTGAACTTGCATATCCCACATGCAAAAGTCCTTGATTGTGTCTGCGAGTTCGATTCTAATCTACACTTCCCAAAGTGATGTTTCCGACAAACTTTGCATCTGGGTTTCTCACCCGACTGTTGGTTACCTTTGTTGAACCCTGAACCCTTCTTGTTCTCATGGTTCCCTTTGTGTTTCTTGTCTGAACGACGTGAGTTATCATCCTCACGTTTCATCTTTCCCTCATCTGTATTTCTAAGCCATCTCTGTCTGACCACGTCGAGGGTCAGAGACAATGACAAATCAGCTACAGACCGAAAAGTAGTAGGTCTTGATGCTTTTACGCCTGCCTTGATCTCTGGAGCTAATCCTCCAATGAAACGAGCTATTCGCTTTGGTTCAGGTGTGACTAAGTATGGAACCAAACGTGACATAGTGTTGAAGCTCGTAAGATAGGCTTGGCAATCTAAGGTTCTCATGGTCAAGCTTAAGAAATCAGTTTCAATTTTCTCAACTTCATGTTGAGGACAGTAATTTTCTTTATCAAAGCAACAAACTGGTCCCACGTCATGTTATAAAGCGGAATCTTCCCAGTGGCTTGAATCAATGATCTCCACCATGCTAACGCTTCTCCTTTGAATGATTGTGAAACATACTTCACAATGTCTCGCTCGGCGCATCCACTAATATCTACCACAGTGTCCATCTCGTCGAGCCAGGTCATACAATCGACGGCTCCCTTTTCTCCCGTGAAGTCTCTCGGCTTGCAGGAGATAAAGTACTTATACGAACAGGTCTTGACCCGAGGCTCCTGGTTGAGCTCAACCTGTTTAGACGGGACACTTTTCTGATTTGAAGAGTGATGAGATTCACTCTTTCGAGCTGAATGAACTTTGGAGGGTGCCTTAGAGTGAGGTACAGATGAGGTCTTGCTATGTGTACCACTTGGTTCATATTCCCTTCTATCCAGAGCTCGAGTAATGGCATTGTCTATCAATGCCTGCAGTTCTTCACCCGCTATGTTAATTCGGGTATTATCATGATTCTCCCTTGGGTGACTGTTGATCTCATCTGAGTCAGCCATGTAGCTTGAACTGTTACATAAAATATCGACAATAATTTATTTGGGAGTTTATTATGGAATTGTCTTTTATGGCAATTCATTAACCATGGTAAATATAGACCATATTTGGTTAATTTGTTAATCATATTTATTTAGGATTTTTATTATAATTTATCCTAATTATAAAACAACAACAGTATTATTAGTGGCACAAAAGGCCTAGTCACAAGGACATTTTAAATTATAAGCCATGATTTCAGAGAATCAAGGCATTAAGGTTTGAACATAGTTCTTTACCTTTTTCTGACAGAGAGTCGTAGACTACAATTGTCTTTTGTCTTATTTGACATTTATTATGGCCCGTAGGCACTACATCACCAATGGATGTTTAATATGTGATCATCTTAATTGATGATTTAAACCCATGATTTATAGATCATCAGGTTAGGATAAGAATCTTTTGAAGAATCCTATTATGAGAATGACGTGTGTGATTTTAACGAATCACGTCTGCCAGGAGCATTAACATGTTTTCAGATGTTAACAGGGATTTGAATCTTTTTAAACAGGTCTTACCATCTTGGCCAAGTCTTATAATGACATACAGGCTAAGTTATACCCTTAAGATTCTTTAATTAATATTTAATAGGCAGATTATTTTAAGAAGAACGATTTTTAATTTATTTATTTCATGTATAATATATTTATGCATATAATGACAAAAATGAAATTGTCGGGTTGAACATGCCTAAACATGTTCTTATATTATTTACCAAGTTATTTAAGTGTTAAAACATGTTCCATGACCTCTGCATTATCAGTTATGAATTAATTTGTAAAAACTGATTCTGTTGACTTTTTATTAATAAGTTTGACCCGACAATTGACCAAGTTAGAGTGATAATCTGTAGGTGCCCTTTTAAGGGTTTATTACCTACATAATTACCAACTCATAGCCACTTTCAATTCGAATAATGGCTGGACCATTAGTGATTAATCACTAAGTCAAAGCTTAAATACGATAGCTTTGACTTTTGGTCATTAAGCTAATAAAACTTGAACTTAGGAAGCTAAGAATGCTTACAATAATACTTAGCACGAATTAGGAACTGAGGAAAGCTTCCTAGAGCTCCAAGGGACTTCAGAGAATGAGCTAGAATGAAGTTTTCAAATGTGCAAATTCTTAAGTGCAAACAAAGGGCCTTTATATAGAAATTTCCACTTCATATGATCAATCCACATGTCCCTACATTGATCCCAGATGTTACCAGGTGTCCCTAGTGCATGAAAAACCATTTTCTCAGTCCCTGGTATCGAATTCAGGCATGCAAAGGCGGTGGAACTGACTGAACCTGCAGCTGTGCAGGTTTTCTGCATCTGGCAGTCTCACGCGGGCCGCGTAAGACTTATAAGAAGTATACGCGGGCTGCGACAATGGGGATTTCCGGTAACAAGTTTCCAAATATTGCAATTTCAGTCCCTGGTCCAATTTAAGTTTATTTAACTTTCATTTATTGCACTTAGGACCCCCATAGTTAACTATTAAGGGCCTTGGGTCATATTTTAACTCCGTTAAGCTCCCGGTTAGTTGTAAGATCACCCGAAAAGTCTTGTTTTCATCGAAACTCCACAAAATTAATATCCAATATTCTTGAGAGCAAAATATAAAATTATTACAATGTTTTTGGGTTCGTTAAAAGGCCACTCAGATGTAACATTTAACATGTTGACACTTTTAACTCCTATGTTTCGTAAGATCCTTATTTTAAGCACAAACGACTTTCTATGTTTGACAAATTATTCGTTAAAGAATACAAACGTCGTGTGGGGTCAATCAGAGGCACAAGATTGGCATGTTGACACTTTGGATCCTTTTACTAACATATTTACATTGTTTGACAATTTTAGTCCCTCCAGGTCAATCCATTACACGTTTAAAGTCCATGACACGTGTCTTTATTATATTGGTCGTGATTTTACGAGGTGTTACATATTGTTATTGTTTTTTTTTAAATCTGATTTAAATTAAAAACTTAAAAGGATCTAAATTATAAAGATATTCTTATTTTATAAACCCCACCCTTTCTCACCATCTCCCTCTTCTTTATCTCTCTCTCTAACACCACCGCCACCATCATCTCTACCACAAACCACCTTCCCCCTTCTAACCACCGCCACCATCAACTCCACCACCAAATCCTTCCCCCCTTTGACCACCGCCACCATTAACTCAGCCACCACCTTCCCCTTTCTGACCGTCGCCACTGTCAACTCTACCACCAACTCCTTCCCCCTTCTAACCATCGCTACCATCAACTCCACTACCAACTCCTTCCCCCTTTTGACCACCGCCACCATCAACTCAACCACCACCTTCTACCTCCCTTCTCACCAACGCCACCATCAACGCAGCCACCACCTGTTCCTATTCAAACCCTAACCCTAGCCTCCGCCATGTACAAACCCTGAAACCTACAAATCGCACACTGTCGAAGCCCTAATCACACTTGAAACCCACCATAACATATTGGTCAACGTACAAGAACCACTGCCCAAGAGCACCCTTGTTTTGAGTTGGGCGTTGCAGGTGGTTTCAAGTTATTCTGTTAAATCATATGAGGAGCATGGTTCAAGTTATTATGTGTGAAAGTGGGTGGATGCAGGAGGTGGGTGGTTGGTTGTTGCAGGTGGGGTGGATGGTGGTAAATGGTGAAGGTAAATGACGGCCAATGAAAATGGTGATGGTGGTAGTGGATGGTGGCAGGTGGGGCAGTGGTGGGCGGTGATGGTGGAAGTTGTTGTTGGTCGAGAGAGTGGGGGGGGGGGGGGGGAGATGTAGAGAGAAAGAGAGGGGAGGGGGTAGAGGGAGAGCGGGATCTGTATAAACATATATATACATACACATATTTTAATATATATATATAATAATAATTAAAATATAGCTTTCTTAAAAAAAGTAATTAGCCATGTGTCTGGTTAAGGACAGGGTGACATAACAAACCAAGTGTTAAGTTAGGGGTGGTGGGAGCCAAAGTGAAAGTTCAGAGTGGCAGCGGCCAAAAAAGATTAATTGCGGGGGGGGGGGGGGGGGGGGTTGATAGAATCCAATAACTCAAAAATAAATTTCGGAAATTTTCGGTAAAACTGATACTACGGACGAAAAATTCGGTAAGAACCGAACACCCCTATGCCACCATTAACCTCTGCCCCTGCTCCAAATGCTATTTCACAACTAGTTACATCATGCTTTAAACAATATTATAAGTTTTATATGTGTTATCATATTATTAAGGCTACAATAAATTAAAACCGTGAAATTAAACTGTTAGTATATGTTGATTTGAAATGATATTAATTAGTAACGATTTGGTTTTGAGGGTCAGGATATAATATGAAGTTTTTTTTAGTTAAGAAGGATAGAAAGTAATCTTGATCATCAATTGATTTAATTAAGAGGTAAGATTAAATGAGTGAAGTTAAAGAAAAAAAACTAGTCAATCCAAGGCAATAGTTTCTCTCTCCTCCAATTCCCCCTATTTTTTAAACGTTAATAATTTTTTCATACGACATTATTTTATTTATAAAAATTGCACCAAAAAACGAGCGTTTTTTTATCTTTAAAACGAGTATACTATTGCTTATTTTCAAAAATCCAGTTGCGTAAAATGTAATGGACAAAAAGCGTAAAAATGACTTTTTTCTAAAACTCAATGGATCAAAAACACAAAGAAATATCTTATTTCTAAAACGCAATGGCCAGAAAACACAAAGAAATGTCTTATTTCTAAAACGCAATGGTCTAAAAACACAAAAGAAAATGTTCTTTCTAAAACGCAATGTACTGAAAACACATAAAAATTTGTTTTACCTAAAACACAATGTACTAAAAACACTTCAAAATGTGTTTTTCTAAAACGCAATGGACCAAAAAACACATAAAAATGTCTTTTTTTTTTCTTTCTAAAACGCAATATCTTAAAAACACAAAAAAAAATGTTATTTCTAAAACGCAATAGATTGAAAACACATAAAAATGTGTTTTACCTAAAACGCAATTGACTAAAAACACTTTAAAATGTGTTTTCTAAAACGCAATAGACAAAAAAACACATAAAAATGTCTTTTTTTTTTAAATGCAATTGCCAAAAAACACAAAAGAAAGTGTTTTTTCTAAAACGCAATGGACTAAAAACACATAAAAATATGGTTTTACCTAAAACACAATGTACTAAAAACACTTCAAATGTGTTTTTCTAAAACGCATTGGACCAAAAAACACATAAAAATGTGTTTACCTAAAACGCAATAGATAAAAGCATAATGAAAGTGTTTTTTTTTTTTTTTTCTAAAACGCAATCGACTAAAATCACATAAAATGTATTTTACCTAAAACGTAATGAACTAAAAACACAATAAAATGTGTTGTTTTTAAAACCCAATAAACTGAAAATACAAAAAACGGTGTTTTTACGTTACTTTGTAAAACGCAATAACTCAATTTAAAAACTCAGATCGTAAAAAATGCAATTCAAAAATTTCTTACATAGATCGAAGCTGATTTCTTTAGATTTCTTCAACGATTAACGAAATTTGAATGTTAGAAACACTTATCAGCGATCGAATCGAACGAATCGAGTAATTCGCTACAAAATCACCGGAAAAAATGAGATATGGTATGAAATTAAACTGTGTTTATTCAAAAAAGTTGAATAACACGTTGATTGGGTGTTTGAATCATTGATTAGTGACGAAAATCACACTATAATGTAGTGATTATTGAGATAGAAAGTGAAGAAAAAGTTGAATATGGTTGGTTTTGAAGTTACAAAGAGAAGAATGGAGAAAATTGGATGAAATTGACTAAAATATACATCCTTATTTTAAATTTTAGCACATGTCATAATTTTATTACTTCCTATTATTAATACTAACCAAAATAAACTTTCTATTTGATTCTCATCCTTGGTTTTGACACAAAGTGTTCAAAAACCAATACTAACAGTTTGAATAATTAGTATAACCTATATTGTCAAAACTGTACCATAAACAACCATATCAATAAGGCACGATGATGTCGATCGTTTTCGTGGTTGGAGGCAATTGGCACTATGTTTTCCTACAATTATTAGAAAATGACCTTTGTAGTTATTGTTTGACATGGGGTGTTGGTAATAGATCCAGATGTGACCAAGACAATGATTATTTGAAGATCATCATGTTGCTTTTTAATTTTGGAAGCTTGTCCCTTATTTCATATTCTCCACTACTTTATTCAAAATTTATGTTAAAAAAAATAAAACAGTAGAAAACATTACTTTATAAGGGGATTGGGGTGGTCCGTGATGGCACCTCCATCACTCGTGATGAACATGGGAACACCGCCGCCACCACAGTTTTTCACGCGTGAAACTTATAACGTGTGGAAAACTTCACGCGTTGTAAAAATTCGATTGTATGTGTATGACTTGTACGTTGTGTATTAATACTTGTACGTTGTGACCCCAAAAGAACATAAAAATTTGTTGGCTTCGCCGGAATTTCGCTGGAAAACTCGGTCTGCAAGTCGAAGAAGATGGAGCTGATGTTTTTGAAAAGTTTAATTCCTTTTTAACACATTCAGTCCCTGTGGTTTATAGTTATTTACAAAACTTATTTAAATCTTATTCCTTTTAATTTCAACTTTTAAAACTGGCAGGTTTGGTCCTTGTCATAAAAAAAATTGTTTCTTTTATAAACTTGTAAGATTTTTTTTATAAACTTTATAAAATCTTGAATCTTTTTAAAACTATGGGATATTATAAATGTTATAAATGTTACGAAGCCATGGCTGATTTGTTGTTAATTTAATTTAAAAACAAAAAAAAGGTTGTGAGTGATGGAATTCCATTACTAGTGATGACCACCGCCACTAAGAAAATGGTTGTGAGTGATGGAATAATGGTTGATGACATGACGGAACTTGATTGGATATTTGTGAGTGATGGAATTTTTGCAAGTGATACCACCCCCGCTCCCCTAATTCACTCTTTTATTTTTGTCATTACTTGTGATTTTTGTTTGTTTCCTAATTTAAATGTAAGTAATTATTATTTATCATTCTTTTTTAATTTCCAAAGATTTTCTAAACACTAGAGACGCATATTTGTTTGTTTCCTAATGACCGTTTAAGATATGACAAATAGGAATGTCATATTTAAAATCTATCAGTAACTTTATATAAAACACTCTATGAGACATCCGCGAATACAAATGGAATTTGAAGCGGAGAGACAATTTATTACTAGGGCACTTCATCCTTTTGCGTCCGTGGCTTGTTTGTCCTTCCTGACGTATGGCCATAGGATATGGTTCTCAAAATTTGCAAAGAATTAACGCAAAACACAATCAAAATATTTAGGATAAATACATTGTATGAATTTATCAATAAAAGGAAAAAATGTTGTAATTTAAAAAAATATATATATATATACCTTACCATAACTCTCCATAGTGTTAGAAACAATTATATAAAACACTTGGAATATTATCACAAAGGTTGCATGGAAGAAGTGGATGTTCCTTTCAATGGCGCCACCAACCTCATGATATGAATAACGACATGACATTCCATGATAACGAAAGAGAGAGAGGGATGGGCTTTCAACACCCATCCATGCAATGTATAATACATAACATACAAAGAATATACCATGCATAACGTTTTGATATAACAAAAGTAATGTATGCAATGATGATAACTTGTACGAGATAAGAGATACTGTGAACCGACATTTAGAAGAGAATGAATTTTTGAATCGAGTAAAGATATTGAAAAGGCAAATGCATGTCAGCGAGAGGATTGGATAAGTTTGGAGAACTCGTTAGTCGCTAGTCGGCTGGTGAGGTGGGGACTAGTGACTACTTGGGATTACTCGGAATTAATCGGATCGGGTTTTTATATGTTATTTTCACTTTTATGTATACATATACACATTTTTATAGGTAAATATTTTAAGTAGCTAGGTTTTAACTCTTACACAACACATTTTTTTAGGTATACATTACAAGATTAACTGATGGAATTTATATGGTTTGGTTGAAAATTGGCCGGAATTTAGAGGTTTTGGCCGGAATATAAAGGCTTTTTGCCTGAAACTGGTCGGAATCACCGATTTTTCGCTGGCCGACTAGGCCTGACTAGCGATTAATCGCCCACTAGTCACCACTCAGTCGCGATTTTTACAACACTGATTGGATACTTAAGGATTAAACCGATCGATTAGATCTGCTGCGTATAACGTTGTTAGCAGTGCCGGACCTTGGAATATTTTCTCAGGGTGTGAAATTTTTTTAAAGATTTAGACCCCTAGCTATATAAAAAATATTCGGTTCATAGTGGGTCGGATCGGCTCATGTAAAACAAGTAAACATAAACAAACAAAGTTTCAAAGCGGGTCGGATCAGATCGGGTCGGGTTGGATCAAACAATCAAACCCTAGTTCCTAGCTCTTATCACATTAACAAACAAAGTTTCAAGTAAACAACATAAAAAACCATTATAAGTAAAGTAACAACAAAAAACCATCAAAGTTCAAACCCTTCCTACTTCTATTTCTGCTAATCATTAAATAAAACAAAAAAAAAACTTATCTATTAACATACCTTGGTCTTTAATAAAAAGAATTCGGCGAAAAAAAGCGCTTCAACCCCTTTCTTCTTGAGAAATCGTGCCATAACTTCCCTACTCATGATGTTCCTAATACCAAACCCAATACAATGCATTTTGAGGTGCATTTGTGACATGGACGATGAATTGAGGAGAGAGAAAATAGAGAGAGGATAGAAATGTTCTTGGCTAAATGCATGCATTTGTAGAGAGAGAATGAGATTTGTGAGTATTGAGGTCTTAAATCAAGAAAGTGAAAGAGGAAAGAGAGTGAATAGGGAGATGATGTGGCAAAAAAATTTGTAAGAATTTTGATCTTGGATGGGAGGAGGGATTTTCATTTGAGAATAAAATTAAATTGAGAAGAAAAAGAACAAAGAGTACAATTATAAAACATTAAATAGTTTTTCTCTCATTTAATTTATTATTATCTTTGACTAATTAATTAGTTATAAAGACTATCACACTCCACACTAAAAAAAATTTCTTACACATATCAAAATTTATCCTACACGTTTTGAATTCATCCTACACATATTAAAATTTATCTTACACATCTCATAATTCATCCTACACACCTCGTAATTCATCATACACTTTAAATTAAAAAATTTTCTTCTTTGAAAAAAATATATTTTTTGAAAATAAGTTACAAATTTAATGTAGTTAGCTATTAAAAATGAAGACTACCAATTAATGATTTATCTAAGTTTACCAATATACTCTTACACTAATATTAAATATAAAAATTAAATGAAGTAAAATAAATGATTCTTATTGCCTGTGCAGTGGTAAGAAGAAAGGCTTTGCCTCGAGCAGGTTGTTGAGCCTGTTGTTGTTGTTGCTGTTGCGGTGGTTGTTGTTGTTGAGGCTGATTTCGTTGAGGACATACATTAGCCAATTGGTTAAGATTACCACACTTGAAACACGCTCGCACAGGAGCGACTTGGTTTTGAACTTGATTGGATGTAGGGTTCTGAGCTACTACAGCCTGGTTTTGATTAGCCATAGGTGGTTTGTGGCAGTTTTGAGAAAAGTGCCCATATCGGTTACAGTTGGCGCACTTGCGGCACAGAACGTTGGGAGGGTGATGGTATTGGCATTGGCCACACTTGGGTTGTGTCCCAGTGTAACCTTTGCGTTTAGGGTCAACGTTGGAAATAACAGGCATGGCTTGTAGGGGTTGAGGGTTTGGCGGAGTGACGACCGCGCAATTTTGGCTTGAAGCCTTCCGCTTCTTGCCTCGGTTTTTCTTGGTGGATGAGGATGGTTCAACAATGGGTTCAACAGTGGTTTCGACGGTGGCTTGGTGTGCGTTTTTCAATGACGCTTTCGCGGCATTTCTACGCATGACATGGTTACTGTTAAGACGAGCGGCCAAACGAAAGGTTTCCTCGATAGTTGCTGGGCAAGCAGCCTCTACGAGGTTCATGAACAAATCGGGTAAGCAATGGATGTACTTGTTGATGGTTTTCTCAGGGGTATCGACCTGGCTGGGACAAAGAATGCTAAGCTGTTTGAAACAGAGGGTTAAACCATTGTTATCATCATCAACTTGTTTGAGGTGCCAGAATTCACTTTCCAGTTTCCTCAGCTCGTGAGGCGGACAGAACTCTTCTCTCATGATCCTTTTTAGCTCAGCCCATGGTAAGGTGTGGGCAGCATCCTTACCTCTCGTGCTTCGTTCAGAGGTCCACCAATCAAGAGCTCTTGATCGGAACACCCCTGTAGCATTTTGGGTGCGCAAATCATCAGGACAACCACTCTGACGAAAAGTGATCTCCATAGCGTCAAACCAAGTGAGTAGTGCGGTAGCACCATCCTTTCCAGTAAATTCCAATGGTTTGCAAGCCATGAATTGCTTGAAGAGAAAAGGCGTCTTTGGTTTCTCCACCTTGGAGTCCACGGAACCATGAGGTGAATCGGAGTTGGTTTGAATGCGGCTCATGATGTCGGGTATAACTCGAGCCATTTGATCGGCCATTTGTTCGGCAATGAGGCCTACGAGTTCTTTTTTGGAGATGGAACCTGAGCGAGAACCCTTCTTGGACTTGGGCTTTTCGGTTGAGCTTGAAGAAGTCATCTAAAAGTTCGAAAGAAAGGAAAAGGATGAGACTTGATCGTAAATTTTTAAAACAAATTTGTCACGTATAAGCATGTAAACGTTCAAGCATCACGTATAATTCACATAAACATAAGTTTGCAACATGTAGGCACAAGTATAATCACGTAAGAATGCGTAAAAAGAGTATAAATTTAGTTTGTTCACGAGAATTATTATTGTTTTTGATTGTGCAAGACGTGCGAATTGTGTAACGGTTTCGAAATTAACGAGGTAACAAGTATAAAAATCACATATCAATTGAATCACATAAAAGAGAGGCTCATAAAACATGAGAATGTTTCGGGTTTAGAAACGTCGACTATTCCAAAGTGAATCGAAGGTCCTTTCAAATTAGAGAAACGTGCTTTGGCCTATAGGTAAGATACTCTCGTCGAGAAGCGATTAACGGTATCTTACCCTTCCAGTTACTACACGTCTCTAATCGATTGAAACAATCGAAACTTTGGCGAGATCGAAAATCGAGGAATGAGACTTAATCGACAAGGTGCGGGTTTCACCCCTAACTTAACGATTTCGTACCCTAATGTGGTTGGTACTCGTCGGGTCAAAATATAATTTTGACACTTTGACGAGGGTCCACAAGAGTTTGAGTTGGAAATTTACCATTAAGATGTGGATTTCACTTCTAGCTTAATGGCGTAATTTCGTGCAAAAATATAAAGTATAAGCGGGATGAGAGTCGTTCACCAAATTGTGGGTTTCACGCCTATTTTGGTAAACTCGTCTCTTTTGTATAAAGAGTGTCTTCAAGTCTTCAAGTGTATTTTGTAAAATGTCTTAGGAAAGACGTTATGTAAGTATTAAGACCAAAAGAAGATAAAGGAGCAAAGAAGGAAGCATATCATTTTAAGCATGAAACAAGAATGGTCAAAAACATGGTTCCTACTATAGACTAGGTCGAACATGGCAATTCTACCTAATTCCCTATAGTTATGGCTCTGATACCAATCTGTCACACCCCAACCAATGGCGGAATCATCAGAGTGGGACTAGTTCAAGATTGCAAGGGACTTCATAACACTATTTGTGACAATATTTAAATAAACCGTTTTTCATTTCATAATTATCATATTGTCAAACATTACAAGGAAATTCAAATAACAACATTGTTCATAACATAAACATAACAAAATTGATACAACACTTTAAACCTAAACGTCAAAGTGAGTATCTAGGCATCATTGCTAATCCGTTTCATAGCATCATCAATCCTCAACCTGTAACATGTTTAAAATAAAGTTCAATGCAAAAGCAAAGGCCAGTATACAAGTTTGATAGATACATAGCATAAAAGATAAGTTTAAACGATTCCTCATAGCAAGCATGTGATTCAAGATAAACATTAAATTCGGCATGTGTCTAACATATCAAACCAATGATGAAACGCAATAAGCTCATGACATAACCTCAAGTCTACGGGCGGTGCATTAATCCTATAGCGCTATATATTTCAAGGATAGGCTCGATCGAAGCTAATGATAAATATAACACAAAATGAAATTAACCCAAGTTCAATGTATCAAGTAATCATGTATACAAGCATGTTATAGGAATGTTTGTGCATTTATGTAAAATGTTCATGTGTAAGTTTATAAGTAACATGTTACACCTCAAAAAGTGGTAAACGTAAAGAGGGGATTCGAGTATACTCACGGTTTTGCAAGTTGTTCCTACTTGATATCCCGTGAGAGTGGTTCGTTGGATTAGCTAGTTGGAGCACCTTGTCCTTCTACACGAAGAAAAACATAGGCGGGTGAGTTTGGGGAAATCGGAAAATTATAGATTCAGAATTAAAATGTCATGAAAGTAACATATGAAAATAATCATCTATAACATATGATGTTTAGATGATATACCTACTAACTTGACTATGCCCATTTGTTCAACATCAAGTGTTCGGTTTAGCGATTATGTTATATAAGTATTATTAGGATATACTACATCATACATATCAAACATGAGGGAGAAGATTAAAATCTTCATTTAGGTACCTCTAAGTATCATGGAAATCATGTAGGAGGTAGGAAGAACAAGTCTTTCATTTAGGCACCTCTAAGTGTTCACCACTACATTTGATGTTATGAACATTCAAGGAGGGTCATGAACTTTCAAGTAATACAAGAATATGACTAACTAATCTACGAGAAATCATCAAGCAATGTGTGGATTTTCAAGTAGGTAACTCAAGCTAATCCTAAATCACACGAACAACAAGTCTTGAACTTGAACATCACTTGTGGGTTAAACCCTTGAACAAAACAGAAAGTTTGTGAGGTTATACCACTGTTTTTGAATGTCTTAACCTTGTTTTTAAGCCTAACTAACCATAGAAGTGGTTATAAGCATAAGGACATAGGTTTGAGATGAGTTAGACTCAAATTGAATCATGTTTAGTAAAGTTTGAACCAAAACAGAAATGATCAGTGAACTTTGGAGCCCTTTTGGCGACGTTCCAGGGACTGGTTTTCTGTGAAAAACCCATGGAATCAAAGCTAAGGTTAATCCAAGCACATAGGAAAAAGAATGGAGTTAATCGGACAAGATTTGAGTGAGTTATGCTCACTTTAGTGAAGCTTGCTGAATTTGTCCGAACTTCTGATGTTGCTGAGAATTTAGAGTGATTTGGGAGTGTTGTGAGTGTTTAGAAAAGTGAAAATGGCATGGAGATGGTTTGGTATTTATAGAAGAAGGTTAGGGTAGGTTGTAGTTGGGTAATTAATGTCCAAAACTCGTTCAAACCCAAGTTAAACCCGAAATCCCGCTCAAATTCGCGAGCTGAATTGAGATTCTGATCTGTGGAGTGGCTCGCTGGGAGCGAAGACCACCATTAACATCTTCGCGGCCTGTGATAAGGGGTGGCTGGGCAAGTCCAAGTTTCACTCATTGACACTTTGGCCCCCTAGAGTTTATTATTTAGGGTTTTTAGGTTATTTAGGGGTTGTTTTCGACATATAAGCATTGTTAAGGATAAATCAAGTATGGAGCACATAAACCAAGTATAATTAGGCGTATGAATGTCGTATTTAAGTATCGTATACGATCAAAAGACGTTTTATGCATAAGTTTCACGTATTTGCAAGATTAACACATAGTTTCCAAGATTTACGAATAAGCATTAATTGTTTCACGAAATTAAATGTATGAGCATGTATAAAGTATGTATAACACGAAACTTAAGAAATACGAGTTTTATTTATGATCTAAGTCTCGGTTTTTACATCGATTACATTGAAAGAACGATTACAAGAACACAAGACTTCCAAAAATAGAAATACAAGCAAGACTTTCTAATTATGGAAAGTATGAAGAAGTAGGGCGTTACAACAGACAAGGGTGGGTCCGCCCCTGGTTGTTAGCCTCACCACATGAAGAGAATTCTCCATGCGATCACCAGAAAAGTACAGAATATCATCAGAATAATAAGTGTGTAATAGAGAGAGGGACAGGGTAGTAAACGAGTGAATGACCTAATTTCTGTGATGTCACATTTATATATTAGACACTGTTACTTGTCGTTATCACGGTTATAAGTTTATAACCATATTGATGTTGATATATTGAATTCAATTGGTGGTCATCTAACTATGCACTCTACACAACTTCCTATATTACAAGAGAAACACCGTGGGTGAACTCAAAACAATTCAGATCCAACATATATGATTACCGGGGCTTGATACCATACAATCTCTTCGGATATTATCTTTAAAGATAGTAACCACGCCTGTATTCCACCCCCGAAACCATAAAACTGTTGTCTGGACCAGTTGCTGCTATGGCATCGTTAAAGATCTCTGATTGGTAGATGATGTTAAGATCGTTAAGTGAACCAGGAATACCAAAAAAACATGCCAAATCCAGAGATCCTGTGACGCAACAACCTCTAGTATTATAGATGACGAGTATATTGACATCGCGACGCAGTAGTGCAGTTCTGCCACGGCCAGTGCATGCAATCAATGTTTCCGAGCGTTCTTGGAAAACCATGCCTTTCTTTGTGCTCTTGATATAAAAAAGTGAGAGAGATTGGAAAGATTTAGGTTAAAATGGGGGGAACAAATGGTATATATTTATAAAGTGGGAAAGAAATTTTTTTTTTTTTTAAACTAGCCGTTAAACGGCTATATATGTTGGAAAGTGGACCGGCGTCGACGTCGAAGAAAGGGCATTGAGGACGGGGACAGACCTAGGGGGCGGTGTGCTGTGGCATAGTCGGCCCTCACCGGCTCCCCTCACCGAGTAACCTTATCTCCAATGGATTTATGTCCCAATCCCATTATTGTCTATTGCAAAACCAAGAGAATGGATCATGATCGGATGTGCAGATTATATATTATCATGAACCATGGTCCTAATACCGATTGGAGCCTATGACCCTAGCTTATGAATGTACAATACACTATATATTAATTTTATATACTTTACATATTCATTATATACTTTACATATTCATAGGGTAAGGTTATTGTAAAAAAGGTTAAAAGTGTGAGAAATGTGAGAAATATTGTGGAGATGACATGTGTCTTAAATCTAAATTAATTCAAAAGGGTAAACAAGTAATTTTATCATTAATTTAATTAATTAAAAACTTCCCATAACCACCACCTTAATTATAGGAACTGGATTTTTTTAAAAGATCTCTATAAACACCATTCAGCAAGTATATAACATCATTCAGCAAGTATATAACACCATTCAACAAGTATATAACACCATTCAGTAAGTATATTACACCATTCAGCAAGTATATAACACCATTCAGCAAATATATAACACCATTCAGTAGTATATAACACCATTCAGTAAGTATATAACACCATTCAATAAAGTATATAACATCATACAATAAAGTATATAACGCCATTCAGCACATATATAACACCATTCAAATAAGTATATAACACCATACAATAAAGTATATAACACCATTCAGCACATATATAACACCATTCAATAAAGAATATAATACCATTTAGCACATATATAACACCATTCAATAATCATTACACCTCTGTATCATCTTCTCCATTTCCGGCACCACCACTGCTGCTTCCGACACCACCACTGCCGCTTCCCGCACCACCACTGCCGCTTCCCGCACCACCACTGCCGCTGCCGCTCGCCGCCGCTCCACTGCGATGTAGAGAGATAGATCGAAATTGTAGAGGGAGAGAGGATCTGGTCGTGCGATTGCAGAGAGAGATCGAAATTGTAGGGATTTTGATTTATAGTTTCCTATTTTGAATGGATATAAAGACTTTATTACCCCTATAATTTTCAATTCAGTCCAAAAAAATAAAACAAATTTTACAATTTGGTCCCTATTAATCTAAACCATTAGATCAAAAATCTAATTGTGTAGATTCTTTCTTATCCTTCTCACACTTTTGGTCTTTTTTACAGGAACCTTTACCCATATTCATATACTTTAAAAATATGTAAAGAAATATATGTTAAATCAAATTTAAATCTTCACCCTCCAATCTTCCTATAGTTTTAGGGTCAATTCTTCATAGTTTTCATGTTATTATTTTTGTATCAAGGTTCATTATTGTTTTTATACCGTCATGAATGTAAAAAAGTTGTTTTTATTTTTCTAGTGACAAACTCAACCTCTTGTGGTTTTTCATAATTAAAATTTAAATCAAGAATTTAAGCGTTTGTTTTTTATAAACGTCGTTTTTAAAATCATTTTTAAACCGTCATCGTTTTTAAAATTGTTCATTTTTTAAAACGCGTGTTTATTAGAATCGTTCTTTTTAAAGTTGTTTGTCTTTTAAAGTTTTTTTTTAAACGATTCATTTTATACCGTTCTTTTTAAAATAAATTTTAAACATTTCGTTTGTCGTTAATTTTTAAAAGCGTTTTTTTTAAACCGTTCCTTTTAGAACCGTTCCTTTTAGAACTGTTTTTGAAATCGTTCATTTTTTAAACTTTGTATTCAGTTTACTTATAGCCGTTAGGAAAAAAAAGAACTTCAGAAAATGAACGACTTCAAAAATCGAAGGAATTTAAATGTGATCGATTTTAAACGAACAAGTGGTTTAAAAAACGAAGATTAAAAATGACGTTTATAAAAAATACAAAAACTTAAAAAAATAAGTTAACAAGTGTGTAAGAAACTAAAAAACGCACGGATTTAATAAACAAAAGGTTAAAAAAATAACGAATTTTGAATAAATAAAGTTCTTTTAATATTTAAGAGATTATTAATGCAATTACTCAAGTTTTTTTTTATTATTTCGTTATTTTCACCTTTTTTTAAACGTCGCTTTTAAAATTATTTGTTTTTTAGCCTTTTTAACCGTCTATCGTTTTTAAAATTATTCATTTTTAAACCGCTTGTTTATTAGAATCGTTCTTTTTAAATTTGTTTGTCTTTCAAATTTTTTTTAAACAATTAATTTGATACCGTTATTTTTAAAATCATTTTTTTTAAACTTTTTAAACAAGTTTTTAAGTCTTTAATTTATATCAAAATTCGAAATAATAAAAAAAACTTGAGTAATTGCATTAATAATCTCTTAAATATTAAAATAATTTTTTAATTATTAAAAACAATCCCTAAGGTATATAATGATCTAATTACCCTTACACTTAACTGCTAAAAACTAACAAAGTTAGTATAAGAGGCTAAACCGTTAGAAAATACAACATTGGAGTCTGATATGTTAAAAGATTTTTTTTAGGCTGAAATGATTAAACTAGCTAAACAACTGAGACAAAAACAATAATTTACTCTCCTATAAATGAGTAAATATTATTTTCGTTAAATTGTAGGATACTAGGATTGAAATCCATATTTTAGAACTACATAATCATATGATAAAAAAAGCCCCACACAAAACAAGTTCGTCTCAAAGAATAATTTGGCTCAAATTGTAGTTTTGTAATATAAATTGAAATTTCGTAATTTGTAATTTAAAATTTTAGAACTTCTTAATTATATTTCAGTAAATAAATATAACTTGCAGATTTATTGGTGGTTTTATTGTTAAAATTAAAATCAAAAGTTTTCTTTTTAAATCTAATTAGAATTGAGACCCGCCGCAATGCGGCGGGAATTCTTTAGTTATAACTAAGTCGACCTAGGACCCGCACGTTATGTTAAACCTGTCAAACGAGAAAAAAATAGACGATGTGAAAACGTTCACCCATACACGCACGTTGCGTCGTGTTAACTCGCAAAATTTAGAACTAAATGTAAAAACGTTAAACCAAAGACGCACGTTACAATGTGTTAAGTCACAAAATTTAGAACCAAGCATAAAGCGGAAAATTATAACTATAAAGGATCAAAATTGAAAGTAAAAAAAGTCGTGAGGATAGATTGCAAAAGAAAAAAAGTTTTGGGTTAAAAGTAAAAAAAAACAAATAGTTTTGGGTTAAAAGTAATTTATGAAATACTTTTGGGTGAAAAGTAAAAAAAAATCAATTTTTTTTTTTAAAACCCTTAAAGCCAAGGTTACGACAACCATATACATAACGATTTTTTCTTTGGAAAACCCCCCAAAGCACACCCCGCGTTACGGCGGGGCATAAAACGGTGTCAAATAGTACTAATCTCACACAACCGTGATCGACCACCAACACTGACTCGACCTAGGATCTGCGTGTTGCGACGAACCTGTCAAACATGAAAAAATAGAGGTAAAAACGTTGAACCACACATGCACGTTGCGCTGTGTTAACTTGCAAAATTTGAAACAAAGCATAAAAAAGTTGAACCACACTCATACGTTGCGTCGTATCAACTCGAAAAATTTAGAACTATACGTAACGTAACGAAACAAAACGTAAAAACGTTAAACCAAAGACGAAAAGTATAATCGACAAAAGTTGTGAAGTTAAATTGCACATAATGAAAAGTTTTGAGTTAAAGTTAAAAAAAAAAATTTTATAGGGTTAAAATTGGAGAAGGCAAAAACCTTTGGGTTAAAACAAAAAAATCAAGTTTTTTTTTTTTTTTGAGAAATCCCCAAAGCACAAATTACAAGTGTTTATGCATGAAAAAGCTACTTATTTATATATGGAATAATTACCAATGAATTAGTTATGACTGATCAGTAATCGAACTTGGGCCAGAGAAAGGTCAATCGGTAGCAACCAGTAAAGGGTCAAATTTTGGCAA
Organism: Helianthus tuberosus; assembly: GCA_030545235.1. Classification (NCBI taxonomy): domain Eukaryota; kingdom Viridiplantae; phylum Streptophyta; class Magnoliopsida; order Asterales; family Asteraceae; genus Helianthus; species Helianthus tuberosus. Next base: position 54,793,747 of record CM060436.1, read on the forward strand.
GAGAAGTAAAAATTTAGTTGTGGAAGAGGAGTCAATATTCGGCCGGTAAACCCTCAGCCTGTAAACCGTTAGTATTATATGTCAGTGTTCCATTGGAAAGTGTATCACACACGCCCATTATACCGACATATTCTCGTCGGTGATAACTTTCGTCAATGGATTTATCAGTCGATAAAGCACCTATTTTCTGGTAGTGCTACCCCCCCCCCCTCTTAAATACGTCATACTCTCACTTTAAAGTTTCGCGAGAGAAAACCAACCATCTAAGTCTGTGTAGACCTCAAACAATTGAAATTGCGGATCGCACTATAACAAATTATTTGCATCAAATATATGATAAGAGTGAATTGCAAGATTTGTCCTTTATCTTTATACCCCTTTTTAGGCGGTATCATTTGTGTTTTAAATTGATGATTTTCATACTTTATGTTTTAAAATCCATCACGCTATATCCTTTAGGGCTAATCCAATTAATTTTAAATGTTAAATGATGGGTAATTTGGTCTTTTTACTCGTTATTAATTAAAAAAAACTAATTTAATAATTAAAACAAATAAATTATATTTATTATATCTGTCTAAACACCTTCTCTCTAAAACACACATTCTCTATCTCTACTCTCTCTCTCTCTCTCTCTCTCTCTCTCTCACTCACTCACTCACTCACTCTCCATGGCAAAACCCCACCACCACCTGTCGCCACCAGCACCACCACCCACTCCCACCCTCACACCACCACCTGCCATCACCCACTCAGTCTGAACAAAGATTCCATGGTTAGTGACTACAATACCGCAGCTCCGGCTAGTACCAGACGACGTCGCTTCACAGTAAGCTAATCCCGATCTAGAATCCAAGTGGAGATGGAGTCAAATCGAGTCAAAACCGTTGATTTCTTGAACAAGAAACCCGAGAATTGAGTCAAAATCGACAAATTTGGAGTGATCAAACCGTTGATTTATGAAATTATCAATCTTTTGTTGAAGTTTTTGTAAAATTTCTGTGGGTTTGTTTTGTGAAATTATGTGGGTTTAGATAGAAAGTGTGAATTTTTGTGGGGGTTATGTAAGAAAGTGTTCTGCAGGAATTTTGTTTTGTAAAATTGGTTGAATTTTAGTTTTCTGTGTTAAAATCTTGGGTGGAAGGAAGTATTGTGCAGGAAGTTTGTTTTGTAAAATTCGTTGAATTTTAGTTTGGTAGGTTGGAATTGGGTGGTGGTAGTTGGTGCGAAAGTGGTGGTGTTGGTATACATTTTTTTTTATTTTCGAGTAAATTACAAGTTTTGTCCTTTATGTTTACATCAAATTGCAGGCGCTGTCCTTTTGGCCAAAAGTTTACAGGCGGTGTCCTTAACCTTTCAAAATCTTGCATGTTTTGTCCTTTAGGCCAAACCTGGTTAGAAATCTCAGTTAAAAACTGTCATGTGCAATGCACATGAGGGTAAAATGGTAATTTCCCTCTCAACCCTTTCAAATCAACACTCACTCCATCATCTTCCTCAAATTTCTAGGGTTGACCTGTCCATATCAATCCTCTGTATAATCAATTCTAGGGTTTAGCTGATTGAAGAATTTGCACTTTTCCTTCATTTGTATAATCAATTCTTTGACGATGTTACATCACAGCTCATATATACAGAGGAAAAGTGAAAATTTCTAGGCGTCGCCGTAAGTAACATTGGTGGCGACAGCAGTTATAGAGAGCTAACACTCCAGTTTTCAAATCAATTAACACAAAAATCACCCAATTTAATCCCATCATTGTTGTTTGCCACTAAGATCTAAGGGGTTGTTTCAGGTTTGTTCAAATTCATAGACATCCCCTTTGTTTAAGCTTTGACTTAAACGATGTCATTGATTGAAAACTCAAAGCACCTCAGAATACCCTTTCAAGATATTAAAGAAGCCACTCAAAACTTTACAACCCGAATCGGAAGGGGGTGGATATGGCCCTGTGTATAAAGGACAAGTTTCACTCTCTGGGAAGTAACCGTTGTCGCTGTAAAGTGTAACGCCCCAAAACTCGAATGTTTATATTCGCCATATGTACTTATATGATACATCAGGAAATAAATAACTAGGCTATTTAACCTAGGTAAGTGTATGGTGAAAACTATTAAAGGAGGAAAGTTGTGCCAATTATGCTTTAGTGGCAAACACTAGGGACTAAAGTGGGATAAGATGAAAGTTGAGTTATTATATGAAAAGATCAACACACAAACACACACTTAGTTTGTTCTAGAACGATCAGGAGCTCCAAGGGAGCCAAAACCCTAACTCAACCAAAATCATCAAATTGAAGGGTGAATCGAAGCTCAAATTCATGAACGAATATGAATTAATGATCACCTACACGAGGGGATCATGAGGTATGTCTTAAAACTTAGATTGGTGATCTTGTATGAAGTGAGTTATGTTTAATACACGAATTGGTATGAAATTGAGTATGAATATGTGTTAGAATCACCATATAGAACATGGATTATGCATGATTTGGATCAATTCGATGTTTTGAGGTGAAACCCATGTGTTGTGGTAAGGATGATGACTTGGATTATCATCCATGTCCAATTCTTGTTCAATGTTGATGTAATATGTTGTGTATGATGAATTCTTGTTAGATGAATTGAAACAAATGTGGTGTTGATATGTTTGATGTCTATGTGTGAATGATACTTGTTGATTAGTAAGAAGATTTGATGAATTATGTATGAGCTTGAAAGATTATGCATAAATTAGTTGTACATTGTGCTTAGAAAGTAGTATGCACACTAACTGTATGATGAAATGTCTAAGAAAAATTAGGATGCGAAATTGTATGAAATAGCTTAATATATATGAATGAGATAAGGTAATGATGTATTAGTAGTATACTAACTTGAAGAATGTACTTTAGATGGAACTCATACAAGAATTCGGTTGAATGTATGTGTTGGTCAAGACTATGCATTAAGGGCTTGTACATTATGCTTAATATCACTAGATGATCATGTGATTGTGAGCACATTTGCATCGTGAGTAGGAGATGTATATAATGTCAATTGTATAGCCTATTATGATGTTACGGATATATGAGGATAAGTCAAAAGTTCATATGATAAACTGTTGACTTCTGAAAGTTAACTACGCATAAGAAGCATGATTTGACTTGTTGTCGTAAAGGTAAGATTATAGGAAGTCGTATGGCACATGTTACATCAATACGCGTTATATGGAATGACATGATGAATTATATGAGTTTGAAAGGATGTGAACTTGGGTATATGTCTTATGCTTGTTAGAATTGACTAATGAAAGTCAAATATGAAATGTGCAATTGATATGATCGTTAACATGTACAATTGTGTATGCTAACAAGAATGTGATTTCGATGACATGAAAGTATAGGAATCATGTCGAGATGGACTCAAGCACGAAAGGATAACGGGTCAAGATGAGGTAAGGAAGAGGATACGAACACGGATGCATAAGGTAAGTGATTTCTAGAATCACTTCTTAATTTGTTTAAGTAAAGTTAAGTACTAGTTATTTATGTATGATAACTGAAATCAATTAGGGCTTTACACAGAATGGAAATGTTAAGATCCGGGTCAAAATGATAAGTGTATTAAAGGTTTGGTTATATAAAAGCGATGGATTTCGCTAAGTAAACCAAATGGTCAAAATGAGATTTTATTGTATACTAGAATGGTTGCATAAGTAATGACTTCGGTATAACACCCAGGTAATGGGTAGGATTGTATATAAGCGCACTAACCGAGAAATGGAGACGCGGGTTAATAGTCTAAAGACTCAGTTGTGAGTTATGATTAAATGGACAAACTATTTCGCATATGGGAATTGTACTAACAAAGTTCGAATTGTACTAACAAAGTTCAATTACATATAATTGAATGAGTTTAACGAAAACTGGGTATTGGGTGCATAAACCCGATGTACGGAACTCCGGATAATGTAAAACTTTTATAGTTATCATGTTCATGTGAGTTTTGTGTATAATCAAATGAGTTGTTTGATTAAAACATGAACGGGTCGAATAATTCATGAATGAATATTAAGTCAAAAACTTATAAGTTAAGAATTTCCATAATCCGGATGTTGGATTTCGAGTCCATATGATAAAGGACCAAATTACGATCATGTGGGAAGAAACAGATCGTAAAACGGACAAGAAATGAGAAAGTTATGACCAAATTTGTAAAAAATTGTTAAGCTGAAAGTTGCAGCTCTAAACAAGGCGCAAGGTTGCGCCCCCCAGGCACAAGGTTGCGCCCCCCAGGCACAAGGTTGCGCCCCTGACTGATGTCATCTGTATTGCGCCAGAACTGACACAAGGTTGCGCCAGATTGGTTTCTTCTTGCGCCAATCGCTGGTTCTTTCATATTTTTCGCATTCTTCAACTCCAAACTTGTGTGAAGGCTATCTAACTACGTTAGATGCATTATATAACTATATGTAAGTATGTAAGCATGTACGTATTGACATGTTTATGTTTGCATGTATGTTTTCGGGTGTATGTAAATAGATGTATGAGTATACATATATGAACGTATGTACGTATGTATTAAATGGGATTGAATGTACACAAAGGAATAAAGCTTGTATGTTTTCATGGGGCATGTATATAGGTATGCATAGTTTCAATACGTTTTAGTATTGACATTACTAATAGTGTGCCTTGAGATTGAAATGTAATACAGGTACATTATTGAAGTCTCACCAAGAATTAGACACCCAGATGAAATGCGTGAATTTAGAAAGATATCGGAATGGAAAGTATACGAGGATAGAACGTAACGAGACTCCATAATTATGAATCTTGTTTATATATAATATGTGCTAATGTTACGAATGCATGTGGTGAGTGCAGGTTGTACAGAATTATGGATCAATATTATGAAGAGCAAGTGATTGAAGATCGAGTTAAAGAGACATGGATTGTACGGAATGGGTGGTCATATAATCTGTATTAGTATGTTATAATCGGTACATTAATGAAAGGTAAACAATGTAGTTCCTTACATAAAGATGTTTTTAAATGATTTTCAAGTATAAAGGAACATTTTAAGAAATAAATTTTATGGTACGTATTTTCGCTGCGTCTTTTTGATCAAAACGTTTTAGGGTCTTACATAAAGCAGCTACAACTTGATAACCTATCTGGACAGGGGGTTAAAGAGTTTTTAACAGAGCTTGGTGTTACAAAATCTTGAGAAAGCTTTGGGATTGTTAGTAAGTTCAAATTTGTTTTAAGTTTCAACTTTTATATATCTAAACTAAGATTAATAATACTGTATGGTTGTTCAGGAAATGGAGGAAGCACCTAAATTGCTAGTAAGTTCTAAGAGGTTCTTTTGTGTCTATATATCATCATCATCATCATCATCATCATCATCATCATCATACTCAGTATATCCCACCAATAGCAAAACTAAGGTAGGGTCTGAGGAGGGTGAGATGTAGACAGCCTTACCTCTACCCCGTAGGAATAGAGAGGCTGCTTCCAATGAGACCCCCGGCTCGATTGTAGTTTTGCATCAAGCCTTGGACATAAGGCACATAACACTCAGCAATTGAGACAAACGCCGATTAGTGCATGTACCCCCTTGTCTTTCGGCTATCAACGCCACCACATGATGCATGATTAACCATCCCCTCTTTTAACGTTATTTTCACGAAATTAGTAAAATAACGTTAAAATTAGTGCACTTCACTTTTGCCCCCCGAGCGCCCACAAATATGTACATTATATGAGCATACCACAAGCGGGGCGTAATAATTATTTAACTCAAGACACTTCTATGAAAAATATCTGGTGTGTGTTACAGGAACTTGAAGAAGCACTGGAACTGAAAGTACAACTTCTTGATTCTTCAAAATCAATTGGTTACATGGTGTCTAATTACATATATACACTTTTTTTTCCGAAAGTTTGCTTGGTTGTATCACAGCTCATATCTACAGAGGATGTAACATCATCAAAGAATTGATTATACAAATGAAGGAAAAGTGCAAATTCTTCAATTAGCTAAACCCTAGAATTGATTATACAGAGGATTGATATGGACGGTTCAACCTTAGAAATTTGGGGAAGATGATGATTGAGTGTTGAGTTTGAAAGGGTTTAGAGGGAAATTACCATTTTACCCTCATGTGCATTGCACACGACAATTTTTAACTGAGATTTCTAACCAGGTTTGGCCTAAAGGACAAAACGTGCAAGATTTTGAAAGGTTAAGGACACCGCCTGTAAACTTTTGGCCAAAAGGACAGCGCCTGCAATTTGATGTAAACATAAAAGACAAAACTTGTAATTAACTCTTTATTTTCTCTTCCATTGGCGAAAAGTGAATTTGTATACGTGTTTTTATAGATTCATAATTCAAGTTTTGCAACAATGTCATTTTAATATCTGAGTAATTATAGATGAGATGCCCATAATCTTTTTCCTGTTCATTAAATTCTTAGGAACAGAATCAGGAGAGAACACCTTAAAGTGTGAGAACGGTGAGAACGATTATCAGCCACAAGATCTTAGTGGTTTGTGGCTGAGATTGATGCGGTGGCATTTTTGTAAATAATAGGGGCCTTGGAACTACCAGGAGGGGTAAAATAGGAAGATCCAAACAAAGGTGCACATGCTAATCACATGCCATTTTCCCCCATCATATTTAAACGACAATAACTTTTTTATCTTTCCAACGAGTATACTATTGATATACTTTTCGAAAAAAATTAACTGGGTTTTATGGCGTTTTTCTGAACTAAGTGTTTTTTGGCGTTTTAGACTAGGTATTTTCATGGCGTTTTTCTGAACTAGGTGTTTTTATGGCGTTTTAACTAGGTTTTTTCATGGCGGTTTTTCTGAACTGAGTGTTTTATGGCGTTTTCAACTGAGTTTTTTCATGACGTTTTTCTGAATTAGGTGTTTTATGGCGTTTTTAACTGGGTATTTTCATGGCGCTTTTTCTGAATTGGGTGTTTTTATGGCGTTTTATTTGAACACCCAGTTCATGTGAGTGAGTTTTTTTGACAATATTACCCCTTAGTGTAATTTAGCATCAATGCCATATGTCTCCACTAAAATCGTTCTCATCGTTCTCACACTTTTCACCGTTCTCTCTAAATCCTGACCCTATCTTATTACGTGAACTATAAAGTGGGTTGGAATTGGGTGGTGGCAGATTGTGTGAAAGTGGGGGGAGGGGGTGGGAGTGGGTGGTGGCAGGTGGCGGAAAGTGGTGATGAGAGTGAGTGTGTGTTTTAGAGAGTCATTCATTTTGTTTTAGGTATTAGAATTATTAAAATTAGTTTTTTAAATTAATGAGTAAAAAGACCAAATCACCTTTCATTTAACTTTTAAAATTAACTAGGTTAAACCTAAAAGACATAACGTGTAGCATTTGAAAACATTAAGTACAAAACTAATCAATTTTAAACACAAAGAACACCGTATGAAAAAAAAGGTATAAAAATAAAGGAAAATTCTTACAATTATATTGTGTGTTGTTAAATATACCCAAAAGTCAATCTTTCAGGAGAGAGAAGGGTGGGCAGGAAAGAGAAAATGACTGGCATTAATTACCCAAAACATTAATTAACTAATATTTCTATTTTTCTAATTATTAATTACAATCATTAGTTTTAGCTTTTATATTATTTTTTAAGTGAACCTAAAGTATTTTTGACACAATCAAAATTTTATGTAATGAGTTTTCTTAATCTTTTTTATAACACACACACTTGGCAAATGTTTTTGAATAAATTATTCAACTTTTAAACCAATCAAGTAGAATAAAAAGTGGTCTGAAATGTGTAAAAATATTAAAAGATAACAGTTTACCATATAAATATTTTAGTTTTTTTTAATTTAAGATGGTTAATATATAAAGCTATGGTGCTTCGTATCAGCAAAAACTATTCTAAATAACATTTATAAAGCTATGGTGCTTTGAAAAAAAAAAAGATAAATATCTTTATTAATTATAAAACATATATGAAGCAACATTAGTATGTCTGTAGCTGGATGAGAGACAATGCATGGGTAGCGTCTAGAATTATATACCAAACTTTATCGTCGTGAAAGTGATTTTGTCGATCTAGGTGATTAATTGTTTTAATGTTTGCACGTTTACTTTTTTATTAGAGACTCGTTATTTATTTATAATGAACCTTTTCACTTTCGTGTTTATAATAAAATGTCTTGATTATTTATTTATTAATATTGATATTAATACTAATAATAATATAACAAAATATAAAAAAAAACAAAAGTCTTATAAAATAAAATAATATAAAAAAACATAATTATTACTTTTGACTTTGTAATAAAATAATGTATTAAAGTACATAATCATTATCATGTTTGACTAATTTGGTATACTAATCCCTATGTTGGGTGTATTTATCACACCCCATTATATTTCCACACTCTTTAGAGCATTCACATCCAACCCACTAAAATCTGTGAGTGAGTGGAGTTTTTATAATATAAAGAGTATAAAAAGTGGTTGTGAGTGGAGGAGAGAGAAACTGTTACTGTTCATCTGTATATTTGAGGGGACACTATTCACTCCCTATAATTTTTTAATATATTTTGAAAGTGGTTGTGAGTGGAGGAGAGAGAAAAGGTAATGATAAATGTATAAAAGAATATTATTTAATGAAAAAGGAGAGAGAAGATATAGTGTTTTTTAGTGTAATTTAGGGTGAAAAAATGATGGAATGAATGTGAATGCTCGTTAGCAGCATTAATTAGCAAGCTCTTTTAAACAAAAACGGAGGGTCCGAAGCTTTTATGTTTCATGAGCAATTAATGTGATTACATATTCCAAGAAAAAGATTTGCAAGTTGAAAAGCCTTAGGCACATGCTAACCCAACGTTAACCTTCACAAAAAATGCTTCCTTGTCTGCATTTTGATGCAATTATAACTACGTTTTTGGCTCCTTAAATAATGTTGCATCTAGCAGGGACCATGTTTTAGGGATGTTAATCAACACCAACCATTTAGGCACATGATTCATGACAACATCAAACCACTTTCCAACTAACATTATCCTATAATCCATCATTACATTAAACTTAACCTTTTATCCAGGCAGCACCATGTGAGGGGTTCAGCTACTAGGGTTCTGGTTCGAAGCGATGTCGTACCATTATACTGTGAGTACTTGTTTGGAATGAAGCTAGTGTGAAGGCAATATGTGTGCAGAGACATATCGAATCTGTATCTCTTAAGATGACAAGTGCCAAACAGTAGGGTTTTTTTTTTTGCATGGAGTTGATGATCTTAATTCAACATTTCAGAGACATTTTGTTGTCTTTTTAATATGGCATTTATTGATCAAAATCTGGTGTCTAGAAACTAAACTTGGGGCAATAATAACAACAAAAATCATGTCACATGTATTTGAGGACAATGCCAGTCATGCCGATAAACCCTATTGTCTCTCATATTTTCATCATGTGCCCCTTATACTATGTTCTTTTTAATTTATTTCCGCATTATAATTAACTCATTCTTAGTAGTGCAAACAAAACTTTTTAGTCCGACTAGTTACAATTATGGGGTCCCATAACGGGTTAACCCGATCTGTTAAGACACGAACACGATAAGACACGAACCCGAAACACGTAAACACGAACACGACACGAAATCTTATTGTGTCAGATTTTCGAAACACGAACACGAACCTGTTAATAAACAAGTCACACGAAACGACCTGTTAAGACACGAAAAAATTACCAACGTATCATACAACCTGTTTAAGACACGAACACAATCTGTTTAAGACACGAATACGACCTGTTTAAGACATGAACACGGCCAAATTGGGGAAGCTATAAACTGAATTGGGAATGGTGGTGTTTGTGAGAAAGATTTAAAAATTAGGGTTTGGATTGACTAAAAAGAACCGCGCGTGTTTATGAATAATTCATCATAGGCCCCACGATTGATGACCCTATTTTCACACCCATATATAATATATTTTTTATTTTCAATTATTAACATGTACTTAACGGGTCTTAACATGTTAACGGGTTTTAACCTGTTTAGACACGAAATTTGTTAAGGTCTTATCGTGTCGACCTGTTTTATACACGAAACATGTTAAGGTCAAACACGAAACATGATAACTTCATGTAGGTTCATGTCTTGTTATCGTGTTCGTGTCAGAATTGTCAGCCCTAACCAACTTATATTTATTTAAAAAAAAAATCTAAGATTCTATGTATAAAAATCTAACAAATTTTGGTGATTGAGATTAACGGACACTCTTGTTCCCCTTGATGCTGCTCCATTCATTAAAAATATATGTGCTATGTATAGGTATGAATATCAACTTTATAACACCAAGTCTTGTGTGTTTCTGGACGCTAGGCTGGTCACGAGAAGAACCCAAAGAGATTTTAGGGTACGTACATTATATTATTTTGTGAAATGATCATAAAATATCATCTATCATTTGTATTGGTTGTCTACATCTTTTGTAGCTTATAGTTGTTTATTGTAAGTTACTCCTTAGACATATTACACATCTCTTATATAGGTGTTTGTTGTAAATGACACCCTCATACCCTAGATAAAAATCAACCGACAATATTTTTCAACCTGATTAAAAGTTTGATTGTAGATTGGATATTTCGGGGTTCCATGCCATGGATTGCCTTATTATAGTTTTGTTTTTTTTTTTTGAGTATTTTGAGTCTCAAGGATAAAAGCAAAAGGCAAAGAATATTGATTGAGATAAAAGATTGGATGTTACACTTATCATTATTTACATGTTTTTTTTTTTCCATTTCTTAGATCTCACACTCTTTTATCACTAATTCATACAAATCTCATTCAGCATACACAAATCTTTATGTACAAATTTGACGTATTTTGTTTCACATATACATCAAATGTTGTATTTTGTTGATTTAAAAGAAGTAAAGAGGGTGGTGTCACCAAATGCTCATCGGGCTTTGCTAAACACGTATCCCACGTCCATCCTTTTTACCTATTGTACCCCTTTCAACTAATCACGTTAAAAATATTTCCTGACTTGATATTTTTTATATTTCCAAACAGGGATACGGTAAATTAAATTTTAGAGGGAGCTAGATGGCTATGTTTAGCCAACCGCGATGATATTTTTAGGCTCCTACTATTCTCACATCTCTATATCTCATGGCCGGCCCTGAGGGTGGGCGGGGAGGACCACTAGCCAGGACCCGATATTTCGAAGGATACTTTATTTTATGAAAACACCCGATATGTATATGTAAAATATATTTTTTTAATAGGGTATACCCATACAACACCAACATAAGTCCACTTACAAAACTATATATTCTTATGGTTTAGATTAATTATTAGCCCATTGGCATTAGGTTTATAATTTTAGTGAGCTCAATACCCAATTTCTTAAGGCGTAAGGGCACATTTTTTCAAACTCGAACAGGGTACACGAATTCTCAGGGTCGGCCCTGCTATATCTTATTGCGACACCCTCTATCTCTCTATATATATCTATGTATGTATAGAGAGAGATAGAGAGGAGAAACATATGAATATTAACTCCCTACTTTTTAACATGAAATGTCAATACGATGGATGTACAATGGTCGAAAGAAGAAGGGCAAAAGGGGTGCGTACGACTAAGCCAGGGTCACCACTCGACTCCAAATTGTTCAAACCAAATAATCCTGCAGATATGACCCCACCTCAGCTTCATCCCATCCACTCAATTTTATATCTTCCTAAACCACCGAGGGCAAAACTGTCATTCCCTTACTATGTGAATGGAAACCATCCCTACATTCCTTTTTAACCTTCATGATACGAATATATGAATGCTATGAGTACTATTCTTTAAAGGTCATATTTAAAATTACAACTATTATTTAGTTGTAACAAAAAGATAAAAAAACCGATAAGTCGTAAGATATATATACACTCCAATATGAATTAAGAGCATTCTATGACTCAATGTCTCAATTCAGTAAGATTTTATCATAAATCATAGAAAAATGTAACGTATTGGTTCATGTAAGAATGAGTGCCTAGACTATGTGAGGGTCAATCTTTAAGTCTTATCTCATCCTAAGATGTCATATACTATGTAAGGGTCAATCTCTTTTTCAACCTGTTGACTTAGCAGTTTGACCAATAATTATAATCAAGGTATTGAATAAAAAAAAATTGGATTCAGCCTAAAAGAGGGTTTCGTATAATATGTGAGCGTCACGTCGGTCATGTGTCCTTCTGTGACGAATACGAGGAATCATATCGGTGGATCACTTGTTCACGGCTTGTTCGATGGCTTCCCGTGTTTGGGCGACTGTCAGTGCTTGGTGCAATATTCCTCCGATCTTCGCCTTCAAGGATTTAATGGATATACATAATTCGTCTCTTTGGAAAAAAGGCTAAAAAGATAATGCTCGGTCTGGTCATAACTACTGTTTGGTTTATCTGGAAAGCTAGAAACGAATTGGTGTTCAATCAGAAAAGGAGAAGTCCGCAAGAAATTGTCGCTGAGATTAAATCTAGGGGTTTTGCTTGGGTGAAAAATAGATCCTCTTGTAAATATATCAATTGGAAGGAGTGGTGTAAATATCCGATATATATGTTGTAATCTGTTTGCCCTTTACCCGTTTGGGTCGGGGGTTCTTGGTGTGTTGGTCTTTTGCCCGTTTGGGTCGGAGGTGTGTTTTTAATGAAGTTTAATTTTCAAAAGAAAATTATTTGTTCACGCAATAGCCTAACTTTATATATAACCAATTTTGAAAATGTGAATCAGGTTTGACATTAAAGCTTTGGATGTGTGAAAAAAAAAATAAAAAAACTCTACACATTCAGATTTTTAATAATTAATTAAAAAGTAAGTTACATTTATTTACTCAACGTAAGAACATATTGCATTTATCAGTAAATAAATACAACTATATGGTTTTAGTTTACCAGTAACTACATTACAAAAAGTTTTACCTTACAAGAATATCATCACGTAAAAAAATATCTAACCGACCTGAAGATGATAATGATACTCGTCAACTTTAGATAAATTCTTATATTTAGTTGTTCTCTGCTAAAAATATAATTAGTTAGAAAGCTAAAATACACGTACATTGTATTCCTTTTAATTAGAGCAATAGTAAAATTCTGGGATTTGAACTTGAATTTCTTGATTCAATTCAATTCAATTCAAATATAACAGGTAATGTTTCAAATAAAAGCGCAAATTTTCTGTACTGTTGTCTACAATTTCATTTATCTATTTATTATAATATAAATAATATGATAATTATCATTGTATGACAAGAAATGTCCATTTGGCTGGTCAAACTGAAGGTCTGATCAATGACAAAAGAGTTCAGGTATATACTGTACTAACTTGTGGCCAACCTTGTTTAGTTGTTTTCTCCCACCACTAACAAACAAATAATTATGCATATCAGTGTCTCTATAATGCTATTGTTATTTATTATGGGTGGTACTATTGGCACACCTTATGATTAAATCGACACCTTCAATACGCATCGTATAGGTCTATACGATGCGTATTGAGGTGGGTTCAAACTTCCATGTCTGCCAAAGACTGCCATTGTCTCATACCAAAAAGTAATACGCATCGTACAGGCCTATACGATGCGTATTGAGGGTATCGATTTAATTTTTTAATTTTTGCAAGGTAGCTTCCTGTCACACGGTAGCTTTCCGTCACGCGAACGAAGAAGCAACACTTTGGACATTTGTCTTCAAACATCTAGGAAACATTATTTGAGAATACCCCTGAATTTATCGAAACTGTAGAATGAGATCCTCCACTGTTGGGTTATCATCTTTCAACCCCATTTTTCCTAAATTTATCGATTCCATTTTTCAACAGGGATGTAATGCAATGATTCCTCTCAATTGAATAGACCGACACTTGCTTCATAGGACTCACTTGAATCGTCTCGGATGTAATAACATTGTATTTATCACGAAAGTACTGAACAACCGAGATAACAGCCCCGGTTTCATCAGCGGCATTTGGAACAGGAGAGTTGAAAAAACTGCAGTTGGAATTGATCTTGGAACAACATACTCTTGTTACCATATGACACATGATAAAAGCGCTTCTCTAGACAATCTGGGATTATATTCCGCAAATTGGGAAGCACATATTTGCTTCAAGATTTACGTCTGATGTCCATGTTTGATCACATTTGACTTCATCTGCGGCAGTCCACTGACTTTCTTCCCCCGTGTCTACACCGTGATCTTCATATTCTTTGTTCAATACCAACTCATCTTTAGTAGTGTTTGTTTGAGAACCTAATTCAGATACACAACGGTTCTCCAATTCCAGAACAGCAAGCAAATACACAACGGTTCTCCAATTCCAGATTAGTAATGTAAGGAGAAGCGTTGAGATAATGGACATCCATCAAGCTCAAAAAGAAAACTTGTATTCCCCATAGCTACAAACGATTGCGGTTTGTATTTCGCATAGCCACCGTTCCCATAGTAAAAAACGGTTGCGATTTGCACATTCAATCTTCATTGCTTCATTAAAATTAACAAGGCGGTCTCTTTGCTTCGTCCACTAGAACTATTTGTGTATGCATTCTTTTGGTAGTTAACAGCGCTAATGAGGCGCCATTAGAAGAAGTACCCAAATATTCGGTCGAATAATGGCCAATATGAAACAAATTTGTAAAATTAAACAATATCGCTGTGTCGTATGACTGTAATAAAACGGAAGCTATCAACGCGGGGATGGGTACAGACCCGACATGTCTTCCTGAATCTGAATCTGAAAGTTAACTTTGACTTATAAAACCCACTAGCAAAATAAGCGCTTTTATCATGTTAGGGAGAATGTTCTCGAAATTGAAGGGAAAGGAAAAATGGTTGCTGATGTTATGCCCACCTGAGATCGACCTTTGGATTACACGTGTTGAGTGATCGAGAGAAACTTCTTCGAGCTAACTGCCGATATCTCATCCTTCTTTTCTCACTATTAAGCGAGGTTGTTCTCCACAACGACGATACGCTTGTTGATTGTCACATGAATAAGTAGTGTTTGTTTTTTTCATTGCTTCATTAAAATTAAAAAAGGCGGTCTCTTTGCTTCGTCCACTAGAACTATTTGTGTATGCATTCTTTGCTATAACAGGATGGATGTGACACACACATATAGATAAATATCTGATTGTTTCAGTTTTTTCCGACTGTTTTAGTTATGTTTCAATAAATAATATCTGATTGAAAAGATTTGTTGAAATCGAAGAAAAGAGTAAAAAAGGTGAATTGAGGCATCCATTTGGAACAAGAAGTCCAACAATCCATTCAGATTGTTGTCTAAACTATGAATGCACACAACGAATTTGACAACTGTGATAGCTTATTAAAAGTATAAATCACCTCCAATCATTTCTTGGTCAAATCACACACTATAAAGTTTAAACTTATCGTGTGTTCCAGTTTGAAAATATGACCGAATAGAGATCTGAATAACAAACTGTGGAGAACTTGTTTGCGTTATCCATCAACATAAGCTAAAATACTCTAAAATTAACAAGGCGGTCTCTTTGTTGCGTACTGATTATTGAAAAGATTTGTTGAAATCGAAGAAAAGAGTAAAAAAGATGAATTGAGGCGTACATTTGGAACAAGAAGTCCAACAATCCATTCATTATCTGTTGTTGTCTAAAACAATATAAATGCACGCAACGAATTTGACAACTGTGGAGAACTTGTTTGCGTTATCCTTCAACATAACAATTTTGAATGTATATAAGAGCGTGATCAACTACTTTGGGTATATTCGAAACCAACTAAAATACGTTAATATACGTTAAAATACGCTAAATTACGTTACAATACGTTAAAATACACTAAAATACGCTAAAATACGTTAAAATACGCTAATTACGTTAAATTACGTTAAAATACGCTAAATTACGTTACAATACGCTAAAATACATTAAAATACGCCAAAAATACGCTAAAATACACTAAAATACGCTAAATTACGTTAAATTACGTTACAATACGCTAAAAATACGCTAAAATACGTAAAAATACCCTAAAATAGGTTAAAATAAGCTAAAATACGTTAGAATACGCTCAAATACGTCAAAAATACTATTAAATACGCAACAATATGTTAGAATACATCAAAATACGCAAAAATACGTCAAAGTACGCGACTAACGATATTTACACACACGTATACATATAACACGGCACTATGGAGTCCAAGTGGATTTCAAACAAAACTGTACGTAATCATGGAATACGATATTTGCACGCAACCGAACGGCACCGAAACGACTTATGTTGAAGGTATACGTCATAAAACGACAAAATATGCGAAAGTTCGGCAAAAAACGAGACGTATACGCGTCTAACCGAGGGAAACACGATAAAACTAAATTTGAAATAATGCTATATACGATCGTATAGGCCTATGTTGTATCGTATATCAGATTAATACGCATCGTATAGGCCTATACGATTCTTATTAAACTTTGATTTTTTCTCAAAAATACCCCTGAATTTATCAGAAAACAGGGGTATTTCAGTAAATTCATCGATTAATACGCATCGTATAGGCCTATACGATGCGTATTGAACTATAAATTTCTCAAAAATGTTTTTCAAATCAAGGGTTCCATCATTACAACCACTTGTTTTCAACAGGGATGTAATGCAATGATTCCTCTCAATTGAATAGACAGACACTTGCTTCATAAGACTCACTTGAATTGTCTCGGAAGTACTGAACAACAGAAATAATAGCTTCGGTTTCATTAGATGCATCGTTTACCGTGGAATGCATCCTTATTTTTGTAAATCGCACAAAACAGGCATGCCTCGAACGAGTCTAGAACACTCGTAATCCTCAACCGGCTTTGAAACCGGACGGATTCTGTTAAGAAACTGTTCGATTTCATGGTGAGTGGAGAAATTAGCAACGGAGAAACTGTTCGACACAGACATGCATCAGGAAAGAAGCATATAATGATTACTCTCAATTGAATAGACAGACACTTGCTTCCTAGGACTCAATTGAATCATCTCGGAAGTACCATTCGTTTGCAAATTCAATATCCGTCTTTCAAACTCAACGGATATAGCAAGATAAGAAGAATGGGATATCGGCAGTTAGCTCGAAGAAGTTTCTCTCAATCAGGTGTTCCAATAGATTCTCCCTTTTAACAATGTCCTGTTAATTGTTTCAGATGACATGCTCGATTGAAGATGTAATTGCAAGACTGTTTGTCGGGCTTCCAATGCTCACACAGGGTGATAAACAACGCTGACACGTGGGAAGAAAGTCATTGGACTGCCGTAGATGAAGTCAAATGTGATCAAACTTGGACATCAGACGTAAATCTTGAAGAAAGATCAGTGGGCCCTATTGTCGGATCTGTGAGTCCATGGAAGATGTGATTAAGGTAAACGTACCGTGTCATGTGTCATAAAACGGAACATAATCCCAGATTGTCTAAAGAAGCACTTTTATCTTGTGTGATCTAGAGGTCGGTCTCGGGTGGGCATAAGATCCGTGGGCCCTATTGTCGGATCTGTGACTCCATGGAAGATGTGATTAAGGTAAGCGTGCGGTATCATGTGTCATAAAATGGAACATAATCCCAGATTGTCTAAAGAAGCGCTTTTATCATGTGTCATATTAGAGTAGTATGAGTCTAAGTCCATTGTGGTTCGTGAATGTTTCGAATCATCATAGAAGACGTATCGGGTGAGTTGTGGCTGATTTATAGGAGGAGGTTATGAAACGAATATATGTTTATACGAATTTAAAGGACAATACTGACAGAGGTGCTGGTCTTTTCTCCCACTGTGCAAACTTGAAAAATTTCACCATAACAAATCTAATATGACACATGAGAAAAGCGCTTCTTTAGACAATCTGGGATTATTTTCCGCAAATTGGGAACCACATATTCGTGTGTAAAAGCTTGGAAAGATGACCGAATAGAGATCTGTACACACCCTTGGTATTTGTTTACCACATGACACATGATAAACACGTTTCTTTAGACAATCTGGGATTATGTTCCGCAAATTGGGAACCACATTGTAGACTGGTGGGCTTGAATGGTTTTAATAATACTTGAAAATGGAAATAATCGTGTCAAGATCTTTATCTATCATATCATCGACCAACTGCTCGAAATCCCTTTCGTTTCTCGGGTTCGCATTTGACACAACACAACAAAAAATAAATTCAAAAAAACAGTGGCCTGATACGCATCGTATAGGCCTATACGATGCGTATCAAGCCCGCCGCCAGACATAACCTGCACCTGTCAGTCTGCCATGTCTTTTTTACTTTATTTCAATACGCATCGTATAGGCCTATACGATGCGTATTGAATTGAAAAAGTGTGCAGATAGACAGGGGGTGTGCCATTAGAAAACCCCATTATTATATTTTAAGCAAACTTACAGTTAATATCCTATTTAACACATGCAGTTAAATTTATTTTACTTTTTGTCCCGAGACTGGTCGTCAAAGCTGCTGAGCAATTCAGTGTTCCTATGCATTATGCATTCATAGCCGTATATTCAAACTGAAACACCGACAGGATATCTGATGATTGATTATAATCAATTATGTTATAAAAATATCGAATATACATGACCTTATGTTCCAGAATTCATAAATAACTTTTAAACTTATGTTCTAGAGGTAACCAATTATGTTCCAGAGTTCATAACTAACTTTTAAACTTATCTTTAGCGTTGTAAACAAACCAAACGAACACAAACAACGCCTTGTTCGTTCATTAAGGATATAATGTTTTCACGAATGGTTCATGAACACTTACCAAACGAGATCTTATGTTCATGTTCGTTCATTAAGGAAAAGAACATATTCACGAATGGTTCACGAACACAGATAAAATTGGCAACGATGACATTGGCTAGAGGTGGATGTTGAAAGGGAGCGACGCTAGACCTTGAAACCCTAATCGTTAAACGAATGTCGATAGTATTTTTGGATGTTAATGAGAAGGAAAGTGGAAGAGTGCATAAATAAGGTGGAGATTAGGGTTTCCTATTCTATTTGTTTGGGTAATGAGAGATATAAGAATTAAAGAATATAAAAATTTTAGATAAAATAAATAAATGCTAAAAATCTTTAATGACCATCATCATACACAAATGACATGAACGAATGTTCACAAACACATTACGGAACGTTCATGAACATAACTGAACGAATGAGACATCTGTTCATATTCGTTTATTTAATAATCAGACGAAATTACTAGTTCATGTTCGTTCATTAATAAAACGAACATAAACGAACTTTCCGCCGAACTGTTCACAAACTGTTCGCTGAACGTTCGGTTCATTTACAACCCTACTTATATTTAAACACGAACGCTGGATTTTTGGAGATAACCCGTCTCGAACTCTTCCATATTAATGAACTCGACACTATAAACTGATTAATTACATGACCTTATATTTATACACAACAATAGACTAATCCTACTCCTACTCTTAACATGATTAAATAAGAAATCACTCAAACGGATAAACCTAAACAATTCAAATAATAAACTAAAAATTAGAATCACAGATTCAAGTATAATTTGTTTATTTCCGTTCAATTCGAACTCCACCTTATCCTTGTCAAATGTTATCGGGCTAACACTGAATGTGATTAATAAATCGTTAACCATCTCATTTTCTCTCCCACTACTTTGATATATAGTTTGATTATCCCCGGTGCATACACTTTCAAATGCATTCAAACATGCTACATCATATTTTCATTCATCCTTTAAATATATTTACATTGTCCCCAATACTACCTTTCAAAAATATTCTTTAATTAAAATAATATTATATATATATATATATATATATATATATATATATATATATATATGTGTGTGTGTGTGTGTGTGTGAGAGAGAGAGAGAGAGAGAGAGAGAGAGAGATGGACCACCTTAACTCCATTCGCAGTGGTTGCAGAAACGCACACAAGCGGAAGATATATATCCGGTGGTAATGTCCGAATTTGGACGTCACATCGGCTCCACTTGGCCGTCTGGTGTAACACAAATCGTGTCTTATTAGGTTTAATAGGCCTCTAACGACGAGTGTAACACAAGTATTAAACATGAATACAACTCGTTTAACTACTTAATATCTCATGATTATAATCCAGCTTTACGTTTTATGTACCAAGAAAAAGAAATAATAGATTCTAATCTTATAATTATATTTATTTTTAAAAAGTAAAAAAAAAATCACGTTTTATACTTTTTCAGTAAACAGGTCTAATCGTCTTATACAGTTAGTTATCTATAGCCAGTCCTAGCCTCCGGAATGCATTGTTGGAGCTGCTATTGTTTTCTATGCATCAAATACGATTGTATCATACAGTTTTTATAATTTTTAGTTATTAGTTCTACAATAAACAAGTTATATTATTATGTTATATATATGTATGTCCTTTTTTCATGCAAAAGATAAATTTAACGTAACAGCAATGCAAACACTTCATTTATTTATTGATTACTAGAGTAAATCATTCCTCAAGCCACATTAATAACTTATCTTTCAAATTCTTGAGTGGACCACTACCAACAACTGGCATTTTAGATTTAAAATTTAAAACCCACTAACAACATCGATCTTAATCCTAATTAAGTCCCCAATCACCTCGACAGATTTATAAACATGTTACCGACTTGCTTCCTCTCAAATCTTTCTAAGAAATATGTGTCTTCCTAAATCCTACTTTAATTATTCACAAAAACCTATTCTTAGGTTAACATATAGAGACAAGAGTAAGATCAAGTTATCTGATTGATTATCGGTATCTCCAATTTATGATGAATCACTATGTTTACTATACAAATATTTCCAAAACAATTACTATTTCACTTCTACACTCGGATAAATACAGTTACAATAGTAAGTGTATATATATAACACCCTTATTGCGAGAACCGCGAGAACCAATGTGAACACAAAATAAAATCTAAAAAAAATAAAAAAAGCAGTCAAAAACAATTTTTTTTTAATATTTTTTTTAATAAAAATCGCTATATTTAGTTACAATTTTTTTTTCGAGTAACAGTTATCAATGCACATGTGCATATGTATCATTACTTCAACAAATTCCGTAATACGTTATCAGTAATAGACAATTGCACTTTAATTTACAATACCATCTGTAATATACTACTTTTTACATTACCAATATTCAAAATGCACATGTGCATCATTAGGTATAACCATGATATAACATGTTTTGGTACAAAAAGTTTGTGATTTTGAATGGAGAAGTAGGCCCATATACATGTTTTTTGGTTAGTTATATCTAGTGGTTGATGGTTTGGCTATAGTTGTTACTTTATGATATAATATGATGATTGGATGGTATAAATGGTGTTGATATACATGTAATAAAGTCAAAATATTGGTAATGGTATTGTATTATGGATGGTAGGAGGTAATGATATTGTATTATGGATGGTAGGAGGTAATGGTAGTGTATTATAGATGGTATGATATATAAAATGGAAAGTGTATTCAAAGTAGTGTACCAAAACACCTTATTTCATGTTGATACATATAGATGCACATGTGCATTTCTAATATTGGTAATGTAGAAAGTAGTGTATTACATATGGTAGTGTAAATGAAAGTGCAATTGTCTAATATTTGTAATGAGTTACGAAATTTGTCAAAGAAATGATACATATGCACATGTGCATGTTTGTGTATTATGGATGGAATGATAGATGAAAGAGAAAGTGTATTCAAAGTAGTGTACCAAAACACCTTATTTCATGTTGATACATATAGATGCACATGTGCATTTCTAATACTGTTAACGTAAAAAGTAGTGTATTACACGTGGTAGTGTAAATCAAAATACACATGTGTACATCGCATTAAAAACAACGCTAAATCAAAAAAAATGAACAAAAAAACTCAGCAACTAATACTTTGCAATCATTATATAACATGAATTTGTAAATTACAAGTTCAACAATGAGAATCAGTAACCTAATATTACAAGTTCATCATATTCACTAATCATTTAACTTAAACAATCCTTTTCATTCAGTAGTAAACAACCATCAATCGAAAAAGTTCAAAACGTAAAACTAATCGTAACCGTTGAATCATTCTGTATACCTAATTCAATCATTATATGACGTGAATCTGTATATTACAAGTTCAACAGTGAGAATCGGTAACCTAATATCACAAGTTCATCATAAATCACTAACAATTTAACCTAAACAGGCATTTTCCATCAATAAAAAACGTTCAAAACGTAAAACGGAATCGTAAACTCTGAATTCAATCTGTATACCTAATTTAGGCGAATCCTGCTGGTGAATCGCGAGGCATCGAATGCGTCTCATCGGCATCTCTTCAGATTCATCTTGATAGTCTAATCTCGCTTTTCCTCGATCATCTCGGTTCGATACGCAGAGTTTCCTGACAAATCATAATTAGAATATCATTCAATTTAGCGGTAATTACACGCTTGTAATGATGAGTAATACTAAAGCGATGCGTAGAACAAATTGCGGCTGCCGCCGCTGTTTCGTCGGACGCCGCCACCAAGAGTGGTGGTCGGCGATCATCTAGAGGCACAGAGAGAAAGAGGATGTGAGTTTTTGTTTTAAAAGGGAAATCAAAAGACTGATAAACAAACTTATAGATAATTACGGGATTTAATGAAATTGGAGAATATGGAAACAATCTAGTTTCCTGATTTTAAATAACCAATTAATCTAATTACACTTTTACCCTTTTGATTTTAATAAAACAATAAAAACTAACCTAATAATTACAATCATGCTACCCATTCAAAATATCAAGATCATAATAATCAATGGTCCAGATCAGTTCACGCAGTTCACTCTTGGGATTTTGTTCACGTTTGAACCTAATCCTATATATATATATATATATATACAGGAGCAACAAAAAGATTAATCTCATACAGTTTGGCACCTATAGAATATCATAAAATTATCGTATGAATTAAGTACAAGAACAGTAGAAGACAGATTAATAAATATTACACATTGCTTAGAACCAATAGGAATACAATTCTTAAATTTTGCAAATAATTATAGTATAAAATATGATATGCCACAAATCAATATTAATCCACCAAATATAAAATCAAAAGATTTTGTAATAGGATTAAATTTCATATTAGGATTAAATGGTGTAACACTCATCTTTAAATTATAAGTTTGTACCCATAAAATAAAACTAAGCTATATAAACGACAAACCAAAACATTTACATTAACCTTAGCTTAGTACTTACGAGTTTAACGAACATTTAAAACAACATTAGGATACATAAGTATTCCTTCTATTACATAAGTTTTTCGAATAACTAAATAAGACAAAAGATGCGGAATAAGATCTTGAATGTGTTCGGTTCGGAAGCATTGACTTGACCTTCATCCACGTACTCGTATTACCTAAAAGCTGGAAATATTAACAAACATAAGTATATTAAGATCCTTAGAAGTTAGTATAATCGAAACTACGCTCAAAAATGGATTCGATTAACTAAAGTATACAAAATTCAACAAAAGTGCATGGGCTCTATCGTAGCTTACGGTAGCCACCGTAAGCTACGGTAGCCACTGGGCGATAATAGGCTACCGTAAGGCAGTTGAAAACTGCCGTAACATTTTACTCGCTACCGTAAGTTACGGTAGCTACCGTAACTTACGATAGCTGCTGCATATTCTTCATGTTTTGCTGTTTTGACCCGTTTGTTCGAGTTTCGCACTTTTAAAACATCAAAACACAATACGGGATATTACTTCGTAACAAAGTGACCCATCTTTGGGTTCTTTATGTTCAACACTCATGCTCCCATTACCGGTTTACGTGTTTAATACGTTACTCCCCATCACCCAGGCTTATAGATTACGAATAAGGTACTCCCGTTACCCGGTTTGTACCTACCCTTAATAACTCGCTTGATTTGCCATTATAAAGTCCATCATTCAAGCAAACCAAACCACTTAAATCTTCACATTCTAAATTACCAACAAATATCAATGACAAACTAATTTACAATAGTAATGAAGCGTTAGCCACATACCTTTAAAGCGCACCATTCAAACGCATATCCCCTCCGACTTGTCCGCTAGACGATCCGGATTCCTTGCCTGAAGAGTTCAATTCGCAACCTATTTAGAACTCTTTTATTTACATGTAACGCATAATTTGCCATAACTATACAAACACGCGTTTTAGCTAAATTTCCAGTTTTTTTTAATCATCTCTTAGGCATTTTCACAAACACCTTAAGGGCATAATTTCTCACAATTCATAATTAAGTTCAACATTTGTCATTTAGCCGTGATAAACATCAATTTAGGCAAATTCACATCAATTTTCACATTAATCAAATCTGAACTTATTTCATAGAATTTGATTTACACTAAGATAACATCATAATCCCAATGTTCCATACTTTTCTACAAAACTCTCTTATCACCTCCAATGGTGATTATGAACTTTACAAGAAAATAGACCAAATTTCAACAAGTAATTGACTAGGGTTCATCCCTAGACACTATTTCTTTCTAAACAACTATCATGCATGCTCAGATTCGAATCTCATGAATTCATCTAAAATTTAAGATAGAACCGAATCATGAAATTTCGCATACCTTACGGTCCCTTAGCCGAGGTGAACACTAATTTATATTAAGATTTTGATTTGGACTTGATTTGAACCTTCAATTTGTGAATTTTGTATATGTTAGGGTTTGATGGAGAAACCTCCTGGTCGCCCTGTGCTTTGTTCGACCAGACACACACTTAGGTGTGTGTTTGGTGTGTTGTTTTGATAATAATAATACTTCAAGTTTGACAAGTTTGTTCCCTCTATTATACATAAGTTATTAAAAGGGCATTTTAATCATATTTATTCTATTATGTCAAGATGCTAACTAACTAGGTTATTCTTTCCTAGTTATTTTATCTTGACTTATTACTGAAATTTAGTTTAAAGCATGACATCTATATTTTCGGGGTGTTACAAGTCCACCCCCCTTAAGGAGGGTTTCGTCCTCGAAACCGGAATACATACCAAATAATGTAGGGTAGAGACGTCTCATCTCCTCTTCAGACTCCCATGTGGTATTCACGCCTTTCCTATGCTCTCATTTTACCTTTACTTGGTCGATTTCCTTATTTCTCAAACTTTTCACCTTGCGATCTAGAATTTCAATCGGTTTCACCGCGTAGTTGAGACTATTATCCACCTCGATGTCGTCGTAGTAGATATAAGCGGTTTCGTGGAACGTGTTATGTATTCCACTCATTTTATCGGGTAATTCAAGACGGTATGTGACCTTACCAACTCGTTCAATGATTCTAAATGGCCCAATAAACCTGGAGCTTAATTTTCCCCTTTTTCTAAACCGGATTATTCCCTTCCACAGTGATACCTTCAGCATCACCTTATCACCAACTTGAAACTTAATTGGTCTTCTTCGTTTGTCTGCATATGACTTTTGTCGATCTTGAGCCGCTTTCAAGTGAGCTCGGACCAGGTCAATTTTCTCATTCGTGATTCTGACTACATCCTTATGTGCGAGTTCGCGCGGACCGACCTCACCCCAACACACCGGAGTTCGGCATTTTCTACCGTAAAGCATCTCGTACAGAGCCATACCGATGCTTGCATGGTAACTGTTATTATATGAAAATTCAACCAACGGTAGGTAAATATCCCAACTACCCCCGAAGTCGATAATGCATGCCCGCAACATATCTTCCAATGTTTGTATTGTTCTTTCACTTTGTCCATCCGTTTGAGGATGGTACGCGGTGCTAATGAACAACTTAGTTCCCATTTGCTCTTGGAAATCGTGCCAGAAGCTTGAAGTGAACCGAGTATCCCTATCGGACACGATGGATACCGGCACTCTGTGGCGTGCTACAATCTCATTAGTGTACACCTCCGACATCTTTTTTGACGTATAAGTCTCACGTATCGGTATAAAGTGAGCACTCTTCGTCAGTCTATCTACAACCACCCATATAGCATCAAATCCGCGGTTCGTCTTTGGTAATTTGGTCAATAGGTCCATTGTGATATGTTCCCATTTCCAAACCGGAATTTCCAATGGTTGAAGTTTACCGTATGGTTTCTGGTGCTCCGGTTTTACCTGTAAACAGGTCAAGCACTTCTCTACATATTTAACCACATCTCTTTTCATTCCCGACCACCAATAGTTTTGCTTCAAATCCTTGTACATCTTGGTTGCTCCAGGATGGATAGAATAGGGAGACTTATGAGCCTCGTCAAGTAGAAGATCCTTGACACCACATGTGTTTGGGACCCAAATCCTATCATTCCGGTATTTCATCCCATTACTTCATTCCACAAGATCTTTTATCAACCCCTTTATACGCTCTTTCTTCCAATTCTCTTCCCTTACTGCTTCGATCTGGGCTTCTTGAATTCGTTCAAGCAAGCCTGAAGTTACTATCAACTGCATAGACCGCACTCGAATTGGAGCGCATTCGTCTTTTCGGCTAAGGGCATCCGCCACCACATTAGCCTTTCTGGGGTGATAATGGATTTCGCAGTCATAGTCCTTCACTACTTCTAACCAACGCCTCTGCCTCATATTTAACTCCTTCTGATCGAAGAAGTACTTTAAACTTTTATGGTCAGTGAAAATAGTACATTTCACACCATACAAGTAATGTCTCCAGATCTTTAAGGCGAATACTACGGCTGCCAGCTCAAGATCATGAGTCGGGTATTTTGTTTCGTGCGGCTTAAGTTGTCTTGAGGCGTACGCAATTACCCTTCCTCTTTGCATCAGCACGCACCCAAGGCCTAGGTGTGATGCATCTGAATATACTAACATATTATCCGTACCTTCTGGTAAAGTCAACACCGGTGCACAAGTTAACTTTTCCTTTAAATTCCGAAATGCCTTCTCTTGATCATCTTCCCAGACGAACTTCTCGTTCTTGCGGGTTAACTTGGTCAAAGGCGATGCAATCTTGGAGAAATCCTGAATGAATCTCCGATAATAACTTGCCAACCCCAAGAAACTCCTAATTTCGGATGGATTCCTCGGAGGATTCCATTTTGATACTGCTTCCACCTTCGATGGATCCACCAATATTCCTTCGGCGCTTTTGACGTGCCCTAGGAATTGCACTTCTCGTAACCAGAAGGCGCATTTCGAGAATTTAGCATATAATTTTTCCCGCCTTAGTATTTTAACACTTCCTGTAAATGGTTAGCATGATCCGCCTCGTTTCTTGAATAAACGAGGATGTCGTCGATAAAAACAATTACCGACCTATTAAGCATCGGCTTGCAAACCCGGTTCATGAGATCCATGAAAGCCGCGGGTGCATTTGTTAATCCGAAGGACATCACGAGGAATTCATAATGTCCGTATCGCGTACGGAACGCCGTATTTGGTACATCCTCCTCCTTTACTCTCAACTGATGGTAACCCGATCTCAAATCGATTTTTGAGAACCAGCTAGCGCCTTGTAATTGATCGAACAGGTCATCGATCCTCGGGAGCGGGTATCAATTCTTTACCTTGAGTTTATTTAACTCCCGGTAATCAATACACATCCGCATGCTCCCATCCTTCTTCTTTACAAATAGCACCGGCGCTCCCCAAGGAGATACACTAGGCCGGATGAATCCCTTATCGAGTAAATCCTGTAATTGGGACATTAATTCTTGCAATTCCGACGGTGCCAGTCTATATGGTGCTTTAGCAACTGGTTTACCTCCATAGTCGAAAGTAACGTGTTTTGTATCCTTTCCATAAATCTTGGTAGGCTAGCTTCAATTGCCCTTCCGACTTCCTCGGCAATCTTTTCTTTCAACTCGTCGGTAGTGAGGGATAGGACATTGTCACTAGCACCTCCCGACATCTTGTTACTGATATTTTAAAATAATTTGATAAATAATTCGTTCAATCACTCTCATGCCTTTACATGAGAATTTATACTCACTATTCGGTCAGGTATACAACTTTGCCTTAACCGTTTATGCTAAGTGTACTTCCCGGGTTCGAGTATATTACTATACTCCTCCCATACACAATAAATCACTATTCCTTCTAATCTTTTAATTTAAAATTTACTTCAAATAAATTCTTACCAGATGTTGATCAAGCCTTGAACCGAACACATTTGTCTTTAACCTTAGCTCTGATTACCAACTTGTAACACTCATCTTTAAATTATAAGTTTGTACCCATAAAATAAAACTAAGCTATATAAACGACAAGCCAAAACATTTACATTAACCTTAGCTTAGTACTTACGAGTTTAACGAACATTTAAAACAACATTAGGATACATAAGTATTCCTTCTATTACATAAGTTTTTCGAATAACTAAATAAGACAAAAGATGCGGAATAAGATCTTGAATGTGTTCGGTTCGGAAGCATTGACTTGACCTTCATCCACGTACTCGTATTACCTAAAAGCTGGAAATATTAACAAACACAAGTATATTAAGATCCTTAGAAGTTAGTATAATCGAAACTACGCTCAAAAACGGATTCGATGAACTAAAGTATACAAAATTCAACAAAAGTGCCTGGGCTCTACTGTAGCTTACGGTAGCCACCGTAAGCTACGGTAGCCACTAGGCGATAATAGGCTACTGTAAGGCAGTTGAAAACTGCCGTAACATTTTACTCGCTGTTTTGACCCGTTTGTTCCAGTTTCGCACTTTTAAAACATCAAAACACTATATGGGATATTACTTCGTAACAAAGTGACCCATCTTTGGGTTCTTTATGTTCAACACTCACGCTCCCATTACCGGTTTGCGTGTTTAATACGTTACTACCCATCACCCGGGCTTATAGATTACGGATAATTTACTCCCGTTACCCGGTTTGTACCTACCCTTAATAACTCGCTTGATTTGCCATTATGAAGTCCATCATTCAAGCAAACCAAACCACTTAAATATTCACATTCTAAATTACCAACAAATATCAATGACAAACTAATTTACAATAGCAATGAAGCGTTAGCCACATACCTTTAAAGCGCACCCTTCAAACGCGTATCCCCTCCGGCTTGTCCGCTAGACGATCCGGATTCCTTGCCTAAAGAGTTCAATTCGCAACCTATTTAGAACTCTTTTATTTACATGTAACGCATAATTTGCCATAACTATACAAACACACGTTTTAGCTAAATTTCTAGTTTTTTTTAATCATCTCTTAGGCATTTTCACAAACACCTTAAGGGTATAATTTCTCACAATTCATAATTAAGTTCAACATCTGTCATTTAGCCATGATAAACATCAATTTAGGCAAATTCACATCAATTTTCACATTAATCAAATCTGAACTTATTTCATAGAATTTGATTTACACTAAGATAACATCATAATCCCAATGTTCCATACTTTTCTACAAAACTCTCTTATCACCTCTAATGGTGATTATGAACTTTACAAGAAAATAGACCAAATTTCAACAAGTAATTGACTAGGGTTCATCCTTAGACACTATTTCTTTCTAAACAACTATCATGCATGCTCAGATTCGAATCTCATGAATTCATCTAAAATTTAAGATAGAACCGAATCATGAAATTTCGCATACCTTACGATCCCTTAGCCGAGGTGATCACTAATCTATATTCAGATTTTGATTTGGACTTGATTTGAACCTTCAATTTGTGAATTTTGTATATGTTAGGGTTTGATGGAGAAACCTCCTGGTCGCCCTGTGCTCTGTTCGACCAGACACACACTTAGGTGTGTGTTTGGTGTGTTGTTTTGATAATAATACTTCAAGTTTCAAGTTTGGTCTCTCTATTATACATAAGTTATTAAAAGGGCATTTTAATCATATTTATTCTATTATGTCAAGATGCTAACAAACTAGGTTATTCTTTCCTAGTTATTTTATCTTGACTTATTACTGAAATTTAGTTTAAAGCATGACATCTATATTTTCGGGGTGTTACAAATGGTGCAGTAACAATCACAAGAAATTTTATAACACTAAGTAAACAATTATATACAATACCAACCCTTAGGTATATAAATACAACACAAATTGTTCAAAAAAGAGGGGATAAAGGGAATTTAGATTTCTTAAAAACACAGAACAGAAAAAAGTTTATAGAAAATGAGTCATTAAAACTTTTAACAGATTTTTTAAGCCATGAAATAGAGAAAGGGCAAGATATTAGAAAAAGTGTGAATCATCCTATGATACTACATTTAGAAAAAAATATGATATATTGGAGAAGATATAACAAAATCAAATGTAAGATATATTTGTAAATTTTAATTAAAAAATCCTGATATAATAATCAGAACAGCTAATATAGAATATAGCCCATTAGATAAAGAGGAATTCAAAAAACAAATCCCTGAAATGGTAAATCAAGGATTAATTAAAAAATCAGAAAGTCCTCATAGATCTACAGCTTTTTTAGTAAGAAATCACAGTGAGATAAAAAGAGGAAAAGCCAGGATAGTCTATAATTATAAAAGATTAAATGATAATACAATAGATGATGGGTATAATATTCCTAACAAAGATAGTTTGCTAAATCTTATACAAAATAAAAAAGTATTTTCAAAATTTGATTTGAAATCAGGATATAACCAGTTAAAATTAGAAGAAAACTTTAAACAATGGACAGCTTTTACATGTTCTGAATGGTAATATGAATGGAATGTCCTTAGTTTTGGACTAAAAAATGCACCTTCAATTTTTCAAAGATTCATGGACAGTATATTTTTAAAATTTGATTTTTGCTTAGTATATATTGATGACATTTTAGTTGCAAGCAATACAGTGCAGGAACATGAGAAATGTGACAACTGCCAAATTTGCATGCATCCGTACAATTAATTAATCTTGATTAGCACTTAATGACTGTGCTGAATTATACTTAACTGCTTTCTGATTACTGCATTATACTTATATGTGCATCACATATTGCATAATGACACATCATTATTACATGCAAACTTTATTGTCATACATGATGCACAAAGCACAGGTAGCACAGTTAACGAATAAGACAAAAAAATGTTGACGGAGTTCAGTACATAGACAGACGTTGTTTTGAGACACAGTATGAGCCAGAAACTAAGTATTACACTAGTGTAGTGTGTAGGGAAGTAAGGACCACAAAACTGCTTTTCTAAGTGATAGTTTAAGTGCCGAAAAATGCCTAAAACTCAAATAAAATGCTGAAATCAGCATAATTCAGCAAAATTCAGCTATTTAACACTCTTGTATCATGCAAAAATATGACTAAATGGTCCTGAATGCTTTCCTAAGTGCCGGGAATTAAAAGTGTCACAAAAGGGTACATAAAGAACACTAAACGATATAGTTTAGCACTTTAACAAACCGGTATATAACCGAATAACCGGACACTACCTGAAACATCAAAATTACACTAGAAGCACTGTTTTAATATTTCCAAGCTAGTTATGGTCCCCGAACATCATAACACCCCGTACAAAATATCTAGTGACCAAAACACTTAATACTTGGTTTTGAACTAAATGATAACTTTATGATTTAAACTTACACTTAGACCCCCTCCCCCATCTAGTAATCGGCCCACACATGGCCTAATTGATAGATTTTATTTGATATGATTAGAGATATGTTTAGTACTTGGGGGACACTTTATACAAAGGTTATTACACAAACATGGATATAAGATGAACATAAGGATCAAGATCTCATTATCTTCACCCACACTTCACACACTATTCTCTCCCTCCCCTTTCCCACTCTCGGCCGAACCCACAATCAACCACCATCATCATCATTCTTCAATATTCAACCATTTCAAGATAATCACAAGGTGTTAGGAGCTAAGTTAAGAAGTTTGAAGCTTGTGGATCTTGAAGGACCTCCTTCATTTGCTATTATCCATCACCTTTGTCATTTTCATCTTCAAGTGTTCTTCCCTAGCCCTTGTGCTAGTAGTAAGCTCCTTGTCACTTGATTATACTTCATATTTAGTTGGTTAATAGATGATACATGTTGCAAATCATGAAGAACATTAATGAACATGAAGATGAACCTTTAACACAAGCTTAAAAACCATAAGAATACATGTTGATTAGTGTTATTTTGCTTCTTGACGATTGATTATTTGTGTTATGGTGTTAGTCATCATATGGAACCTACTAGATTGTGATTAAACACACGATCTAGTAAGTTAAGGTGGTGATCTTATGAAAGACCAAGATCGTCATACATTATGTTTCACATGAACTTGAAGAATGAAAATGATTTTGTAAATGATGGAGTATGTAACATGTTACTAGACACAAACTTGGATGATTTTAAACATAGTTTTCTCAAGTAACCAAGTTAAATCACAAGATTTACATAAACATTGTTTTTAAAGAAACTAACCATGTTTTCTAGTGGTGAAACAAGTATAAGAATAGATTGTTTACAAGAAAAATTCAAAAGGATGATTTTTGGAAAAATCATCTAATAAGTTGTAAGAGACTAAACTTTACAAGAACGAGATTTACAAACAAATGACCACCTTTTAAAGGGTAACTAAACCTACTAAACACACTACCAAGTTACTACAAGTTTTTATGAAAGTTCAAGTTCATGATTGTTATGTAAATAGCATTGTTTTAGCACTTGGTAAGTGTAAGTTGTTTAGGGTTGATTATTAATTGTTTGTGATGATTTTAAAAAGAAAATGATATGCTTTAGAAGCATGGACACCTCCATTTTTTGGGGAAACTATGACAAAAGTTTCTAAAAATATAAACACTTAGAAAAATACTTTATAACAAATATTTACAAGTGTATTTTAACTATGGTTTTCAATATAAACTTTGCCATAATTTTTGTAACAAAAATACAAGCATTAGAGGTTGGTTTTTATAAATAAAAATGGATAAGTATGTATTTAGAATATATTTACATTAAAGACATGATCCGTGTGAATATTTGTATGCTTTAGATATATTATTTTAGGGTTAAAATAATATAATTTGACAAAATACCAAGAAATTACAATCCAAAATATTACCAAAAATCTCATGGAATAAGTATATAAGTTACACACATAATATTGTGAAACCGAACAAGAAATGTATCTTACCAAATATTCCGGAAAATATGTTTATAAGTATATTTTTGGTAAATAATATTTTGGACACCAAAAGGATGAAAATGAGATTTTCATGATTACTACAAAATCACATCTTATTTTTGACAAGGAGGAAATATAATATTTTTGAGAAGTAAAAATATATTTTCTTGGAATTTTTAGAAGATATATGATTTTTGGGAAAAATATATATTTTCTTGGATAAACTTGAAATGCATTATTTTTTGATAACATAAGTATATATATATTTTCTAAAGTTAGACTTGAAAATATATTATTTTGGAACTACAAATATTTTTGCCAAAAGAAAAATTAGGAATAATTTCTCTAAGAAATACTTCTTGAAATATATATATATATATTGGATACTTGTTAAAGATAATCCACACCGGAATATGACACCAATACAAATACAAGAACACGAATACACATGTATGAGATACCCCCATCATTGGGAAGGAAATACGAATAACAATACTTGAGAAGTATTATTGCAAAAATATCGTTTAACAATTATTCTGAAATTTAATAAATATAATTTAAGTTAAAATATTAATTATTTTAACAAATAATTATATGCTTGGAATAATAACGAAGACACTTTAAAACGTAACTCAAAGGCACTAATTAATACCAAGTCAAGGCACGACCCGCTCGTCTAATGGACCGTAGTCCGCATGTAGGTAGTCGTGCGTTCTAGAGGAAGCTTTGAGTTACATCGGATACAAGGAACGCAAAACTGTGAGTTCATGTCCCCTTTTTCTTTTAACTGTTTTCAGTTTTACAACTTCGGGGGTGAAATACATGTTACAAACTGTTTACATACGATTACATTTGGTATGGTTAGCTAAGGAAAGGTACTGCTAGATCATGTGAGTGGTGGGTATGACACTTAAGGCCATTAATCCTCGTTGTAGGACCAAGGGACATGAGTGATAGATCTATTCGGGTGTAGCAAGCCCCACCCATGCGCACGCCGAATGAGCCATGTGGTGACTATGTCTTACTGACAAAATCTGCTAGGTTTGAGTTTTCCTGCATCACTTCACACATATCAATGGCTTTGCAAACCATTGGTGATCTGTTTTTCCTTGTTGCTTTCATACCGGGATTTATAAACTTACATACATACTTACAACGATTTCAAAGGCTTATACATATACACAAACGAACACATGAACTCGCTCAACTTTTGTTGATGTTTTCAAACTATATGTATTTCAGGGAATTAGTAAATGGATCTGGCGGGCGTTGGAAGTTTTATGCTGCGATAGGAATAAAGATGTCATCCATGGTCTTTGGGTTTGGTCAGTGTGTCTTATTCCTGGACGAGACACGTCTTCCAAACCCTGGTTATTTTTAATATCTTTTGACGAGTCCTTAATGAACTCATAAACAATTTGTATGGTTTGTAAAACTTGAATCTGAAGTCTACATGTTAAAACAATGTTATTATGTTTTACACTTATTTAATGGATGACAAATCTATGGTTTTATCATATAGCTGTTGTTATGATTGAATGCAATGATATTAAGAAAGTCACACCATAATCACGCTTCCGCAAAAGTTAGGGTGTGACAACTTGGTATCAGAGCTTCGATTGTAGCAAACTAGGATTCTTTCTCGAGTCAAGACTACAATCATTAGGCCTCTCACGAAAACGTTTTTATGAACATGTTTTCATTGCATACACGAAACGCCCAGATCCAGGAAACAAACATTTTTACAAACAAAAGCCACGAAACACATTTCAAGATTTATGTTTATGATTCAGTCTTAGAGACTGGGAGTTTAATCTGAGAGATTCAGTCTGAGAGACTGGGTAGTTCAGTCTGAGAGACTAGATAGTTAGTCTGAGAGACTAGTTGGGACAGTTTGCGAAACTGGGAGTTTAGTCTGAGAGACTGGGAAATTCAGTATGGGAAACTGGGAAGTTTAGTCTGAGAGACTAGGGAGTTCAGTCTGAGAGACTGGGAAGCTTGGTCTGGGAGACTAGGTGGCTTAGTCTGAGAGACTAGGAAGGATAGAAAGTTTCATGAAGAATAACGTGAATACATGACTACATGATAAATTACCTTTGTTTGCATACACTAATTGTTAGTGATTACTATGGGTATACATGCTATGATTATTATGAACCGCACACATGTCACCTTCTTCAGAGAGCGAGTTGTCAGACGTTGACGACCCTATGGCCACCGCCACAGATAATGAGATTGCATCTGCGCCGGAGATAATTACGTCAGACACTGAGAGTGATCCTGATATGCTGACCAACGACGAGGACGACTTCCAACCGTCCGCGCTACTAGACTTTGGTAACGATCGACCCTTGCTAATGGCTTCCCCGACAAGGATCTTTTGTCACCCTTGCTTCAGTCCATGACCACCCCATCACTGGTCATCTCGATAGTGAGCACACCATGGCTCCAATCCTCGATGATGCGCCTCCTGTGAACATTCCTTCCAAGGGTTGGCTACTCGACAAGTAATTGATGATGACGTTGACATGTTTATTGATGGTCCTCCTAATGACGCCCATGATGATGGAAAGTTAGACGAGAACGTTGTTACTAACCTCACTTCTTGAGACCCCTGTTATCAAGCTATCCTCTGATTCTAGTATACACTCGATTACAGACTCCTCTGAGTCTGCGACATTTTCAGCTTTACAGACGGCCGGATTGCAGCTTTCTACTAATAACTCAGACGACAACGCCGCTATGACTGCTGCATCATCACCTGCTTGAGATCCCACACCTTTACCCGACCCAGAGCCTGCTCCTGCGCTAGCTTCTGCTCCTTTTAGGTTAGCTTGATGACGCGCCTAATGACCTTGAGCCAATTTCCGATCCTGACCATGTTTCTTTTGGATTACCAGACATTGCACCCCTTATACCTGACCCAGTACCTGCACCTGATAATCTCCTTTTTGGTTGAGACGTTTGTTCCTGCACCTGCACCCGCTGATATTGCTCCTATGGAGACCGACGTCCATTTCACCGGTATGTCTATCGCTCTCTTTTAGGACATACCCGCACCCCGGGAAGGTACTCCAGGTCAGCACCATGTGACGATCCTTTTTGCTACAGCAGCATTTCCTACGACCTCACAGGCTACACCGTCTGCTACTTTCACCTCTACACCGCTGGACAAGCCATTTCGATGGTTCCTAACATACAATATGCTGATTTCAGACCCCTACCATCCCTCACCTTATAGAGACTACACACGAGATGAGTTGCTCCTGTAACATCAGCTACAGTTTAAGGATATGAGTCGCAGAGTTTGGAGCTTGAGTTGACACCACGTCCTCCACCCTGTCTACGCCAGTATACTTTGATCCTCCATGTTTATCACTGTCTCCTTCTGCACTCTCACCTGCTGCTCTTACACCTTTCTTAGGTGTTGACACTCGTTTCCTTACTATCAAGCAGCAGACCAGTTAATTACTTCGACGTGTATACAAGCTCGAGGAGGAGCTCGCACATGTTAGCAGTTTGCTTTTCTTCCCTTCTCCACCTAAGTCACCAGTATAGTGGTTTCTGGATTTATGCGGAGTACATTACTCTTGGGTAAAGACACTACAAATGAGCTGAGATGGTGGAGAATTTTTAAAGACTACTATTGACCACGTGATTTTGATACACCGACAGGCTTATTGGGCAAGGGTGGGGTGACTCTGTGTCCCACTTGATGTGATACACTTTGTAAACAATGTGATTATGGACGGAGAGTAATGGAAGCCCAATCGTCATATTCCCCATTAAACATGTAACAATACTTTGTGGTCGATGACTAATGAAAACTCAGTCGCCATGCCCTCACTAAGCACGTTGTTAAACTGGATGTGTGTGCTATAATTGTGATGCTACGTGCTTGCTTGTTGCGTTCTCGTTATATATGTTCCCATCTACAAGTTATACTATAATGGTGACGTGATATGATATACGTATGTAAATACACCTTCTAGGTCTTATTCGTTAAGAAGAAGCTTGTGTGCTCGTGTCCTTAATAAGACCTGACCTAACCGATCTTCTTCTAGGAAGAGGTCGATTCAAAGGAACACCGAAACCAACAACCCTCTGCTGACGACAGAGGCAGAATTGCAAGAGCGCATCTCACAGGCCATCGCACAGCACGAGGCTCTTCGCTTCGAACGTAGCAGAGGTACCTCAGGAAATAACCCACCCAACGGCTGCACCTACAAGCAGTTTTTGAGCTACAAGCCCCGGGATTTTGACGGCACTGGGGGTGCCATAGCTTTTGTGCGTTGGGTTGAGAAGACGGATTATGTTTTGCGATTAAGTAAATGCGCCCCCGAGCATCAGGTCACATACATAGCTGGACTATTTCTAGATGGAGCTCTATCATGGTGGAACCTTCAGGTTCAGATAATGGGCGAGACTGCTGCGTATGCTTTGACGTGGGACGAACTGAAAAAACTTATGCGTAAAAGATATTGCTCTAGGGCAGAAGTCCAGAAGTTGGAGACTGAACTGTGGAACTTGAAAATGGAAGGTCCAAAGATAACTCAGTATGTGCAGAGATTTCACGATTTATCACAAGTTGCTTCGCATCTGGTGGAACCATAGTTTAAGAGGATCAAACGTTTCATCGGGGGATTGGCCCCTCAGATTCTAAGCCTGGTGACAACATCTAAGCCTCCAACGATCACCGAAGCTATCGACTTAAGTGTGGCGCTCACTGAAGAAGCAGCTAGACTAGGAAAATTTTCCACTTCGGAAGAGAAAAAGGGGACTCGTGTAGAGTCATCTAGAGACAACAAGAGAAAGTTCGCAAACTTCAAGAAGGGTACTCGGATGAATAGCAAGAACAGGGCTAAAAAGGGAAAAGAGTACATGGGTATCCTACCAAAGTGTGACAATTGTCGACGTTATCACATCGGGCGATGCAGATATGGAAAATGTGAAAACTGTGGCAAAGTGGGGCATTTCAAGGAAACTTGTAGGCAAGGTACTGAACGTGGAGATAGAAACCAAGATGGTAGCAAGAATCTCGAAGGAAACAACGACAACGACAATTATCAAGACAGGACGAGTGACAAACAAAAACATACTCAAGGTTGTTTTAACTGTGGAAGCAAAAAGCATTTAAGAAAATATTTCCCTAAAAACAATCAGGCACAAGGATGAAAGCTCAACACCGGAGCTAGGGAGACATGCCAGGATTCCAAGCGCGGATATCGGTACGTCCCATATTAGTCAACGTTATGCATCTGTGCTGCTAGATACTGTTGCAAATTTTAGCTTCGCATTTCTAGAGTTTGAGAGTATACTTGGTTTAGTAGCAAGTAAGTTAGATAACCCGCACTCGATAGAACTAGCTAATGGGAAGCTAGTGGAAGTCAACTAAGTAATTGGAATCGGCAAGATAGAACCCGGAGAGCGTGAGTTTACGCTTGATCTACTGCTAGTTGAGTTGGGAAGCTTCGACGAGGTAACCTGGATGGATTGGTTGTCGAGTGATCGAGCGGAGATTGATATCCGCATCCCGATGGCGAACGAAGAAACGACCACGACTCATGAAGTAGGATACGCCTCTACAGATTACTAATTGCTTGAAGGCACGAAAGTTGTTGCGTAAAGGATGTGTTGTTTTCTTGGCTCATGTCGTGGACAAGGGAGCCGAAGAACCAAGACTCGAAGATACCCCTGTGAAAAAGGAAATAACCTGAAGTCTTCCCCGAAGACTTTCTAGAATTATCTCCTCAACGACAAGTCGAATTTCGCATCGATTTGATTCCAGGCGCTGCGCCTGCAGTCAATGCACCTTAGCGACTTACACCTTCAGAGATGCAAGGATTGTCAGTATAGCTTCAGTAGTTGATAGAGAAGGAAGTTAACAGACCAAGTTTCCCGTTTTGGGTAACCCCAGTTCTGCTCGTCAAGGAGAAGGACGATGATTTTCAAATGAGCATCAACTACCAAGAGCCGAACGAGCTAACCAACAAGAGTCGGTAACTCTTGCCGTGGATTAACGAATTATTTATTTAACTAACTGTGAGGATCCAACTACTATTTCACGACTGATCGATGATCGAGTGTCATTAACTGTGAACTCCGGAAGAAAGTATACCGGGGAAATTGTGGGACAATAACTTATTTTAAGCATACACAAAAATTGTGTTTCCTACACAATGCACAAAACAGTTTTACACAGAATACGAAACTTTGAGAATCTAGAAAACATGTACTTAGGATCTTTGGGAACCCAGGTCCAAACTCGTAAAGGTTGTTACTGAGGAACCACATCTGTAACTCAAGTAAACACCATTATCCTGACATATATGCTATTTCAGTTAACAAAACAAAAAGTACTTAAATTTCTTTTTTGAAATCTTCACTTTTGCTTCTAGCGAGTAGATATTTGCCTCTCTACTCCCCTTAATGGTAGTTGCATCGCGGTAATTTTCTTTGCTGAGAGCGAACACACATTTGCTTCGAATACTTGGTCATTTCTTCATCTTAGCAGATACTCATTGTTTCATTACTTGAAAACTTATATGTTACGCATACACCATTTGCTACGCATGCGGTTTCATTCCGAATAAACGCTTCATTGAAATTCAAATACTATCTTGCTGAATCTAATTACTGATTTGTGATTCGAATGACCTACATTATGGTAATTGTTGGCTCTCTTGTTATCAAGTCAACACACTTCTTGAGACTTCTCTTTTTTCAAGTTACATTCATGGTTTATCTTCACGACCATGCTTAGATTCCCTTGTTGATACATACGTTTATTGTCAGGTTACGCTGAAACCAAGTTCAATTGCTTGAACTTATCCATTTCGCACATTCAATTTAAGACGCCATATGATGTATTGAGAGCATCATATTCAAATATTTTTGCAAAGGATCTTTTGTTCGAGTCGTAGTAAACTTGATTGGTCTACGACTCCACTAAATCGTTTGTTGGTTTCGATACCTTACGGTGATACTTTCACAAAATTGAAGCTTGCGCTAATTTGGTTACTCACTTCATACACGGATTTAATTTTTTATTTATTAACTTGCTCTAAATCCGTCTTGTTTATCATGATTAAAGCAGTCTCAACACAGTTGTGTGTTGAGGCAATGGTACATAGATTCATTTCATAACACAATGTACCTCCTAACGATTCTTTCATTGTTGATCGAATGCCTTGCGGTACTTAATACCTTTTCATCTTCGATAAAAAACAGTGGCTCTTTGATGTTCCGTATTCAACTGAAAACTCTATGACATTGTGTAAATCAAATCTTTAGATTGTTTCAGTATACTTTCATTTGATTTCAAACACGGTGAACTTGTTCAGTCGCCACTATTATTGAATTATGTCATCACGACACCTTGTGGTGTCATTACAAATTTGTAGCTTGTACTAAACATGGTCAACCGTTTCACACAAAACTACACATACTTTTGTTTGACTTGCCATTTAAACATTCCGAATGCAACTACGAACTAAGACAATAATACACCAGATTCGCTGTGTTTCATTCGGTGTATTTTCGCAATTCAAGAATGTCAACACGCTATTTTATCCATGTATTTGTTCAAAAGTTGACAGATCATTTTCATGTTACTATCACATTCGAGTTGTTGATTTTGAATTCATATAACGGATGCCATGGTTTTTGAAAACTCATCGACATATCGTGATCGATTGTTGAAATCCTATTCGTCAAAACTCTCTTTTGTGGAACCCCTTTTTAACCAGATTACACTAGATTATACGTCAATACGTCTTGTATCTTTGACAATAAATCCTGAAACACATACCTTTTAACTGCTGGGTTCCGATTATTGTAATATGTCCTTGGAATTCGCCTGATTTGAATAAGTTTTTATTCGGTTTTGTGGTTATCTACCTCAGTATTATTCATATACATACACGCTTAATGTAACCCTAAAGGGTTAAGGTAGTATAAATTTCGAGGACGAAATTTTCTTAACAGGGGGAGAATGTGACAACTGCCAAATTTGCATGCATCCGTACAATTAATTAATCTTGATTAGCGCTTAATAACTGTGCCGAATTATACTTAACTGCTTTCTGATTACTGCATCATACTTACATGTGCATCACATATTGCATAATGACACATCATTATTACATGCAAACTTTATTGTCATACATGATGCACAAAGCACAGTTAACACAGTTAACGGATAAGACAGAAAAATGCTGACGGAGTTCAGTACATAGACAGACGTTGTTTTGAGATACAGTATGAGCCAGAAACTAAGTATTACACTAGTGTAGTGTGTAGGGAAGTAAGGACCACAAAACTGCTTTTCTAAGTGATAGTTTAAGTGCCGGAAAGTGCCTAAAACTCAATTAAAATGCTGAAATCAGCATAATTCAGCAAAATTCAGCTATTTAACACTCTTGTATCATGCAAAAATATGACTAAATGGTCCTGAATTGTTTCCTAAGTGTCGGGAATTAAAAGTGTCACAAAAGGGTACATAAAGAACACTAAACGGTATAGTTTAGCACTTTAACGAACCGGTATCTAACCGAACAACCGGACACTACCCGAAACATCAAAATTACACTAGAAGCACTGTTTTAATATTTCCAAGCTAGTTATGGTCCCCGAACATCATAACACCCCATACAAAATAACTAGTGACCAAAACACTTAACTAATACTTGGTTTTGAACTAAATGATAACTTTATGATTTAAACTTACACTTAGACCCCCTCCCCCATCTAGTAATCGGCCCACACATGGCCTAATTGATAGATTTTATTTGATTTAATTTGATATGATTAGAGATATGTTTAGTACTTGGGGGACACTTTATACAAAGGTTATTACACAAACATGGATATAAGATGAACATAAGGATCAAGATCTCATTATCTTCACCCACACTTCACACACTCTTCTCTCCCTCCCCTTTCCCACTCTCGGCCGAACCCACAATCAACCACCATCATCATCATTCTTCAATATTCAACCATTTCAAGATAATCACAAGGTGTTAGGGGCTAAGTTAAGAAGTTTGAAGCTTGTGGATCTTGAAGGACCTCCTTCATTTGCTATTATCCATCACCTTGGTCATTTTCATCTTCAAGTGTTCTTCCCTAGCCCTTGTGCTAGTAGTAAGCTCCTTGTCACTTGAATATACTTCATATTTAGTTGGTTAATAGATGATACATGTTGCAACTCATGAAGAACATTAATGAACATGAAGATGAACCTTTAACACAAGCTTAAAAACCATAAGAATACATGTTGATTAGTGTTATTTTGCTTCTTGACGATTGATTATTTGTGTTATGGTGTTAGACATCATATGGAACCTACTAGATTGTGATTAAACACACGATCTAGTAAGTTAAGGTGGTGATCTTATGAAAGACCAAGATCGTCATACATTATGTTTCACATGAACTTGAAGAATGAAAATGATTTTGTAAATGATGGAGTATGTAACATGTTACTAGACACAAACTTGGATGATTTTAAACATAGTTTTCTCAAGTAACCAAGTTAAATCACAAGATTTATATAAACATTGTTTTTAAAGAAACTAACCATGTTTCTAGTGGTGAAACAAGTATAAGAATAGATTGTTTACAAGAAAAATTCAAAAGGATGATTTTTGGAAAAAAAATCATCTAGTAAGTTGTAAGAGACTAAACTTTACAAGAACGAGATTTACAAACAAATGACCACTTTTTAAAGGGTAACTAAACCTACTAAACACACTACCAAGTTACTACAAGTTTTTATGAAAGTTCAAGTTCATGATTGTTATGTAAATAGCATTGTTTTAGCACTTGGTAAGTGTAAGTTGTTTAGGGTTGATTATTAATTGTTTGTGATGATTTTAAAAAGAAAATGATATGCTTTAGAAGCATGGACACCTCCATTTTTAGGGGAAACTATGGCAAAATTTTATAAAAATATAAACACTTAGAAAAATACTTTATAATAAATATTTACAAGTGTATTTTAACTATGGTTTTCAATATAAACTTTGCCATAATTTTTGTAACAAAAATACAAGCATTAGAGGTTGGTTTTTATAAATAAAAATGGATAAGTACGTATTTAGAATATATTTACATTAAAGACATGATCCGTGTGAATATATGTATGCTTTAGTTATATTATTTAGGGTTAAAATAATATAACTTGACAAAATACCAAGAAATTACAATCCAAAATATTACCAAAAATCTCATGGAATAAGTATACAAGTTACACACATAATATTGTGAAACCGAACAAGAAATGTAACTTACCAAATATTCCGGAAAATATGTTTATAAGTATATTTTTGTTAAATAATATTTTGGACACCAAAAGGATGAAAATGAGATTTTCATGATTACTACAAAATCACATCTTATTTTTGACAAGGAGGAAATATAATATTTTTGAGAAGTAAAAATATATTTTCTTGGAATCTTTAGAAGATATATGATTTTTGGGAAAAATATATATTTTCTTGGATAAACTTGAAATGCATTATTTTTGGATAACATAAGTATATATATATTTTCTAAAGTTAGACTTGAAAATATATTATTTTGGAACTACAAATATTTTTGCCAAAAGAAAAATTAGGAATAATTTCTCTAAGAAATACTTCTTGAAATATATATTTTAGAAATATATATATATATTGGATACTTGTTAAAGATAATCCACACCGGAATATGACACCAATACATGGCAAGAATATACAAATACAAGAACACGAATACACATGTATGAGATACCCCCATCCTTGGGAAGGAAATACGAATAACAATACTTGAGAAGTATTATTGCAAAAATATTGTTTAACAATTATTCCGAAATCTAATAAATATAATTTAAGTTAAAATATTAATTATTTTAACAAATAATTATATGCTTGTAATAATAACGAAGACACTTTAAAACGTAACTCAAAGGCACTAATTAATACCAAGTCAAGGCACGACCCGCTCGTCTAATGGACCGTAGTCCGCATGTAGGTAGTCGTGCGTTCTAGAGGAAGCTTTGAGTTACATCGGATACAAAGAACGCAAAACTGTGAGTT
Source organism: Helianthus tuberosus (assembly GCA_030545235.1). Classification (NCBI taxonomy): domain Eukaryota; kingdom Viridiplantae; phylum Streptophyta; class Magnoliopsida; order Asterales; family Asteraceae; genus Helianthus; species Helianthus tuberosus. The sequence goes on from CM060436.1 coordinate 54,837,983, forward strand.
CATGTCCCCCTTTTCTTTTAACTGTTTTCAGTTTTACAACTTCGGGGGTGAAATACATGTTACAAACTGTTTATATACGATTACATTTGGTATGGTTAGCTAAGGAAAGGTACTGCTAGATCATGTGAGTGGTGGGTATGACACTTAAGGCCATTAATCCTCGTTGTAGGACCGAGGGATATGAGTGATAGATCTATTCGGGTGTAGCAAGCCCCACCCATGCGCACGTCGAATGAGCCATGTAGTGACTATGTCTTACTGACAAAATCTGCTAGGTTTGAGTTTTCCTGCATCACTTCACACATATCAATGGCTTTGCAAACCATTGGTGATCTGTTTTTCCTTGTTGCTTTCATACCGGGATTTATAAACTTACATACATACTTACAACGATTTCAAAGGCTTATACATATACACAAACGAACACATGAACTCGCTCAACTTTTGTTGATGTTTTCAAACTACATGTATTTCAGGGAATTAGTAAATGGATCTGGCGGGCGTTGGAAGTTTTATGCTGCGATAGGAATAAAGATGTCATCCATGGTCTTTGGGTTTGGTCAGTGTGTCTTATTCCTGGACGAGACACGTCTTCCAAACCTTGGTTATTTTTAATATCTTTTGACGAGTCCTTAATGAACTCATAAACAATTTGTATGGTTTGTAAAACTTGAATCTGAAGTCTACGTGTTAAAACAATGTTGTTATGTTTTACGCTTATTTAATGAATGACAAATCTATGGTTTTATCATATAGCTGTTGTTATGATTGAATGCAATGATATTAAGAAAGTCACACCATAATCACGCTTCCGTAAAATTCAGGGTGTGACAAGAAACACCTACAACAAGTCTTTGGAGAAATAAAGAAAAATGGTATAGTTGTTTCAAAAAGAAAAATGGAACTTGAAACAGATACAAGCCTTTTTGGGTCTGGTAAACTATGCTAGAAAATTCATTCCAAACTTGTCAAAACTAGTTTGACCTTTATATGGTAAAACCACTAAAAATGGTCAAAGGTATTTTAATCAAGAAGATATTAAACTAGTTAAAGAAATTAAAAAAGCAGTCAAAAATATTAAACCATTAGAGTTACCATTAGTTACAGATTATATAATTATTGAAACAGATGGATGCAAAGAAGGATGGGGTGCAGTCCTTCTATGTAAACCAAACAAATACAGTCTCAAGGAAGAAGAGAAAATTTGTGCTTATGCAAGTGGTAATTTTCAAAACAAAACAAACTGGACTACAATTGATTTTGAAATACAGGCATTAATTTATGCATTAGAAAAATTTAAAATTTTTCTTAATAAAGAATTCACAGTAAGAACTGATTGTGAAGCAATAGTTAAATTTGTAAAAAATGACCAAAGTAAAAAAATAAACAGAACCAGATGGGTTAATTTACAAAATATTATACAAGGAAATGGGTATTTCATAAATTTTGAACATATTAAAGGAAAAAATAATGGGATAGCTGATATGTTATCTCGAAATATAAGCAAATGGTTTGTTGCAGATGGACAGAAAGAGAGACCTAGGCAAGACAAAGATTATACATCCTAAACAGGATAATTCTACTTCAGCTTCAGAAGAAGAGAAAATTCAACAGTTATATACACAGTCAGCAGAAAAAATACACAGCCTGCTCTACACCTCGTCGCCACAAAGAATTATGGGGATGAATGAAGCTCCACAATTCTACAGTTATAGACAGTCAAAGGCAATGGGCAAGCGTCCCTTACACACTAATTTTACAAAGCCGTTGATTGAGTTTGGAACTTATGCTTTACAAATATGCAATGAAGCTGACAAGAAGTTTCGTCCTATTATGGGAATGAAACTCACAGAAAAGCAACAATGCTTGTTAGACAACCTATGGCATGTCCAAACTATGCCATAAGCTTTATCGTTTAAATGTCAGGTGTTAAATGCTTTAAGCATTTATTTTCATGAACAAAGTTTAAAAACACCTGAAAAACAGTTTAAAACAAAACCAAATTACACACATTATGTTATATTCAGGGGTACAAAGATTGGTATTTTCAACAAATGGGAAACAGTTACACAACATATAAATTGTGCAGGAGGATCATTTTGGAAAGGTTATACAAGTTTTGCTGAAGCTCTTCAAGCAGCAAGAAACAGCTTTGGTATACAAAATTTTTACATAGAACCTGAAGAGGTTAAAAGTTTTTCTGATATAGCTAAAACAGATCCCGAGCATTACATAAAAGCTCAACAAGAAATTATTTCTACATTAAGAACGCAGCTCGAGGAAAAGGCAAAAAATACACAAGATATACAATTGAAAATTGAAAATAGCCTGTTAAAACAAAAAATGATTTTGCTCGAAGCAAAAAATGCACAGTTATTACAAAAGATTGAGAAAAAAGAAAACAAAGAAAAAACAGATGTATACAGGACTTTTGAGTGTTTCAGGACAAGGATTCTTGATACACCTTGGTGGCAGTGCTTGAGGCCAGTAACAGAAAGATTTCCAGAATTTGAACACCCGATGTCACTAAAAGTTTGTACAGAGTTTCCTTTAATTTTGTACAATCTGCAACAACAGCTGATAGACATGGCGTTCAAAATGGACAGTGAAACCCAAGGATTTACAGTGGTGGAAAGAACAGATGCAGAGGGAGAAGGAACAGGCCTTCTGTTGCTCCAAGTACATTATCCTACAAAGTTAACAGATGAACAAATAATTCAATTCTATCATCATGGTATGATTGATTATTTGGAAATAAAGTTAAACCGAAGAACAGAAGATCTCCTTAATCAACTTGGAGAGAAAATCATAGTAACCGCAGGAAATATAGCAGCATGATGTCTAACACCAACCATTGGCTGCAAAGTAATTTCCTCATTTCCATTTGCAGATTCATACACATACAGGCCAGCAAGAAAAATAATATTTATTGAACACAACAGACCAACCAACTGGCTGCAAAACTCCATGATAAAAACCTCTATAAATTTTGCATCCTTACCATGGTTAGATTATACAGCTGAAGAACCTGCTAAAGATTTTCAAAAGTTTATCAAAGAACACCAGAAGACCTCAGAAATTCCGGACCATTTTTCTTGGGAAAACTACAAATTAATAGGTGAAGGACACTATATACATGTATATGTATATGCAAAGCAAAACTGGAGTATGCTCTTACCTTTTGCAGGGGAAGGAGATACTTTACAATTACAACACATTGTTAATCTAGAAGACTTCCAAGACAATGAACAAGACTGTTCGAGTCCACAGTCAATAGATAGCACACACAGGGACTTCTAGAAGATGACGCAAGAAATGATGACAGAAGACAAAAGACAAAAAACATGACGAAAGCCATGATGTTCTATGGCTCAATTATTTACAAGAAATAGCCACTGAAGTCTTTGAAAAATGACAGTGCAACTTTTGATTTTTATATTGTTTATAATCATTTATTTTCTTCTAGGCTAGACTAGGCTTTTGAATTTTGTAAATCGTTTATTTTCTCTGATTAGACTAGGAAGATTAGACTTAAGACTTTGCTGCTTTATTTTTGCCTATATATATGGCACTTGTAAATCGTTGGAACACACGAAGAACCATTACAAGCAATAAAATTACTACCTTTATGGCACACTAAAACTCTCTCCACATCTCTTTAGCTTTACTTCCTTATCATCCCGAGTTTTCTCCAGTTCTTCATACTATATTCCAACACACACACAAAAAAAAAAAAAAAAAAAAAAAAAAAATTCTCTTTTGCAACCTTCTACTCCGTTGTGCATACTCCCATCCATCATCATCCGCTGTGCATACCTCCATCAAAGTAAGTTTTAGTAGTTTTCTTTTTTCTTTTTTATTCTCAGCATCATCACCACCCTCTCTGATATATATATATATATATATATATATATATATGGAATTAGTAATTGGATAGATGCCTAAAAAAGTCTAGTTGATGCTCAAAGAATTATACACTGTTTTAATTTATCTTTTGATTCACTTAATATAAACTGGTTCTCTGGTTAATATTTCGTAAGGGAACATTTTTTTAGCTAATATAACTCGATTATTTGGAAAAATGTTTTTCTATTAAGTTAATCAAAAGAGAAACTTACACATAGTGTTTAGTTCTTTGAGCAACAACTACACATTATTAGTTCTCCATCCAAGTGTTCAACCTATCAGTATCAATATGGAATATTAACATGAGATAACTATTAATGGGGTGGTGGTACACTGATAGAGGTAAATCTTTTAAACATATAGGTTTTGGAGGGGGAAGTCTTGGGTTCAAATCTTACAATCAACATGAATTCAAAAAATCGGTGTTAAAAAACCCATATATAACTAACTAAAGTCCAGTTGATGCTCAAAGAACATACTAACACTATGTTTAGATTTCTCATTTGGTTCTTTACTTAATATTCCGCTATGGAGCATTTCTTTTAGCTAATATAACTTGATTATTTGGAAAAATATCTTTTGTTTATTTTCTAAAAAAATATATATTTTAAAAACATGTCGTTAGCTCAAATACGAAGATTTTTTAATTGACCATTTGGCAAGTTAAAAAAGATATGTACCTAAGAGTAGGGTTGTTTAATATCGGATTATCTGGTTTTCGGAAACCTATTTTCGGATATCCGGAAATTTCGGATAATGAATATTAATATCCAAATTTAGAAAAAAAAAATCCGTTTTGTGCAGAACTTAAAACTAAATTTGTATTCACTTTTTCAATTTTCCAACAATGAAAAAAAAAAACATTCATAAATCCACATCCGGATCCAATTAGTTACTAATTTTTACTATATTTTAAACTAAAAAAGTGTTCATATAATATGATATTTAATAAATTTTTAGTTTTCTGATATTGGATAATCTGATTATCTGAAACCTTTAGAAATCAATATCTGAATACGAAATTTCAGATAGTTCGGATTCATTTTCGGATCAAGATTTTTATAAACACCCCTACCTAAGAGCATTTGTAAGACCCTAAACTGTTTTAATCGTAAATACGTAGCGGAAAAACGAACCATAAAATTTCTTTCGTTATAAACGTTCAAACATGCTTGAAAACCATTTTAAATGACACTTTTACAAGAATTACATCCTTCGTTCTTGTTTAAGAGATAAAACATAACATACGTTTAAAACTATATGACCACACACTCCCTTACAGTTACGTTATGACTCGATCTTCAACCGCTTACACTTTATGATGATGATGATCCCATGCAATATGTAGTCACCACATACATCCACATCATTAGTACTTGGTGACATTATACATAATCTAAACGTACATAATTAAACAACCACGTTGCATTCTTTCTACATATTCTGATTCATTCGGTTATCTTTTCGAGTTCAAATCTTGCACCCTGTACTAAAACTTTATAAGGCCAACAATAACATACCTTCACTTTCGTTCTATTCTCAAAGGCAACATGGTTAGCATCGTTAATACCCATACGTATTAATAACCATATATACATATATACAAGTTCCATTCATTCATATATATTAAGTTCCAATACGTGCATGCATATCTTTCTATCCAGACTCTTACATACATCTTACATTTTCATATATTCATACATACAATCCTAGCCACGAACATTCATACATGCAAATCCTGTACATACAACTCTACGCACATATTAATTCCTAATCAAGCTCACCTATGTGTTCCATCTACTAACACATAATTGAATCCATACATACATGCATACAAACTTATTTCATCTCTATACTTACACACATACAAGTTCTCTTCTTACCTGCACATCATAAAAAACTCTTTGGTAAGTTTGGGTTACATTTTGGAAGCTTAAATACAAGTCTCATACTCACTCGTACCTCACACAACTATTTGGCAAGGTTAGGGTGCATTTTGGAAGTTTAACGGGCTTGGGAATGGGGTTACGGGGCCTGAGAATGAAGAAAACAGAGAAACGGGGTCCCCGGCATTGGCAGGGGGCGTAAGCAGCCCCTTAGGGCGTTGGCCACCTGCCCAGCATTGGCGACACCCAACAAGGATGTCGGCTACACCACCTACATCGTCGACACCCGATTTTCGTTCTTTTACACGTTTCGACCCCCGTTCGCGCATCCCAAAAGTCCCAAATTGTAAAATAACAATTTTCAAGCCCTCAAATCATTCTAACACTAATCCCCATTACCCTAACATCCAAATTCCACATATTATTATACTAATTTTAGTTTTTGACGGACCCGTTTGCTTCCACCATGTAGTTTCCGACCTAGTTAACTACATTAGACTCACTACAACGATACTTACCTCAGTGCAACCACTACTTATACATTTTTACATGATTCCCAATATTCATACATACAAAACTCCCTTTATATACTACGAAGTGAGTCGGGAATCACTTACCATGAGCTTCCGTGTTCGTGCTGACTTCCTTGCTTCCTCTTGACCCGTTAGCCTCTTGTGTTTGAGGCTATTTAACATGATTCCTATCCTCACATGTCACCACATTCATGTCCTTGTTAGCATACATGATCATACATATCATCAATCATATCCAACTCATATCTTACCATTGACTTTTATTAGTCAATTCTAAGAAACACGAGGCATAGATCAACAATCACATCTTTTCAAACTCACACTATTCAACAAGTCATCACATATAACATGTATTGATATAACATGTAACACATGATTTCCCAAGTCTTACACTCGTGTTAGAAAGTCTAACCATACCATTCCCACATTCATTAACTTTTCAAAAACTCAGCTATCTCCGTTTTACAATCATGTAATCATCTTGGCATGTTATAACATATCCATTACGCTATATGCATTCCGTAGTCATTCCATCAAAGTAAATTCCCACATGTATTCCTTCCAAAACACATTTCTCATATTTAATTAATGCCAATCACATTGAAGGTCACATTCTATCCAATTAGGTAGGTTCTTGCATACAATTCCACATAATAATCTATACTTGCCATTTCATCGACACTTGGCGTGCGGACACAAATTCAGCCCTATTTACAAGCCTTTCCTCTATAATCTTCCTAATGCATACTTCCTTTCATCATATTCAACTAACAAATAAGTATTCCCTCATATCACAATCATTCATTCTATCAATAATCATTAAAAATTACATAATAAATCATGTAACCAACAAGACTTGGCATGTCGCCACCCTCACCCCCATAGATGGGTTTCTATCTAACTCATCAATTCCCTTCAGATTATTCATGGGATGAGTTTAATTTAGTGAATCTAACACAAGTTCAACCAAATTAACATTCAATTTCAATAATTCATTCAAGGGGTTTATACTACAATGAAATCACAATATCACCAAATGCAAATCTTCAACTTACCACATGTTTATTAGGGCTAGATGGTGAGAAATCTTCACTCATGGAACGTTTTTCATTCGACTGGACCTTGATTTGGGCTGAATTGCATCCTTGTTCTTGAGAGGATTATCTCTCCTCTTTCTCTCCATGTACCACGTGCACACACACACACACACTACACACTTAGGCTAGTTTTATAAAACTTGAATTCCATCTACAAAGTTTAGTCTTTCATGTTTGCCATTCTTTACATTTGTCATAAAACTTCATTCCTTACTACTTAACTTACAATTTAACTAAGTTATTTAAACTAGTCGAACCACTTCATGCCATATAACAAGGAAACATACTGGTAAATTAAACGTTCGAGTTTTGGGGCGTTACAACATTCACAACAAGTTCTCAATGTCCACCTCTATAGTTTGACTAAAAGTCAGGTTTAAAAAAAAATTACTCTTATTTATAAAAACCTCACACGTCTCATTTTTCATCCATATCTCTATATTTTTTTTATTATTTCTTTTCATCAAATTACAATCTTAACTAGTAATTAAGTCGCCTTATTATTCTTTTCTTCTAAAATTTTCTAAAATTGATTTCTAATAAGTTTTTATCGAAGTTTGACTATCTAGTTTTTATTTCCAGGTTTATAAGTCGGGTTAGCCCGACAAGCATGAAAATGAGACTCTTAGAACAAATGTTAGAAGAAAAAATATTTGAACAAAATCAAATACATAATAATATTCAAATGTTAGAAAAACTTACATAAATGTATCAAACATATACAACATTCAAATGTTAGAACATAAGTTAGATTTACTTAATTTGCAACAACAAAACTTGCAGACAAATAATATGTTTTTAATTTTGCATAGCTAATAATAATTGAGATAATAAGTAATTATGCTAAGGACTTTGGGTATACTTTAACCTAACTTAACTCCACCTAAGTGACACATCAACTTTTTTTCCTCATTTCACTTTGTCCAACTCTAAGGAAATGGTTAAACATGTTAACACATAACTCATTTAATGCACTTTAACATTGAGTTTTGTCTAAAAAAAGAAACTAATAATTAATTCAACCTCTTAACATTGGGTTAACAAGTTAACACATAACTCATTTAATGCACTTTAACACAAGGAGGGAGTGGTTTGCAATGTTAGTTAACATGTCATGTCATTGTTAACACTCTAGTTGTTAGAGTACACCCCATGGCCTAATCTCCACTTCTTTTCCATATCCAAAACCATCGCTATCAAAATTTCCTACAAAATTGGCTTATATCTTGAATTGGTATAGAATAAAAAAAAAAAAAAAAAACATTACAGCAAGTTAAGTTGGTAAGCTTAAACTTTTTTTTTGGAAATAAAAAAATACATCTAAACTAACTAAGAGTGAAGGAAACAAAGTGGGAGAGAAGGAGGGCAATAGTTTTAGTAGGGGAAGTATAGATCTAGAGGATTCTTAATGGATTAAGAACTCTTGTATTGTTAAATTTAATCTCTAGTTTAGTGATTCTGATGGAGCTCTTAAAACCGGTAAGTTTCTTATAATTTTCACTAAATTTTAAGAATATAGCACAGAGAGAAGAACCTGATGGGACTGCTGTAAAATAGTAAAACTTGATGAATGTCACTAACTTTTAAGAATCTGTATACTTATAAATGAAAATAACTTGTTACATAACTAGTTTTCAGCCTCCACCTTTTTATTTTAGGCAACATACTGTAGGGGTTAGTTCCGGTACAAATCATATTTATCACACAAACCATAAGAACAGATCCTAGCACTTAAAAAAAGTTAAATTAGCACATACAAAAGCAATACATACATAAAAGTAGCACTTTTAAATTATATTAGCACATGAAAATTAATCAAGATAATTGATTTTAGCACATATTTGAATGATATCAGCACTTTTCTTAATCAGTACATTGAAAACAAAAGGAAGATCCAAATAAAGAATTAATTGCTTGTTAGCATATTTATAGGGAATTCAGTGTAATTAATATTATTTAGGATATTACTTTATCATTTCTCTATAATTGGTTGGATGTGACGTGACACTTTTTAAATAGTTCTTACAGTTTATATGCTAAATGTGGTTTGTATTTCATCCTACTCCACATACCGTATACTAATATCTGTACATGTGGCATCAATTTCTTTCACAAATAACCTGAATGAAGACACGTCGTTGTATTCTTGAGGTATCTTTGATTTCTAAATAATTAATTTTTCAATTATTTTGATTGAATATTATTATACAGCATAGATATAGATTTGTACATGTCATTTTTAATATACATTATTGTACTTTTGCCTTAGTTAATGTAATTTTAATTTTCCATTATTTATATAGTTATGCCTTATATGTTTAATCAGTGTTGTAAAAATCGCGACTAGGCGGCGACTAGTCGGTAATTAATCGCTAGTCGGCCAGTAACTGAGTACTTTTTCGTTAATCAGTCCATTAATCGCTAGTCGGGCCTAGTCGTGCATAGTCGGGCCTAGTCGGCCAGCCAAAATTGGCGATTCCGACCAGATTTCGGCAAAAAACCTGTATATTCCAGCCAAAACCTCTAAATTACGGCCAGTTTCCAACCAAACCATGTGAATTCCAACAATTAATCTTGTATACTGAAAAAAATGAGTTGAGTAAGTGTTAAAACCTAGTTAGTTAAAATATTTACCCATAAAAATGTGTATATGTATACATAAAACTAAAAATTACATATAAAAAATCCGATCTGAATAATCCCGAGTAGTCGCTAGTCCCCACCTCACCGGCCGACTAGCGACTAGCGAGTTCTCCAACCTTGGTTTTAATATTATTAATCCGTGTATTAAATGGGTAACTAAATTAGTATAATATAGATACAGAACTTGTTGGAATGTTTTAAAGTGGTAAAACTTAGTGAAAAACAGGTCTCTGTTAACTCTAAACCCTAGAAAACACAACCAAGATCGCTCCAGGATACGTATATTGTATAAAGTAAAACCTCTATAAATTAATAACGTTGGGACCAGAATATTTTATTAATTTAGCGAGATATTATTATATCAATAAATTAATAAATTATTAATTTAAAGAGTTGGCTTATATTCATGAGCAACTCTCAAATTAATTCATCGACCTTCAAAAATCCAACCGGCTCAAATGATTTAAACGATGTAAATTTTAGATAAGACATTCGGGAGCTTGAAAACTTGATTACGGGAATGCATTATCAACACAAAATGGATGTTAATGAGTTGTTGGATTATCCAAGTGAAAATAATGAATGTTACGAGGTTCAAAGCATTAAAGAAATTACGGGGGATATCGTTCAAAATCTGGTTGATGTTGAAGTTGATGATGATTCAGTACCTTTGGAACCAGTCACTCAGAAAGAGGCATTGCAAGTGGCAACAACTGTTCACAACTTTTTGTTGTAATACGAGAATACAGTGGCTCAACTCTTAAGTGTAATGAGGAGATTTAAAGATGAACTCAATATAGATTTGAAGTTCACAAAAAAAAAAAAAAAAAAAAAAACAAGTGACTATAGATTCATTTTTTACTAGACAATCCTAGAATTTTGAAATATTTTAGTAATTATTAATTTATAGTTTCGCTGGAACCAATATATTTATATTGGTGTTATGGGTGGTTTTCTGCTCATATATCCTGGATAATATTCTGATTGTGTTATTTTTTATTGTGATTAGGATATCGGATCAGGATATTGGTAACATCCTGATACAGTATCTTGGTAATAACTAATTAGTTCACGTGCAGATTAACATGGCAGGCTTATAACGTTCAAGTGGACCTGTTCTCCCAAAGACTCAGACTAATCAGTTGAAATGGGGACGTTGAAGCCGGAAGAAGTGGTCTACAACGTTCACAAAGGGAATATTCGCCGTATCCCGGTTTTATAGGCTAGTTTGTTATTTCCTTTGCTATATATAGGATTGATCGGATCAGATAGAACACACACAATTTTTGCACACTCTTGCTCTCTACTAGCTACAATCACTCACAAACACTTACACCTGTACTCGAATCTCATTGTAACACTTAGTTGATCCGCATCATATCCTGCACTGTATCCTGATATTTGAAGTAATAAGAAGAACAAGGCAGCTGCGATTGTCAGCTCCCGAGATTTTGTGCCGGCGATCTAGATTGATCAAGGGCTTTCCTCGTATATCCCGTGTCACCCTTCACCTTTTTTGCTCATTGTTTGATTGCAGATATAGCTCGATATCCTGAGCTATATCCTGAAAACTGTTTTTTGTTAACAACTTGATCAGCATATTTTCCACGAATACTTCTAGCACACTACCTCACTTAACTAATTTGATAACTTAATTACTTAGGTAATTTTTGACCAAAACAATTTGGCGCCCACCGTGGGGCAAGTGGTGCTATTTCTACTAAAAGCTTTCATAAAATCATTACTTGGTTTTCTGTTTTCAAAAACTTTTTGCTACACTATTTTTAGTGGCCTCAAGATCAAACATGAGCTCTTCTACCATATCTACTACAACCTCTGCAACAATTGGTTCGGTGCTTCCACCACCTCCGAGGACGCAAGCCTCTTCATAGCCTCAGGATCTTCCAAGAAGAACTGAAACTCATGTGGCTCGGGATATTATCCCCACTCAAAATGTTCAAGGATCTGCTGCCTCAGGGAGAACTCCTATTTTGGCTTCTAATGATGAAATTCTAACTTTGTTTGGTAGTATACAGGATCAGATGAAGCAACAGCAGGAGACCAACCAAATACTGATAAGAGAGATACAACTCTTGAAATCCAGCTCAAGCAGACCTGCTGAGGATACCGTCACTCCCTTGCAGCCCAGGTCTTTGAACTTCAGTTCGGCAGTATATACTGAGGACAACAGGGGCAATATTGTGCCCAGTCATTCCCAGAGTCATACTCCTGAGCTACCCTCTTCGGTTAGGGTGTCAACTGTGAGAAGTTCAGGATATGCTCCAGGATATGGCCAGAATCTTCAGGCTAGTAATGTGTCTAATAATACTAATACTCTTGCTACTAATGGTCTTGGATCTTTGCAGGATGCAGGTATGGTATGGCATCAGCATTCTCTAGGGAGCTTCAGAAGTTGAAGGATATGATATCTAGTGTACCTGGGGTGGTCCAGCCAATTCCAGAAGTGTCCCAGGATAGCCACATGATATCCCGGTTTGCATATCCTATTTGTGATGCTGAAATCCCGAAAAGATTTCAAACCCCTAACATGAAGCTCTATGACGGAACCACGGATCCTGAAGAGCATATTGCTCAGTATAGGGAAAGGATGGAAATTAACCCTATCCCTCCGGATCTCAAGGAAGCATGCCTCTGCAAGGGTTTTGGCTCTACTCTAACAGGATCAGCCTTAAAATGGCTCCTAAATGTTCCACCTCATTCAATTACATCATTTGCTTACTTAGTCAATTTATTTAACAATCAATTTTCTTGTAGTCGAAGTTTTGAAAAACTAACCAGTGATCTCTACAGGATAACTCAAGGACCTTAGGAATCCTTAAGGGATTATGTGAACAAGTTTAGCAGGGAATCACTCGATATCCCACATCTTGATGTTGCAACAGCTGTGCAGGCATTTAAAATGGGGTTGCAAAACGATTCCTAATTTTATCAGGATCTTGTAATGAATCCTTACAGGAACCTGGATGAGGCTCGAAACAGGGCCTTGAGATACATTCGACTGGAAGATGATAAAAAGATGCAAGAGAGGATGAATTCATCCTCAACTTATGAATCAACTAATAGGAAGTCAGAATCCTCATACAAACCATATCGCTCTAAGCCATATGGAAGGAATGACAACAAGAAAGTGAATGCTGTTGAAGACGAGGATCATGAGGAGGTTTAGGAAACAAAGCGAGGTGGCCTAGGAAGAACCAACAAAAAGCTGATTGGAAGGATAAATCCAAGTGTTGTGCCTTCCATGAGGATTTTGGACATGTTACGGAAGATTGCATTGCTCTGAGGAAGGAAATAAGCTATCTGCTGAGCGAAGGATATTTGAAGGATCTTCTGGGAAGAAAGAAGAATAAGGGTCAGGATACTGAGAAGGATCCTGAACGAGTAGCATCACCTCCTGCAGATGCCAAAATAATTAACTTTATTTCAGGAGGATCCGACATTTGTGGAACCTCTTATTCTGTAGCAAAAAGACATGCAAAGGAGGCTAAGGCAGAAAGGGGAGATAAGCTAACCAAGATGACAACCCTCACAACCGATAAAGTGATAACGTTTGACAGTGATGACAGGGATACTGTCCATGATCCCCATCACGATGGTTTGGTAATAACTTTATATGTTGCTAATCACTTTGTGCGCATGATACTGGTGGATAATGGCAGCTCTGTCAACATTATTCAGCTAGAAACGCTGAAAAGGATGAATGTTTCCCCGATGGACATCACTTCAAAATCCACTGTACTTGTCGGGTTCAGCGGAGAGGCGAAGAATACTGTGGGAGAAATAAAGCTGCACGTATATGTTGAAGGAGTCAACTCAATGCAACGCTTCTGTGTAATGGACTCCTTATCCTGCTACAATATTATATTGGGTAGGCCATGGATCCATCATATGAAAGTTGTGCCATCAACCTATCATCAATGTATCAAGATCCCTACCCCTTGGGGGGTTGTCAAGGTGGAAAGTGATCAACAAGAAGCAAATGAGTGTTATTCTTCTTCAATGAAATCCTCAACAAAGCCCAAAGCAGGATAGCAATTAAAGATGCGAGCCCAGGATATCACGGAGGCTTCAGAGGAGGATGTTAAGAAAATTACAGGATAATCCAGATATCTCGGTGCTCGTAGGGACCAATATCCCTCAGGATATAGAAAATCAATTGACTAACTTTTTGAAATGCAGGATGTCAACATTCGAATGGAAGCATGAGGATATGACAGGTATTTCCAAGGATATTATAACTCACAAGCTTGGAATTGACAGGACTTTCAAGCCGATCCAGCAAAAACGAAGAAAGTTTACTCCTGAACGAAGCCCAATTATTCAGGAAGAGGTGGAAAGATTATTGAAGTCCAAAATGATTAGGGAAGTCAAATTTCCCAAATGGCTAGCAAATGTAGTTGTGGTTCAAAAGAAAAATGGGAAATGGAGAGTTTGTGTGGATTACACAGACTTGAACAAAGCGTGTCCTAAAGACCCATTCCCTCTGCCTCATATCGACTCAATGGTGGATGCTACTACCGGTCATGAAATGTTAACCTTCATGGATGCATCCTCAGGATTCCAGCAGATACAAATGGAACCTTCGGACCAGGAGGATACTGCTTTTATGACACAAACATGTATTTATTGTTATACCGCTATGCCTTTTGGTCTAAAGAATGCAGGTGAAACATATCAAAGACTGTTGAACATGATGTTTAAAGACAAACTGGGGGACACCATGGAGGTGTACATCGATGATATGGTGGTAAAATCCAAGAAGGATGAGGATCATCTCTGGGATATTGAAGGAGCATTTGATATCCTGGACGAGTACAACATGAAATTAAATCCCGCTAAATGCCATTTTGGAATGGGGGCAGGAAAGTTTTTGGGATACATGGTGACTAAAAGGGGTATAGAAGCAAGCCTGGAACAGATCAAAGCTATCCTGGATATCAAGTCACCTTCTAAGATGAAAGATGTACAAAGATTAACAGGGCGAGTAGCAGCATTAAACAGGTTTATCTCGAGATCCTCGGA
Organism: Helianthus tuberosus; assembly: GCA_030545235.1. Classification (NCBI taxonomy): domain Eukaryota; kingdom Viridiplantae; phylum Streptophyta; class Magnoliopsida; order Asterales; family Asteraceae; genus Helianthus; species Helianthus tuberosus. The sequence continues at coordinate 54,853,091 of CM060436.1, forward strand.
AAAAATGCAAGGAATTCTACGATATCCTGAAGAAGAATAAGAAATTCGAATGGGGAGAGAAGCATGAAGCAGCCTTGTAGGAATTAAAGCAGTATCTTTCAACTGCACCTTTATTGATGAAGCCCGAGGATGGTGAACCATTATCCCTGTATCTTGTAGTATCAGGGAACACAGTAAGTGTTGTTTTGATAAAGGATCTTGAAGGTCAGCAGTATCCTGTCTATTATGTTAGTAAAAGCTTATTAGATGCTGAAACTAGATATTCTCATCTAGAAAAATTGATATTGGCCCTAGTTATGGCATCAACAAAGCTAAGACATTATTTTGAGACACATAGGATTCATGTTAAAACTAATTATCCTGTTAAAAATGTGCTTAGGAAACCCGAGATGTCAGGTAGGATGGCTAAGTGGTCAGTAAAATTAAGTGCCTATGATCTAGTATATGAACCTAGAAATGCCATAAAGTCTCAGGCTCTAGCTGACTTTGTGGCTGATTTCAGTAGTGATATGTAAAATGAAGTAGACTTAGAAGTGCAACAGCTAGGAGAAAACTTAGAATCCTGGATATTGTATACTGATGGTGCATCTAATGTGAGAGGTCTAGGATTGGGTATACTACTAAAATCGCCACAGGGGGACATATTACCCCAGGCTATTAGGTGTAAATTTCCTACCACTAATAATGAAGCAGAATATGAAGCTTTAATTGCAGGATTAGAGTTGGCCAGGAATATGAATATTAAGAGTTTGCAAGTATTTATTAATTCCTTGTTAATTACTAATCATTTTAATGGATCCTATGCAGTCAAAGGTGAAAGGTTAATCGAGTATCTTGAAATTCTCAAAAAATTAGCAGGATATTTCGATGTTTTTACACTTGAACAGGTACCGAGAGAGGATAATACTGAAGCAGATGTCTTGGCGAACTTAGGACCATCAGTCAGAATACCAAAAGGAACTCAGATACCAATACTACATATCCTATATCCTGCAGTGGATCTTTTCAAATCTCAGGATAAAGAAGTAGCAAGTATTCATGATCTTGATGATGAGTATCCTGAGGAGGATCCTAAGTCCTGGACGGCTCTAATCGTGAGATATCTCAAGGAAGGGCATATCCCAAAGGATGAGAATCCTAAGGCTTTTAGGATGAAGGTATCCTGATTCACTATTATAAATAATGTTTTGTATAAGAAATCTCTTACAGGACCATACCTGAGGTGCTTGGAGGATCCCGAAACTAAAGAAGTGCTTCAGGATATACACGAAGGGGATTGTGGTAACCATACTGGGGGCAGATCATTACTCTCAAAGGTGTTAAGAACAAGATACTATTGGCCGACGATGAGCAAAGATGCTGCAGAATATGCTCGAAGGAGTGATGCGTGTCAAAGGCACATCAATATACTACATCAGCCTGCTGAACCACAGTATCCTATTGCTTCCCCTTGGCCATTCATGAAGTGGGGTATGGATATTGTTAGGGATGGATTTTCTAGACATAAGGATCACGGATCCTCAAGTGCAGCCAGGATCATGGACCCTCAGTTCAGTTTTGAATTAAGGATCCTCAGAAGACGTTGCAGGACTAAGGATCCATGATCCTCATTATGATCCTTATACTAACAATTGTTTCCATTATGTTTGAATCTGTTTTGCAGGAATATACGAGTGGGACTTGATCTTGCCGAGATTCCAGGGGAATATGCTCCATTATTCTGCACGTGCATGGCTTGTATGACCGTTATGGAAGTCGTGGGAAGCTAGCATGATTTGCAGATTGTTAGTTAGCTAGATTATTTCCATTTTTATAAGGGGGTAACAAGCTTGATTAGATAGAACAATTAGCAAACACACACTACTCGAGAACTCTCTGCAACTTATTGGCGATTTCACACTTTTTGCACACTAGTGATCCTTGTAACAAGCTTGTTATCATCCCGATTTGTAATATCATTTGTCTAATATAGTTGGTGATCGGTAGTTTCCATCACCCAAGGTTTTTTGTGCAGGAGATCATACATTGATCAAGGGCTTTTTCCTCGTATAAATCCTTGTGTCCAACATTCATTTCATTCATATATTGTTCATATATTTGTTCATTTATTCAAGCATCACACCTCACAAAATCGGATTTGGTTGTATTATCCTTATGTGATTTTTGACCAAAACAGTTTGGCTCCCACCGTGGGGCAATTGGTGCTTCATTTCTGAGAAATTTTGTTCATTTCGATCATTTCGGTTCATTACCTTCAACTACATGGCTTCACAAGCGAAGAACACTTCAAGCTCCATGCTGGCGATCACTTCTTCACAGGGCATTCCACCTTTACCTCCAGCACCTTTTGGATCCCAGAAGAACGCTGAGAATGCTGCGAAGAAACAAACCCCCGTTTTCCCAAAACCAACTTCTGCTGTTACTTCTGGCCCTACTAACAATGATCTTTATTCTTTGATTTTGCAGATGAGGGATTACATGCAGCAGCAGGACAAAACTAATGACAGGAACCTTCGAGAGATTGATGACATCAAGAAATTGAAGAGATCGGCGGAGGATCACTCTCCATTGGTGCCCAGATCACTGAATTTTGATTCTCTAGCCATAATAGCCCAACACTCCGCAACATCAGGCACTCAATACCAGGGTGGATTGTCGAGTATACGTTATGGATCATTAGCAATGACCCAAGCTCAAGGATCCTACTTTCAGCCGCAAGGATCCTCTTCCCAGCATCAAGGGTCCTTCTTCAGTTCTGGAGGATATGTGGGAGCACAGACTGTTCAAGGATCCTCTTCTCAAGTTCAGGGATCCTCTCTGGTTCAAGGATCCTCTCAGGTTCTAGGATCCTCCTCTCAGGTTCAGGGATCCTCATCTCAGCTTTACGGATCCATGGATTATCCTCCAAGACCCCCAGTCTCAGCATATCAAGGGTCCAACATCTTTCAGGATCAAGGATCCTTAAGAAGTACAGAACCCAGAAGTTCAGAGATTCATTTGGGAGACTTCATACCTATGCAAACTATTGCTTCATCTGGTCCCTCAATTATACCAGAATCTCGTCAATATGGATTCACATCTGGAATTCCAAACTTGAATCCTTTAGGAGGTAACACTTTGAATAATTCTTATAATGCTAACCATGGCTTTGTGCAGGATACAGGTATCAACCAAGCTATGGCTAGGGAATTGCAGAAACTGAAGGATATGATATCCAGCATTCCAGGAGTGGTTAAGCCCATTCCTGAAATTCCAGATGGAGCCACAAGATATATCGTTTTGCACCACCTATTTGTGATGCAGAGATACCAAAAAGGTTTCAAATACCAACCATGAAGCTATATGATGGCTCAACGGATCCAGAAGAGCATGTAGCTCAATATAGGGAAAGGATGGAGATCAATCCCATTCCGGAGAGGTTAAAAGAAGCATGTCTATGCAAGGGTTTCGGATCCACACTGACAGGATCAACTCTTAAATGGCTGCAAAGTCTTCCCCCTTACTCTATTACTTCATTTGCTAATCTAGTTAACTTGTTTAATAGCCAATTCTCATGCAGTAGAAAATTTGAACGTTTAACTAGTGATCTATATAGGGTAACACAAGGTCAAAATGAATCACTTAGAGATTATATCACTAAATTCAGTAAAGAATCCTTAGATATTCCTAATTTGGATATTGCTACGGCTGTAGAGACCTTCAAAATGGGTTTACTTAAGGATTCGTTATTCTATGATGATCTTGTCATGACCCCTTGCAGGAATCTTGATGAAGTGAGAACCAGGGCCCATAGATTCATCCGACTAAAAGATGATAAAAGGATCCAAGAAAGACTGGCAGGATCCTCGAAGCAGGAAAAGCAAGGATCCTACTTCAGGAACAACAAGTCCAAATCCTATAACAAATCTGATAACCAGAACGTGCATGCAGTGGAGCAAGAAGAGGATGATGAGGATTATCCTCCCATTTCTGAATATTGTTTTTCTGTTGATAACCATGAACTAATCCTTGCAATGCAAAGTCTAGGTGAAAAAGCAAGATGGCCCAGAAAGAGTGATAAGCCAGCTGCAACAAAAGACAAATCCAAATTGTATGCATATCATGAAGATTTTGGCCATCTCACTGAAGAATGCATAGCACTCAGAAAGAAGATTGGTTAATTGTTAAGCAAAGGACACTTAAAGGAGCTTCTTGGAAGAAAAAAGTCAAGGATCCAGGATCCTGAAAAAGTTCCGGAAAGAGCTCCTTCTCCTCCAGCAGATGCACAGATTATCAACTTTATATCTGGTGGATCAGACATATGTGGCACTTCCTTTTCAGCAGCCAAGAGGCATGCCAAAGAGACCAAGATGGATAATGGGGATAGACCCATTCGAACCTCGATCCTTACACAAGAGAAAGTTATATCCTTCAATGAGGATGATCGTGTGGATATTCAGGATCCTCACCATGATGGTCTTGTTATTACTTTGTTTATATCTAACCATTTTGTTCGCATGATTCTCATAGATGGAGGAAGCTCAGTGAACATCATTCAACTTGATGTCCTAAAAAAGATGAATATCCCTGAATCAGAAATCATCCCAAGATCATCAGGTCTTGTGGGATTTAGTGGAGAAACCAAGAACACATTGGGGGACATTAAACTTCCCATTTATATAAAGAGAGTTAACACTTTTCAGAAATTTTGTGTTATATGTTGCTTATCCTGTTGCAATGTTATCCTTGGCAGGCCATGGATACATGAAATAAAAGCAGTCCCATCTACATACCATCAATGTGTAAAACTGCCAACTCCATGGGGGGGGGGGTGGTGAAGATTGAAAGTGACCAACAGGAAGCCAAGAATTGCTATACTTCCTCAATGAAGCCAGCTTCGAGACCCAGGGAACAATAGCAATTAAAGCATCCTCCAAGAGATGTCCTGGAGGCTAGCGAACAAGATGTCAAGGATATCCTGATGGATCCTCAGGATCCTGAATCCAAAGTTTTTATAGGATCCGGGATCCTCAACAATATTGAAGAGGATCTAGTATCCTTCCTGAAGAGAAGAAAAACTACCTTTGCCTGGAAGCATGAAGACATGACAGGTATCTCTAAAGATATTATTACTCATAAACTTGGCATTGACAGGTCATTCAAACCCATACATCCAAAGAGGAGAAAGTTTGCACCTGAGAGGAATGCCATTATCCAGGAGGAGGTAGACAAGCTGCTCAGAGCAGGTATGATTAGAGAGGTTAAGTATCCTAGATGGTTAGCCAATGTGGTTATTGTTCAAAAGAAAAACGGAAAGTGGAGGGTATGTGTCGATTTTAGAGATTTAAACAAGGCATGTCCCAAGGATCCTTTCCCATTACCCCACATTGACTCCGTGGTGGATGCTACCGCGGGTCATGAGTTGTTGACTTTTATGGATGCTTCATCTAGATTTCAACAAATTCAGAAGGAACCATCCGATCAAGAGGATACAGCCTTTATGACCCCAACTGGTATCTATTGTTATATTGCTATGCCATTTGGACTAAGAAATGCAGGTGCTACATACCAAAGGCTAGTCAATATGATGTTTAAAGAACAAATTGGACACACTATGGAAGTCTATATAGATGACAAGGTGGTTAAGTCCAAGAGAGCTGAGGATCACCTAACAGATTTGGAGGAAGCATTTGATATCCTTGATAAATTCAATATGAAATTAAATCATTCCAAGTGTCATTTTGGTGTCAAAGCAGGTAAGTTCCTAGGTCACATGGTGACTAAAAGAGGCATAAAGGCAAGTCCAGAGCAAATCAAGGCGATTGTGAATATTAAATCTCCTGCCAATGCCAAGGATGTGCAAAGGTTGACAGGAAGGATCGCAGCCTTGAACAGGTTCATCTCAAAGTCATCAGAGAAATGCAAGGAATTCTATGACATCCTGAGAAAGAACAAGAACTTTGAGTGGACTGAAAAGCATGAGAATGCTCTCAAAGCCCTTAAGGATTACCTATCCTCAGCTCCATCCTTGATGAAACCAGAAAAAGGGGATATATTATCCTTATATTTGGATGTCTCTTCTAAGGCAGTAAGTGTAGTCCTCGTTAAGGATCACGAAGGTACACAACATCCTGTATATTATGTAAGTAAAAGTTTGCTTGATGCTGAATCCATGTATTCACATTTAGAAAAACTTATCCTTTCTTTGATTATGGCATCAACTAAATTACGTCATTATTTTGAAACACATGCTATTATTGTTAGAACTAACTTTCCAATTAAGAATGTTCTCAGGAAACCTGAGATGTCAGGAAGGATGGCTAAATGGGCAGTGAAGCTTAGTGCTTATGATATAAGATATGAGCCAAGAACTGCCATTAAATCCCAGGCCTTAGCTGACTTTGTGGCAGATTTCAATAGCTGAGTTGGAAGTTCAACAGCTTGAAGAGACTAAGGATCCTTGGATACTCTTCACAGATGGGTCTTCAAACATCAAGGTAACTGGACTAGGAATACTACTAAAATCGCCACAGGGGGACATAATACCCCACTCAATAGCTTGTGAGTTTCAAACTACTAATAATGAGGCTGAGTATGAAGCCTTGATAGCTGGTTTGCAAATTGCCAAGCAGATGAGGATTAGGTGTCTTGAGACACATGTAGATTCATTGTTAATTACTAATCACTTTAATGGATCCTATGCTGTTAAAGGTGAAAGACTAATCAAATATTTAGAGATAGTCAAGAAATTGGCAGACTCTTTTGTTTCTTTTAGTTTGACACAGGTACCCAAAGAAGAAAATGTAGAAGCTGATGCTTTGGCCAACCTAGGGTCATCATTGAAGATTCCAGAGGATATTAAAATTCCCATAATCCATATTTTGACTCCTGCTATTGAGAATCACACATCTATGGATATAGTAGAGGATTCTGCAATCATACCTAGTGATGGTGCACAATCACATTCATGATCCTGGATCCTTCCAATCATGAGATATATACAACATGGAGAGATTCCTACAGGAGAAAACCCTAGAGCTTTCAAAGTCAAGGTATCTCAATTTACAATATTAAATACCATGTTACATAAACGATCTCTTGCAGGTCCATATCTAAGGTGCATTGAGGATCCTGAAATTCAAGAAGTCCTAAAGGATTTTCACAAAGGAGATTGTGGAAACCACACTGGGGGCAGAGCACTGTTCTCAAGGATCCTTAGGACAGGATATTATTGGCCTACTATGAAGAAGGATGTTGTGGATTATGCCAAGAAGTGTGATGCTTGTCAAAGACATAGTAATATCCTTCATCAACCAGCAGAGATCCTGCATCCTATATCCTCTTCTTGGTCGTTCATGAGATGGGGAATGGATATAGTTGGTAAACTTCCCAAGGCACCCGGAGGAAAAGTGTTCATGCTTGCTATGACTGATTACTTCTCCAAGTGGATAGAAGCTGAAGCCTTTGCTCAAGTCAGAGAAAAAGAAGTGATATCCTTTATTAAAAGAAACATTATTACCAGATTTGGTATTCCTTCTGAAATTGTTTGTGATAATGGATCCCAATTTATTGGGAATAGAACTACTAACTTTTGTGACAGCTGGGGGATTAAGATGATAACATCAACACCAGTCCACCCACAAGCTAATGGTCAAGCAGAATCATCCAACAAGATCATCATCAACAACTTGAAGAAGAAACTTGGATCCAAGAAAGGAAAATGGGCAGAAGAGCTACCTTATGTGTTATGGGCTGACAGGATAACTCCTAAGAATGCTACTGGCCAAACTCCATTTTCTTTAGTGTTTGGAGCAGAATCAGTGATCCCTACAGAGATGGTAGTCCCTACTGCAAGAACAAGCATCCGTGACCCTGAAGGAAATGCTAAAAACTTGGTTCAAGACTTGGATACCATAGAAGAACTCAGGGATTTGGCAAGGATAAGATTGGCTAGCTATCAACAAATGATGGCTAGAGCTTACAACAAGAATGTCAGGATCAGAAAGTTCCAAGTTGGTGATATGGTGTTAAGGAAAGCATTCCAAAATACCACAAATCCTGCTGATGGCAAGTTAGCACCAAAGTGGGAAGGCCCCTATCTTATTGAAGCTGAGGCGGGAAAGGGGGCATATCGTTTGTTGACAATGGAAGGTGATTTGCTACCAAGAGCTTGGAATGCTGTCCATTTGAAGAGATACTTCATGTAAGAAGGATCACGGATCCTTGACCATTTTCATGTCCGGTATACATAAAGGATCCTTAGAGGATATATGATCCTCAGTCTGGTAATGATCTGATTCTAGTTTACTTAATCCTTTACTTTATTTTATTACAAGGAGAAGGATCCATGATCCTTTATCCTTTCTTCACTAAGTTCTAAGTTTTGCAGAAGTTGATGCATCCTTGACATAGGATCATGTATCCACAGAAGTCTCCTAAGTTTTATGGGCTTGCCCCCAGTTTTTGGGTTTATCCCCAGTTTTTGGGCTTGTCCCCAGTTTAAGGTATCCACTACCTTCGCCAGTAGCGCACGATTATCCTGGTGCAGTTAAAGGCAATGGGACCAGTACCCGCTTTAGGGGCTGACAATTTCATTGTACTGGCTGTATTCAGGATCCTAAGTATAATGGTAGACGTACCATACATCCGTTCCTAAGGTTTCTAACGTTTTCACGTTAGCTAAGGTTTTGGCATTTTCATGTCACTAAGCTTGGATAGTCGCCGGTGAGGGCCATACTCCAGTTTACACAAGATCCTTTGGGCTTGTCCCCAGTTTTTTTGGGCTTGTCCCCAGTTTTTTGGGCTTGTCCCCAGTTTTTTGGGCTTGTCCCCAGTATATTGGGCTTGTCCCCAGATTGTTGGGCTTGTCCCCATTTACTAACTTCTCCTTTTATAATGACTTAGTCCCAAGTTATGTTCTATTTCAGGTTTCCAAAGCTAAACAGTTAAGGATCCTGGATGCTAACCTTTTACTAGGGTTTATCTTTTGGTTATCAATTGTAAGTACCAAGGATTTAGGATCCTAACTTGGATTCTCTGGTATGATCCTTATTTACCTAACTTTATTCTTGATTTATTTAAGTTACCCTTATTCTTTGACAACAGGATATACGATCCTAAAATTATACCACTCTTTGAACTTTTCGATTATAGGATATTTGATCCTTGATCATATCCTAAACTTTTTGACATAATCTAATATACTTTCATTCTTAACTTGTAAATTCAAAGAAATTGTATCATAACAGTTGAAAGGTAAATATACACAGGATAAACAACACAGGATAGCCAAAAGATTAAAGTTTTATTTATTAATCAAAGGATTAACCCTTCAAAGGTTGTCAAAATTACCTACCCCGAGCATCTACCAGCAATACGTGGCCCGTCCACTAGGGTAGGTAAAGGGTGTCCATATTAACAAAGTCTAAGTGCAGGAAATTAAAGGCGAGGGGCACCAAAGGCTTCATCCTCCACAAACAGAAGGACTCATCCACCTTTGTTACCCCCTATTGTCCCAACGATCCATGATCATTATACCTAAATACTATTGTTTAAGTACAGGCCAACATTGTTTCAAAACATCATCAAACAAAAAACTACCAAACCATAAAAAATGGGCTCCGGCCACGTCTAGAAATTTTCATCATCGCCCATTTCTGCAGCCTACACCTTCGCTGCATCACCACCAACCGATGCCTCCTCAACCGGATCCTTCAGCCCACTGCTACCAGCCTCGATTTCCAGGACCTCTTCAGCCTCCTCTTCACCATCTAGCTCCGCCAGCTTCAGCTTCCAAGCCTCCTGATCCCAGGCAGACCTGTCAAAAGAAGGATCCTCAGCCTCCTTTTCCATTTAAAGCTTTATCTTGAGCATGGCGATTGTAGCAGAGAGTTTGGCTCCTTCCATCACTTCCTCCTTCTCCTGCTGAGCCGTGATTTGGGTCAAGACCAACTCCTTTTTCACCAGATTGAGATCCTTCTCGAGGGAGGAGATTGTCTTGTCCTTAGCCAGGAATATCTTCTGGAGGTCCAGGTTCTTTTGTTCAGCCTCTTTAAGATTGTTCTCCAGGAGCATTTGGATCTCAGCAAATTTCTGCATAAAACAAGCACATGGTCAGGATCCGCTATCCTCAGAAAGGGAAGATCAGATTTAAGGATTTAGGATCCTTACCTCGGAGACATACTCCTCGAACTGGTGTTGGATGAGTGGGAGGCCTTCAAGAGCTTCAGCAGCTTTCCTTTTCTTGCCACCTTTGCCCTTCGTGCTGGTACCCCTAGGATTTGGGATGCTGGGACTGACAGCAAGTTGTTTCTTGATGGACTTGGAGGAAGCGAATGCGTCAAGATCACTGACGCTGAACCTGGAAGCTGATCTTGAGGATTTTCCAGCGCCTACAAATGCAAAACACAGATAAGTATTCTTATTCTACTTTCATTTAAATATTTATTTATATACAGATATGAATACTTACTTGACATTGTGAAGGAACCGGAGGATGCTTCTTGTGAATCCTTTGCTTTGGCTTGGAATGTTCTAATAGCAGGGTCAAGCCTCCAGAAGGAAGCAAGTCTTTCTTTTGTTGCAGGGGTTTCTTGAATGTGAGAGATTGAGATAGCTGCATAACAAAAACAGAAAGAAGGATCAGTTATCCTTAAAAGTAAAAAAAGTCATGCTATGATCCTTGTCTAAGGATCCCATATCCTACCCTGGGTGATCCACTTTTTAGGGAGATCCTTCCCGTCTGGGATTGAATCCCTCCTCACAAAGAAGAAATGGCTCTTCCAGTGGGTGTCGTTTTTGGTGGTTTTGAGGATTGGGTGAGGCTGACCAGGTTTATGCTTGAACAAGAAACTGTGTGAACCATGGCTGACAAGGTTGTATAGTTGACTCAACTCGGACATCCCTATTTCTACACCTTCCTGCTCGATGATGTTCTCTAAGGTATAAAGAACTCTCCACATCATTGGCATGGCTTGTATGTAGCACATGCCTGTGAGTGTGAAGAAGGATTTTGTGAAGGCAGGAAAAGGGTAAGAAAACCCTATCAAGAAAGGGGTGGCTGGAAAAGTGACCCAAGTGTCGGAAATACAATAACTCTTCATTGAAGAGTCGAAGGATCTGAAAATGGCTTCAGCTAGAAAACAATGGCGTATCCGATCAATCTCAGGATCGGTGTAACGGCAAAGTTCCAACGAAGGGTTTTTGGTAACGCCTTGGCTTTTCAAAGGACTATCCTTTTTAGGATCCTTAGCAGGTGAGGATCGGAGAACCATCTTCGCCATGGATGCTCGAGAAAATAGGATCGGAATAGAAGGATTTAGAGAGAAGGAAAGAGAGAATACCTGTTTGATCTCCGGATGAAGATTTAAAGGGGTGGAATGCTCGAATTTAATGCCTCTTGATCCTTATCTCTAACTCTGAATTTATAATGATGAATTTGCAGGTAGTCATGTCACTGACGTCAGGTTTGCAACGGCTAGTTCGGATATAACGGCTATATTTACGATAATTAATTCATTGGAGATAAGGCAGAAAATATGACTCATCAAGTTATATTTTATTCCTCATATTTTGGGGGCAATTTTTAGGGATGGATTTTCTAAACATAAGGATCATGGATCCTCAAGTGCAGCCAGGATCACGGACCCTCAGTTCAGTTTTGAATTAAGGATCCTCAGAAGACGTTGCAGGACTAAGGATCCAGGATCCTCATTATGATCCTTATACAAACAATTGTTTCCATTATGTTTGAATCTGTTTTGCAGGAATATACGAGTGGGACTTGATCTTGCCGAGATTCCAGGGGAATATGCTCCATTATTATGCACGTGCATGGCTTGTATGACCGTTATGGAAGTTGTGGGAAACTAGCATGATTTGCGGATTGTTAGTTAGCTAGATTATTTCCATTTTTATAATGGGATAACAAGCTTGATTAGATAGAACAATTAGCAAACACACACTACTCGAGAACTCTCTACAACTTATTGGTGATTTCACACTTTTGCACACTAGTGATCCTTGTAACAAGCTTGTTATCATCCCGATTTGTAATATCATTTGTCTAATATAGTTGGTGATCGGTAGTTTCCATCACCCAAGGTTTTTTGTGCCGGAGATCATACATTGATCAAGGGATTTTTCCTCGTATAAATCCTTGTGTCCAACATTCATTTCATTCATATATTGTTCATATATTTGTTCATTTATTCAAGCATCGCACCTCACAAAATCAGATTTGGTTGTATTATCCTTGTGTGATTTTTGACCAAAACAAATATAGTGGGAAAGTTGCCAAAAGCTCCAGGAGGAAAAGTCTTTATGCTGGCAATGACAGATTATTTCACTAAATGGGTTGAAGCTGAGGCGTTTGTGTTAGGGATAGAATTTTATGGCCTATGGATCACCGATCCTCAAGTGTAGCATGGATCACGGATCCTCAGTTCAGTTTGAATTAAGGATCCTCAGGAGACGCTGTGAGAATAAGGATCCAGGATCCTCATTGTTATTCTAAACTAACAATTGTTTCCATCACCTTTTGGCTTGTTTTGTAGGTATGTTTCGAAGAAGACTTATTCCATCCGAGATACCAGGGGAATATGCTCTATATTTTCAACATGTGCACGAGCTAATGACTGTTAGTGGTGATCGTGGGTGATGGGCTGATTTTTCGGATAGTTAGTTAGGATATTTTTAGCTAAGATTAAAGGGGTATTGAGCTTATTTTTAGAAATACTTTTGCACACTTGTAACCGTACAACACTTCTCTCTCGCGAACACACACACACACAGTAGAAATCATTGTATCAAGCTCAATACTTCCGAAGTTGTAAACTTGTTTATTCAATATACTTGATAGTGATAGTTTTCACTATCTGAGGTTTTTTGTGCCGGAGATCATACATTGATCAAGGGCTTTTTCCTCGTATAAATCCTTGTGTGCAACATTCATTTCATTCATTCATTGTTTATACATTTGATCATTCAACCAAGCATCACACCTCACAAAATTGGATTTGGTTACATTATCCTTGTGTGATTTTTGACCAAAACAGTTTGGCACCCACCGTGGGGTAATTGGTGCTTCAATTATGAGAAATTTTGTTCATTTCATTCATTTCTCTTCATTATCTTCAACTACATGGCTTCGCAAGTGAAAAACACTTCAAGTTCCTTGCCGATGATCACCTCTACACAGGGCATTCCACCTTTGCCTCCTGCACCTTCTGGATGCCAGAAGAATGCTGCGAAGAAACAAACCCCTGTTTTTTCAAAACCAACTACCGATGCTTCTTCTAGTCCTACTAACAATGATCTTTATTATTTGATTTTGCAGATGAAGGATTACATGCAGCAGCAGGACAGAACTAATGACAGGATCCTTCGTGAGATTGATGAAATCAAGATATTGAAGAGATCAGCGGAGGATGACTCTCCATTGATGCCTAGATCACTGAATTTTGATTCTCTAGTCATAACTACCCAGCACTCCACAGCATCAGGCATTCAATACCAGGGTGGATCATTGAGTATACGCTATGGATCATCGGCAATGATACAGGCTCAAGGATCCTACTTCTGGCTTTCAGGATCCTCGCTTCAGCCTCAAGAATCCTCCTTCCAGCATCTAGGATCCTTCTCTAGTTCTGGAGGATACATGGACATGCAGACAGCCCAGGTATCCTACTCTCAGTATCCAGGATCCTCATCTCAGGGTCAAGGATCCTCCTCTCAGGTTCAAGGATCCTCATCTCAGGCTCACGGATCCATGGATTATCCTCCAAGACCCCCAGCTTCGGTGTATCAAGGATCCAACATCTTTCAGGATCAAGGATCCTTAAGGAGTGTACAACCCAGAAGTTTAGAGATTCACTTGGGAGACTTCATACCTATGCAAACTATTGCTTCATCTGGTCCCTCAATCATGCAAGAATCACATCAATATGGATTCACATAAGGAATTCCACCCTTGAATCCATCAGGAGGTAACACTTTAAATACTTCCCATAATGCTAACCATGGCTTTGTGCAGGATACAGGAATTAACCAAGCCATGGCTAGAGAATTGTAAAAACTCAAGGATATGATATCCAGCGTCCCAGGAGTGGTTAAACCCATTCCTGAGATTCCGGATGGAAGTCACAGGATATCTTGTTTTGTTCCACCTATTTGTGATGCAAAAATACCAAAGAGGTTTCAAACACCAAACATGAAGCTCTACGATGGTACGACTGATCCGGAAGAGCACGTAGCTCAATACAGGGAGAGAATGGAGATCAACCCCATCCCTGAAAGGTTAAAAGAAGCATGTCTATGCAAGGGTTTTGGATCCACACTGACGGGATTAGCTCTTAAATGGCTGCTAAGTCTTCCTCCCTACTCTATTACTTCATTTGTTAATCTAGTTAATTTTTTTAATAGCCAATTTTCATGCAGTAGGAGATTTGAATGATTAACTAGTGATCTATATAGGGTAACACAAGGTCAAAATGAATCACTTAGAGATTATATCACTAAATTCAATAGAGAATCCTTAGAAATTCCTAATTTGGATATTGCTACAGCTGTAGAAGCTTTCAAAATGGGTTTACTTAAGGATTCACAATTCTATGATGATCTTGTCATGACCCCTTGCAGGAATCTTGATGAAGTACGAACCAAGGCTCTTAGATTCATCCGTTTAGATGATGATAAAAGGATCCAAGAGAGACTGTCAAGATCCTCAAAGCAGGAAAAGCAAGGATCCTACTTCAAGAACAACAAATCCAAACCATACAATAAGTTTGATAATCAAAACGTGCATACAGTGGAGCAAGAAGAGGATGATGAGGATTATCCTCCCATTTCTGAATATTGCTTTGCTGTTGATAACAATGAACTAATCCTTTCCATGCAGAATTTAGGTGAAAAAGCTAGATGGCCCAGAAAGAATGATAAGCCAGCTGCTACAAAAGACAAATCCAAATGGTGTGCATATCGTGAAGATTTCGGTCATCTCACTGATGAATGTATAGCACTCAGGAAAGAGATTGGTTACCTGTTAAGCAAAGGGCATTTGAAGGAGCTGTTTGTAAGAAAAAAGTCAAGGATCCAGGATCCTGAAAAGATTCCAGAAAGATCTCCTGCTCCTCCAGCTGATGCACAAATTATCAACTTCATTTCCGGTGGATCTGGCATATGTGGCACCTCCTTTTCAGCAGCCAAGAGGCATGCTAAAGAAACGAAGATGGATAATGGGGACAGACCCATTCAAACCTCAATCCTTACATAGGAGAAAGTTATATCCTTTGATGAGGATGATCGTGTAGATATTCAGGATCCTCATCATGATGGTCTTGTTATTACATTGTTTATTTCTAATCATTTTGTTCGCAGGATTCTGATAGATGGAGGAAGCTCAGTGAACATTATTCAACTTGATGTCCTCAAAAAGATGAACATCCCTGAATCAGAAATTATCCCAAGATCATTAGTTCTTGTGGGATTCAGTGGTGAAACCAAGAACACATTGGGGGACATTAAACTTCCCATTTACATAGAGGGAGTTAATTCTTTTCAAAAAATTTGTGTTATAGATTGCTTATCCTGTTGCAATGTTATCCTTGGCAGGCCATGGATACATGACATGAAAGCAGTTCCATCTACGTATCATCAGTGTGTCAAACTCTATACTCCATGGGGTGTGGTGAAGATAGAAAGTGACCCACAAGAAGCTAAATATTGTTACACTTCATCAATGAAGCCAACTTAAAGACCTAGGGAGCAATAGCAATTAAAGTATCCTCCAAGAGATGTCCTGGAGGCAAGAGAACAAGATGTGAAAGATATACCGATGGATCCTCAGGATCCTGAATCCAAAGTTTTCATAGGATCCGGGCTCCTCAATGACATTAAACAGGATCTAGTATCCTTCCTCAAGAGAAGAAAAGCTACCTTTGCCTGGAAGCATTAGGACATGACAGGTATTTCTAAAGATATTATTACTCATAAACTTGGCATTGACAGGTCATTCAAACCCATACATCAAAAGAGGAGAAATTTTGCACCTGAAAGGAATGCCATCATCCGAGAGGAGGTAGATAAACTGCTCAGAGCAGGTATGATTAGAGAGGTTAAGTATCCAAGATGGTTAGCCAATGTGGTTATTGTTCAAAATAAAAATGGAAAGTGGAGGGTATGTGTCGATTTTACTGATTTAAATAAGGCATGTCCCAAGGATCCTTTCTCGTTACCCCACATTGACTCCATGGTGGATGCTACCGCGGGTCATGAGTTGTTGACTTTAATGGATGCTTCATCTGGATTCCAACAAATTCAGATGGAACCATCTGATCAAGAGGATACAGCCTTTATGACCCCTACTGGTATCTATTGTTATATTGCTATGTCATTTGGACTAAGAAATGCAGGTGCTACCTGTTTTGGTAAAAAATCAGGCTAGGATAATGCAACCAAATCTTTGTTGTGAGGAATGATGCTTGAACAAATGTATGAATATCTTGCAAATGAAATGAACAAATGACACAAGGATTTATACGAGGAAAAAGCCCTTGATCAAGAGTTGATCTCCGGCACAAAAAACCTCGGGTGATGGAAACTACCGATCACCAACTACTATTAAACAAATGATTGTTACAACTCGGGATGATAACAAGCTTGTTACAAGGATCACTATAGTGTAATGTGTATGAAATCGCCAAATGAACTGTTGGAAGCTATTGAGAGCTGTTCCGAGTGTGTGTGTTTGCTAAAATAGCCAAGTGTTCTAATTCAAGCTTGCTATCCCCTTTTAAAATTAGAAATAACTAAAACAACTAACTATCCGCTAAATGTGCAAGCTTCCCACGATCTCCATAACGTTCACAAAAGCCAAGCACGTGCGGAATATTGAGGGCATATTCTCCAAGAATATCGGTAAGACTTGGTCCATGCGTATATTCCTGCAAAACGAGCTCACATACAATATAGACAATCGTTAGTGTAAGGATAACAATAAGGATCCTGGATCCTGATCCTGCAACACCTTCTGAGGATCCTTAATTCAAACAGAATTGAGGATCCGTGATCCTGGCAGTGCTTGAGGATCCGTGATCCTTAGGATTGGAAAATCCTCCCCTAATAATTGCCCCCAAAATATAAGAAGTAAAATTTAATTTAACGAATTGTATTTTTGATCTTATCTCCAACTGACTAACGGATATATAGCCGTTTGGATCGAACTAGCCGTTGCTGGGCTTACGTCATTGAAGTGACAATCCTGCAAGATCATGATTATAAATTCAAGTTAGAGATAAGGATCAGGAAGCATTTAAATTCGTGCGTTACGCCCTTTAAATCCTCATTCGAAGATTGATCAGGTACTTCTCTCTCCCTTCTCTCTTCATCTTCTTCCGCTGTCCCTCTTCGAAATCTTTAGATCATAATGAAGTTACGATCCTCCCCTTCCAAGGATCACCAGAAAGATAGTCCTTTGAAAAGCCAAGGGATTATTAAAAACACTCCGAAGCAACTCTGCAGTTTCACTGATCCGGAGATCGACCGGATTCGCCTTTGTTTTCCGGCGAACACCGTCTTCAAGCCCTTTGACCCTACCACCAAAAGTGATCTTGTTTCTGAAACATGGGTTGCTTTTCCTGCCACTCCATTCCTGATAGGATACTCCTATCCTTTCCCTGCCTTCACTGAATCCTTCTTCTCTCTCACCGGCATGTGCTATGTTCAGGAAATGCCAATGATGTGGAGGGTTTTATATACCCTAGAGAGAATCATTGAGCAGGAAGGTATAGAGTTAGGGATGTCGGAACTTGCTGAACTGTACAACCTCGTAAGCCATGGTTCACACCGCTTCTTATTCAAACATAAACCCGGTGATTAACACCCAATCCTCAAGACCACAAAGAATGACACCAACTGGAAGAAGCGTTTTTTCTTCGTTAGGAGGGATTCTATCCCGGATGGGAAGGATCTCCCAAGAAAATGGGCCACCCATGGTAGGATAGAGGATCCTTATAGAAGGATCATAGGATAATCATGTTCCTGTGAGGATAATTGACCCCTTTTTATGTCTTTTTGTGCAGCTATCTCCGTTTCTTATATAATTCCATCACCTACAACAAAAGAGAGGATCGCTGCTTTCTGGAATCTTGATCCTGCAGTAAGATCATTTCAAGCAAACACCAAGGATTCTCAAGAAGTATCCTCCGGCTCAGTCACAATGTCAAGTAAGTATCCAAGTCTGTATATGATTAAATGTTTAAATGAAAATAAAACAAGAATACTTGTCTGTTGTTCTGGATTGGTAGGCGCTGGAAAATCCTCTAAGTCAGCCACTCGCTTCAGTGTTACTGGTCTTAGCGCTGTTGCTCCCCGATCTGGAAAGAAGAAATTTGCTGCTAGCCCAAGTGTTCCAGTCCCTAAGCCTGTCATCTCCAAGGGCAAAGGAGGAAAGAAGAGGAAGTCTTCTGAAGCTGACAACCTTGAAGGCCTACCCCTTATCCGTCATCAGTTTGAAGAGTACTTTGCTGATGTAAGGATCCTTATCCTTAATTCTATCCTACCCATATGAGGATAAGTGATCCTGAAATGAATCCTTCTTTCTTTGCAGAAATTCGCTGAGATCCAGATGCTCTTTGATGCTTATGTTGAAGAGGCTGAGATGAAGGAGCTGGACTTCCAAAAGATCTTCTTGGCAAAGGATGAGACCATCTCCAGGCTCGAGAAGGAGCTTAAATTGGCAAAAAAGCAACTGGTCATGGCCCACATCAATGCTGATCATGAGAAGAATGAGGTGTTGGAGGATGCCAAACTCTCTGCTGCCATTGCCATGTACAAGACCAAACTGCAAATGGCTCAAGAGGCTGAGGATCCTGACATTGAAAGGACCAATTGGGACCAGGAGGGCTGGAAGGCTAGGCTGGCTGAGCTTGATGATGAAGAGGAGGCTGGAGAGGTCTTAATGCTTTAGGCAAGTGGCAGCGGGGCTAAGGATCAGGTGGGTGATGCTGGAGCAGGAGGTGATGGTGATGCAGCGAAGGTTTGAGCTGCAGAAATGGGCAATGATGGATTTATCTAGACGCGGTCGGAGCCCATTTTTTATGATTTGGTAGTGGTTTTTGGTTGTTGATGTTTTGAACAATGGTTTGTACTTTGAACAATAGCTTTAGGTTTAAGGATCACTGATCCTTTGGACAATAGGTAGGATAATGGGTGGTGGATGGATCCTCTGTTTGGGGGGATGAAGCCACTTGTTATCCTTCCGCCTTTATTTCCTGCACTTAGACCTTGTTAAATATGGACACCCTTTGCCAACCCAAGTGGACGGGCCACGTTTTGCTGGTAGAAGCTTGGGTTGGCAATTTTGACAACCTTTGAAAGGGTTTAACTTTTGGTAAATAAAATCTTAATCTTTTGGCTTATCGTGTGTTGTTACATTTGTGAACACTTTACTTTTCAGTTGCTGTTATACACTTTGTTTGAATTCATTAAGTTAAGAATAAAAGTTTAACAGATTATGTCCAAAAATTTAGGATATGATCAAGGATCAAATATCCTATAATCGATCAATTCAAAAAAGTAGTGTAACTTAAGGATCATAAGTCCTGTTGTCAAAGAATAAGGGTCACTTAGATACACAAAGAATAAAATCAAAATTATCATGGATCATACCTGAGAATCCAAGTTAGGATCCTAAACCTTTAACATTTACAATCAGGATAACCAAAAGACAAACCTTAGTAAAAGGTAAGGATCAAGGATCCTTAGCTGTTTAACTTCAAAAACCTGAAATGGAACATAACTTGGGACTAAGCCAATATAAGAGAAGAGTTAGCAACTGGGGACAAGCCCAACAATTCTGGGGACAAGCCCAATATACTGGGGACAAGCCTAAAAAACTGGGGACAAGCCCAAAAAACTACGGACAAGCCCAAAAAACTGGGGATAAGCCCAAAAAACTGGGGACAAGCCCAAAAACTGGGGACAAGCCCAAAGGATCTTGTGTAAACTGGAGTATGGCCCTCACTGGTGACTATCCAAACTTAGTGACATGAAAATTCCAAAACCTTAGCTAACGTGAAAATGTTAGAAACCTTAGGAACGGATGTATGGTACGTCTACCATTATACGTAGGATCCCGGATACAGCCAGTACAATGAAATTGTCAGCCCCTAAAGCGAGTACTGGTCCCATTGCCATGAACTGTACCACGATCATCGTGCGCTACTGGCGATACTGGGGACAGGACCAAATAACTGGGGTCAAGCCCAAATAACTGGGGGCAAGCCCAAATAACTAGGGTCAAGCCCAAATAACTGGGGTCAAGCCCAAATAACTGGAGACTTCTGTGGGTACTCAATCCTTCGTTAAGGATACATGAACCTTCTGCAAAACTCAGAATCAAGTGAAAGGAGGATAAAGAATCCAGGATCCATCTCCTTGTATATAGGATAATTAAAGAATGAAATAGTTTGAGATTAGATCATTACCAAAATGAGGATCCTCTGTCCTGTAAGGATCCTTCGAGGATATCGATCATGAAAATGGTTGAGGATCCTGGATCCTTACTACATGAAATATTTCTTCAGATGGACAGCATTCCAAGCTCTTGGTAGCAAATCACCTTCCATTGTTAGCAATCGATATGCCCCCTTTCCTGCCTCAGCTTCAATCAAGTAGGGGCTGTTTTGGTCAAAAATTACTGAAGCAATTAAGTGATCAAATTAATTAAGTGAGGTAGTGTGCTAGAAATGTGTGTCGAAAATATGCTGGTTTAGTTGTTTGTAAAAACAGTTTTTAGGATACGGCTCAGGATATAGAGCTGTATCTGTGATCAAACAATGAGCGAAAAAGTAAAGGGTGACACAGGATGTATGAGGAAAGCCCTTGATCAATCTAGATCTCCGGCATAAAACCTCGGGAGCTGACAATCGTCGGCTGCCTTGTTCTTCTTATTGCTTGAATAACAGGATACAGTGCAGGATATGATGCAGATCGACTAGGTGTTACAATGTAATTTGAGTACAAGTGTTTGTGTGTAGTGATTGCTAGTAGCTAGAGAGTAAAGTGTGCGAAAGAGAGTGTGTGGAAAAAGTTGTGTCTACCTATGATCCGATCGCTCCTATTTATAGTAACAAAAACTAACAAACTATCCTATTATTCCGGGATACTTTAGAATATTCCCTTTTGAACGTTATTGACAAGGTATTGCGGCTTCAACGTCTCTTTTCCAACTAATTTGAGCGAGTCTTCAGGGGAATTGGTCTTTGTAAACGTTAAGAACCTTCAGCTACAAGCTACAAGCAAATCGTTAGTAACTGCCAGGATACTGCCTCAGGATGCTACCAATATCCTAGTTCGGTATCCTGATCATAAACAGCTAACATAAAATCAAGATATAGTGTCAGGATATGGGCTCAGAATTTCACCCATAACAATTGTCCCCAAAAATATAACTGTTGGATATCCTGATTCCAACAGATATATTTTTCAGTCATTCCAATATGTCCGGTAAGGATATCTGTTTTGAACATTCCTGTATATGTTTGGTTAATCAGCACATAATATGATAAAATTGAAACTACTCCCTTTTCTGTAGACTCTGCTAAGGTCCATGTTGTCTTCGCTCTTGAGGAGCTTGACAGTTACTCCAAGTCTGTCCTGGTAAAAAAGGAACCATCTGTTGGCACCAGCTCTAAGCCCTCCGCTGTTGCTGCCGAAAGTTTCTGTTATGATGACCTTGGCTTCATGGAATCCATCGAGCCCATGAACTCCTTCCTTAATAAGGTAAATATCCAAATCCTGTATCCCGTACATATATACTGAACCTGTATCCTGGTTAGTTTGTCTTTAATGATACCTGTATTTTGCTTTGTAGGGTCTGAATCATCTGGTCGTCCTGTACTTAGAACAATTTATATTTCCTGCACTTAAGACAACACGATGGCCAAAGGTGGATGGGTCCTGAGTTTCAGGATGAAGCCTTTGGTCATCAATCAGTATGGTTTATTTTGAACAATATAACAGTTGAAGGCGAATGGGTCTCGGTTTGGGACGAAACCTTCAACTGTTAAGTAAATATGGTAAGGAACTAATCGTGCTTTTGGTGGAGGGATCTCGGTTTGAGATGAAACCAAGAGCACAACTTTTGACATGTTAATAATATAACCACCTTTTGACTTACTTGCTGTTATTTCTTAATCTTTTGTTACACATTGCTTAGTTTAGATTTCAATTTTGCAAAATTAGTTCAACCATCTTTGTAAATATCCTGATCAATATTTTCAGTGATATCCCGCAAAGACTTTCGTCAAGCAGGGTTTTTCAAAATTTTAAACAATTTAGATAAAGTTTTTAAAGAAAAAGGTAGTTTACCAAGTGTTATGGGTCATTTTCTGAGTATACATATCCTGACTAATATCCCGCTTCTAATTGTTTATTTGTGACCAGGATACTGGACGGGGATATTGCTAACATCCTGGGCGATATCCTAAGCTTGAGTGAATTAAACACGTGCAGGTTAATAGCTGTAAGTTACTAACGGTCATCAGGACTTCTTCTCCTCAAGACTCGGGCGTATTTGTTATGAGGAAGCCGTTGAACCCGAAAGACTTGGTCCTCAGCGTTCGAGTGGGAATATTCGCTGGATCCCGGAAGTTTAGGATAGTTTGTTATATTATCTTTACTATAAATAGATGAGGGCGCATCAGTTTAAGGCACACAATTTCTCACTTACACTCTCGAACACTTTTACTCTCTAGCTCACCGCAAACACCACACTCAAACACTTGTATTCGAATTACATTGTAACACATAGTTGATCCGCACCACATCCTGCACTGTATCCTGATATTTGAAGCAATAGAAGAACAAGGCAGCTACGATTGTCAGCTCCCGAGGTTTTATGCCGGCGATCTAGATTGATCAAGGGCTTTCCTCGTACATCACGTGTCCACCTTTACATTTTCGCTCATTGTTTAATCATAGATACAGCTCTATATCCTGAGCCGTATCCTGAAACTGTTTTCATATCTAATTTTGTTAACACATTTTTCACACATATTTCTAGCACACTACCTCACTTAACTAATTTGATCACTTAATTGCTTAGGTAATTTTTGACCACAAGCTTGGAATTGACAAATCATTCAAGCCTGTTCAGTAAAAAAGAAGAAAATTTGCTCCTGAGCGGAATAAGATTATCCAAGAGGAAGTTGAAAGATTGTTGAAGTCCAGGATGATCAGAGAAGTCAAGTTTCCAAGATGGCTAGCAAACGTAGTTGTGGTACAGAAGAAAAACGGGAAATGGAGAGTCTGTGTAGACTACACGGACTTGAACAAGGCTTGTCCTAAAGACCCATTTCCTCTCCCTCATATCGATGCAATGGTGGATGCTACTGCTGGACATGAAATGTTAACGTTCATGGACGCATCCTCAGGATTTCAGCAGATTCAAATGGAGCCTTCGGATCAGGAGGATACTGCTTTCATGACACCAACAGGTAAATATTGCTATACTGCTATGCCTTTCGGTTTGAAAAATGTAGGTGCAACATACCAGAGATTGGTAAACATGATGTTCAAAGATAAGCTGGGGGACACCATGGAGGTATATATTGACGATATGGTGGTAAAATCTAAAAGAGCTGAGGATCACCTCCAGGATATCAAGGGAGCATTTGATATCCTGGATCAATACAACATGAAGCTGAATCCTGCTAAGTGCCATTTTGGAGTGGGGGCAGGAAAGTTTCTCGGATATATGGTGACAAAAAGGGGAATAGAGGCAAGCCCGGAGCAGATTAAAGCTATCCTGGATATAAAATCACCCTCGAATATGAAGGACGTACAACGGTTGACAGGCCGAGTAGCAGCTTTGAATAGATTTATTTCAAGATCCTCGGAAAAATGCAAGGAATTCTATGATATCCTCAAGAAGAATAAGAAATTTGAATGGGGAGCAAAGCATGAAGCAGCCTTGCAGGATTTGAAGCGGTATCTCTCAACTGCACCTCTATTGATGAAGCCTGAAAATGGTGAACCACTATCCCTATACCTCGCTGTATCAGGGAATGTTGTAAGTGCTGTTCTTATAAAGGACCATGAAGGTCAGCAATATCCTGTTTATTATGTTAGTAAAAGTTTGTTAGATGCTGAAACTAGGTATTCTCATTTAGAAAAATTGATATTAGCTCTAGTCATGGCATCGACAAAGCTTAGACATTATATTGAAACACATAGGATCCATGTTAAAACGAATTATCCTGTCAAAAATGTGCTTAGGAAACCAGAGATGTCAGGCAGGATGGCCAAATGGTCAGTAAAGTTGAGTGCTTATGATTTAGTATATGAACCTAGAAATGCCATAAAGTCTCAGGCTTTAGCTGACTTTGTGGCTGATTTCAGTAGTGATATTCAGGATGAGGTAGACCTTGAAGTCCAACAGTTAGGAGAATCTTCAGGATCCTGGACATTATATACTGATGGTGCATCTAATATAAGAGGTGTAGGTTTAGGTATACTACTAAAATCGCCACAGGGGGACATATTACCCCAGGCCATTAGGTGTGAATTTCCTGCTACTAATAATGAGGCAGAATATGAAGCTTTAATTGCAGGATTAGAATTGGCTAAGAGTATGAATATCAAGAATTTGCGAGTGTATGTTGACTCCTTGTTAATTACTAACCATTTTAATGGATCCTATGCAGTTAAGGGTGAGAGATTAATCGAATACCTCGATATTCTCAAAAAATTAGCAGAATATTTCGATATTTTTACACTTGAACATGTACCAAGGGAGGATAATGCTGAAGCGGATGCCTTAGCAAATTTGGGATCATCGATCATGATACCAGAAGGGACCCAAATACCAATATTACATGTCTTATATCCTGCAACGAATCCTCAGGATAAAGAAGTAGCGGGTATTCAGGATCCTGGAGCGGAATATCCTGAACAGGATCCTAAATCCTGGACGGCTCCAATTGTGAGATATCTCAAAGAAGGACACATCCCCGGAAATGAAAATCCTAAGGCATTTAGGATGAAGGTATCACGATTTACTATTATAAACAATATTTTATACAAGAAATCTCTTGCAGGACCGTATTTGAGGTGTTTGGAGGATCCTGAAGCCAAAGAAGTACTTTAGGATATACATGAAGTGGATTGTGGTAACCATACTGGGGGCAGGTCGTTATTCTCGAAAGTGTTAAGGACAGGATATTATTGGCCAACAATGAGAAAAGATGCCGCAGAATATGCCCGAAGATGTGACGCGTGTCAAAGACATAGTAACATATTGCATCAGCCTGCTGAACCATTATATCCTATTGTTTCCCCTTGGCCATTTATGAAGTGGGGTATGGATATAGTGGGAAAGCTTCCAAAGGCTCCAGGAGGCAAGGTTTTTATGTTGGCAATGACAGATTATTTCTCCAAATGGGTTGAAGCCGAGGCATTTGTTCAAGTTAGGGATCAAGAAGTAGTATCCTTCATAAAGAGAAATATCCTGACCAGATTTGGAGTACCAGCCGAGATAATCTGTGACAATGGTTCTCAATTTATAAGCAAAAGGACTACTGACTTTTGCAAGAGTTGGGGAATCAAAATGATAACATCTACTCCAGTACATCCTCAAGCGAATGGACAAGCAGAATCCTCAAACAAGATAATTGTCAATAACTTAAAGAAAAGGCTTGGAGCCAAAAAAGGAAGATGGGCAGAAGAATTACCCTTTGTTTTGTGGGCTGATAGGACAACGGTAAAGAATGCAACAGGCCAAACCCCATTTTCCTTGGTATTTGGAGCAGAAGCAATGATTCCAACGGAAATGACAATACCTACTGCAAGATCTACCCTAAGTGATCCTGAGCAGAATCCTGAAGCCTTGAGTCAGGATTTGGACACTATAGATGAAAAGAGAGATGCGGCAAGGCTAAGGATGGCAGCATATCAATGGAGAGTATCCAGAGCATATAACAAGAATATTAGGACCAGAAGGTTTAAGGTTGGAGATTGGGTGTTAAGAAAGGCTTTTTAGAATACTACTAATCCTGCCGATGGCAAGTTAGCTCCAAAATGGGAAGGACCATATGAAGTTGAATCAGAAGCAGGGAAAGGAGCATATAGACTCAAGAATATGGAAGGGGATATGCTACCGAGGTCTTGGAATGCTATACACCTTAAGCTCTATTTCAAGTGAGTTTAGAATTTAATTTCTAACTCAGGATGGTATGAATTCTACCTTTTTTAAATATGTTTGGTTTAATTTATTCTTTGTAACCCAATACTAACTTAAGCATCGGAGGGGTGTTAGCCGAGCTAACACCCACCTTAGTGTAAGGATGTTTTGCAGTATATGCTTCGGGATATAGCTCCAGGATGCTCACTCAGGATACTTCAGAAGATTAGAGGATTGGCCCCCTCTCTCACGTACAAGGGATCCTGATACCTTCACAGGTTTAAAGGTATTCACCTTTCTTCCGAATTGGGTTTAAACACCCCGCCTGGAGCGCAAGTTGTTCAGGGATAGTTCAAGGTGGCGGGACCAGTCCATGTAAAAGTGGCTGACAATTTCGTTACTGTTGGCTATATCCTGAATCCTAAAGGTATATGAGGATTGATCACCCTCTCTCACGAAAGGGTATTTTCATACTCTCTAAGGTTTAAAGGTTTTCACCTTTCTAAGTCTTGGAGTTTATACACTCCCGCCTGTAGCGCATGAAAATTTGGGATTTTCCCCAGGATACAAGGGATTTATCTCCAGTACATCCTTGGGTTTTACCCCTGTGGCATGAAAAATTGCCTATACAATGGAAACTGATATTCAGAAGATTTCTAAGTATTTGAAGACATTGTACACAGGGGACATTCCTACCAAGGCGATAATGTAAAGCTCAAAGGATAAGGCTCGGAACTAATGCACTAAGTATCTCATACAGGGGACATCTTCATTGGAAAAGTTGCAAAGAGATTGAGGTTTGATAATAGGGTTATATCCTATTCCGGGTATGATCTTTCCTTTGTAAACATCGTTTAAGTTGTTAATAACACTATGTTTTATAAAAGGTTAAATATCCTGATATATTCTCAAAATCCATTTTAGGATATTTGATTAAAATGTTTGAAACTAATACTAGTTTGGAACTTTGATCATTTAAGTATTATCAAAACAGGTTTTGGAAAAATGGATTGTTTTTCAAAAGCTTTCTACAAAGTTGAACGAACATCTGGAAGTCCTATCTAATAAAAAGTTTTTATAACATATTGCTGAGCATATTGATCAGGATATAACAATATAAAATTTTTGCAAAGCTAAGATTTATACTTAGGAAAGACGAAAGATGATAGCAAGAAAAATAAAAAGATGAAATTATTCTTGAAACAATCAATACTGGTTGATAACCGAAGGTTTCATCCTGAAACCCAGGACCCATCCATCTTCGGCTATCAAATTGTTTAGATACAGAAATAAAAATTGTTCATAAAAACATAAAATTGTTCAAACGATTTAAGGTAAATAAGCTCTAGGGGGTAGTGCCTTCTTCGTCCATAGTGATTTCAGCAGCATCCGTCTTGGGATCCGCCTCAGCATCCTTCTCAGCATCGGTTGCTTTTTCAACTGCTTTGGAAGATTCTTCGACAGCTGATTTGGAAGAAATGCCGCTGAGGTTCTTTAGCTTGGTCTCCCAAGCACCAACATCCCAAGAAGGGCATTCAAAGCCTAATGATTTGGCTTCATGGGCCATCTTCAACCTGGCTTGGAGGAGAGAAATGACGATGGAACTCTTGAGGCTTTCCCGGTAGCTGACCATATCCCGTTCATACTGCACGTGGGCAGCTTCAAGATCGGTCTGGGCTTGAAGAGTAGCTTTGTTGAGAGCAGTTTGGGGTTCTTGAGTCATAGCTTTAAATTTCTGCTTGTAATGACGAGATTTGGCGGCTGCAATCATGCCTTGATCGGAGATTGTGATTTCAGCTTCCTTTAGCTTGGTTTCAAGCGTCTTGTTAAGCTTGCAGGATTCTTGATATAGGTGAACCAAACGCTCAAGACCCTACAAAGGTAAGAGGACAGGTATTAATATTGATAAATCTTTGAAAATAATGTAAGCCGCAGGATGTGATATGAGAATACTAACCTGGTTAAGAAAGGAAGTCATAAACCCGCTAGCTTCAATGAACCCGTGCTTCTCATAAGGAAATGTGTCAGAAATGACAGAGGAATCAGGCTCTTTCCTTTTGCGGGAACTTGAACTCCGAGACTTGGTAGCCGGTGAAGGTTTGGAAATAATGATGGCTTTGGAACTGCTGGGTTTGGATGTGGCTGTGGTCTTGGGACTAGGTTCTCTCTTGACCTGGATCTGATCAGAATAACTGTCCAATTCATCGAGGTCAAAGACTTCAGGGATCTTGGCCGGTGCTACATAAAGGGAAAAGTTTTACATCATTATTACTCTTTATTATTATACTGTGTTAGCTAATTATTTTAAAAGTAATTCTTACCAGACATTTCAGATGAAGAGTATTGACTGGAACTCGGGACGTGTGTGGTGAAAGTCCTGTCTATTGCAGGTAACTGGTAAACAGTATTGATTCTTTCTCCTGACTCAGCGGTAGGGGGAGCGACTTCCTTGAAGTTCACTGCATAAGGATCAAAAAGAAGGACATTAATAGAAGATAAAAATCAAACGGTCCATGGGAATATTTATGACCCTACCGGTGGTTAACCACTCCACCGGAAGGTTAGCACCCTCAGCAATGGAGTTTCGTTTGACAAAGAAAAATTTGCGTTGCCATCCGTCTTCGTTTTTGGTGGCTTTAAGAATCAGGGGTTTGCTGGAGGTCGAGAAAAGCAAGAACCGGCTAGAGCCATGGGATCGGAGGCGATAAGCAATAGGCAAATCCTCGATGCGGGGGTCGGAGCAATGGAGGTTTTTGATTTGGTTAAGTACAATTAGTACTCTCCAAACCATGGGCATGGTTTGAGCAAAAGAGATGCCGGTGGTTCGAAAGAATTGCATCATGAATTCGGGAAAAGGGTATCGAAGACCTAGCGAAAAAGGATATGCTGGAAAGCAAACCCATTCAGTGGAAGAAACATCCGATCGAATTGACCGATCGAACGGTCTGAAGACCGTGTTATCAGGGAAAGCGCCGGAGGCTCTCAAAGCT
Source organism: Helianthus tuberosus (assembly GCA_030545235.1). NCBI lineage: Eukaryota > Viridiplantae > Streptophyta > Magnoliopsida > Asterales > Asteraceae > Helianthus > Helianthus tuberosus. The sequence goes on from CM060436.1 coordinate 54,882,239, forward strand.
GCAATGTCTGCGTTGTCAAAAGCACAGATCTCCTTTTCGGGATTTTTGAGGAGATTCTGCTGGGTGAAGGTTTCGGCATCCATTGCGAATAAGGCAATGAAAATTGATAGAAAGTAAATCAGAAATGGAGAATTACCTGAAGGTTTTGTTGAAGATATCTGCTTTTCAAACAAGAAAAGAGAAGATATAGGGGCATTATGGATCTCCATTGAGCAAAAAGCGTGTTGGGGGTTACGATGTGATCTCGACCGTCACCTCGTTTTAAATGCCTTGAATTATGGGATAAAACTTTTGAAATATATCCGTTGGATTGGTATACCAACCGATATATTTGGGGACAATTGTTATGGGTCATTTTCTGAGTATACATATCCTGACTAATATCCCGCTTCTAATTGTTTATTTGTGACCAGGATACTGGACGGGGATATTGCTAACATCCTGGGCGATATCCTAAGCTTGAGTGAATTAAACACGTGCAGGTTAATGGCTGTAAGTTACTAACGGTCATCAGGACTTCTTCTCCTCAAGACTCGGGCGTATTTGTTATGAGGAAGCCGTTGAACCCGAAAGACTTGGTCCTCAACGTTCGAGTGGGAATATTCGCTGGATCCCGGAAGTTTAGGATAGTTTGTTATATTATATTTACTATAAATAGATGAGGGCGGATCAGTTTAAGGCACACAATTTCTCACTTACACTCTCGAACACTTTTACTCTCTAGCTCACCGCAAACACCACACTCAAACACTTGTATTCGAATTACATTGTAACACATAGTTGATCCGCACCACATCCTGCACTGTATCCTGATATTTGAAGCAATAGAAGAACAAGGCAGCTGCGATTGTCAGCTCCCGAGGTTTTATGCCGGCGATCTAGATTGATCAAGGGCTTTCCTCGTACATCACGTGTCCACCTTTACATTTTCGCTCATTGTTTGATCATAGATACAGCTCTATATCCTGAGCCATATCCTGAAACTGTTTTCATATCTAATTTTGTTAACACATTTTTCACACATATTTCTAGCACACTACCTCACTTAACTAATTTGATCACTTAATTGCTTAGGTAATTTTTGACCAAAACACCAAGAATTTATAAACCTTGTTTTGATAATAGACGTTTGTCATAAATTCAATTTTGATTTTCAATCCAGGTATTATATCCCAAATATTGCAATCAAAAATCCCGAAACATATCCCGAAAACAGATTTTGAGAATATATCCTAAGGATATATCCTAATCAGGATATTTAAGCCTTAAATGTAGTTTCAAAAGTTCAAACAACTTATGTAAGGTTCACAAAGGAAAGATCATACCAGGAATAGAGTGTAACCCTAGTATCGAACTTCAATCCTTTTGCAACTTCTTCCACTAAGATGTCCCCAGTCTTAGTACACTAGGTTCAAATTTGATTCTTTGAGCCTTGCACAATCGCCTTAGGAGGACTGTCCCCTGGGCATAAAGTCTTAAAACACTTAGAAATTTTTTGAACATTAGTTTCAATCGTTTGAACAATTCTTATGTTACAGGGGGTAAACCCTAAAGTATACTGGAGATAAATCCTTAGTGTTCTGGGGATAAACCCATAAGTACCCTGGGGAAAATCCCAAATTTTCATGCGCTACAGGCGGGAGTGTATAAACTCCAAGACTTAGAAAGGTGAAAACCTTTAAACCTTAGAGAGTATGAAAATACCCTTTCGTGAGAGAGGGTGATCAATCCTCATATACCTTAAGGATCCAGGATATAGCCAACAGTGACGAAATTCTCAGCCACTTTTACATGAACTGGTCCCGCCACCTTGAACTATCCCTGGATAACTTGCGCTCCAGGCGGGGTGTTTAAACCCAATTCGGAAGAAAGATGAATACCTTTAAACCTGTGAAGGGATCAGGATCCCTTAAACATGAGAGAGGGGGCCAATCCTCTAATCTTTCAAAGTATCCTGAGTGTGTAACCTGGAGCTATATCCCGAAGCATATACTGCAAAACAACCATAAGCTAAGGTGGGTGTTAGGTTGGCTAACACCCCTCCGATACTTAAGTCAGTAATGGGTTTAAAACAGTAAATAATATTAAAATTTAATAAAAGAGACAGAATCCATACCATCTTGAGTTAGAATTTAAATTCCATACTCACTTGAAATAGAGTTTTAGGTGTATAGCATTCCAGGATCTCGGTAGCATATCCCCCTCCATATTCTTGAGTTGGTATACTCCTTTTCCTGATTCTGATTCAACCTCATAGGGTCCTTCCCATTTTGGAGCCAACTTTCCAACAGCAGGATTGGTAGTATTCTGAAAAGCCTTTCTCAATACCCAATCTCCAACTTGAAATCTTCTAGTCCTTATATTCTTGTTATATGCTTTAGATATCCTCTGTTGATATGCTGCCATCCTTAGCCTTGCTGCGTCTCTTGTCTCATCAATAGTATCCAGTTCCTGGCATAGGACTTCAGGATTCTGCTCAGGATCCCGGAGGTTGGATCTCGCTGTAGGTATCACCATTTCTGTCGGGATCACCGCTTCTGCTCCAAACACCAAGGAAAACGGGGTTTGGCCAGTTGCACTTTTCACTGTCGTCCTATCAGCCCACAAAACAAAGGGTAATTCTTCTGCCCATCTTCCTTTCTTAGCCCCTAGTCTCTTTTTCAAGTTGTTGACAATTATCTTGTTTGAGGATTCTGCCTGCCCATTTGCTTGAGGATGTACCGGTGTGGATGTAATCATTTTGATTCCCCAACTCTTGCAAAAGTCAGTAGTCCTTTTACTTATAAATTGAGATCCATTGTCACAAATTATCTCAGCTGGTACTCCAAACCTAGTCAGGATATTCCTTTTTATGAAGGATACCACCTCTTGATCTCTAACCTGAACGAATGCTTCAGCTTCGACCCACTTAGAGAAATAATCGGTCATTGCCAACATGAAGACCTTTCCTCCTGGAGCCTTTGGCAATTTTCCTACTATGTCCATTCCCCATTTCATGAATGGCCAAGGGGAAGCTATAGGATAAAGTGGTTCGGCCGGCTGATGTAATATGTTACTGTGTCTTTGACATGCATCACATCTTCGAGCATATTCTGCAGCATCTTTTCTCATCGTCGGCCAATAATATCCTGTTCTTAACGCCTTTGAGAACAATGACCTGCCCCCAGTATGGTTACCACAATCCCCTTCGTGTATATCCTGAAGCACTTCCTTAGTTTCGGGATCCTCTAAGCACCTCAGATATGGTCCTGCAAGAGATTTCTTATACAAGACATTATTTATAATAGTGAATCGTGATACCTTCATTCTAAAGGCCTTAGGATTCTCATCCTTTGGGATGTGTCCTTCCTTGAGATATCTTATAATTGGAACCATCCAGGACTTGGGATCCTTCTCAGGATACTCATCAAGATCCTGAATACTTAGTACTTCCTTATCCTGAGGATTCGTCGCAGGATATAAGATATGTAACATTGGTATTCGGGTTCCTTCCGGTATCCAGACTGATGATCCTAGATTCGCCAAGGCATCAGCTTCAGCATTATCCTCTCTTGGTACCTGTTCAAGTGTGAAAATATCGAAATATCCTGCTAATTTTTTTGAGAATTTCGAGATACTCGATTAACTTCTCACCTTTAACTGCATAGGATCCATTAAAATGATTAGTGATTAACAAGGAGTCAACATATACTTGTAAACTCTTGATATTCATGCTCTTAGCCAATTCTAATCCTGCAATTAGAGCTTCATATTCTGCTTCATTATTAGTGGCAGGGAACTCACATCTAATAGCCTGGGGTAATATGTCCCCCTGTGGCGATTTTAGTAGTATTCCTAAACCTACACCTCTTACATTAGATGCACCATCAGTATATAATATCCAGGATTCTAAGTTTTCTCCTAGCTGTTGTACCTCTAGGTCTACTTCATTTTGAATATCACTACTGAAATCAGCCACAAAATCAGCTAGAGCCTGAGACTTTATGGCGTTTCTAGGTTCATATACTAGATCATAGGCACTTAACTTTACCGACCACTTAGCCATCCTACCCGACATTTCTGGTTTCCTAAGCACATTCTTAACAGGATAGTTGGTTTTAACATGAATCCTATGTGTTTCAAAATAATGTCTAAGTTTTGTTGATGCCATAACTAGGGCTAATATTAGTTTTTCTAGGTGAGAATATCTAGTTTCAGCATCTAATAAACTTTTACTAACATAATAGACAGGATATTGCTGACCTTCATGGTCCTTTATAAGAACGGCACTTACAGCATTCCCTGATACTGCAAGGTATAGGGACAGTGGTTCACCATTTTCAGGCCTCATCAATAGAGGTGCACTTGAGAGATACTGCTTCAAATCCTGTAGGGCTGCTTCATGCTTCTCTTTCCATTCGAACTTCTTGTTTTTCTTCAGGATATGATAAAATTCCTTGCATTTCTCGGAAGATCTTGAGATAAATCTGTTCAATGCTGTTACTCGCCCTGTTAACCGTTGAACATCCTTCATATTTGAAGGTGATTTGATATCCAAGATAGCTTTAATCTGCTCCGGGCTTGCCTCTATTCCTCTTTTAGTCACCATATATCCTAGAAACTTTCCTGCCCCCACTCCAAAATGGCACTTGGCAGGATTTAGTTTCATATTGTACTGGTCCAGGATATCAAATTCTCCTTTAATATCCTGGAGATGATCTTCAGCCTTCTTGGATTTGACTACCATATCGTCAATGTACACCTCCATGATGTCCCCCAGCTTATCTTTAAACATCATGTTCACCAGTCTTTGGTATGTTGCACCTGCATTTTTTTTAAACCAAAAGGCATAGTAGTATAACAATAAATACCTGTGGGTGTCATGAAAGCAGTATCCTCCTGATCAGAGGGTTCCATTTGGATTTGCTGAAATCCTGAAGAGGCATCCATGAAGGTTAACATCTCTTGGCCAGCGGTAGCATCCACCATTGAATCGATATGAGGAAGAGGAAATGGGTCTTTGGGACAAGCTTTGTTTAAGTCCGTGTAATCTACACAGACTCTCCATTTCCCGTTTTTCTTTTGCACCACAACTACATTCGCCAGCCATTTAGGAAACTTCACTTCCCTAATCATCTTGCTCTTTAGTAGTCTTTCAACTTCCTCTTGGATGATCACATTTCGCTCCGGAGCAAATTTCCTTCTCTTTTGTTGGACAGGCTTGAATGACCTGTCAATACCGAGCTTATGTGTTATAATATCCTTGGAAATACCTGTCATATCCTCGTGTTTCCACACGAACGTCGACATCCTGCATTTTAGAAAATTAGTCAATTGATTTTCAATATCCTGAGGGATATTGGTTCCTACGAGCACCGAGATATCCGGATTATCTTGATCCAGGATAATTTTCTTTACATCCTGCTCCGAAGCCTCCACGATATCCTGGGCCCGCATCTTTAATTGCTATGCTGCATTAGGCTTGGTTGAGGATTTCATTGAGGATGAGTAACATTCCTTCGCCTCCTGCTGATCACTATCAACCTTGACAACACCCCAAGGGGTAGGGATCTTGATGCACTGATGATAAGTAGACGGCACAGCTTTCATATCATGGATCGATGGCCTACCCAACATAATATTGTAGCAGGATAAGGAGTCCATGACACAGAAGCGTTGCATTGAGTTGACCCCTTCAACATAAACTGGCAATTTTATATCTCCCACAGTATTCTTTGCTTCTCCACTAAACCCTACAAGCACAGTGGACTTTGAGGTAATCTCCATCTCGGGGATGTTCATTCTCTTCAAGGTTTCCAATTGGATGATGTTGACTGAGCTGCCATTATCCACCAGTATCCTGCGTACAAAGTGATTAGCAACATATAAAGTTATTACCAGAGCATCATGATGAGGATCTTGGACAGTATCCCTGTCATCACCATCGAACGTGATCATTTTATCAGTCGTGAGGGTTGACATCCTGGTTGGCTTATCTCCCATTTCTGCCTTAGCCTCTTTTGCATGTCTTTTTGCAGCAGAGTATGAAGTTCCACAAATGTCGGATCCTCCTGAAATAAAGTTAATTATCTTGGCGTCCGCAGGAGGTGATGCCGCACGTTCAGGATCCTTCTCAGTATCCTGACCCTTATTCTTCTTTCTTCCCAGAAGATCCTTCAGATAACCTTTGCTCAGGAGATAGCTTATTTCCTTTCTCAGAGCAATGCAATCCTCTGTAACATGTCCAAAATCTTCATGGAAGGCACACCATTTGGACTTATCCTTCTAATCAGCTTTCTGTTGGTTCTTCCTAGGCCACCTCGCTTTGTCTCCTAAACCCTGCATAGTATACATCAGTTCAGGTATATTAACAGAAAAACAATATTCTGACAACTTAGGATACTCCTCAGGATCCTTGTCTTCGACATCATTCACTTTCTTGCTGTCATTCCAGCCATATGGCTTAGAGCGGTATGGCTTATATGAGGATTCTGACTTCCTGTTAGTTGATTCGTATATTGGGGATGAATTCATCCGCTCTTGCATTTTCTTGTCATCTTCAAGCCTGATATATCTCAAAGCCCTGTTTCGAGCTTCGTCCAAGTTTCTGCAAGGATTCATCACAAGATCCTGATAAAACTGGGAATCCTTTTGTAGCCCCATCTTGAATGCTTGGACTACTGTAGCAACATCAAGGTGTGGGATATCCAAGGATTCCCTGCTGAATTTGTTCACATAATCCCTTAGGGATTCTTGAGGTCCCTGTGTTATCCTGTAGAGGTCACTTGTTAGTTTTTCAAAGCTTCTACTGCAAGAAAACTGACTGTTAAACAAATTAACTAAATGAGAAAATGATGTAATTGAATGAGGTGGAACATTCAGAAGCCATTTCAAGGCTGATCCTGTTAGAGTAGAGCCGAAGCCCTTGCACAAGCATGCTTCCTTAAGTTCTGGCAGGATAGGGTTAATCTCCATCCTCTCCCTATACTGGGCAATATGCTCCTCAGGATCCGTCGTCCCATCATACAGCTTCATGTTAGGAGTCTGGAATCTCTTTGGGATTTCTGCATCACAAATGGGGTGAGCAAAGCGGGATATGTTGTGACTATCCCGGGATACTTCCGGTATAGGCTGCACTATTCCAGGCACACTTGATATCATATCCTTCAACTTTTGAAGCTCTCTGGTTATCGCTGATGTCACGCCTGCATCCTGCAATGATCCAAGATTATTAGTAACAGGGATACTGGTGTTAACAGACAAGTTACCAGCTTGGTGATTCTGGCTATATCCTGGGGCGCATCCTGGAGCATATCCTGGATCCCTCACAGTCGACATCCTGGTCGAAGAGGGTATCTCAGGAATATGACTCCGGGAATGGCTAGGCACAATATTCCCCCTGTTATCCTCAGCATATACTGCAGAACTGAAGTTTAAAGCTCTTGGTTGCAAGGGAGTGACAGTATCCTCAGCGGGCCTGCTTGAGCTGGATTTCAAGAGTTGTATCTCTCTTATCAGCATTTGGTTGGTCTCCTGCTGCTGCCTCATTTGTTCCTGTACACTACCAAATAAAGTTAGAATTTCTTCATTAGAGGCCAAAACAGGACCAGATCCCTGAATATTCTGCGTGGGAATAACATCCCGAGCCACATGAATTTCGGTTCCTTGTGAAGAGGCTTGCGTTCTCGGAGGAGGTGGTGGAAGCATCAAACCAATTGTTGTAGAGGTTGTAGCAGACACGGTGGAAGAGCTCATGTTTGATCTCGAGGCCATTGAAAATAGTGTAGCAAAAAGTTTTGAAAATAGAAAACCAAGTAATGATTTTGCAAAAGCTTTTAGTAGAAATAGCACCACTTGCCCCACGGTGGGCGCCAAATTGTTTTGGTCAAAAATTAACGAAGCAATTAAGTGATCAAATTAGTTAAGTGAGGTAGTGTGCTAGAAATGTGTGTCGAAAATATGCTGGTTTAGTTGTTTGTAAAAACAGTTTTCAGGATACGGCTCAGGATATAGAGCTGTATCTGTGATCAAACAATGAGTGAAAAAGTAAAGGGTGACACAGGTTGTACGAGGAAAGCCCTTGATCAATCTAGATCTCCGTCATAAAACCTCGGGAGCTGACAATCGTCGGCTGCCTTGTTCTTCTTATTGCTTGAATAACAGGATACAGTGCAGGATATGATGCGGATCGACTAGGTGTTACAATGTAATTTGAGTACAAGTGTTTGTGTGTAGTGATTTCTAGTAGCTAGAGAGTAAAGTGTGCGAAAGAGAGTGTGTGGAAAAAGTTGTGTCTACCTATGATCCGATCGCTCCTATTTATAGTAACAAAAACTAACAAACTATCCTATTATTCCGGGATACTTTGGAATATTCCCTTTTGAACGTTATTGACCAGGTATTGCGGCTTCAACGTCTCTTTTCCAACTAATTTGAGCGAGTCTTCAGGAGAATTGGTCTTTGTGAAAGTTAAGAACCTTCAACTACAAGCTACAAGCAAATCGTTAGTAACTGCTAGGATACTGCCTCAGGATGCTACCAATATCCTGGTTCGGTATCCTGATCATAAACAGCTAACATAAAATCAAGATATAGTGTCAGGATATGGGCTCAGAATTTCACCCATAACAGGGGCCTTCCCACTTTGGTGCCAACTTTCCATCAGCAGGATTTGTGGTATTCTGAAATGCTTTACTCAATACCATATCACCAACTTGGAATTTCCTGATCCTGACATTCTTATTGTAGGCTCCAGCCATCCTTTGTTGATAACTAGCTATCCTTATCCTTGCCAAATCCCTGAGTTCTTCTATAGTATCCAGGTCTTTAACCAAGTTTTCAGCATTTCCTTCAGGATCACGGATGCTTGTTCTTGCAGTAGGAACCACCATCTCTGTAGGGATTACTGATTCTGCTCCAAATACCAAAGAAAATGGAGTTTGGCCAGTAGCATTCTTGGGGGTTGTCCTATCAGCCCATAGTACATAAGGTAGTTCTTCTACCCATTTTCCTTTCTTGGATCCAAGCTTCTTCTTCAAGTTGTTGATGATGATCTTGTTGGATGATTCTGCTTGACCATTAGCTTGTGGGTGGACTGGTGTTGATGTTATCATTTTAATCCCCCAGCTATCACAAAAGTTAGTAGTTCTGCTCCCAATAAAATGGGATCCATTATCACAAATAATTTCAGAAGGGATACCAAATCTAGTAATAATGTTTCTTTTAATAAAGGATATCACTTCCTTTTCTCTGACTTGAGCAAAGGCTTCAGCCTCTATCCACTTAGAAAAGTAATCAGTCATGGCAAGCATGAACACCTTTCCTCCTGACTCCTGGTGCTTTGGGAAGTTTACCAACTATATCCATTCCCCATCTCATGAATGGCCAAGAAGAGGATATAGGGTGCAAGAGCTCTGCTGGTTGATGAAGGATATTACTATGCCCCTGACAAGGATCACACTTCTTGGCATAATCCACAGCATCCTTCTTCATTGTCGGCCAATAATATCCAGTCCTAAGGATCCTTGAGAACAATGCCCAGCCCCTAGTGTGGTTTCCACAATCTCCTTCATGAAAATCCTTTAGGACTTCTTGGATTTCAGGATCCTCAATGCATCTTAGATATGGACCTGCAAGAGATCGTTTATATAACATGCTATTCAATATTGTAAATTGAGATACCTTGATTTTGAAAGCCCTGGGGTTTTCTCCTGTAGGAATCTCTCCCTGTTGTATATATCTCATGATTGGAAGGATCCATGATCCTGAACGAGACTGTGCACCATCACTAGGAACCATTGCAGAATCATCTTCTATCTCCATAGTTATGTGATCCTCAATAGCAGGAGCCAAAATATGGATGATAGGGATCTTGATATCCTCTGGAATCTTTAAGGATGATCCTAGGTTGGCCAATGCATCAGCTTCTGCATTTTCTTCCCTGGGTACCTGTGTCAAACTAAAAGAAACAAAAGAGAGTGCCAATTCCTTGACTATCTCTAGGTATTTGATTAGCTTTTCACCTTTAACAATATAGGATCCATTAAAGTGATTAACAATGAATCTACATGTACCTCAAGATACCTGATCCTCATATGCTTGGCAATTTGCAAACCAGCTATCAAGGCTTCATATTCAGCCTCATTATTAGTAGTTTGAAACTCACAAGCTATGGAGTGGGGTATTATGTCCCCCTGTGGCGATTTTAGTAGTATTCCAAGTCCTGTTCCTTTGACCTTAGAAGCTCCATCAGTGAAAAGTATCCAAGGATCCTTAGTCTCTTCAAGCTGCTGAACTTCTAACTCAGCTTCTCTTTGCAAGTCACTACTAAAATCTGCCACAAAGTCAGCTAAGGCTTAGGATTTGATGGCAGTCCTTGGTTCATATCTTATATCATAAGCACTAAGCTTCACTGCCCATTTAGCCATCCTTCCTGACATTTCAGGTTTCCTGAAAACATTCTTAATTGGAAAATTAGTCTTAACAACAATGGCATGAGTTTCAAAATAATGTCTTAATTTAGTAGATGCCATAATCAAAGCAAGAATAAGTTTTTCTAAATGTGAATACCTGGATTCAGCATCAAGCAAACTCTTACTTACATAATAGACAGGATGTTGTGTACCTTCGTGATCCTTAACAAGGACCACACTTACTGCTTTAGAGGATACCGCTAGATATAAGGATAATATATCCCCTTTTTCTGGTTTCATCAAGGCAGGAGCTGATGATAGGTAATCCTTAAGGGCTTTGAGAGCATTTTCATGCCTTTCAATCCACTCAAATTTCTTGTTCTTTCTCAAAATGTCATAGAATTCCTTGCACTTTTCTGATGATTTTGATATGAACCTATTCAAGGATGCGATCCTCCCTGTCAACCTTTGCACATCCTTGGCATTGGCAGGAGATTTGATATTCACAATAGCCTTAATTTGCTCTGGACTTGCTTCAATGCCTCTTTTTGTTACCATGTATCCTAGGAACTTGCCTGCTTTAACACCAAAGTGACACTTTGAAGGATTCAACTTCATATTGAATTTGTCAAGGATATTGAATGCTTCTTCCAGGTCTCTAAGGTGATCCTCAGCTCTCTTGGACTTAACCACCATGTCGTCTATGTAGACTTCCATAGTGTGTCCTATTTTTTCCTTAAACATCATATTGACTAGCATTTGATAAGTAGCACCTGCATTCCTTAGTCCAAATGGCATAGCAATATAACAATAGATACCAGTTGGGGTCATAAAGGCTGTATCCTCTTAATCAGATGGTTCCATCTGAATTTGTTGAAATCCAGATGAAGCATCCATAAAAGTCAACAACTCATGACCCGCGGTAGCATCCACCGTGGAGTCAATGTGGGGTAATAGGAAAGGATCCTTGGGACATGCCTTGTTTAAATCAGTAAATTCGACACATACCCTCCACTTTCCGTTTTTCTTTTGAACAACAACCACATTGGCTAACCATCTTAGATACTTAACCTCTCTAATCATACCTGCTCGGAGTAACTTGTCTACCTCCTCCTGGATAATGGCATTCCTTTCAGGTGCAAATTTCCTCCTCTTCTAATGTATAGGCTTGAATGACCTGTCAATACCAAGTTTATGGGTAATTATATCTTTAGAGATACCTGTCATGTCTTCATGCTTCCAGGCAAAGGTAGTTTTTCTTCTTTTGAGGAAGGATACTAGATCCTGTTCAATGTTATAGAGGATCCCTGATCCTATGAAGACTTTGGATTCAGGATCATGAGGATCCACAAGGATTTCTTTCACATCATGTTCTCTTGCCTCCAAGACATCTCTTGGAGGATACTTTAGTTGCTATTGCTCCCTTGGTCTTGAGGCTGGCTTCATTGATGAGGTATAGCAATTTTTTGCTTCTTGTTGGTCACTCTCAATCTTTATCATCCCCCATGGACTAGGAAGCTTCACACATTGATGATATGTAGATGCAACTGCCTTCATGTCATGTATCCATGGCCTGCCAAGGATAACATTGCAACAAGATAAGCAATCTATAACACAAAATTTTTTATAAGAATGAAGTCCTTCAATGTAGATGGGAAGTTTAATGTCCCCCAATGATTTCTTGGTTTCTCCGCTGAATCCCACAAGAACTGAGGATCTTGGGATAATATCTGATTCAGGGATATTCATCTTCTTGAGGACATCAAGCTGAATGATGTTCACCGAGCTTCCACCATCGATTAGGATCCTGCGAACAAAATGGTTAGAAATGAACAAAGTAATAACCAGACCATCATGATGAGGATCCTGAACATCCACACGATCATCCTCATCAAAAGTTATAACTTTCTCCTGTGTAACAGTAGAGGTCCGGATGGGTCTATCTCCATTATCCATCTTGGTCTCCTTGGCATGTCTTTTGGCTGCTGAAAAGGAAGTACCACAAATGTCTGATCCACCGGATATGAAGTTTATAACTTGTGCATCTGCTGGAGGAGCAGGAGCTCTTTCTGGGATCTTCTCAGGATCCTGGATCCTTGACTTCTTCCTTCCCAAAAGTTCCTTTAAGTGCCCCTTGCTTAACAAGTAACCAATTTCTTTTCTAAGTGCAATACACTCTTCAGTGAGATGTCTGAAATCCTCATGATATGCACACCATTTGGACTTGTCTTTTGTTGTGGCTGGTTTATCACTTTTCCTAGGCCACCTAGCTTTCTCACCTAAATTCTGCATTGAAAGAATTAGTTCATTGTTATCAATAGAAAAACAATATTCAGAAATGGGAAGATAATCCTCATCATCCTCTTCCTGTTCTACTACATGCACGTTCTGGGTGTCAGACTTGTTGTAAGGTTTGGACTTGTTGTTCCTGAAGTAGGATCCTTGTTTCTCCTGCTTCGAGGATCCTGCTAGTCTTTCCTGGATCCTTTTATCATCCTCTAATCGGATGAATCTAAGGGCCCTGGTTCTTACTTCATCAAGATTCTTGCATGGGGTCATAACAAGATCATCATAGAATAATGAATCCCTAAGCAAACCCATTTTAAAGGCTTCCACAGCCGTAGCTATAACCAGATTAGGGATATCTAAGGATTCTTTACTAAACTTAGTGATGTAATCTCTAAGTGATTCATTTTGACCTTGTGTTACTCTATATAGATCACTAGTTAAACGTTCAAATTTTCTACTGCATGAGAATTGACTATTAAACAGATTAACTAGATTAGCAAATGAAGTAATAGAGTAAGGGGGAAGACTTAGCAGCCATTTAAGAGCTGATCCTGTGAGTGTGGATCCAAAACCCTTGCATAGACATGCTTCTTTTAACCTCTCTGGGATGGGGTTGATCTCCATCCTTTCTCTATATTGAGCCACACGTTCTTCTGGATCCGTGGAACCATCGTACAGCTTCATAGTTGGTATTTGGAACCTTTTGGGTATCTCAGCATCACAAATAGGTGGTGCAAAACGAGATATCTTGTGGCTCCCATCTGCGATTTCAGGAATGGGCTTAACCACCCCTGGAACGCTGGATATCATATCCTTCAGTTTCTGTAATTCCCTAGCCATAGCTTGATTGATACCCGTATCCTGCATAGAGCCATGGTTAGTGTTATAAGAATTATTAAAAGTGTTACCTCCCGGAGGATTCAGGTTTGGAATCCCAGATGTGAATCCATATTGACAAAATTCTGGTACGATTGAAGGACCAGAAGTAGCAATGGTATGCATTGGAATGAAGTCTCCTTGATGAACATCTGAACTTGAGGGTTGTACACTTCTTAGGAATCCTTGATCCTGAGAGGATCCTTGAACCTGAGAGGATCCTAGTAACTGAGAGGATCCTTGAACCTGAGAGGATCCTTGAACCTGAGAGGATCCTAGTACCTGAGAGGATCCTTGAACCTGAGAGGATCCTGGAACCTGAGAGGATCCTTGAACTGTGTGCGTCCCCATATATCATCCTGAGCCTACGAAGGATCCCTGATGCTGGAAAGAGGATCTCGAAGGCTGAAAATAGGATCCTGAAGGCTGGAAGTGAGACCCAAAAGTCTGACTCATAGTTGTTGTTCCATAACGCCTTTCCAATGGTCCACTCTGATACTGGATATCCGGAGCTGCAAATTGCTGGGCAGTCATAGCTGGAGTGTCGAAATCCAGTGACCTTGGTATCAGAGGAGAGTGATCCTCCCCTGATTTCTTCTGTTTCTTGATGTCACCAATCTCCTGGAGGATCCTTTCGTTGGTTTTATCCTGCTCTTGTATGTGATCCCTCATCTGCAAAATCAAAGAAAAAAGATCACTAGTAGTAGGGTTAGAAGAAACAGCAGAAGTTGGTGGTTTTGGAAAAATGGGGCTTTGTCTCTTTGCAGCATTTTCAGCATTCTTCTGGGATCCAAAAGGTGGTGGAGGCAAAGGTGGAACGCCCTGTGAAGAAGTGACTGCCGGTATAGAGCTTGAAGTGTTCTTCGCTGAAGAAGCCATGTGGTTGAAGATGATGAACCAAAATGAACACAAAGAGCAAAATTTTTCAGAAATGAAGCACCAATTGCCCCACGGTGGGCGCCAAACTGTTTTGGTAAAAAATAAGGCTAGGATAATGCAACCAAATCTTTGTTGTGAGGAATGATGCTTGAACAAATGTATGAATATCTTGCAAATGAAATGAACAAATGACACAAGGATTTATACGAGGAAAAAGCCCTTGATCAAGAGTTGATCTCCGGCACAAAAAACCTCGGGTGATGGAAACTACCGATCACCAACTACTATTAAACAAATGATTGTTACAACTTGGGATGATAACAAGCTTGTTACAAGGATCACTATAGTGTAATGTGTATGAAATCGCCAAATGAACTGTTGGAAGCTATTGAGAGCTGTTCCGAGTGTGTGTGTTTGCTAAAATAGCCAAGTGTTCTAATTCAAGCTTGCTATCCCCTTTTAAAATTAGAAATAACTAAAACAACCAACTATCCGCTAAATGTGCAAGCTTCCCACGATCTCCATAACGTTCACAAAAGCCAAGCACGTGCGGAATATTGAGGGCATATTCTCCAAGAATATCGGTAAGACTTGGTCCATGTGTATATTCTTGCAAAACGAGCTCACATACAATGTAGACAATCCTTAGTGTAAGGATAACAATAAGGATCCTGGATCCTGATCCTGCAACACCTTCTGAGGATCCTTAATTCAAACAGAATTGAGGATCTGTGATCTTGGCAGTGCTTGAGGATCCGTGATCCTTAGGATTGGAAAATACTCCCCTTACACTACCTACCAAAGGCTAGTTAATATGATGTTTAAAGAACAAATTGGACACACGATGGAAGTCTATATAGATGACATGGTGGTTAAGTGCAAGAGAGCTGAGGATCACCTTAGAGATTTGGAGGAAACATTTGATATCGTTGATAAATTCAATATGAAATTGAATCCTTCCAAGTGCCACTTTGGTGTAAAAGCTGGCAAGTTTCTAGGTTATATGGTGACAAAAAGAGGGATAGAGGCAAGTCCAGAGCAAATCAAGACGATTGTGAACATCAAGTCTCCTGCCAATGCCAAGGATGTGCTAAAATTGACAGGAAGGATCGCAGCCTTGAACAGTTTCATCTCAAAGTCATCAGAGAAATGCAAGGAATTCTATGACATCCTGAGAAAGAACAAGAAATTTGAATGGACTGAAAAGCATGAGAATGCTCTCAAGGCCCTTAAGGATTACCTATCCTAAGCTCCATCCTTAATGAAACCAGAAAAGGGGGATATATTATCCTTGTACTTGGCAGTTTCTTCTATGGCAGTAAGTGCAGTCCTTGTAAAGGATTATGAAGGTACCCAACATCCTGTATATTATGTAAGTAAAACTTTTCTTGATGCTGAATCCAGGTATTCACATTTAGAAAAACTTATCCTTGCTTTAATTATGGCATCTACTAAATTACGTCATTATTTTAAAACTCATGCTATTATTGTTAAGACTAACTTTCCAATTAAGAATGTTCTCAGGAAACCTGAAATGTCAGGTAGGATGGCAAAGTGGGCAGTCAAGCTCAGTGCTTATGATATCAGATATGAACCAAGAACTACCATCAATTCCCAAGCCTTAGCTGACTTTGTGGCTGATTTCAGTAGTGATCTACAAAGGGAAGCTGAATTGGAAGTTCAACAGCTTGAAGAGACTAAGGATCCTTGGAAACTCTTCATAGATGGAGCTTCAAATGTCAAAGGAACTGGACTAGGCATACTACTAAAATCGTCACAGGGGGACATAATACCCCACTCAATTGCTTGTGAGTTTCAAACTACTAATAATGAGGCTGAGTATGAAGCCTTAATAGCTGGTTTGCAAATTGCCAAGCACATGAGGATCAGGTATCTTGAGGTACATGTAGATTCATTGCAAATTACTAACCACTTTAATGGTTCTTATGTTGTTAAAGGTGAAAGACTAATCAAATATCTAGAGATAGTCAAGAAATTGGCAGACTCTTTTGCTTCTTTTAGTTTGACACAGGTACCAAGGGAAGAAAATGCAGATCTGATGCTTTAGACAACCTTAGATCATCATTGAAGATCCCAGAGGATATTAAAATTCCCATTATCCACATTTTGGCTCCTGCTATTGAGGATCACACAACTATGGAAATAATGGAGGATTCTGCAATCATACCTAGTGATGATGCACAGTCAAATTCAAGATCTTGGATCCTTCCAATTATGAGATATATACAACATGGAGAGATTCCTACAGGAGAAAACCCCAGAGCTTTTAAAGTCAAGGTATCTCAATTTATAATATTAAATAACATGTTATATAAACGATCTCTTGCAGGTCCATATCTAAGGTGCATCGAGGATCCAGAAATCCAAGAAGTCCTGAAGGATTTTCATGAAGGAGATTGTGGAAACCACACTGGGGGCAGAGCACTATTCTCAAGGATCCTTAGGACAGGATACTATTGGCCTACTATGAAGAAGGATGCTATGGATTATGCCAAGAAATGTGATGCTTGTCAAAGACATAGCAATATCCTTCATCAACCAGCAGAGCTCCTGCATCCTATATCCTCTTCTTGGCCATTCATGAGATGGGGAATGGATATAGTTGGCAAACTTCCTAAAGCACCAGGAGGAAAAGTGTTTTTGCTTGCCATGACTGATTACTTTTCCAAATGGATAGAAGCTGAAGCATTTGCTCAAGTCAGAGAAAAAGAAGTGATATCCTTTATTAAAAGAAACATTATTACTAGATTTGGCATACCTTCTGAAATTGTTTGTGATAATGGATCCCAATTTATTGGGAGTAGAACTACTAACTTTTGTGACAATTGAGGGATTAAGATGATAACATCAATACCAGTCCACCCACAGGCTAATGGTCAAGCAGAATTGTTTTGGTCAAAAATCGAGCAAAGATATTGCAACCAAACTTTCTGTTGTGAGGTGTGATGCTTGAATCAATGGACAATACTAAGGATCACTCAGAAATGTAATGAACAAGTGACACAAAGATTTATACGAGGAAAAAGCCCTTGATCAAGAGTTGATCTCCGGCACAAAAAACCTCGGGTGATGGAAACTACCGATCACCAACTATGATTAAACAAAAGTAAGTTTACAACTCGGGATGATAACAAGCTTGTTACAAGGATCACTAGTGTGTAATGTGCAAAAATGTGTATGAAATCGCCAAGTATTGCTTGAGAGCTGACTGAGAGCTGTTACGAGTGTGTGTGTATGCCAAAATTAGCTAAGTGTTTTTATCAAGCTTGTCATCCCCATTTTAAATTAGAAATTAACTAGTATAACTAACTATCCGCAATTTGTGCACTCTCCCCACGATCTCCATAACGTTCACAATGGTCAAGCACGTGTGGAATATTGAGGGAATATACTCCAGGAACTTCGGTGAGACTTGGTCCATGCTCTCATTCATGCAAAACAAGTTTACGTACAAGGAAGACAATTGTTAGTAGTAGGATAACAACAGTGATCCTGGATCCTGATCCTGCGACACCTGCTGAGGATCCTTAATTCAAACAGAATTGAGGATCCATGATCCTGATAGCAGTTGAGGACCCGAGATCCTTAGGATTTAGAAAATCCTCCCCTAACAATTGCCCCCAAAATATAAGGAGTAAAGTGTAAATTGTCGAGTTATATTTTCTTGATCTTATCCGTAACAAACCAACAGATATATAGCCGTTATAATCTGACTAGCCGTTACCGATCACACGCCATTAAAGCGACATCCCTGCAGAATCATGATTATAAATTGAAGTTAGAGATAAGGGTCAATGTGCATTTAAATTCGAGCGAAACTCCCTTTAAATCCACATTTGTAGATCAAGCAGGTACTTCTCTTTCCTCTTCCTCTTCTCTTTCTTACTCTGTTTCTTTTTTCTTCAAAATTTCCGAATCACAATGAAGCTAAGATCATCCCCTGCTAAGGATCATCGAAAAGATAGTCCTTTAAAAAGCCAAGGGATCATCGAAGACTCTCCGAAGGAACGTTGCTGCTTTACTGATCCTGAGATCGACAGGATCCGCCATTGCTTCCCGGCGAGCACTGTTTTCAAACCCTTTGATCCCACCGTCCGGGGTGATTTCATCTCCGAAACTTGGGTTGCGTTTCCAGTCACCCCATTCTCAATAGGATACTCCTACCCTTTTCCTGATTTTACCCAATCCTTCTTCTCCCTTACCGGCATATCCTACATCCAGGCTATGCCAATGATGTGGAGGGTTCTGTTTACCCTTGAGAGGATCATTGAGTAGGAGGATATCGAGTTGGGAATGTCAAAGTTGTCTGAACTATACAACCTTGTGAGCCATGGTTCACATCGCTTTCTTTTCAAACATAAACCCGGTGAACCACATCCAATCTTGAAAACCACCAAGAACGATAACAAGTGGAAGAAACGTTTTTTCTTCGTCAGGAGGGATTCTATCCCTAATGGGAAGGATCTCCCCAGAACATGGGCTACTCATGGTAGGATAGAGGATCCTTATAGAAGGATCATAGGATACCCTGTCTCCGCTAAGGATCACTAACCCCTTTGTTTCTATTTTGCAGCTATTTCTGTTTCACACATCATCACATCACCTGCAACGAAGGAAAGGCTTGACGCTTTTCGGAGTCTTGATCCTGCTATAAGATCATTCCAAGCAAGTACCAAGGATTCTCAAGAAGTATCCTCAGGCTCTGTCACAATGTCGAGTAAGTATCCATGTTTGTATATAATTATATGTTAAAACGTAAATAAAAGAAGAATACTTATCTTTTATTTTGGATGGATAGGTGCTGGAAAATCCTCAAGGTCTGCTTCCCGCTTCAGTGTCACCGATCTTACTACTGTTGGTCCCAGGTCTGGGAAGAAGAAGACGGCTGCTAGCCCAAGTGCTGTGGTTCCAAGGCCTACCACCTCCAAGGGGGGGAAAGAAAAGGAAGGCTTCTGAGGCTGAAAATCTTGAAGGCTTGCCTCTTATCCGCCACCAGTTCCAAGAGTACTTTGCTGATGTAAGGATCACTGACCCCTCTGATTATCCTGCCCATCTGAGGATCACGTGATCCAGAACTTTACCTTGATTTTTTGCAGAAATTTGCTGAGGTCGAAATGTTGTTTGATGCATACGTTGAAGAGGCAGAGCAAAAGCATCAAGAGTTCCAAAAGTTCTTCCTGGCCAAGGATCAAACCATCTCCTCCCTTGAGAAGGATCTCAATCTGGCGAAGAAGCAGGTGGTCATGGCCCAGATTGATGCTGATCATGAGAAAGCTGAGCTGTTGGAGGATGCTAAAATCTCTGCCGCTATCACCATGTATAAGATCAAGCTTCAAATGGCTCAGGAGGCTGAGGATCCTGACTTCGACCGGACCACTTGGGACAAGGAGGGTTGGAAGGCAAAGCTGGCAGAGCTGGAGGATGAAGAAGAGGCTACCGAGGTCTTGGCAATCGAAGCGAGTGGCAACGGGAAGGATCAGGCTGGTGATGATGCTGGTGGTGATGCAGCCAAGGTGTGAGCTGCTGAAATGGGCAATGATGGATATTTCTAGACGTGGCCGGAGCCCATTTTTTAGGATTTGGTAGTTTTTTGGTTATGATGTTTTAAACAATGTTGGGTTGTATTTTGAACAATAGTTTCTAGGGTTATGGATCAAGGATCCTTAGACAATAGGTAGGATAATAGGTGGTGGAGGGATCCTCTGTTTGGGGGATGAAACCACTTGTTATCCTGCCATCTTTTATTTCCTGCACTTCAAAGACCTATGAACAATGGACACCCTTTACCTACCCCAGCGGACGGGCCACGTATTGCTGGTAGATGCTTGGGGTAGGTAATTTTGACAACCTTCGAAGGGTTAACTTTTGTGAATAAAAATAACTTCAACTTTTTGGCTATTTCCCGTGTCGTTATCCTTATGCATTCTTTATTTTCTTATTATAGTTATCCACTTTGTTTGAATTTATCAAGTTTAATAAATCATGTTTAAAAAATTTTAGGATATGATCAAGGATCAAATATCCCATAAATTCAGAAAAGTTATGCAACTTAAGGATCATTAATTCCGTTGTCAAAGGATAAGGGTCACTTATATGAATAATGAATAAAATCTAAATGATTAAGGATCGTACCTGAGAATCCAAGTTAGGATCCTAACCCTTTAACATTCATAATCAAGATAACCGAAAGACAAATCTTAGTAAAAGGTGAGGATCAAGGATGTTAGGGGTGGATTTCTAAATGACCCGTGATCCTCAATTATTATCCTCTTTAGTGATCCTTACTTCTGTGACAGATAGTGATCCTCAAAAGAGCTTCAGGATCAGGATCATGGATCACCTTAAGGATCCTCATACTAACAATTGTTCACTTGTGTTTCGTATTGTTTTGCAGGAGTAACAAGTCGGACTTAGTCTTGGCGACATTCCTGGAGAATATTCCCAAACTATCCCGCACGTGCTTGGCCAAAAATGGACGTTGTGGAAAACGTGGAAGCTTGGCACAAAAGTCGGATAGTTAGTTTAGGTAGTTATTTCTATTTTAAAAGGGGTAACGAGCTAGTAGAAAAACACTTAGTCATTTTTGCAGCTATACACACTCATATACTCGTACACTTGAAGCTCTCGACGAACATTCATTCGTTTTCACTCACTTTTACACATTTCACGATAGTGATCCTTGTACCTAGCTCGTTACTATCCGAAGTTGTAAACATTTATTTATTTATTTGAGCTTGGTGATCGGTAGTTTCCATCACCCGGGGTTTTTTGTGCCGGAGATCAACTCTTGATCAAGGGCTTTTTCCCCGTATAAATCCTTGTGTCATTTCTACAATTTACATTGAAGTGATCCTTGTTATTGTTCTACATTATTAGCATCATACCCCATTACAGAGAGTTTGGTTGCAATATCCTCAACAGATTTTTTAACCAAAACAGTTTGGCGCCCACCGTGGGGCAATTGGTGCTTCGTCCTTAGAAAAATACGCATTTCTGTGTTCATTTCGGTTCACTACAACCAAGCAAATGGCTTCATCGGCGAAGGATGCTTCAAATTTGATGCCCTCATTCACTTCTTCTCAAGGCGTTCCCCCTTTGCCTCCACCACCTTCTGGATCCCAGAAGAATGCTGAGAATGCTGCGAAGAAACCGACTCCCATTTTCTCAAAACCTCCAACTTCTTCTGCTTCTTACACTCCCACTACTAGTGACATGTTTACTTTGATTTTGCAGATGAAGGATCAGATACGGCAACAGGATAAGACCAATGAGAGGATTCTCAAAGAAATCGGAGATCTCAAAAAACAAAAGACAACGGCAGAGGATCATTCCCCACTGGTGCCGAAATCCTTGAATTTTGATACTCCAGTGATTACTTCTCAGCCATCAGTGGTTCCAGACGTTCAATATGTGGGTGGACCAAAAGGAGTGCACTACGGAACGACAACAATGACCCAGGCATCAGGTTCATATTTCCAGCCAGCGGGATCCTATCCTCAGCATATGGGATCCCTCACGAATTCAGGAGGATATTCAGGAATGCAGCAGATTCAAGGATCCTCCTTCGTTCCAGGATCATCCCAGGTTCAAGGATCCTCCTTCGTTCCAGGATCATCCCAGGTTCAAGGATCCTCCTTCGTTCCAGGATCATCCCAGGTTCAAGGATCCTCCTTCGTTCCAGGATCATCCCAGGTTCAAGGATCCTCCTTTGTTCCAGGATCATCCCAGGTTCAAGGATCATCCTTTGTTCCAGGATCATCCCAAGTTCAAGGATCCTCCTTCGTTCCAGGATCGTCCCAGTTTCAAGGATCCTTCCAGATGCCAGGATCCTTGAGGAGTTTGCAAACAGGAAGTTCAGATGTCCATCAAGGAGATTTTATTCCAATGCAGACCAATGCTTCTACTGGTCCCTCGATCATTCCAGAGCCTCAGCAATATGGATTAACATCCAATCTTCCTAATCTGAATTCAATGGGAGGTAACACTTTTAACATTTCTTACACTACTAACCATGGTCTTATGCAGGATCCAGGTATCAATCATGCCATGGCAAGAGAATTGCAAAAGTTAAAGGATATGATATCAAGTGTTCCAGGAGTGGTCAAACCTATCCCAGAGATTGCAGATGGGAGCCACAAGATATCTCGTTTTGCACCACCAATCTGTGATGCTGAGATACCCAAGAGGTTCCATGTGCCAACAATGAAGCTGTATGATGGTTCGACAGATCCTGAGGAACACATAGCACAATACAGGGAGAGGATGGAGATCAATCCAATTCCAGAAAGGTTAAAGGAAGCATGCCTGTGCAAGGGATTCGGATCCACTCTTACTGGATCAGCTCTCAAATGGCTGCTAAGTCTTCCTCCCTATTCTATTACCTCATTTGCTAACCTAGTTAACTTGTTTAATAATCAGTTTTCTTGTAGTAGAAAATTTGAACGGTTAACTAGTGATCTATATAGGATAACCCAGGGTCATAATGAATCATTAAGGGATTACATTACCAAATTCAGTAAAGAATCCTTAGACATCCCCAACTTAGATATAGCCACGGCTGTTGAGGCCTTTAAAATGGGATTGCTTAGGGATTCGTCTTTCTATGATGATCTTGTCATGACACCATGCAGGAACTTAGATGAGGTAAGAACCCGAGCACTTAGGTTCATTCGGCTAGAGGATGACAAGAGGATCCAGGAGAGGTTAGCAGGATCCTCAAAGCAGGATAAGCAAGGATCCTCATTCAGGAACAACAAGTTCAGATCCTACAACAGATCTGATAATCAGAACATGCATTCTGTTGATCAAGAAGAGGATGATGAGGATTATCCTCCAATTTCTGAATATTGTTTTTGTGTTGATAACAATGAACTAATCCTTGCTATGCAGAACCTAGGTGATAAAGCTAGATGGCCGAGAAAAAACGATAGGCCAGCTGCAACTAAGGATAAATCAAAGTGGTGTGCATACCATGAAGATTTTGGCCATCTCACAGAAGAATGCATTGCACTAAGAAAGGAAATTGGATACTTGTTGAGCAAGGGGCATCTAAAAGAATTGTTGGGAAGAAAAAAGTCAAGGACTCAGGATCCTGAAAGGATCCCTGAGAAGGCTCCAGCCCCTCCAGCAGATGCACAAGTGATAAACTTTATTTCTGGAGGATCAGACATTTACGGCACATCCTTCTCAGCGGCTAAAAGGCATGCAAAGGAAACTAAAATGGATAATGGAGAAATACCTGTTCGAACATCAAGTGTCTCCGAAGGAAAAGTCATAACCTTTGATGAGGATGATCGTGTTGATATCCAGGATCCTCATCACGATGGTTTAGTTATTACTCTTTTTATTTCTAGCCATTTTGTCCGCAGGATCCTTATAGACGGAGGAAGTTCAGTGAACATTATCCAGCTTGATGTTCTAAAGAAGATGGGTATCCCTGAATCTGATATCATACCAAGATCCTCCGTGCTCGTGGGATTTAGTGGCGAAACTAAGAATACCCTGGGGGACATTAAACTCCCAATATACATTGAAGGCCTACACTCTTATCAAAAATTTTGTGTTATTGGCTGTTTATCTTGTTGTAATGTTATCCTTGGCAGGCCTTGGATACACGATATGAAAGCAGTCCCATCTACCTACCATCAATGTGCGAAGCTCCCTAGTCCTTGGGGAATAGTGAAGATTGATAGTGATCAGCAGGAGGCTAAGAATTGCTACACTTCATCGATGAAACCAGCCTCAAAGTCAAGGGAGCAATAGCAATCAAGGTATCCTCCAAGGGATGTCTTGGAGGCAAGAGAGCAGGATGTGGTAGAAATCCTCATGGATCCTGATGATCCTGAATCCAAAATCTATATCGGATCAGGGATCCTTGGCGAAATGAAAGAAGACCTCGTATCCTTCCTCAAAAGGAGAAAGACTACCTTTGCATGGAAACACGAAGATATGACTGGTATATCCAAAGATGTAATCACTCACAAACTTGGCATTGACAGATCCTTCAAACCAATCCATCAAAGGAGAAGAAAGTTTGCACCGGAAAGGAATGCCATTATCCAGGAAGAGGTAGAGAAATTGCTCCGGGCAGGTATGATTAGGGAGGTCAAGTATCCAAAATGGTTGGCCAATGTGGTTGTTGTTCAAAAGAAAAACGGAAAGTGGAGGGTATGTGTCGATTTTACCGATTTAAATAAGGCATGTCCCAAGGATCCTTTCCCATTACCCCACATTGACTCCATGGTGGATGCTACTGCGGGTCATGAACTGTTAACTTTTATGGATGCTTCATCTGGATTCCAACAAATCCAAATGGAACCATCCGACCAAGAGGATACAGCCTTCATGACTCCAACTGGTATATACTGCTATATTGCTATGCCGTTCGGATTAAGAAATGCAGGTGCAACATATCAAAGGCTGGTGAATATGATGTTCAAGGATCAGATTGGATAAACTATGGAGGTTTACATAGATGATATGGTGGTAAAATCCTTAAAAGCTGAGGATCACCTAAGAGACTTGGAGGAAGCATTTGATATCCTTGATAAATATAACATGAAACTTAATCCTTCAAAATGTCACTTTGGTGTTAAAGCAGGTAAATTCTTAGGATATATGGTGACAAAGCGAGGCATTGAAGCTAGCCCGAAACAAATCAAAGCAATAGTGAACATCAAATCTCCGGCCAATGCTAAGGATGTTCAAAGGCTAACAGGCAGGATAGCGGCTTTGAACAGATTTATATCCAAATCCTCAGAGAAGTGCAAAGAATTCTATGATATCCTAAGGAAGAACAAGAAATTTGAGTGGACTGAGAAGCATGAAAATGCTTTAAGAGCACTCAAAGATTACCTATCCTCAGCCCCGGCTTTGATGAAACCAGAAAAAGGTGATGTGTTATCCTTGTATCTTGCAGTATCCTCAAAAGTAGTAAGTGCGGTCCTTGTTAAGGATCATGAAGGTACACAACATCCTGTCTATTATGTAAGTAAAAGTTTACTTGATGCCGAATCCAGGTATTCACACCTTGAAAAACTTATTCTTGCATTAATTATGGCATCTACTAAGTTAAGACACTATTTTGAAACTCATGTTATCATTGTTAAAACTAATTTTCCAATCAAGAATGTTCTCAGGAAACCAGAAATGTCAGGAAGGATGGCTAAGTGGGCAGTGAAGCTGAGTGCATATGATATAAGATATGAGCCTAGGACAGCCATCAAATCCCAAGTATTAGCTGACTTTGTGGCTGATTTCAGTAGTGATTTACAAGAAGAAGCTGAGCTAGAAGTCCAGCAGCTAGAAGAGACCAAGGATCCTTGGATACTCTATACTGATGGATCCTCAAATGTCAAAGGCACAGGGCTTGGAATACTACTAAAATCGCCACAGGGGGACATAATACCCCATTCTATAGCTTGTGAGTTCCAAACCACTAACAATGAGGCTGAATATGAAGCCTTAATTGCTGGTTTGCAAATTGCAAAGCATATGGGGATCAGGTATCTTGAGGTACATGTAGATTCATTGTTAATTACAAACCACTTTAATGGATCCTACGCTGTTAAAGGTGAAAAGCTAACCAAATATTTAGAGATAGTCAAAAGTTTGGCACTCTCTTTTGTTTCCTTTAGTTTGACGCAGGTACCAAGGAAAGAAAATACAGAGGCTGATGCATTGGCTAACTTAGGATCATCCTTGAAGATCCCGGAGGATATCAAGATCCCTATTATCCATATCCTGACCCCGGCTATCGAGGATAATGTGGCTATGGAGATAGGGAATGATTCTGCAATGATCCCTAGTGAGGATACTCGATCCCATTCAGGATCAGGATCATGGATCTCACCAATTATGAGATACTTACAACATGGAGAGATTCCTATAGGAGAAAACCCTAGGGCTTTCAAATCTAAGGTATCTCAATTCACAATTTTAAATAATATGTTGTATAGACGATCTCTTGCAGGACCATACTTGAGATGCATTGAGGATCCTGAAATCCAAGAAGTTTTAAAAGACTTCCATGAAGGAGATTGTGGAAACCACACTGGGGGCAGGGCATTATTCTCAAGGATCCTGAGGACAGGATACTACTGGCCAACCATGAAGAGAGATGCTGTGGAGTATGCTAAAAGATGTGATCCTTGTCAGAGACACAGCAATATCCTTCATCAACCAGCTGAATTATTACATCCTATATCCTCCTCTTGGCCATTTATGAGATGGGGTATGGATATAGTTGGTAAGCTCCCTAAGGCACCTGGTGGAAAAGTATTCATGCTTGCTATGACTGATTACTTCTCCAAGTGGATAGAGGCTGAAGCTTTTGCCCAAGTCAGAGAAAAGGAAGTTATATCCTTCATTAAAAGAAATATTATAACTAGATTTGGAATTCCTTCTGAGATTATATGTGATAATGGTTCCCAATTTATTGGGGGCAGAACCACTAACTTTTGTGACAGCTGGGGGATTAAGATGATAACATCAACACCAGTCCACCCACAAGCTAATGGTCAAGCAGAATCATCCAACAAGATCATCATCAACAATTTGAAGAAGAAGCTTGGATCCAAGAAAGGGAAATGGGCAGAAGAACTACCCTATGTGCTTTGGGCTGATAGGACAACCCCCAAGAATGCTACTGGTCAAACACCATTCTCTTTGGTGTTTGGGGCAGAATCAGTGATCCCAACAGAAATGGTGGTTCCAACTGCAAGAACAAGTACCCGTGATCCTGAGAAGAATGATGAGAACTTGGCTCAAGACCTGGATACTATTGAAGAAATCAGGGATATGGCTAGGATAAGGATGGCCAGTTATCAGCAAAGAATGGCTGGTGCTTACAACAAAAATGTCAGGATCAGGAGGTTTCAAGTTGGAGATATGGTATTAAGGAAAGCATTTCAGAATACCACCAATCCTGCTGACGGAAAATTGGCTCCAAAATGGGAAGGCCCTTACTTGATTGAAGCTGAAGCAGGAAAGGGGGCATATAGATTGCTAACCATGGAAGGTGATTTGCTACCAAGAGCTTGGAATGCTGTCCACTTAAAGAAATATTTCATGTGAGCAGGATCCTCATGGCACAGATGATCCTCACGATAGGGATATCCTTAAAGGATCCTCAAAGTATCGGCGATCCTAACTTAGGTAATATCCTAAACTTAAACTATTTCATTTCTTTATTTTATCATATAAGGATAAGGATCATGTATCCTTTATCCATCTCTCACGTGAGTTTAAGTTTTGAAAGTTCAGGTATCCTTAGCATAACATTGGTTATCTGCTGAAGCAATCCGTTCCTTGGGTTTAACCCCAGTTATTTGGGCTTGACCCCAGTTCCGCCTGTAGCGCACGATGATCCTGGTATAGTTCAAGGCATTGGGACCAGTACTCGTTTTAGGGGCTGATAATTCCATTGTACTGGCTATGCTTAGGATCCTACGTATAATGGTAGACGTACCATACATCCGTTCCTAAGGTTTCTAACGTTTTCACGTTAGCTAAGGTTTCTAACGTTTTCACGTTAGCTAAGGTTTTGGCATTTTCATGTCACTAAGTTTGGATAGTCGCCAGTTAGGGCCATACTCCAGTTTACATACGATCCTTGGGCTTGTCCCCAGTTATCCTTGGGCTTGACCCCAGTTATCCTTGGGCTTGTCCCCAGTTATCCTTGGGCTTGTCCCCAGTTATCCTTGGGCTTGTCCCCAGTTGCTAACTCTTATCTTATATTGGCTTAGTCCCAAGTTATGATCTATTTCAGGTCTTTGAAGATAAGCAACTAGGGATCCTTGATCCTTACTTCTTTCTAAGGTTTATCTTACAGTTATCCTTATTATGGTCAGGATCCTAACTTGGATCCTCAGGTATGATCCTTAATCATTTTTAAATTTTATTCATTATTTATTTGAATAACTCTTAAAGTTTGACAACTAGACTTGTGATCCTTAACACATATTGCTTTTTGAGATTCTTTAACAAAAGGATATTTGATCATGGATCATATCCTAAATATTTTCAATCTGACTTATTCAAAATTATTTATTCAATAAACATGCATCAAAACAAAGGAAAATTAAAGAAACACAAGGATAACAACACAAGATAAGTGACAAAAGGTTAATATTTTATTTATTAACAAAGTAGTAACCCTTAAAAGGTTGTCAAAATTACCTACCCCGAGCATCTACCAGCAAAACGTGGCCCGTCCGCTGGGGTAGGTAAAGGGTGTCCATGATAACAAGTTCGAAAGTAGTGCAGGAATATAAAGGCGGCAGGATCACAATGGCTTCATCCCCCAAACAGAGGATCCCTCCACCAATTGCAATCCTGCCTATTGTCCAAAGGATCATACATGATCCTTAATCCTAAAACCTATTGTTCAAATACAACCCATCATTGTTCAGCAAAAAACACCATAACCAAAACAAATTATCAAACTTAAAAAATGGGCTCCGGCTACGTCTAGAAATGTCCTTCATCGCCCATCCATGCAGCCTATGCCTTCGTTGCATCCTCTTCCCCTCCAGCTGCGGTATCCTTTATCAGATCCTTTCCACTACCACTTGCCTCAATCGCCAAGACCTCAGTAGCCTCCTCCTCATCATCCTCAAGATCAGCCAACCTTGCCTTCCAGCCCTCAACATCCCAGCTGCTTTTGTCAAAACTAGGATCTTGAGCTTCCTGGGCCATCTTCAATTTTGTCTGATACATCGTGATGGTGGCAGAGACCTTAGCATTTTCTATGAGATCATGCTTCTCATAGTCAAGGTCAATCAGAAGCTTAGCCGTCTTGGTCTTCTCATCTTGGAGTTCCTTCCGAAGATCAGCAAGTGCAAGGTCCTTGAGCACGGCAACCTGTTGGAGGTCAGCAATTTTCTTGTCCTGCTCCTCAACATTCCCCACGTAATCCTCAATCTCAGCAAATTTCTGCAAAGAAAAGGATAAAGCAGTTCAAGATCGAGTGATCCTCATACGAGTAGGATACCTAGGCAGAGTTAAGGATCCTTACATCATTGAAGTATTCAAGGAACTGGTGGCGGATTAGTGGTAGGCCTTGAAGATCCTCAGCATCAGAAGTTTTCCTCTTCTTGACACCCTTTCCTTTAGTGGGTGCCTTTGGAATGGAGATGCTAGGACTGGTAGTGGATCTTTTCTTCCTGGATCGTACGACATCAAGGTCAGCCGTGTTGAACTGGGATACAGGCTTGGCAGATTTTCCAGCGCCTACACATTCGAAGCAAGATGAGTATCCTTATCCTATTTCAATTTATTTATTTATTTTAATATTCAAACTATGTAAAAGGCAGGATACTTACTTGACATGGTAATGGAACCTGAGGATACTTCTTGTGAGTCTTGGGTGTCTATCTTGAATGTCCTTGTTTCAGGATCAAGCTTCCAAAAAGCAGCGAGCCTATCCTTGGTTTCAGGTGATGTGATGATGTGTGAGACAGAAATAGCTGCGTGATACAAGACAAAAAGGGTTAGCGATCCTATTACAAAAACAAGACTACCTGGTGATCCTTCTCAGGATCCTCTGTCCTACCATTGGTGGACCACTCCCTTGGTAAATGCTTTCCGTCGGGAATGGTATCCCTTCTTACAAAGAAGAAGCGACGTTTCCAATCTTTGTCATTCTTGGTGACTTTAAGAAGGGGATGTTCTGCACCGGGTTTTCGTTTAAACAAATAACGGTGGGATCCAAAGGTGGTAACATCATACAATTGTGTCATCTCTGACATGCCTAAATCAATGCCCTCCTGCTCGATGATCCTCTCCAGGGTATACAAAACCCTCCAAATCATCGGCATGGCTTGGATGTAAGAGATGCCGGTAAGGGAGAAGAAGGATTGTGTAAATTCTGGGAAAGGATAAGTGTATCCTATGGCAAAGGGAGTAACTGGAAAGGCAACCCATGTTTCTGAAACATAGTCGCTCAGGACAGTAGGATCGAAGGGTTTGAAAAAGGCATTCGCCGGAAAACGGTGACGGATTTTATCTACTTGTGCGTCGTTAAAGCAACACCTCTCGTTCACTGAGTCTTTGATGATCTTTTGACTCTTCAAAGGGCTATCCTTTTTGTGATCCTTACCCGGTGAGCTTCGGAGCAACATTCTCAAAGCGGTGGTGATAAAGAAAGAAAAACAGAGTAAGAAAGGGAGAAAGAGGAGAAAGAAATACCTGGTTGATCGTCGACTGAGAATTTAAAGGGAGTTTCTTTCGAATTTGAATGCATAATGATCCTATCTATATCTCTATTTATAATTATGATTCTGCAGGGTAGTCACTTCTGTGATGTCATGATCGCAACGGCTAGTTCTATTTTAACGGCTATATATCCGTTAGTTAGTTGCGGATAGGATCAAGAAAATATAACTCACATATTTACAATTTAACTCCTTATATTTTGGGGGCAATTGTTAGGGGTGGATTTCTAAATGACCCGTGATCCTCAATTATTATCCTCTTTAGTGATCCTTACTTCTGTGACAGATAGTGATCCTCAGAAGAGCTTCAGGATCAGGATCATGGATCACCTTAAGGATCCTCATACTAACAATTGTTCACTTGTGTTTCGTATTGTTTTGCAGGAGTAACAAGTCGGACTTAGTCTTGGCGACATTCCTGGAGAATATTCCCAAACTATCCCGCACGTGCTTGGCCAAAAATGGACGTTGTGGAGAACGTGGAAGCCTGGCACAAAAGTCGGATAGTTAGTTTAGGTAGTTATTTCTATTTTAAAAGGGGTAACGAGCTAGTAGAAAAACACTTAGTCATTTTTGCAGCTATACACACTCATATACTCGTACACTTGAAGCTCTCGACGAACATTCATTCGTTTTCACTCACTTTTACACATTTCACGATAGTGATCCTTGTACCTAGCTCGTTACTATCCGAAGTTGTAAACATTTATTTATTTATTTGAGCTTGGTGATCGGTAGTTTCCATCACCCGGGGTTTTTTGTGCCGGAGATCAACTCTTGATCAAGGGCTTTTTCCCCGTATAAATCCTTGTGTCATTTCTACAATTTACATTGAAGTGATCCTTGTTATTGTTCTACATTATTAGCATCATACCCCATTACAGAGAGTTTGGTTGCAATATCCTCAACAGATTTTTTGACCAAAACAAAGGATCCTTGGCTGTTTAACTTCAAAACCCTGAAACATAACATAACTTGGGACTAAGCCAAATATAAGAGAAGAGTTAGTAACTGGGGACAAGCCTAACAATTCTGGGGACAAGCCCAAAGGATAACTGGGGACAAGCCCAAAGGATAACTGGGGACAAGCCCAAAGGATAACTGGGGACAAGCCCAAAGGATCTTGTGTAAACTGGAGTATGGCCCTCACTGGCGACTATCCAAACTTAGTGACATGAAAATGCCAAAACCTTAGCTAACGTGAAAACGTTAGAAACCTTAGGAACGGATGTATGGTACGTCTACCATTATACGTAGGATCCCGGATACAGCCAGTACAATGAAATTGTCAGCCCCTAAAGCGAGTACTGGTCCCATTGCCATGAACTGTACCAGGATCATCGTGCGCTGCTGGCGATACTGGGGACATGCCCAAAACTGGGGACTAGCCCAAATAACTGGGGTCAAGCCCAAATAACTGGGGTCAAGCCTAAATAACTGGATACTTCTGTGGATACTCAATCTTTTGTTAAGGATACCTAAACCTTCTGCAAAACTCATATTCAAGTGAAAGGAGGATAAAGGATCCAGGATCCTTATCCTTATATATAGGATAATTAAAAAGTGAAATAGTTTAAGATCAGATCATTACCAAAATGAGGATCTTCTGTCTTGTAAGGATCCTTCAAGGATACTTGTTAGCTATGGATCATGGATCCTTATTACATGAAGTATTTCTTTAAGTGGACAGCATTCCGAGCTCTTGGTAGCAAATCACCTTCCATTGTTAGCAATCGATATGCCCCCTTTCCTGCTTCGGCTTCAATCAAATAGGGGCCTTCCCACTTTGGTGCTAACTTCCCATCAGTAGGATTGGTGGTATTCTGAAATGCTTTCCTTAACACCATATCACCAACTTGGAATTTCCTGATCCTGACATTCTTGTTGTAGGCTCCAGCCATCCTTTGTTGATAACTGGCCATCCTTATCCTTGCCAAATCCCTGAGTTCTTCTATAGTATCCAAGTCTTGAACCAAGTTTTCAGCATTTTCTTCAGGATCACGAATGCTTGTTCTTGTAGTAGGAACCACCATCTCCGTAGGGATCACTGATTCTGCTCCAAATACCAAAGAGAATGGAGTCTGTCCAGTAGCATTCTTGGGAGTTGTCCTATCAGCCCAAAGTACATAAAGTTGTTCTTCTGCCCATTTCCCTTTCTTGGATCCAAGCTTCTTCTTCAAATTGTTGATGATGATCTTGTTGGATGATTCTGCCTGGCCATTAGCTTGTGGGTGGACTGGTGTTGATGTTATCATCTTAATCCCCTAGCTGTCACAAAAGTTAGTAGTTCTATTCCCAATAAATTGGGATCCATTATCACAAACAATTTCAGAAGGGATACCAAATCTAGTAATAATGTTTCTCTTAATAAAGGATATCACTTCCTTTTCTCTGACTTGAGCAAAGGCTTCAGCCTCTATCCACTTGGAGAAGTAATCAGTCATAGCAAGCATGAATACTTTTCCACCAGGTGCCTTAGGAAGCTTACTAACTATATCCATTCCCCATCTCATAAATGCCCAAGAAGAGGATATAGGATGCAAAAGTTCTGCTGGTTGGTGAAGGATATTACTATGTCTCTGACAAGGATCACACTTCTTGGCATATTCCACAGCATCCTTCTTCATAGTAGGCCAATAGTATCCTGTCCTCAGGATCCTTGAGAATAATGCCCTGCCCCCAGTGTGGTTTCCACAATCTCCTTCATGGAAATCCTTTAGGACTTCTTGGATTTCAGGATCCTCAATGCATCTTAGATATGGTCCTGCAAGAGATCGTTTATACAGCATATTATTCAATATTGTAAATTGAGATACCTTGATTTTGAAAGTCCTAGGGTTTTCTCCTGTAGGAATCTCTCCATGTTGTATGTATCTCATGATTGGAAGGATCCATGATCCTGAATGAGATTGAGTATCATCACAAGGGATGATTGCAGAATCCTCTCTTATCTCCATGGTGTTGGATCGTTCGGTGACCCTAAACAGTCAAAATGAGTAGTTCATCATCATTTGCAAAGGCGGAATCAATGTAAACGACGTCAAACAGCTTGTTTCCTTTTAATCTTTATCTATTGATGATTTCCTGAGCTTTTACAAGTTGAAATCTGACAAAAATCCGACAGCACCTCAGCTCTCACACACTTAGTTCCGTTTCAAATGAGACATGCACAACCCTATTTATAGATCTAGCTATTTCGTTTGAGGGTGACAAGACCCTGTTCAAACGAAATTACTTTGGTGATTTCGTTTGAACTTGTCCAAGTCTCCTTCAAACGAAATTACCTCTTTAAACACTATCAAACCCTAATTCAATCACTGTTGTGCACTCATTTATCCTATCTAGACATAAGACTCGATTAAGACGAAGTTAACAGACAGTAGATGCACCAACAGACTCCCCCTTGGATGTTGACGAAGTCTTCGGCGTCGAGTCTTTAGTCTTTAGTCTTTGTCTCTTTCAAATTTTGTCTTGACATTGTAAAAGCTTCCTTCTTCAATCTTTATCTTCAAACTTTAATCTTCAATCTCCCCTTTGAGTGTTGATCCAGAATCCTGACTCCCCCTCTCGATAAACTAGGGCTTTAAATTCTGGTTCAAACTTTGAAATTTTTCTGCCATGGGGAACTTGATTCCTGTACAATCTCTACCCAAATATAAGATATATGACAATAATAATTTCAATCAAAACTTACCATTCACTCATTCAATTAATAATATTGTCAGAATTAGAAATCCACTTAAGTATTCAAGTCCAAATTAATGACCCTGATTACTCAATTAATCTACCAAGTCCAACTAAATGACCTTGGTTGATCAGAAATAATTCACACTGACTTTTTATACAAACATTTTCAAACAATTTTCTAAAAATTACAAGTTTCAAATTAATGAACTTGCTTTAACTTTCCAACTTTTCACAAACTTATCATGATTAATCTCACAACCCATCTTCCAGTTCAGAAATCTTCCTGCATCTGCTTCAAATTGAATCTGAAGATCAGCTTTCCACTTTGGTTTATCAAAAATAAAGCAGAAATATAAAATCTTTTTAGATTTTTAATAAAGCTTCTAAACTAGAAATGAAATGCAGAACTGAAATGCAGTAAAAGTAACTATTTACAAACATATTTTTGACGAGCGTGTTAGGGAATCATATCAGCTATTCGACAAGTCACAAGTACCGTTAAGCTTCAATTACATACTCAGAATTAAACAATTCGCTTAGATTGTCGATATACTGATCCACTTAAATTTTCACACAATTTTCAATCTGTCCAGGATACGGATTTAGTGTTTTAGAGACTTAAACTTATACGTGTGTCCCACCTCTTGAATATACTCCCGTATCCAAATCCCAATATTCAGTCTTACAGGTGAGTATACCACAGATGATATATGTAAGGGGTTAAGATGCGAAGAACCGTGAGAGCTCAGGTCAGAACTTCCGTTCAGCAGAGAGATGACGGCTTCGACTTTGGTGTGTCCCTTTTAGAGGATCTTTTTTACAACAGCATTGATTTAGCAATTTTATTGTCTCATCATTTATGCTGAGGGTGGCGCTATGTTTCAAGCATGCGGAAAGTATTATTCGGGGACTAGGCCATTGCTTCCGCATTATCAGAAGTCCCGGAATAATATCCCAGATATCACTGAGTATAAAGACCTAGTATCTCAGAAAAAGGGATTTTTCAAATGAGATTTCAGGGGTTACCTATATATCCAAGTAGTATTCCCCACGAAATAAGCAAGTAAGAATTTAGGTTTATATCCCGAACAAACCTACTAAATGTGCAAAAACCTATCGGCACATCATCAGCGAGACTGTTTAACCTTTTAAACATTACATTACTTTAGCATACCGTAACTGTCAAGCCGATGTACTATCATTTTCCCTTTTTACACAAGCTCTTTTTCAAATTTTCTATTGTTTTTGGATTTTGAAAAAATCTCATGTTTTTGTATTTTTGACATTTTTTTTACTGTTTTTGTATTTTCTGAAAATATTACCCTACTCCCCCTAAATACCAAAACAAGTAAAAAATCGACAAACCATTGCAGATTGCTTCTCAACATCATCATCTACAATAGTACCTTCATCAACGCCAAGAATCTCCTCCAACACCGATAAAAGCTTCATACCGTTCAATTTTAGCAAATATTGAAAACGAGTTTTTTCAAATGCTTTGGTATGTAAATCAGCTTTTTGCTCGTCAGTGTGGATTTTCTCAATTCTTATCAATAACCTCTATTTTTCAACCTCATGGCTTACCAACCAATACCATTTGTAGGTTGAATTATCAAGATGCCGATACCTACTCCTCACTTACCAACCTGGGAGTTCCGGCAAGTCATACTTATCTAAATTTTCAAACACAATATAATAATGGTGCCAATTCATGCTCCCCGATTACCAACTTGGGAGCTCCGGCAAGTCAGAAATTAATTAGCTGAAATAAGCTGCCCAAGCCTCATCAGACTCGGGTAACTTAACTTCATCCACACACTTTACGACTGACTTTAAGGGCGGAAAATTTTTATCATTCATTTCCAAGCTTTCTGAAGACCCAACCTGATCTTTCTTCGAAACAACCTTTTTCTTAGAAGTAACAGCCTCTTTTGGATCAAGTTTTTCATAATATTCCAAAGGAACATCCATCTTTACCGGAGTGGTAGAAGACGATTGTTTTTCTGACACTGAAACCTTTGGTTTTGAAACACTTAATTTCTTTTCAACCACTTTTGGCTTCCATGTTTGTTGAGACAATGCAACCCGTTTGTAAAACTTATCATTTTTAGTTACCACATTTTTAACAGGTTCAGTTTTGATTTTTGTTTTCTCATTTTTCAAAATTTTCTCAACAACCAATGGAGCTTTTCCCTTCACATCAACTTTCTTCTTTTGACTCTCAACAATTTCAGACTTAGACTTGAAGTTGGTACACTTTCGTGCAATATGTCCAACTTTGTTGCATCTGAAGCATGTACGAGTATCAACAACTCGACTTGTGCCTTCAGTCTGAGATTGTGAGGCCTTCTTTGCAAAAAATTCTTCATTTGACTTCGAAAAAATTTCAGATTCTTCGTCAGAAAGTGAACTTGAACTGTTCACAAACACCTTTTTCTCAGCAAACTTCTTGTTTTGAAAACTCTTTTTCTGATAACTCTTACCACCCTGATAACCACCCGACCATCTATTTCGATTGTTGTTATAAAAATGCGGTGGAACAACAGGTTTCTTATAATAAGCTTTATCTTTCTCAAAATTCATTTGCCTCTTTGTCTGATTCAAACCTTCTACTTCAGACAAATCAATTTCAACCAGTTTGAAAACATTTTTCAACTTGTTCATATTAATATTCTCCAGAGGAAACTCAGAATCCGAATACAACTTATCAGATCCAACCATCTTGTACATCACAAGACCCGGTTCATCACCTAAGTTGTTTTTGGATTTTGGTTTCGGAATGTAATTGTTTAGAAAACACTCTTCATCCTCAGCTGAATCACTATCCAAAACACTTTCAGCCATGCCTTTAACAATCTCAGTTTGAACACTATCATCAGATGATGATGAAGAAAATGTCACATCAATTGACTCTGGAAGTTTTATCTCATTTGTTTCATCTTCATCAATAACCAACCCTGATTGTTTCTTTGAATAATTGTTTAGAACTGGTGGTGGAACCTGATGAAACCCCACCCCAGTTCCATCAGCATACACATCTTCGCCTGCTTTGTTCTTCCCAATGGGTTTAGGAACAATGTGTTGCAAAACAAAGCTTGCGGAGCTGTAACTGTTCAGCTTCAACTGGATCCGTTCATTTTCAATTTTAACTTCTTGAAATTGAAGCTTCAACTTAGCAATCTCATCCAGTTGTTGGTTGATTAATTCTTCTTTAACCCTCAAAACACCTTGCAATTGACAATTTTCTTTGTATCTTTTACCATTTCTATCATCAGAATCTTTCACCGTACGTTTTAGCTTCTCAAAACTTTCAGAAATTTGACGATTTTCAAGAATTAGTTTTTCATTTTCTTTCCTAACTCTTTCTATGTCAATTTTATCAGTTTCAATTTTCTCATTCAGTTCTTTTATTCTATCAGTTGAAGCTTTCAGCATTTTGTCACGGTTCAAGATCCGATCCTCAACACTTCTGACTCTATCTGTCAGATCATCAACTTTCTTACCATTTAGATAAGTGATTGTACTACAAACTTTGCACTCTTTTATGCAATTTTTGTAGTCAATGTCACCATTAACTTTCTTACCTGACGCACTTGTTGACGCATTTGAACTGACCTGGCTTTTAGACTCAGATACGGATTTAGAGTCTACCTCAAGTTCCTTAGCAGCCAGCACTTTGTCAGCCATCTTTCCCAAGTTTTCAGCATTCAACTCTTGTTATGTATCAATGATCCCATCATCAACCTTTTTTGCCTTTTCTTCTTTTTCTTTTTCTTTCTCTTCTTTGCTTCCCCACCATTTTCTTTGCCAACCCTCTTCTTCTTCAGCAATTTGTTGAATTATGGTTTCAAGATCGAGGGTCTTATAGTCAATAGCAATGTTTCCCATGGGGTCAAGATAACATTCTCTGTCTTGATCCCATCTCTTAGCCCTTTTTGCTTCAGTGTATATACCAGATATTCTGATCATTCTGTTTTGAGCTATCATCTTTCTGTTTACATACTTTTCTTCTTCATTTCTGTTATCTTTAAAAGGAACAGGTTCAACAATCTTTGCCATAAAAGCATATCCAACCGCATCCTCCTCTGGTAACAACTCGCTCCAGTCAAAACCTTCATCGTCATGAATCACAGCAAGAGCTCTGGATTTTTCTTTATTATCCTCAAGTTGTTTCATTCTGGGCGGTTCTGATTTATTCTGATGATAAATCGCTCTCTTGTAGTAATCTTCTTTGAACGGATTTTCAGAATCATTAGCATAAGCATTCCGGCACTCTCTTTTAAAATGACCTTTCTGTTTACACTTGAAACAGGTCACTTTTGACTTGTCAAAGCCTAACTTGGTAGATGGTCCACCAATAGACTTTCTTCCTGTAATCTCCATAAAACGTTGTGCCCTTCTCACTGCACTGACCATACACCACCTTATGTCGATCAATTCCATCTCCTCAGGATCTATTTGATCGTAGTCTTCCTTTGTTAGGTTGGTGTTGCCTATCTTGCCTGCCACAAGGCTCTCATATGACTCTAGCACTGAAGCTAAGAAAACCATATGTTGCTTTGCAGACTCCTCGCTGAAGTTTTGAGCGTTCTTTAAATCCACAGCGATGTTGCATTGAAATAAGTTCTTTGCAGCTGATTGGTTTGATGTTGACGAAGAGCCACTGTGAAATCCATTGCTTGCACTTTCTTTGCTAGATGTGTTGGAATTTTCAGCAGAAAAAGCTGTCTTGGGAGACGCATTCTTGGGAATCATGCTTTTTGGATAATATAGCTCCAAATTTTGCTGATATGACGAGTGATTGACTTTGTGTGTTTTCTTTATCTCCAGCTCGTGACTCTCTAGTCTCTCGATAAGCAGATCCACTGTCATCTGTTCAGACTTGATAGTATTCTTCAGCATTAACGCATAGTATTGCCAATCCATCTCATCTGGCAACGAGTCAAACAATTTGTCGACTAACTCTTCTTGAGAATAGGTAATTCCATGTCTCGCCAGTTCCAACTTCAAGTGCCCAAACCTCTCAATCATCTTACAAACTGATTCATTTTTTAAACAACCAAATAAATCAAACTCTTTTCTTAGCAGTTTCTTTTTGTTTTTCACTATTTCTGCACTAGCCAAACATTTCACTTCTAACTTTTTCCACAGATCTTTAGCATTGTTATACTCGATCAAAGATATTATATCTTCTCGGACAGACTGAAATAGCAACGCGATGCACTTTTGCTCGGCAACAAAAACATCTATTTCTTCAGTTGATGTCAGATTTTCACCATTTTTCCCTCCATCACTGTATCCATTCTTTAGACTTTTCCAGCTGGTATACGCAAATGCCTTTAACCATTCTTCAAATTTCTTGGCCCACCGACTGTACTCTTCGATCGCCATCAACTTTAGGGGTTTGTTATATGTTCCGTATGCACTTTCCACACCTAAAGTATCCGACAAAGTTTTCTTTGCATTCGTCGTGTTCTCATTGATCTTGCTAGAAGTATCATCTCCAGAGTTTCCAGCAAAGGCATACATATCACTGAAAGGATTCATGAATTCGTCCATATTTTCACGTACCTGAAACAGATCAACAAACACTTAGAAATATTTTTGAATTTTTGAAAAATTGTTGTTTCAAACGAAATAGCTATCTCAAACTAAATCCTTAATTTTAAATGAAATGTATAATTTCGTTTGAGATACCACCTATTTCAAACGAAATTATAGAACCTGTCTGTCTTTCAAACGAAATCACACTTATGTGTATTTTCAAACGAAATCACCAAAAATCTTTCAAATGAAATTAGGTATAAGTGTGTTTTCAAACGAAATTACTCAGAATCTTCAAACGAAATCAAGTATAATGTGCCTTTTTCAAACGAGATTATCAAGTTATAGTCTATGACGTCATCATTTTTCGATCAGTTTCAAACGAAATTAAAGTTTTGATCAAGTTTTAAGCCGAATTTTAGTCTAAAACTTTCAAGGATTAGTTAACACTATGTTTCGCTTGATATGTGAGAGTTTCAGGCCATTTCAACCGTGAAAACTTGTTCAAAACAGAAAAGAAAGGTAGA
Source organism: Helianthus tuberosus (assembly GCA_030545235.1). Classification (NCBI taxonomy): domain Eukaryota; kingdom Viridiplantae; phylum Streptophyta; class Magnoliopsida; order Asterales; family Asteraceae; genus Helianthus; species Helianthus tuberosus. The sequence continues at coordinate 54,922,667 of CM060436.1, forward strand.
AGTGAGAGAATCCGGTAAAATCAAGCTGAATTTGGTATGAACTCCTCGTCCTGAGCTCTGATACCACTTGTTGGATCGTTCGGTGACCCTAAACAGTCAAAATGAGTAGTTCATCATCATTTGCAAAGGCGGAATCAATGTAAACGACGTCAAACAGCTTGTTTCCTTTTAATCTTTATCTATTGATGATTTCCTGAGCTTTTACAAGTTGAAATCTGACAAAAATTCGGCAGCACCTCAGCTCTCACACACTTAGTTCCGTTTCAAATGAGACATGCACAACCCTATTTATAGATCTAGCTATTTCGTTTGAGGGTGACAAGACCCTGTTCAAACGAAATTACTTTGGTGATTTCGTTTGAACTTGTCCAAGTCTCCTTCAAACGAAATTACCTCTTTAAACACTATCAAACCCTAATTCAATCACTGTTGTGCACTCATTCATCCTATCTAGACATAAGACTCGATTAAGACGAAGTTAACAGACAATAGATGCACCAACACATGGCTACATGATCCTCGATAGCAGGGGTCAGGATGTGGATAATAGGGATCTTGATATCCTCCGGGATCTTCAAGGATGATCCTAGATTGGCTAATGCATCAGCCTCTACATTCTCTTCCCTTGGTACCTGTGTCAAACTAAAGGAAACAAAAGAGAGTGCCAATTCTTTGACTATCTCTAAATATTTGATTAGCTTTTCACCTTTAACAGCATAGGATCCATTAAAGTGATTAGTAATTAACAACGAATCTACATGTACCTCAAGATACCTGATCCTCATATGCTTAGCAATTTGCAAACCAGCTATCAAGGCTTCATACTTAGCCTCATTGTTGGTAGTTTGAAATTCACAAGCTATGGAGTGGGGTATTATGTCCCCCTGTGGCGATTTTAGTAGTATTCCAAGCCCTGTTCCTTTGACATTAGAAGCACCATCAGTGAAGAGTATCCAAGGATCCTTAGTATCTTCTAGCTGTTGGACTTCTAACTCAGCTTCCTTTTGCAAGTCACTACTAAAATCTACCACAAAGTCAGCTAAGGTTTGGGATTTGATGGCAATCCTTGGTTCATTTCTTATATCATATGCACTAAGCTTCACTGCCCACTTAGCCATCCTTCCTGACATTTCAGGTTTCCTGAGAACATTCTTAATTGGGAAATTAGTTTTAACAATAATGGCATGAGTTTCAAAATAATGTCTTAATTTAGTAGATGCCATAATTAATGCAAGGATAAGTTTTTCTAAATGTGAATACCTGGATTCAGCATCAAGCAAACTCTTACTTACATAATAGACAGGATGTTGTGTACCTTCGTGATCCTTAACAAGGACCGCACTTACTGCTTTAGAGGATACCGCTAAATACAAGGATAATATATCCCCTTTCTCTGGTTTCATCAAGGCAGGGGCTGAGGACAGGTAATCCTTAAGAGCTTTGAGAGCATTTTCGTGCTTTTCAGTCCACTCGAATTTCTTGTTCTTCCTCAAAATGTCATAGAATTCCTTGCATTTTTCTGATGATTTGGATATGAACCTGTTTAAGGCTGCAATCATGCCTGTCAATCTTTGCACATCCTTAGCATTGGCAGGAGATTTGATATTCAAAATAGCCTTGATTTGCTCTAGACTTGCTTCAATGCCTCTTTTTGTCACCATATAGCCTAGGAATTTACCTGCTTTAACACCAAAGTGACACTTGGAAGGATTTAGTTTCATATTAAATTTATCAAGGATATTGAATGCTTCCTCCAGGTCTCTAAGGTGATCCTCAGCTTTCTTGGACTTAACCACCATGTCATCTATATAAACCTCCATAGTGTGTCCAATTTGTTCCTTGAACATCATATTGACTAGCCTTTGATAAGTAGCACCTGCATTCCTTAGTCCAAATGGCATAGCAATATAACAATATATACCAGTTGGGGTCATAAAGGTTGTATCCTCTTGATCAGATGGTTCCATCTGAATTTGTTGAAATCCAGATGAAGCATCCATAAAAGTCAACAACTCATGACCCGCGGTAGCATCCACCATGGAGTCAATGTGGGGTAATGGGAAAGGATCCTTGGGACATGCCTTGTTTAAATCAGTAAAATCGACACATACCCTCCACTCTCCATTTTTCTTTTGAACAACAACCACATTGGCTAACCACCTTGGATACTTAACCTCTCTTATCATACCTGCCCGAAGTAGTTTATCTACCTCTTCCTGGATAATAGCATTCCTTTCAGGTGCAAACTTCCTCCTCTTCTGATGTATAGGCTTGAATGACCTGTCAATGCCAAGCTTATGAGTAATTATATCCTTAGATATACCTGTCATATCCTCATGCTTCCAGGCAAAGGTGGTTTTCCTCCTCTTAAGGAAGGATACTAGATCCTGTTCAATGTTGCTAAGGATCCCTGATCCTATGAAGACTATGGATTCAGGATCATGAGGATCCATAAGGATTTCCTTCACATCCTGCTCTCTTGCCTCCAAGACATCTCTTGGAGAATGCTTTAATTGCTATTGCTCCCTTGGTTTCGAGGCTGGTTTCATTGATGATGTGTAGCAATTCTTAGCTTCTTGCTGGTCACTTTCAATTTTCACCACCCCCCATGGACTAGGAAGCTTCACACACTGATGATAGGTAGATGGGACTGCCTTCATGTCATGTATCCATGGCCTGCCAAGGATAACATTACAACAAGATAAGCAATCTATAACACAAAATTTTTGATAAGAATGGAGTCCTTCAATATAGATGGGGAGTTTGATGTCCCCCAATGTATTTTTGGTTTCCCCGCTAAATCCCACAATGACAGAGGATCTTGGGACAATGTCTGATTCAGGGATGTTCATCTTCTTGAGGACATCAAGCTGGATGATGTTTACTGAGCTTCCTCCATCTATCAGGATCCTGCGAACAAAATGGTTAGAAATAAATAGAGTAATAACAAGACCATCATGATGAGGATCCTGAACATCAAGACGATCATCCTCATCAAAAGTTATGATCTTATCCTTGGTGACAGTGGAGGTCCGGATGGGCCTGTCTCCTTTATCCATCTTGGTTTCCTTGGCATGTCTTTTGGCTACTGAAAAGGAAGTACCACAAATGTCTGATCCACCGGATATGAAGTTTATAACTTGTGCATCTGCTGGAGGAGCAGGAGCCTTTTCCGGGATCCTTTCAGGATCCTAGATCCTTGACTTCTTTCGTCCCAAAAGCTCCTTCAAGTGCTCCTTGCTTAACAAGTAACCAATTTCTTTTCTAAGTGCAATACACTCTTGGATTTGTCTTTTGTAGCAGCTGGTTTATCACTTTTTCTTGGCCACCTAGCTTTCTCACCTAGATTCTGCATTACAAGAATTAGCTCATTGTTATCAACAGAAAAACAGTATTCAGAAATTGGAGGATAATCCTCATCATCCTCTTCTTGCTCTACTGCATGCACATTCTGGTTGTCAGACTTGTTGTAGGACTTGAACTTGTTATTCTTAAAGTAGGATCCTTGCTTTTTCCTGTTTTGAGGATCCTGTCAATCTCTCCTGGATCCTTTTGTCATCCTCTAGACGGATGAACCTAAGGGCCCTGGTTCTTACTTCATCAAGATTCCTGCATGGGGTCATAACAAGATCATCAAAGAACAATGAATCCCTAAGCAAACCCATTTTAAAGGCTTCTACAGCCGTAGCTATATCCAGGTTAGGGATATCTAAGGATTCTTTACTAAACTTAGTGATGTAATCTCTAAGTGATTCATTTTGACCTTTTGTTACCCTATATAGATCACTAGTTAATCGTTCAAATTTTCTATTACAAGAGAATTGACTATTAAACAAATTAACTAGATTAGCAAATGAAGTAATAGAGTAAGGGGGAAGACTTAGCAGCCATTTAAGAGCAGATCCTGTGAGTGTGGATACAAAACCCTTGCATAGACATGCTTCTTTTAACCTCTCAGGAATTTGATTGATCTCCATCCTCTCCCTGTATTGAGCTACATGTTCCTCTGGATCCGTTGAACCATCATATAGCTTCATAGTTGGTATTTGGAACCTCTTGGGTATCTCAGCATCACAAATAGGTGGTGCAAAGCGAGATATCCTATGGCTACCATCTGCAATTTCAGGAATGGGTTTAACCACTCCTGGTACGCTGGATATCATATCCTTAAGCTTCTGTAACTCCCTAGCCATAGCCTGATTGATACCTGTATCCTGCATAGAGCCATGGTTTGTGTTATATGAATTATTAAAAGTGTTACCTCCCATGGGATTCAAGTTTGGAATTGCCGATGTGAATCCATATTGACGGGGCTCCGGTATGATTGAAGGACCAGAGGAAGCAATGGTCTGCATTGGTATGAAGTCTCCTTGATGAACATCCGAGCTTAGAGGCTGCATACTTCTTAAGAATCCTTGATCCTGAAAGATGTTGGATCCTTGAAGCTGAGAGGATCCTTGAACCTGAAAGGATCCTTGGGGCTGAGAGGATCCTTGAACCTGGGAGGATCCTGGAACCATAGAGGATCCTTGGACCTGGGAGGATCCTTGGACCTGGGAGGATCCTTGGACTGTGTGCATTCCCAAATATCCTCCTGAGCTGACAAAGGATCCCTAATGCTGAAAAGAGAATCCCGATGGCTGAAAACAGGATTCTTGAGGCTGGAAGTGAGAGCCAAATGCTTGACTCATAGTTGTCGTTCCATAACGCCTTTCTGATGGACCACTTTGATACTGGATGCCCGGAACTGCCGATTGTAGGGTAGTTACAACTGGAGTGTCAAAATTCAATGACCTTGGTATCAGAGGAGAGTGATCCTCCACTGATTTCTTCTGTTTCTTGATATCACCAATCTCCTGGAGGATCCTTTCATTGGTTTTGTCCTGCTCTTGCATGCGATCTCTCATCTGCAAAATCAGAGTAAAAAGATCATTAGTAGTAGGATTAAGAGGAAACAGAAGAAGTTGGTGGTTTTGGAAAAATGGGGGTTTGTCTCTTCGTAGCATTTTCAGTGTTCTTCTGGGATCCAGAAGGTGGTGGAGGCAAAGGAGGAACGCCCTGTGAAGAACTCATTGCCGGCATATAGCTTGATGTGTTCTTTGCTGAGGAAGCCATCTGCTTGGTTGTAATGAACTGAAATGATCACAAGAACAATAATTTCTCAAGAACTAAGCACCAATTGCCCCACGGTGGGCGCCAAACTGTTTTGGTCAAAAATCGAGCAAAGATAATGCAACCAAACTTTCTGTTGTGAGGTGTAATGCTTGAATCAATGGACAATACTAAGGATCACTCATAAATGTAATGAACAAGTGACACAAAGATTTATACGAGGAAAAAGCCCTTGATCAAGAGTTGATCTCCGTCACAAAAAACCTCGGGTGATGGAAACTACCGATCACCAACTATGATTAAACAAAAGTAAGTTTACAACTCAGGATGATAACAAGCTTGTTACAAGGATCACTAGTGTGTAATGTGCAAAAATGTGTATGAAATCGCCAAGTATTGCTTGAGAGCTGACTGAGAGCTGTTACGAGTGTGTGTGTATGCCAAAATTAGCTAAGTGTTTTTATCAAGCTTGTCATCCCCATTTTAAATTAGAAATTAACTAGTATAACTAACTATCCGCAATTTGTGCACTCTCCCCACGATCTCCATAACGTTCACAATGGTCAAGCACGTGCGGAATATTGAGGGAATATACTCCAGGAACTTCGGTGAGACTTGGTCCATGCTCTCATTCATGCAAAACAAGTTTACGTACAAGGAAGACAATTGTTAGTAGTAGGATAACAACAGTGATCCTGGATCCTGATCCTGCGACACCTGCTGAGGATCCTTAATTCAAACAGAATTGAGGATCCATGATCCTGATAGCAGTTGAGGACCCGTGATCCTTAGGATTTAGAAAATCCTCCCCTAACAAGAATCATCCAACAAGATCATCATCAACAACTTGAAGAAGAAGCTTGGATCCAAAAAGGGAAAATGGGCAGAAGAGCTACCTTATGTGTTATGGGCTGATAGAACAACTCCCAAGAATGCCACTGGTCAGACTCCATTTTATTTAGTGTTTGGAGCTGAATCAGTGATCCCTACAGAGATGGTAGTCCCTACTGCAAGAACAAGCATCCGTGATCCTGAAGGAATGCTAAAAACTTGGTTCAAGACTTGGATACCATAGAAGAACTCAGGGATTTGGCAAGGATAAGATTGGCTAATTATCAACAAAGGATGGCTGGAGCTTATAACAAGAATGTCAGGATCAGAAAGTTTTAAGCTGGTGACATGGTGTTGAGAAAAGCATTCCAAAATACCACAAATCCTGTTGATGGCAAGTTAGCTCCAAAGTGGGAAGGTCCCTATCTTATTGAAGCTGAGGCGGGAAAGGGGGCATACCGTTTGTTAACAATGGAAGGTGATTTGTTACCAAGAACTTGGAATGATGTCCATTTGAAGAGATACTTCATGTAAGAAGGATCTAAGATCCTTAGTCATCCTCATATCTGGTATACATAAAGGATCCTTAGAGGATATATGATCCTCATTCTGGTAATGATTTGATTCTAATTTATCTAATCCTTTAATTTATTTGATTACAAGGAGAAGGATCCAGGATCCTTTATCCTTTTTCACTAAGTTATGAGTTTGCAGAAGTGGGTGCATCTTCGACAAAGGATCAAGTATCCACAGAAGTCTCCTAAGTTTTATGGGCTTGTCCCCAGTTTTATGGGTTTATCCCCAGTGTTTGGGCTTGTCCCCAGTTTAAGGTATCTATTACCTCCTACGAATCAGGCTCTTACACCTTCGCCAGTAGCACACGATTATCCTGGTGCAGTTAAAGGCAATGGGACCAGTACCGCTTTAGGGGCTGACAATTTCATTGTACTGGCTGTATTTAGGATCCTAAGTATAATGGTGGACGTACCATACATCCGTTCCTAAGGTTTATAACGTTTTCACGTTAGCTAAGGTTTTGGCATCTTCAGGTCACTAAGTTTGGATAGTCGCCAGTAAGGGCCATACTCCAGTTTACACAAGATCCTTTGAGCTCGTCCCCAGTTTTGGGCTTGTCCCCAGTTTCGAGCGTGTACCCAGTTTTGGGCTTATCCCCAGTTTATTGGGCTTGTCCCCAGATTGTTGGGCTTGTCCCAAGATATTAACTCTTTCTTTTATAGATCGGCTTAGTCCTAAGTTGTGTCTCATTTTAGGATTCCAAAGCTAAACAGTTAAGGATCCTGGATCCTAACTTTCTACAAGGGTTTGTCTTATGATTGTTACAATTATATGCATTAAGGATATAGGATCCTAACTTGGATTCTCTGGTATGATCCTTATTTACTTTAATTTTATTCTTGGCTTGTCAATTATACCCTATTCTTTAACAACGGGGTATATGATCCTAAAATTGTCTCACCTTTTAAACTTTATGACTAAAGGATATTTGATCTTTGATCATATCCTGAACTTTAAGACATAAACTGATTTATATATCTTCACTAATAACTTGCAAATCTAAAAAGCTGTACAATAACAATTGAAAGGTAAATATACACAAAATGAACAACACCAAGATAGCCAAAAGTTAAAGGTTATATTTATTTATCAAAGTTAAACCCTTTAAAGGTTGTCAAAATTACCTACCCCGAGCATCTACCAGCAATACGTGGCCCGCCCGCTGGGGTAGGTAAAGGGTGTCCACATTAACGAGTCTTAAAGTGCAGGAAAGTAAAGACGGTAGGATAATAGTGGTTTCACCCCCCACCAACTATCATCCTACCTATTGTTCCAAGGATCACTGATCCTTAACCCTAATAGCTATTGTTTAGTTATTACAGACCACAATTGTTCAACATCAAAACACCATCAAATAAAAACCACTAAACCTTAAAAAAAATGGGCCCCGGCTACGTCTAGAAATGTCCATCATCGCCCATTACTGCAGCCTAAACCTTCGCTGCATACTCACCACCTTTACCAGCTGCCTCCTCCACAGGATCCTTAACCCCACTGCTACTGGCTTCGAGTGCCAAGACCTCCCCAGCTTCATCCTCATCATCCAGCTCAGCCAACCTCTGCTTCCAAGCCTCCTGGTCCCATCCAGACCTGTCAAAGGCAGAATCCTCAGCCTCCTTAGCCATTTGCAGCTTAATCTTCAGCATGGCAATAGTGGCAGAAAGCTTAGCCCGTTCCATGACTTCTGCCTTCTCCTTCTGGGCTGTGATCTGGGTCAGGACCAGTTCCTTTTGCAGCAGGTTGATATCCTTCTCAAGGGAAGAAATCTTCTTGTCTTTAGCAAGGAACATCTGCTGGAAGTCTAGCTTTTGCTGCTCAGCTTCGGCCACGTGTTGATCAAGGAGCATTTAGACCTCCGCGAATTTCTGCACAAAAGATGTGTATAGTCAGGATCCTTTATCCTCAGAAAGGAAATTTCAGACTTAAGGATACAGGATCCTTACCTCAGAGACGTATTCCTTAAACTGATGTTGAATGAAAGGGAGGCCTTCAGTAGGACCAGCAGTCTTTCTCTTCTTGGCACCCTTGCCCCTGGTGCTCATGCCTTTAGGCTCCGGGATGCTTGGGCTTGCAGCCAGCTCCTTTTTGAGAGACCTTGAGGAGGCATATTCATTAAGATCACTTACGCTGAACCTGGAAGCAGACTTTGAGGATTTATCGGCGCCTGCAAGCATAACAAACAGATAAGTGTTCATATTTTTATTAGACATTTATATATACATATATATAGATACTTACTCGACATTATGTAGGATGTGGATGAAACTTCTACTGAATCCTGTGATTTTGATGGAAAAGTTCTGACTGCAGGGTCAAGCTTCCAGAAAGCTTTATGTCACACCCCAACCGATGACGGAAACATCGGGGCATAGCACTGAGCGAAACAGATTGTCCAAGAGAAATTCCATAACAACTACTTTACCGAATAGTTAATATTATGTCCCATACCATAATCTATTTAGGAAGTAAATTATTACAGACAGCGGTATCTCAAAGACGAATAACATGTTTCGACAACTTAGATTTAAATAAAATAAATTGTCTTTGTTTCTAGACTCTCGTTCCTACTTGGTTCCACAAAAGCAGGTAAAGCACAACATCCTAAGCACCAGTCACATACGTTAAAATAAAGGTCAATACACATAGTGTAAAGGTGAGCATACAAGTTTAATAGTAATAGTAGAGTTCGAAATCGTTTACGCATAACCAGCATGTAACATGTATAATGCGAAGCTAGTAAGTTATCGACAATGAAATATGCACAGACTAGACTGCGAGTTGTAGAATGCGCAACACATATCACCACCGTGACATGTGAGAGGTAACCTTAACAACCCCCGTCCACGACAGGTGCTGAGTCCAAACAAATAGTACTATCATTGCTAAGGCGTCAGGCAACAATCACTATGTTAACATAACATACAAGCATTCATCGAGTAACACATAACATGCAATAATGGTCAGCGTATAAATAGTGTTTGCGTTGTGTGATAGATGTGATTTACAATAAGTAACGTATGTAACACCCAAAAGTGCATAAACCAAAAAGGGATCAAGTATACTCACATCGATGGAAATGGATTGAAAGGAGAGCAAGAGTGATTAGCCTGAAGAGTTAACGATAACATAAGCGAAGAGCGGTGCGTAAAATGGTGAAAAGTGACCAAGTGTCAAATGGTAATCCGATCGGATGGTCACTCGATCGGATGTCAATCCGTTCGGATGGTCATCCGATCGGATGGCCATTCGATTGGATTGACATTCGTTTGGTAAGGGTGTGTTTGTGTATGATGGCTTTGAAGTTTTCGTTGTAGCATTTTGAAAATAGAGAGGTATCTCTACCCTTCAGGTCGATCGATCGAACGACAGTTTGATCGGATAGCGATCCGATTGGCAAGACACTTAGTGAGAACAAGTTCACAGTAGGATGGTTACTCGATCAGATGGCAATCCGATCGGATAGCAATCCGTTGGAAGCCATTGTTCTTTGAAAAAAAATTGAAAATATTTAAGTGTTGAAAGTTCAAGTGCAGTTCGATCGGATTGCTGTTCGATCGGATGGCAATCCGATAGAATCATGTTGAAAATTGTTAAGTGTTAATCCTCAAGTGCAATCCGATCGGATTGCAGTCCGATCGGATGGCAATCCGATCAGACGGCGATCCATCCCACGAATCCAATCGTTTTGAACTTGATTATTTTGAATGTTTGCAGTTTGTTTGAGACGGTTTGACAACGTGCTAAACAATAGAAACCCCATCTTGACCCAAGTGATCCGATCGAACAGGAATCACCCTAGTCCGATCCGTTAACTATTCAAGACGGTTGTTCATGTTTAACCCGAAATCAGTTGTCCCTTGGATAAAATTCAGATCTTGGACACTAAGAAAGAGTAGAAGGTCGGAACGAGCTCCGATTCTATCGGTTTTGAGTGCATTGAGTGTAAAAGAGTTGAAAGAAAGTTAGAAAACCATCTTTCAATCCTTTTAACCATGAATATGTGTAGATCTATGCAAAAACATTGTTTATTCATGTGGAAATCCTTCAGATTTAAGTTGTTCTTGGTGGAATGAAGCCAAACCTTGAAGTTCATAAGAACTCCATGATGACATCACCCTAGAACACCTCAAATCTGGTGATTTCACGGTTAAAAGTTAAGATTCAAAGGTGAAAAAGATGAAGGAGTGCATGTAGATCATAGAAGTACAAGATTTGAGTTGAAAACTTACAAGAATCGCGAGAAATCGAGAGAAAGTGAGATTGAGTACGGTTGGTCAAATGAGGAGCTGTCACATCACAAATGATGTGACAGGAGGGTATTTATAGGGTTTCCAAAAGAGGAAAGTGCATAAGTGTCGAATTGGTCACCGATCGGATGGCAATCCGATCGGATGGCCACTCGTCGGTTGGCCACTCGATCCAAGTGTCCGGCGCGTTGAGTTTTCTCGTTTTGATTCACGTGTTGAGCGTTGCGATGCGATTCTAGTGAGCGATGCGATAGTATTAACCATTAGTTACACAAATAACCTAACTACTATATCTAACATACAATCACTATAAATAACTTGCGTTTAGCGTTTGCGATTTAGATTGTGATGCAATAGAATTGCGATTGCGATTAAGCACCTCAACATAAACATAACATGCACAAGTAACACATAATAGCACACACACGTAAAACAATATCCAGAACACATAATTCGAGTTGCGAATGTGATAGCGATAAGTCGATCAGCGATTAGACATGCGATTAAATAGCGATTAAGCCTCGATTATTAATAGGTACACCACATAATACAACTAAAACAAAATAAATAAAGATTCGATTACAAGTCAAAGAATTCAAAATAGTAGTTGAGCAAGGAGTGACAGATCGCAATTAGCAATCTTTTCTTCCTTTGACTTCAATCTTGACTTTGACTTTGACTTCGAAACACGGGGTGTTACACTTTAATCCTTTCTTCTGTGGCAGGTGATACTTGGATGTGAGACAGGGAAATGGCTGCATAGACAAAACAAAGAAGGATCAGTTATCCTTAATGTAAAAGAAGAATCCATACCATTTTCCCGATCAAAGGATCCTATATCCTACCATCAGTGTTCCATTTTTAAGGAAGGTGAGTTCCATTCGGAATAGAATCCCTCCTCACGAAGAAGAATTGATTCCTCCAGTGGGAATCGTTCTTGGTGGCTTTCAAGATTGGATGGGGCTGTTCAGGTTTAGACTTAAAAAGGTATCGATAAGAGCCATGACTGACAAGGTTGTACAACTGACTAAGTTCAGACATCCCTATGTCAACACCCTCCGGCTCTATTATATGCTCTAGTGTATAGAGGATCCTCCACACCATTGGCATGGCTTGTATGTAACAGAGGCCAGTGAGTGTGAAGAACCCTTCTGTTAGCACAGGGAAGGGATAGGTGAATCCGATTAGAAAGGGAGTTGCAGGGAAAGTGATCCAAACGTCTGAAACAGAGTCACTTTTGGTAGAAGAATCGAATTGACGGAAGATGGTGCCATCAGGAAAGCATGAACGTAACCGATCAACATCAGGATCGGTGAACCGGCACAGCTCCATTGAAGGGTTTTTGGTTAAACCCTGGCTTTTAAGGGGGCTGTGGTGATCAGGATTTTTAGCAGGGGAGGAGCGAGTACCCATCTTCGTCATGATTTTCAGAAAACAGAGGATCAGGGAAAGAAGTTAATAGAGAAAAGAGAGAAAGAGAATACATGTTAGATCTTCGGATGAGGATTTAAAGGAGAAGACTCTTGAATTTAAATGAAAAATATCATCCCTATCTCTATCCTATTTATAATCATTGTTTGTTGCAGGGATGACCCTCGCTGACATCAGCCTCGCAATGGCTATATCTTCAAGTAACGGCTAGTCCGAGTTTCGTTCAAACATAACTACCTAATTGGATATTAACTAGTCATGTTTGGGGGCAATTGTTAGGGATAGAATTTTATGGCCTATGGATCACGGATCCTCAAGTGTAGCATGGATCACGGATCCTCAGTTCATATTGAATTAAGGATCCTCAGGAGACGCTGCGAGAATAAGGATCCAGGATCCTCATTGTTATTCTAAACTAACAATTGTTTCCATCACCTTTTGGCTTGCTTTGCAGGTACGTTTCGAAGAAGACTTATTCCATCCGATATACCAGGGGAATATGCTCTATATTTTCAACATGTGCACGAGCTAATGACCGTTAGTGGTGATCGTGGGTGATGGGCTGATTTTTTGGATAGTTAGTTAGGATATTTTTAGCTAAGATTAAAGGGGTATTGAGCTTATTTTTAGAAATACTTTTGCACACTTGTAACCATACAACACTTCTCTCTCGCGAACACACACTCACACAGTAGAAATCATTGATAGTAGAAATCATTGTATCAAGCTCAATACTTCCGAAGTTGTAAACTTGTTTATTCAATATACTTGATAGTGATAGTTTTCACTATCCGAGGTTTTTTGTGCCGGAGATCATACATTGATCAAGGGCTTTTTCCTCGTATAAATCCTTGTGTTCAACATTCATTTCATTCATTTAAAGTTTATACATTTGATCATTCAACCAAGCATCACACCTCACAAAATTGGATTTGGTTACATTATCCTTGAGTGATTTTTGACCAAAACAGTTTGTTCAAGTCAGAGACCAAGAAGTAGTATCCTTCATAAAAAGGAATATCCTGACTAGGTTTGGGGTACCAGCTGAGATAATCTATGATAATGGCTCTCAGTTTATCAGTAAGAGGACTACCGATTTTTGCAAGAGTTGGGGAATCAAAATGATCACATCCACACCGGTACATCCTCAAGCAAATGGACAAGCAGAATCCTCGAACAAGATAAATGTCAACAATTTAAAGAAAAGGCTGGGAGCCAAGAAAGGAAGATGGGCAGAAGAGTTACCCTTTGTTTTATGGGCCGATAGGACAACAGTAAAGAGTGCAACTGGGCAAACCCCATTTTCCTTAGTATTTGGGGCAGAAGCAGTGATCCCAACAGAGATGGTGATACCTACAGCAAGATCAAACCTCCGGGATCCTGAGAAGAATCCTAAAGCCATATGCCAAGAATTGGATACTATTGATGAGACAAGGGATGCGGTAAAGTTGAGAATGGCGGCATACCAACAGAGGATATCCAGATCATACAACAAGAACCTTAGGACTAGAAGGTTTCAAGTTGGAGATTGGGTATTAAGGAAGGCTTTTCAGAATACTACTAATCCTGCTGATGGAAAATTAGCACCGAAGTGGGAAGGACCTTATGAGATTGAATCGGAATCTAGGAAAGGAGCATACCGGCTTAAGAATATGGAGGGGGTTATACTACCAAGATCCTGGAATGCTATACACCTCAAAGCCTATTTCAAGTGAGTTTAGAATTTAATTTCTAACTCAGGATGGTATGAATTATGTCTCCTTTAAATATAATTCTATTTTATTTGAACCCAATACTGACTTAAGCATCGGAGGGGTGTTAGCTTAAGGTTGTTTTGTAGAATATGCATTGGGCTCTAACTCCAGGATATACACTCAGGATAATTCGAAAGAGTAGAGGATTGGCCCCCCTCTCACGATTAAGGGATTCTGATCCCTTCACAGGTTTAAAGGTATTCACCTTTCTCTCGAATTGGGTTTAAACACCCCGCCTGGAGCGCAAGTTATCCAGGGATAGTTCAAGATAGCGGGACAGGTCCATGTAAAAGTGGCTGACAATTTCTTTATTGTTGGCTATATCCTAGATCCTAAAGGTATATGAGGATTGATCACCCTCTCTCACGAAAGGGTATTTTCTTACTCTCTAAGGTTTAAAGGTTTTCACCTTTCTAAGTCTTCGGGTTTATACACTCCCGCCTGTAGCGCATGAAAATTTGGGATTTTCCCGAGTATACTTAGGGTTTATCCCCAGAATATTGAGGATCTATCTCCAAGATATTTAGGGTTTGTCCCCTGTAATACTAAAGTTATACATAAGTGTGAAATCAGTTGTGATTGAAGCACAAAAGTTCCTAAGTATTTAACAATGACATATACAGGGGACATTCCTCTCAAGGCACTATGAAAAGCTTAAAAGATCAAGTTTAGACTTGGTTCACTAAGTTTCCTAGACAGGGGACATTTTCAATGGAAAGATTGCGAGAGGAATGAAGTTCAAGGATTGAGATGTCTTCTATTTTTGGTATGATCTTTCCTTTTTTGTTCTTTGAAAACCTTATCTGAATTGTCTAAGTTTTAAAACTCTGTTTGACAAAAGTCTTGATAGGATATTTATGAGTATCCTGACTAGGATATATTCCGATGATATTTGGCCAGAATGTTTGAAATATAATACTAAGGTTGAAAATTTGAAATTGCATTCAAATCAAACAACACATAACCAGACTTGCAAAAATGGACAACAATGGATAAGGCCAAAAGAAGTTAGTTTATTAACATAGCAAAAGGTTGTGCTTTTGGTTTCATCTCAAACTGAGATCCATCCACCAAAAGCACAATTAGTCTTAACCATATTTACTTAACAATTGAAGGCTTCGTCTTGAAACCCAAGATACCTCCACCTTCAATTGTTAGAGTGTTCAAAATAAAGCATACTAATTGATGACCAATGGCTTCGTACTTAAACTCAGGATCCCTCCACCTTTGGCCATCGTATTGTCTAAATACAGGAAAGTAAATTGTTTGACAGACAGGAAATTTAAATTGTTCAACAACCACAAACTACCAAATTTAAAAAGTGGGCTCCGGCCTCGGCATCAATATCCATCATCGCCCACTTCGCTGCTTCTAAGCAGCACCGCCTTCTTCAATCACGGCTTCAACAGTGTTCCCATCAGCATCACCACCAGCATCCTTTACAGCATCAGCATCAGCATCAACCGCCTTGGTAGGTCCTTCAACCGCAGGCTTCACAGGATCGTCGCCGAGATCTCTCAATTTTGCCTCCCAAGCTTCCACATTCCATGAAGGGCATTCAAGGCTCGTAGCCCTGGCCTAATACGCCATTTTCAACCGGGCTTGGAGAAGAGAGATGACGACAGAACCCTTAAGGCCTTCTCGATAAGAAGCCATGTCCTGTTCATACTGAACCTGGGCTGCATCATATTTGGCCTGGGCTTCTTGAGCAACTTTTTGAAGAGCAGCCTGATCTTCCTGGACCATCGCCTTGTATTTGTCCTCATAATGCTGTGACTTGGCGGCGGAAATTGCTGCTTGGTCTGCTACAGTGGCCTCTGCCTTCTTCAGTTTAGCATCTTGTTCAAGCCACATGCATCCTCATAAAGGAACACTAGGCGCTCCAGACCCTGCAATCAAAGGAACAGGTATCAATATATGGGTATGTGTATTCAGTATATGTGTGCAAGATATAGAATGAGGATACTAACCTGATTGAGGAAGCCGGTCATAAATTTTCTGGACTCTGTAAACCCGTAATTCTCGAATGGAAATATGTCGGATGTAGCAGGAGAATCTGCTTCCTTCCTCTTACGAGAGCTAGGACCTCGAGACTTGGATGATGTAGAAGCTTTAGGAGCAGTAGCGGTTTTTGAATTGGTGGGCTTTGACGTGACTGCTGGCTTAGGATTAGTTTCTTGCTTGACTTGCATAAGGCCGGAGTAGCTGTCCAACTCATCAAGCTGGAAGCCTTCGAGATTGATAACTGGCACTACGAAAAAGGAAGAAATACTTAACTTTTAATACTTATATACTGTAATTAGTCTAATATCTATAAATATACTTACCAGACATTTCAGAACTTGATCTTTGACTCGAACTTATGAGGGACAGGGAAAAGGTTCTCTCACTCTTAGGAAGTCGATAGATATCCTTGATCCTTAGCTCTGATTCTACACTCGGAGGGGCTAGTTCTTTGAAGTTTGTTGCACAAGAAATGAAGATATCAGTTTAGGATATAGTTTCAAGATATATTTGGGGATATTCCTAAAACCCTAAATTCTACCGGAAGTCAACCATTTCACTGGCAGGTCAAAACCCTTAGCAATGGAATCCCTTTTTACGAAAAAGAACTTTCGTTGCCACTGATCTTCGTTCTTTGTGGCTTTGAGAATAAGGGGATTCTTGGAAGTGGAGAAGAGGAGAAAACGGTTGTTGCCGTGAGAACGAAGACGGTATGCAATAGGGAGATCCTCAATGCAAAGATCAGGAATATAACGAGATTTGATTTGGTCTAACACCACTAAGACTCGCCAAACCATAGGCATGGTCTGGGCATAACTAAGGCCGGTGAGTTCGAAGAAACGGGAGATAAAGGCTGAAAAAGGATATCGGAGTCCCAAGGAAAAAGGGTAAGCTAGGAAACACACCCATTCATTTGAAGCTACGTCCGATCCTACCTCTCGGTCGAAAGGGCGGATAATCGCGCTGGTAGGGAAAGCACCG
Organism: Helianthus tuberosus; assembly: GCA_030545235.1. NCBI lineage: Eukaryota > Viridiplantae > Streptophyta > Magnoliopsida > Asterales > Asteraceae > Helianthus > Helianthus tuberosus. The sequence goes on from CM060436.1 coordinate 54,939,603, forward strand.
GAATCTTTTAAAGCAGCGATGTCAACATTGTTAAAGGAGCAAACCTCTTTTTCAGGTTCTTTGAGAAGATTTTGGCTTTCAAGGGACGGGGTTGATTCGGTTGTGCATGATCTTGTTCGTGAGGCCATGGAGGATTTTAACTAAGAAGTAGAAGAAAAACAGAGAGGAAAGGGAAGAGAGTACCTGAAATGAGCCTGGAATGAGATGATCATGACACAAATGCCTTGGGTAAATATAGGCTAAATATAGGGGGTATTGAGTAAATACCGCGTTGGAAGTTGCAGCTTGTCACTTCAACCGTCACTTCAACTTAATGGCCTCGGTTCTAGAGATAAGAATTTAAAATATATCCGTTTGAATCTGGGATTCTAACAGATATATTTTGGGGAAAATTGTTATGGGTGGTTTTCTGCTCATATATCCTGGATAATATTCTGACTCTGTTATTTTTTATTGTGATCAAGATACCGGATCAGGATTTTGGTAACATCCTGATACAGTATCCTGGTAATAACTAATTAGTTCACGTGCAGATTAACATGGCATGCTTATAACGTTCAAGTGGACCTGTTATCCCAAAGACTCGGACTAATCAGTTGAAATGGGGACGTTAAAGCCGGAAGAAGTGGTCTACAACGTTCACAAAGGGAATATTTGCCGTATCCCGATTTTATAGGCTAGTTTGTTATTTCCTTTGCTATATATAGGATTGATCGGATCAGATAGAACACACATAATTTTTGCACACTCTTGCTCTCTACTTGCTACAATCACTCACAAACACTTACACCTGTACTCGAATCTCATTGTAACACTTAGTTGATCCGCATCATATCCTGCACTGTATCCTGGTATTTGAAGTAATAAGAAGAACAAGGCAGCTGCGATTGTCAGCTCCCGAGGTTTTGTGCCTGTGATCTAGATTGATCAAGGGCTTTCCTCGTATATCCCGTGTCACCCTTTACCTTTTTTGCTCATTATTTGATTGCAGATATAGCTCGATATCCTAAGCTATATCCTGAAAACTGTTTTTTGTTAACAACTTGATCAGCATATTTTCCACGAATACTTCTAGCACACTACCTCACTTAACTAATTTGATCACTTAATTACTTAGGTAATTTTTGACCAAAATAATTGGGATTTCAAAAAAAGTATTATCTTATTATTCTATCGATTGGGGTCCAATTTTGTACTGGTCCCAAGTTGGGACCTGACAAATTATTAATTTTATCGACTTTATTAATTTATCGAGTATTAAATTATAGAGATTGACTATAGTGTGGTTTTTGGTCCATGGTTAGAACATTAAGCTTCTAAATTTAATTAGATTATCATTGGCAATTATGAAATGAAAACAAAACTATTTTTACACATGTGTACCAAATTTGTACTAGTTAACGACAAAGAATTTTATTTTGGACATCGCTAGAACCCTTTTAAAACTTATAGAGGCTATGATTATTTGGACACCCCCATGATTTATTTGGAAATTCTGGGAGTTCTATACGATGCGTATAGAGCTATATCCGCCATATAGGGTTCATTAATTACCAGCCAATCATTGTATTCATTCCTAAATTCCTAAAACAACGGTAAAGTAGAATTATATGTATTGATCGAATAAAATATTACAAGACAAACTCACTTTCTCTCTCTAAAATATGACAATGAAAACCCTAGATAAAGTCTCCTAATACATGCTTCTAAAATCTATTTATAGCTCTTAATACAGTTATATACAAAATGAACTTTCCCTCTCTAAAATCTATTTATAGCCCAAGTTTCTCTCTCTAAAATGTGACAATGAAACCCTAGACAAAGTCACATAATACATTCTCCTAAAATCTGTTTATAGTCCCAAATACAATTATACAAAATCAAATTTCTCTCTCTGAAATCTATTTATAGACACAATTTTTATCTCTAAAATGTGACAATGAAACCCTAGAGAAAGCCACAAAATACATGCTCCTAATATCTATTTATAGCCCCAGATTCATTCTCTAAAATGTGACAATGAAACCCTAAAGAAAATCACATAATAAATGCTCCTAAAATCTATTTATAGCCCCCAATACAATTATACAAATTCATCGTTCTCTCTCTAAAACCTATTTATATTCACACTTTCTCTTACTAAAATATGACAATGAAAATCTAGAGAAAGTCACATAATACATACTCCTAGACAATCAACTACACAATCTTAATTAAGTATTGCCGCACAAAATGGTTCAAATCCGTGAGCACTCTTCGGTCATTACAATGGACCACGAACACAACCTCCTTCTCACCTCGTTCAACGTCGGATCCGAAAACGCTTTCGGAAACATATGACTAGTTCGACTCTTGGCCAAAAACATAGCGTCCCTAGACAACATCTTGATATGAACGGCTTGATTGAATTGTTTTGTTGTGATTTTTTTTTTTTGAATCAAAGGATCCCTGTTTGGCTTTATAATAAATTTCTGGACCTATACGACGCGTATAAGGCTATACGCGTCGTATAGGGTTTTGTTGGATCGTTGTGCGACCTAAACGAGTCGTTCAGAAGAGTTTTTAATTCATATCAAAGGCGGAATCAATGATACGAACTTGATTACAGCTTGATTCTCCCTAATTATCTTGTTTTTATTGATTTCAAAGCTTTACAGATCAGTTGACAGTTTGGCAGCACCTCGGCTCTGAAATCCGAATCGTTACAAATGATGAACCAGGCTCAGGTATTTATAGATCAGTCATGCCGCACGAAACAGTTTCATACGGAATGGTCATTTCGTACGAAATAGATACATCTCCTATTTCGTGCGAAATGCCCACTAAACATATAAAACCTAATTTCCCGACCTCTGAGCACTGGTTTAACCTATCTAGACATTAGACTCGATAAAGACGAAGTTAACAGACATTTATGCACCAACAGACTCCCCCTTGGATGTTGACGAAGTCTTTGGCATTGAGTCTTCAGTCTTTTCTTTCCAAAATTACTTCCCCACCACAATCTTTGATTTGCTTCTTCCTCTTCTGTAATTTGCTCAATCAGAGTCTCGACAAGAAGTGTTGATGGTTCCACAAGTATATTTCCCTTAGGATCCAAATAGCATTCTCTGTCAGTGTCCCATCTCTTCGCGCTTTTTGCTTCTTTCCATGCACGAAAATGTCTGTCTTTCATTGTTAAAGCTAAACTCTTTCTGTTGACATATTTTACTTCCTCTGATCGGGTATCTTTCCAAGGAACAATTTTTGCCGTGAAGGCATATCCCACTGCGTCTTCTTCTGGTAACACATCACTCCAATCATAGCCTTCATCGTCATGGATAACAGCTAATGCTCTCGACTTTTCTTTGGGAGCATCTTCTATCTGCTTCATTCTGGGAAATTCTGCTTTGTTTTGATGATAGATGGCTCTTTTGTAATAATCTTCACGGAAAGGGTTAGCTGTTTCCTCAGCAGCTGCATTTCGACATTCACGTTTAAAGTGCCCTTTTTGCTTGTACTTGAAACATGTAACCTTCGATTTATCAAAACCAAGCTTTGTTGACGGTCCACCAATGGAATGTCTGCCTGTTATCTCCATGAATCTTTGAGCTCTTCTGACTGCACTTGCCATACACCATCTTATATCAATTAACTCCATCTCTTCAGGATCTATTTGATCATAATCTTCCTTGGTGAGATTGGTGTTTCCGATCTTTCCAGCAACAAGACTTTCATATGATTCCAAGACAGATGCCAAAAACACCATTTGTTGCTTGGTAGATTCTTCACTGAAGTTTTGTGCATTTTTTAGATCAACAGCAATATTGCACTGAAACAAATTTTTCGGAACTGATTGACTTGGAGAAGTTGAAGATGATCCTCCATGATAACCACTGCTTGGACTTTCTTGATTTGACATGTTTGAATTTTCTGCTGAGAAGGCAGTTTTAAGGAACACAGTTTTAGGAATCATACTTCCTCGATAATATAAGTCTACATTTTGCTGATACAAGGAATTATTGACTTTGTTAGTTTTTCTGATCTCCAATTCATGACTCTCCAACCTTTCAATTAGTAAATCAACTGTCAGATTAGTCGACTTCACTGTCTTCTTTATCATTAAAGCAAAGTACTGCCAGTCTTTCTCATCAGGCAGTGAGTCAAACAGTTTATCAACCAATTCTTCCTGAGAATACACAATATCATATCTTGCAAGTTCCAGCTTTAAGTGACCAAATCTTTCTATCATCTTTGACACACTCTCATTTTTCAAACACCCAAACAGATCAAATTCTTTTCTCAACAGCTTTTTCTTGTTTTTAACAATTTCAGCACCACCTACACACTTCATTTTTAATTTCTCCCATAGATATCTGGAATCTTTGTATTCAGTCAATGATATAATATCATCTCTCACTGATTGATGAAGTAAAGCGATGCATTTCTGTTCTGCAATGAAATTCTCTTGTGGAGTATCAGTTAAATTTTCATAGTCAGTTCTTCCAATGTCAAAACCAGTTTTCAAACTCTTCCAACTTAGGTATGCAAATGCCTGTAGCCATTCCTCAAATCTGCTAGCCCGTCGATTTTAGTCCTTTATGGCCATTAGCTTGGGCGGTTTGTTGTAGGTTCCATAGGCACTATCAACACTCAAAGAATCAGCAATGGTTTTCTTTGGATTCGGGTTTGGTGCATTTTCATTTGTGTTGCTGGTTGTGCCATCTCCTGAACTGCTAGTGTAAGCAAACTCGTTTCTGAAAGGATTGAGAAAATCGTCCTCCATCTTGATGTACCTGAAACAATCAACAAACACTTAGAAAAATTTTTGTGATTTTGAGAAACAATTTCAAACGAAATGGATTCAAGCGAAATGAATCAATCTTCAAACGAAATGAGTCTCAAGTGAAATGATCTTCATGCGAAATGACTTTCAAACGAAATGCCAACTTGGTGCGAAATGGTAATCTTCCAAGCGAAATGACTATTTCGTGCGGAATAGTCAAATAAAATCACACTCTTCAAGCGAAATAGTCCTCTGGTACGAAATGGATGACTATTTCGTACGAAATAAAGTCTACAATGTTGATTCCGTGCGAAATAACATTCACAAGATTGATTTCGTGTGAAATGATGTCCAAAAGGTCTATTCCGTGCGAAATAAGAAGCTGATTTCGTGCGGAATGAGGAACTGATTTCGTGCGAAATAAGCTGACGTCACACTGTCGGTTAAGTTTTTGTCAAATAGATCCTGTTATACGTCGAATTAAGGTCCAATTCTTTCAAGGATTCGTAAAAACTGTGTTTTACGTGATATATGTGAAATTCAAGCCATTTTAACCGTTAAATTTTGAAAATTGTGAAGAAGAATGAGTAGAAGTGAGAAAATCCGGTGAAAACAAGCTGAATCGGTATGAACTCTTCCTCCTGAGCTCTGATACCACTTGTTGGATCGTTGTGCGACCTAAACGAGTCATTCAGAAGAGTTTTTAATTCATATCAAAGGCGGAATCAATGATACGAACTTGATTAAAGCTTGATTCTCCCTAATGATCTTGTTTTTATTGATTTCAAAGCTTTACAGATCAGTTGACAGTTTGACAGCACCTCGGCTCTGAAATCCGAATCGTTACAAATGATGAACCAGGCTCAGGTATTTATAGACCAGTCATTCTGCATGAAACAGTTTCATACGGAATGGTCATTTCGTACGAAATGGCAAAACCATTTCATGCGAAATGGAAACACCTCATTTCGTATGAAATAGACACATCTCCTATTTTGTGCGAAATGCCCACTAAACATATAAAACCTAATTTCCCGACCTCTGAGCACTGGTTTAACCTATCTAGACATTAGACTCGATAAAGACAAAGTTAACAGACATTTATGCACCAACAGGTTTAATTCATCAATTACCAAAATCCTATATGACGCATATAGCCCTATACACGCCGTACTGTCACACCCCGAAATTCTCGGTGGGCCCGGATGGGTATAATCGTAACGGTTGGATAACAGTTATCACAATATAATAATATGCATCAGAAGTATTGGAGTAAAAATATTAAATTCAATAAAGTTTGAATATATATAAAAGTATTACAAGCGTTTCAGTACAAGCCACAAGCGGGATCATATAAACAAAGCTTTAGACATCATAGGCCTTAAGCATCAGGAGTTGCAAATTCCTTAGCCTTCATTCTAGCCGACCCGGATTCCCAGCCTATAATAAGGTTCGGTACCTGCGGTTCAATCTTTTGAAAATACATCAGGTTAAGTTGGTAAATACAATTAACTGACTCGTTTTGAAAACAATTTTTTTTTTCAAAAAGAGTTTTATACATAGAGAAAACCCGTAGGTGATCTTTTAAATATTTCTTGGGAATTTATTCTTGTTACCAGATTTACATACTTGGCTTACAATCGGGAACCAGAGATCAGAGCCAGTCATTTATTATGATTAAGGTACTCACCAAAGTTGAATAAAACGTGTCTTACAGTCGGTATGCTTACCCTTGCACGCTATTCCGTATGGATATATCAGTATATGAGTCGTGACGTCCGGACACGGTACCATTAACCCCCAATCGTTTCAGTTATCAAGTAAAACGGAATAAACCAGATTCTTACATTTATGCGCAACATAGACGGCCTATTTATGTAATACCCACCCCAAGTGGCATAATTGTCATCCCAAGTTTAAAAACTAAAATAAGTTAAGAGTATTTAGCTTTTTGCTAGCTTCCAATCAATATGATTATAATTTAGCAAAAAGCCGCAAGTCTAAATATTATTGACCCAAGTCCGATTATCTGGGGGGTACTATAGTCTGGAATGAACAGATTTATTATCTGTTAGAATGTATACAGGTCAAAGGTTAGTCCCTTTAGATATGACCCGTTACTTAAGAATAGGTTCGCTAGATTAAGCATATATCGAATAAAATGTGGTTTATATCTATCCGAGTGGAATGACTCATTGGATAAAAGTTATTTAACCAAGCATTCTGATTTGAAGAGGTTTTGAAATACCTAGACCTGTTACGCCTAGTTTATGTGAACTAGGTTCGCATAACTGGTTATGTGTATAATACGGATTTCGAAGTTCGGATGGGCTTATGACAAGTCTTAGTATCAAAACACATTTTTAGATGAAGTATCTACTAACTTAAAGTCAGATCATAGGTCCGTTTTAATTTAAAATCATTCATTTAGTTCATTTGATAACATAGGGGCATTGTGGTCATTTTTTAACAACATATTTGCGACTTGTCATAAAACTCATCACTGACCATGTTGTATAACTTCAGTGAGTTATACTCAACAATATCATGGTCCTATAACTAATTTAAAACTGGCCTAAACGTTGACCAAACGGGTCAGAATCGAAAGTCAAAGAAAAATTCAAACTGCTTGAGCTTCGATATAGAATTAAGCTCTAAAGAAGAAACGACGAGTTGGACATGTTTAGACATGTCCCAACATGTTTTATAAACTGATATAATATCAAAACTTCAAGTTTTAATAGTTAGAAACTTGATTAACGTAATTTGCAAAGTTTACGTTTTTGACCTTTTATTAATTATAAAGTTTACTAGTCATTTCGCCTACTTAACGTGATCTTTAGAAGGGTTGATCCCAAGGGATTATAACCTTCATAATTACGATCACGTAGCCACGTTCGGATCGAACATTGGCTTGACCATAATGGTCATAATCGAAAGTCAAACTGTTTGACTTTTGGCTAATAACTACCCTATAAAATAAAATTGACTGAAATGGAACCCTTACTTGTGATCCAAGATGAGTATGAACTCGGTTGGGAGGCTTCCTTTGGCCAGGAAACACTCCAAGAAGAATTTAGAAAAAGAAAAGAGGAATGAGCAAATTGAAAGCTTGGATTTTATGGCTATTTATAATTGTAGAGGATGAACAAGATCAAGCCATGTGTTAGGAGGTGATCCAAGATGATTACACATGTCCAATGATGTGTAAGAAGCATAAGATGGTGGCAAATCATGCTAGATGTCACCTTATGCAGTAAAGCCTTAGGCTGCAAGAATGATTCTGCCATATGACCCCTTACGGACCGTAAGGAGTCACGGCTTACAGTCTGTAAGGACCTTCAGCGCGTAAACTGACCTTATACCCCTTGTGGACCATAAGGACTAAGCCTTGCGGTCCATAAGGGACCTCCAAAGACAAATTTTGAGATTTTAACACTTTAAGTCCTTGGACTTTACATCTTTGGCCATTTGGCACATTTAGTCCCTCCCCTTTCTCGTAGTTGAGATTAGTCGGAGATCCGGGACGCGTTTTAGTTAACGCATGATAATAATTTCTCTCCTTCCTAGAATCGGGATTAGTTGGAGGTACGAAACACGTTTCAATGAATGTAGAATATAATTCCTTCCTCCTTCCACATAGTCGGGAATAAATTGGAGGATTTAATATGTGTCGTTACATAGTGGAAAGATAAATTCCCTCTCCTTAGTTGAGGATTCAGGACACGTGTCGTCTAACAATTGGATGAAAATTTACGGGTGTTACAATCCGACCCCCTTAAAGGAAATCTCGTCCTCGAGATTTGTTTAAAGTAATACGGTTAGTTCCGTTTCATATCAGATTTCAACCTCTTAAGTGTATCCTGGGCCACAATGGGAATCCCATTTCACTTTGTCGAGTGAAACTTATTTTCTACGGAGCTTTTAAATTTCATGGTCCAAATGAACAAGGTTTTTCAATAAACCTTAAGCTCTCGTTTAAATGTCATGACGAAACATGATAAGTGCTTTCCGCTAAGCACTTTTCAGATTAGAGATATGGAATACACTATGGATTCCACTCAGCTCTATTAGTAGCTTAAATCTAGAAGCCACTAAACCGACACATTATGTTATCTTGAATGGTCAATATATCTAGGGCTCAGTTGCCCCTATTCAGTGATATATTATCTTCGAGGCTTCCCCTTTTATCGACATAACTCTCCTGCCTATCATGGCAGACTTGAGCATATCTCAGATTCGTAAGATTCTTTTGGTTAGGACAATCTACAGTCCAGAGAGTCGGTTTCTACCAACTTTAGCCCAACAGACGGGTGTTCTATGCTTTCCTGTGTATTATGCATGCACGTAGCATGTTCTCCAGAGTTTGGATGGTACGTTCACTCTATCCACTAGTCTGGGCAGTAAACCGTACTAAAATTTAAGAGTGTAATTGATTTGCAGAACATTGTGTTATAACACATTTATTTCCTAGCATACATTTTATAACACATATGTTTAGAACTGATATGCTGCCTATATACCATCTTAAACACAAAAGGTTATTTAACGACTTTAGAAAACTAAGGCATGCAATACCCTAGCATTTGTTCACTAAAATTTGCATGCTTGATATTTCTAAATATGCAGATAAGCTTATTATTCATGCACTACCATATTAGAAAAGTAGTTGTTTATGTTAAAATCATCAGGATGTCCTTTCAATAACTTACAACTAGAACTAACACACTATATACTAAATTCAGCATAATTGTCTTAAAACAAATAGGTCAAAGTCCTTTGTCAATAATTTAAAGATTCAAACTAACTCATTTATACTAATCTTTCAAAAGGATGCTGTAGTGAGTACTTTACTTTAGAAATCAATATTTACTAACCTTGGCCTTTTAAACTTATATTTTCAATCTTTGTTCAAAGAAACCCCCACACCCCCACGCGTCACATCAGCCTTTAACGTTCTTAACACCGCCCAGGGCACCAAGGGTTGGGGGGGGGGGGGGATCCAAAGGTACTTTCGCGAGTGTGTTGGCGGGCGTGAGAATGAGCGAGATGTGTAGACCCCAATTTTCATAATTTTAACCAATAAAAATCCACCCATTTGGATGGAGGGTGCTACTCCACACCCAAGGGCCTTACAGTCACTTAGTTTATTGGTTAGTTTCACAATTCTTATGACCAGTTTAATGCTAAATGGTCTTGCAGGCATCCATTTGATCATGTTCAAATACCTATAAGTGGCTTCAAGTCTTGTTAACCTCTTTTCAACCCAAACCGACTCATTAAATTAAATTTCACTAACTTAACTTTGATCGCCTCCCACATGCCGTAATATTGTTTAAGCACATTTAGGGAAGTATGTTTGATTATAAGAACTATTATTAATCGAATTTGCAATCCGACCCGTAAAACTAGCAATGGTTCTATATTAACTAATTTCACCATGGAACTACATATTCTTATTTAAACCAATTTCAACTATGATTATGATTATTTTCCATAAATTAGTGATGATGCTTATTATTTTTTTTTTCTTCATATAATTCAACTTCAGCTGCGATCAATTTTGTTCGAAACTCATCAACACGAATAGCCAACTTATCTGTTAGGATACATAATATTCAAACCCGGATAAATTCTAACAACTTGTAAACATCATCATGTTTGTAACCAATGGATGCCACAATTAACCTTAACTCAAAAAACGTATATGTTGGTCTGCAAACCCCTTGAAACTCAGGTTATTTACCAAGAAACCATATATGTTCTATATTTGAAGGGCGTAACAATTAATCCAACACTAAAACCCGTATATATGTTCTATTAAGATAGGTTGTAAGTGATTTTTCCGAGGATTCTTGCAAAAAGTAGTACTTACTTTCCCACATTGTGTTACACATATTATATTAGATAGGATCTTATTAACATCTTTAGACTATAAAGCATGTGAAAAACAAATATGGGACCATTGAAAAGTTAATAAACCATATAAAGACCCCAACAACATACATGCATGTTAATTTTCGATCAAGATCAAAGTTGGAATATTTTGAAGTTGTTTCCACACGTAAGCTCAAGGTAAAATCTTTTTCCATTATGACTTGAATTTAATAAAATGGGAATAGATATTGTTAACTTTTTTCTAGAGTGACCTATACTACTAAAAAACGCAATTATTATTATACATAATCATCGCTAATTTGTCATCATGATTCCATAATACTACTACTCGTGTCCAGTTTTCTAACATAACTTCATTGACATATTACGGGCTAATTGTATCTTCATATACGGATTACTGACGAATTTATTCTTAGAAAAAAAGTCCTTTGTTTACGATGATCACACGCGTGTAACCCTACAAATGATCAATATTACATGTACGAAAAGTATGTAGGTTTATGATTAGAAAATTATACTAATTACCAGTAGGATTTGATGAGGTAATTAAGGGCTAAATCATATCTAACTTACTTGATTTAAGGATATAGTGTTTCGCACTGGTGATACAAAAAACGTTGTTTTTGCCCAATGTTTTTGAGATGTACATATGATTGGCCAAAAGGGTATGTACGACAATAGTATATATTTCATTTACATTATATCGGCAGGGAACAAGATCCCTAGCTTGATGATACCCAAGGCAATTGTCCATCCTTTTGTCTCTTAATTGTTTAAGTTATTATTTGTTTATTAATATAGGTGTTTGTCTAAGGACCCATGTTCTTCATTCCATGATTGAGACAACATTTTATTATAATCCTCGAAACTCATCCGTTCATACGTTGGACCACTTACTCTTTTGACCCCGTAACATTTGACCGACGGGATACAATTGAAGATTCTTTTAACACATATACAAAGTAATGTATATTGAAAAGGAATATTGAATTTTAATAATCCCAACTATTCGTCGTTGCCCGTCAACAATCTCAACTTTAAAAATAACCACTGGCAGTCCTAACTTTTAATATATTGGCCTCCAATGGACCCTAACTAACAGAAACCTAACGTCATTAGTCTTTGGTCGCCGGAAAAACGTTTTTTGGCCGGAAAACTCATTTTTGGCTGGAAAAGTCAACATTTTCGTCCCGAACCTCTTTGTAACCTTATTATGGACCTTTGGGAAACTTTTTCTAGTAAAAGCCCTAATTATTAAAGTCGCCGAAAAACTCTTTTTTTTGCTGGAAAACTCAACTTTCTGGCCGGAAAACTCAACATTTTCGTCCCAACTCTCTTTGTAACCTTAGATCGGACATTTAGAAACCTTTTTCTGGACAAAAACGGTTTTCTGGCAACCGGAGACTAACGACGTTAGGCTTCTGTTAGTCAGGGTCCATTGGTGGCCAATATGTCAATAGTTGGGACTGCCAGTGGTCATTTTTGAAGTTTGGACTGTTGGCGGGCAACAACGAATAGTTGGGATTATTAAAATCCAATATTCCTATTGAAAACTATCAAAATGTGACATACATGTAAGAGTAAATTACTAAAATCGTCCCTGAGGTTTGTACATATTTGCTAGTTTCATCCAAAACAACTTTTTATACCATATTGTCCTTCACTTTTGAGATTAGCAAACATGCCCAAACCTCAAGGACAAAAAAGTTGTTTTGAATGAAATTAGCAAACATGCCCAAACCTTAAGGACGATTGTGACAAATTACTCTATATGTAATTTGACAAAATTATATAGGGGAAGATCCACTAAAAAGTAGGTTTTGCCTAACTAGCATATAAGGATTATGGGGATGATATTTGACAATCTTTATAAGTAGGGCAAAAGGGTATTTTGTTCCTACAACACAAACTCTCACTCTTTTGTTTTATCAAACATAAAACACAAAATATTTGGAATAAAAAAAAATAGCACAAAATAATCTAGTACAAAAATAATATATTATAAAAAATATAGCACAAAAATTCTAGTACGAAAAATGTAGCACAAAAAATGTAATACAAAAATCTAGTAAAAAAATCAAACACAAAAATGTTATACAATATAGAAATACAACACATTTTTTTGTGTTTTTTAGTTGTTATAATTTATATAGCAATACGATACTCAAATTAAAGACAAAATATGTTCGATTTTATGGTGCAATTTAAAAAAAAAATATTGTCGTATAAAAAATTTATGGATGTTATAAAAATTGGGGAGAGGAGGAAATGCATGTATCTTGCATGTAGAAAAGACTAGGTTATCACCCGGAAATTTTCCGGGTAGGAAAATTTAATTTAGAACAAATAAAAGTATAAAAATAACATTTTTAACCTCTAAAGTATCCTCTTTCCCTTTTCTCCACCATAAATTTTTAATTCGGTTTGTATAAATTTATTTTAAATGCAGAGTTAAAACTTAAAAGCATATCTTGTATCTAGTTGCATACTTGTTCATCCATCATAGTTTTTTGATCTAACAACATGCATCACCTCTTTCTCTGAACAGTTTATGAGATATTCCTAAATTTAAGAATGACACACAATTATCACAATCAACATTAAAGAAATTACAACTCTTTTAATAAAGACTTAAAGTTTTGTGAAATAAGCTTAATTTCAATCCATACACATGCCCCTTCTAATTCAAATTATGTATCAAATTAAAAACCCCTTAATAAGCATATTAATTAAACAGACTGCACAACAGTTACATAGGCCTTATAGGTGGTTGTTGAAGAGTAGTTGCAACATGACCCTGCTGCATCAACAGCTATCTCAATAAGAAATGTAACTAAAAAGGATTGTAAGTGCAAAACCAAGCTATCTCAATAAGAAATGTAATTACAAAATGATTGTAATAACCAGTAAGTGATCCTAATCATCCTATATCATTTATCTACTAATTAAAGAATATATTAAAAATAGTCTTCAACTTTACCTGTGAAACAAAGTTGCTAACAACACGCACTGACGCACATCATCCAAACATATCCTAGGACCATATGTGTTAAAAATACATGCAATCCAAACCTATAATAAAGCCATAGTTGTCACGTTTCATGCTGCCACAATGGTGTAATAACTTGTTTGCAATGTTCATATTGACATAGGGGATAACATAAACAGTAAGCGATAAAAGTGAATCTTTATAAGCCTTAGATTGTGAGTTCCAAGTCTCTTTAAAGACAAATAGGGTTTCAGCTCATCAACATCCGACAATCGCACCGGTTTTGTGAAAAACTCCTCAGCCCCTTTTTGTTAGCATCTAAGAAGTACCAATGTCTGAAAGCAAAACGTGAATACCTAGTAATTATATAGCCAAATCGATAAAGATAATGTCTATTGTTTCTTATGAATTTAAAAGATAGGACAAAACAGACAAGTAAATTATAATTTACTTAAAGAGAAATATGGATCATGTTATTTTTTCTTTTTCAATTCCCTTTTAAATACATATACCAAGAAAATATCAATCAAAGTTGGTAGAAGTACCAGTATAGCAATACCAAATATCCACAAATAAACAACTTTGTTTTCAAATTGACCGGTTCAATCTTAATAATTAATAAAAATTGCAGATTACATATTCATGAACCAAGTGTCTTTGAATTTTAAAAAGTCTTTTGAACCCAATTCAATTCCACCAAAACCCAGATAAACCCTTATTAAAGAACTAAATCCCCCTAAAATCTAAGTAATAAACATCAGCCCTAGTTCAAAAAACAAACAACACTTTCTTATTATTATGATATAACATTAACAGTAAATAGTCCCCCTATTAAAGGCATTTACACACACACACATAAACAATTCAACTTAAAAAAAACACTTGCCTAAAATTTGAAACTTCAAAATCTAAGCTTCATGCCACCCCATCAGCGGTGGCATTCTTCAGGTTTCATCTAAGTAAAGACAACATACCACCACCATGGCACCATGAACCCTCCCCTAAGGAATCTTTGTCATTTAATCAATTTTGAAACTTTTATTATTAAATAATCTTTTATAAAAAGAAATATGTCAGTAAATACCTAAATTAGGTTATCCGGGACGATTGAAAACCTGAACCCGCCCTCTTTGTATAAATCTATATAACATGTAGAGACCATACCATATGTCAGGCATAAATCGCTTATTGGAGTTTGGATAATAATAGTATTTTGTTTTTGATAGAAAAGCCAAATCACTAATACAAATGGTAATAAGCATATATATAAAAAAACATCTATACATCTAGAAGTTGATGCATTTGTATCCAATCATGGCAATGTATGTATACTGTAGGCAACATAAAAAATAAAAAATACCTGTAATGAAGATGATATTGTTGATGTGATTCTTTCAACACCTTGTATTCTACATATGCTTCAAAATCGCAATAGGGTAGCATAACACCTTCAATTACAAATGCATTAATGAACATGTCATTCTAGTCTTGCTAACCCTAAATATTTGATAGGCTATAATAAAAAAGTATTAAGACTCGTCGAACCAGTCACCAATAAGCATTAACATGAAACTAAATAACTAGACACCCTATATAGTAAGACTAAGTGTCAATGAACTAAAGCAAAAATATATTCGACTATAAGAGTATTGTTCTTGTAGCTATTCAGTTATGTGTGAGGCAAGTAACTTCATAAGCAACCATGTAAACACATATGGTGGTTTCCTCATTTTTCTTTTCTATGTAGCTTCTTAAAGCATATTACTGAACTAGGATTATGTTCATTTTAATACTGATGCATTTTATTAAAATTAAGAAGAGCTCAAGCATACCGATTCACCCACTATTGTTGGTAGGGTAGCCAATGCAGATGCAGCATGTATTCTTGTCATGAAAATAAAAGAATCACTAAGCGAAGTAAATGAATACAAAAAACTGAAGGAGCCCTATGCAGAATAGAGTAAACACAAAATCCAAATACCTATTAGTTCATCAAAGCACTTATTCTGCAATCCAAATAAAAAAACGGTAAAATAGGTTTAAAATATACCTTCACATTATGTTTTATATCCAAGTCAAAACACAAAATAATACATTGAAATAAATTATAAAGCGAGAATTCAAGTAATAAAAAGATAGAATTTTGATGTTAATTACCTTAGCGCCATCCCTTGTAAGTCGAAGAGAAGAATCAATTAACAAAGGAACCTTCTTAGAGCACTCCATCAATTCTGTCATATTAAAGATGAATTAAGTTAATTGAAAAAGGAATGGACTAAACGGGTGAAACACAATAATGGTTTACTTCCAAATTTATATTAAAATAATGATTGGCTTTGAAATTTAAAATCAAACACATTAATGACAAACTTCCAAATTTAAATTTAAAATAATAATTGACTTCGAAATTGAAAATTTAAAATCAAACACAATAATGTTTTACTTCAAAATTTAAATAATGATTGACTTCAAAATTTAAAATTTAAAATCTGAAAATCAAATCACTAAAGAAACATACCAAAAATATAGGATCATAGTCCTCAATCAACTTTAACAACGAAGGAGCGTTGTTTTTAGGATCCATAACTGCAAAGGAAGTAACCACTGTTTTAAAAAAAATATAACGGTAATCTATTTATAGAAACAAAGTCTATTTATAGAAACCGAATCATAATTTCGAATACAAAAATCATCTTTAACAACAGTAATCTGTTTATAGAAACAAAAACAACTTGAAAAAGAAACTAAAGGCAACTTTAAAGAATTTACAACTAACTAAATACAAAAATTATAACTAAATGACCCCCGATAAATCATCATCAATAATTTTAAGACATTGACCATATGGAAGTTGTTCTCCCCACAATAAGGTTGCAAAATCAGGGTATTTCCTATCAATCGAAACAAAAAAACATATAAGTTGCAATAACTTATTGTGTGTAAAAAACTGAAAACTAAAGAAACATACCAAAAATATAGGATCATAGTCCTCAATCAACTTTAACAACGAATGAGCGTTGTATTTAGGATCCATAACTGCAAAGGAAGTAACCACTGTTTAAAAAAAATATAACGGTAATCTATTTATAGAAACAAAGTCTATTTACAGAAAGCGAATCATAATTCCGAATACAAAAATCATCTTTAACAACAGTAATCTGTTTATAGAAACAAAAAAACAACTTTAAAAAGTAATTAAGGGGATCTTTAAAGAATTAACAACTAACTAAATACAAAAATTATAACTAAATACAAAAAATTATAATTGACAAAACAAACCATAAGAACTTCAAAAGATAATCACATAAAATTTCAAATTAACGCCTAAAGACAAAAATAAAAAAGAAAGACTATACATATCAAAAAACAAACAAAACCAACAAAATTGAACTAACTTGTTCTTGTCGACGAACAGTTCGAGGCCGATTGTCAAAAAATATTGAGGGTTCACCATGAGAAAAACAAACCATAAAACACTCAGAACATATATTATTAATTTTTGAAAAAAAATACCGAACACAAAGGATAAAATCAAATCTACACAAACTTAAAAAAGAGAAAACAACTATAACATTTAACTAACCTCTGTTTTTTGACGAATGATCAGAGTCTGATTTTATGCAAGATTTAGGGTTCCACATGAAAAACAAAATCAACAAAAATCAGTAACTTTGATAAATGTCGAAGAGATGATTAACTTTCATAGACACTACATAAATCTGAGAATGTAGATGATGATAACAAAACCTCTGATCTTGATTTTGTTTGCAAAAAAATTAAAATAAAAATAAAAGATAAATGTTCAAAATCGCTTGATTAAAGATACACAGTAGATAAACAACAAACTAAAATAACAAACCTTCAATTTTTATGAACGGATCTACAAAATTCATAACAAAGAAGAAGTTAATAGCATTCGAAACAATCTTTATAAAATCAAGTTTCTATAGAATCGAATAAAATAAATAAAGCAGATTTAGGATCGATTGTGTTGATTTACCTTTGATTATATTTGATTCTTGATAAAGAATGAGACTGATGCACTGCGAGAAGAAGAACAGGGAAGATATGGTGTCGGTAGGTGAGATGAACAATAATTAAGATGGAGGCATTTATATGAAATCCGAATAAAGTAGTGGACGATCCAAATCAAACTGATCCGACCCGGAGTTTATTCGGATCCCGCGTCTACTGAATTTGTATGTGTATTTAGAAATTTAGAATGGGTTTCCCTCCCAAACTCACAATACACCTCCACCATAAGATGTCACATCAACAAAAAGTTCCACCATCACATGCCACATGACCCAAATCCATCTCATTTATATATATATATAGGTGAGCGCTAAAATAAAAACCACCTACAGTTGTAAAAACCGCGAGAACCAGTTCCTAACCACTAGATCAAGAAGATGGATGGATAAGATTAAAAGTAACTAAAATTAATATTAAATACATTTTGTCTTATTATGTCTTTAATATTTTAATCCAAAAGGGTAGTTTAGTAAAATTACTCTTTTTTGTCTTTTTGTCTTTATTATTTTTTTATTACTTTTTTGTTTTATTATATTACTTTTTTTTTAAAGAATTTTTTTATTAAAAGCATTTTTAAATTCAAATTTTTTTAACAAGACAATTTTTTTTACGCGCCGGTTTTTGCACGCCGTTTTTACGACCGGCTTTTTCAAGCAACGTTTTTTAAACGGATCGTTTTTGCACGCCGTTTTTTACGCTCGGCTTTTTCAAGTATCGTTTTTTAACGCGATGTTTTTTACGTCCCGTTTTAACGCGGCGTTTTTTACGTCCCGTTTTTTTCGCGGCGTTTTTATGCGCCGCATTCACGCCCCTTGTTTAGGCGCCGTTTTATCACACGGTCTTTTACGTTTTACAACTTACGTAGAAAAAGTTTTACGTTAAAAAGTTTACGTTTTACGTTAAACTTTTTAAACTTTTTACGTTTTACGTTAAACTTTTTACGTTTTACGTTTTTACGTTTTACATTTTACATTTTACATTTTATGTTAAACTTTGTACGATTTACGTTTTACGTTAAACTTTTTACGTTTCTACGTTTTACGTTAAAAAGTTTACGGTTTAACCTTTTTTTTTACAAAAATTTTTTACGCAAAATGAACGCACTCAGAAATCACAAACTCGGTAGGTGTCTCAGATAGATTGTTATCATCATCAACTGGGGGAAAAAAATAAAAAACCAACAACATCAAAACAATGTGTATCTCGAAAAAAACGGGGCTTGGCTCAGATTTTCCGATAATCAAAAGGATGCAAAGTGGGGTTGCAGGTTCAAAAACCTCCACCATCCTTTGGCGCCATCGTCATCAAAATCTACGTTTTTTTTTATGCATCATCGCCCGCCCAATCCATCAACGGCAAAATGAGATCTAGAGACCAACAAAATCAAAACAATGTCATCAACGGCAAAACGAGATCTGGAGACCAGATCGCCGGAAACAATGCCAACCACAACACTGTTCAAACCCACAAAATTTCAAAGAAACCCAAATTTTTTTACAACAGATCAATCCCACAAAAATCAAAAAACCCCCAAGAAATACCAACAGAATCAAAGAATCCTAAAACTCAAACCAAAATTCAAACCCACAAAATTTCAAAGAAACCCACATTTTTTAGAACAGATCAATCACCATCAAAATCACCTGCATCATCACTGTCAAAATCACCTGCATTATCACCATCAAAATTTCAAAGAACCAAAATCACCATCAAAAAACACCATAAAAAAACAGGGACACAAGATCAGAACCAAAATCACCATAAAAAAAACAGGGACACAAGATCATAACCAAAAATCACCAACAAAATCACCTGCATCATCAGCCGTATACATCAAAATCACCATAAAAAACAGGGACACCGTCAAAAACCCACCACCGCGACTGTCGCAAAGACTCCCACCAAACCACCGCCCCACCCCTACCTTCCGCCTCTGCACAACTCCCACCCACCACCGTCTCCGTCAATCCTCACCACCACCGCCGTCTCCGTCGCCGTCAAAACCCACCACCACAGTCGTCGTCGAAACCCACCACCACCGTCGCTGGCAGAGAGACAAAGAGGTGGGTGTGGTGGTTGGATGAGAGATAGTGGTTGGATGAGAGATGGTGCTTGTACGAGAGATGGTTGGGTTTTTTAAAATATGGCCTGCAACTTTAAAAGATTCAAGAAGGTCTGTAACTTCAAGAGAGAGAGACAAATAAGAGATGTAGTTTTAATTTCAAGAAATAGATGAGAGAGAGACGATGAGAGATGCAACTTTAAAAGAAAAAACAGAGGAGAGAGAAAGGATTTGACATTTGGGGTAAATGACCAATGTACCCTTTATGTTGGCATAATCTTATTGGTTGAGAGTGGTTCTCGCGGTTCTTACAACTGGAGATGGTTTCTATTTTAGCGGCTCCATATATATATAGTCAACAAACAGGCTTTTCCAAAAATGCTCTTACATTACACTCCTTTCTTTTTTATATTTTCATTTTAACCATTGATTTAAAGCATAAAAGATCATGATTACTTCTTATTCTATTTAAACAAAATTAACTTTTTATTTGATCTTATCTCAAATTATATATATGATTAAGCATCATATTTATAAATCATGTATTTATAATTAATTACGTAACTTACGAATATAATAGTACACAGCTATAATCATACAAAGTATAGTGGGAACTAGGGCCGCTCAAACCGCTCGGCGCTCGTCGCTCGTTCGGAAATTGCTTGGAAAATGCTCGTTCGATTTGACGATCGGTTGTAAACGAGTCGCTCTGCTTGGTTCGGTTTGTAAACGAGCCAAGCATGAGCAAAGGTCCGCTCAACTCGGTTCAGCTCGAATTATTATTTTTAATTAGTACATATATACATATATAAACATGTATATACACAAATATAAATTAAATTTATACTTTTATATATACCACTCTATTATATTGTGGTCTACTATATACAAATTTACAACTACATCTATTCGTACTAGCCCAATCACGCCATTAAAAAAATTAATGTCAAATCTAAAAGTTAAACCCTAAACCGAAAAACGACAGTCTGCTCATCGCCTCAATGGTTCATGGTACCCTAAGTCGATCGTCTCCGGCTCTCAACGTCATTGTTCGTGCAATATGACCATCGCCTCATCGGCCACAACATTGTTATTCATCAGAAAAATATATGCCATGAAATGTGCCTGCATTTAAAGACATAAAAACTTGAGACCCAACATTGTCACCATCTCTCTCAACAAATTTAAATCGTGCGACACGGTTGTCCAAATCGCTCGAACTTCGCTCAACGCTCGCTCTGAATATTTACTGCTCGGAAACTGCTCGCTTGATTTGAGGCTCGGTTTTAAATGAGCCGCTCCGCTCGGTTCGGTTTGTAAACGAGCCAAGCACGAGCAAAGATCCGTTCGGTTAGGCTCGGCTCGTGAACAGCCCTAGTGGGAACTGTATGTGACATGTTTAATTTCATAAAATTATATATATGTCAAAATAATTAAGCATCGTATTTATAAATCATGTATTTATAATTAAGAGTAAATTATTTTTTGAGTTTCTGTGTTTTAGTGATTTTAACCATATGAGTACAAAATCAAAAAGTTTAACGTCCTGAGTCCCTAACCACTCATTTTATAACGTTATAAAATGAGCGGTTAGTGACTCGAGACGGTTTTGGGTTCAATACCTTGGGAATGTAACATTTAGAAATTAAATATATATAGTAGGGTTCATTTGAGAACCACTCTTGTTACGAGAACCAATATGAACACAACAAAATAAACTCACCCAAAACCTAAACACCACCCTCACCCCACCACAACCCAAAACCCTAATCACCCCCCACCCACCTCCACCGCTAAAAAAAAACTATAACTCACAAAAAAAAAAAAAAAAAAAAAAACAAACTAACCCCCCCCCCCCCCCCCCGCCCCCACAAAAAAAAAAAAAAAAAAAAAAAAAAACCCTAAAAAAACATAACCCTCCCCCCACTTCCCACCCATCAAAAACCTAAAAAAATCTAACCCCCCACACCCACCCAAGTTAAATGCTTAAAACTAAACCTCACAACTAAATACTAAAAAGGTTTTTTAATAAATTTTTGAGTAAATTGCCATTTTAGTCCCAGAGTTTTTGTCAAAACTGCCATTTAAGTCCAAATAGTTTTTTTTTCTCCTCTGGATCCCTGACTTTTCCTTTTTCTTGGCATTTTGATCATATTGCCTAACTTAGTCAAAAAATCAGGTTATAATCAGGGGTATTTTTGGGCATTAAATTATTATGAGGTTTATAAATTATGTTGTAAAATACCTCTGGTTATCACTACACAACAATTATGCCAAAAATACCCCTGGTTATAACCAATTTTTTATACTGAGTTAGGAAATGTGATCAAAATGGCAAGAAAATGGAAAAGTCAGGGACACAGTGGAGAAAAAAAAACTATTTAGACTAAAATGTCAATTTAGACCAAACCTCAGGGACTAAAATGGCAATTTACTCTAAATTTTTTATTAAAAATCGCTAAATTTCGTTACTAAAAAATTGAACAATAGTACCGATGCACATGTGCAACGTTACTTTTTGTTCATTTTTTTATGAAAAAAAACACTAAATTTCGTCACTTAAAAGAAGAACAACAGTACTGCTGCACCTGTGCATGCGTATGCACATGTGGATCGGTACTTTTTTTCTGTTTTATTTAGTGATGAAATTTAATGTTTTTTTATAAAAAAAAAATTTGTGTTTTTAATTTTTTTAGCTATTTTTGGTTGTGTTCAAATTGGTTCTCGCAATAAAGGGTGGTTCGTAACGGATCCTTATCCTATATATATATATATATATAGGGGACCGCTAAAATGAAAACCACCTCCAGTTGTAAGAACTGAGAGACCCACTTTCTAGCCTTTAGATCAAGAAGATGGATGGATGAGATTGAAAGTAACAAAAAATAATATTAAATAGATTTTGTCTTATTATGTCTTTAATATATTAATTCAAAATGGTAGTCTAGTAAAATTACTCTATTTTGTCTTTTTTTCTTTATTATTTTTTATTACTTTTTTGTTTTATTATATTACTTTTTATTTTTTAAGAAAATTTTTTTTATTAAAAGCATTTTTTAAATTCAGATTTTTTTAACAAAAGCGACTTTTTTTTGCGCGCCGGTTTTTGGCGTCCGGTTTTACTGCGACGTTTTTTACGTCCCGTTTTTTTTCGCGGGGTTTTATGCGCCGCATTCACGCCTCTTGTTTTTTACGCGCCGTTTTTTCAAGCGTCGTTTTTTCAAGCGTCGTTTTTTACACGTTTTTTTAACGCGCCGTTTTTACACGTTTCTTTACACGCCGTTTTTTACATGTTTTTTACATGTCGTTTTAACGCGCCGTTTTTTACACGTTTTTTTGCGTGCCGTTTTTTGCGTGCCGTTTTTATGCTCCGTCTCCGCCCAATTTTTTTTACGCCCCGTCTACTCCCAGTTTTTTTTACGCCCCGTTTAGCCCCATTTTTTCGCGCCGTTTTTTACGTTCCGTATTTTACGGCCCGTTTTTTTTTCAAAAAAAAATTTACGGTTTACGGGATAAAATTTTTTAGCTCAATTTTTTACGTTTTAAGTTTTACGTTTTACGTTTTAACGTTTTACGTTTTTACGTTTTACGTTTTACTTTTTTTACGTTTTACTTTTTAAAATTTTTACGTTTAACGTTAAACTTTTTACGGTTTACGTTTTACGTTAAACTTTTTAAAATTTTTACGATTTACGTTTTACGTTCTACGAAAAACTTTTAACGTTTTACGATTTACGTAAAACTTTTTACGTTTTACGTTAAACTTTTTACGTTTTACGTTAAAGTTTTACGTTTTACGTAAAAGTTTTACGTTACATTTTTATTTTAAACTTTTTACGTTTTTACGCTAAAAAAATTTACGTTTTACGAAAAAAGTTTACGGTTTTAGCGTTTTTTTTTCAAACATTTTTTACACAAAAACGAACGCACCCAGAAATCGCAACTCGGTAGGTGTTTCAGATATATTGTGATCATCATCGACTTAGGAAAAAGAAATAAAAAATCAACAACAAAAATCAAAAACAAATGTTTGGATTCTTGGAAAAAAAGGGGTTTAGCTCAGATTTTTTTCGATAATCAGAAACTGCAAATTGGGGGTGCAGTTTCAAAAATCTACCATCCACCAACCGTGCCGCACCATCGTCATAAAAAATATACGTTTTTTTTTTTTTTTTTTTTTTTGCATCATGACCGCCTGAATCCACTGTTCGAATATTCAAAAATCACCAGCAAACCCAGCAAAAATCACTGTTCGAATCTCCCAAAAATCACTGTTCAAACGTTCAAACATTCAAACAAAACCCAGCAAAAATCAGTGTTCGAAATCTACCAAAATCACTATCCAAAATTTCAAAGAAAATACCAATAGATCAATACCAACAACAAGAAATACCAACAGATCAAATAACAACAGATCTAAACCCACAAAAATTCAAACCCACATTTTTTAACAGATCAAACCAAAATTCAAACCCATAAAATTCAAACCTGCATCCGGCTTCACCGGTTCAGCCACCGTCTCCCCCCGGGCTCAACCACCATCCCCATCCCCAACGCCACCGCCACCAACCCCAACGCCACCACCACCAAACACCAGTCACAAAGGGGGGGGGGGGGGGGGGCGGAGAGGAAAGGGAGGCAGAAGATGCCGCCGGAGAGCAGCCACCACCACCGCCTGTCGCCGCTGCAGACGGCCACCGGAACAACGGCGCCTCCGTCGTCGTTTCTCCCCCTCTGCCCTCCGATCTCTTCCCGCCGACGGTGGTGGTGGCTGGTCGTTCATCGGTCCGCAGCGGATGGGGGGGGGGGGGTGTTGCAGTTGTGTGTCGCCGGTTATTAAACAGGGGGAGGGGGCTGCCGTCAGCCCGTCGCCGACGGTACCAGAGAGAAATTATATATGAGGGAAGATGGGTGTTGAACAACTTTGAGAGAAAGAGAGAAATTAGTGGGTGTTGCTCTGTGTTTTTTTTTTTTTTTTGAAGGAATGTGTTTTTGAAGAGAGGGGAGAGGTGAGAGAAATGTCTGACTTGAAGTGATAGAGAGAGAGAGTGTGGGAAGACAAAATAGACAGATAGATTAGACATTTGTAGTAAATGACCAAAATACCCTATATTCTGATTGGTTGAGAGTGATTCTCATGGTTCTTACAACTGGAGGTGGTTTCCCTATATATATATATAGGGGTTGGTTAACGAACAATTTATGTTAACGTACGCTGCGTACGAGATTGAATTTCAACATGCAAGTTTTTATTTATAACATGCGATTTCCTATTTTATAGAACATGCGATTTGTTTTCTTCAACATGCACTTTTTACTATAAACAACATGCGATTTTGAAGTTTATACAACATGCGATATTTTTTATATAACATGTGATTTGTGTTTATAATGTGCGATCTTCAAATCTCGTAGGCTCG
Organism: Helianthus tuberosus; assembly: GCA_030545235.1. Lineage (NCBI taxonomy): Eukaryota > Viridiplantae > Streptophyta > Magnoliopsida > Asterales > Asteraceae > Helianthus > Helianthus tuberosus. The sequence continues at coordinate 54,964,772 of CM060436.1, forward strand.
TACAATAAGGCATATGGTATATTACACTTCCATATAGGGCTCGGTTCAAATGAGAACCACCATAAGTTGTGAGAACCGTGAGAACTTTTTCTTCTCGCGCGAGTTGGGCCAAATTTTTTTTTGCACAAACGTGGATGAAAATATTATAAACACATCTGTACAAAAAGTAAAAAAAATTGTTGAGTCGGTAGTTTTTACTGATGCAAGTTTTTTTTACACGTAGTTGTAAATTTTGTACGAAGATAAATATTTTTTTACGCCTGATGAAAATGTGGTCAACCACCATTTTTTTTTAATTTTTTTGCTGAAACAAGTGATTTTTTATGACTTTTGAGAAAAAGAAATTTCCAAAAACCTTTTGTATGACTTAGTTCTCTCGGCTCTCACAACTCAAGATGGTTTTCATTTTAACCCATCAATGTATATATATATATATATAGTGGAAAGATCCACTAAAAAGTAGATTTTGCCTAAGTAGCCTTGAAAGGATTTCATGATGCCATGTGGCACTCCATATAAGTATGAAGGAAGGGCCTTTTAGTCCTTATAAATAGGAGTGTGAAAATGACATGTGACACCGCTTTTTCTTTCTAAAAATACAACAAAAATATCCAGTACAAAAAATCTAGCACAAGAAATCCAATACAAAAAATAGCACAAAAATGCAGTACAAAAAAATATAGTACAAAAAATCTACTACAAAAAAAATATAGCACGAAAAAATTCAGCACAAAAAAAAATATGGTAGAAAAAATCCAGCACAAAAAATTGAGAAAATTTTTTTTAAGATATAAAATATTCAACACAAAAATATTTAGCACAAAAATATAGTACAAAATTTAGTAAAAAATGTTATACAACATAGAAATACAACACATTTTTTGTGGGTTTTTTTAGTCGTCATATTTTATATAGCAATATGGTACTCGAATTAAAGATAAAAAAACGCTTAATTTTATGGTGAAATTTTTATGAAAAAATAATATTGTAAAAAAAAGTTATGAACATTTAAAAAATGAGGGTAGAATATGCATGTGTCTTCCATGTGGATAGAGAAAGTCAATATATAGGATTTTTCCAAGATACCCTTACACTCCTATTTTTTCCTACATTTTCATCTTAACCATTCATTTGAAATGAATGGTTAAAATTAATTTTCATCCTACTTAAGCAAAATGTTTTTTTACAGGATCCTAAGACTATATATATATAAAATCACGCACGGTTATGTACTTATGTATATATTAACATACACTTATACATATAATTATGTACTTGTATACGTAGAAAACATCAAAAAAATTAATAATATCATTTTTTTCTATAAAGATTATATACTATGCTAAATTGTGCACGGACCTGTGCACTATACTAAACTGTGCACTATGCTAAACTGTGCACGATGTTAAACTATGTACTGTGCACGGACCTGTGCACTATACTAAATTGTGCACTGACATGTGCACTATGCTAAACTATGCACTGGCCTGTTTGTGTTCAAACTTGTTAGTTCTCATACCATTCTTTCGGTTTGGCGTTTTACCCCAAGCCCATTATCCAATGATGTTTTAGTCAATTTTAGCCATTTTTCAAATCGAAAAACCTTTATAAGTTTAAATGAAAATCAGCGGACACATTTAGCTCGTTATCCCATCTATATTTATTATGTCCCTAAGGACATAAAGGTTTCCAATGGTTTAGTGATTTAAAATCCAATTGGTCGTAATTTCGCAATATAATCGTGTTCTTGGCTCTAAAGGCCATTTTCCCAAATAATAGATTTAACTCACTTGAATTAATCTTTTACCCAAATTTGACCCAACCATCTTTAGTCGGACCATAAGCCCTTAGCGAAGGTATAATCTTTACATATACCTGGTGCGGGTTAAAACATTGACCCGTTGTCAATACCTTGCGATTCCTTATTACTAATTCATGGCAATGCATGCCCGTATACTATGCTTTCCTGTAAGCACAAGACTTAACAAGGCAAAACATTAAATATCATATTCAAATGGTGACAACATCGCCATTTGACCCGGTTGTCCATTTGACCATTCTTGGTTCTCCCTTTTGGCATCCAAATCAATGTTTATATTATTTGTCATCAAAAATTCATTTTTTACTTGTTTGACCCGTTTTGTTTCACGTCAGCAAGTGTTTATTACAAAAATTCATTTTACTTGTTTGACCTGTTTGGTTCGCGTCAGCAAATGTTTATCACCAAAATTCATTTTTACTTGTTTGACTCGTTTGGTTCAAGTCAGCAAGTATTTGTCACTAAAAAATCATTTTTACTTGTTTGACTCGTCTTGTTCGCGTCAGCAAGTGTTTGTCACCAAAAAATCACTTTTACTTGTTTGACTTGTTTTATGATTTACACCATGGAGTCTCGTCTTAACACACTTTCATGTATCACCCACATTAGTTCATCTTAATTTGACTCGTTTTGACCCGTTTCATGGTTTACAGCATGCGGTCTCATGTTAACAAACTTTCATTTATCACCAACACTAATTCATCATAATTTTACTCGTTTTATCACTTTTCATGGTTTACACCATGGGTCTCCCCTCAACATTTATTCGGCTAAACACATCTTAACTAAAATAATTTCATCACATATATTTCGATTCTATTTTAGGAGGTGTAAGCTTTACTTACCTTGCGTACATTCAAGCTTCCGTGCGCAATACACCCGTTTGACTTTTTCCTTTCTAAGCTCCCACCTAGCTTATCAAGAGTCAAACTATTACATAATATCTACATGATAATTAAATTATCATCAAATGCCATAACCATCACCCTTATGGATTTTTATACTACATTTACCAATCCAGTCTACTTAGGTCAGTTTGACTGCCAATTGACATACATGGATACAGTATCAAGTTCAATAAAACTCATTTAGGCATTTTATTAAACAGTTGGTGGGCATCATTTTTAGGCCATCATATTAGCTAGATTTTCAAACCAAAATCACCATGTATCTTTCAACTCAACAAGTTCATACACTTTCTAGCGTTAAGTTAACATAACCCTCAATTATCATAAGCTAATTCATCATTTTACCAACATAATTCATGTGCTCAACTCTCATGTCAAAACCCACTTCTAGTCACTTAAGAATACTTATCAAAATCCACAAATTGTTCAAGTAATTCACACATACAAGCAAGTATGATGATTATGAACATCTATTCATCATCAATTTCATCATATCATAAAACTCATTTGACATAAAAACTCATCAAACACAATTTCATCACATACCTTAGGTTTAGATGTTTAGATACTTGAAATCTTCCAACATGCAAGCTTAACACTTGATTCACACTTTGATTTCAATAGATTTTCTTCAATTTAGGGTTTGAGTGTTCCCCCTTTTCTCCATCTGTTTGGTCGACCAGAGCACACACTAGTGTGTGTGTGTGTGTGTTTTTTTTTTTAGTTTTGGCCTTTTTAATCTTCTTATTTCCCAATTGTCCAACTTTAGCCCCTTAGGTTTAGTTCGTTATTTTGTTTGGTTAAAACCCCATATAACACTACTAGTAATTAACCATTATCATAACTAGGTTTTAATGTTCCAAGTAAAATTACATAAATTTAGGGTTGTTACAACCCCATTCAATTTAAGTCCCAATCGCCCGGGCCTTTTATAAACTTTATCTTATAAAACACTTATTCACTTTTTTTATTTAACAATAGGTTTATTATTTAAATACTTATGTTTATCGGATTAATTTTTTTACCACTAAATGTATTTTACCCGCTCATCCCCAGTTAATTTTGTTTAATTACCAAATCCCTTTTTTTGGGATGCTACAAATCTACCCTCCTTAGTGAGGTTTCGTCCTCGAAACATTTCTCACGTTGTTCCTTGGGTTAAGCCCAAGGAAATTAGTTTCGCTTTTCACTTGAGCACTGCTCAAACTTTAATAGTTCAATAATCTTACCAACAAAGTAGGTTGTTCCCGACCCCTCTCCGTTGATCTTTTTACCTTTTTTTCTTGGTCGACATCTTTGTTCTCGAGGCGTATAAGCTTTCGGTCAAAGATTGCTATAGGCTTTGTTGCATGCGTCCTTCACATGTAAGGCCCTAAAAGTCGTTACTTCTATCTTGTAGTTCTTCTCTTTACCATCTACTAGTGCGAGTCACACTCTGGCCACTCGATCATATTAATATGTTAAGATAATTATTCAACGCTAATCTTAATAAGACATGCGCACTGGCTATGTTATAAACACTATTTGACCTTAACCGGTCTTGCCGGTTAGACTCATCAGTCACCACTCACTTTGTACCCCATCATTCGCATATACCAACATTGCCTCCTCAAGGCTTTACATGCGTTTATGGCCCCCAAGTCCCATAGCTTATGCTACAATGTAATCATATCCCATGTTATTTATAGTTTTGACCATGATCATATTACGTCATGTTCAAGTTTCTATCAACAATTCATTTTCAAATTTTGCTTTTCGAACATATCGTCTTGCACCTATTAGTGCCAAAACTTGTTTATTTTTAATATTAATCACTTTCCAATCCATCACTTATTATTTGCATTCGTTAAAACGCTTTAATTAACTAAAACTGAATTTAGTTCAACATTTTCTTTTTAATATGTGTCAATTTCTCACATCAAGAAAATGAAAAAAAAAACAAACGCCTTCTCTTTGCATGTTTCATTTAATGTGGAAATCGTAACCGATTCCTACACATTAACTCCATTTGGCCTATATGCCTTTTACCTTTCCTCGTAGGCTATTTGTTTAGGCTTCCACCCTTTTTATTTGTGACTAGAAGGTCAAATTGGTCCTGCAGACCTTTACCACTAATTTATGACCCGAAGGTTGTGATGATCCCGTAGATCACCCTTTACCCGTGTTATTTTCTAAATGTGTTTGGTGTCAACACACCCATTTTATGGGTTCAAAATCATTTATTTCCATGTTTCAAGGCTATTCGGGCCTCGCGACCCCTTTAAATCATTGGTTTTCATTTTCTTTTGGTCAAACAAAGCCCTTTAGGCCGTGAGTGACCAAAATTATAATTATTTTCTTTTGCCTGCCAATCATGGCCCTTTAGACCATGAAAGACAAATTTCTTTTTATTCCAACCATAGCCCATGACCATGTTGATCCGTATAGGCAATACCTCCGCTTCTATGACCCCGAGGGTCATTTATACATTGGTTTACTTGCCGGATCCATTAATTGTTTCATTCATTTTTTTACACCGACCGTAGTCCGTGACTATGACCATTTTCCGTTCGGGTAATACCTCTGCTTCTTTGAGCCCGTGGGTCATTTATGCATAGGTTTTACTAGCCCTTTTTGTCAACCATGCCTCTTTAGTCCATAATGACTTAATCTTAGGATTTCCTTGGGTCACTTATTTCTACACGCACCATATTTTGTTTTTATGGTTCCCGCGAGAACCATTTATACGAGTATGCTGGTAAGGTTTCTTGACCCCAAGGATCCTTTAACTCTTCTCGTTAACCTCGTCATTACTACATCGGACATATATGCGTTTATTATACGAAGTCCATGGTATCATATGTTTAGTACTTACTTGGCCAAGGTAAGTAATCAACACATGGTACACGTGACCGTATTATAACTAACACATTATTACCTCCCATGTAGGTAAATCCTCAGTTCATGTTCGTGTCTCCTATTTTATTTGGTAAAACCTCTTTTTATTTTTATTTAACAATTATCAGTTTTACCCATTTTCATCTCAAAACATATATAATGTTTTCATTTTATAAAATTTTTATGCAATCACATTCATCAATGTGATCGTTACTTTTCCTCAATAGGATCTTACTGAGAATATCTACTTGGATGGTCACCCTCATCCAAGTTTCTAAATATAAACTCTTTTCTTTTATACTTTTATTACTCACGATTATGAATGATCTGTATTACCCATCCAGTTTCTCTTGGAAATGTCATCCTAGATAGGTATCCTATCCAGTTTTTCTCAAGCCTTAAATTTCGGTATGCAACTGTCATTCACCGTGTGAATGTTGTGTACCATTATTCATACCATAATTAAAATGTGCACCTGGATGCCTGATGGGCTTTCATTGTTGTTCGAACTCTATATTGTATCGCATCTTGATTTAGGTCCTTGGTGAGCATGCTCTACTTGTCATACTTCTGACCTTTCCACCATCGCGTTGTTAGATCATTAGATTCCCACCATCTTCAGATGCAACCATCACATCACTGAAATATTCATGACAATTAGTAACGTTAAAAATAATAAGCACCCGTACTATAATACAAGGCATTCTATAATACTTGTTAACACAAGTAGTTTGTTAACCATACCGGTCTTTTGTCAACTCATTTGAGGGTAACGTATGTGCACACGATAGCCCTATGTGTTGCTTACAACACTTTCAACAATGCTAGACTATTAATATTCATAATAATTTATCGGACCATGCGACCAAGTCCTGAACCGAACACTTTAATTCCTTAAACCTTAAGCTCTGAATACCATTTGTAACACTCTATCCTGTTTATACCTAATATCAAAAATATTCATAGGATTAGGTCCAAATTTTTTTTAACTTAGAGATTACGCATTTGGGTTAACCTATAACCCAGACGAACCAACTTAACGGGTTATTAAACAATTAGGTTACAGTAAAAGACAATAAGGTTTTATACACAAAACTTTGTCACGCGTGACTATATTTTATCTTTTTGAGAAGATGTTCTCAAGGAGGTGGTAGTTTAAGAGTGTTCAGTTCTTCAAGTGCTTGATCATCCGTCCGGTAACAGCCTTTGTATAAACCTATCATAAACACCAAAAACAATTAGTGTTTATATTTCTTTTGTGTTAACAGGTAGAAAGATGACAAAGAAAATGTTCTGAATGACTAGGATAACGTCACGTATCGCAACCGAAACACCTTCAAACGTCGCATGTTGCGACAGTTAATAAGTGCACTTCGCTAAACTATGCACTATGCACTGATGTGTGCACTTTGCTAAACTGTCCACTAACCTATGCACTATGCTAAACTGTGCACTGTACACTGACCTATGAACTTTGCTAAACTATGCACTATGAGCCAACATTTTCACTATGCTAAACTATGCACTTTTCTAAACAATGTACTGTGCACGGACCTGGGCACTTTGCTAAACTGTGCACTGACATTGCAGTATGCTAAATTGTGCACTGTGCACTATGCACGGACCTGTGCACTATACTAAACTGCGCACTAACATGTGCACTTTGCTAAAGTGTGCACTGTGAATTAACCTATGCACTTTGCTAAACTGTTCACTTTGCGCTGCCCTGTGCACTATGCTAAACTATGCACATTACTAATTATGTACTGTGCATGGACCTGTGCACTTTGCTAAACTGTGCATTATACTAAATTGTGCACTGACCTGTGCACTATGCTAAATTGTACACTGTGCACTATGCTAAATTGTACACTGTGCACGAACCTGTGCACTGTGCTAAATTGTGGACTGTGCACAAACCTGTGCACTGTGCACGAACCTGTGAACTATACTAAACTGTGCACGAACCTGTGCACGATGCTAAACTATGCACTATGCACGGACCTGTGCACTATACTAAACTGTGCACTGACATGTGCACTATGCTAAACTGTGCACTGACCTAGTTTGGGTCCGAACTTGTTAGTTCTCATACCATTCTTTCGGTTTGGCGTTTTACCCCAAGCCCATTATCCAAGGACGTTTTAGTCAATTTTAGCCCTTTTTCAAATTGGCAAGCCTGTATAAGTTTAAATGAAAACCAGCAAACACATTTAGCTCGTTATCCCATCTATATTTATTATGTCCCTAAGGACATAAAGGTTTCCAATTCTTTAGTGACTTAAAATCCAATTGGTCATAATCTTGCAATACAATCGTGTTCTTGGCTCTAAAGGCCATTTTACCCAAATACTAGATATACCTCACTTAAATTAATCTATTACCCAAATTTGACCCAACCATCTTTAGGCGGACCATAAGCCCTTACCGAAGGTACAATCCTTAACTGGTGATTCCTTATTACTAATTCATGGCAATGCATGCCCGTATACTATTCTTACCTGTAACCACAAGACTTAACAAGACAAAGCAATAAATATCATATTCAAATGGTGACAACATCGCCATTTGACCCGGTTGTCCATTTGACCATTCTTGGTTCGCCCTTTTGGCATCCAAATTGTAACACCTCGTAAATTCGTGTCAGGTTATATAATAACACATCTCCATACTCTCAAATATGTCTATTATATTGGATGAGAGTGACTAATTTTGACAACTTTTAAAAGTTTGAATGTTGAGGGACTAAAGTGTCAACATGCAATTTTTTTGCCTCTGAGTGACCCTTTACGAACCGTAAGCCTTAGTGCTTACGGACCGCAAGCAAGTGAAAATATTGTTGTTGGGCGACGGATATAGACCGCAAGGACTTATGCCTTACGGTCCGCATGAGATTCAAATCCATGGGCGATGTTGCTAGCTTATGGACCGTAAACTTTGAGCTCATACGATCTGTAAGGACCAGAGCTTGCCGTTTATTTGTGTGTTGCCCAAGTATTTTTGTATGGTTGCCACTTAACTCGAATTATGTCACCCTTTAGCTTCTTGTGCCACGTCCTAAAACCACTGGAGTGATCCTAGATCACCTCTAACACCTGTCATGATCATTAATCAAGCTCCTCCACTATAAATAGAGGCCTTGTTCACATTCACAACATGCACCATTTCTTCAAACACTTCTCTACTCCTTCTCTGGAAGTTCCTGATCACATAGGAGCATCCCACTGAGTTCTAATTATTCCAAGGATCACTTGTAAGTGTTCCTTTATAGTTATTTTCGTTTTGTAGGCTTTTATAAGCCAAAAGTTAAGCAAATTAACTTTTGATTTGACTTTCGGTTTAGACCATTATGGTCTAGCCATTGTTCGAATCAAACATGGCTACCTGATCATAATAAGGTAGGTGTTAATCTCTCAAAGGGGCACCTCCTGGAAATCACGTTAAGTTGGTCTAATGACAGGTCAAAGTTATACTTAATAAAAAGTCAAAGGGGCATATTTTCAAAAACTTTATAAAATGAACTTGTAAATGTTATGACTCGTGTTTTTGACACTAAATCAGTTGGTAGTTAATATTAGAACATTTATGAACATGTTCAGCCTGTTATTTCTAGTTTAAGTGTCGGTTCGCAACCGAAAGTTGAGCAGTTTGACTTCTGCTTTGACTTTCGATTCTGACCCGATTTAGCAACTTTAGCTACTGAATTTAAGTTGCATTATGATCACATTATAGTGTAGAATAACCCTCTGTGATTATGCTATTTGATCATAATCAGATTCTGAGTTTTTACACAAGTTCTTATAATATGCTTATTTATGACCAAAATGCACTTTGAATAAACTTTGTTTTAATCAATAATGAACTTGTAAAATGAATAGGTTACTGATATCTTATTATAAATAACATATTTTGGTATATTAAACCTGTTCATAACCTGAGTTTTATTACAAGTTGATAATTATATTACGACTAAAATGCCCTTATGGTGCTGAAACGCCCATTTCCAAATGGTTAAATACCAATACTTAAACAACAAAATTTATGACCCAATTTAAACTTTTACGCACCATTAAAACGAACTTGGCTGTACATACAAGAACAATCATTTTAAACATTTACAAACCAACCAAAGTTTACAAAAGACATAACATAAGTATCGGTTAAAGTTTAACAACTAAACTTAAACTACTTTATAACAAAAGCATTTTGACCCGTTTACAACATTTAATTTCCGGAAGCGCTTGAAGGGAAAAATAAAGTGTGTTCGATCCGAGCATAACATGATCATCTAGACTTGGGTTTTACCTATAACACAACAACAAGAGTTAATACCATTTAAACATGAACACATCATACTAACATGGGATTCTAACTTCCAACAAACATGACAAACATGCTATTATCGTAACTGACGTGCGTCAGAGTATGTATATTTTTAAGTTATACTTTAGCTCTTTTTACTCGCCGATTCAAGTTTTAAATTTATAAAACACGATATTCTACTGTCACTCTACACACACGTTAGGGCAAGTGCACCCATCGCAGACGTAGTGTAGTGATGGTAAGATACCGAGGTCGTCCAAGGACACAAGAGCTTTTAATACCGGCTTATCATTAACGTCTAATCGAACCAAATTTTGATGAAAAGGTTTTAAAACTATAAAAAGATAAACTAAAAAAAAACAAAAACAAGATATAACGAAAAACAAATAGACAAAAAGGAATCACTTGGTTCCAACTCCTCTTTTATGTATCCTTTTAATGATTTTCGCACTTTGGGCATTTTAAGAGATTATCTTTAAGTTATAGTAGTATGCCCCTCTTTTGAAGGCGACGTTACCCTCAACCTATTGGTCTGAGTCAGCAGGGATACAGTCCCGCAAGGTCGGATTATTGAAAGATAATTAAGTAAGTTATTAATGCAAAAAGTGGTAGGCCCCTCTTTTGAAGGCGACGTTACCTCAACCTATTGGTCTGAGTCAGCAAGGATACAGTCCCGCAAGGTCGGTTTAAAGTTTTAATAGTAGTTTATAAATAAGGGATTCAAGCGTTTCCTACTTCTCCCGTGGGGGTTAAGACCGTCCGCTCGTGAAGTACAACTAAGCTTGAACCAGGTTCTCACAGGATCTATACACTGAACGAGACGTTACCGAACCACCCTTCTAACCCCCTTCCAGGCAATTAACGCACTTTATATAGACCGTAAAGACACGAATATGTGAATCAACGTCATATGAAAAATGATTAGATAAATTCACCTTCAATATAAAAAACTAGTTATTAAAGTCATTAATACATACCCAATTAAAAAGGAGCCAAAGATTGGAAATAAAAAAGAATACATAAAAGATTTGTCTTCACCAAGTGATGTAAGAGTTTAGCCAAGCATGGCCTTTGTTTGACAAAGACTCTTACGATCGATCTTGGATCCCGAGACTACTACGCACTCTAAATGATGGAAGATGGTGGTGGAAGATGGTGGTGGATGATGGTGTGGTAGTGGTGGTGGAGTGGTGGCAAGTGAGAGAGAAGTGGTTTGCCAATGGATGGATTGGAATGAAACCAAGCACCCCCATTTATACCTGAAAACAGAACATCCACCACGGCCAGTGCCCGCCTGGCACGGCCCGTGACCTTCAGTCGCTCTCCTCTTCATTAACTGCAGTGTCAGACCTCGTACTAACACGACCCCGTGTGTCAACGGCATGGCCCGTGGTCAATGTACTTGCTGTACTATCTCAGATTCTGTAAATCTTAGAGTTGACCACCCCCCGTGTTGCCTTAGCACAGCCCCGTGTTGAGCTTTGGATTTGTCTTTTGTTGTTGTCTTTTTCTTCTGCAAGGAATTCTCACTAGGCATGGCCCCGTGCCAAAGCTTCTGATTTTGTTATTTCCTTGGTTTAGATGTGGACGGGGGCTTGGCGAGTTGTGTCAATCCTCCTTCATTGTGTTTTATGTTGTTTTTTGCTGTTATTTTGCTCCTTTTGTACCTTTAAGCTCTTTTGACCATGTTAATTAAAAAGGAACAAAGAAACATGCTTTTTCCAACACTAGTACTGAAAAAGGGTTGATTTTACGTCATATTTGATATAATTTATATGTTGTATTTTAAGCACATCAAATACCCCCACACTTGAATCTTTGCTTGTCCTCAAGCAAAACTCTATATCGTGGCTTACACACCCAAACGGAATGGGTAGAAGAGAAGGTTTCAGACTTATTTTTAGAGTATCGGGAATCCAAGTTCTAATTTTATTTTGTTTTTATTTTATTTACAGTCTTGTTCGTCGTGATTTATTTACAACCCAATTTAAGAAAAAATATTTATTTTTGGGCATAGCATGCCTTTATAAAATTCTATTTAATTATATACAAGTTTTACACACCTCACAAGTAATCACTCAACACTCGGCTAAAGATGTATAAGTGAAAACGCTCGTTCCAAATTGGAACTTACTCCTACTATAGGCTTGACAAGCAATCAAACCTCCTCCGTTTTAACATTTTAATCCTTGTAAGTATCGAGAGGACTTTTAAAGGGTAGGTTGTGACCCGGGTAGGTGTGTTTTATTGAAAGTGGCTAAAAGTCGTAAAACGTCGGCTTTTTCTTTTGAAAATTTTATTTGTTTGTCACTTAGTTAAAAGCTACATACTTATAAGCCATGATTTTTGCTTATTTATTTTAAGTAGCTAGATTTTTTTTATTAGATAAATTAACTAAGGGGGTGTAAAAATAAAAAGGATTGGTTTTTTGGGTGATGGTTGGTTGTTTTTGCAAAAATATGTTTTTCCGGGTTTAAGAAACGAAAGGGCTTAAGGCTCAACAGGGTTTATCTAAGGGGATTATTTTTGGAAAAGCAAGGAAAAATAAAGGTTTTTAAAAGGAAAAATGGGTTTAATCCTAATGCCTCTGTCATTTACTTACTTGGATTAGTGCCGGTAAGGATTTGGAACGTATTGCTTTGACAAGTTCTAGATTTGTAAGAACCAAACGAGCTATTCACACAAGAAACGAAAATTTGAGTAGTTAGTATAGATGTGTATTTATGCTCGATAAAGGCTCAAAACTCACTTTTTGTGAGAAAAGGGTATGTAGTGTAAAAATTGTATATAAATAATCAAATTTTATAAAGATTTGTTAGGCCCATTTCATTAATTTTCTTAATTAATTCTTTTTATCATGACGTTATTAGGTGTAAATTAATAAAAACATGATCTTTTGAACTTATTTACCCAACTAAACCAAGATAAGTAAAATAAAAAATAAAAATTTTTGAAAAAAGTTTGGGGTGTTTAGAGGTTCCAAGGCGAGTTTTGTGTAAGGCTTGGTTTTTAGGACAAACGATTCAAGGTTTTAACATCCCCCCCCCCCCCCCAACACTTAAATTACACATTGCCCTCTGTTTGTCCCAAATAAGGTTAATCTAGCACGGACCCGTGTCCAGTGCCCAGTAACTGTAAATTTATGTTTTTTTCCGCACTTTTAACATCCCCCACACTTAAATTATAGTAGGGCCACTGGAAGTCGCTTGCGGACCGTATGGCCTTCTTGCTTACGATCTGTAAGCTATGTAGGTGCACACAGAATTCATCGCCCTACTGTAAGCAATCAAGCTTTGCGGTCTGTATACGACTCTCAGGAACAAAATAAAAATATGCTTGAGGTCCGTAAGCACTAAGGCTTATAGTCCGTAAAGGGCCACTCAGAGGCCATTAATTGGCATGCTGACACCTTTAGTCCCTCTACATTCAAACTTTCATATTTTTCAAAATTAGTCCCTCTCGTCCAATATTAGGCACATTTGAGAGCATGGACACGTGTCATTGTATAACTCGACATGAATTTACGAGGTATTACACTTATGGATTTTTATACCACATTTACCAATCCAGTCTACTTTAGGTCAGTTTCATTGCCAATTGACATACATGGATACAGTATCAAGTTCAATAAAACTCATTTAGGCATTTTATCAAACACTTGGTGGGCATTATTTTTAGGCCATCATATTAGCTAAATTTTCTAACCAAAATCACCATGTATCTTTCAACTCAACAAGTTCATACACTTTCTAGCGTCAAGTTAACATAACTCTCAATTATCATAAGCTAATTCATCATTTTACCAACATAATTCATGGGCTCAACTCTCATGTCAAAACCCACTTCTAGTCACTTAAGAATACTTATCAAAATCCAAAAATTGTTCAAGTAATTCACACATATAAGCAAGTATGATGATTATGAACATCTATTCATCATCAATTTTATCATATCATAAAACTCATTTGACATAAAAACTCATCATACACAATTTCATCACATACCTTAGGTTTAGATGTTGTTAGAGATTTGAAATCTTCCAACATGCAAGCTTATCACTTGATTCACACTTTGATTTCAATAGATTTTCTTCAATTTAAGGTTTGAGTGTTTCCCTTTTTTCTCCATCGGTCGACAAGAGCACACACTAGTGTGTGTTCTTTTTAGTTTTGGCCTTTTTAATCTTCTTATTTCCCAAATAGGTTTATTATTTAAATACTAATGTTTATCGGATTAATTTTTTTACCACTATAGGTATTTTACCCGCTCATCCCTAGTTAATTTGGTTTAATTACCAAATCCATTTTTTTTGGGACGTTACATATATGCTCTCTTGGGGCCTATCTTTTTGCGTTAATGAATCTAGTTTTATTGGTACTTTTATTGGAATCAGTATGAATTCTTTCGAATTTTATAATTCATAACTAATTGAGTTTGCAAGATTTTTAATGGAACATGCGTTTGTATAGTTCAACCATTTTTCGTTGATTTGGGTTCTATGTGTGTTTCGTTTTCTCTAAAGACGAATAGATGCCTTCCCACCTCTTGTGTGGAGGATATGAGATCTAAAATGGGAATTTACGTTTATACATGTTAAAGGTGTTCAAGATCCGAAAACCGGATATCCGAAAATTTAGGATAGCGAATATTAATATCCAAATCCGTATCTAAAAATACGGATTCATATATCCAAACGGATATCCGAATCTATAAAAAAATCGTACCGCCCATAGATTAAAACTAAACGTGTATTCGGTTTTCCAAATTTCCAACATTGAAAAGAAAAAAACATTCATAAATCCACATCTGAATCCGATTATTTCCTATTTTTTATTTATTTCAAACTAAATATAGTGTTCATATACTATATATATTTAAAAACTATTATTTTTTGGAGATCGGATTATCCAAATTTTTTAAAATTAACATCTGAATCAGAAAATTTGGAAAATCCAGTTTTCGGATATGTTGGATACGGATTTTCGGATATTTCAGATTCGGGTTAGGATCCGGATTTTTTAAAATACCCCGTGTACTTGTATAGATATGATTCTTCAAAGGTTAGGTGCATTCCAGAATATCCCATAACATAATTTTATATAAGAATGGTTTTATAAGAAAGGAAAAAAACTGAAGAATTATAATAAAGATATTGAGAAATTATATTGAAAATGCATATTGGAGATGTTCTACCTCTAATGTGGGTCATTTTATTTTAAGTTATCTTGTAGGATTCTCCTTTTAGTGATGCTTGTTTTCTCCTTTTACATGTTTTCTTTGTAAATAATGAGTCATAGCCTTTGTCACTCATTTATGAAACATTGAGTAGATTGAATTTTAGATTATCAATAAAATTAACATTTTCAAATTTTTAGCCCGCCAGCCTAGACAGTTACTGACCCCAACACTTTTCCTTTTGAATTGTTTCCAAAGGATATGTCACCTCCACTATCAGTATGGAAGTTTGATAACAGAGCTTTTCATCCAATCATATGTCTAGATCCTTGACTATCTACATAACATAGGCTATTTAGGCATGTAGAAACTCTCATTTTTGAGGCCATTAATGCGCAATTGCAATTATGGACATGTTCAGTTGTAATCCAACGATCATTGTCTTTTACAACACTATCATCACCCTTTTCACAAACTTTTGTTTGTATTGGGTTAAATATACTCTTATCATTTTGTATGTCAAGAGTTTTCTGGTTGTTTTTAACAGTTTCCCCAATTTTACTAAATTTCTCGTTTAACTCATCCCACACCTCTTTTGCACTATTACAATGTAATAGCTCTGCATAGATTTTGTTTGGCAGAGTCTTGGCAACCATATTAAGTGTTTTGGCATCTATCTCAAACTTTTAGAAATCTATCATCGAGTAATCTTCCAGTTTCTTTGGCTCAAGCACATTAGGATTTTCTACACAAGGTGTCATTGGAATATATGGCCCGTACAATACAAACCTCCAACATCCTATGTTTTAATGAGCTAGATAATGCACCATTTGACGTTGCCAGATATTGTAATTGGATTTGTCAAGCATCGATAATTTGTTATTCCAACCAGAGATAAGGGAATCATAGTTATTGAATGACATTCTCTTTTGATATTTTAAAGAAGAAGAGAGTATGTTAAGACACTTTTTAAGTTCTGCAATTTTCTACTATGAGCTACGAATTGTATTGGATCTTTGTATGTTAAACTGATTGTGAAATCAAGTTTAACGTGATCAAGCTCTAATACCAATTGTTAGGATCTGAGATTGATACCTGTAAATAAATAGTAATAAAAACAATAAAATTCACAAGTAGGAAGATATCATCAACAACTGTTTTCCATTGATAATCAAAAGATTCAAATGATTTACAGAATGATTCTACAATTTCCCCCTCGGCCCGATCACTCACAAGAACTATTCGTACAAAAGAGAATGTGTGAAGTGATGAAATAGATCCCTAACAGGTAAGATCTATTTATACTAAGTACTAAAGCTCTGTCCGTGATAGGCTGACATCACCCTGAAAGTGACATCTAACAGTCCTAATAGAAAAGATTCCACTGATGTTGCAAACATCTGTGCAAATCTAACATATGTTCTAACTATGCTAAACATTGATATAAAACAAATATCGTTACATAGGGAAACCATTGTTTAGTCTATCCTCTGTTGCTTTGATCCAAACATCTGTTTGGCCAGACATGTGCTAGTCTTCTTCATCGACCTTTGCTTCAACAGACTTTAGGCTTCAACAGACCTTGTTTCTTCTTGAACAACGGATCCAAGGATTTGATCAGATGTTTCCTTGTCTTTAATAGAGGCTCTGCTTTGTGTGTGTGTGTGTGTGTGTGTGTGTATGTGTGTGTGTGTGAATGACAGTTCGGTGGCAACATATAGTTTCCACTTGAAGGGGCTTATAGGCCGTAACCCTAATGGGCTTTATGGCTCGTAAGGCTAGGAATCTTAGAATTTTGATTTTTTAGCGTATGGGCGATAAGGTGCTGATAAAATACTGATGATTTGACTCGGAATGCAAACCAAGAATTCGGGTTGCCTCCCAGTAGCGCTAAGTTTCAGCTAGTCTTCAGCCGGACTGTTCTCCTTTAGATACGTTACGATACTAAAGCATACTTACCTACCACACAATCAGGTGGATTCTCCTTCATGTTTCTCAACACTGTTTCACTTCGAATGAGGTACACGTCACCATGCACTACTAACTCAAAATAAACACCTTCCTTTGTACTCCACTCCTCATCCATCTTAAACCAATCCTTTGGAGTTTAATTAAGCTTATATACTTCACCTTTGCAATTTTTAGCTCAAAGATTAGTGTAACACCCCAACCGATGGCGGAAACATCGGGGTGCGGCACTAAGCATCCAGATTGCTCAAAAGTTTCCATAACACTAAAGATTTCAATATAGATTAATTAGATTCAAACATTTTCTAGAATCAACCATAAACCAAACACATGTATCACATTCAAAACATCGAATATTGTTTCAAGTTTCTAGATTAACTAGGCGTGTGTTTCTAGCGGCAACCTAGCTTGTTTTCCCTTAAGTCCAGCATCTAATCAGCCTGCAACATGTATTAAAATAATGTCAATACAAAAATGTACTGGCGAGTATACAAGTTTGTGTATATAGAATAATAGCTTAAGATGAACTCATATCCGTCATGTAAAACAATAAAATAGTTTCAGCCATGCTAGTGTTCGCAGTCCAAGTGATAGCCCAAGTGTCCCAATGCATTTACCACTTTCCCAAGAATCAAGGAAAGCAAATAGAATCCTCCTAACACTACCCCCGAGAATAATGGGGAGGTGCATTCTCCTATAGTGCTACTATTGTTAAGGCGGAACTACACACAAGGATTAAACGTTCACATAGCATAAAGAATCAAGAATCAAGAATCCAAAAGTATCAAGTTTCACCTTTACAGAGGATAGAGTTAGATTTCAAACAAGTTTCTAGTATCAAGTTTATAGAATACATGTTGCATCCCAAAAGTTTAAAACGAAAAGTGATCGAGTATACTCACAGTGGGTGCTAAGTATCGACACATACTATTGGATCGAAGGGAGCTCTGAGATTAGCCTGATTATAGTTTAACAGATAAGTGTCGAATCAGAACATCGGATCATGCGAAAACCCAAGTTCAAGTGTCGGACTGGATTCCTGTTCGGATGGTCATCCGGTCGGATGGTCATCCGTTCGGATGGCCATTCGATCGGATGACCTTTCATTGTTTGCAAAGCGTTTCCAACTTTTGAAGTTTTTGTTGTAGTATAAGTTCCAGTTATTCGATCATAGGGTCATCCGATCGGATGGCCGTTCGATCAAAAGATTGTTTGAGTGAAAGCTTCATAGTTTTTAAACAGTTTAAGTGTTGGGGAACAGATCTTCCGATCGGATGACCGTTCGACTGGAGGGTCATCCAATTGGAGGGTCATTCGATTGGTGCGACCTTGTTCCATTGTAACCATGTGAAATTTCCAAGTTCAAGTTTAACGGAGATGACGCGGTGACGTGTTCAAACAACGGGAGCATATACCAAGTTTAGTCCTTCGATCGGATGGGAATCACCCCACCCGATCAGTTCCACTGATCCTTGACCAAGTCTCCTATTTAACCCGTTCTTCGGTCATTCCTCCGGTGGAAACCGTCATCGAGCCGACTCTAGACTAAGGAACGAGTCCTAGGCCTATTTTGGTTCCAGATCCCATCGAGTTGTGTAGAGGAGTATAAAAGAGTTGAAAGAAATAGGTGAAAAGGTATGAAATCTTCATTAATGTGTTTAGATTTGTAAAGATTCAAGTTAAAACATGTTAAATCGTATGAAATCACCTAGATCTGGACTAATCTTATGGAGATGACGTCACCCTTCCTGATACTATGGTGATGTCACCTTCAAAGGCCCGAATCTTGATGATTTCACGGTGAAAATCCATGTTCCGACCAAGAATAAGATGAAGGATTGAGCATAGATCAAAGTTGTACAAGATTTAGGTTGAGAACTTACAAGAATCGGCCTAGAATCAAAGAAAAAGTGCTTGAGAACGAGTGTGCGTGCGTCTGGATCGGAGGAGACTGTCACATCAGTGAAGGGTGATGTGACAGGTCCTATTTATAATGTTAGAGTGGAGATAAGGCGGTGCAGTAGACGGGTCGGATGGCTGTTCGGTCGAATGGCCCTTCGATCGGATGTTCATCCGATCGGATTTCCACTCGGACAATCCAACCCGTTTTTGCAACTTTCCCGTCTTTGGTTCGTTTTGCGAGCTAGATTAACCGTTGCGTTGCGTGTTATTGTGTAGTATCATTACTTAACAAAAGCATATTATTAACACAAAGTTTCCAAGTTTCCAAGTATACATAAGTGTCAAGCCTCTAGTTTCTCGTTTAACCAAGTCTCAAGTTTCACGAGTCTCAAGAGTCAAGAGTCAAGTATCTAGAATCAGGTATCAAGAATTAAGTGTCTAGATTAAGTATCAAGAGTCAGATGTCAAGAATCAAGTATTAAGAATCAAGTGTCAAGAATCTAGTTTCATAGTGTTAAATAAGCATCAAGTATCAAGAGTCTAGAATTAAGTGTCAAGTATCACCAAGATTCAAGTTTCATAGCATCGAGATTCACAAAGTATCATAAGTGTCAAGTTTCTCATAGTATAAGGACTAAAATTGACAAAAGCTAAAAGATCAGGGACGCAGGGCGTTACAATTAGAGTATCATCAACAACGTTTATATCAGGTTTAGTCACTATTGGAATGATGCTCCAATTGTTGTCAGCAAGCTCACTATCCTCACACTTATCAATTAGGACAATTGAGTTCATTACCTATTCTGATAAGGTAATTACTACTTGATCCAGATCTTGGTCGAGTGGCATACCAATGATCAACCATTTGAGTTCCTCAATGTCTTTCTTATGATCTGAGATTGTATCATCAAACTCAAAGGGTAGATTACACAACTCATCCTTGAATTCATCCTCCCAAGATATCTCGGACGCGACTTCACTTATGGAATTGATTGCGAATACATATGCTTGTTTAAGCTCTTGGTTATTATTCGAATGTTTTTTAATGTTAAAAACCATAATATCCTTGTTAACTTGAAGAGTTAACTTGCCTTCGAAAACATCTCCTAGAGCTCTTGCAGTAGCTAGGAATGGACGTCCTAAAATTATAGGAATTTACGAATCAACGTCCGTAACTAAGATAACGAAATATGTTGGATACACAAATTTACCTATCTTAACTAGTACATTCTCCAGAATACCTTGAGGATACTTAACTGGCATGTCAGCTAACTGCAAACTCATGCGAGCAGTTGATATGCACCAAATGCAACATATAAATTGTATCAAATAAGGTATAAAAACAACCTTTTTTAGTTCTAATGTTGGAAGAAGTGTGTTTATTTGTATACTTTTGATTTTCAGGATTAAAGGAGCTAAAATGTACAAAAGGAACAAGTTAACGGCAAAAACCAGCATGAATAAAAAGGAAGGGAAGTTGATACACTATACCGACCCTCCAAGCTTCACCCCAAGAGCAAAAAACAACGAACCAGAAGACAAGCACGGGTTGTGCCTGCCGACGTGCCCCACTCAAGATTCCCTGAATAAAAAGACAAACAGAAGCAGACAAGGGACACGGGCCATGGTCAACTCTCAGATTTACAAATCTTGGATCGTACAAAAGTACATGGGTCATGGGGCCGTGATCTGGATTAACAAGTGCATTAAATGAAGACAAAGAAGGAGAAGGGCATGGGTTCGTGCCTACCAGGCACGAGGCCGTGTAAAATTATTGTTTTCAACTATAAATAGAGGTGCTTGGTTCACTTGCAACTCATCTCTTGGCAAACCAATTCTGTCACTTCCACCACCACAACACCATCATCTTCCACCACAATCGTTAGAGTTAGAGTGGGTAGTAATCTCGGGATCCAAGATTGATAGTAAGAGCTTTCGTCAAACTATGGCCATGCTTGGCTAATCTCTTACATCACTTGGTGAAGACAAAACCTTTTATGTATTAGTTTTGAAAGTGAATTTTATTCTATCATCTCTTCATGTTTTGTTGATTCACTCATTCTTGTCTTTACAATCTATATGAAACATGTTAACTGCCTGGAATGGGGTTAGAAGGGTGGTTTGGGTAAAGTTCTTGCCTCGTTCAGTGTATAGATCCTGCGAGGACTTGATTCAAGCTTATTAGGACTTTCTTTGAGGCAGATAGCATCAAATCGGGGGAAGTAAGAACAGCTTGAGTCCCTTATAAATAAATTACTATTACAACTTTAAACCAGCCTTACAGGACTATATCTGTGCTGACTCAAACCAATATGGCCGAGGGTAGCGTCGCCTCCAAAAGAGGGACATGCCACATTTTGCATTAATAACTTACTGAATTATGTTTCAATATTCCGGCCTTGAAAGACTGTATCCCTGCCGACTCAGCCAATATGGCCTCCAAAAGAGGGACATGCCACTATAACTAAGATAATCTCTTAAAAAAACCCAAAGTGCGGAAATCATCAAAGGATATATAAAAGATGAGTCGGAACCAAGTGATTCTTTCTTGTTTATTTGTTTCTTTTATTACTTTAGTTTCCTTCTTTATTTTTACTTGTTTAAAAACCTTTTCTCAAAGTTTGGGTCGATTAGACGTTGACAATAAACCGGTATTTAAAGCTCTTGTGTCCTTGGACGACCTCGGTATCTTACCATCACTATTCTACGCCAACGATGGGTGCACTTGCCCTAACGTGTTGTAGAGAGTGATAGTGTTATATCGTGTTTTATAAATTTAAAACATGATAAAAGAGTAAAAAGGTACTTAAAAATTTAACAAAAAATTCGTACACACTCGCAAACACGTCAAGTTTTTAGCGTCGTTTCCGGGAACACAAGGATTTTAAGAAAGCTTAAAATCAACGGCCTAATCATTTTCTTTAGTTTTTCTGTCCAAGTTTCCGTTTGTTTTCTAAAAAATTCAGTTATAGTAGCTTAACACGGGGCCGTGTCTGGTCTGCAGTAACTGAAAATCTTTTCACAGAAGGCTCACACGGGCCGTGTTTCATTCGAAACGGTGCCGTGTAAAAACGCCCAGTACCGAATTAAACACATTTTGAGGCACGGGGCCGTGTAAACTTTCTGTGTTCGCAAAAATCTTTAATTTCTAGAAGCCGTAATCTTCTGAGTACTATCCAAACAATGGATTATTACATGGGAGAATATGACTACTATGGTTATGATGATTATGATGAACCATATTGTACCATTTGAGGTAAATCCCATTCGGTACAAATTATTACCTTTTCCAACCATCAACCTCATACACAACATATGAGGAACCAAGCTTTGAGCTTCCAAAATCAAGCTTTGATTGGGACACTCCAGCATTTGAAATATACGAGACACCACCTATAATAGTTCCCGAAGCCGAAAGCCTCATACAAAGTCTCAAGAACTTAGACTTCCTGATCAGGCAATCTCTTGCAAAAGAGGAGACCATTTCTACTAAAGAGGTAATAATAGAAGAGGTAAAACCTCGAGAGCCAACGAAAGAAGAACCACTCAAAGAAGACTTAACACATGAAGGTGAAAAACCCGAACCAAGTAATTCAGAAGGTAAAATTTGAAGAGGAACAAAAAGTCCTCCAAGAAATACATATCTTACAACCTTCTTTTGAAAATCATAGTTTGGTTCCATCTCATGCTAAGTTTTTAAAAAAGTTAACCGCTAATCCTAACATCAGAGAAATAGCAAGTATGAAATTAACTATATATCAAACTTTGCTAATACAAGATTAACAAAGTGAATCAAACATAAAACTAGTAACATGTTTTATCCAACGATGCATGGTAGCCATTTTTCACGACATGATGGAAAAAACCATGGAAGTTTTCATGGATGATTTCTATATCTTTGGCGATTCATTTGACCAATGTCTCGATAACCTTGAGCGAATGCTATCTAGATGTGAAGAGACTAACCTCGTTCTAAATTGGGAGAAGTGACATTTCATGGTCACAGAAGGAATAGTACTCGGTCACAAAATCTCAAACGCAGGAATGGAAGTCTACCGCGTAAAAATCGATACCATTTCCTGACTGCCTCCTCCATCATCTATTCGAGCCATTCGAAGTTTCTTAGGACATGCCGGATTCTATAGACGATTTATGAAAGACTTTTCTAAAATCTCTCGACCTCCAACTAAGCTACTTGAAAAAGATGCCCCATTCATCTTTGACAAGGATTGCACGACAGCATTTCTTGCCCTTAATGATATGTTCATCAAAGCACCAATCATGATCGCACCAGACTGGAAGCTAACATTTGAAATCATGTGCGATGCAAGCGATTTTGTAGTTGGAGCAGTTTTGGGACAAAGAAAAGAAAAACATTTTCACCCAATATATAGTAAAACTCTTAACAACGCCCAAGAGAATTACATAACCACTGAAAAAGAGTTACTAGTTGTAGTATTTGCATTTGATAAATTTCATTCCTATCTTGTGCTCACCAAAACTATAGTCTACACCAACCACACTGCAATCTGATACCTTTTCAAAAAACAAGATGCAAAACCCCGTCTCATAAGATGGATTCTTCTCCTTCAAGAATTTGACATAGAAATAAAAGACAAAAGAGGAGTAGAAAATACTGCTGCTAACTACCTGTCTCGTCTTAAAGACCCTACTCTAGAAGGAACTCGAGAAGAACTCATCAATGAGAAATTCCCCACAAAATCCTTAGAAATAGTAGAATATCAAGAAGAACCTTGGTACGCCGACTATGCTAACTACTTAGCAAGTGGCACTATTGTCAAAGGGTTGTCCTTTCATCAGCGAAATAAATTATTTGCTGATGTAAAACAATATTTTTGGGAAGACCCATATATTTTCAGAATATATGTAGACTAACTCATTCAACGATGCGTCCATCGTCGTGAAGCAAGACAAATTCTTCGCCATTGTCACAAAGTACCATGTGGAGGACACCACGGAATAGCTAGCACCGCACGAAAGGTGTACAATGCAGGATTTTAGTGGCCCACAATACACAAGGATGCTTATGTATTGATCAAAACATGTGTTGCATGCCAGCGAACACGCAACATATCCAGAAGAAACGAAATGCCACAAAACAACATTCTTATTTGTGAAATCTGCGATGTTTGGGGATTGGATTTTATGGGACCATTCCCACCTTCGAGAGGACAAAAATACATCTTGGTGGCTGTCTACTACGTTTCTAAATGGGCCGAGGATGAAGCTCTTCCTACCAATGATGGAAGAGTGGTAGTAAAATTCCTCAAAAGGCTATTCTCACGCTTTGGAACTCCAAAAGCCCTAATCAGTGATAGAGGGACCCATTTTTGCAATCTAAAAATGGAAAAAACTCTAACACGATATGGGGTTTATCATCGTCTCCCAACCGCTTATCATCCGCAAACCAATGGTCAAGCCGAAGTAACTAATCGAGGTTTAAAAGAATCCTAGAAAAAACTGTGGGTCAAAATTGAAAAGAATGGACAGATAAATTAGACGATGCGTTATGGGCATTTCGAACAACTTACAAAACACCAATAGGTACAACGCCATATAAGCTAGTCTATGGAAAAAACTGTCACCTCCCAGTAGAAATATGAACACAAAGCAAATTGGGCACTAAAAAACGTAAACTTAGACCAATAAATTTCAAGAAAAGATCGCTTAAACCAGTTAAATGAGTTAGATGAACTAAGAATACAAGCTTATTCCAACTCCGAAATTTATAAGGAACGCTAAAAAGGATATATGATAAATATATAAGGGTACCTAAGGAATTCAGAGAAGGAGATCAAGTACTCCGCTTAAACTCAAGGCTACGTATTTTTTCCGAAAAACTTAAGTGTAGATGGTCTGGACCTTTTACCATCACCAAAGTTTACCTTCATTGTGCTATAGATATTAAGCCTCTAAACGAAGAACCATTTAAAGCTAATGGACAAAGGCTTAAGTTCTATGAAGGATTCCTTGAGGATGAAGAAACGGATATGGCCTTGGAAGAGATAGATAAGTAACGAGAACACGATAACAACTTGTATATATTTATCTGCTTTATTTTAATAATCCATCTTGTAGGTACACTTTGGAAGACAATAACAAAAAGTCCACGAGCCAGGTAAGTCGAGCAAAGGAATCAAGTGAGCAGAGAAACGACCACACACAAAAAAAGATTTAAAAGACACGGGGTTGTGCCTTTGAGACACGGGGTCGTGCCTGACTACAGATGGGATAAAACCCTTAGTCGCATAACCTCTTTCTCATAACTCACACAGTCCATTTCTCTGCAATCACCGGTTCCCCCGCTTACTCCCGCTACTTTTTGACGATCTCCTTCCATAATCTACCAATGATGTATGTTCCTAACATCTAGATTAGTTTAATTTATGTTTTGTATGTTAAATAACATCAAGATTTGGGGAAAAATCTAGGGTTCTTGAACTTGACCCGTGTCGATCCAAATTTTTTTCCTAAATCTTGTTAGTATTAGATAATAGAAATGTTTTAACAAGTAAATCATCAATCCATTGTCAAAAAATTAGAAATTTTCAACCGGTTTTTGAAAACCCTTGTTCTTGAACGAAAACACTAAGAATCGAAAGGGGAAACGGGTTGGTAAGTTGAAATTGATGCTTGGGGTTTGTTTTTCGGGGTATACCGCACACAGGGGACCAAAAATATATGTACTCTTCTAAGTCGGCTCGAAAAAGTTGGATTTTGGCCAAAACAGTGAGTTCACATGGGGTCGTGCCTCCGATGCACGGGGTCGTATCCCCTGAAAACTCTGCAGCACGGGGTTCGTGTGCAGCCCCCTATTTTTTCAGATTTTCACACTTTTTACCGCACTTGACTGTTTAATACTCGTTCTCTACAAGAAATGGCACCACACAAGTATCTCAGATTCAAAACTGAGCATGCACAAGGCGCGGAGCGGATGGAAATACTCAAAGCTCTAAACGAAGAGCCGCTAAGACAATTCGGCTATGACACTTTAGACACTGTGAGACAGAGGGAATGATATGACAGCATGGTAACGGGACCACTTCGTGTCTTTCTTGAGGCACCACTACAATCTGTTTACGAGTTCAATATTGAATTCCTAAGCACGTTTGCCCTCAAAAAGGACATAGATGACATGTTCGATAATGAAGCGGTCACTTTTCGTTACGGTGGTACTTGGTATGGCATCTCTGTGGCTCAATTCGGTGTAGATGTGGGAATCTACACCGAAGAAGAGATTGGGGAACCCATCTTCAACGACAGTATTATCGAGATGCCCAATAACACAAGAAATACATTCTAGGCACAGATTGGAGAAAGGATCTACAACCCAAGCCACACAAAGAGTACCAAAATCAGGGACCTACTCATCCGCTACATTCATCGGGTCCTAAGCGGTACTCTGTGCCAAAGGAGAGATAGCGGGTTTGTTGTGAATCTTCGGGAGCTTACATACATATATTACATCCTGAAGAAGAAGATTGGGGAACCCATCTTAAACGACAGTATTATCGAGATGCCCGATAACACAAGAAATACATTCTAGTCACAAATTGGAGAAGGGATCTACAACCCAAGCCACACAAAGAGTAACAAAATCAGGGACCTACTCATCCGCTACATTCATCGGGTCCTAAGAGGTACTCTATGCCAAAGGAGAGATAGCGGGTTTGTTGTGAACCTTCGGGAGCTTACATACATATATTACATCCTGAACCAACAGCCCCTTAATGTCGCCTACATGCTGCTAAAGAACATGGCCACCAATGCAAAAGCCACACATCCAACGCCCATCTTCTTCAGCGGCTGGATCGCCCGGTCTACAAGACTTACGCCACATGCACCCCACGTAGCTTCAACAAAAGGGGTTGGCGTCACCCAGGCCGAAATCAGCCTATGCCACAGCGTAAACCTCATTATCGACTACAACAATGGGCTCTTGCGCTTCAAAGACAACAAGGGCAAGATTTGGAGCCTAAATGATCTGGACCAAGTCATAGCCATTGAAGAGGACCCCAACCGTCCTTTGCGATACTCTTACGGGTTCGCCCCAGGATCTTCCTCCCAAGGGGGAAGTGATTTTCCTAATATGCATAATTTGTATAACATCATGCAGGAAACACTTCAAGTATCCCGAAATGCCTTCAGCTTGGTTCAAAGCACAAGCACCCAGGGTGGTAACATGGAGAGAAGCATCAACTCTATGTGCTCCGACATTACTTACATCCGGGAGCACATGGCGTATAGGGATGATGAGGAGGAAGGCACGGACATGGAGTCGGACTAGGCAGTGATGGCAAAGGCGGTGGTGTGAAGGCGACAAGGCAGGTTAAATCTCTCCTCTTTTCTTTTGATGGTGATGAATTGCGGGCTACGACCCGTTTGAACAATTTACTTGTTAAATAATTTACTTTTCTGCACTTTGCTTTATTTTCTTTTATGTTTGTGGTGATGGATTATTAACTTTTAACAATCGTAAATTAGGATTTTATTTTTCTTGTTAGATTCTTGTAGTTATGGCATGAATAAGCTTACACGTACCTTGGGATGCTTGGATCCACCAAGGATACAACTCCCCCAACTCGAAACGGGAGGCCCACACGGGGCCGTGTCTCTTAGACATGCCCCCGTGCCTCCTTGTCGCTGAAACTTTTTTCTTTCGGGGCTTGCCACACGGGGTCATGCCCTCTTGACACGCCCCCGTGTCTTTCTTCTGTAAGTTTTCTGATACTGGCACTTTACACACAAGGTCGTGCCTCTGAGACACGCCCCCGTGTCTAGTGTCTGATTTTTGTAAAATTTGTTGTTTCTAACCCACATTTACACATTTAATCAAAACTAACCAATTTTGGACACATTGAGGACAATGTGTAATTTAATTGGGGGGGGGGGGGGGGACTTGAATTTATTTGTCCTAAAACAAGCCTTACACAAAACTCTACTTGGAACCGCTAAAACACCCCAAATCTTTTTCAAAAATATTTTTTTAGTTTGTTTTGTCTTGTTTATAGTTTAAGTTAGAAAACCAAGTTTTAAAAAGTTCAAGTTTTTACAAATTTACAACCAATAGCGTTGTGATACAAAAAGAATCATATAAGGAAAATTCATAAAAAGCCATGACAAATATTTAAAATTTGATTGTATATATACTTTCACATTTTACCCTTTTTCCCATAAAATCGTGAGTTTTGAGCCTTTAGCGAACATTAAATATTATATCCATACTAAATGCTCACTTTTCATTTCTTGTTTGAATAACCTGTACGGTTCTTACAAATCTAGAACTTGACAAGACAGTACATTCCCGGTCCTTACCGACTAATCCAAGTAAGTATGAGATTTTAAACCCTTTTTCCTTTTCAACCTTATTTTCTATTTTTATCACCCCACAAAACTTTCCTTAGTAAATCCCTTTGAGCCTAAACCTTTCATTTCAAAACCCACAAAACACCATCACCCAAAAACCATCTTTTTATTTTTACACCACTTTATTTTAGTAAAATTCGGTTCTTTTGAAAATATGCAAAAGCGAGTGACTTGATATAAAAAAAATCTCTCTAGTTTCTTGAAATAAATAAACAAATTTATTGCTTATAATCATTTAGTTATTATCAAAGTCACAAATAAATTTTCAAAGGAAAACCGACATTTTACGCCTTTAGCCACTTTTAAAAACAAACTACCCTACCCTTAACCAAAAACCCACCCTTTCAAAGTCCTCTTGATATTTACAAAGATTAAGTTAAAACGGAGGAGGTTTGATTTCTTGTCAAGCATATGGTAGGAGTAAGTTCCATACCGGGACCAAGTGTTTCCCTTTTACATCTTCGGCCGAGTGTTGACTGATCACTTGTGAGGTATGTGATTATATATATAGCTAAATGAAATTTTAAAAGATATGTTATGCCCAAAAATATTTATTTTTCTTAAAAGAGTTCTAAAATAAATCATGTCGAATAGGATTGTAAATAAAATAAAAACTAAAAAGAACTTGGATTCCCGACACTCTACAAACAAGTCCCCAAAACTTCTCTTCTACCTATTCCATTTGGGTGTGTAAGCAATCTTAAAGAGATTTGCTTAAGGACAAGCAAATATTTAAGTGTGGGGGTATTTAATATGCACCAAATGCAACATATAAATTGTATCAAGTAAGGTATAAAAATAACCATTTTTAGTACTAATGTTGGAAGAAATGTGTTTCTTTGTATACTTTTAATTTTAAGGATTAAAAGAGCTTAAATGTATAAAAGAAACAAATTAATAGCAAAAACCAACATGAATACAAAGGAATGGAAGTTAATACACTATACTGACCCTCTAAGCTTCACCCCAAGACCAAAAACAACGAACCAGAAGCCAAGCACGGGTCGTGCCTGCCGAGCATTGGGCCATGCCCCACTCAATATTCCCTGAAGAAAAAGACAAACAGAAACAGACAAGGGACACGAGGTCGTGTCTCATGGACACGGGCCGTGGTCAACTCTCAGATTTGCAAATCTTGGATCGTACAGCAAGTACAATGGCCACAGGGTCGTGTCATTGACACACGGGGCCGTGTGAGCATCTGGACTGACAAGTGCATTAAATGAAGACAGAGAAGGAGAAGGGCATGGGGCAGTGCCTACCAGGCACGGGGTCGTGAAAACTTACTGTTTTCAGCTATAAATAGAGGTGTTTGGTTCATTCGCAACTCATCCCTTGGCAAACCAATTCTCTCACTTCCACCACAACACCGTCATCTTCCACCACAATCGTTAGAGTTAGAGTGGGTAGTAATCTCGGAATCCAAGATTGATAGTAAGAGCTTTCGTCAAACTATGGCCATGCTTGGCTAATCTCTTACATCACTTGGTGAAGACAAAACCTTTTATGTATTACTTTTGATTTCCAACTTTTGGCCACTTTTTAAGTGGGTATGTATTAATGACTTTAATAACTAGTTTTTTATATTGAAAGTGAATTTTATTCTATCATATCTTCATGTTTTGTTGATTCACTCATTCGTGTCTTTACGGTCTATATAAAGCACATTAACTGACTGGAAGGGGGTTAGAAGGGTGGTTTGGGTAAAGTTCTTCCCTCGTTCAGTGTATAGATCCTGCGATGTCACACCCCAACCGATGGCGGAAACATCGGGGCGTAGCACTGAGCAAAAAAGATTGTTCAAGAGAATCCATAACAACTATTAGTGACAATATATTTAACGTTAATGTCCCATACCACTAACATATAAATCATAAACAATCATTACAGATAGAGTTTCTCATAAACAAAACATTGTTCCAACAACTCATATTTTATTATGGGTTTCTAGACTTCCTACTTCATTTCAACACAGCAAGCAAAGCATCCTATCAACCTATCACGTATGTTAAAATAAAGTCAAAACATATAGTGTAAAAGTGAGTACACAAGTTTGCATAGTATATAGTATAGCGAAAAGCGTTTACGCATAACCAGCATCTATCACGTAACGGGCGAAGCAAGTAACTATCAAACTATGTTCACACTTAATCACAAGACTGTGTTGTAGAGTATGCGCGACACATGTCCGGCGGACACGTGAAGTAAAGTAATGTGATGCCTAGCAAACCCAGTCCACGACAGGTGCTGAGTCCAAACTATAGTACTATCATTGCTAGAGGTGATACCGTGTAACACTGTCTAAGCATAGTAACAGGCATTCATAGATCACGTATATAACATGCAGGAACGGTTAGCATCAAAAGTTTTTGCGTTGTGTGTTGTTGTGTTTTGATAGCGAAAGTATGTAACACCCAAAAGTGC
Organism: Helianthus tuberosus; assembly: GCA_030545235.1. Lineage (NCBI taxonomy): Eukaryota > Viridiplantae > Streptophyta > Magnoliopsida > Asterales > Asteraceae > Helianthus > Helianthus tuberosus. Next base: position 54,995,555 of record CM060436.1, read on the forward strand.
GTTAAAATAAAATGGGTTCGAGTATACTCACAGTGCGTGTTTAGCTAGTAAACACCGTACTTGGATTGAAGGGAGCACGTTAGAGGCTAGCCTGATCATAGAACAGTAGCGTAAGCGTTGAACAGCGTGTAACAGAATGAGTGTCGAATGGTGAGTTGATCGGATGGCCATCCGGACGGATGACTATTCGGACGGTTGGTCATTTGACTGGATGAGTGTGTTTGTAATTCGTTTTGAAACTTTGAAGTTTTTGTTGTAGCATTTTGGAAAATGAAAACTATCTCTAGATGTCTAGTCATCCGGTCGGATAGTCATCCGGATGGATGGCCATTCGGTCGGATGGCTATTCGTTTGAGAGTTTGGGGTTTTGAAGTTTTGGTTAAATCGTTTCGAACAATGATTAGTATAAAGGGCAAGCCACCTGTCGATTAGTCATTCGACCGTATGGTTATCCGATCGGATGACCACTCGAGCAGTGATCTGATCGTTTGAAAACTTTCTAAGTTAAAAGTTTGCGGTTTGATGGAGACGGCATGATGACGTGTCAAACAATCAGAAACATACCAAGGATCAGCTCATCCGATCAGATGGGAATCACCCCATTCGATCGTACTCACTGTTCTTTGATGAAGCCTCATATTCAACCCGTGAATCAGTCGTCTCTCTGATGGAAATCCGTCTTCAGACTGGCATCTCAACTAGAGAGTGAGTAGAGAGCCTGAATGAGTCTGGATTCCATCGGTTTTGTGTAAAAGGGTGTAAAAGGTTGAACAAAAATATGAAAATATTCTCCAACTCTTTTAATCTTGTTGTGATTTGCATAAAATAATGTAGAAATCCTTCAGATCTGAACAAATCTTGATGAGATGATGTCATACAACAGTTCGCATAAGAAACCGTGATGACGTCACCTTCAAGCAGTCCAAACCAGGTGATTTCATGGTGGAAATCAGTGACTTCAGTGGAGAAGATGATGAGAAAGTGTGTATTGATGATGGAAGTACAAGATTTAGGGAAAAATACTTACGAAAATGTCTTGAATCGAGTGAAAAGAGCTTGAGAATGAGCTGGAAGCGAGTTGGTCGGATAAGGCTGTCACATCAGTGAACAGTTGATGTGACAGGTTAGTATTTATAGGTGAAAGGGAGATAAGGCGTTAACTGTGTTTTGTTTTGTGTTGCGTTGTGATAGCGTGAAGTAACAATGCGATAAAGTGCGTTTAAATGCGTTAACTGTGTTTTAAATAGCAATAATTAAGCAAGATATAACATATTTGAATAAGATCTTAACTTTGACTTTGACTTGTACATTGACTTTGACCCGGAAAGTCGGGTTGTTACAGCCTCCCCTACTTTAGGGAACTTCGTCCCGAAATTAAGGCGCAGGTGTAACGAAGAGTTTTGGATATTTAGCTTTCATATCACTTTCGAGTTCCTAAGTGAACTCGGCACCGCGTTTGCCTTCCCAGCGAACCTTCACTATAGGAATGCGAGAGCGTCTAAGTTTCTTGGTATCTCGGTCCATGATTTCTACTGGCTTTTCCATGAAGTGTAATGTTTCGTTAACTTGCAAGTCCTCAAGGGGGACGTGCAGGTTTTCTTCGGCTAGACACTTTTTGAGGTTCGAGACATGGAAAGTTGGATGTACGTTGTTGAGTTCCTCCGGCAATTCGAGTCGGTAGGCCACTTTGCCAATTCTTTCCAGAATCTTAAAGGGACCAACGTATCAAGGCGCTAGCTTTCCTTTCTTGCCGAATCGGATCACCCCCTTCCAAGGTGAAACCTTTAGGAGTACGTGATCGCCAACTTCGAACTCAAGGGGCTTGCGGCGTTTATCGGCGTAACTCTTTTGACGACTCTGAGCTTTCAAGAGATTGTCCCATATTTTGAGGATCTTGTCAGTCGTTTCTTGTAATAACTCAGGACCGGTAATTTGCGCGTCTCCGATCTCGTGCCATACAATAGGCGATCGACATTTTCTTCCATACAATGCCTCAAATGGTGCCATTTGGATGCTAGAGTGATAACTATTATTGTACGAGAATTCGACTAAAGGTAAATGCGTATCCCAATAACCACCAAAATCTATAACGCACGAACGAAGCATGTCTTCAAGGGTGCAAATCGTGCGTTCAGTCTGACCGTTGGTCTGGGGATGGAAAGCGGTGCTGAGGTTAAGCATAGTACCGAGAGCGGATTAAAAAGTTTCCCAAAGGTGCGAGGTTAATCGACCATCACGGTCAGAGATGATGTCATGAGGTGTCGCATGTCGACAAATAACTTCGTCGGTATAGATTCGTGCCAATCGTTCAACCTTATAGTCTTCTCGTATCGGTAGGAAGTGAGCGGATTTTGTAAGACGATCAATGATAACCCAAATGCTATCGTGACCCGATGGCGTGCGTGGAAGTTTCGTAATAAACTCCATAGCTATACTCTCCCATTTCCACATCGGGGTTTCGGGTTGTTCGAGTAAGCCAGAGGGTCGTTGGTGTTTAGCCTTAACCTTCGAACAAGTTAGGCATTTCGAAACATAGAGAGAGACATCCTTCTTCATTCCAGGCCACCAATACCCGGCACGGAGGTCCTGGTACATTTTGTCGGCACCGGGATGAATGGAATATCTGGATTTGTGGGCTTCAGTCATCAAGATTTCACGGAGATTATGATGATTGGGAATCCAAATTTGGTCGCGGTAGTGAAAAATACCATTTAGTTTATTCACCGGTTGATCTTCGTTTCCAAGAATCTTTTCTTCCTTCAATGTGCGTTCGGTGAAACAAGCGTGTTGAGCGCCGCGAATAAGAGCTTTGAGGTCATGTTGGGCTTGAGTATTACAAACACTATGTAAATAGCTTCGTCGGCTAAGAGCATCGGCAATGACATTTGCTTTGTCTGGATGGTAGCGAATCTCACAGTCGTAGTCGTTGAGAATTTCAACCCATCTGCGTTGGCGCATATTTAGTTCTTTCTGGTATAAGATGTGTTGTAGGCTCTTATGGTCGGTGAAGGCCGTACACTTGGTACCATAAAGGTAGTGTCACCAAATCTTTAACGCAAAAACAACTGCATCGAGTTCGAGATCATGGGTTGTGTAGTTCTTCTCATGGACCTTGAGTTCACGAGACGCGTACGCGATATCCTAGTCTCGTTGCATAAGGACACAACCAAGACCTAGGTTAGAGGCATCGCAATAGACGATGAAGTCGTCGTTTCCGTCGGGTAGCGCGAGTACGGGAGCGTTGCAAAGCATACGCTTAAAAGTTTGAAAGGCATTCTCTTGTTCGGTTCCTCAAACAAAAGTCTTGTCTTTATGCGTAAGAGAGGTGAGAGGAATGGCGATTTTAGAGAAATCAATGATAAATCGGCGATAATAACCCACCAATCTGAGGAAAGAACGAACTTCGGACGGCGTTTTCGGTGTAATCCAACTCTTAACTGCTTCAATCTTCCCGTGGTTGACGTGAATACCTTGACTATGGACGATGTGACCGAGGAATTGAACCTCCACAAGCTAGAATTCACACTTGGTGAACTTGGCGTAGAGGCGATTTCCTTGTAAGAGTTCGAGAACCAAACGAAGATGTTGCGCGTGTTTGACTTTTGACTTCGAATAGATAAGGATATCATCGATAAACACGATGACGAAGCGGTCGAGAAAGGGTTTACACACGCGATTCATCAAATCCATAAAGACTGCGGATGCGTTGGTAAGACCAAAGGGCATACCGACGAATTCGTAATGGCCGTATCGGGTACGAAAAGCGGTTTTAGGTATATCTTCCTCCTGAATTCACAATTGATGATAACCAGAGCGTAGATTGATTTTTGAGAAACACGTAGTGCCTTGCAATTGATCAAACAAATCGTTGATTCGGGGTAAGGGATAGTGATTCTTGATAGTAAGCTTGTTGAGTTCCCTATAATCGATGCACATTCGGAACGATCCATCCTTCTTTTTAACGAAAAGGACGGGTGCCCCCCATGTAGATGTGCTAGGGCGTATGAAGCCTTTATCAAGTAATTCCTGGAGTTGACTAGAAAGTTCACGCATTTCGAACGGCGCGAGGCGATAAGGGGCTTTAGCGACAGGGTTAGCTCCAGGAATGAGGTCCATATGAAAATCAATATCGTGAGTTGGAGGTAAATCAGGTAAATCATCAGGAAAGACATTAGGAAAATCACAAACCACGGGCACGTTTTCCATTGCTTTCTTTTCCTTCTCCGCTACTATGATGTATGCCAAGAAAGCCATGTATTCCTTTCGGAGATACTTGCTTGCTTGAATGCACGACATGAGTTTCAGTTCCTCCGAAGATACTTCACCATAAACACAGAGTTGATCACCGTTTGAAAGAGAGAAACGGATCATCTTTTTGAAACAAACGACTTCAGCACGATTTTCACGAAGAAAATCCATGCCTACTATTATGTCAAAACTACCAAGTTGCATTGGAATAAGGTCGATCAGGAAAACGTGATTGTTGAGTTCAAGGGTACAATCACGGAAGACAGAGTTGACGGTGACGGTTCTTCAGGTGGCAATTTCTACGTCAAGCGTCGTTGGGAGGTTAGCACGTTTACGGTTTAGGAGCTTTTCGAATTCAAACGACACAAAACAGTTATCGGCTCCAATATCAAATAAACACTCAGCATAAATACCATTAACGAGAAATGTACCATTGACAACATTGTTGTCAGTCTGGGCCTGGCGGACATTGATGTTGAAAGTTCGTCCATGGGCGGCTTGTTGTGGTTGTTGCTGTTGTTGCTGTTGCGGCTCTTGTTTCAAAACTCGATTTGGGCAGACATTAGCAAAGTGTTTAGGGTCACCACAGGAGTAGCAAGCTCGTGCATGAGCAGCGGGAGCAGGAGCTTCTTGGTTACCCTGGATAGCAAGAGGTTGAGCTGGCGGTGCTGGAGGAGCTTGACCAGCTTGAGCTTGTTGACGTGGGCCTGAGCAGCAGTGAGCGGTGTAATGCCCATAGATACTGTAGTTCGCACAGAAACGGTAATTAACCCCAACTGGGTGATGGTAAGTGCAAGTTGGGTACAGAGGATGAACACTAGTGTACGCACACATAGCAGGTAGTGCGTTAGTGTTAGGAGCTTGGCGATTCTGGTTCTGGTTGGGTTGAGCAGGGACAGCGTTGAGAGGTGTGGCGGTAGTAGCATAGTTCTTGTTGTTACCCTTGCGCTTGCGATTATGGCGTGAAGATTTCGAACCTTGAGACGCTGCGGTTTCAGTAGCAGGAGTAGCAGTAACCTGGTTGAGATTCTTGGTTGAGGTTTTGAAATACCCAGCTAAGACTCGCTTATCGTTGATCTCAGCTGCGAGTTGGTAAGTCTCCTCAATAGTAGCAGGTTTAGCTGCCTGAACAAAATCGGCTACACAGTCTGGAAGAGCTCGGATATACTTCTTGATTGTCATATCAGGTGTTGCCACCTGGCTAGGACAGATAATACTGAGCTGCTTGAAGTGAGCGGTGAGACCAGCGTTATCACCACCATCTTGTTTGATGCCCCAGAACTCGTTTTCCAGCTTCTGGAGTTCATGCGGGGGACATAATTCTTTCATCATGACTTCCTTCAGTTCCTCCCATGATAGACCATAGGCTGCGTCATTTCCGCGCATGTTGCACTCTGCAGTCCACCAATCCAGTGCCCTAGAATGGAAGACTCCGGTAGCGTTCACAGTGCGGAGTTCATATGGGCATCCGCTTTGACGAAGGGTGACTTCAATGGAATCAAACCACTGGAACATAGCACTGGGTCCATCTTCACCAGTGAAGTCTTTAGGACCACAGGCCTTGAATTGTTTAAAGCTGAAAGGTGTCTTGGGTGAGTCACTCTTTGATTCGACAGATGATTTGCTGCTGACCTCGTTGATCTCACTGACGATCTGAGGTATGACTTTAGCCATTTCCTTGGCGACAAGAGAAGCGATGCGCTTGTCATCTCTGCTTCTCTGAGCGTTTCGGCGAGTGTGAGAGCCAAGGGAAGACATTGTCTGCAGCAGACATCGTCTTAGGGTTCAAACAAGATTCGTTTTAATAGTTTAGCATTCGTAAAACATCATCCTTTATGTAAAGCTCAGGAACACATAGGCACATAAACACATAGGCACATAAGCACATAGTCCACGTAAGCACAGAAGCACATAGGAGCACATAGTCCACGTAAGCACATATTTTGCATGTATTCACCTTCCAATTTTGCACGTATTCACCTATCCTTCAAAGTAGCGTAGCGTGTTCGAGAGTTGCGAGTGATAGCGAGTAGCGATAGCGAATAGTATGGGCGTACATCAGCAAGTACTGCCTCGAATGAGAGTTCTTAGCATCTGCGATTTGTTAGCATTTTGAGATAACGATAGTTGTGCAAGTACTGCCTCGAATGACCACTCGAGCAGTGATCTGATCGTTTGAAAACTTTCTAAGTTAAAAGTTTGTGGTTTGACGGAGACGGCGTGATGACGTGTCAAACAATCAGAAACATACCAAGGATCAGCTCATCCGATCGGATGGGAATCACCCCATTCGATCGTACTCACTGTTCTTTGATGAAGCCTCATTGTTCAACCCGTGAATCAGTCGTCTCTCTGGTGGAAATCCGTCTTCAGACCGACATCTCAACTAGAGAGTGAGTAGAGAGCCTGAATGAATCTGGATTCCATCGGATTTGAGTAAAAGGGTGTAAAAGGTTGAACAAAAATATGAAAATATCTTCCAACTCTTTTAATCTTGTTGTGATTTGCGTAAAATAATGTAGAAACCTTCAGATCTGAACAAATCTTGATGAGATAATGTCATACAACAGTTTGCATAAGAAACTGTGATGACATCACCTTCAAGCAGTCCAAACCAGGTGATTTCATGGTAGAAATCAGTGATTTCAGTGGAGAAGATGATGAGAAAGTGTGTATTGATGATGGAAGTACAAGATTTAGGGAGAAATACTTACGAAAATGGCTTGAATCGAGTGAAAAGCGCTTGAGAACGAGCTGGAAGCAAGTTGGTCGGATAAGGTTGTCACATCAGTGAACAGTTGATGTGACAGGTGAGTATTTATAGGTGATAGGGAGATAAGGCGGTGTAGTGCGTGGGTTGGATGGTCAGCCGATCGGATGGCCATCAGATCGGATGGTCATCGGGACGGATGATCATTCGATCGAACGTTCATTCGATCAGGCGACTGGTGTAAGTTAGTTTTCCGACTTTCGTTTCATGTGTTAAGCGTTGCGTTGCGTTTAAGCGAGTTGCGAGTAAGCGTTGCGATGAGATAACCACACACAAGTAATCATACATAAACTAAATCCATAAAAGTAAATCTGCGTTGCGAGTCTGCGTTAAATTTACGTTGCGATAGAGTTGTGATTGCGTTTGCGAATAACATCCCAAAACATATATAAAGCACACACAAGTAGAGCACATAAAAGCACACACACATATAATACCAATAGCTGTGTTTCGAGTTTGCGTTGCGTTGCATTGTGATAGCGTGAAGTAACAATGCGATAAAGTGCGTTTAAATGCGTTAACTGTGTTTTAAATAGCAATACTTAAGCAAGATATAACAGATCTGAATAAGATCTTAACTTTGACTTTGACTTTCCTTTGACCTTGACCTGGAAAGTCGGGTTGTTACATGCGAGGACTTCATTCAAGCATATTAGAACTTCCTTTGAGGCAGATAGCATCAAATCGAGGGAAGTAAGAATAGCTTAAGCCCCTTATAAATAAATTACTATTAAAACTTTAAACGGGCCTTGCGGGACTGTATCCCTGCTGACTTAGACCAATATGGCCGAGGGTAGCGTCGCCTCCAAAAGAGGGACATGCCACATTTTGTATTAGTAACATACTTAATTATCTTTCAATATTCCGGCCTTGAGAGACTGTATCCCTGCTGACTCGGACCAATATGGTTGAGGGTAGCTTTGCCTCCAAAAGAGGGACATGCCACTATAAGTAAGATAATCTATTAAAAAACCCAAAGTGTGGAAATCAACAAACGATATATAAAAGATGAGTCGGAACCAAGTGATTCTTTCTTGTTTATTTGTTTCTTTTATTACTTTAGTTTCCTTCTTTATTTTTACTTGTTTAAAAATCTTTTCTCAAAATTTAGGTCGATTAGACGTTGACGATAAACCGGTATTAAAAGCTCTTGT